>JANUYF010000004.1:305161098-306494098 GCA_026167975.1 Phrynosoma blainvillii | reverse complement strand
TACTGATGGAGTGGTATTCAGTTGTACAATACTGCCTGATTAGTGAATTGCAGTCTTCCACAACTATGTGCAATGCACACACAAGCAAATCAGTGTGCCGGGTCCATGCACTTACCATGGCCCTGTATGCACAACTCCACTTCTACAGCCTTGAAATGAATGCAGGCACTCCAAATTGAAAAAAAGACCAATTTCGTAGAGGAACATAAGGCATACATAAGACACCAACAGGAGTCTGACCATGATCTTTTCCTTTGAAATAAGAAACCCTCTTAGAGCAGCAACAGTACCTGTCACCACCTTTTTTTATTGTTATCATCACATGCACTGCAATGTCTAAGCCATACTTTGAAACAGAAGTCTACTTAAATACATCATTGTCTTCATCCTCTACCATCTCTCCTTGTGTAAGTTTGGGTTGCTTAAGCTTGAAACCTGAGTAACATTCCTATGCAAAGGAATCTTGTAGCACCTCTGAGAGAGAAGCTGGTAGCATGAGCTTTTGTAGATTTGAGCCTATTTCCTCAGATACACGTTAAGGAAGTAGGCTCAAGACTGCAAAAGCTCATGCTGCCAACTTCTTTCTTTCAGTTAGTCTCAAGGGTGCAACAAGAGCCCTTTGTATATTGATTTTCCAGACTAACACAGCTACATCTTTGAATTCTTAACTTATTCTTGCGGTGGTAAACAGGCCCCAATGGAGAAAAGTATGAATATACCCCGAATTCTGGTAATCACCTAGGAACTGCAGTGGGCCCACTTGATGGTGGCCCTGCCAATAAAGGTGCTGGTTTAGTTCTGTTATGTGTCTGTTTATTGTAATTTTAATATTTCATCTTCCCATCATTTCATTTGATCAAATCTGCTGAAAATCGAAAGCTTCTAAGAAAACGTGCAAATCAATCACTACAAGGATAATCAATATTAATCAGTATGCACACAATGATCTGAAACAGGGCCTTTTATTGAGTTCCCCTTGACCCCTCAAACACACACATAAAGAAACTTTTGTTCTGTAAAAAACACATTTTTTCTCTCTCCTGCACTTTGTTGCCACGTGTCCCCCCTCCCCACAAAAAAACAAAACAAAACCCAAAGTGCGCTTTTTTAAAATTCAGAAGTGCTCTTGTGGCCACTTATACCTTTGTTTCTGGAGGTTGGTGCAGATCACAGTGGTTTCCAGGACCCAAGAGTTGACCAGCAATGGTGTTCAGCATCATATTAAATTTATAAGAAGAAATGAATAAGTATGCAATGTCTGGTATACTGTTACTGACATACACATGTGTGAGTCATGTTACATATGCAGGACAAATTGTTCATCATAGATCAACAGACATATTTTGCTTACAGTGACACAAGGGAAATTATACATGCAGCAGTGTTGTAGACTGTAGTTACGCATTTCACATTTCACACCATCACTCAATCATTGATATGTGTTGCACAACATTGCTCCTTTACATGGGGGTTGTGTAGTGCTGGTGTAGAGTATCTCCATGTACAGGTGGGCAAACATTATCCCCATCTTCAAAAAGGAGAAAAAAGAGATTCCCAACAATTATTGCCCAGTTAGTCTGACATCAATACCGGGAAAGATTCTAGAACAGTTCATTAAACAGAGAGTCTGTGAACATTTAGAAGGGAATGCCATAATCACTAAAAGTCAACATGGGTTTCTCAGAAACAAGTCATGCCAGACTAATCTGATCTCTTTTTTTGATAAAATTACCAGCTTGCTAGATGAAGGGAATGCAGTAGACATAGCATATCTTGATTTAAGTGAGGCTTTTGACAAGGTCCCCCATGATATTCTTTCAAATGAGATAATAAAATGTGGGCTAGACCAGTGGTCCCCAACCTCCGGTCCGTGGCCCGGTACCGGTCCGCAGAACAAATGGTACCGGGCCACCCTGCTACTGCTTGTTTTGATTTAATAATCAACTCGACGCCGCAACCCCCCCCCCCAGTGGGCCGTGGAAAAATTATCAAACGTTGACCGGTCCACAGCAATAAAAAGGTTGGGGACCACTGGGCTAGACAATACAACTGTTAGGTGGATTAGTAACTGGTTGACTGACCGAACCCAAAGGGAGCTCAGCAATGGCTCCTCTTCTTCATCCTGGAGAGAAGTGACCAGTGGGGTGCCACAGGGTTCTGTTCAGGGCCCAGTGCTATTCAACATCTTTATCAGTGACTTGAATGAAAGAACAGGGGACATGTGTATCAAATTTGCAGATGACACCAAATTAGGAGGAATAGCCAATACCCCAGAGGACAGGACGAAAATTCAAAATGACCTTAATAGATTAGAAAGCTGTGCCAGAGCTAACAAAATTAATTTCAACATTAGGGTAAAAAAATGAAATGCATAGATATAAGATAGGAGACGCTTGGCTTAATGCAACTGTGTATGAAAGGGATCTAAGAGTCCTAGTAGACCACAAGTTGAACATGAGTCAGTGGTGTGATGCTGCAGCTATAAAAGCCAGTGGGATCATACGCTTCATCAGTGGATGTATAATGGCTACATCAGGGGTAGGCAACCTAAGGCCCGGGGGCCGGATGCGGCCCCCCCGAGGCCTTTGGACCGCCGCC
The DNA here is from genome assembly GCA_026167975.1 of Phrynosoma blainvillii. NCBI lineage: Eukaryota > Metazoa > Chordata > Lepidosauria > Squamata > Phrynosomatidae > Phrynosoma > Phrynosoma blainvillii. Next base: position 306,491,500 of record JANUYF010000004.1, on the reverse strand, counting down.
GCCCACCATGATGATATTATTGTTGTTATTACCTGTTCTTGGGGTTTTCTTGGCAAAATCTCCACAGGGGTTTTGCTATGGCTTTTCTGGGGCTGAGAGAGTGTGCATGCATATTTTTTTAATTTTTAATTTTATTTTTAATTTTTATATTTATTTATTTATTTATTTTGGTGCTTCGGCCCCCCAATTGTCTGAGGGACAGCAACCCGGCCCCCAGCTCAGAAAGGTTGCCTACCTCTGGTCTAGATCAAGTGCCACTCTATTCTGCTTTGGTCAGGCCTCACCTAGAATACTGTGTCCAGTTCTGGGCACCACAATTCAAAAAGGATGTTGGAAAACTACAGCGTGTCCAGAGGAGGGTGACTAAAATGGTGAAGGGTCTGGAAACCATGCCCTATGAGGAACTACTTAGGGAGCTGGGTATGTTTAGCCTAGAGAAGAGACATTTAAGGGGTGATAAATATGATGGCCCTGTTTAAGTATTTGAAGGGGTGTCATATTGAGGGTGGAGCAAGCTTATTTTCTGCTGTTCCAGAGAATAAGACATGGAACAATGGATTCAAACTACAGGAAAAGAGATTTCAGCTAAACATTAGGAAGAACCTCCTGACAGTAAGAGCTGTTCAGCAGTGGAATACACACCCTTAGAGTGTGCTGAAGTCTCCTTTGGAGGTCTTTAAACAGAGGCTAGATGGCCATATGTTGGGGGGGTTGCTTTGATTGTGAGTTCCTGCATGGCAGGGGGTTGGACTGGATGGCCCTTGTCTCTTCCAACTCTGTGATTGTATGATTCTATACAGATATTTATGCTATGTACTGCAGCCACTCACTCATAGACCACAAAGTTGCAAGTTCAATACTAGCCAGGGCTCAGGCTAGACTCAGGCCTGCATTCTTCTGAGGTCGCTAAAATGAGTACCCAACTGTTGGGGGCAATGAGCTTACAGTTGTAAACCACTTAGACACCCCATAGCACGGTATGAAGCGGTATATAAATGAAGCTGCTTTGCTTTTGCTTTGCTATGCTGAGACTGTTGTATTGCAGCTGTTATTCCAGTAATTTTTGATCAAGTTGATACCAAATATACCAAATGCATCAAATGCATGCTCAGTAAAGAATTCCAAAGGCAGCTACTGTTTGCCTTGCCTGTTGTAAGAAGGCACACAGGGCTGCAGTTAGACTGGCTAGATAGAATCCTGCTCCTTCCCTGCTGAAGCTTGATTGCATTGTTTTATTGCAGAGATGCTTCTGCAATCCAACACTGAAAGACTGTGTTTCTCCAGCCCTCCTTCACCATCCTCCCAGTGCTGATGCTACTAGAAAATTACAGCTCAACAAAAAAATGGGGCTGGGTGGGCATAAAAAGACTTTGAAATAAAAGAAGCTGCTTTCTCAACTGAGGTATGCCTATATTTTCTGTCACTGTCATAGTCCATTTTTAATTCTTTATAAGTTTTATGTTCCATAATACTATATAACATATATAATAAATCCATATTAAATATTACCATTATTACAGCACATACTTTTCTGCCCCCCTCTCTCCTCCCTCTCCAATAGCTATAACCAAGTAAATTAGAACCCAGTACTTATAAGATGGTATCTCTTATTTATAGTTTCCCCAACTTCACCATATCTCTTTTCAGCTTTAACTTTCCCAAGCCAACAACTCCATTTGTCCCACCAAATCAGTTTATTTGATCATTATATTTCCCTTATCCCTCCCTTAAATAGTCAAATAAAATATATTCCTCAATATAATACAACCAATTTTTTCACCCCAACTTTGTTTGTTTTCTCATCCTGATGCTATCACAGCATGTGCCACTCTTGAAAGATTTTTTTATTATATTGTAGTCTTCTCTTTTATTCAATCTGAATTTTCTCAAATTCAGAGTTAAACAATTCACCTTATCAAATTGGAAGCTTCTCCCCTTCATACTATTTATCTCTTGTATAACTTCTAACCAAAGTTTTTTTACATAGGGGCACACCATCATAGTCCATTGGGAAGTTCTCTTTGTTCTCAAAGTTCCTCTGTTGCAATGGGACCTGTGCAGGAGAACCATCACCATTTATAGACTATTTTGACATGTGTCAGAGAATGAGCAGAGCATTATACTTGCCAGAGTAAGTTTGAGATAATGGATGTGATATACAAAATAATCAGGCTCTATACAGCAGGCCCTTGCCTACTAGAGCAGGGGTAGGCAACCTTTTTGAGCCGTGGGCCGGGTTGCTGTCCCTCAGACAATTGGGGTGCCGAAGCACCAAAAATAAATAAATAAAAATAAAAAATTTGAAAAACTAAAATAAAAAATATGCATGCACACTCTCTAAGCCCCAGAAAAGCCGTGGCAAAACCCCTGTGGAGATTTTGCCAAGAAAACCCCAAGAATAAGTAATAACAACAATAATCAATATCATCATGGTGGGCGGGCGGCGGCGGGGGCGGTAGCGGCAGGACCGGCCTGGGGCCGGTCCAAAGGCCTCGGGGGGGCCGCATCCGACCCCATGGCCTTAGGTTGCCTACCCCTGCACTAGAGTTTGGTTCCAAGACCCCCTATGGATACCAAAATTTCATTAAATAAAATGGCATAGTAAAATGGTATCTCTTATATAAATTGGCAAAATCAAGATTTACGTTTTAGAATTTAGTGTTGTTGGGGTTTTTTTGGGGGGGGGTGGCATTATTTTCAAGCTATGGATAGTTGAACCCATGGATAAAGAATCCATGGATACAGAGAGCCAACTATGGGCCAAAACAGATGGCCCAAAAATGCTAGATTAGAGCTGCATGCCGTGGCACCACAGCAGCCCCACCCCACACCCCCAACCTGGCATCTTCCCAGTGCAAAAAAAAGTGGCAGAAAGCCACGTCTTTTTGCATTGGGGAAAAGGCACTTTTGCCACCAACACAGCAGTTTTTCAGCGCTCCTGTGATGTGCTGCATCTAAATGCCATGCCGCCGGAGCACCAAAAAACTGCCACCATGTGGGTAGCGGGATGACTTCACGGCATGTTCCCGGTGTATTGGGGGCATGTGTTGTGCATACACCATGCACCCAAGACACCAGGAAGACACCACATTGTGCCGGTCTGTTTCCCCCCAAAATATGTTTTCATACTTTAATATTTGCAGTTAATTTATCATTTGATACATCTAAAAAAAATTGCTGCTTTAATTCAAGATTACATTTGGATGTTTCGTTTCTTTTCACTGTCTCTTGGCAAATGTGTTTGGGGACCAAAAGAGAGAGGAGTGAGTTTATTGTTTTAATTGCATCTCCCATTTTCCACTCAAATGTGAATAGAATCAGCCCTCAGGTTACTGGGCTGCCATAAATTGCCTTGGCTATTATTATAATACCTTTTCTTCAAATGGTATTATGGTGCAGCATACCAAACATATATTAGACCTTTCTCTACATTTTCATAACTCTTACAAATGGGTTTATCACCTTCCCGCATTTGCTATTATTTTTTAATGTCTTGAAAAAAGGATGAACCATTAAAATGGACTTTTAAAGATTAGAAACATCTGCATTCAATTAAATCCTGAGCTTTTATGGAATGTATATAGAAGGTGATTTCCCAGCTACATATATATATGTATGTATATATATATATATATGGGAAATCACCTTCTTTGATTTACACTGAAACATGTGGGGAGGAGGAGACTCTTTGAAAGCTAATAGGAAAAAATCATTCTGTGGCTCTACTAATGAGTACAATCTTTTTGGCCTTAAGTATGTGAAAGAAACATGGCTGAAGAAAAAGCATCACCACCACTGTAGATTTTTCCCCTTTTCTTTTTTCCCCTCCAAGCCCACTTTTGTCGAAAGTAATGAGGCCATACTCAGTTGCTTCCCAAACGCGTTATGATTTGGTGTGACGTACAGTGAAGCTCTGCAGATCCGTTTGGACTGCCTGTGCTCTTTTAATCAGTCGTAACGAAACTAGAGGTTTCTGTGGCCGCAAACTGCAAAGATGCAACACGCAACGTGAAATGTTTCTTGATTGCCACAAGGCAACTGACATTATAGATTTTTATCGCCACCATTATGTGGCATAAAAATTGCCACATCTAAGCTTATTTCTTCCCTGTCTTCCCACCCCCAACCCTTCCTGGCTGCTGAAAGTGACACCAAAGTTGCAAAATCTAACAAGAAAGCATATTTTAAACTTCTCTGCTTAACGTGCAAGGACCTAAAGAATTTCCATGTTAATTTATTCATCAAGGGGAAAGAAAGAGCAGGAAAGGATGGGGAGAGCAAGAGAAAGAGACTCATACACCAGAACCTTAGCACCATCACCCCAAAAGGTCACCATCAAATGGGCGACATCACCAGTAGAGACCGACTACCCTTAGCTTGATGCGGTACAAGAAATGACAATGAGGAAGGCATATCTCTGCACAGACCCTAATCACAGTAATGGTGTTCTTTAAGACTTTACATTTGAACTTTGGCAAAGAGTGTGGAAAGGTTTTCCAGTCCCTCAGTGAAAACCAACATTACTCTCATTTGTGATGACGCAAGTGGCAGGTTCATCTGTAGTAAGAAGGGGGAGAAAGATACTTGGTACATGTCATTCTTGTTTGCAAATGCTGCTGCAAGTACATGGTGCTTATGCATTTAATGTAACTCAAAGAATCATAGAGTTGGAAGAGACCTCAAGGACCATAAAGTCGAACCCACTGTCATGCAGGAAGACACAATCAAAGCCCCCATGACAGATCCAGCCTCTGTTTAAAAATCTCCAAAGAAAGAAACTCCACCACACTCTGAGGGAGTGTGTTCCACTGTTGAACAGCTCTCAGTGTCAGGAAGTTCCTCCTAATGTTGATCTGGAATCGCTTTTCCTGTAGTTTGAACCCATTGATCCAGGTCCTATTCTCTGAAGCTACAGAAAACAAACTTGCTTCATCTGCAGTATGACATCCTTTCAAATAGTTAAACAGAGATATATCACCTATTAACCTTATCTTCTCCATTCTAAACATACTCAGCTCCCTAAGTTGCTCCTCATAGGGCATGGTTTCCAGACCTTTCATCATTTTGGTCACCTTCCTCTGGACACGCTCCAATGGCTGCATGGCAAACCTAAGCCCTGATCATGGTGGTGGTGAGATGATGATGATGATGATTGGCCTGTGCCTAGCTGAGACAACCCCTAACCAAAACTCTGGACCTATTCTATGATGGATGTGGAGTTTCTGATATGGTGTCCTTCCCCATTCACCTGGAAGGACAAAGCAGTTCCATGGACCTCTCTTCCTGAGTGCATGGAAGTGCCAAATGAGAGAACTTCTTGCTTGCATGGGAAATGAATGGGGAGAAGCTTTGTCCAAAACCCTGTTGGTCCCACATTCCTCTATACGTTCCCTTATACACACAGATTTACTTTTTTGGCCATTGTGCAATGGATACAATTAGTTCATGGCTGTCTAAATCTGCTGCCACACTGCAGAATTAGTGCAGTTTGTCATTGCTTTAACTGTCATGGCTCCATCCTATGGAATCCTGTGATTTGTAGTTTGTTGCAGCATCAGAGCTCTCTAGCAGAGCAGGCTAAATATCTCACAAAACTAAAAATCCCAGAATCCCATAGCATTAAGCCAGGGCAGTTAAAGTAGTGACAAACTGCATTAATTCTGCAGAGTAGATGCAGCCATAGCTGAGTTCTGTAAATGTAACAATTTCACGTTGCCCTAAATGTGGGAAGGGGCCTTTCAGAATATGCTGTATTTTTTTTTCATGGTTGTGGCCGAGATTCTAAATCAGCTACTTAGTTAAGTATATTTAACAATGTAGTATCTGCTGGTCTGATCCCACTCCCCAATCCCACTTTATTGAGCTGCAGCAGCTACAAGCAATGGAGGTCTGTTCTCCCTCAATCACGATACAGCAGACTGATGTATCCTCCCTCTCTCATAAGCAATTTCCAGTGTGACAGTCAGAAGCTGGATCCCTTTCACAATTCCTCTTCATACCGGAGATCACTCACGAGAAGGGTTGAAAATGTTATTCTGCTGCAACCTGGCCAAAAGGAAAACATAAACCTCCCCCTCCCCATTGCTCGCAGTGGCTGATGCTTGGTAAGTCAAGACTGGGGAACTGTTACAGTCCCGACATATTCCCTACCCTATTAAAAATGGAGGGGTGATGAATATGAATCAGTTATGAGTGTGTAACTCTGAGTTACACATTCATAGCTGCAATTGTGAATTCCACCTATGTTTTTAACTTCTTTTAATTCTGTTGTTAGTTTAATTATATTTTTACCTTTTGTATGATGTCAAATTTTTAATTGTATCTGCTTTAAGCTTTATAAGTTTGCCTTGAGTCCCAGACTGAAGGAAAAGCAGAATGTGAATATAAAAAGAACAGATTGTATTGCTTGTCCCAGCTAAACCATTGCTCATGCTTGTTCATTGAGGCTCATGTGAATGCTTGCCTATCAATGGTTATGCATGCAGATTGCGCACTTGGCTGTGCATGTACATTGGGTACCTCCAAATCATAATTTACTAATAAGGCACTGTTGCGCACGTTCTCTGTAACTCCATAAACATGAATTTGTGCTCTGTTTCCTTGATATCAGATCTCAGCCATATACACATATATTCCAGATTATACTTTTAAAATACCTTCTTTCCTAGCTACAATGACTGTGGGCATGTTTGAAGAATCAAGAAAGGAAGATATCACTTGAAAAAGAGGATGAAAACCTCTCTCACCCTGGCTGCTGTGTTGAAGGCCTCCGGCTCATTCTGCGCGTCTAACAACAGTGCAAATATTCTCAACAAGAAGATGTTTTCCCTTGAGGAATCTGGTTTTTCTTTGGATTTTTTTATTGCCATCTTGCCTCAATCTGTTCCTAAAAGATTTGAAAAAAGAAAACAATTTTTCTTCCAGAAGCTCTGTTGCTCCTAAAATGTGATTTTGTGATTCAGTTTGGCAGTGTGACGAATAATACAGTGCCAGGAGACTAGTTTGAGCAGGAATTGCTTATTCCTACAACGTTCAGCATCAGATCCTTGCAGAGAAAAAAGCCAGGTTTGCTTGCAGCTGTAGTTGGTATAATAATGCTGAGCTTCTGTTGGTTTGCTTTGTTTCCCAGTAGAGCATTTTGGCTGAGAATATGCCTTTGTTTCACTGGGCCCGAAAGCTATACATTTTTAGGGCCTAATTCTGCTTGCTACATTTCTGATGAAGAAGTCATGGGACAGCTGCCTTTGTACTGTTCTTCTCATAGGTAGTGGACCAATCCTGATTTTGGGCAGGAGTCCATATTGCCTAAACATAATTCAGGAATCATAAAGTTGGAAGGGGCTGCAAGAGTCATGTTGCCCAGCGCACAGAAATACACCAGTAAAGCACTCCTGAAAGATGGCCATCCAAAGACTTCCAAAGAAAGATAATCCACCCTTCTGAGGCAATCTTTTCCAGTGCAAACAGGTCTTACCATCTAGAAGTTCTTCCTAATAATCAGGTTGAACTTCTTCTAGCTGAGGTTGAAAGACCTTGGAGAATTTCAGCAAATGCCATTCTGAAGCCAAACTAAAGTAGAGTTGGGAAAGCTGTCACTTTTCAGAGGTTGTGGGCTGCAGCTCCCACCATCATTAGCTAGGCTGATTGGAGCTGATGGGACTTGCATTCCAGTAACATTTGAAAGGCCACACATTTTTCATCCATCACAAAGGATCTGAGGTTGGGGTGAGCAGTGAAATGGCTATATGCCAATACTATAAATTGTTCAGGGTGGTGAAAATGCTGGTCGTGTTCTGACCCTGAGCAGGAATTCATGGAGCACTTCAGATTGACTAATGTGATTCAAGGAAAGCCAAGGTTTCAGGAACTTACAGTCATCCCAGTGAATAACTTACTAATTCTTGAAAGACCTTAACCTTGGTTTGCAGTCTCTCATGATCCTAGTTCAGGACTCCTTGATGGATAGACTCTCCGACAGACCCACGGCCAGGATCTGTGGTTTTCTTTGATATTTTTTGCTGCTGTGTTGTATCCGACAAGACCTTCATCATCTAGGTAGCTGCTGCCTGGAATAAGGAAATCTAAATCCTACATTGTATATAGTGCATTCATCATGTTGGGACCCCCTCCCTTTATATCTCCTATTGGAGTTTACCTGACCCACATCTCCTGGAGTGGTCACATATAGTTCTGTTTATGTTTCTGCACCATGTGGTCTCCTTGGGTGGGGCTTGGAGTAGGATGGTGTGCTGAACCATTCACTTGAAACCCAGGACTATTCACATTGCAGCAAATGCTGATCCAGATTCAGTGTGCAGTGGGACCAGGGTAGCTTGAAAAAGAGACAGCAGGAAGCTTCTCATCTGTAGAGAATACTTAAAATGTTTTTGTTCTCAAGAAAAGGTTTCTCTATACAATGAGACACCCTGTCAAAAGCATGGGCAACGTCTTTGATGTTTTGCAGATTTTAGGAGTGGGTTTTTTTTTGTTTTGTTTTGTGTTTTGTTTTTGTTTTTTTGTGAAACATTCATTTGAGAAGAGAGAAAAATACAAAAGCCTCTGTTTGCACAAAATGTAATTTTTTTATGCAAAAATCTTTGTTTCACAATAAAAATCCTTGTGTAAAACCCAATATTTTCTACCCAAAATCAAGAGAGTTTTATGCAAATGAATTCTTCTCCAAAAAAAAAGTTAGAAAAGTCCAATAAAATCATTGACAAATGCACAAAGCAACTTGTAAACTTATCCACTGGGGAAGAAATTTTCAGATTGTTTGTTCCTGTAGCAAGAATGAAACAAACATCTCCAGATTCCTGTATACCCATTTCATGCTCCTTTTGTTGTACACAAATTTAACACAACTGAATCACCTGAGTTCTGGTAGTAGGAGAATGCAGTCCACAGAGCAAGGCCTTTTTCCTGTCCCCAAAAGCGGGGGGGGGGGGGGGGGGGGGGGGTTTTCCAAAAAAGATTTTGAATTCCTCTCTCTATTGGGCCAACCAAAATGCACAAAATACATGATACAGGCTTTCAAATAATGTATTTTGTGCATTTTGACTGGCCTAATAAACCCATCACTGTTTTGTGGATTTTGGATGTTGCACTTTGTTATATGTCCAACACAGCTACCTTTGGATATGTATTTCTCAGTGTTCAGCTGAGGTTCTAAATTACTGCAATGCTAGAAACTGGAATATTGAAGGAAAATTGCAATCACGCAGGTGTGTGTGTGTGTCTGTGTTCAGAATTCCTATTTGGAAGACGCAATGCCTTTATTCTCCCACCCCTCAGCTACACCCCTCTTCCAGTCACCACAGGTTTTATTTTGAGAGGCTATCACCACAGAGCTTATCCATCCCAAACAGTAGTGGCAGGAGGGTTATTTTCAGAGCTATAACAATTTGAGGCAAGTAGAAGACAAATATGGTGTATCATACCACAAGCTAAATTCCACATCTTGAAAATTCTTGGTTTGGCAGGTGGAGACATAATGGTGATGTTTGGATCTAAATAATGGAGCAGAAGGGTTTACAAAATGGTTAATTCCCACTCAGTCCTCTGTGCTGCTGTCCATCCTTTTCAGTCAACACCACAAAAAGCTCTTTCAAGACAGCTTTTTACACTACAGTTAGAGCATTCTATTCCACTTTGGGTGCATTCACACCTGCTTTTTTGTCCCGAGGAGATCCAGATCTCCTCAGTGAAGCAATTCCAGATCGATGTTCCTATTACATTTTCTGTTCCCGAATCTTTGCATGCCATTTTAACCCTCTTGCCATTCACACTTGCCATTGTATCAATTTAAAATGGAGATGCCTCCATATCCAGGAATGATGCAGCATGATCCGGCCCGATTCAATAGCGTGCTCACACTACTGAAGATCCGGATTGTTGCAGCTCTTTAAAAAAAGACGTGCTTAAGGACCTGGTGTTGAATACACTGAGTTAAGTCAGTTTTTCTATGGCCCCCCTGCAAATGGCACTGAGTGCATTCGGGGTCAGTGGGAATATCACAGAAATAACCCAGTTTCACACCAGGTTATTTTGGTAGTATGAATGAGGCCTTTAACTGCCATGTCTGCATCCTATGGAACTGTAGTTTCATGAAGCTTTAGAGCTTTCTGGCTGAAAATTCCAAATGCCCCTCCTAAACTGCAAATCCCAGAATTCCATAAGATGTTGCCATATCAATTCAGATGCAATCATAATGCCATGATTGGGCAGTGCAAAAGAGCCCAACGACATCTGAGAGAAGAAGTAGATTTCCTTCCTTTTTGCAGGCATTTTACATTTAAAAAATAATTTTAAAAAAACATTAAATTGGCTAGGCTTTTTAATGTCACCCACACAATCCTCGGAAGAGTTTTGCAATTTTGCAAAAAAGCTGATTGATTTAGTATGCTTTCTCTCTGTTACATTGTGTTAAAAGAGTTCCTTTTTTCCAGGACAAAATCTTGTCTCTTCCAGAAATGGGTAATGCAAGAGCAGAGGTTTTTTGAACAAATAAATAGAACCCAACATGATTACAACTCCCAGAATCCATTTGCCAGCCAGCAAGGTCAATAGTCTTGCTGACTGTAGGGCTCTGTGAGTTGTGAAAAAAAGGAACTTTTTCTAAGCTCTGGACTAGAGTGACATGGAAAGCTGCTCTAGTATTGGGAAGTCACAGAACCTGTGTTTCATCAAACATGGAGTTGGACAACACAAGTTTCATGTCCAGATTCTTGCTGCAGGTGAAGAACGCACTTTCACCCTGATTACTGGAAACTTTCTGGACAGATGTGCCAGGCCATCTGCAGGTTAAACCAGCTCACCCTGTTCAGCTGTGTGATGCAGTAGTCTGAGTGTTGGACTAGCACTCTGTGAGATCAGAGTTCGAATCCCCACTGAGCCATGGAAACCCAATAGGGCTGCGTGTTCACTGCAGAAAAAATGTAACACCACCATGGCTCAATGGTATGGAATCCTGGGGTTTGTAGTTTGTTGTGACACCAAAGTTCTCTGAAAGAGAAGGCTAAATATCTCACAAAACTATCAGTCCCAGAGCACTGAGCCATAGCAGTTAAAGCGAGGTCAGACTGCCTTATTTCTGCAGTGCAGATGCAGCTCTGATGACCTTGGGCAAGTCGCTCTCTCTCAGCCTTAGAAGAAGACAACGGCAAACCTCATCTGAATAAATTTGGAAAGAAAACTCTAGGATAGGTCACCATATGGAAAGCCAGCATGATGTCTGAATCCCTGCTCAGTCAGAAATCCATTGATTGAATATTACACTCGCTCAGCCTAAAAGGATGGCAGTGGCAAACTTCCTGTTAATAAAACATGCCAAGAAAACTCTAGGATAGGATCACCATAACCTGAAGGCATGTAACAACTACAAAAACTTCTTTGCTGCACAATCAAGCAAAGGCACATGCTAAGTGTCATTCTTACCTACATCAGTATATCCATCCTGTTGCAACAGGAATTCTGAGGTCCTACGTTGTGCTTGATAAGCATGAATTTTTACACACATAAGCACTACTCTTTCCTTCATATACAATGGACTGTGCATCTGTTAATGTGCTTGTTTACGTCTTGATTGGGAATGAGCATCAGCCTTCTCCATAATCCCTGTGAATCAAATAGTATGTTGAAGGCACTAACAAAGACTTCTGCACCATCTGAGAATTTGCAAGCAGCATGTGCAATAGTTACACTTGTGAAACTCTGTAAATAGCAATTGTGCAATGGCCAAAAAAACCCTGCTTGCCTAAAGGAACATGTGTGTGTGTGTGTGTGTGTGTGTGACACCCACAGGTTTCTAGCTGAAGTGTTCCAATCTGTTGATGCTTTTCTCTTACTGTATAGAAGCCATCTATGCACAGAAACAGGCAATACTATTTTGCATCTGACTGTGCAATACCTGAAAATGCTCACTGTGCTTTGTAATTTTTATACCTAATATATGGGAAAGTAATACAGTCCTGTGCACAGCTTGACCTGTTGCAACAATGTAGCCTCTGTGAAGACATTCTCTGGAAGCTGTGTCAATGAGTAGAATGTTTTTCTTTATAAACATTGTCAAACCAATCCTTGCTTGTCCTTAAATTTCCAGTTTACATCTTCCTTTAACTTGTGCATGATTTCTTCCTTCAAATGCTCTCAGTTCCTAGGTAACCCAATGGTGAGACTGCATGGACTCTACAGTTGCAAACACCTTTGCAAAAAAAAAAAAAAAAGGCATCTGTCAAAAATCATAATCTTGACAAGAGCATAACCACTCCCAGTTGATTGGGGAGGGACGGTAATTCAGGGATAGAGCACTTCTGATTCATGCATTTCAGTCACTATTGACTGTTTCATCTTAAAGGATCTCTGTCCCGGATGATGGGAAAGATCTCTGGCTGAAACCCTGGAAAGGTACCAAGGTCTGATCTGACATAAGGCAGCATCCTGTGTTCTGATTTGCAACCTCACTTGTGCTCTGTTCTTCCACAGTTAGGGGAGGCAAGGTCCAGAGCTCAATTTTGCTGGCCCAACACAAGCTGTGCTCCTTCCCAATATTTTTGCATTATTTTCCAAAACCAGAAGTGACCAGAAGTTCACTTCCAATTCCGGGGGGGGGGGGGGGGGAGCACGCCCACCATTACCAAACAGTCCCCATGTCATGCTCCAGAGCAGAGTCTTGGAGGTACCCAGGAGATCTGATTTTTTTTTTAAGGTAAGAAAAACATTGCTGAATGTGACCACAAAGACATCCTTGGGAGTCACATGCCACTGGCAGGCTATGTGACTCTCATGCCTATACTAAAGGGTAGCAGAAGTAGTAGTAATAGTAGTATTTAACTGCCATTCCCATGGATCGAGGTAGGAAACAACAAGAAATCAACAATGCACAACATCAATGAAAGCACATTAATTAAAACATGTAACAGTTTAAAAAGACAAGACATAGACATTTTAAAACAATCCACATTTAAAATTCACCATCTAAATTCACAATTTAAAAATCATCTGGATTAGCCTGCTGGAAGAGACTGGTCTTCAATGCTGTTTTAAATTCAGACAGCATATTCAGCTGTCAAATCTCTCCAAGCAGGTCATTGCACAATCTAGGGGCAGTTGAAGAAAAAGTCCTCTGGCTGACAATTGCCAACCTAGTCCTGGCTGACTGGAGTAAATGTCTGCCAGAGGACCTGAGTGTACAGGACGTTTATATGGGACAAGGAGATCCTGTAGGTAACCATGTATCTTTGAATAGCACCATGGTAGTGTTCATCCTTTTGGTGTTCATCCTCACAAGAGATCTTTAATTATTAAAAGGAACCAAGCTGCTCTGACAGCCTTTTGGCGGAAGAGCGGGGTATAAAAACTTCATCATCATCATCATCATCATCATGATTCCATAAATAGGCTTGAAAGTTTGTGAGCCTAACCAGGAGGCAGCAAGTAGGATGAGTATTGAGCAACACTCAAAGGAACAAGGTGAGAGGATTTTAGGCACCTACTGTTGGTCTGATAATGCTCATGAGCTATTAGTATTATAAGGGCTTTCCACATTATGCAATTATACTGCTGTGAATCCACCTTAACTGCCATGGCTGCATCCTATCCACTCTGGGTCTTACAAAGAACTATAGAGGAACTATTGCATGGGCTGAACCCCATCCCAAAATAGGTTCAGCACCTTAGATAAAGCCTAGAAAATTTAGAGTAAAGCCCTGAATGGATTTCCAGCTCCCACTGTTCCAAGTTGAGATAAATTTCGTTATCACTATGAATTTTGAAACTATGTAACCAAGGAAATGCAGAAAGTGCTACGTCAAAAACTTTGAAAGCTTGAAAATAGAGCCAAGGAGAGTGAGTTGAGTGCTAGAACTGGAAGCATTTGGGGCAGAGCACCAAGAAACATCTTGCAGGAAGTCTAAAGGAAAACATTTCCACCTGTATGGTGGTGGTGATGGTGGTGGTGGTTGTGTGCCTTCAAGTCATTTGTGACTTATAGTTACCCTAAGGTGAACCTATCATGGGGGTTTCTTGGCAAAATTGGTTCAGAGGAGGTACACTGGAAGACTCAATGGGCAGAATTAGGATCCAGAAGGTATTAGGTTTGGATTAAACCTGGGTTGGACATAGTGTGGCCCACAGGCCACATATGATCCTTGACCCCACTTTTGTGGTCCCTGTCCATCCTCTCAACCCCCCTTTTTAAAGGGCACAATTTGGGGAATTTCTTTACCAAAACTACACAGAAAACTCCCCAAACATGCAAAAATACAGTCACTTAGAACCCCATAAGACTACCAAATAACTCAGTTTTCCCCTGCACTCCCTCTCAAAATGATGTCAGGAAGTGATGCAATATCCCTTCCTGTCACCATTGTGAGGGCAACTGCAGAGAAAAATGGAAGTATTTGGACTTTCTGCAAGGGTTGTGGTCTGCAGGGGGGATCCAAGGAAGATGGGAAGTGGCTATAGGCCAAAATATTATATATGTGTTTCCATCCAAACATACTGATCTAAATCCTATTGTCAGTCCCAAGTAGAGCATCATATTATTATTATTATTATTATTATTATTATTATTATTATTTCTTACCCACCTTTCCCCATTAGTTGATGCAGGGAACAACTGCAAAGAAACAATGCACAACATCAATTAAAACACATTAATTAAAACATGCAACAGTTTCAAAGCACAAATAAGACATGCACATTCTAAAACAATCCACATTTAAAATTTATCATTTAAAATTGACAATTTAAAATATCCATTGAATCAATTAGATTCACTTGCATGTTGACTCGCCAACAATTGTTTGACTGGATCACCTCTAGTTAGGACTAACAGGATTCCAGCCACCATCAGGTTACAGTAAGGAATGTGATGCTCATCCAAAAGATGAAAGAGCTTTCATCACAGCTGATCTTTCCAAAACCCAAGTGAATTGTTTTATTTTTCTGTCTTACAACAAGAACAATAGGCAGTCTGAATCCTGGATGAACGCATAGAACTCCCCCAAATAAGAAAATGGTGTATTAGTGGGTGGGGGGGACAAATGAAAGGTAAGATTAATAGCATTTATCATGGCAGAGAGACTAGCAGTTTGCTAATTAAAGATGTTAGAACATAGAAGCAGCCAAGGATCAGTGGCTTTTAATGAGGATGGTGTAGGGTGATTTAGGTCTAATTTTCTGCTTAATAAGGCTGGTTTAAAAAGTAATTTTGTTGGGATGTGACTCTCCTAAACCTGTTCATTATCAGTGCTGGGGCTTCACTTCGACACTTCAGGAAATGTTGTGTTTAATTAATATTGTGTCAGCGAATGGACATGCTGACAGATGAGGAGGGGAAAATTGATGAAGAACTTTCAAGGACATTGACTTCATTAAGCAGCTTCATTATGGCCCTGAATCACTAGCTAAATACGTCGTTTAGAGAGACAACCAAGGGTCTGCACTTGTTGATAAAGGATGCTGCACCCATAATTGCAAGTGCAAAGGAAAGTGACATTCAGGTCTCAGGGTTTTTCTCTGCAGCTTCTCTTTGGTCCACACTGATCCGTGCAAAATGATTTCTGTAAATTAGGGGTAGGCGTTGCAGGTTTGTCAGATACATAAAGTCTGGGTCTGTTGGTGGACTGGGCCAGTTTAAATTGCAAGTGAGAGAGAGTGTGTTTAAATGCTGCTTTATGGTAGAGTTACCATATGTCTTCCTTTCCCCCAGACATGCCAACATTTACAGAGCTAAAATTTCTATCTGGAGGTCTTTTTAAAATGTTCAGATATTCTTACAAGGCCTACATACACACACACCCCTACCTCTGGAACTGGGAAGCAAGCAGCCTTTGTAAGTCTAATTATTGTGACTGTGAGACAAAACCAAGTACCATATAGAAAATATCTTATCATTAGGGATGATCAAGATTATAGCTTGTGAAGTTCACATCGTCACTTTCTACCAATAGGACTCATGGAGACTGGCTGGAGGGAGAAAGGAGGAGGATGAAGAAGGCAGCTCTGGGGAGGAAAGAAAGAGCAATCCTCGTGGTATGGAGTAGTTGTGGGCTTCTTCCTTCTCCTCTGGGATTCCCGGATGTTTATCTCCCCCTTTTCCTCTTCTCAAGACCCTCCAGCCTCCCTTTCACCACCCATAGCTCTTCTCTTTTTTTATGGTTTTTTGTTTTGTCCCACAGAGTCACAGTAATTAGACTTACAAAGGCTGTTTGAGTATCAGCTCCAGAGGTGTGTTTTCCCCTGCTGTTGCCCTACCTTGCAGGGTTGTTGTGGGAACCTGCAGTGCTAGAGTAATGGATGAGCAGGCATGAGTGATGGGCCTCAAATCTCATGTGTTGGGATATTGGTGCAGTAGCTGGATCAATTGTTGGTAGTATTAATTATCACTAAATAATCAATTAAATTGTTATTTATATATAATGAAAGTTGGAAGCATTTCTAATAGCAATTATCACAGCTTATCAAGTAGAGGCTATGTCGCTCTGTCCACCAAATACCTTCCCTTTTCTTTTAAACCTTTTGTATATTTTTCTTCTTAAATTGTGATTGTTTAATTGTAATTTTAGTATTGGGATGGAGGGTGGGTTGGGAAGGGACTAATTTTATTGTATTCTATGTATTTTTATTGCTGTAACCCGCCCAGATTCATTGTGATTAAGCAAGCTATAAATGAATAATTTATTATTATTATTATTATTATTATTATTATTATTGAGAGTCATAGAGACTGCTGGTAGTTGGTAAATGTGTCCTCTCTTATGCTTTTCAAAATATGGTAACCCTAATTTATTGGGGGAAGCCAGCATGATGTAGTGGAGTTTTTTCCCTAATTAAATTGTTATTGAGTTTTTACAACAACACATAAAGTCTGTAGAACAACGACAACAACTAACTAACTACAAGAGCCAAGGTATGTATCTGATGAGTACTTATTCTGCAGCAGAATCAAAAAATTAGTTCTCAGCAAGAGCCAGAGAATGCGAGCATTTTAACCATTTTAGACAGCGTTACAGGTGTGAAATACCACCTATGGAAGGTTTTCAAAGTAGTCTCCCTCACAGATGCTAAATGGGATTTGTATGGGGGTGAAGACCAATATGAGTCCATGCAGTGTCTGAAATTGTGTTTTTCAATTCTTCTTGCCAAAATGAGTGCATATATTGGCCTTTCCCATACGTGTGTTCCAGGAGATGTTTGTAGATAGCTGCCACCATCCCTTTAGTATGAGAAGTGGAATTCAAACAAAAGTTTTCAAAAAAAAAAGGAGATCAAACATAGAGATACTCCTGCTGAGGCTAGGTGTGATGCAAAGGAAGCAATTTGGTGTACTTGAAGCCAGGTAATGTTAGTTTGTTGTAGGGACATTTTTATGGTGATGTAGTGGTTTATGCATTGGACTATGACTCTGGAGACCAGGTTTCAAATCCCCACTCAGCCATGGAAACCCACTGGGTGACCTATGGCAAATCACACTCTCTCAGCTCAAGAGAAAGACAAAGGAAAACTCCTCATTGAGCAAATCTTGCAAAAAAATGTGATATGTTTACCTTAGGGTCACCATAAGTCAAAAACAACTTGAAAGGCACATGACAACAACAAACTTGATGGGGAAGGGAAATCACAGGGAACTTGGCCAGAAATGTTACTTAAAGCCTGAGGACCTACAAACTACAACCAGAAATCTGTATGAAATATTTCTTATTAGTTTATGTGACTAAAATCTGAAAAAATGATACTGGAAAAGTAGCCACAGAACCTGTGTAGATTTTAGTTGGTAATAGTTTATAATTATAGTTTATAATGGTTGCTTTGTCTACATGGGCAAAAAGAAATGTCCCCACCGATTCTTGCACTCACCTGTTCCGACGATGCACAGGGCCAAAATGAGTGGGGCACAATCTGCACTCCAGCCTGATTCCCTGGAGTAAAAAAGAGTCCCCATTACTCTTCCAGGGCAAAAACTCTGGAGAATCCCCATATAGACTGTGCATGCAGTGTAGGGATACAGGGGAGAGGGTCAGCAGGCAGGGGAGCCATTGACCTCTTCCCACTGGGAACTTTGGACACCTCAGTCACAGCACTTTCCATTTCGAATTTGCACCATTCCTCTAGTGCCATTCCTTTTGCAGACATGTCAATTGATTGCACAAGCACATATTAGCACAACACTACCATCAGTACAACGTAGGCTGCCTCCCTGGCACTGCAGAAATAATCCAGTTTGACACTGCTTTAACTGCCATGCCCAGAATTCCATAGCATTGAGCCATGGCAGTTAAAGTGGTGTCAGACCAGATCTGCAGTGCAGAAGCAGCCGTACCAACACAAATTGATTGCACAAATATACATTCGGAGAACAATGTGTGCAGACTGTGTGCCGATATCAGCGCATTGCGGGTGCTGCATATGCAGTCTGCTTGTCCTCTCCACAGATCAAGAAGTCCCAACAGTAAGCCAGTTTCTCATAGAATAGAATCAAAGAATTGGAAGAGACCACAAGGGCCATCCTGTCCAAACCCCCGCCATGCAGGAACTCTCAATCAAAGCATACCTGACATATGGCTATCCAGCCTGTTTAAAGACCTCCAAAGAAGGAGACTCCACCACACTCTGAGGGAGTGTGTTCCACTGTCAAACAGTCCTTACTGTCAGGAAGTTCCTCCTAATGTTCAGGTGGAATCTCTTTTCCTGGAGCTTGCATCCAGTGCTTCAGGTCCTGTTCTCTGGAGCAGCAGAAAAAAAGCTTGTTCCCTCCTCAATATGACATTCCTTCAAATACTTACAGGGCTATCATATCACCTCTTAACTTTCTCTTCTCCAGGCTAAACATACCCTAAGTCATTCCGCACAGGGCATGATTTCCAGACCTTCACCATTTTGGTCACCCTCCTCTGGAAATGCTGCAGTTTCTTAACATCCTTTTTGAATTGTGGTGCCCAGAACTGGAGACAGTATTCCAGGTAGGACCTGACCAGAGCATAATACAGTGGCACTATTATTTCCCTTGATCTTGACACTGTACTTCTATTGATGCAGCCTAAAATCACATTGGCCCTTTTTAGCTGCCGCATTACACTGTTGACTCATGTTCAACTTGTGGTCTACTAGGACTCCTGGACAGGCCCTGTGCCACAGAGATGGGGACCAACATATGTAGAGTTCCCCATCCCATGCATCAGAAACAGAAGTCACCAAGGAGGTAAAGGTGAATATTGTTTTGTTTTGTTTTTCTATATAAATCTCCCAATAGAGATTTTTGTAAGCCAGGATTGTGTATATTGTTAAAAATCATATTTTTTATTTACCCACTGGACATAAAGATAATCAGAAAGCTATCTCCATAAACAGTGGGTTATTCATAATCCCTCACATGGCATTTCAATTATCAGTCGATGACGATGTGACATTATGGATGAGGTTGTGATTAAATTTTCTTGTGTAATGACCCTAAGTAAATCTTTGCAATTTTCATTTTGTGGAGATTTAATATAGATCAGTGGCCTGTTGTTTGCGGGAGGGGGAGGAGAAGCTCGCTTAATCCGAAATCACTCATTAAATTGGGCCCAGCAAACCTCTGGTTGTATTTCATGGGCCTGTGCTATGAACTTAACATATTAAATCTGCATTCCAGATGGATGTAAACATCTGTTCTCATTATGGTTATTGGTGTTAATCTCAAACCCTGACCTGCTTCTTCTAACATAATGCATATTAAATTTGATACACAGCAGGGAGAAATCAAGAGTCATGTCAATATGTCAAGGCACTAAGTAGTTAACATACCTTTGCAGTGATATCACCTGACACAGAAGGTGGAAGTGAAGAATTCTTAGGACTCCAGGGACTATTTGAGCTTATCTGGAATGAGTTTGCCATCTTAGTACATCTGCTGTGACTACTTCACCTCCGCACACTAAACAGGGGAAAAGGGAAGCTAATTCTGTTGTCAGTTGGCTAGAAAATTGCAGACACAGAGCTAACAGCTGGGGGCTGGAGTCAACTACAACTCCCAGAATCCCCAAGGGATCTCAAGGCTTCTGGGCATGAAATCCCAAAACTAAGTTTTTCCAGGAATGGAACATCATTTGAGAGATTCCTCATCTCATCAGAACTTTGGAAAGCTATTTTGGATTCAAATACCCAGAATTTCCCAGACAATGTGGGTCATTATGGGAACTGTAGCCCCCACACACACACACACACACAAAAATTAAAATAACTTCCCTAGCTCTAACTAGGATCCATCCCATTTATTTCAAACCATGCTATGTAACATATCTGTATATTGTGATTATCTATAGGCTTAATGCTTGACAAAACAAGGGAATGAGATATCTGTATCTTCTGGGAGGGACCATAATCAGTGATGGAGGTTCCAGGTTTATCCTCCAAATCTGACAAGACGTGGAGAACCAGTAACCCTCCAGGTATTGTTGGATTCCCATTCCTACCAGCCTTGCTAAGGGTGAAGTATGAAATGAACATCTGAAGGGCTGCAAAGTCCACATCTCTGCCATAGACTCTTCGGTTAAAAATAAATTGATGTCCTCATGAGTCAGAAATGTTTTGCTAAGTAGAGCTGGTGATCTTCTGGCCAAGAAGGATAAGATGAACCAGGTTTCTGGTGCACTATAACAAAAATTCAAATCATAGAGTCATAGAGTTGGAAGAGACCACAAGGGCCATCCAGTCCAACCCCCTGCCATGCAGGAATTCACAATCAAAGCACCCCCAACAGATGGCCATCCAGCCTCTGTTTAAAAACCTCCAAAGAAGGAGATACGTCCATTATTTAAACAAATGTGTATTATTGGACTTTGCTACTATTTAGTAGAGCTGACATTGGGCTTGTTGTTGTGTGCCTTCAAGTAGTTTCTGAGTTATGGTGACCCTAAGGGGAACCTATCATGGGGTTTTCTTGGCAAGATTTGTTCATAGAAAGTTTGCCATTGCCATCTTCTGAGGATGAGAGCATGTGACAGCACCCAATCTCAGCTGTTTGGTTTTTAAAAATATATATTATAAAATTACCTTAAAACAAAACTTTGTCATATACATTCTGATTGATTATAGCATCTTCATTGTTCAAAAACACTATGATTTCATATATTGTTTTAAGCCATTTTTATAATATATATTCCAAACCTATAATCCCAACATATGAAGCTGCTAAAAGCCTAAATTAATTATATTTTGATCTTTCACAAATACTTATGTCTTATTAATCATTCAGCTTCATCTGTTCTCACCCCCCCCTTTTACATTAACTTTATATTATTGCAAACAGAAATGTTTATCTTTTTTTCTCTAAATATCCTTAAACTCCCTACAAAGTATTTTATATCTAGTTTCCTCTGTTAACTCTTTATATTCCCTTCATGGGTCTCCAGTCTTCTTCACATTAGTTGTTTCTACATTATCTGTTCCTTATTTCTTTCTCATATATTTTTCAAATAAATTCCAACCTTCCAGACTATTATTTTTCTACTGATGTTCCTAGAAAGTCTATGTAGCTCTTTCATGTCCCAAAGATTGATGTATCCATTTGTCAACATTGGGTATTGCTTTTGGTTTCCATTTTTGTGCATATAGCAACCTTGCCACAATTACCATATAAAGTATGATTCTCCAACGTTGTCTCTCTGCTTTTTCATCTAATATGTGCATCATGTTCAATAAGAAAAGTTCTGGCTTAAATAGAATCCTAATGCCTAATATTGTTGACATTGTCTATGTTATCTCCTTCCAAACATTTTTAGCTAACAGGCACTTCCACCACATGTGGAAATACGTTCCAGTATTTTGCTGACACTTTCAGCATCTGTTGTCCTATATCTTATAAATTTTGAATAACTTTACAGGTGTCGTATACCACCCCAATCTCAACTGTTTTTAGATGCTAATGTGTGATTGGCCCCAGTTAGCAATTGGGTGGCAGACCATCAAAGGTACATCTCAGAAAATCCTGCCTGAAACCCTGGAGAGATGCTGCCAACCAAAGTTAACAGTACTGGCTAGATGAACCAGGCAGCCACAATAAAAAGGTCTACATTCATCTTAATGAGACTTACATGGGACCAATTGGACTTATTTCATCACTGTTCTGTGTCAGACAAACAAGAAGAAGCTTCTTTTCCCTTATAACTTGCCACTTCAGCAGATGAGGCACCTAAGGAGGACCTTAGTTGTGATTGTTATAGGGACACTATCTTGGAGGGTAAGGTAGCACCTTCTTTATAGAATTACCTCCCTGTTCTGTTTGGACCTGTCTCTTTTAGATTAAAATCTATATATCTTATCCAGGGGCTTCACTGCTTCATGGTTACCTTCTGAGGTGTACGTTAATGAGGTGAGGAAACAATCACAACTCAGGCTTGGTCAAAGCAAAACTCAGTTGGATTAACTCATCCAAACACAGAAATTCATGTACTTCTACATATAATAAAACACAAATTCATTGCTTCATTCTCTTTCTTTCTTCAGAAGGCATCTGGGAAAGAAAGCTCTGGTGGCTTCTGGAGATATCTGCTACTAGCTGGAATCTTTCTGGTGACTGAGGATGCATCTACACCAGGGGTAGGCAACCTTTCCCCTTTAAGGGCCGAGCGACTTCAGCTCCCAGAATCCCAGGTGCTATTGGCCAACATGGCTGAGGCATCTGGGAGCTGAAGTCAACATAATGCAGTTTGACACCACTTGAAGTGCTGTAGCTCCATCCTATGGAATCCTGGGAACTGTAGTTTTACATGCTCTTTGGCCTACCCAGGTGCATACCTTACTAAATTTAGACTATTTCTTGTCTTAATTTAGACATTGTTTATTTTTTAAACAATGTACAATCACTTTCCTATTAACCCTGCTGTAGTCCCCATTTCAGATCCTGAAACTGGCAAAATATATACACAAAATATAGCATCCAGACTATGACACAAGAAGTATCCAGCATCTCATTGTGCAATAATTTCCTCAGGCTATGCATTGGCAGCTGGAGAGATCCTGGGTGCATCTCTGCCCCCCTGATACAAATGGCTGCTGATTGATTGTGGGGATGCTTGGAAAGCTCACAAACTTACACTTATATAAGTTTCAGGAAAATGAGATATATTCATTTTTTCTTGATTTGCAGGAACATTTAAGTAATTAGCTATCACTGCCTCTGGGTGGATGAAGCAACTGTGACAGAGTCCTACAGAGGTATATGTTTTCCCCTCCTAGGGCCAATGCTTTTATTGTACCCATTTTACAGGTATAGAACAGAGGCTAAGAAATTATCATTATTTTCCCACAGTAATTCAAGTTGTCCAGAATGTGTAAATCCAGTTTACCAAATGTGAAGTCTGCTGAATTCAAATGAGACCTCCCACATATAACAGGCAGTGAAACTAATTATCACCTATATGCCACAATATTTTTTTTAAATGCTCATCTCACACAAAGACCCAGATCAGTTCAACATGCCACCACACAGCTGGATTGGTTTGTGCTTCAGATGAAGCTGTGTGACTGCACAGCCTCTTGCTTTGAAAACATGCACTGGAGACATTCAGTGCTATCAACACACCAGCTTCAGCTATTTCTGATATATAAAAGAGATTTTTTTAAAAAAACTGAAAGCAGGAGCGGGGAGAGAGAGAGATGTACTGCAATCAGAACAAAAAGTAAATCTGTCTCATGCTTCTGTCTGAACAGGTAAGAGATTCACAAGAGAAAGGCAGGATATAAATTAAATATAGTTTGTGCCAATGTTGGCTGAGATCCTACATCACAGTCTAAATTTTGTAACTTTATGAATCTGTAGCTACATTGAAGAAATGCAACAAAACACTGTTAGTGAACTACAAAGATACACATCCAGACAAGAGTACATTCATGAGTACTGTGTACTTCTAATATGCTATCAGGCACTCCCATTGTGCTCCAGCACTAGTGTCCATTGCTCATCAGGCCATTGGACACCATGTTAGGATCAGATCTACTTAGGGGAACTTTATAATTAGCTCAAATATGAGAGAGAGAGAGAGAGAGAGAGGTCCCAACAAAGCCTCTTGGAACCGTGTACCGTTATGTATACCAGAGGGCTAATAGATCTCTCAAGGGAAGACGCAGAGACAGGCTTATCCAATTAAAGTCTAAATATTTATTAACAAATGGGGAAAAACAGCACACATCCAAATATGATACACACACTAGAAGGAAAGATGGGTGAAAGCAGGGATAGCTTGAAAGGAGCTAGGCTGAGGGGAAATACTTACTTCCGAAGGCTTCTCTGGGCTTGGCTGCGAGGTTTGATGAGGATGGTATGAAGCATGGCTGCTGAAATGAGGGGAGGGAAATGACTGCGGGAGCTAAATCAGCGTACAGACCGATGTGGAGTCTGCATGCACTCTCAAGATAGCACATGGAGCCTAGAAATCCAAGGGTTCTTATAGGGAATGTCTGCCTTCTAGCTATAAGCCTAATGGCTGTCGGACAAAGGCGTTGATGGGTTTAGCTTTGTCAACCTAGGTGTGAGCATAGTCTAAACAATGCATTTGGTTTCGAAACTATCAAGGAAGGGAGGCTAGAGAAAAGGGTGCAGTCAAATCTGATCACTGCCCCATTAAGTGTGAGACTCAAGACAAATAAACACTATTATGTGCCTTTTCCAGTATAATGGTCTTTCCCTTTTGGCAACTCCCGAACCTGTCTGTTAGGGAATTTTCCAGTGGTCTTGGGCAGGTCTCTCAGTGCCTACATGATTTGCCATCTAGGGGATTATGGCTGATATCCCACAGGGGTCAGTCTGTGGTCATGGAGGGAACTCCACATGTGTCCAAAATTTTATGAAAATGCACATATGCTAACAACCAGTCACTCCACTGGATACCTTTGTACAATGGGCACACATATGTTGTGACATCATGACAGCACCTAGGTGAATATAGACTTTGTAAATTTATTCAGTTCAACTTCAACTTACAGCAGCCCTGTGAATGAGAAACCACCAAGTTACCCTGTTATCAACAGATCTACTCAGGCCTTGTAGATTCAGAACTGTGGCTTCCTTGAGTCTATCCACCTGCATTGTGATCTTCTTTTCCTACTGCCTTCTACCTTGCCAAGCATTATTGTCTTTTCTAGTGTTATTATATGTGTTGTCTCACTGCAAATCCCAGATTTCCATAACATTGAGCCATGGCAGTTAAAGCAGTGTCAAACTGCATTATTTCTGCAATGAAGATTAGACTTTGTCAACATTTGAGAGAGCTCTTTCTTCCTGACTCCTCTCCCAGGATCCATTCCCACAGTATAGAACTTCTTACATACTGATTTACCCATTACCCATTAAAGCTGGCAACTGTCCTCATTTTTTTCTTTCTTGTACCTTTTACAAGTCTCTTCTGTTTCTGAATTATGTTGTTATTGTGTGCCTTCTGGTCATTTCTGACTTACAGCAACCTTAAAGTGAACTTATCATGGGGTTTTCTTGGTAGTATTTGTTCAGAAGGAGGTTGCCGCTGCCCTCCTCTAAGGCAGAGAGAGTGTGACTTGCCTAAGGTCACCCTGTAGGTTTCCATGGCTGAGCAGGGATTTGAACCCTGGTTTCCCAGAGTCCTAATCCAGCACTCAATCTATTGCATCACATGCTTTCTTCTGTCTCCTGCTCAGTTCTATTTAAATAGCTGTTCAGATGCTTAATATACTGCTAGTGTAAAGGGGGAAAAACTCACTAGCTGCAGAGATAGAATATGGCATGTCCATGAGCTTACATGTGCATTCTGTCATGTGTACAGCAATGCATGCAAATCAGATACACCTGATCAGGTCATAGTCAGCATCCAAGATGACCATGGTTCAAAACAAATTGCTTAGTCCTCCTTGACAGTATACAATATAAGCTGTTTGTGTAACAACAATGGAATAAGCCAATAAACAACTCTCAGAAAGCATTGCTGGCCTTTCCCCAGAATTAGTTGCCTGGGAGATCCTTGCCAATGCAACCTTTCTGCTTGTTTGAAATGATTCTTGCTGTGCCTTGAAGGGCAGTGAGCGCATTTGTCTTTGCCTGGAAAATGATAAAGGGGGGTGGGGGTTTACAATTAAGTGTTAATCCAAAGGAGCTTTCCTACCTTCTGGCAAAATGGATTGAAAAGGGTTTTAATTGGTTGTTAACTACTATTGTGGCTCCAGAGTTAGAAATGCTGGACCTGTCAGGTGTAAATCAAATGTATCAGCCCAATAAATCTCTCATTTAAATGACATTTCACAAGGCAGCACTAAATTAGAAAAGCCATTGCATACAACTGTACTCGATGGCAAAGCTGAAACGTCACCATTGCTCCAACCAAAAAACTTGGCATGCCACTAATGTCTATCATTATTGTGATGGATAGAGTCTTCCATATCATATTTTGCAGTTGCCAGCACTCTCAGAGCATCACGAAATTGCCACGCTTTCCAAATGGCATCTGTAATCAGGGCAGCCAAATGCTTATGAAGCACCAAGTTTGACACTAATGAAGATGCCCAGTAATCATCAGATGGGGACTTGGGGATGAAATTCCTTAAGGTTGATTAAGGTTGAAGGGTGGCCGCTTCCATGCTACCAAAACAGAGGAAAGGAAACAGTTTGCAAGAATGTGGTAGATACTAATATAAATGTATCCGTGGAAATTAAGGGTCCGTCTGCACTGTAGAAATAATGCAATTTGACACCATTTTAAGTGCTGTAGCTCCATGCTATGGAATCCTGGCATTTGTATTTTTATAAGGTCTTTAACCTTCTCTGCCAAAGAGTGCTGGTGCCTCATAAAACTACAAATCCCAGGATGGTGTAGGATGGAGCCATGATACTTAAAGTGGTGTCAAACTGCATTATTTCTGCTGTGTAGGTGCATCCTAAGTCAAAAGAAGTACTGTAATATTCAGAGCTGTACATCACACACTAGTGGGGAAGACTATGGAGTTTATCACACAGGGTTTATCCTGTGCAGAAACAGGATTTAAAATGGGGATCATTTTCACACAACGTCGGGCATTAACGAGCACAAAAAGTAGACAAATCCCACAAAAGCAGGATCGTTTTCACATGACATCAGGGACATTGAGCATTAATGTGAAAATCCCGAAAGTAAAAAGAGGCCAATTTTGTCCACTTTCTGTGCAGGTTATTTTCACATTAATGCTCAATGCCCCCGATGAGTCTGAAAACGATCCTGCTTTTATGGGATTTTTCCAGGATTTAAATCCCATTTCTCCATAGGATTTAAGCACTTAGCCTCCTGTGTGATAAACTTCTCAGTCAAGGTGATCTATCTGTCTCCAGCTCAGTCTGCTGTCCAGATGCCATTAAGGAACAACTTTAAGGTCCCTGTTCTTCCTTCTTAGAGTTTTTTGGCTGAATCCTATCATTAGTCCCAGTGAGACTAATGGCATTTACCAAAAGTAATCCCAATTAGAGAAGACCCTTTGGCCAAAATCCTGTTGGTATCATATAGACATGTAAGTTCCTTTACATATGTGGTTGTATTTTTTAACCACTAAGCAGCAGACATATTCCATTTATGATTGCATAAGTTTAGTTTCACAAATGTAATGGGCCTAAATCATGTGGCCCTAAATCCTATCATTAACCCCAACTAGAACAGAACCACTGAAGTCACAAAATATATGTTGCAAGATTTTGAAGCTCCACTGGCCTATTCATCAGGCAAAAGTGTTAAAAGCACTTTCTTTGAGCAATCTAAGAAGCAGTTGTATGTTGTGAAAACTTATTTGAGATGTGGTGCTGGACAAGAGTTCCATGGACTTCTTAAAAAATTCCATGGATTCTGTGGACTTCTAAAAAGACAAATGGGTCCTAGAGTAAATCAAGCCTGGACTCTCCCTAAAAGCCAAGATGACTAAACTGAGACTGTCGTACTTTGGCCATATCATGAGAAGACATGACTCACAAGAAAAGACAATAATGCTTGGTAAGGTAGAAGGCAGCAGAAAAGGAGGAAGACCACATTCCAGATGGATAGACTTAGGATGCTGCCAAACTGCAGAATTAATGGTTTGATGTTGCTTTAACTGTCATGGCTCCATCCTGTGGAATCCTGGAATTTGCAATTTGTTTTGGCACCAGAGCTCCCTGACAGAGAAGGCTAAATATCTCACAAAATTACAAATTCCAGAATTCCATAGTATTGATCCATGGTATTTAAAGCAGTGTTAAACTGTATTAATTCTGCAGCTTCAATAAAAGAAACCATAGCCCTGAGTCTGCAAGTCCTGAGCATGGCTGTTGATGTCAGGGTGACTTAAAGGTCTCTCGTTCATGGGGCTCATCATAAGTCAAAGTTGACTTGACATCAACGAACAACAACAAAAGTATTGTAGCCTCCCATGGCAATATGGTTCACAAACTCTGGATGGTATTGTAGGCACTAACCCAGGTATTGTCAAGTTTTGCATTACTGTTTTATGGTTAGATAAGGAGATATACATTTGGGGACCAGCTGCAGGAGATGGGAGTTGTCATCAGCATATATGGAAGATATCAAGTTGGGGAAAGTTGACATACAGAGTCAGAAAAGCTCAGTTTGCTACATCTTTCACAGTTTGCCTCAACAGCTTCCTCTGTTCCTTTCATGTACAAAAAATTGGATCACCTCATCCTTAACCAGAGAGATGTAGAAGAAAGACATCATGGAAGGAAGACACCCCATTCTTTCACATTTGTCTCTAGCTATTATATCCAATTTACCCAAAGAAAAACTGGGCAGCTCTAAGACTGTTAAAAAAATCTCCTGGATCCATCAATTCTCTCCTGTCTAAAGGAGGCTTTCTGTACTTCTATCAAATCTCCTTGGTTTTTTTAAATCACACCACCCATAATTCTTGGAATTATCAATACATTTTGAAGGCTTCAAAAAGGGATTTTGCCTTTTAAGATTCCCCTTGACCTGCCTTTAGCTCTGGCTGTGGTTTGCAGTTCATATTACATGGTTCTCCCTCCCAACTCAAGAAACCTCTCTCTGCAGAAGTTGTAGGAGTATGAATACATATACAGATATATTGATTCTATAAATCCTCTGTTATTATCTTTTATCAGCAGTAATAAATGTCCATATTAATTAACTTAATGGTTTTAACTGCAGTAATGACTTTGTATTAAACAGTGCACATTTCATGTTCTCTATAAAAGCTGTAATAATAAAAATTTGTCTGCAGTATTTTTTTTAAGCTTCCATTGTGCTGAAACAAAGCAAATCACCTGCTAGAATATTCCAGACCCTTAGATGAAGAGATTAATTGGGCTGGAACAAGAGCTTCTTTCATATTGATTTTTTTAAAAAAAGAATCCAGTTTCAGAAAGTTTCCGGGCACCTTGCTAAAGGGCAAAGCTCATCACCACTGTGAGCCATTTAAGCCAAAGTAATTGAAACTAAAGCTGATCCAGTTTTGTTGAACTTGAAGGTTTGTGTTCAAACTCTGTGGTTTAACTGGCTTGTGAATTCAAAGGAAAGAAAATCTAATTACACATGATCTTTATTCAGCTAAGCTTCTTATATTGCTGTGATCACTGTAGTGAGGTAGTTTTCAGGATTTTTCAGTTTAGGCATTCATTCATATTTTTTTAAAAAAATAGCAGTATTGTTATTATTATTGTATTATTAATATTAAGTTTGTTTAAATTATTTTATATATGGCCCTAAATGCAAATACCCCTGGGCAAGTAGAAGAACACAAAACAATGAAAGAACAAACAAAACAAAGAAATCTGCTAAATCCACACCAAAGCATTACACAGGATTAGGATGCTAAAAAAAAAAGCTAATGCAAAAAGCTACATAAATAGAAGTATAGTATCTAGATTGAGGGAAGTAATAGCACCACTCTATTCTGCTTTTCCACCACTGGGCAGCTGTTCACACACATGTCCTGCTGAGCTGCCTAGCACATCCACTACTGCCGCAGATCACTTTGCTCTGAGTAAGAACAAGGCACCCAGTAATGATGACATGATGCAACTGCCGGTTGTGCTAGACTGCTCAGTGGGACACATTCTAAACAGCCCCTGCAGAACTGGAACAGAGATAAGTTATTAAGTTATGATACTTCATTGCAAGGGAGGGTATACTCCTGTTCTGGTGCTGAACATGCTGGATGTTATCCAGTCTATTTGCACCAGAACTGGGGTTTGGGCCGTGCATAATCTGGACTCCCCATTGAGAGGACGGTGGGAGGCCATTTTATTTGGCCCTTGCAGACAGTGCCCTAGTTTGAATCAATTGGTTCACGAGTGGGCAAGGAAAAGAAAATCTTTCCCTGTCTCCTACATGACAGCCCAGTGTGGAGGGTGATGGTCTAAAGAGGAGAGTCTCCTCTCATGTGGAGGTTCTCCAGGGACTCAGGAACACTGATTTTTTCAGGGTTCCACATTGCATAAAGACCCCTTGTGAATATTTTCTCCCGTTCAGATTGTTGCTACTCACTTTGCCCAAGGAGACAGACAACAGTGCATGATTCCCTTCCTCAAATATTGTGTCTATTGTGGATGCAAGACTTAAGTTCTGTGGCTCATTTGAGCTTAGATGACTTGGCTCCCTCTCCCCAAAACTGCTCCCTCTGGGATGGATATTGAAAGGGACAGTCTTTATGCCTGGTGGGTTGCCCTCTCTTGCCACTAAGCTGAGCCCCATGACCAAATAAAACCCAGGTTTCCTACACTCCTAGTCCAACCATTTAGCTCAGAGGTGGGCAGCTGCTATGAAAGTACCCATGAGGCTTGGATTTAAAATTTATGGTCATGCTGGCTGGAGTTATAGTCCATAAGAGAAACTTTTCCAAGCTCTGCTATATTCTCCCCATAAGTAAAAGTGGAAATTAGAATGGCGTTTTCAAAAAAGAAAAAGAAAGAAAGAAAAGCCAATTGATCATCCTTTGCAGTTTGGCCTTTTGATACCTTATAAAGAGGGTTTTATTTTGATTGCTGCAAGCCAGGTAGTTACTCCGGCAGATTTATGTAAATATTTTTAAGTGGTACATCTGCCTGAATTATAGCAATGCACTCCTGGATTGTTAATTGCAGGTTTTAATTTGGCTCTAATGATCAGTTTGTGTAAATTAAATGATTGCTGCTAAGCAAGCCCCGAAGAGTTGGGTGTAAAGTAACAGCAATTTCGGGGTGGGGGGAGTGTGGTAAACACCACTGAATCCGACCCTGGAGGCTGCTCAGGAAGCTAATTCCTGCAGTGACTAATCTCTTTTGTTGGGTGTCATGACTGCGCAATGAATTCCATTTAAAACTGTATTCATTTATTCCAGTTTTATCCTGCCTGTGGTTGCCACCTATCAATTAGCATTGCAATTGTTTCTTTCTCATTTTGAAGCACACACACCCTACTTGTCCATCTCAAAGGTAACCTGAATGGCTAATAAAAAGGACTGTACAGACTAGCCAAAAGGGACAGCCTGGAGGTGGAGTCAGGGTATGGCGACCATACACCAGCCCCCCCCAACTCTGCCCCGATGCCGCTCTCACACCACCCACCCAACCAGATGGCAGGCAGTGTCAGGGCACTCCCTTGGCGCAGCATTCACACACGCTGCGCCAAAGGAGCTCCGAAAAGCCACTGCCACAGCAGCAAGGACAGCTTTTTTCCGCTCTAAAAAGGAGTGGCATTTGCCAGCTCTTTTTAGAGTGGCAAAGTGCCAGATCAGGGCTGCGGTTTGTGGTTGCTGCGGCCCCGATCTGGCGCTCCCGGGGCAGCATGGAGCCGCCTCTTTCAGGCAGTCTGTAGAACCACAAAAGCAGCTTCATTTCATTTCATTTATATACCACTTCATACCGCACTATGGGGTGTCTAAGCGGTTTACAACTATAAACTCATTGCTCCCCCCCCCCAACAGTTGGGTACTCATTTTAGCCACCTCAGAAGGATGCAGGCCTGAGTCTAGCCTGAGCCCTGGCTATTATTGAACTCGCAACCTTGTGGTCTATGAGTGAGTGGCTGCAGTACAGGCATTTAACCACTGCACCACCAGGGCTCTTGGTGCCCCAACTAGAGTAGACCCATTGGATCAATGAGAACATGTTAAGTCAAGACTTCTGCAAATTTTGTTGATTACATGGGTCAAGTCTAAACAGGATGAACAGTGTAGGATTCAGACCAAGACTGTGTTGTGCTGCATTGTGTAACTTTATTTATACCCTGCTTTTCTCCCAAACTACATCTACGGGTAGCTGTGTTGGCCATACAGCAAATCCAATAATATCCAAGCAATGATACCTTTATTGAACCAACCAAAATGCACAATTACATGTTGCAAGCTTTTGAAGTCACACTGGCTTCTTCATCCGGCAAACAGGAGAAAGAAATTGAAGATGTTAGTCTTGGGCCTGCAGTTTCTATTTCTGATCTCGGTTCAAATGTTAGGGGAGGGCTATCTGCAGGCTGGCTCCTCCCCCTTTGGCCATGCAGTCGCTGGAAAATTTTGCAAGCCAAGGAAATTTAATGTCCATTTGCTATCTGAAAAAGATGTTTCCTTGGAATCCAGCATGTCTCTTTTCTTTGTGAAGCCTCAGGCTTCTATGCAGGTAGAGAATGCTGAATTTTTCAAGAAGTCTTCATGTTTTGCATCAGGAAAAATTTAGGTGATGTAGGGGTAAAGCATGCCAATCAGTCCCAATATTAGGGGGAAAAATGCTTTACCTTGGTTGGAGGCAGAAGCCTTTGATAACAAGGTTCCAATGCGCTGGCTCTCCACATGGCCAAAGGGGGATGAGCCACCTGCAGATAGCCCTCCCCTAACATCTGAACTGAGATCAGAAACAGAAAATGCAGGCCCAAGACTAACATCTTCAATTTTTCCCCCTGTTTGCCTGATGAAGAAACCAGTGTGACTTCAAAAGCTTGCAACATGTAATTGTGCATTTTGGTTGGTCCAATAAAGGTATCATTGCTTGGATGTTATTGGATTTCCCCCAGACTAGACCTCAAAATCTTGAAAAGGTTGAGAAACACAACCAAAACGTATGCTATGCAGAGGGGCAGGGTACAAATTATTATTATTATTATTATTATTATTATTATTATTAAAAACAACAAAGTCCTAAAAGTGCAAGAAAGCACCCAAAACATGATAAAATTGCCCTCCATGCCTCCTAGGGGTATTTGAGGGTATTTGAGGGCAGGAAAAAAACAATTGCCAGGCCATGCAGCTCTTAGGGTAGGGTTGCTCTATTCCACTTCGTCAAGTTTGGGGATATAATTTGAATGTTTCCATATTATTTGCCTAACACTTTGCGTGTGTTCTGCATGTTAGACAAATTACTCTAATTTGTATTGTAATTTTGTACATTAATGGGGGGGTTCTTCCATTACAGACTTTATCACATGCAGGTTTTAAAGTACAAATGTAGCAAAAGAGTAGTACCTTTGGCAGTACTTATCGCACAATGTTGCCTCTGATCCATTACTGCTGTGCCTCTGAAGTGTTGTTAGAGGGCATCTTTTCATTGATGAGAAAACCTATCAATAAGCAGCCACACTGCCATCCCATTACTCCACAAGTGTGATAAGTGACAGTCTGCTATTGTGCAGTCATCTAGAGTCTGTGTCCTCCTTTCCCTCTCCTTCCCTCCTTTCTATTTCTATTTCTATTTGGTTTCTTTTCTTTTCTTTTCTTTTCTTTTCTTTCTTCTTCTTTTTTTTACTAAATTGCATTCCCACAACTCCAGAATTGTGTTACAAATTTTTACAAAATTAAAAATTAAAAAGAAAAGGCATGCTGGATAGGGCATGGGGCAGAAAGGCAAGGTTAAGAGGGAATGAGGAAGAGAGAGCACAGGACCATCGGTGGCATAAAAAGCCCTTGTTGTGCTATTGAAGTTGTTGTTGTTGTTGTTGTATGCCTTCAAGTTGTTGCGACCCCATCCCAGGGCTTTTAGGGCAAGATTTGTTTAGAGTTTTGCCATTGCCTTCCCCTGAGGCTGAGAGCATGTGACTTGCCCAAGGTCACCCAGTGGGTTTCATGGCCAAGTGAGAAATCGAACTCTTGTCTCCAGAGTCATAATCCAACACTCAAACCACTACCCCACGCTGGCTCTTGCGCTATTGAAGAGAGACGTGATAATAAAAGCTCCCAAACCAGCATGTTTCTGTTATTTTTAAATAACGCAATTGCGGCAAGCCCAAGCCTTGTATGATAAAGTCCTGTGTTTCAGCCTTCATGTCATTTTTTAACAGTTACAACTGATCTGAGAGAACCAATACAAAGGAATATTTAAAGCACTGAGCTTGGAACAAGCAGACCCATGTTGAAATCTCTGTTTGTTCATGGAACTTAGCATGTGATCTTGCACCAACATTACCTCTACTAAAACCTACCTTACAGGCCCTCCTTCACTTCTTGCACTCTGCCACTCATGCTGCTCACTCTCCCTCCACTTCTCCCTTTCTTGCCTCAACTCACACTCTCTCAATATGTCCTCCGCTGCCGGCACTGTTCACTCATGTTTCTCATGAACAATTTGACCAAGTCAATGAAAAAAGGGAACAACAAGCAAGAACATCTCCATTCTGTATAAAGAGAATACGAGGAGCCATATAAGAAAAGAGTCTTCTGGGAAGACTGGAGAGCTTAAAGACTGCAAAAGCAGCCTCAAGGGAAGAGAGTCCACACTTTGCCCACCTCGTACTATAAGCCCATTGAGATCCTCACTGGAGGATCTGTTGCATGTCCCATCGCCCTGGACAGCCAGGTTTAGTGGATACGGAAGACAGGGCTTTCTCAGTGGTGGCACCTCAATGGTGGAACACCCTCCCAAAAGAAGGCATAGAATCATAGAATCATAGTTGGAAGAGACCACAAGGGCCATACAGTCCATCCCCCTGCCATGCAGGAACTCCAAATCAAAGCATCCCGGACAGATGGTCATCCAGCCTCTGTTTAAAGACCTCCAAAGAAGGAGACTCCACCACAAACTGACTTGGTCCCATTTGAAGTTCCACTAGACAACCCAAACTGTGCTGTTTTATATAGCCAGGGTTGGCTTTTGTTTTAGCTATGTTTGTCTTTTCAAAACTGTTCAATTACTTTTTGTTTGTTTTGGAGAATATTTTTGTAGTGTTTAGTTCCTTTATGGGTTGCCTCCATGGCCCTGGTGAGCTGAGATGTAATTAACAAATATTGTGAATAAACAAAATCAAATGTCTATCCCAGATTGCCTAAATTTTCCACCCAAAGTCAAAGCTTCAGTATCCACTTTCCGCTGACAGTCCTTTCCTAACCAATCTTTCCAAAGACCAGGTTGTTGCTCCCTAATTGTAACACGCTTGTCATCCTCATAAATATTGAATTTCCCTTCTGAATGAGACAGCGGTCTCTCTTTTAAGGCACAAAGCATGGATTTCCCAGCTGAAGCTATTATATTCTAGCACTGGTGCCCCCTGCAAACAGCAACTGGGGTTGAAAATATTTATCAACACTTTGTAGAATCAGGAGAATGCTCAGTGACAGATGGACATCCTCTTTCAAACCTCGGCGTATGCAAATCTCCATACAAAAGAGCCCAGGATGTTTTTAATTTTGCACTCTTGCCTCAGGACATGTTTTGAAAATCCCCGTTTACCAAGGTCCTCGGCTTTTTATCAGTCAAACGCCTTAAGCACTGTGTCAGCGTGGACATCTGGCCATGTGCTAGGGGTGCAGAGAGGAAAAAATCTTTATTTGCTAAAATATTTAGTGATATGACAGAGGTTTTCACTGGGGACAGTGGTGCCGATGGCATATGTTTCTGCCCAAACAATGGCCAGATCAATATCTAAATACAGTCCATGGTTTATTAACCGAAATATTGTAAGATCAGGAATCAGTCAGGAAGCATCTCCCTGTTCCCAATGTGTGGATATAAGACTGACACTGAAAAGGTTTACTTTCAGAGTATATAAGAATAAAATGACTAATGTTCATTGTTATTTCAATCATTATTTCAATTTCCAAGTTAAGTCCTCAACATGTCCAAGTAGGGTTGGAAAAGAGCCATGTCTAGAGCCCTGGAATGACACTGCCAATTTGTTGGAACAATATAGAGCTAGATGGACCAGTGATTTAACCCAGAATATGACAACTGCCATGGTTACTATAACTGGAATAACTTTCATGTGTTAAGTTCCTCTATGGAAACGGTTGGGCTGGTATGCACCATCTGCATTCAGTTCACGGTTGTGAAAGCAGAATATGTGCATGTGATGTGCAGGTGATGTACATGCAAGGCCCATAAGAAGCACATTCAGTTACAAAGCCATGCACACATTCAGTTGCACAACATCTCTATTCAACTCAAGGACTGGGCAGCAGAAACTCGACATGAAGATATTTGCATTGTACAATACCAGTGTAGTATCTTAGGACTTTATCACATGAGGTTATAAAGTGGAATTTTAATAGGATAAAAGTGTCTTTGGTCGGTACTGATCAGACAATGTCGTATCCATCCTGCTCCCACCCTGTTACTATAGTGCACCTTTTAATTGAGAGGCAAAGTCCATCAATGAACTTTCAATCTCTATTATAGCACAGCTATTATAGTGCAAAAAACCACTTTAATTCTGGCATTACAGCCGTCATGTGGCAAGACGGAGACTGATTCTCCTCCTATCTCTGCCTCTCACTCACTATTCCAAAGCAGGCTAATTCAGTGCCTGTCCTGGGGGGGCTATTTTTATCATTGCTCTGTTTGCTTACTTGAAACAAAATGATAAAATAAAATAAAAATAATTTTAATCATTTTGCTATACTAACACAAATGCAGCAAAATTAAAAATAAACAAACCAATGGAGTTAGCCCATTTCGGAATAGTGAGTGGGAGGAGGAGAGAAAAGGAGAATCAGGCCACTGACTGCCACAATGCCAGACCTGCAGCAAAGAGACTTATCACACCTAAGGGGGTTTTAAAGCAATGCAGTTGTGTGAAAAAAGAGAGGCGTGATAAGAAACATTTTCAAAGTGGCATGCTTGTGTTTTCTTTCATAACACAATTGTCACAAGACATAAGGCTAGTCTGATAATGTCCTTAGCTTATGTTTTAGATCAGGGATAGGCAACCTTTTTGAGCCAGGGGCCGGGTTGCTGTCCCTCAGACAATTGGGGGGCCAAAGCACCAAAAATAAATAAATAAATAAATTAAATTAAAATTAAAATTAAATAAAAATAAAAAATAAAAAAAATGCATGCACACTCTCTCAGCCCCAGAAAAGCCATGGCAACCCCCCTGTGGAGATTTTGCCAAGAAAACCCCAAGAACAAGTAATAACAACAATAATCAATATCATCATGGCGGACGGCGGCGGCGGTGGGGGGCGGCAATGGCCGCGGCAGTAGGACCGGCCTGGGGGCGGTCCAAAGGCCTCAGGGGGCCACATCTGGCCCCCGGGCCTTAGGTTGCCTACCCCTGTTTTAAATCCTAGACTCTAACCCAGTGGTTCCCAAACTCTGGTCCTCCAGATCTTTTGGACTTCACCTCCTAAAATTCTTGACAGTGGGCCAAGATGGCTAGGATTTCTGAGAGAATTCAAAGATATAGCCATGTTAGTCTATAGAATCAGTACGTAAAGAGATCTTGTAGCACCTTTGAGACTAAGGAGACTATTGCACTTGGTTAGAAACTGGCTTACCTGAGCTGGCTTAAAATAGTAGTGAGTGGCATCCTGATAGTATCAGTCACATTTAGCTGCCAAAATAGATGCCCGGCTGCAGCCCAGCTCCTTCACTGCTCCAAGGGATGCTCCTCGTGCCTTTTTTTGAAGCCAGGAGTTTTCTGGGTTGAAAAAATGGCTGCTGGAGCATCCCTCGGAGTGGCGATGGAGCCGGGCTGCAGCCGGGCAGCAATTTCGGTGGCTAAGTGCATCTGATACTACCAAGATGCTGCCCGCTTCTAATTTTAAGCTGGCTCAGGTAAGCCGGTTTATAACCAAGTATGATATCTTCTGACAGAAAGAAAAAAAATGGCAGCATGAGCTTTCATAGACTTCTGTCTACTGGCTGAGAGTTGAAGTCCAAAACATCTGGAGGACCAAGGTATGGGAATCATTGCTCTAGGAGCAGGAAGTACCTCTTGACTCAGAGAAGACTCTTGTCATTGATTTCCATAATATGTGAAAGTGCTCTTCAATAACTATAGATCCAAATTCAGAAATAATTACTATAATTGAAATCTGGGGTGGAAATGTGCAACTCTCCAGAGGTTTTTGGACTGTAACTCCCAGCAGCCCTCATCAGCATAGGTATTGGTAAGGACTGTTGGGAATTGTTGTTCAATATCTGGAAGGCCACCCACTGCTGAATTAAACTGAAATCCAATAGATCTCAGTATTGTTGGACAACTGTGACCAGACAACCTGTGTATCAGCTGTCTGGTAGGTAAGGACTGATAGGTAAGATGTTCCTTCTTATGGCCTTGAAGGTCTGGAGAGCTCTTCAACCAGAGGATGCCTTCACATAGAGACATTTTCTCTGTAAAGTAGGCAGGGGTGTCACCTGGGGAAGCACAGGGGAGTGTTCAGGCCATACCAGGTGACATCCTAAATGGGAGTGACACCACTGGTCCTAGACATCTGCCTTTTGGCAAAAATGAGTTGTGGTGTTTGCCTGCATTCCTTTAAAACTCTGAAGGGATGGTGTGAGTGGGGTGAGGCTCAATGGGAAGATAAAGAAGAGGCCCCTTGGTTTAATATTAAAAATATTAAATTTTAAATAAAAAATACAAAATATTATTTTTAAATTTTCATCTTACCAATTTTTCACTTTAACCACATGAAATAATGTACATGTAAATGCATTTAGGCTGTGTGTATGATATTGTAATTTAAAGGAATAATGTTATTTCTGCTAGTTATTTATGTCATAATTATTACCATTACCTTCAGCAATATATGAGAATTATGATTTATGAGTAACATCAGTACAAAAAAACATTACTAAGGATTCCACATGGTGTGGTATGGGAGAAGGTCAATGGGAGGGTGACACCATGAGTTAACACACTGTGTAATGTCAACCTGAGTGACACCTCTGAAAGTAGGACACATGCCCACCCTATTCTTGTAAAGTATTATCTATGCTATACTGCTATTTTGTGGTTAAGTACATGGTTGTGGATTTGGAGGCTCTTTGTTAGGTGTAATCCAATGGTCTGACTGAATGGTCAATCCAGCCAATATATAGGAGAAATAGCAAGGTTGAACAGTCATGGCAGCTGGTGGGAAAAAATAATCCAACAGAAAGACTGAACAGTGATAAAGTAAAGTTAGTGGAGCATTAAATGTTCTCTTAAGCAGTAGCATGAAGAATTGGGATTGAATGCTCCCAGTGGAATGGTGCCTTTCAAGTTCTTGACTCAATCTCTTTATGCAAAACAAGTCAGTCACCACCATCACCCATCCACCCCCCAAAAAACACCTGTGTCTTTCCAGGAGTATACGTGGGCAAAGGATCATTGTGGGGACAAGTCCCCTCGAGAGAAAATCAGATTACCTCTCTCTTTTCGACAGTAATTTGTGTTACTTTATTTATTTCAAAATATAATAAGTTCACTCTACTGCTCATTTCACTAAATAAGGCCTTGGCTCACTGTGCCAAATGCCTGTTCTGTTAGCACCAATGTACAACCCATGTTGTACATTAGCCATAGGATGTGCAAAAAGCATTCTGCTCAAAAGCCATTGCCTCTTTCTGTAGGGCAGGATACCTGTCTTGTTCTCCACACCAATATCACATCAAGGGTCTTTACTAAAACAGGCTGGGGACCAATGCAGATGGCTCTGTGCCACCACTGGGAGCAGCGGATTGGGGCTGCGGCAACAACACACCACAGCCCTGATGCTCCTTTTTGCCACCTTTTGCACCCCTTCGGCGAAGCATGTGTGCACGCTGCGCCAAAGGGGTGGCCTGGCCCTGCGCGACATGCTGTCACGTGCATGGCATCGGAGCAGAGTTGAGGCAGAGTTGGGACGGCCGGAGTGTGGTCGCTCCACCCCAACTCCACCCTCAGGCTGGCCCTTTAGGCCGGTCTGCATTGGCCCTGAGTATCCCTTATCTGGAATTCTCAAATCTGAAATATTCCGAAACCCCAGACTTTTTAATGGGTGGCAAAGATAGTGACACCTTTGCTTTCTGATGATTCAGAATACACAAACTTTAGTGGGGTGCAGACCGGCGGCTCTGGGCCACCCCGAGAAGCAGCAGATCGGGGCCGCAGCTATCCCACGCCACGGCCCCGATCCTCCCTTTTGCTGCCCCAAAAAGAGCGGCAAAATGCCGCTCCTTTCAGGGGTGGCAAAAGGCCACCCTAAGAGCCAGTACGTGGCTCTTCTTCGCCCTGCAAAACGCTGCACCGGAAGGGCATTCAGATACCACACACCATGCATAATGGTGCGCGGCGTCAGGACAGCATCAGCGTGGAGTTGGGGCAGCTGATGTGCAGCTGCCCCACCCCCTCTCTGCCTCCAGGCTGGCATTTTGGGCCGAGCGGCAGAGGCTTCCTGTTTCATGCACAAAATTATTTTAAAATGTATAAAATTACCTTCAGGTTATGTATAAGGTGTATATGAAACAAAAATGAATTTTGTGTTAAGACTTGGGTCCTATCTCCAAGATATCTCATTATGTACATATTCCAAAATCCAAATATATATATATATATATATATATATATATATACAAATTACAAAATGCCTTTCATCTCAAGCATTTGGGATAAGAGGAACTCAACCTGCATACAGTTCATAGCTTGTTATTGTTGTGTGCCTTCATACCAAGTCTGACCTATGACAACACCATTATAGATTTATTTGGAGGAGGTTTTCCATTGCCTTTCTCCAAAGCTGGAGTGCGTAACCTGTCCACGATCACCCAGTGGAATTCTATGACTGAGCAGAAATTTGCTCCATGCTCTCCCTATGGCCTACTTCTACACCACTACACCACACTGGTTCTCGTAATACATAGCTACACCGTATTTACAATGGCATACATAAGCAAAGGTTAAAGGAACTTCTGATGGAGTATACATTTCCATTAGTGTACTTACCGGAGGCTGCAGAAGCCCAGTGAATAGCTGAATGTCCAACTGGATGAATGTCCAATTCGATGTTGCATGGGAATCCCTGCCCTCTCTGGGCCATTAATTGGTCAGAAGACCACTTTCTGACGCTGAAAAGGTCCTTTTCAGTCCATTGAGCTGGAGATGGAAGGAGCCCAGCTAACAATAGACTGGCAGAACTTGACACTCCATCAGCAATGATATAGGATCTTGGTCTTCAATAGCATTGCAGTTGTTGTTGTTGTTGTTGTTGTTGTTGTTGTGTGCCTTCCAGTCATTTATGACTTATGGTGACCCTAAGGGGAACCTAGCATGGGTCTTTCTTTGCAAGATTTGTTCAGAGGGGGTTAGCCTTTGCCTTCCTATAAGGCTGAGAGAGCATGACCTGGTCTCCAGAGTCTTTATACAATGCTCAAACCACTATACCACATGGGCTCACAAATATGCTAGCACACTTGAATAGTATACAGAACAAAAATGTAGATGAAAATACAAATACAGAAATAAACATATATCTGTATTTTTCAAAACAGAGCTTGACATAAAATAAAACCATGTGTTTATGGAAGTACATGGATCGTCACTGCAACAAAGAGAAGCTTATTAAATATCTAGAAACATTAGTGAAGGGTATCGATTCTGGGAAAACTTGAGGCTTTTGTGTGGCTGTGATTGATAAACACAGGTTGGAAGAGTTCCATCACAGCTCTCCAGTGATGAGGACTAGAAACATAATTTGCTTTTAAATGTAAGTTGAGGTGCCCAGGATTCTGTGAAAACTGACAGATTCCACCTCGGTTGCCAAAGAAAGCAAGCTGACGCCTCTAATGTGAGTAGACAGACTTGGCTAATGCCTCAACTTCCTTCATTTCTCCTTTTTCTTTAATCAAAACCAGTTTATTTCTACTTTTTCCTGTTACTTTTTGTGTCATGTTTATTTCTCTCCTTTGTTTCTCCAGAGGACAGCTGGTCACTCTATTTTTATAAAGTATTAATATGCTACCAGTGATATTTGTGTACCCAAATCATTTTTTTTCTTTTTTACCTTTAGATGTTCAACAGCATGAATACTCTTATTTTTTATTTAAAACTAATTTGGAGTTCTCGCTCTCCAAGGGGGCTTCTAATCACCAAAAAGAGCCCGAGGCTAAAAATGATTGACAGAAAAACGTAGCAGCTTCTGAAAAGTAAATTGGCTATTGACAGAGCAGTATACAAAGGAAAATGCTAAACGGTTATTATTTATGAGCTATTAGGGGAAATGTTATTAGCATCTGTTTCCCACATGGGCAAAAACACCTGTCAGACATCAGGAAACTATAAAACGATGCACAGTTAATAGTTGCTTTGTTTTTAAAAAGCCATTAAAATTGAATGTCAGCAAAAACTTAGAAAAACATTTGTCTTCAAACAACTTTTAATCCTGAGCTTCAAAACAAAACCAGCCTACCACGTTTTTAATTTCTGGAAGTACAGAGGAGTAAAGATGTTTGATGGCACATTCTAATACACAATAAACAACGGATAAAAGGGAAGCAATTGTGTTCCTCCCCAGAATTTATACCAGAAGAAAACAGAGCAAGGTCAGACGTGGGCAGTATATTCTGTTGTGTCCATCAAGGATTTGTGAAAATATATAAATGGGCCTATGTATCTCTGTGGTTCCTTTCTTCCCTGTTTCACTCCATATGAGGACTGGCTTCAGGAGCTGGGTATGTTTACCCTCGGGAAGAGAAGATTAAGAGTTGATATGATAGCCATGTTTAAATATTTGAAGGGATGCCGTATGGATGGTGCAAGCCTATGAATCCATGCTACAGAATCTGCTGATGGTAAGCGTTGTTTGACAGTGTTGCTCAGGGAATGGTGAAATCTCCTTCTTTGGAGGTTGAGGCTGAGTGGTCTTCTGTTGAGAGTGATTTGATTGTATATTCCTGCATGGCAGGGAGTTGTACTTGATGGCCTTTGATGGCAACCTTTCAGATATTTAAAGATGGCTATCATGTCAACTCTTCTTTTCTCCAAGCAAGACATACCCAGCTCTCCCAGTCATTTCTCAGAAGGATTGGTTTCCAGATCTTTGATGATCTTTGTTGCCTTTGCAAACTCAGGGCCCATTGCTTCTCTTATTGAATCAATCCATATGTAGGGTGGTCTCCCCTTTTTCCTACTGCCTCCATAGGGACTCTAAGTTTGCTGTTGCCATTGCTGCTGCCCTCTTGTTCAGCAGCAGCAAGAGGAGGCACAGTACTCTGCCATTTAGGGTTGAAGAGCCTCCCTCTTATACAGTATAGACCGCCTTTTCACTGTGGAAAGTTCATTCTGTGCAATGGGCTTTGCAGAAAACCAACACCTCTCCTGCCAAATGGGATGCCATCAGTGGCAACCGAAGGCTTCCATGTCCGCCAAGTAGAGAATCTGCTCTGGGTCTGAGTCTGTACATTAAAGGGGCTATTCAGAATGCTGATCCTAACCCCAAAAACAGGTTTAGCACCTGGGATAGGTCCTTTAAAGTTTGGACTCAAACCCAGAATAGATTCACTGACATAGGTGGGAGCCACCAGCCTTCTCTGGAGGCCACAGTGCTGAGACCTGACACAGCTATTCCAGGTCATCCTTACCAGAGCTCTTCTGTCCCAGAGAGGTATGTGTGATGCTTGGACACATACGATCTCACAATAGCAGGTGTGAGTCGTGAAAAACTGGCCAAACACTTCTGCCATGCAAGGCTGCAGGCAAAAAGATGTGAAGAGATCCTTTAGCACCTTTAAGATTGGTCATTATCATACTACACTATTATAGCACTATTACTCCATGTTAACTGCTATGGCTGCCTCGTGGGATCCTGGGATTTGTAGTTTAGGGAGGAGCATCTAGAAATCTCAGTCAGAGAGCTCTTAGGCCTTGCTAAACTACAAACCCCAGAATCCCACAAGAAGCAGCCATTGCAGCTAAACATTTTCCCCCCCAAAAGCAAAAACTGATTT
The DNA here is from genome assembly GCA_026167975.1 of Phrynosoma blainvillii. Classification (NCBI taxonomy): domain Eukaryota; kingdom Metazoa; phylum Chordata; class Lepidosauria; order Squamata; family Phrynosomatidae; genus Phrynosoma; species Phrynosoma blainvillii. The sequence goes on along the minus strand of JANUYF010000004.1, from coordinate 306,447,441 downwards.
GGTCATTTTATGTAAGGGACACTATTTTACTCTGCCATTGTATATAATGGGATGTGAGCCTCTACAGATTTTGGTATCCACAGATGGGGTGAGTGGGTCCCCAACAGATACCAAGAGCCAACTGTATGTATCTGAAATTTCTAGCAAAAGCTTTTGTAGACTCAGGCTCTCTTCATCAGATGCAATTGTTCAATATGATCAGCTGCATTGCTAGACATTTGGGGAGTGAAGCAACATTTCATTGGGGGCAGAATTCTCATTTGGGAGGGCAATGATCCCCCACACCTGTTGCTATAAACCTGCGTGTGTGTGTATCTGTATCTTCAAATCACCTGTCAAATTATGGAGACCCTATGCATTCCACAGGGTTTTCTTCGGCAAGGAACACTCAGGAGTGTTTTGGCAGTTCCTTCTTCTGAAACAGATCCCAAAGCACCTGGGATTCATTGGCAGTCCCCTATCTACATACTAACTAGGGCTGGCCCTGCTTAGCATCCAAGATCAGACAAGATCTGGTGACTTTAGGGTACTCAGGCCCTTTGACGCTGCTTATATCATTCCGGTTTTCTGCAAGTAACTGTTTCATTTATATTCTGTCTTTGATCCTCTGCTGAGCTTAAGGTAACATCCATTCAGACACCAACCAGATCTAGACTTATTTCACTTCATCCGAGTACCTCCATAACTTGCCTATAAATGTCTGTAGGTCTTTGCACTTTAATTTTTCCTTTATAATAAATACCATCCGGAAGACTTTTTAAATACAGGGACAAACCCATTGCAACCCCAGTAAAAATGCCAAGGAAATATAACATAAAATATGACCTGTCAACTAAAATTATTTAATGTTCTTAACATTAATTGCCATACATGGATAATAGGAGTGATTTGTTTGGGTTTTTTTTTTTTCATATTGCAATTTCTACAACCAAGCTTCAGTTTTAAATGAAGTGCTTTTCTCTCACTTTTCACTGTTGTCTTAAACAGACAGTAGCAACCAAAAGTGAAGCAAAGTTCCTTATTTCTTTCCTTCCTTCTTTTTCTTTAATTTTGTTTATGTGTATCTCCTTTTCCTCCCAAGATGAAAACCAAGATGGCTCACAAAATACAGTTAAAACAATTGAGAGTAGAAAAGCTTTTTTAAAAAAAATCAAAGAATCTTATAAACATACCCTCCAATGTTTCACACATGAAAACTGGGACACGTGTGGCTAAGCATAATCAGAGTATGGTCAAGATGGGAAAAATAATTAATAAGGAAAAACTCAAAAACAAGGAGAGGCTGCAGCAGTTTGCTTTTGTATGAGCCTTCAGGGAAGGACAAAATGCCACCAGATCTTACTTTTGGAGTTTGAACTCAGTTTGCAGGAACTGAAGTAAGATGAGGACAAAGAGGGAAAGTGGAAGAAGGGAAAAGAAATTGGGACATTTTAGAAGTGGCTGAAGAATTGGGATGACAGAGGATTAACTGGGACTGTCTCTACCAAACTGGGACAGTTGGAGGTATGCATTTAAAAAAATGAAAACAGTTTTAAAAACTCAGTTTAAAAGATGATGAAGAAGAAGAAGATACACATACAAATACAAATATGACACACCTGAGTGAAAAGACCTTATGCAACAGGCAGTTGACACTCAAAGGCCCAGATAAAAACCTTTTCAAGCTGACAGAGAAAGAGCCAAGAGAGAACTAATAAAATGGATGTTCATCAAAGGTACAAAACATACTGCAGAAATAATCCAGTTTGAGACCGCTTTAACTGCCCTAGATCAATGCTAGGGAATTTGGGGGACTGTAGTTTTGTGAGACATTGAGCCTTCTCTGTCACAGAGCTCTGGTGCCACAATAAACTACAGTTCCCAAGATTCCCTAGCACTGACCCAGGGAAGTTAAAATGGTCTCAAACTGGATTATTTCTGCAATGTGTTTTGGATCAAAGTCTCTAGGCCTCATTTATTTATTTTTTTCAAACATTAATGTACATAGTTGTTAAATGGTGTTAATATTTTAAATCTATTTTAATTCCTTGATTATACTGAATGTGTTATTGTTTAATTTAATTTTTATTATTTTAATTGTTTTAAGCCTTTTGTTTTAATATACTTGTTTTAATATAGGGCAGGGTAGAAATATCTGGAGGCGGAGGAAGAGGAAGAGAACTATCACCATCTACTTCCCATAGGATGGAATTTCACAGCCTGGAAAAGCCCCTCTCCTATATCCACATGCCTGTGATGCTGATGTGACCAAGAGAAAGCCCTTCCCTAAAAATCTTAAAACTCATGGAAGAACTGGATTTAAGCTAGTTCTCTACCATGTTGTGCTGCATCCACACTGCAGAAATAAACCAGTTTGACACCACTTTAACTGCCATGGCTCAATGCTATAGAATTCTGGGTATTGTAGTTTGTTGTGGCACCAGAGCTCTCTGACAGAGAAAGCTACATGTTTCACAAAACTATAATTCCCAAAAATCCATAGCATTGAGCCATGGCAGTTAAAGTGGTATCAAACTGGATTTATCTGTAGTGTGGATGCAGCCTTAGTCTGTGGCCAAGAATCAGGACTCTGGACAGGAATGATGGGGAATTTCTGTCCATCAGTGTACACCAGCGATGGAGAAGATGTGGCTCTCCAGATCTTATGGCACTGCAGCGCCTATGATCCTTCCCCATGGACTAGGCTAGCTAGGGCTGATGGGAATTGTGATCCAATTACATCTGGAGGATCACATGTTCCTCCACCCCACTCCTAGTTTAGGCAATCCTAAGACAGAGGAACTAAACGTCTGCTTTGGTATCTAGCAATTTTCTATGTTCAGTCCCTGCTGCAGACAGCAGCTGCTGCTACCAGTTTATCTGGCTCCAGCTTCTCCAAAGACAGAATCCCCCTGGACACACATTTCAGTTTGTCACACTAGTCTTGCCCTTGATCTACTATTTTCCCTTTGAGATGAAGCACTTCATTCACTGAATCCAAGTCCCATTTGAAATCCCCTTCCTTTTCATGCCTTTCCCATCAAGGACAGCTGGGGAGTCAAGCTTACAATCAAAATCGGAAGGGGTCACAGTAAGCTTGAAGCAGTTTGTTTTAGCAAATAAATAGGTCCTCTCTCTTGTTTTAAAAGCGGAGTTTTTTTAGAATTAACATGTTGATTGTTTCTGCATATATTTTGTTGAGCTTTTCAAATTGCTCTGATAAATTGTTGTGTTGCTTTGTGCACCTTCTAATAGAAAGATGGGGGGGGGGGGGAGGGGAGGAAGAGAAATGATATAACTTTTTCACCAGAAATAAGAGCAAGCATGGTGAAACTGATCTGAGTGTTGAATTCAGACTCTGGAAGACCAGGTTCAAATCCATGCTCAGCTATGGAAACCTATGGAATAACTTTGGTCAAGTCACAGCCTGGGATGTTGTTAAGGGCATACTCATGCTATGCAAGTGGGTCCAAAATTCACTATCCCAGAAGGCAGTGGGTTCTTGTTGTTGTTGTTGTTGTTTGCCTTCAAGTTATTTCCGACTTAGGGTGACTATCATGGGGCTTTCTTGGCAAGATTTGTTCAGAGGGGATTTGCCATGGCCAACGTCTGAGGCTGAAAGCATGTGACTTGCTCAAGGTCATCCAGTGGGTTTGGGGGCCAAGCTGGGAATCAAGCCCTGATCTCTGGAGTTGTAGTCCAATACTCAAACCACTATGCCACACTGGCTCTGGATTCTCCTTAGGAAGACTTTAAACAGAGGTTGGACGGCTGTCTCTCAGGTGTGAGAGATAAATCTACTTTAGAAGTACATCGATTCCTGAATAGCAGAGGGTTGGCCTAGATCAGTGGTTCCCAAACTTGGTTTCTTCAGGTGTTTTGGACTTCCACTCCTAGTAGTCCTGGCCAGCTTGCCCAACCCTGTATAAAAGTTTGGGAATCACTGGCCGATAGTCCTTGGGGGTGCCTTCTAATTCTCGGATTCCAACCTGCCCTAAATCCCCAAACTGTTTCTTCAAATGCTTTGGAGGACACCATCCCAATCCCTACCCTGTTCAGCTTTTCTACATGAATAAGGAAAGGAGGCATTGTCTTGTTTGTCAGCTTAGGCAGCAAAAGGTCTTGGGCCAGCTCTAGATGTTGACAAATTCTTTCTAGACTCCTGCCTCTGCTAGCAGGCTGCAGTACACCACACCAGTGATCATAACTGGTAGCCTTTCACTTTGAAACTGTTCTCGCTCTCCCTAGCAATTCCCTTTATAGAGCTGAACCCTTCCTCTTCCCCCCCTCTTCCTTTGCTTCTGGAAAGTTAGAACCATCTTTTGTATTCCAAAAGGCCAAAGGGCCAAAGTTTGCCTTTTAATTAAAATGCATATTCTGTAATTAAAGGCCCCATAACACATGAAGGGCATTCATTGAAATACGATGGGTGACATAGTCATTACCCCGCTGTTAATTACTAATTAATGAAGCTATTTCAATTAATAGCTTCCCCACTGTCACTCTCACTTTGACAGGGCTCCGTGCCGCGAAGCTGCGGCAGAATCACAGACAATCATAACTCCTGGAACATCACCAAAAGGCCTCTCCTGAATATTCATGTCAGAGGACTTTAACACTTTTCAATTAAACATAATAAAGTAAAATCTCTGTCAAAAGAGTATATCAAACATGTGTCAGCTTTTTCTCTTTGCCCCCCACCTCCAGCTCCTTCAGCCCACCCGCCTGCCGTCTCTTCCTCTGCCTTTCCCCTGTCTTCCTAAAATGAAGAAAATCTGGAAAGATATGTTTTCCTTTCTCTCCCCCCCCCCCCCCCTTGGCATCTCAAGCCATGCCAGACACACACTGTTCTGCTACTTAGGTAAGAGTTTGCGGCTCAGAAAGATTCAGTGTGGTGTTGTGGTTTGATGTTGGACTAGGACTCTAGGAGACCAGGGTTCGAATTTTCACTCAGACATGGAAACCCACTGGGTGACTTTGGGCAAGTCATACTCTCTCAACCACAGAAGAAAGCAAAGGCAAACCCCCTCTGAACAAATTCTGCCAAGAAAACCTCATGATACATTTGCTTTCGGGTTGCCATAAAGTCAGAAATGACTTGAAGGCACATAACAATAACAGAGATACAGTTCAAAGCTGCCTGTATTTCTTTTATTCCCCCTTATGTCTTCAGTGTACAAATTGAACATCTCCCAGTTTTGACTGATTATTTTTTTACAGAGCCATGCAGTGAAGGGGTGTCCTGTGGAGTAATGCAGTCTCCCAGCTTTCCATATTTTCCCCACTTTGCCAGGGGAAGGGAAAAAGTGGTTGGAATAATCCTGGTTTTTACAACAACTGTCTCCACTACAGCTTCCTGGAATGGCTACTGGTGGCAACCATTGCTACTAAAGCAATCCATGGATAGAATCCTACAGTTCTCAAACATATGCATAAGTTCTCCTGTGGAAGTGATTGGACATTTTTATCCGATGCAGCACATCTGCATTCAGTTAAGCAGAATGGTGCATGTGACCCCATTCTGCATAAAGTTGCATACATGCACAAAATGCCCATGAGATGCACCTGCATATGGGCAAGAGATGCACATTCTGGTAGGCACTCAGTTGCACAGTGTTGCTATTCAACACATCAGTTGTGTGGCACAATCTGTATGTAACTTCATATGTACAAATTTATAATATGCAATTCCCATGTAGGATCTCAGCCCAGATGTGCCTTGTCATGTTCATGTACATTTACCGCATGTGCTGGCTAATTCTCATGCAATGTGTTCCACACCACCAGTACATATCCTTGTGATCATAGTGATAGTTTGGTTTGCTACCAGTGGTCTAGCAGTTGTAATGTAAAGTTTGGCTGGCATCATGTCAGGGACAGGTGTAGGTGTCAGTTTCTCAACAGACATTCAATCCTGAATGTCTGTATTCAATGCAAAACTGTGGAAGAAGAGTCAGCATGTGGTACCATTGTGCATAGTCATGCATTGTGCATTGATGCTCATTGTATGTTCTCCCTCAAAATTTTACAGTCTTAGTGTAATGCAGTTATACATTATGATTCTAAAGTGGCTTCAGATCTACTGTAAATTTCTAAAGATGTCAGCAGCGGATTGCAAAAGGGATCAATTGTAGTAGTCATCATTGTTGGTCAAAAGTGACATTTTATGCAGTCATTTCTCATTTCATTCTTTTAGTTCTTTGTGATTCCTTTGTCATACACAAATGAGGGTTGTAGAACGTGATATATTGTAGCAGATATACTGTTTATCAAAGTGCTTTGTAATTGACATTATGTAACAGACAAAAAGTTACTTCTAGACTCTGTGATGTTATTTCCAAGCTCTGCAGCACAATTTATACATTAGCATTAACAAAGTGTGTTTATCTGTGTACTAAAGTTTTGCACATAGTTAAGCCAAAGCTCACTTTCCAAAGTGGATCAATCAGATTCAATCCAATCCAGATCCAAATCAGAACATGTTGGGCCTCCTGGAAACATTTTATACTTTCTGAAACACTGTGTTATAACAGATATTTCAGCATGAGAGAACTGAAGGCCAGAATCCTGTATGGATGTTATGCCTCTGTAAGTAGATTTACCCATGTGGGAATCAGAATTGGGCAGTTTCATAATGTCCATATCCAGTAGAGGACTTCTGTTACATTACTGTGTAGCAGAGCTAGCAAAGTGACTGTTGCACAATAAGACCAGTGTACAGTGGGACCAATGTGCATCAGTCACTCTTGTAATTCACTAACAGGGTTTCTTAGCACCTCCAATGCTTAGTAAAATGTATGTAAAGTTATTTTAAGTAAAAGGTGATATAGGATTCCACTAAATAGCTCTTAAGAGAGTTTCCTCCCACCCCATAGGTGATGCTGACATAGAGTTGGAGTGACAGTACTAGCTTCCAATATGTGGCAAGAACGTCGCAAATGTTTCCTAAAAATCCCTGTTGCACCATCTATGAAGTGGGTGTCTTGGGCTGATGTCACTGAAAATATCATTGCCAGTTTCTCCTGTTGCTGAGTTTAGGTCAGCTTCAGGCTAGGCAGAGAAAAATATCAAATTAAGAAGACTGTGGCAGGTTGCATAATTTGTTTAGATTAGTTTAGAAAAGTACCAGATTTTTCCCCATTCCTTTCTTCCAGAGCTGCATGCCTGAGTCTGTGTATTTGGGAGATTCTTCTCAGGCTTCATTTAATTTAACCATTCTGGATGCCTGTAGGGACATGTGTTTGTAGATAGAATTATTTTCCCCTTGGGTTCAAATTTTGATGTATAGCTTTTTTTGTGTGGCTTTTTCAGGCTTTTTATTTTTGTTTTCGATGCAATCAAAGCACCACTTATTTTTGACTGTGAAGGAGTGAAGGAAGAATGTGTGTGTGTGTGTGTGTGTGTGTGTGTGTGTAGCCCGCTTTAAAAAAAATAGATTTTCTTTAATATCACTACTATTGTTCAGCGCTCTTTTCTCTGCCCTCCCTCCCACTCAATGGGTGTTGGTTCATTTAGAAATTTATTTGCTCAAGTATTTGGCAATTCTGGATTAATGCATCACGGAAAGATACATCTATCCTAGGGACAAACCAGTCAGAGAGGTTGGAGGTTAGTTCCCATCACCAACACTTAATGAGTTCATAATCTGGCCACAGCCAAAGCTTTAGAAAGCTAGGTTTTTGTATGACATCTCTTAGACTGTTGTCAGGGTTGTGTAGGGAGCTTATCACACTGCTAAATAAACCTGCTTACCTCTCCCGAATTCAATCTTGATTTGTGCAGCATCCAGGTGCCATCATAGGGATTTTGCCGCTGAATCTGCCACCCACATCCAGCCCGGATCCCAGGGGCACTCAGGCAGCCATTTTCTTAAGTCAGAAAACTCCTGGTTTCAAAAAGCTGAGTGCCCCTGGACCTGAGCTCAACCCGGGCTGGACTCAGGTGGCGGATTCAGCAGCAAAATCCCTGTGATAGTATCCGTATGCCACCAGAATTAAGATTGAAGTCGGGAGAGGTAGGAAGGTTTATTTTAGTGGTGTGATAAGATCCTAAATCTCACTAGTTGTGACTGGTGTTCCACTCTCTGTCTATATTCAAATGACACAATAGACTCAAGGCCTGCTCCCATTTGCTTTCCTTAAATCCAGTCCTCCCAGTCCTGGATTTTTCATTGAGGTCTAACTGGTGCCAATGCTGGGTTCATTTCAGTGCCAAGTCAAAATCTGGCTTTTTATTTAAGCCTTCAAGTGTAACTGATTTTATCCAGGCTATGCATGCCCTATGTTTGATGCTATTTCAAATGGCTTTAAATTGTGTTTTTAAGTTGATAATTGAATATGTTTTAATCTTTTTTAAATGTAATTTAATTATTATTATTATTATTATTATTATTATTATTATCCCAACCCTCTGCATAACACAACCGGGGTGTCTTACAACTTTAAAATATACATCCATATCCCACAATCCCACCCCCCCTTAAAATGCAATTAAATAATAATGATTTAAAACACATTTCAAATACTAACACAAAAAAACAAAGAGACAAATAACAATAGCTATAGCCGAATCAGGATGGCTGGCTTTTGATGGCCAGGATATCTATTCGGGAAAGGCCTGCTGGAAGAGATCTGTCTTAACAACCTTTTTCAAGCTGTCTAAGGTGGTAATATGACGGATCTCATCTGCCAGGCCATTCCATAATTTGGGAGCAGTAGCCAAAAATGTTATTATTTGTTAGTTTTAATAGATTTAATTGTAAGCCGCCCTGAGATCTTCAGATATTGGGCAGGATAGAAATATTTAAATAAATAAATAAATAAATAAATAAAATCCTCAAGGTCATGGCTACTAGCCATGCTGTCTGGGAAATTATGGGATTTGTAGTCCAAAAAAACCTCATTTATTCAAGCTCTGGTCTAGCCAAGCCCAAATCCACACCCCAAACTGCCCATCACTGATTGCAAACTCTGCAAAGTATCCATGCCGATGAGTTTTCAAAGGGAAAAATAGCTTGTTTTGAAAGACTTCCCTCAAGAGGAGTCACAACAGGTCCATCAGAAAGACCTTCGGATCCTTTCCCTGACAGTGTTCCACCCCCCATCACTGCCACAGAACTAGAGAGATGATAAATTAATGTTTTTATAGAAGACATAGAGGGGAGAAAGGGGGGAAATGACATGAAAAGGAAGCTAACAGCTGCAATGAGCCTAAAAGGCAACAATGGAAAATCCCTTGTCAATGGCTGCCTGTTTTCTATTAATGAGAATTCAGAACAGGTTTCTAGTAAGCCTTATCAGTCTTTGCATAGAAAGTCATAACAGAGATAATTGCAACACATGTACCTTACCACCGTCTCCCGTAATTTTCGATTCCCCCCTCACCAGCCCAGAGCACCTTCCAATAGACCTGGAATTAAAAGCAATTTGTTGGCATTAATGACAAAATATGCAGCAGCAGATCTTGAACTGGCTGTCCAATTCCTTGCAAATTGCTATTACCATTATGGCTTATAATCTTATTGCAATTTCTTGGCATACAAAATGCTTCACATCACCTTGCTCTTCACTGAGCTTGGGCATGGATGTACCCAAGAAGTCAACTGTAGTTCACAAATCCTTATGCCACCATTCTAGCTGTAGGTTGCTGTATTGTTTTAGACTCAACTGTTTTAATGTCTGTTTAAAATCTTTTCAGGGTATTTTAAATTTTTAAGTGTAGTTTTAAATCATTTTTATATGGTCAAAACATTTAATCCTGTTTTAATGTTTACTTTTTTTGTATTTTGTTTTAAAGCCGTATTGTGTTTTCAAATTGTAAAGTGTCTTGCATCTCAATTTTGGGAGAAAGACAGGGTAACAACAACAGTAGCAGTATCTGCCAATACATTTCTGGCCTGAATTTGTGGTGCTGGTAAATACACTAAACCAGTGCTTCTTAACCTTTTCTTTACTAGGGACCCTCTTTAGATATCTTTTATTGCCGTGGACCTCCAAACCTTAACTCAAGATTTAAAACAACAACACCCAAACACTGAATCATTAACAATTACACCATTTGTTAAATCTTCCCTTAGAGATGCTGGAGGGGAAGGGAAGATTTTTCATAGAATCATAGAATCATAGAATCATAGAGTTGGAAGAGACCACAAGGGCCATCCAGTCTAACCCCCTGCCATGCAGGAACTCCCAATCAAAGCATCCCTGACAGATGGCCATCCAGCCTCTGCTTAAAGACCTCCAAGGAAGGAGACTCCACTACTCTCCGAGGGAGTGTGTTCCACTCTCGAACCGCCCTTACTGTCAGGAAGTTCCTCCTAATGTTGAGGTGGAATCTCTTTTCTTGCAGCTTGCATCCATTGTTTCGGGTCCTAGTCTCTGGAGCAGCAGAAAACAAACTTGTTCCCTCCTCAATATGACATCCCTTCAAATATTTAAACATGGCTATCATATCACCTCTCAGCCTTCTCTTCTCCAGGCTAAACATCCCCAGCTCCCTAAGTCGTTCCTCATAGGGCTTGGTTTCCAGACCCTTCACCATTTTAGTTGCCCTCCTTTGGACACGCTCCAGTTTCTCCACATCCTTTTTGAATTGTGGTGCCCAGAACTGGACACAGTATTCCAGGTGAGGCCTGACCAAAGCAGAATAGAGTGGCACTATTACTTCTCTTGATCTAGACACTATACTTCTACTGATGCAGCCTAAAATTGCATTGGCCTTTTTAGCTGCTGCATCGCACTGTTGACTCATGTTCAACTTGTGGTCCACCTGGATTCCTAGATCCCTTTCACACGTAGTCTCATTCAGCCAGGTGTCCCCCATCGTAAATCTGTACTTTTCGTTTTTCCGCCCTAAGTGCAGTACCTTACATTTCTCCGTGTTGAATTTCATTTTGTTAGCTTTGGCCCAACTTTCTAGTCTGTTCAAGTCATTTTGAATTTTGATCCTGTCCTCTGGGGTATTAGCTACTCCTCCTAATTTGGTGTCGTCTGCAAATTTGATAACTATGCCCCCAATACCGTCATCCAAGTCATTAATAAAGATATTGAATAGCACTGGGCCCAGGACAGAGCCCTGTGGCACCCCACTGGTCACTTCTTTCCAAGTTGAAAAGGAGCCATTGTTGAGCACCCTTTGCATTCGACCAGTCAACCAATTACAAATCCATGTAACAGTTACTTTGTCTAGCCCACATTTTACCAACTTGCTTGCAAGAATGTCATGGGGAACCTTGTCAAAGGCCTTACTGAAATCAAGATATACTATATCCACAGCATTCCCTTCTTTGCTTCTTCCCACCAGTTTGCAACTGGTGGGGATTGAATGGCAATGCACCAACCCATCCAGCCAGGCTTTGCTTTGACTCCTGTCACTTTGATGCTCTGCTGCTAAACAGCCTTCTAACCTTTGCAGACCCCCATGAGGATATTGTGGCCCCCTGGTAGTCTGCAAACTACAGGTTAAGACTTACTGCGCTAAACAATGTGGGACCTTAATATTTGAAGAAGTATCTTTCCCAATATATGCTAGCCCAAGGACTGAGATCTGATGGAGGGACCCTCCTTGTGTCCAACCAGTGGGAGCAATACACCATGCAAGGACATGGGAGAGGGTCTTCTCTGCTGTGGCATCCCACTTATGGACTCTCCTTCCCTTAGAGACTCAATTTGTGCTAGTGTTGATTTCATTGTATTTTAATGAAAGCCTTTGGAGCCTCACGATCCCATCCAAATATGTACATATAGGTGCTTTCAGACTGTATTAATTTTCAAGTTATTCAAGTGTTTGAAATGTTTTTAGAATAGATAAATATAGATATAGATATACATATATACACCCACACACCCACACACACACCCCTTCCCCGGCATTATTGTTTTTTCCAAAGAGTCCTCTCTTCTTATGATCTGTCCGAAGTATGACAGTCTCAGTTGTCAGGGATGATGGGAGTTGTAGCTCTTCACCTCTGGCTCTAACTCACCACCTTGTTATGCAGCAGAGCTGACCAGCTTTGATCAGTGGTTGATGCTTCTTTCCCAAGCAGCAGAGTTTCAGAGAATAGGCTGAAGACCCTGACAAACTCTCCAAGCCTTCTCTCTCTTCTTCCTGAGATGTCTCCAAACTTCTCCAGGATTCTTCTGGTTCTTGTATCTTCCCTCAAGACACCAGACAACTCAGTAGTCTTATATAAAAGATCTACTTTATTCTATTATATATAAATACTATATGCCCTACAAATCAACAAAAGTTTCCGGTTTGATCTGCTCTTGGACCCACTTGTTTGTCCTTTTGGCTGTCCATGGGATCCTCAGCACTCTTCTTATTACCACATTATCTCAAATGCATTGATTTTCTTCCTATCATCATTCTTAACAGTCCAGCTCTCACATCCATAGATGGTAATAGGGAATACAATGGCTTGTATGATTCTAGGGAAGTACGAAGAGAGTAAGGCCACATGCCAGATGGATGGACTCTATTAAGAAGGTCACAGGTATTAAGGGGTTGCAGGATTTAAGCCAGGAATAGGCAACTTTTCCCCTTTAAGGGCCGAGGGACTTCAGCTCCCAGAATCCCAGGAGCTATTGGCCAACATGGGACTATTGGCCAACATGGCTGAGGCTTCTGGGAGCTAAAGTCCCTTGGCCCTTAAAGGGGACAGGTTGCCTACCCCTGATTTAAGCAGAGCAGTGGAAGACTCATCCATAGGGCCTCCATGAGTTGAGATCGGCTCGAGGGCAGTTAACAACAACCACAAAACACACACACACGTTTTAAATTGATTCAGCTGATTTTATTGTAAACTGCCCAACAACTTTATGATTTTATAAGGCAGGATATGAATATTTTAAATCAGGGGTAAGCAACCTTTCCCCTTTAAGGGCTGAGGAACTTCAGCTCCCAGAAGCCTCAGCCATGTTGGCCAATAGTCCCATGTTGGCCAATAGCTCCTGGGATTCTGGGAGCTGAAGTCCCTCGGCCCTTAAAGGGGAAAGGTTGCCTACCCCTGTTTTAAATAAACCGTAATAAATGCATACAGTGGAGGGTGGTGGCTTTCATGTCAGTAAAGCCGTGATTCAGCTCTGGGTTTTAGTATAAATTTTAAAGAATCTGTCCAATGTGCTGAACCTATTTGGAGGATGGAGTCCGGCCACTTGGATAGCTCTTTTAGAATGGGACAGCCCCAAAACAGCCATTTGAACCATCCAAATACAATTTGAAGCGTTATGTGTCCATAGTGAGGAGGCAAGACTAAATCCTCCTCTCCAAAAAAAAAAAAAAAGTATCAAAATCAGATGTGGATATCTGTCACTTCCAGGTTTGGACATTTTCCCAGTTTTAGAACTTTTTATTTTGTTTTGTTTTGGCTATTTTGGGGTCTGTTGTGGCCTGTACCAGGTACAGAAAGCAAATATGTAACTCCCCAGGCCTGCCAAAGTTGCCATCCTTGGTATAAATTCTTATTCTTTTAACCCAAGAACTGCTACCAGACAAATTAGACAAGACTGCATTAGAACTGATCAAATGAACTCTTGCATTATGAATTACACTTTAAATCAGGGGTAGGCCCCTAGGAGATTTGGGGGGTACACTACACAGGCGCGTGCACACACACACACACACCACTAACCCACCCACCCATTTTGCCCCCAAATGCCTCTAATGCCTTTTAGGGGCTTTGGCATGCATTTCTGCCATGCTTTAAATCCTCCCATACCATGTTAGGCAAAAGAGAGGACTTTTTTTCACTTCCCATTTACTTCAAGTTTTACAACAGTATTTTATGGGCCTAAAATGGTCCATGAAGGTCCAAAATGTAGCAGAAATACCCCCAGACCCTGGAGTGCATTTTGGACCACAGGAGTCACCAAATGACCACACTTTGACCATTCTTGCATTAAATGAAAGCAAGCATCTTTGCAGTCATATCTGCTGGGGTTTGGTTGCAAGATCTCCAATGGATAGCAAAATTTGTGGATGCTCAAGTCCCATTCATATACAGTGGAATAGTAAAATGGCTCTTATATAAAATGGCAAAATCAAAGTTTTATGGAAATACAGTCAGCCCTCTGTAACCACAGATTCTTTATTCATGGATTCAAGTATCCACTGATTGAAAATATTTTTAAAATATATAAATTACCATTTTATATAAGGGACACCATTTTACTATGCCATTGTATATAATGGGACTTGAGCATCCACAAATTTTAGTATCTATGCAGGGTCCTGGAACAAAACTTCAGTGGATAGCAAGAGCCCACTGTATAAATATTTTTGAAATATTCTGAAGCCATGATTGGTTGAATAGTGGGTGCAGAACCCATGGATATGGAGGGCTGACTGTATATCTTCCATCCCCACTTATGAAAAGGGGTACTGACAATTTTTTCTTAAAGACAAAATATGCAAAAGTATCCTACTTTTTATTTACTTTGCTTGGGATCCTCTTAGACCTTTCTCAATAAATTCTAAAATAACAAAAAGAGCTTGTTTTCATTCTTCTGAACTTCTCAAAGACATTTTGACAATTTTGAAGAAGTGGGTTTATATCCACAAGATCTCATGTGAAAATGAAGTCTCCTTCCTTCCTTCCTTCCTTCCTTCCTTCCTTCCTTCCTTCCTTCCTTCCTTCCTTCCAATTCCTGATATCTACCCTGAACCCACAAAACAATGTTGACTGCTATGATAATCTATAGCAACCACAAGACCAAGGAAGGAGCAGTTAGAGGCAATGGTGCTCTAAGGAACATCTGCAAAATGTTCCATCTATAGCAACATCTGCAACAAAACCTGGGAGATCATCTGCAAACAAGTTGGGTTTTTATTTCCATGCTGAACTTCTTTTTACAGCCTTTTGAAATAGAGAGAAAAGGCGCTTTGAAACCTAGACATGGACTGACTAGATCTTGCAGCTCCCTCTGTTGGAAATCAGGCTGTATGTAGGCTTGAACACTTTGTGAAGCTGGTTTTCTGTGTTGTTGTGTTTTGTTTTGTTTTGTTTTTAAGTGAAAACTGGGTTTTCTAAATGCCAAGAAACCCTTAAAAGGAGAATTCTAGATAGCCAGTTTGCAGTTTGGGAGTTATTTTGTGCAAAAAATGCATGTGTGTGTAGAAGACAGCATTTTCTGTGCTGAAAATAAGTTTCCTGAGCTGAAATCAGCATTTTTCATGCAGAGTAACTCCCAATGTGAAGATTCTTGCCCATCTAGGATTCTCCTTGTTGAGTTTCCAACACTTGGGAAACCCATTTTTCAAGCAATGTCATATAGAAAATGAGGCCAGCTTGTTTTCTGCTGCTCCAGAGACTAGAACATTAACCAATGGATTCAAATTACAAGAAAAGTGATTCCACTTTCCAGAGGAAATAAGTAATTATAGACCAATTTCTTTGTTAAACATTGACTACAAAATCTTCGCATCAATTATGGCTGAAAGATTAAAGAAAGTTTTGCAAAGTTGGATTCACAAAGATCAAGCAGGATTTCTTCCAGGCAGGCATATGAAAAATAATATCAGGTTGATTATAGATATAATAGAATTCTACAAACATCACAATGAAAAGAAATTGGGAATGCTTTTTCTCAACCTGGAGAAGGCCTTTGACAGTGTTAACTGGGAGTTTCTTAAAGCAGTACTGGAGGAGGTGAAAATAGGTGAGAGATATATGAAATGGGTCAAGAACATCTACAGTAAACAAAACGCCCAGATTATAGTAAATGGAGAAAGAACTAAGGATTGCAGGATAGACAAAGGAATGCGTCAAGGATGCCCATTATTGCCGCTTCTTTTTATTATGCTAATGGAAATCCTGGCAAGGAAAATAAGAAATGACTACTCAATCCAAGGGGTGAAAACTATGGATCACATGTTCAAGCTACGTGTCTTCGCAGATGATTTAGTAATCTTCCTAGATAACCCAATAGAGAATATAGAGAGACTGGTACAACTACTAGAACAATTTGGAGAATTAGCAGGATTTCAAGTTAATAAAATCAAAAGTGGAATAATGACAAAGAACATTTTGAAAAAAGAAGAAGAATTGAAAACAGAAAACTAAAATCAAAATAGTGAACAAGATAAATATTTAGATGTAGCAATCATGAAAAGAAACTCAGAACTTTATGAAAATAATTAAACACCTATATGGAAGAGGATAAAAGAAGATCTAAACAAGTGGAAATTATCAGAACTCTCACTAACGGGAAGAATAGCGACCATCCAAATGAACATTTTACCAAGGATGTTGTATTTATTTAGGTAATTCCAATTATAATCAATCAAAATCTTTTAGACAGTGGAATAAAGATTTAGTGGACTTTATATGGAAGGGAAAGAAACCCTGTATCGAAATGTGTATATTACAGGATAGGAAGGAGAAAGGAGAGCTCGGATTACCAAACCTACAATTATACTATAATGCATGTGCACTCACCTGGATAAAGGAATGGATAACTTTAGAAAATAAAGGAATTCTAGAACTAGAAGGTGATAATCTTTACTTTGGTTGGCATGCATTTTTGTGTTATAATAAAGTAAAGGCAAAGAAAGAATCTGATTTGCATTATCTAAGGAGAGCTCTATACAAAGTCTGGACTAGATACAAAGAATTTCTATGCTAAAATTCCTACATGGACCTCGGTGCACAAAGCCTTCCACAGGAGAGAAAATCTGTTGAAAGGCAAATGGTTAACATATGAAGAAATCCTAATTAAATAAAAGGAAGGATATAGGATGAAGTTAAGAAAAGAACTACAAGATGAAGGATTAGGAATACATTGGTTTCCCTATAGGCCAGGGGTGGGCAACCGAAGGCCTGGGGGCCGGATGCGGCCCCCTGAGGCCTTTGGACTGGCCCCCGGCTGGTCGTACCGCTGCCGCCGCCACTACCCCCCGCCACTGCCGCCGCCCGCCATAATGATATTGATTATTGCTGTTATTACTTGTTCTTGGGGTTTTCTTGGCAAAATCTCCACAGGGGTTTTGCCATGGCTTTTCTGGGGCTGAGAGAGTGTGCATGCATATTTTTTAATATTTTTTAATTTTTAATTTTTTTAATTTTTAATATTTATTTATTTATTTATTTATTTATTTATTTATTTATTTATTTATTTTTGGTGCTTCAGCCCCCCCAATTGCCTGAGGGACAGCAACCCAGCCCCTGGCTCAAAAAGGTTGCCTCCCCTGCTATAGGCAATTAGCAGAAAATGTTTAAAAATATATGAAAATTTATGGAATAGAGAATGAGACAAAAGAATTAGAGAAAATACTACTAGCAGGAAAGAAACATATGATAACAAAGATCTATAAATTATTATTAGATTATGAATTAAAAGAGGAAACAATCAAAAATTGTATGATAAAATGGATGCAGAATATAGGGGACACAATACCATTAACAAGTTGAGAAAAAGCATGGAAAGAGAATCTCAAATTCACGAAATGTAACACTCTCAAAGAAAATTATTATAAAATATTCCTCAGATGGTATATGACTCCATCTAAATTAGCGAAGATACAAAAGAACAACAAAAACATCTGCTGGGAATGTAAAAAAGAACCAGGGACTTTATAGCATATGTGGTGGCACTATAGAGTAATAAAAAAGTTCTAGAAGTGCATTCACAGGAATATTATAGAAATAATGCATAAGAAAATACCTTTGAGACCCAAATTCTTTTTATTGAATATTACAAGACAAACTGAACCAAGATGAAACAAGTATAGTATTATATATGATAACAGCAGCACAAATGAGCTACACAAAGCATTGGAAAGAAAAAGAAGCACCTACACTAGAAGAATGGACTCTAAAGTTAAGTGATCTAGCCTTAATGGATAGATTTACAATCTATTCAGAGGGAAATACAATGCAGCAATATGAGAAGAAATGGGGAGAAGAAAACTATGGAGGTATAAGGAAATTCTAAAACAGAGAAGTTAAATGATAAAGGCAAAGAAACAAGGAAGAGATAAGGAGGAAAAGAAAGTAAAAGATGGAACTCTTCCTAATAAGGGGTTGTGGGAAATAATGAAATAACTCAAACTGGTGTAAGCTGGAGGAAGAATAACCAATGTATTGTATTATTAGGCAGTTAAGGTGTATGTAGAATGATTGTAGAAGAAAGAGAGAGGGGGGGGAGTGGAGGAAGGGGAAGAAAGAATGCAGATTGTATGGCAATGTTGATGGTTTTTTAAATTTGGATTAAAATTTAATAAAGATTTTTTTAAAAAGTGATTCCACTTAAACATTAGGAAGAACTGTTAGATCTATTAGAACTGGTAAGAACAGATTGTTTTGAATGATGATGGCCTCTCCATTTTTGGCAGTTTCTAAACAGAGGTTGGATGGGCATCTTTTAGGGGTGCCATAGTTATGTAGTTGTTCATGGCATGGGGTCAGACTAGATGTCCCACGGGCTGTCTTCCAAATCTAAAAGTCTATGATTCTATACATTTTTTAAAATATGCTGTTTTATCCAGAAGAAATCTTCTGCACAAAAATATTTTTTTCTGCAAGAAAATGCTATTTTCTGCACTGGAAATAGAAAAATGTCATCTACTGTGCAACCTCCCCACCACCACTACCACCATGCGTTTTGCTTAGGTTTTTTTTTCCAGGTAAATTTGTTCTTGTGTTAGAATGAAATTTATGAAGATTTAAATCCATACTCTTTGAAATGTGTTCACCCTATCTGGCAATTTTTGCATTAATAAAGTGTTCCAAACTCTGCTGTTTTTGACCATGTACACTGTAAATGGACAAAGTGTAACTTCCATGGCTCATAAGATAGTGAGGAGAGGTTGTTCTCTACTGCAGAACAATTGTACTATATTCTATGCTTCAAGAAGCTTGGCCATTTGCCACACATTCATATCTTGCTTTTCTTCCAAGTTGCTCAAGGTGATCCTTCCGTCATTTCATCATTACAATAACCCAACTGATGGCTATCCTAAAGGCTCTATTCCAGGGGCTACTTTTTAGCTCCAAATTCCTAAGAGCCTTGGGAAGTTATAGTTTGGGACTACAAATTCCAGAAGACTCTCCCCCTCCTATGGCTTGGGACTGAATGATCAGCTCCTCTCACATGTACCTACCCATCCCTTGAGATCATCTTCAGTTGGAAATGTCCTCCAACAATGGTGCAGCAATTGGAAGCTGACAGCTCTGATGTCAGTGGGATGGTGAATCCAATCTGGGTTTTAATCTGGACTTTAAAGGAGCCATGCAAATGCTAAATCCTATCTCCAAAACAGGTTTAGCATATTGGATAACTTCTGTAAAGGTCAGATGAAAACCCAGAGCAGATGCATTGTCAAATGACCCAGGAACCACCAGTCAGCACTTGACCATTGTCCACACCCCAGATCTGCTGTGGAATCTCACCAGCCCCTTCCAAGAACTCTCTCAAGTGCTGAATCTCATTCCTCAAATATGTTCAGAATTGTGGATAAACTGCAGATTAAAACCAGGACTGGCCCCACTAACAAGTCTGCACCTAATATAAAATCCAAGTGGGGCCCAGTTTTCCAGATGGACAGTGACCCAGGGCTTGTCTTCACTATTACTATGGACGTTGAGACAAATTGTGGCACATTCCACTTAAGTGTCCACACATTCCCTCATTCTGAGGTTACATCATTGTAAAATGGTGCTCCACAAGCCAGTTTCCCCAAATAATTTTTGGCTACATGTCCATGGCTGCTCTAATTCCACCACCCACCCACCCACCCGGCCATCCAGCAAGCATATAAACATAATACATTTCTATCCTGGTCCACAACACTCCTCTGCCCTTTGTTTTACCATGGGAATACAAGAGTTCATCCATTGCTAACAAGCAGTTAATTGGAGGTGCAGAGAAAAAAAATATCTACCAAGCAGATATACTGATACCCAGTTCCGCACACAAATGCAATACTGTTTTTAAAATGGCAAATCAGTTATTCAAACCCCCTGCCTCTTAAGAATTGTTACTTCTGGGCGAAAATGTGAATGTCTTTCTTGCCCCCCACCAGCAATGCGAATCCGCTGGTCACATATCTGCACATCCTAATTTTCCAGGAAATTCCTGAGAAGATTCATTCTCTCCCCGCACCCCCCATAGATAAAAGCCCACAAGCATCTAAAAGCCTCATGCCTGCCACAAATTGGTCAGAAAGTCATGTGTCTGTATCATCACCAATTTGAAACGAGTGAAGTTTTGTTTTTTTAATAGTATAGACAACCCCATAGGAATACCCACTATAGAGTAAAATGCTCTCTTGGCACCCACATTGTAGTCATCTTTTTATTTTCTCTAAGCTCTCTTAATACTTTAAAAATAATTTAAACTTTTGACATTGTTCAAGAAAACGTTTTTTCTTCTGCTTGAATTTTAGACTGTTTTATAATATTGTCACAGTTTCATATTTTGTTGATCATATAGCCACACAGAGGTCTGTGATATTGGATGTCAAAATGAAAATGTTCACTACTTGTCTGGGTCTCACTAGAAGCCAAGATGACTAAACTGAGGCTGTCATACTTTGGACATATCATGAGATGATGCGACTCATTGGGAACAATTATAATGTTTGGTAAAGTAGGAGGCAGTAGGAAAATACGGAGACTGCACTACAGGTGGATGGCTTTAAAAGGAAGCCACAGCCCTGAGTTTGCAAGACTTGAACAGGGCAATTGATGGCAAGGATCTTGGAGGTCTCTCTTTCATAGGACCACCATAAGTCCAAGTCAACTTGACAGCAAATAACAACAACAAACCTGTGAGTTTTGTACCTAGCTCTCTCTACTCCAGAGCAACACACAACTAACAAATCTACTTTCATGGAGTTGCTGGATAGTTTCTTACAAAAATAGTCATGCAATTATAGGTCACCATTATTTCATATTTGATTCAAATCACACAAATACTCAAAAGAACTCTTCTTTATTTTGTATGAACAAAATAACACTGAACTTATTCAAATAAGGGAATAGGTTGCCAAGTTTGAATCCTTTCCTTTTGGCTGACGAGGTTCCACATGGATCATGGTAGTTGTGGCCTTTTCTTTCATTTTGAAGCCAATCATGATTTTGAGTTTCTGCATGGCTTGGGGTTGGACTGCATGGCCCTTGTGGTCTCTTCCAACTCTATGATTCTATGATATCAAAAATGTGTCATAATTTTTTAAAAAGCTATTGCAAAAGGTGCCAAGCATAGGAAAGCCAAACATCCAAATATTGCATAGATGATACAAATACAAAATAACAGGTAAATGACCAAGGTAATTTACTCATTTGATAGCTGCTACTGAGACAAATGTAAGAAAGCTTTCAAATATTTTGACAAGGGAATTTGCTTTAAGCCAAGGGTGGGAAAGGTGTAACCAATTGGGGACGTTCAGCCCCCCCCCCCGGGCTGTTTTATGGGCCTCAATACCCTTTTGGACCCCACTATTTCTGCCAACGTTGACTTTTGGTCAAAGGAGGTCAATTTCTGTTCCTAGAATCCTCAAAGAAGGATGACTTTTCATCAAAACAAGGAACAGGGGCCACTGCACTTTCCTCCCCCCAAACCACCCCAGTGGTTTAGGGACACGGTGGCTTAGTGATTAAGATGTCAATTCTGATGATTGTAAGATCAGAAGGTTGGCAGTTTGAGAACCAAGTACCTCATGATGGGGTGTGCTCCCATCACCAGGACCAGCTTCTATCAACCTAGCACTTCGAAAGCATGCAAATGCAAGTAGATAAGTAAGTACCACTTTGATGGGAAGGTAACAGCATTCCAAGCAGTCATGCTGGCCACATGACCCCCAGTTTTATCTTCAGACAACACTGGCTCTTTGGCTTAGTAACAGAGATGAACACCACTCCCTAGTCGGTTACAACTAGACTTTCATGTCAAGGGACTACCTTTACCTTTTCTTTTTTAAACCATCCCAAAGATGTCTTATGAAACAGGAAAAAGATTGCAGGCTGCTTCTCTTTTAGATTCTTCCTCTATACTATTGGGAATGATGCAACCTGCAATGAGCAGAAAATTGGCTCCCAACCCCTAAGAGCTTGCCACCCTTGTTTTAGGGTGCCCCTCATACCCCTGGAGGGCATTTTGGGGCAAAACATGACAACCAGGGCCCACAAAAATAGACCAGGGGCCACATGCATCACCTGGTTTGCACCTGTCCACCCCTACTTCATACCAGCTGAGAGATTACAATAAAGATTCACCTGCTGCTTCTCCAAACAGCAACTACAAGTATGTGCCAAGTTGATGCCATGTGGTGTCCCCCCCCCTCCCACTGCACATCACTGGTGCCAGCAACTAGGAGACATGGAGAGAGTTAAGTTTTACTAGATATTACCGGGGAGAAACTGGACACACCTGCCCTTTTCAGAAAGGGCAGCACATTTGTCATGACATCTCATTTGGCCTTCAAAGAAAGAGCATTCTTCTTGTCTGAAGGGTTTGTACTGTGTTCATTTGTTTCTTCCTGGATGATTCAACAGGGTTTCTGGGGATCAAAGTCACAAAGATTTTACACCAGGCTCTAAGATCCAGGCTACCCAAGGGCATTCCAATGCTACCTGCAGAGCCTCTCCCACAGAGGAAAACAGAAGCCCTCTTGCTCAGTGAACCTTACCTTCAGACTATACCTAGTGTACCATGGTGGCTTGCATGCTAATTTTAGCATAAAACTGAAAGTTTTAGCTTGAATTCTAAAGGAACTGTCCAAGGTGCTGAACCCTACCCACAAAATAGGTTCTGTGCCTTGGAAATGTCGTATAAAACCCAGTATGGAGTCACCAACCCATTAACATGGAAGTAAGTCACCAGTTGCCACCATTTTTGTGTATTTGGCTTTTACTTATTCCAGCAACTGTTAAGGCACAAGTGAATGAGTTAAGGACTACCATGCAGAGTTGTGTGTGTGTGTGTGTGTGTTTTTTTAATCATTTTCTGTTAGTTCAGTATTGTCAGAAGATAGAAACTGACAATCATTGGATCAAAAGGGGGGGGAGAGGTAGGGACAGAGTGTTCTATTAAGCTACAGTTCCAAAAATACAAGGCACTCATTTCTTGCTGTCCCATATTTTATGGAAACTTTGCCCTGAAAACAAGTCATGCTGGAGTAATCTTACCTCTCTCTCTCTCTCTCTCTTCCTCTCTCTCTTTTGCTAGAGCTTTAGGGAATAAGGGGAAAGCAGTGGATGTAGTACATCTTGATTTCAGTAAGGCTTTTGACAAAGTCCATGATAAATTCTTGGGGACAAGTTGGTAAAAAGTGGGCTAGACAATGCCAACATTTTGGGTAGATTTTTTTTTTATATGGAAGATGGATCAGAACCATGGAGTGCTCACCATGAGTTTCTCTTCCTGCTGGATATAATGCATCAGAATTCTGGCTTGGGGCTTGTGTTTCAGGAGCTTTATAAATGACTTGGATGACAGAACTGAGATCACGTTTATCAAATCTGCAGGTGATACAACTTAGGAAGAGATAGCTAATACCCCAGGAGAAGATGGAATCAAGATTCAAATTGAACTTAACAGGTTAGAGAACTGGGCCAAAGCTAACAAAATGAATTTCAACAGGGATAAACAAAAAGTGCTACACGTTTCAGAAAGAAATGCGCAGAAATAGGATGGGTGACACCTGGTTTGGCAACAGTACATGTGAAAAAGATCTTAGAGTCTTAGTAAACCACAAACTAACCATGGATCAACAGTATGATGTAGTGGTCAAAAAAGTTAATGCAGTTCTGGGCTGCATCAACAGCAGTACTGTGTTCAAATTGTGGAAAGTCTGAGGGGCTTGACAGACCGCCCCTGATAGGTGGCTCTGCCCCCCCCCCCCGGAAATGCTGGGTTGGGGATGCAACAACTGCACACCACACCCCCAACTCAGCAGTTCCGCAGCACAAAAAGAAGCCACACAAAGTGGCTCTTTTTTGCACCGCAGAAAGGGCGCCCTTGCTGCCACTGCAGTGGCTTTTCTGCACTCCTTTGGTGCAGCGTGTGTAGATGCTGAGCCAAGGGAGCACCGTGAGGTCTCCCGCCATGTGGTGGGGTGCGCATCATGAAACTGGCATGGGGGCAGAGTCAGGGCAGCCAGCATGTGGTCGCTACACCCCCACTCTGCCCCCAGGCCAGTTCTTTATGCCAGTCTGTACAGCCCCATAGTATCATTATATTCTGCTTTGGCCAGATGTCACTTGAAATATTATGTCCACATCTGAGCACCATATCAGAGAAGCTCTGATGGTTAAAGGCCATATGCAGAACAGTTTAGGGAGCTGGATATGGTTTAACTTGGAGAAAAGTTGAGATGTGACATAGAAGACATCTTTAAATAGTTGAAGGGATTTAATGCAGAAGATGGAGCAAGCATACTTTCTGCTGCTCCAGAGACTAGAACATGAACCAGTGGATTGTAATTACTAGAAAATAAATTCCACCTAAAAATTAGGAAGAGTTTCTTGATAGTTAAAAGCTGTTTGAGAGTGGAACAGACAGTCAGAGGATAGTGGACTCTCATTCTTTGGAAGTCTTTAAGCAGAGGTTGGAGAACTATCTCTCAGGAGTGATTTAGGTGTGGATTCCTGCATGGCAAGCAGTTGGACTAGAAAGCCTTGGGATCCCTTCAAACTCTGATTCCATGAGGTGTAAACAAGGGGCCAAACTCTCCTGTTCCTAGTATGGACTGTAATGGGTTCCTTTTTTCCACGTTGATTCCATTCTGGTAGGAATGGTCATGATTTTTATGCTCCTCTTAGTTAACTTTGGGGGATTTACTCTGTAACACAAACCTACAGCTGTATTTCCCCATACATCTGCACCACAGCCATCTTGCCCTCTGCATTTTATTTAAAGGGTTAGATCAGACTTTCTGTGTGCATATATTACAGCAGTTGAACACTGCCTATTAAGAGCAATAAAATAATATTTAACTTAATTACTTAAGTTAATAGTTACAACTTAACCATTTAAATATATAATACACAGCTTATGTATGCGTATATAGACACATACACATGCTCAAACATGATTAAAAGTGTGCATGGAGTACGGAGAGCAAAAGTTGCTTATCTCAAGCCATATTACAGACATGAGCCAATTCTACATAGGATTTGAAGTACAAAACCACATCCTCCAGGACAAAGGAAGGAACCAAACTACTGTTAATGTGGTGGTTTGGCAAATATATCTGCTAGTAACGGAGGAAAAGAAGTCAGATTGCAGTTTCCTCCCCAAATATTTTTTAAAAGTCTGAGTATTAAGGAAAACAAACTTTCCTCCACACTTGAAACTCTCCCTGTGGAAAATGGGCAGGATCACATATAACTGCATTAACAACTAAACTGTTATTGCATACATAAGCTGGCATCCTGATAGTGATACATGCAAGCATAAGTTCACTTTATGCTTCAGTAGGGGGGGGGGGGGGGGGCTGGCATTCTCTTCCTTCCTCTGCAATAACCAAAGCCCCCACCCCACCCCCAGAACTCACTGTTGCACTGTGATAGTCCCCACTTCATGGTCATTCCATTGGTAAGCAGAGAGGATTGAAGAGGTATGTCTCCAAAGGCAGATGCAGATCAGTGACACCATCTGCTTAGACCTCTAGGACACTAGTGGATATGCCAGATGCTTCTCCAGTCTCCACACACACACACACTTTCCATCAGCAATGGAATGGCCTTGAGGCAGTTAACATACGAGCTGGAGCAGAGATCCACACCCAGAACTCTAATACTACAGTCAACTATGTAACATCTCAGCAACAGAGAGAATGTCTCACACACTGGAAGTTTCAGAGTAACTGCTGAGAAAACCAATGCCAGGTTTTGTCAGTCTGATTCCGAAGAAGGGCTTAAGAACCTCTGAAAGAAAAGAGAAACTCTACCATTTTTCACAAGCTTTGGCTGAAATCTGCAGGACTACCATGACAGCTGTTGGAAAAAATATATATCTGTCATCCTCTCTCTTGATAGTTCACTCAAGCTCTATGCTGCTCCCATTGCCAAGCCATTTAAAAATAATCATTAACAACTGTTGTGGCCTTTTCTGTGTTTGTCTGAAATTTAAACACTGTTCCAGTATACAAAGGAACTGAAGACAAGCCCAAATATAGGAGATTATTGCACTTGTAAAAAAAAACAATAAAAAAAAAACAGCTTACCTCTCCCAAGTTAAATTCTAATTTGAGAGACAACCAGGTCCTATCACATGAATTTTGCCACCGAATCCGCCAGGGTCCCAGGCATGCCCAGCAAGCCACTTTTCAAAGTTGGGAGTTTTCTGAAAAGCAGCTTGCTGGGCATGCCTGGGACCCTGGATGCAGCTGGGCTGTATTCGGGTTGGCGGATTCAGTGGCAAAACTCATGCAGTAGAACCCGGCTGCTCCCGAATTAGAATTTGAGAGAGGTAAGCCAGGTTTTTTACAAGTGCAATAATCTTCATAGATAAGATGGTACCATTACCCTCTTGCAGGTCAGCAGCAAAATGGGTAAAACACACACTAATGATATGGGATTGAAAGGGGCTCTAATAACCCCCCAGAGTCAATAGGTGAGCATGTAGTTTCTCATACTGCATGGCCAACGAAGTTATTTTTTGTGTTCAGCTGAAGCTCTGTAATGTAAGTCGAAAACCTTTCTGGCAATTTTTTAGTCCTGTCCAGGAGAAGACTTATAGCTCTACATTGACATTGTCTGTGTCCACTCTGTGGGCTTTGCCGAAGATCAGAAATGTGCAGAGTCCAAGGGCATTCACTGTTGCCACGAGATTGAAGACAGATACCCACGAGCCAGTACTTTCAATCAAATGTCCAGCTAAGTATACACAAACAACACCTGCATGAAGAAAGAAAGGAAACGGGTTTGCATTTTTTTAAAAATCAACATAAAATTAGCCTCCTGCTTCTCTTCTGTTAAAACCAATTATCTATGGTAATCAATATATCTGCACTATAACTTTATATAGTATTTATTGATTTATATAATTTAAATCTTGCCTTTGTCCCAGAGTTGGGATGCAAAGCAGCTTACTAATTAATTAATTAATTAATTAAAACCAATTAGTTACAATTAATTAGTTAAAATCAAACCACCATGGCTAGCATTCTGTTAGTGGCATATTCAGGTGTAAGCCCACCTTCTGCCAATGTATGACTTTTCTTGGTG
The DNA here is from genome assembly GCA_026167975.1 of Phrynosoma blainvillii. NCBI lineage: Eukaryota > Metazoa > Chordata > Lepidosauria > Squamata > Phrynosomatidae > Phrynosoma > Phrynosoma blainvillii. The sequence goes on along the minus strand of JANUYF010000004.1, from coordinate 306,420,293 downwards.
ATTGCAGAGGTTGGTATAAGTTGCCCCCTCCCAGCTTATAATTGAGTCACTGCAGCTCCTCCCATGACCAAAATCAAAAACATTTGGCTGTGTCCCTGTTTCTGCTGTTAAATCAGAATGACTTCAAAGCACGCAACAACTTACCTAATAAAGCTCCTCCAGTATTTGCCACACCTGCCAAGAAACAGAAGGGAAATCAAGGCACGACACCAAAAAATACACAATGCTTTTCATTCCATACACTTTCTGTTTCCTGCCTACTTTGTTCCATATATGTTTATCTACTACCTTCCCTTTTCCCAAACATCATGTCTCATACAGCATCTTCCCCTTCATCTATGAACCCACTGTCATGATTCTATGTTTCTCATAGGAATCTGACCATGAATGGGTGATGGATGTAATGAATTGTGGTTGGGGATTGTAAATAATCAACAGGAGATCTGGGGCAGGTTTATGGCTGTGGATGAGGGTTTGCCTTCCTTTCCCAGAGGTTGAAAGGAGATGGGTCTGGAAGGAGCTAATTTCAAAGCCCTTTTAAAGTGGACAAACGGACAGATGGAAGGGGGGAAAGGGGGAATGGACAAAGGGGTTTTAAAGTATCGTTTTCTTGGAAAATACTCAGTTGATTCTAAAAGGATTGCAGTAGCAGTGTGTCTTAAAACCGGAATAAAGCAATAGTGAATTTATGCTTAAAATATTTTCCTGGTTAACAGCCCCTTTCTAGCAAAGCTTTCCCTGAACCAGTGTGTGTGGTTGTTGCGTGTCTTCAAGTAGTTTCTGACTTATGGATACCCTAAGGCCACACTGCATTTTCTTGACACAGTTCATTCATAAAGGGGTTGCCTTTTCCTTCCTCTGAGGCTGAGACTTGCCCAAGGTCACCCAGTGGGTTTCCATGGCCAAGCGGGGATCCAGACCCTATTATCCAGAATCATAGTCCAATGCTCAAACCACTACACCACACTGGCTCTCATGAAGCCTCCTTTTATTTCAGAATTGGGAATTATGTCGTCCTTCAAATGTTGTTGCAATGCATCTCTCAGAATTCCTTACCATTGTTGGACTTGCACTCCATCAATATCTGGAAGTCCCTCCCCGGCAAGATTCAGACCGCACTCTTCTATTGCTTGGAAAGGCTTCTTCATTTAACTGATATGTAATGCTCAATATCCCTTGACCCCCATCCTCAACTTCTAGTCCCTCTCATATGATGACATTTAGGGCATGGAAAGTTGACAAGTTTATTTACAAGTTACATTTTATATCCCCCCCCCCTTTTTTTCCAATGAGCTCAAGGTGCCATACACAGCTCTCCTTGCTCCACTGCTTTGTTTTCATGACAACCCTGTGAGGTAGGTCAGAATGAGAAAGAGACTGACTGGCCCACGGTCATGAAATGAGTATCACAGGCAACTCAAATCTGGATCTCTCAAGTCCCACATCCTAACCACAACATCACACTGCCCCTTTATTTTTCCCCCCTAGATCACACTAGTTACTCTTTCAAATGAATACATATGACAGAAATAGCTTATCCTCACCAAACAGTAAGCCAGCACATGAAGGAGCAAGGTCCTGTATATTGACTGAGATGCCACTGTTTGGGGAAAAATAATGAATTAATACAACCAAGGGTAAAGAACATGATTAATCAGACAGACACACTACAAAGAGAATACATTATTTGCAACAGAGCTGAATGTTATTGCAATTGAATATTGCTGGAGTAGAGAATTTATTTATTTCATTTATGCGCCACCTTTCTCCCAGGAGGGACCCAAGACGGCTCACAGAATGGCATCAAATTAGCAAAAGAGCCACATCTTATGGCTAAAGTCCCCCAAATTAGGAGGGGTAACTAGTAACCCAGATGACATAATTAAGTTTCAAAATGACCTTAACAGATACAATAGATGTGTCAAAACTAACAGATTACAACAGGGATAAATGTAAGGTATCACATTTAGGCAGGAAAATTGAAATGCACACATACAGGATGCATGACATAGGGTGTGATTAGTAGTAGTAGTAAATGTGAGTCAACAACATGATGAGGCGGCCAAAAAAGCCAATGTGGTTCTAAGCTGTATCAGCTGTTAGATCAAGGGAAGTAATAGTCCCCCTCTATTCTTCTTTAGGAAGATCTCACCTGGAATACAACCTCCATTTCCATGCACCACATTTTCAAGAAGGATACCGACAAGCTAGAACATGTCCAGCAGAGGGTGTCTAGGATAGCAAAAAATCTAGAAAACAAGCCCTATGAGGAATGGCATAGGTGGGTATGTTTAGCTTGGAGAAGAGAAGATTCAGAAGTGATAGGATAGACATAACTCAATTTGTTGTTGTGTGCCTTCAAGTCATTTCTGAATTATGGCGACCCTAAGGGGATTTGCCATTGCCTTCCTCTGAGACTGAGAAAATGTGACTTGCCTAAGGTCATCCTGTGGGTTTCCTTGGCCAAGCAAGGATTTGAGCCCTGGTCTCTAGAGTTGTAATCCAGCACTCAAACTACTACACCAAGATGGCTTTAAATCCTGGAAGGGATTATCATATAGACAACAGAATGAGCTTGTTTTCTACTGCTCCAGAGACCAGAACATGAACCAGTTGATTCAAATTAGAACAAAAGAGACTCTGCCTAAACATTAGGAAGAACACCTGAACAATAAGAGCTGTTTGACAATGAAAGAGACTGCCTCAGAGGGTGATGGACTCTCCTTTGGAGGTCTCTAAACAAAGATTGGATGGCCATCTTTTTGAAGTGCTTTAGCTGTGGATTTATGCATGGCAGGAGTTGGAACTACATGGCTCTTGTGGTAGCTTCCAACTCTGTGATTCTATTATTCTATGTGGTGCAGCACATCCTCTCAACAATTTTGTGAATTAGATTAGTCAAAGCCATGATTACTTTCCTGCGTCAAGCCAGCAAGTTGCTGAACCAAGCAGAGACTCTCTGACCCAAGCCCATCCACCAAAACACACCAGTCCATCCTTGCCCCACCTGGGATCTTAATATTACCTGTGGTTGAAGGTCTGAAGTCCAATGCAGGCAGATGCAAAAACCACGGCTTGGAAAAAACTGGAGGCATAACCAATGCCCAAGGCAAATATGCTGGACATTCCTGAGCCAACAATCTCAAAGAAAAAGAAAATCAAAGTGCTAGATTTGTTGCCAGTAGGTAAGGTTGTGCTAGTAGCCTCATTTTATAGAGCTTCTTGCTGGACTGAAGATGTCACTAAGGTAAAAGCTGCCTAACCTATGAATGTTTATTTGGAAACAAGCACTACTACATTAATAGACTTCCTGACAGAATCAAAGAAAGGTTTTTCAGGCTATACATAATTCTCTTCCCATCACTCACTCCTTTCAACCTCAAAACAACCTGATAAGGTAGGTCACAAAGAGAAATAAGGGACAAGTTCCAGAGATTTCAACTTCTGTCCCTGTGGCTCAGATCAGATTCATTGTTTCCTGAACCACCTTGGCTCTCACACAAGTGAAGATATCAAGAGATTTGTAGATTCCTATCATCCTTGCCTGCTAGAATGCTACAGTTCTCTTCTTACCTGCATAAACTTGCGAATGGTGATTGCTTTATATCCTGCATGTGAAAACAGACAGAAAAAAGGGAGAGTAAATGTACATCTGAGGAGCCTAAATATCCTAAATGCACTAAATTCTGTCTGATCTTAGAAGCTAAGCAGGGTCAGTTCTGGTTAGTATTTGGATGGGAGACCGCCAAAGACTATCAGGGGCTGTAGGCTACACATCAGAGGAAGGCACTAGCAAAACCACCTCTGAGTATTCCTTGCCTAAGAAAACTCTATGAAATTCATGGGGTCATAAGTCGACAGGAAACTTGAAAGGCATGTTTTTGTTTGCCTTCAAGTTGTTTCTGACCTATGGTGCCCCAAGGCTAACTTATCACAGTGTTTTCTTGGCAAGATTTGTTCAGAGGAGGTTAGCCATTGCCTTCTCCTGAGGCTGAGAGGGTGTGACTTGCCCAAGGTCACCCAGTGAGTTTCATGGCCAAGCAGGATCTCCAGAGTCATAGTCCTATGCTCACTACACACCACACACACAAACTGACATCTTCAGGCATTGCCCAGCTTTACAGTGATATCACAGAATAATATCATTGGAGGTCACTTTAGAGGTCATCTATTCCACCCCCTACTCAGTGCAGGAAATTAACAGCACTTGCTGTGCACTAAATATTTTCCAAGCCAAAAAGCTCATATGTGAATTTTGTGCAAACAGAATGAATAAGACCCAAACTGCAAAAATTCTTCAAAAAGCACAGAGTTTTCAGACTTTCTTGCAGCAGGAAGAAAATTATGAAATTTATTAATTGCTTCCCTCAAGAACAAAATTAGCTGAGAATTAAATGCCAAGTGTATGTGATTCCTTAGTAGGCAAAACTCCTGCAGTTTAAGATGCACATAAAAAGAAAAATATTAGGCAAAACTTACCCTATCATGCCCTTCATCCTGCAAATGACAATTTGCTCACACTGTGTGTGTATGCCTTCAAATCACCTGTCAACTTATGATTTCATAGGGTTTTTAAAGGAAAAGAATGTGGTTTTGCCAGTTCTTCTTTCTCTGAAATAAAGCCTACAGTACCTAGTATTCATTGGCAGTCTTCCATCTAAATACGAACCAGGGCTGATCCTGCTTGGCTTCCAGGATCAGATGAGATCTGGTGTTTTTAGGGTATTTAGGCCACACTCCAGACCAGAACAAAAAAAGGGTGCCTGTTGTTCTACTCTGAATAGATTGCTCAAAACCCAAAGAAAGAAAGGACATATTACCTTGATTGATACACTGGTCAGAAAGAAATCCACTAAACAAGCTTGCTGGAATCGCTACAAGCCATGGAACTACATTAAATATCCAGCCCTAAAAGAAGTAAAGAAAAAGGCACATAAATATCCTACATTGCTAACAAAGGTCTAGGCACCATAGGGTCAAGGATATAGCTCAGCATAATATGCCTTCAAATGCAATGGTGGCTAGCAGGCTCCATGTCAGTGGGGTGTTGAATCCGCCAATGGTTTTAATTTTTACTTAAAGGAATTATCTAAGGTATTCAACCTATTTTGAAGATCACTATCGAAATTGCAAAGTGGATGTACCAACCCAACAGGTGTGTGGTGTGTGTCTTCAAGTTGTTTCCAATTTATGGTGACCCTAAGGTGAATCATGGGGTTTTCTGGGCAAGATTTGTTTAGAGGTTTGCCACTGCCTTCCCCTGAGGCTGAGAGCATGTGGCTTGCCAAAAGTCACCCTGTGGGTTTCATGGCCACACTGGGAATTGAATCCTGGTCTCCAGAGTTGTAGTCCAACACTCAAACCACAGCACCACACTGGATCCTTATCATAAGCTACTAGTTCAAATCTTTACTAGGTTATCATCCAATTCTGCATTTTCTGCAGGCCAGGTGTTCCCTGTGGATGCTGACAAAAAAAATGATAGGAAGCTGTCTCATTCATGGTCAGACCATTTGTCTATTTTAATATTGTCTACAGTGTAGACTCTACACCAACCTTCCTGCTGTTCCCGTTATCACTGACCATCATCCAGGCTAATGGGAATTGCAGTCCAATATAATCAGAGCCCATCAGGATGGAGAAGGTTTCTGTACACTGACTCTGCAAGGTTATAGATGGAGGACATTCCCATCCCTGCCTGAAGTTCCTCATGATGGAACAGTTTGAACTGTTATTTTTCAGACTACAACTTCCAGAAGTCCCCACCACCATGGGGGATTCTAGAAGTTATAATCCCAAAAATAAAATTTACAAACTGTGATGTGGAAGCATGTGCTCCACCACTGAAGTGCTGGCTTTCCCTCCTTTCATGAAGATATAACTTATATGTTTCCATGTACGAAGGAAAGAAGGCTTTTAAATATTTATTGCTGAATAGCAAAGTCAGGATTGTCCCTGGCATCATATTTCTTATTTCTAAGTATGATTGTGAAAGCTGAGACAGCAAAGAAAATAAATATGAAGAGAATCAATTCATTTGAAATGCAGAGCTGAAGATGGCTTCTACAAATAGCATGGACTGCTGAAAATATAAATACATGGCTTTAAAAGCATATCAAGCTTGTGCTCTTCCTAGAAGCCAAGATGACTAAATGGATGTCATACCTTGGCCATCTCATGAGAACACATGGCTCATTAGAAAAGACAATAATAAGGTAGAAGGTAGCAGAAAAAGAGGAAGACCACATTACAGGGGGACTGATTCAATCAAGATATCCAGATCCCTGAGTTTGCAAGACCTGACAAGGGCTGTTGATAAAAAAAAAAAAGTGACTTGGAAGTCTCTCATTCATAGGGTTGCCATAAGTTAAAGTTGACTTGACAGCAATCAATACCAATGACAACAAACTGGGTGTTCCTAGCCAATAGTGCAGAGAAACAGCCATTCATAAGATAGAAACTGTTTATTTGCAGTGCACAAGTCTGGTCAGTAGGTGGTTCAATTTCACTATGCTGACTCTTCCTCCCAAGGATTTCAATCCACAGCACCTCTATTCTGCTTTACTCGTCTTAAGCTGCTTCATACAGGCAAAGTTTCTTCCGTAAGATATTAGGAAATATTTGTGACATGTGTGCTTATGCTCAGTGGCATCGGTGCACTACATACCAAGACTTGCATTAGGCAGCACCAAGCCTAATGTAACCATGAGCATACTGATTTACACACATTCCAAAAATAACCTCCTCTTGCAGCAAAAAGAATTTAAATACAAAAAAAAAATTAAGAAAAACACCTTGGCTTGTGTCCAACAGGAATGAACAGATTCTAGCCCTTCTCTCATCTCTCCTTTGCTGAGTTGATTGCAAACCTTTACACTTTAAACAGTTTGCAGCAACTGAAGTACACTGAAGGCAAAGGATAAAAGTGGGAGGAGAAGAAAGAAATTGGTACATTTTAAAAGCAAGTGAAAAAGTGGGATGACAGGGGATTAATTGGGACTGTCCAAGGCAAACTGGGACACTTGGAGGATATGTTCCTGTTGTTAAGAAGGCCTGTCCTGTGCCTGAAACAGCACAAGCAGGCAAATAATGTGGCAAAATTGTGCTTCTAAGCATGTAGGGCTACTTGGATGTCCTTTTATTCCAGGTTGGATACAGCAGGAGGCACAGCCCTCCGAGGTCTGCTAGGAAACCAATGCAGCCTCCTAATTCTCAACAGTGTCTGCCCCTGTTTTAAATTTCCCTGTTATCTTCATCACTCCTTTGTGCACTTCTGGCGCAATCACAATATAATTATTTTCAAATAATCAATGCAGATCTAAAGGCTGCAAGAGGAACAGCAGCGAATGTAATTCCTGCCAAACCCAGTGCGATACCTAAACCTCTCAGGCAGCTGTCCAGGACCCATGGGTGACAACACTGGCTTTGGCTACCACTCCCACCCCTGAGTCGCCAGTTTTTGTGGGTCATCACCTTGATCAGGGAAAAGCCCCTTTAGCTAAGATTTCTGTCTTAATTTCCAAAGAGGAATTCTCTCTCTCTCTCTTTCTCTCTGTATGTGTGTTTCCATAACAAGCTGTGAGCAACTGTGGTTAGTACTTAATGCATCATGCATAATGCTTCATGACATCATCAGAGGCCATCCCTAGTTTTTTGGCCTGGAAACCTCTGGACCTGGGACGAATTGGAAACCTTACCTGCAACCAGTGCAAAACTGACATTTGAATCAGCCATCACTCCTACCATTTTGCCCACCACATGCACACTTGTTATATCAGAGGTAGGCAGAACATGGTTCAGGGGCCACATGCACCCTCAAGGCTACTTCTCCAGCCCTCAACGTTTCTGACTACCTGTACCACATTTTTCTGCTCCTCTCCCAAAAGACCAAAAACAAGATTAATTGCCTTTCATGGGAACCTCCAGGAGAGACAATCCCCCTTTCAGATAGGTTACAAGACCATCCTGCACAGTTTAACACTTGAAAATAATTTGTTTTTTAACCTGAAAAGTGGACTTCTAGCCATTTCTGATATAGATAGATAGATAGATAGATAGATAGATGATAGATATAGATGTATGTGTGTGTGTGTATCAGAAATGGCTAGAAGTCATTTGTTGTTGTTGTTGTTCTTGCATGCCTTCAAGTTGTTTCTGACTTATGGAGACCCTATCACAGGATTTTATTGGAATGTTTCTGCAGAGAGGGTTTGCCATTTCCATCCTCTGAGGCTGAGAGAATGTGACTTGCCTAAGGTCACCCAGTGGGTTTACATGGCTAAGCAAGGATTAAAACCCTGATCTCTTGTCCAAAACTCAAACCACTACACTAATCTGGCTCCTCATAGGTAGGTAAATAGATAGATAGGTAGATGGATGGATTTTATTTTTGGCTATTTGAAAATTGCCCTCCCAGATTTGTCACAGTTGCCCACCCCATCTTACAGCAATCAGGAGGTGTTTTGCTCCAAAGGCAGGAGGCTAGATGGAAGAACAGTATGGGACTTGAACAATGGGTGCAGCAAACTCTTTGAAGGTATAGGCATGTTATTCAGGTTGCCATTTGGCAACCCACTCCAAAGAAGGAAGCTATACCTATGCTTTGCAGGCCAGTCACATCAACCCCTGTGATGGTCTTATGCTCCCCCTTCTTGGACATAATTCCAGCTTACTTTTGAGTCAGGAAATGTTTCCGTGAAGAATGTGGGAAGCCAGGAGAGGAGGGTAAAGAAGGTGCTAGCTGCACACAGCTGGGCTACAATCACTGCCCTGGTGGTAGACGTGGAAGAAAAGACAAAATCAGAGCTTTAGAAGTCTTAATGATTGACCACAGGATTAAAAAGGAAGCAAAATGAACAATTTACAAGTGGATATATTGAAAACAGGTGCACTCTGCTAAGAAAGAAAAGAAAGTAGGCAAATTTTCTTTTAGTCAGAGAATCTCTTGAGACATTTTTTTTTGTCTTACATTAAAGCAAAAAGACCTTTTGAAAGCAACAGCAGAAAAAGTTGCATTTCCTCCAAAAATTGCATTTTGCAATAGTCCTATTTTGTGCAGAAAGAGGACTGCATTTTTCACCCCAGAGCATGCTTTTAGCATACAAGAAAGAACCTTGGCAACATTTTTACAGAAGTCTCAAAATGCAAAACAATGTACAAAAATTCTCATTATTTCATCCATTGGGGAATAACCTCTGAAGATTTTTAATTCTCACATAGGAGACTGAAATAAACAAAATGCTCCTGTACTTTTCATACATTCCCCTCCACATATGCATTCCCCCCATAAGGAAAGTGGGAAGAAGCAATTCTGCTGGACATTCATCCCTTAACTTCTCTGTATTTGCTAGGATATGTATAGCAGTGGATCTGCACTCAAAAACTGTATACACATAGGTTCTTACACAGCAGATGAATAAATAATAGTGACTTACCATACTGGGGCCTTTTTAAATATTTGTTTCCATGGCACTTTGGTCTGTTTAGATAAGGAGAGGCCCTTTGCTAGGTCTTCTAATGGGATGATGATTTCTACACAAGAAAAAGGATACAGATCTAAATTCATGATGAAGAACATTAAATGTATACATATATATGCTGTATGCAAAGGGATCTTGTAGCACCTTTCAGATTGAGGTTTAAAACACACTGGAGAAATAATCCAGTATGATACTGCTTTAACTTCCCTTGTTCAATGTTAGGAAATTCTGGGAACTGTAGTTTTATGAGACATTTAGCCTTCTCTGTCCGAGAGCTCTGGTGCCACAATAAACTACAATTCCTAGGATTCCCTAGCACTGAGCCAGGACAGTTAAAGCAGTCTCAAACTTGATTATTTCAGCAGTGTGTTTTGGACCTGAGTAAAAGAAATTGTAGCACAAACTTTTGTAGACTTGATCTACTTCCTCAGAAGCATGGAATGAACTGATGGCCAAAAAGGACTCTTATAGGATTTATGAATACCCATGGAAATGCAAAACAAGTGGCTATGGTGATGAGGTGACAAGATCAGCTTTAACTATAGTTGTTCAGGGAGAAAGACAGGAAGAAAAATGTTGTCTAAGACCAGGATGGGTGAATGATGGAGGGAGGTTTGGAGTCTGGGAACCAGAAAAGAGATGTGATAAACTGGCCATGAGCATCTTCATGATGCTGGAGTGCTTACCAGTGTTATAATATCTGTAGTGTCTCTGTTCAACACACTGTTGATGGACTGAAGTTTGTGGATATGTATTTTAGTTCAGCTGTTTCTCTTTCCAATCTTCCTTTGTAGTTTTTATTATTATTATTATTATTCAAGGATGGCTGCCCTGAGGTCTGAGATGGAATGCCCAGGAAGACTGAAGTATTCTGCAACAGGTTTTTGTGTATTCCCATTCCTAATATCTAATTTATGTCCATTTATCCTTTAGCGCAGGGATTGGTCTGTTTGCCTAATGTGAACTGTTGAAGGGCATTGTTGACAGAAGATGGCATTTATCAGATTACAGGATGAGCAAGTGAAAGTGTCTATAATATTGTGGGTTATGTGAATCATAGAATCATAGAATCATAGAATCATAGAGTTGGAAGAGACCACAAGGGCCATCCAGTCCAACCCCCTGCCATGCAGGGACTCCCAATCAAAGCATCCCTGACAGATGGCCATCCAGCCTCTGCTTAAAGACCTCCAAGGAAGGAGACTCCACTACTCTCCGAGGGAGTGTGTTCCACTCTCGAACCGCCCTTACTGTCAGGAAGTTCCTCCTAATGTTGAGGTGGAATCTCTTTTCTTGCAGCTTGCATCCATTGTTTCGGGTCCTAGCCTCTGGAGCAGCAGCAAACAAGCTTGTTCCCTCCTCGATATGACATCCCTTCAAATATTTAAACACGGCTATCATATCACCTCTCAGCCTTCTCTTCTCCAGGCTAAACATCCCCAGCTCCCTAAGTCGTTCCTCATAGGGCTTGGTTTCCAGACCCTTCACCATTTTAGTTGCCCTCCTTTGGACACGCTCCAGTTTCTCCACATCTTTTTTGAATTGTGGTGCCCAGAACTGGACACAGTATTCCAGGTGAGGTCTTATGATGAGTTTCCCGTGTATAACCCACAATTTTGCTTGTAATACATTCATTGTTACATGATTTTATTTGTTGGTTATAGTATTGGAAATAGGGGAAGTATGAAATTCATGATCATTGTAATGAGCATGTACTCTATACCTGAAAAATGATATTATGTGTAAGCATTTTTTGCAGTTAATGGTTGATTAATATATCCTACTTTGCTCCCTTCAGCTGCCTCATCGCGTCTCTGGTGAGTGATGGTGAACATCAATCAAGGGACTATATAAATCAAATAAATTCAGCATGTTACATGTCTTCACACTGATGATGTAGCATTGGCATTATGGAGAAGAATTTTGAAATTTATGAGCATAGTAGTGAGTATTTACTCCAACTGGGGATAGTGTAAGTGTTGCATGTGTGTTAATTGCCTTTACTAATGTACTGCAGTATACATTTATATACCGTATTTTTCGTCATATAAGACGCACTTTTTCTTCCCCAAAACGAGGGTGGGGAAGTTGGTGCGCCTTATAAGGTGAATGCCAAGGCTGAGGTGAATGCCGAGGCTGCGGCCTCCTTTCAGCCGCAGCCTCGGTGGGTCAATGGGCTCCTCCCATCCCAGGAAGAGCCCATTGAACCACCCAGGACGGGGGTGGAAAGAGGCCCCCTTTCCCTGGGTGGTTCAATGGGATCCTCCTGGGGTCGGAGGATGTCCTCCCAACCCAGGAGGATCCCATTGAACCACCCAGGAAAAGGGGGTGGAAAGAGGCCCCCTTTCCCTGGGTGGTTCAATGGGCTCCTCCTGGGGTTGGAGGACGTCCTCCCAGACCAGGAGGAGCCCATTGAACCACCCAGGAAAAGGGGGTGGAAAGAGGCCCCCTTTCCCTGGGTGGTTCAATGGGATCCTCCTGGGGTCGGAGGACGTCCTCCCATCCCAGGAGGATCCCATTGAACCACCCAGGACGAGGGTGGAAAGAGGCCCCCTTTCCCTGGGTGGTTCAATGGGATCCTCCTGGGGTCGGAGGACGTCCTCCCATCCCAGGAGGATCCCATTGAACCACCCAGGACGAGGGTGGAAAGAGGCCCCCCTTCCCTGGGTGGTTCAATGGGATCCTCCTGGGGTCGGAGGACGTCCTCCCATCCCAGGAGGATCCCATTGAACCACCCAAGAAAAGGGGGTGGAAAGAGGCCCCCTTTCCCTGGGTGGTTCAATGGGATCCTCCTGGAGTCAGAGGACGTCCTCCCAGCCCAGGAGGAGCCCATTGAACCACCCAGGACGGGGGTGGAAAGAGGCCCCCGCGTCTTGGGTGCTTCAATGGGCTCCTCCTGGGGTCAGAGGACGTCCTCCGATCCCAGGAGAAGCCCATTGAACCACCCAGGACAGGGGTGGAAAGAGGCCCCTGCGTCCTGGGTGCTTCAATGGACTCGTCCTGGGGTCAGAGGACATCCTCCGATCCCAGGAGAAGCCCATTGAACCACCCAGGACGCGGCTAAAGGGAGGCCTCCTTCCACCAGCAGAATGGATTAATTTTGTAAGTAGAGGTACCACTGTATTCAGTTAAGAATCTTTTTTTCCTAGATTTTCCTCCTTTAAAATTGGGTGCGTCTTATGTGCCGGGGCGTCTTGTATGGCGAAAACGGTAATACTGATGAAGGATCATGATTGGCAATGTGAAGAAGAATTTTGAAATTTATGAATATAGTATTTTGACTCATAAAAGATCATGAAACAGCCATATGACATCCTGGGAATAGCCATCTCAAACAATGTAGTTTCAAGGAATGTAATTGGACCAACTCAAGTGGTTTCAAGGAATACAATTAGACTAACCAGTGCAGCATGTATTATTTTTGGCTCAGTAGGCTATGCTTCAGAGGACTGGACAGAGGAGTGGATCAAACTGTGTGACATTTTTGGATCCAGGAAAACAAACACAACTAATTAAAAAGTCTTATCAATGGATATTATTACACTAATTTGTTCTATAAATCTATGTAGAAACTAGTTAATTGTGTGTTACATGATTTTTTTCAATATATTATAGTGGATAGCATAACTGCTAAAACCTAAGCAGACATTATTTTTGAGCATTTGTTATTTTGAGCCCTCAAGTCATTTCCAAATAATGGCAACCCCAAAGTGAACCTATCATGGGGTTTTCCTGGCAAGATTTGTTCAGTGGAGGTTTGCCATTGCCTTCCCCTGGGGCTAAGAGAGTGTGACTTACCAAAGGTCACTCAGTGGGTTTCATAGCTAAGTGGGAAATTGAATCCTGTTCTCCTGAGTTGTAGTTCAACACTCAAACCACACTTAAAATGGCCCTAAATGGTTAAAAAACATGTTTTGTGAGGGTAGGGAAACCCTGAGGAGAAGAATCCTGAACTGATGAGTATCTTTGCAGTTCAAGAGTTATTCTGTGAAAAATTTGCATGTGATGGCTTTGTACAGAAAATAATATTTCCATGTAGAAATATTATTTCTTGCACACACAAAAATGTTTCCTTCATAGCAAATGCTTACCAGAAGACTAAGGGCCTAAGCAGACTGCCAGAAATAGTGCACATTAAATTGAGGCACTGCCCTGGCTCAGTGCTAGGGAATCATGGGAACTGTAATTTATTGTGGCACCAGAGCTCTCTCACAGAGAAGCTCAATGTCCCAGAAAAAAATACAGTTCCCATGATTCCCTAGCACTGAGCCAGGGCAGTGCCTCAATTTAATGTGCACTATTTCTGGCAGTCTGCTTAGGCCTTTACTCTGTACAAAATTTGTATGTGCTGAAAAACAGCATTTTCTGCACAGGAAACATTTTCCGCACAGGAAATATTTTTGTAAAGGAATGTCATTTACTCTTGTTTTCTGTGCAAAACAACAACCTGTGAATTTTGCACAGAATAAGTACTGAATTGTAGATTGGCATCAAAAACTGCTTGGTTTTCAAAAACATTCTCACAACAGGAAGAGAATTGCTAAGATTACTCATTGCTTCTTTTGAGAAGAAACTTAATGAAAAAGTATATCCCTATTTCTTTTAGGGACGGGGCCAGACTTCCATGTTTGGGGGGGGCACTGCACCTCCTGACCGACCCCTAACAGTTGCCCATCCCTGCTGTATTTGGAAGTAGTAATTTAGTTTAGGCCCATTTCTTTCTGCAAGATATGCTGTTGGTTTCAACACGACACAATAGCTAGTGTCTTTTAAATAAATATATGCAAAGTTGATGAAAATGACCAATTCCCTGAGTTTTCATGAAGTTACATAGTCACTCTCACACATGATTGGGAAAACGTTCATCTTTCTGGTTACTGGCCCGTGCCAATCAGAGCAAGAAAGTGCTGGAAAAGTGAGGCTGCAGTGAGAAAAAAGGCATATGGACTTCTGTAACGCGCTCTACATGGGGCTACTTTTGTACCAAGTTCAGAAGCTTCAGTTGGTTCAAAATGCAGCAGCCAGATTGGTCACTGGAACATCGAGATCTGACCATGTTAGAAGCCTTTAAGAAGGCAATTAAGACGGAGCTCTTCCGGTGGGCTTACCCACCTGATCTCCTTGGCTGATTCTTGAAGTCAAGCAAGGCCGTCCGATGTTAAGTAAGACCACCTTATATGCCACCCGGATGATGAATGAGGGACAAGTGCCATTTTAGATATTAGATATTGTATTATTGTACTTTATTGTATGTTTGCTGCTGATACCAGTTTTTATATAGTGTATTTTATATTTTGTATCTGTATTCTTGTATTTTTATTGTTGTAATCCCACCTCGATCCGCAGGGAGAGACGGGAAATATAAATGTTGTTGTTGTTGTTGTTGTTGTTGTTATTATTATTATTATTATTATTATTATTATTATATTTACCCTTTTCATTCAGCAGGTATTTGCACATGCAGTATACCCAGACCAATGTTAACACTCCTGAGAAGTAGAAGACACTTTCCCATCCATACCAGTCGAGCAGGAGGGATCCTGCTGCACCCATCACCAGGGTCCTGAAAGGGGAAGGAGAGTTAAGATGCTGCCTTTGCTTCCCATTCTTTCATCTAACAACAAGCTTGAAAGAGAGAAAGGAATTAAATTGGGGATACCACTCAATGTTATTGCATACCTGCACAGAACGAAATAATAGAATCTTAGAGTTGGAAGGGATTACAAGAGCCTTATCCTATGCCCTGCCATACAAGGCTACACAATTAAAGTACTCCTGAAAGATGCCATCCAACCTCTGTTTAAAGACCTCCAAAGGAGGAGAGTCCATCACCCTGTGAGGCATTCTATGTCACTGTTGAACTGCTTTTACAGTACAAAAGTTCTTCCCAATGTTTAAATGGAATCCCTTTTTTTGTCACTTGAATCCATTGGTTCATATTTCTAGTCTCCAGAGCAGCAGAAAACAAGCTAGCGCCATCTGCTACATGGCATCCCTTCAGATATTTAAAGATAGCTATCATGTCACCTCTCAGTCTTCTCTTTCCCAAGATGAATATACCCAGCTTCGTAAGTCATTCCTTCTAAAGCTTGTTTTCCAGACTTTTGATCATTTTGGTCACCATCCTCTGGACACGTTCCAGCTTACCAATTATCCTTTTAAACTGTGATGCCTGGAATTGGAATGGTATTCCAGATGAGGTCTGACCAAAACAGAATAGAGTAATTCTTCCTTCTATGAGGACTCAATTCTCTTGTTGATATAGCCAAGAATTGCATTGGCTTTTTTGGCTGCTGTATTCTACTGTTGACTCTTGTTGAGTCTCTCGGTTACTAAGATCCCTAGATCTTTTTCACATGTACTAGTTTCAAACCGGGTGTCACCCAACCTATATTTGTGCACTTTTCCTGCCTAGATATAGCACCTTCCATATATCCCTATTGAAACTGATTTTCTTCATTTAGAATGGAGTTAAATTCCTTGCTTGTTTAATACAGATCAGAGTAACCACAGATTACAGAACCCTTCCAATAGCCCGTGATGGGTTAACAAAATGTGCTGTTGCAATGCTACAACAGCAAGATAGACTAGCTTTGCTAAGGATCCTGAGAGAGCTGCAGCCACTGGTATCTGACAGTTTCCATGTAAGAGCCCTGGTGGCGCAGTGGTTAAATGCCTGCACTGCAGCCACTCACTCACAAACCACAAGGTTGCAAGTTCAGTACCAGCCAGGGCTCAGGCATGACTCAGGCTTGCATCCTTCTGAGGTCACTAAAATGAGTACCCACCTTATTGGGGGCAATTAGCTTATAGTTGTAAACCGCTGAGAGACTGCTAAGGTGGTATGAAGTGGTATATAAATGAAGCTGCTATTGCTTTGTAACTGGGATTCTGAATGCGTTCTGTGCATTAATCTGAACTGTAAAGGAGGTATCCATGGTGTTGAACCTATTTTAGGGATACAGTTCAGTACTGGAGACTTACAAATCTGCTGTAGGCTTTACTCTGATCTCCCAAAGAGGTATTCAATGGGCTGAACCATAGTCCCACAACTAGCTTTATATCTCTGTGTGCATCTACACTGTAGAAATAATGCAGGTTGACACCACTTTATGTGCTGTAGCTCCATCCATGGAATCCTGGGATTTCTAGTTTTACTCCTTCTTTGACCTTCTCTGCCAAGAGCTGGTGCCTCACAAAATTACAAATCCCAGGATTCTGTAGGATGGAGTCATGGCAGTTAAAGTAGTTTCAAATGGCATCATTTCCATAGTGTAGTAGATGCACCCTCTGAAAGCTCCTTTCAGGTTCAGACAAAAGCCCAGAGCCTGTTCATAAACTCATTGACACAGGAGCCACCAGCCACCATTGAAAAGATCCAAGTAGAATTTGTCTTCTTAATTTTAATGGCCCCATCATCCATTAAAAAATACTCACCCAAACTGCGATCCAGTTCCAACAGTGCTATATGTAAAGGCTCTCTCATTCTCCCGCACCTTTCGGGAAAACAGGCTGGCCAAGGCAGGAAAGTAAACTCCTAATAAATAAGAGGGGGGAGAAGAAATGCCCATTATAATAGTTGTGGGACAATACACAGCTCCTCTTTGGGCATGTCTACATGGACCAAGTGAACTGTTCCCTCCATCCCAATCACCGCAACTTGTCTTCACGACACAAGGCCAAAACCCTGATTCAATTGCAGACTACTTTCACAGCACTGAATCTGGGCCATCCCTGCCTTAAACCCCATTAAAAAACAGCTTCCAGGAAAATCCAGAGCACTCTGGAGAGATGCCAGGCAGTTGTTTGCACAGCATTTCACTGTGCCACCCAGCACCTCTGGCATGAGTCACTCCCTCTGAGGTCACAATGAGGCACCCATACATGTGATCAATGTTGGGCACCTCATTTTCAACCTCAGAGGAAGCAATTTGCACTAGAGGTGGCAGAGCCAAGGTGCACAATGTGACACATGTATAGACAGCCGCCTGGCATTGCTTTGCAACATGGAGGTAACAGGGGAATTCAGGGCAGTTCCAGGGCCAGAATACTCTGGGAGCAGCCACAGATTGTCTCTTAAGAGTTTCTTCTTAAGCAAATATTTGATTTCAGATTTGAGATCACACCTAACAGAAATGCTGCATTGGTTTGTCAACACTTTTGCCAACAGTTTTCTCTCCAGCAATTGGACTGTTGTGAACATTCCATAATATCCCAACTGTCCAGCCATTTGTTAGAAAGGACTTTCCAGGTCACATACACATTCCAGCATATTTCAACCTTTCTATATACACTTTCAAAAAGATGAACCTAAACAGTCTGGGCTGCTGCTGTGGAATAAGATGAAAGAAGCGTTTCTCCTCATCCTCCAAGCACTGGGATACCTCCGGACCTCATCTTACTCATGGACAAAGAGGTGTTTGCTGACAACTGCATTTATCAGCTGAGTCTGGTGAACCAACCATTACCTTTTCTGGAGACTGACTGAACAATGTGCTCTACATAGGACTGGCTATGAGGAACATCCAAAAGCAAGTTACCCAGACCAGGGAGCTAGACTGCTGATTCTGGCTACATATAGGGAATATGTAATTCTCTTATTGAAACAATTAAACTTGTTCCTGATTCATTGCTGGAACCAACTCAAAATGCTAGTGCACCACAGTTTGGAAACAGGGTTATTGGAAAGACAAGTTTCTCTTATACAACAAAATCCAAAATGCACGAAACAGTGATATTGGGCCAGCTAAAATTCACAAAATACATCATGCAAGCTTTCAAAACTTCACTGGTTTCTTCATTGGGCAACATTGTTTAAAATCATACAGGAGAAGGAAGGTGTTAGAGAATCACAGGCCTGAATGTTGCCTCAGATGTTCTTTCATTAGGACAACAATTAGGACTACAGTTGGCCCTCTGTTTTCGCAGGGGATCCATTTCCCCCCCCCCCATGAAAACGGAGATTCATGAATATTCAAGCCCTATAGTCTTGAATGGGGCACGCCCCCGCGGTTGCACACAAGTGCACACCCTTGGGAGCACGCCCCATTGTTTTAAACGGAGGTTGCCTCTCCGTGAAATGAAGTCCACGAGAATGGAGGGGTGACTGTAGCTCTGTCATTAGGTCTCTGTTGTCAGTTAAAATGGTCTGAAGAGATCTCAATGCAGGCAGAGGCTGGTCCCCTTCTTTGCTATGTGGGGACAAAGGGCAGTGAAACACAAGCTATAAAATGTCAGATCCTTTAGCAGCAGAAAAATAACTTCTACTGTGATCCAGGCAAACTCTATCGTGTATGACAGGGGTAGGCAACCTTTCCCCTTTAAGGGCCGAGGGACTTCAGCTCCCAGAATCCCAGGAGCTATTGGCCAACATGGGACTATTGGCCAACATGGGTGAAGCTTCTGGGAGCTAAAGTCCCTCGGCCCTTAAAGGGGAAAGGTTGCCTACCCCTGGTGTATGAGGTTAACTTCTTTTTTTAGGGAGAGAACAGTGGATTTCTCAGGAAGTCTTTGTATTGTTACATCTGGAAAAATGTTCAGGTGCTGCGTAGGTAAAACTTGCCGATTGTAGTCCTAGTGAAAGAATTTTACCTTTCTTGGGGCCTTTGCAGACTGCCAGAAATAATGCAAATTGAGTCCACTTTAAGGATTAGGGTTAGTGCTAGGGAGTCATGGGAATTGTTTTTTGTTTTTTTTCCTGAGACATTGAGCCTTCTCTGTCAGGGAGCTCTGGTGCCACAATAAAATACAGTTCCCATGATTCTCTAACCCTAACCCGAACCCTTAAAGTGGACTCAATTTGCACTATGTCTAGCAGTCTGCAAAGGCCCTTGGATACAGGCTTTCTTGGTGACTAATCCTAGCCTCTAGAATAGGGGTATTCTGTTAGGGCTTGGGGGATGCATTGCCCACAAGAAACCTTGGGAGGCCACACTGGCCCAGCAAAAAAAAAAAAAAATCATTAAAAATGAAAAACCTCCATGACCATGAAATGATTAGCTCTACTTCACATTCCACTCCCAATATCTGGGTAAACAAAACTCCAAAAAGTAGATAATCCTACCTTGAAATAGCCCCATCAAGAACCGAGAGAAGGTCATAAGGCCCAAGTGAGCAGAGCCGACATAGATGAACAGAGGAGTGATGGCAGTAATGCACCCCCAGGCTGTTGCAGAGAGGAGGAGAACTTTCTCTCCTCCTATCCTAGAAGACAGAAGAAAATCCGGATATTGGCCACAAAGGTGTTTTGTGCATTCCTAAGTCAATGTTTGGGTGGAGGAAGCATGCTGCCCCATCTGAAAACGGGTGGGGTGTGGCACATGACTTGTGCATGCCACTGTTCATATGCCACGAGGGTGGCAAATCTCTTTCAGCAGAGAAAAGACAAATTCAATTTCAGAACTATTTACCTGGGTTGCAAATCTGCATTCCAATGGTGGCCAAAGTTAGAAATAAAGGGGAAGGATCAAAAAAACATTTTAAATAAATTCTTACTGCCACGAATGAAGAGAATAAGGAGAAGCATATCAACATTTTAGAACGGGGGGAAATCATACAAAAATGATGGTCTCATGGGGAACGGGGTTTGGCAGTTTTGGAAAGCTCAGAGGGCCATATTTAGTTGCAAACTCTAAAGTTCTTCCAGCTTTAACTACACAGTTTCCAAAGACCAATTGCAGTTCAGCACTTATTCTAGGCAACAAGCAGGGAAGGCTGGACTACGTAGACCCAATAAAGAAATGGAAAATGGGGGAGTCGAAGAAATTTGATCTTGACTTGCATGTGTGTTTTCACTTTTCAAATCTAAACTCACCTGCCAAGCATTTTCTGTGCTCAAAATTCTGCAGATTATTCACCAAAAGTTGGCATTCTAGATCATGTAATTTAAAGCAGAGAATGAAAATATGTGGGTTTGCAGGTGTTGTTTCCCTGCATCTCCCATCAGCTCTGTGCATGTTAACCAATTGTGAAGAATTCTGGGAACTGTAATCCATTAACATCTGGAGAGTCACAGGATTCCCACTACTCATTTAAACTATTGATACTGGGCAATTATTTGATGCTATCTTGTACCTGACATCTAATGACATTTTAGTATTTGGCAGCTAGCTCACAATTGTATATTGTAATCATATTATTATAATAATCAGGGACAGTTGATATACAGTGGAATCTAGTATTTGAAAGGATTTGATACCAGACATACAATGGCATTTAACATTTCATAGGTGACTATTTATAATGCTAATCCATACTTGATACCTACCAAAGAGTGAGCCAGAGTAGTGTAGTGGTTTGAGTAGGACTCTGGAGAGCAGGGCTCAATTCCCAGCTCCATCATGAAACCCACTGGGTGACCTTGAGCAAGTCACACTCTCTCAGTCTCAGAGAAAGGCAAAGGCAAACTCCCTCTGAACAAATCTTCCCAAGAAAACCCCATGATAAGTTCACCTTAGGATCGCCATAAGTCAGAAACAACTTTGAAGGCACACAATAACAACAACAAGCCTACCAAAGAGGTGAATACAAAGCTAAGAACATTAAAATGCAGAGGCCAGATTTCATACTCAAAGTGCAATTCATCACTATTTTACATTCAAAATCTGAATGCAAAATAAAACAATTCTAGTGTATTTTGAATAATTGTGAATATTCATTCTAGTTCTAGAGTGGTCACAATACAATTAAATATAGAATCATCCTTACCTATCACTCAGGTGACCTCCAATGACCTGAGTTAAACAGTAGCCCCAGAAGAAGCTACTTAGCACAATGCCAGACTGTTTCTTGTCCCAGTCAAAGTGGGCACTCATGGCCACTACACAGATAGGCATTGTGACCCTTGTGCAGTAGAGCAAGCAGGTTCCAATCAGCAACATCAAGGTCCATATTCGAGATTCAGGCCTGCAGAAGATGGGAGATGCCATTTGTTTTCAATGAGTATTCTAAACCAGTCAGTAAAATAAATTGTGCTTTCCTGGCAAGTATTTGCCTTAGCATTTGCACAGGATTTGACATTGGGTACAGAAGAATGCATCCAAAGAATCTCAATCCCTCCTCTACTATTTTTACTAAATAGCAAATTTATAGCCATTAAGATGCCACACTGTATTTATTTACTGCAGAGAGGGCAAGAGCTATTTTTTACACATACACAGTAAGCTACACCAGACACAAATGCAAATGATGTTAAGTCACTTCAGTTTTCATTTTGAACTGTTGAGGTTTGGTGGGGGGGGGGGGGGTAGGGTTGTTTTATGAAACATTTTTGACTACATGGGGTGATTATTGGTAAACAAAATCTATTTTTTGAGGTTCTGAGACTTTCAGGGATCACAAACTGAGACCCCACCCCGATTTATTGGATTTACCCCCTACCTTTCTCAAAAAGAATGGCACTCAAAGTGACCACAGAGGTTTGAAAATCTGTGGTCAATGAAGCACGGTCAAGCTGTAGCTCTCCAGATGTTGCTCAACTCTCAGATGAACAAGTTTTGTCTGACATCAGTTTTCAAATTATGAGACTCAGGATTAGGACTAGGCAGTTTCTAGGTAAAACACGGGGGGGGGGGAGGAGTGACTGTAAAAGAGATCTGAATATATATAGAATTACCTGGATTTGGTGATGACATGTCAGATCTGTTTTTTAAAGACTCATCTTTGGTTACCTTTATTCATAGCAGGGCATAGCTGGAAAATTCATTTAGCAACCACTACATTGAAGTTACATTGCCTGGCTCAAGCCAGCTCCAGATAAGAGATGGCCTGAGCAACCTATGTATACAGTTTGACTTCCATACATGCCAACATTTCACAGATGAAAGCCAGGGAATATTGTGTCAAGCACCATCAGAGTGTGCAAAGGGATCTTGTAGCACTTTCCAGACTAACTGTATAGGCGAATACAAAGTTATAGCATAGGCTTTCATAGACTTGGCCTAGTTCTTCAGATGCATGGAGTGAAATACTGCCCAAAAGGGACCTTTATAATCAGAGTATATGAATAGCCATAAAAATGTAAAACTTGTGGGTATGGTGATGACAAGTTCAGTTTCAAGACTGAAAAGAGAAACAGCAGAACTGGAGTATATCAACAAACGTGGCCAGTTCATCACATCCTCTTTTTGGCTCCCACACTATTCGTTCATATGGTTATCTACTAATCTTGACTTACATCAACACTGTCCCTTTTGCCTTGTCTCCCAACAACCATTGTTAAAACTGAACTTGTCACCTCATCTCTACACCCACAAAATTTTGCATTCCTATATAGGTCCTTTGGGGTTTTCCATTCCACCAATTATATCTGAGAAAGTAGGCTCAAGTCTATGAAAGATCATGCTACCAACTTCTGTCTTTCAGTTAGTCTCAAAGGTGCTGCAAGATAGCTTTATGTACTGATTTTCCCTGGCTATCTCTTTGAGTTTTAGCATAGTAGTTGAGGGCCAAAGGCAGGATGAAAGATGTTGTCTAAGAGCAGGGAGAGTGAATGACCATTATGAATGGTGGAAGGAGTTTTGGAATGTGGTGTGTCCAGGCTAGGAACCAGAAAGGTGATGTGATAAACTGACTAAGAGTCACCTTATGAGGCTGGGGCAGAGTTAGTCTCAAAGGTGCTACATGATCCCTTTGCATACTGATATTCCAGATTAGAATGGCTGTGCCTCTGGATTCTACCAATATCAGAGTGTAGTCAAGGGTTATTAATACTCTAGAGCTGTCCAGAAGAGTATTCTAAATACTGACTTCAATCCCTTTGTTTGTCCAACTAAAGTAGAATAATTGAATCAATTGAATTTACTTATGTGTTGACATACCATTCAACAATTAACTAAATGATTCTATTCCACTTGGGACTAACTGACAGGATTCCAGCTACTGTTATCAAACTCCAAATCCTGTAGCACAGAGCAATGGCAGTTACAGTGACATTAAACTAATACTATTTTGAAATGTGGGCACAACTTCAGTATTTTCATGGCAATGGCAAGATTTCATTTCTGTCCTTTTCTTTTCTTTTCAGTGTTCCCCACTGTTTCACTAGTTTTTATTGCTGCCTAATCATGGTTTGTTTAAATTTATTTATTTTAATACCAACAGTCTAATTCACAACCAAAGTAATAAACATTCAGAAGAGGAGAAAATTTAAAAAGAGAAGAAGAAATGGAAAAAGATATGCATATAGAGAGAGATACATACACACAGAAACACACCCACAAACATACAAAACTGAAACTAAACTAAACACAATAATAAAACACCAAACTATGAGAATAAACACAAACTAATATACTGACTAAAAAATAAAAGGGCTCTGACCCTCCTCCCATCCAAACTGTAATGAAAAGTGAGGGGGAATGAAAGAAGAAATATATTATTCTACCATTCTATCCAACTAAATGAACTTACCAGGGGTACTAGTACCCATAATCACAGACTATTACATTATTAGATTTCTTATAGCTCAAAACATCCAATCTTTCAAAAAAGTCTTCAATTAATTTATGGCAGTGGCAAGATTTGAACCAGAAACTTCTTAGGACGTTATCACACCAGGGGTCTCAAAGCAGCAAGAAAAGCGGCATGGAATCAATCCAGAACCATACCGGAATGATTCTGGTCGCGCAACCGTAATTCCTCTTTGAAAGAGGAATTACAAAGAGCTGGAATGATGCAGCGATGGCGCAGGGATGATGCAGGGATGGGCGGGGTTTGCTGCGACGTCGTCTGATCACGGGGCAAAGGATCCAAAATGATGCAGCGATGGTGCAGGGATGATGCAGGGATGGGCGGGGTTTGCTGCGACGTCGTCTGATCACAGGGGCAAAGGATCCGGAATGATGCAGCGATGGTGCAGGCATGGGGCTGCTTTAGACCCCGTGTGATAACGTCCTTAGGTTTAGTTTCTTGGCCACTACTCTACATCAGTTTTTACAACTCTTCTTACCCTGAGTGGCTGTCATGTTTGGCCAATTCCTTCATGCTCATCAAACCCAGTCCAATTCAAATCACCTAATGCAAGCAACACAGATTCCTCTAGGACCTCACCAGGACCAACTGGTCTCCCTTCTTTCCCCCGCTGTTCCTTGCATCATCACATGCCCTCCAACATTCTGCCACTCACCCATCATTCTGAACTGTGTTGGCACAACTGGGCTCAGCAGCGGAAGGTTTAGCAACAGTGACAATAATTTGGCACAGCTCCCAAGTCCTTTCACGAAACCGAGAAAGAAAGCTCTCTCGTGCTCTCGCAAACACAGTTGTCGGCAAGAAAAAGCCTCTCCATTTA
This sequence comes from Phrynosoma blainvillii, assembly GCA_026167975.1. NCBI lineage: Eukaryota > Metazoa > Chordata > Lepidosauria > Squamata > Phrynosomatidae > Phrynosoma > Phrynosoma blainvillii. The sequence goes on along the minus strand of JANUYF010000004.1, from coordinate 306,395,525 downwards.
AAACACACACACACACACAAGAAAGTTGGGAGTTGGCAACGCTTCCACACTAGACTAGCATGATTTTCAAAACAGAACATCTATCCAAATTTATTTGTTTTCTCTGAAAAGGTGGCAATTTCTCTCAACGCAAATGTTAAGCCTAGATATAACCTTCCCTACAATCTTTACTGAATCTCAATTACCCACCTTGAATCCCATTGTGGGAGAAAGGTGGGATATAAATCCTTTAAATAAAATATAAATAAATAAAATACTTCAGTGTACCAGCTGTGAGGTTCTGGACTTATGTAAAAAAAAAAGTTGATGTGTTTGTTAGAGAAATAAAGGTAAGGTCATTTCCCCATCTCTCCTATTCCTTCCCTTGCTTCATCTCATGCTCTCGCTGGCTGAATCTACACTACAGAATTAATGCAGTTTGACACTGCTTTACCTGCCCTGTCTCAATGTGATGAAATTCTAGGATCTATAATTTTGTGAGATATTTAGCCATCTATGTTTGTCTTGGCAAAGTGATATGATAGCTATCTTTACATTATTCTGCTGCTCCACAGGCTAAGATGTGAACCAGTTAATTCAAATTACAAGATAAAAATCCATTTAAACATTAGGAAGAATGTCCATCAGAACTGTTCAACAGTAGAATGAGCTGCTTCAGTGGACTCTCCATCTTTGATGGTTTAAGCAGAGCTTGGATGGGCATCTTTCAGGATTGCTTTAGTTGCATATTCTTGCAGGGTAAGGGGCTGAACTAGATGACTTGTGTCGACCTTTCCAGGTCTATGATTCTATAATTTTATGTACATTCCTGGAAAAAAATACAACTGCTCATATAATGAGGCTGTTACAGGAGTGGAGTATACGGAATAGATTTCAGCCTATGACCTTAACATCATACTCAATGTCACCAGCTATTTATTTCTCCCCTCCCACATCCCATGTTCCTATTTTTGCTTATCATCCAGCCTGACAAAATAGAGGAGTATTCCAGTGTTTGCTCACTGTTTGATCAGTCTTTATTTATTTATATTGTTTCTCCCAGGAACTCAAATCACGTACACAGCCTCTCAACCCTCAATTCCCGTTTTATCCTCACAAGAACCCAGAAAAATTGGGTTAGTGCAAGAGAAAGTGGATGAAAGTGGACTGGATGAAAGATAGTTTCCTAGTTGTAGCCACTGCCCAACTGCGGTTTTTCAGAGCTACATTGTTGTCATTGTTTATTCAGAGAGAGTGGTTATCCCATAAAAGTTTCTGGATCCCATTTGTTCTTTCAGGAGACACCTGAATGCATTATTTCCTGTTTATTTGATCATCGTCCACCTCCAACAGTGCAAAAACAAGTTAACAGTTAACTAACCACACACAGTAGAAACACAGTTTTGGAGTATTATTAACCAACATTGGCCAAGTACTCAAATACAATCACAGTGTACAATTTTCTCATACTATTTGCTTCTAACTTTCTTTGGTTACAAATGATGCAGCGTGAGTTGTACTGTAACTAGTCTAAGGTACAGCTATTCAGAGGAAATAAGAACAATGAATAATTCCCCCGCCCCCCGCACTAATTTTTCTTAATTCCCCAAATTGCTAGCATGGCAGAGGGTGAGACATTAAAATTCATTCACATGTAGAAGTCTTTTATTTGCTGTGTGTCACATTCCCTTGGGAATTCTATCTGTCCCTTTTCTTTGGATCTCTCAGCTGTATTTCTAAATACACAATATGAAGTTTTAGGTTACTACAATAATTGAATTTTGGAAACTGAAAGTAAATTTCTGGGTGGCGGGGGCAGAGTTCTTCTTTGGGGAAAGAATGTCTTCTTTTTGCCTATCATTACAAGCATGATCTTTCTTAAGGCTAGACATGAGCAAAAACAGTAAACCTTCAGAACTTACTATGTCACAACAGTGCAAATTCACAGTAGGAAAATAACAGAGATGCATCTCAAGCAACTGCTCACACCCACTTCTAAAAGAAAAACCACATCCATCCACAAAGAAGGAAGTACTATTACAATCTAAACTTCCCTGTTAAAAATAAATGTTCCTTCATCCCATGTGCCTTGGAGGTTTAAGCAAAACAGAGGCTGCATCTGCAGAATTAATGCTGTTTGGCAATGCTTTAACTGTCTTGCCATTTAACTTCAATGCTTTAACTACCTTGTCATTAAAGGCAATTGCTTAATACTATGGAATCCTGGGCTTTGTAGTTTCTTGTGGCATCAGTGCTCTCCGGCAAGAGAAGGCTAAATATCTCACATAACTACAAATCCCAGAATTCCATAGCATTGAGCCATGGCAGTTAAAGTGGTGTCAAACTACAATGTTTCTGCAGTGCAGATGCAGCCAAAGACATGACAGAAGTATGGACAGCAAAAGGAGTTGGAGTTTTCATCTATGTTTGCAGTGATGAACTCTCACCCACCAATCTGTCCTTGACCATACTTTGGAAGACTGACTAATAGCCGTGATCATCCAAATTTTCCATAATGTTACAGCAAAGCTGAGAGATATCTCTCAACAAAATCAGTTTTTCATGCTGTTCAGGAAGGGATATTAGGAATGGAAAAAAATATTCAAGAAATGATTGAAAAACATGTTTTTCTAGTATTGAGAAGCCGTAATAAGAATCTTGGACTGACAAGAATCTTCACAGTTCAGGACTTATTCTGGACAAAATTTGCACAAAATGCATTTTCTGCAAAATGCAGCATTTTCTGCACGGGAAACAGCATTTTCTGTGTGTATAATAATATTTCCATGCAGAAAATGCTGTTCTCTATGCAGCAAATGCTGTAATTGGTGATTTATTCTACATACAATTCATTCATGGTTGATTTGCATAGAAAACAACTGCATTTTCTGCATGAGTGATTCAAATTATATTGTTTGGATTTATGACCAGAAAATTACCTGTATTCCTAGCACAGAATTTAGAAGCCCCTAAAAATCTATCAATTGTTGACATAGGAGAAGGGCTGTAGCACAACAGCAGGACACATGCTTGTCATGCAGAAGGTCCAGATTCAAACCTGAGCAATGAAAGAGCTAAAACTTTGAATAGTTATGTGGTGGAGTCTGTGATTAGCAGTCCCAAAAAAGTAACCCCTGTCCATTGGAGTAGATAGTACCAGCTAAAAATAATAATAATAATAATAATAATAACAACAACAACAAATTTATATTTTATTATTAATAATAAAATAATAAATGGTCTGTCTGACTCAGTAACAGGGAACTTTGCATGATACCAGCTGTTCTATATACTGTTTTGAAGGTCAGATCTACTCATCTTCTACACCCACGCTGTTGGGCAGTGAGAAGAATCAAGCTTCAGCAAGGAGGGAGAGATATTGTAATAGAGAAATCCAAGGACATCACTGTGTAAAAGAGATCGTCCTAGTCACTATGTCCATAGCAGCAACAGATGAGTCACTGTTTCACCTTGTTTAAAAAATAGCAGAAGAAAAAGATCATCCTCCATATTCTGTGAAGGGTTCAGAGAAAGAAATCAAAATTGCAGGGTGCCGAGGACAGCTAGATTCCCCTTGCCCACCCCCAAATAATGTACCTAGAAGGAATAGACTCAAGAACCTTAGAGTTGGGAAGAGGGTGCCAGGACTCCAATCCAACTGATGCAGGAAAATGCAACTAAAGCAATCCTAAAAGACACCCATCCAAACTTTGTTAAAAAGATCTTCAACACACACCATGCATTTCACTTTTTAGACAGACTGTGTGTGTCTGCCTGCCTGCTTCAGCTTGCCTGTCAACTTATAATGACCCCATGAATTTCATAGCATTTTCTTAGGCAAGGAATATTTAGAGATGGTTTTGCCAGTCCCTTTCTCTGAAATAAAGCCTACGGAACCTGCTATTTATTGGTGGTCTCTCATCCAGGTAATAGCTAGAACTGACCCTGCTTACCTTCTAAGATCAGAGGGAATCTGGTGCTTTTAGAGTGTCTAGGCTGTACTACAGGCTAATGGGAACCAGCATGGGATAGTGGGTGTTGGACTAGAAGACTAGATGCAGGATGCAATGTTGTGGTGTAGCATCCTGCTGAAGCATGGTGGCTCAAAATGGCACCAAACAGCATTAAGAAGGCTGCTGCCAGCACTTTTCCTAGGTAGCAAAACCAGGTGGGCTTTTTGGATTATTTTTCTGGACAAACCTCCACAGTAGCCCAACCAGCACAGGCATGATTCAGAGAATTGTATTTTGAAAAGGTAGCTTTCCCAACCTCTTTCTTTTTCCAAAGGAAAAGAAAAGGAGACCTATTGCAAATGTTAAATCCCCATCAGCCACATTTAGTGAGTCAGTGTGGTATAGTTGTCTGAATGTTGGACTAGAACTCTGGGAGACCAAGGTTTGATGAAACACACACACACACCTGCGCAGGTGACCTTGGGCAAGTCACACACTTGGGGGGGGCAATCACAAATCTCCTTTGAAGAAACCTTGCCAATGAAACACTAGAATAGGGTCACCATAGGTCTGAGCCAAATTGAAGGCACACAACAACAACCCCCAGTGTTGTAAGAACTTCACTCATCTCCTCATCTTCACAACCAGAGAGTACCACTTACGGTACCTGTGGAGATACGAATTAGTTTTAACTTCATGGTTCACCACTAAAGTCCAACACTATTATATCATTGTTACTGTTGTTGTTAATTGCTATCAAGTCAACTTTGATTTATCTTGGACCTATAAATAAGAGTCCTCCAAGTCGTCGTCCGTCCCCCCCCCCCCCCCCCCCATCTTCAACTGCCCTGCTCAGGTCTTGCATATTCAGAGCCATGGTATCCTTGATTGAGTCTACCCATCTGGAATGTGGACTTCCTTTTTTTCCTGCAACCTCCCACTTTACTAAGCATTACATATCATACTGACTTTTAGTAGGGAATGGGTGGCCCACCAGATGTTGTGGAATTACAACTCCCATCCTCTTCACAGTTGGCAACATTGGTTAAGACTGATGAGTCTAATTACATCTGGAGGGCTGCATGGTCCTCTTCTTTGATCTGACAGTTCGTCTGCAGTGTTTGCCCAACTAAAAATCCAGGGAAGATAAGAATGTAAGAACCATGCAGCATCAGACCAAAGGCCCATGTTGTCCAGTATTCTGTTTGCATAATAGTCAATCTGTTGCTTATGGGAAGTCCATCACCAGGACATGAGTGCAACCACACCTTCCTTATTCCAGAGCAACTGATATATGGAGGTATGTTGTCTCTGGTACTGAAGGCTGTATATAGCCATCTTGACTAGCACTGTTAAAAGCCCTGACTTCCAGAGATGAACTCTACAGGACTATTTAAAGGAAGGAGGTTTATAAGCCTAGATAAGACAGTACTACTGAAATTATGGAAATAATTTGCATTATCCCCCTTCCATTTCAACTAATGGAAAGGGGAAGGTTAGCAAGAAAATGATTTGGTGGGGGTTAAAACCCAACCCAACCCCCCACTTTCTGCCTCACTAGTGTGAGCCTGGTGGGACTGTTCTTCAGTCCAGTACACTCATGGAAAAGTGCTGGATGGTAAGGAAGCACTTATGTAAATCCCACTGCTACAATAGGTCTCCTCTATTTGGGACGGAGACTTAAGAGAAAACCATGTGCGCACAACTGCATGAGAGCCAGGGGTCAATCCCTTCTGACTCTCCCTGCAGAACACAACCCTCCCCTACAGACCCATCCAGTTGCCATTTTGAGAGGGCCTACAGAGGAAAAAGGAAGTGTTTGGGGGCAGTACTGGGATCTAAGATGTTTCTGGGGATGGGATGAAAATATTTTCATGTTTGGGGGAGATTATGCATGGTTTGGGAGCAAAAAAATTGCCCACAAATTTTGCAGATTTTGAGGGGGGGTGGGGACAGATAAGGAGCTTCAGAGGTCACAAAAGTGGTGTCCATGGGTAGGCATGTGGCTCGCTTTTGCCACCCCTGGTCCAACTATTTCAATATGCCTTCAGACATACCGAGAAAGTAACAGCATCAGACAGCCAACCCTGGGTTATACCCGCTAGACATTCCAGTCATGAGCCAAAATTTCAACACTTTAGCGAGTAAAGCTGGACCTTTAACATACTTTTGCCAAACTGCTTGCCAAAACAAACCCAGGGTTATGGAAAGGACCCAAACCAAATGAATGTGAATAACCTGATTTGAAAAGGTGGCCGCTTGTGTGATAACAACAAAACAAAATCCATGGCTTATTCAGCCAACTGGGGTTTTTCCCCTACTGAATTACAGTTTCTGTTGTAGACTTCAGAGACATGGGTGTGTTAGTCTGGAATATCAATAAGCAAAGGGATCTAGAAGCACCTTTGAAACTAGCTGTGCAAGAGAAGTTGTAGCATTAATTTTAGGCAACATCCACACTGCAGCAATAATCAGTTTGACACTACTCTAACTGCCATGGCTCAATGCTATGGATTTCAGGGAATTGTAGTTTGTTGTGTCACCAAAGCTCTCTTTGATAGAGGAGGATAAATGTCTCACAAAACTACAGTTCCCAGAATTCCATAACATTGAACCATGGTGTCAAACTGGATTATTTCTGCAGAGTGGATGCAGCATAGGGCCTCTGCAGACTGGCCCAAAGGGCCGGCCTGGGGGTAGAGTTGGTACGGGGCAGCCTCACACCGGGAGCCCCAACCCTACACTGACACCATCCTGATGCCATGCACCGTTACACATGGCGCATGGCATCAGGACGCCCTCCCAGCACAGCGTTTAAACACGCTGTGTCAAAAGGGCGAGGAAGAGACATGGCGCCGGCTCTTAGGGCAGCCTTTTGCCGCCACTAAAAGGAGCAGTATTTTGCCACTCTTTTCAGGGTAGCAAAAGGAAGGATTGTGGCCACAGCGTGGGGTTGCCACAGCCCCGATCCACCGCTTCCTGGGGCAGCTCTGTGCTGTCCGTCTGCAGAGGCCCTTAGTCTACTTCTTCAGGTGCATCTGAGTTTTACGAAAACTTATGCAACACCTTCTTTTGCACACTCAGTCTCAAAGAGTTACAAGATCCCTTTGCCTACTAGTTTCTGTTGTATTATTTTTAATGGGACTTGTATTTGCATTGTACTATTCAAAAATGCACGCAGCAATAATCTTGAAAAGCTCAACACTAATGTATATTTGCAAACAAAATTACACCAATACATTTCAACAGACAGAGGGGATCAGCCAATTCTTACCCAATGGTCTTCTTATGATACTAACTGATATTCTGCTGCTGCCAATAATATTTTTTTTCATAGACCTTGGGTACTAGGCCTATCCTAGTTTACCAAGAGCCCCTTAATTGGAAACAGTTACTCAGCAATAACAACAAGCCACATAACAGATACATAAACACAGAACAAGACCATCAGCAAGTCGGTCAGGCAAAAAGACCTGATAACATGAAGGGCTTCTTCACTTGCTCACCTCACCAAGGTGATATATGCCATCACTTACCAACAATACCTTCTGCTGCCTACAGAGGACAAAGAGGACAGTTTCCATGGGGGAAGGATACAAACCTAATCTGAAAAGTAGCAACATTCAGAAAGTGCCACGAAAATACACCTTCCAAGATTTTGTGCTGGTAAGAGCCAGAGTAGTGTAGTGGTTTGAGTATTAAGTTTATCACATGGCACTTGCAGGAACGGGAACGGAACGGAATGGAACAGAACAGCACGGAACAAGGTAAGAATACATGTTACCACACAGGAGAACACCGCTGATGCCTCTGGGAGTCCCCAAGCCGTTCCCCAGCCATTACTGGCAGCCAATTTTGAAGAACAGTTCAAAATTGTTCTTCAAAATTGGCTGCCATAGCACGGATGGGGAATGGCTTGGGGACTCCTGGCAGCATCGGCAATGTTCTCCTGCGCAGTAACACACGCTCTCACCCCGTTCCGTGCCGTTCTGCTCCCGTTCCTGCAAGTGCCGTGCGATAAACGTATATGATTCTGGAGAGCAGGGTTCAGTTCCCAGCTGCACCATGAAATCCACTGGGTGACCTTGGGCAAGTCATACTCAGGGAAAGGCAGTGGCAAACCTCCTCTGAACCAATCTTGCCAGGAAAACCCCATGATAGGTCCACTTTAGGATCGCCATACATCGGAAACAACTTGAAGGCACACAACAACAATCGTAAAATCAGTACTCTTCAAGAACAACTAGAAAGAAAAGCCCGAGTAGCGTGAAATTGCCAAACAAGATTTTATCAGCAGGTTTGATTCTGCTTGTTAGCTTTTCATTGAGATGAGGGACTTATCGGCTCCTAGTACAGGTGGTTAAATAAGCAAAGCAGTGCTCGGAAGATAATGCTGTCACTCAACACTACTACAGCACATGGCTTCTGTTGTCATCTTGTATGTATTTGAGCATTGTATAGAAGTGCACATAGGCCACAGTTCTTGCATGGTATGGTCTTCCCACCCCTGTATTTGCCAACCAAAGCATGTGTTATGTAGTGGTTTGAGTCCTGGACTAGGACTCTGGGAAACCAGGGTTTAAATCCACACCCAGGCATGGAAATCTACTGGGTGATCTTGGGCTAGTTATACTCTCTCAGCCGAAGAGGAAGGCAATGACAAACTTCTGAATGAATCTTGCCAAGAAAATGGTATGACAGAGTCTGTGCAAAATTTAAAGACATAGCCATAGTAGTCCAGGGTGCAAAGGAATCTTGGAGACTAACTGAAAGAGAGAAGTGGTTGCATGAGCTTTCATAGATTTGAATCTACTTCCTCGGATACGTGGAGAGTCTCTGTAAATTGGGGTTAACTTGAAGGCACATAACAACAAAAATGACAACTAAAATTGACACTTTTTATATTGAATAAAGCTTAAGGGAAGGTGGACTTCAAACCTGTAGGATCTACTGTTTGTTTTTAAAAGTGCAAAGTCAATATCCTGTTGGGATCTTACATATTTGTGAGAGCATATATGCCTTCTGGAATTAAAAATTGGGAAGTTCGACAACATCCACATCACTCCCATTCACGCACTGGGACACTGACTAGTGTCAGTGTTAGGTCTGCTAGTAAGGGGAGGGCCGGTGATTTTGTTGTTTGCTGTTTTGTTGCTATGTGTCTTCATGTCATTTCCAACTTATGGCAACCTTAAGGTGAACCTATCACAGGATTTTCTTGGGAACATTTGTACATAGGTTTGCCATTTCCTTCCTCTGAGGCCAAGAAAGTGTGACTTGCCCAAGGTCACCCAGTGGGTTTTCATGCACTAGCAGGGATTTGAACCCTGGTCTCCAGAGTTGTAGTTCAAACAATCAAACCACTACACTACACTGGTTCTCCAATTTTGTTGTTACTCTGCTTAATTAATTGGGAGTCAGAAATCCTTGACCATGTACTGCAACTTATCCTGAGTTTAGTGGGTTGATCCCAACTTATCTTCTGCCTCTATTTGTTCTAGCTCAATTTTTCTTTCTGAATGCTACAAATTTTACTGTTTTTTGCTGTTTTACCTATCACAGCCTAAGACGCCAAGGCTATTCTCATTGATATTTAAGTTCTTATACTTCACTACAGTACCAGTAACTGGTAATAACATTTTTTCACATAACATGAAATAAACAGGGGGGAGAAGAACACCCCCATCATATCTGAAATCTAATAACTAAAAAAGATAGGAAAAAGGAGAGATGAAGACCAAAATCTGCCTTTGAATCCCAGATTTTGAAGGGATCTGAGACAGAGAGAAATAAGTTTGTAGCATAAACTTTCATAAAATCTGCTTCATCAGACTGAACCTATGAAAGTTTATGTTTCAATCCTCTTTCTCTCCAGTCAGTCTCAAAGGTGCTTCCAGATCTGTCTGACTACTGGTACAGACTAACATGACAGTCTTTGAATGCATTTACCAGATTTGAAAGTTTGCCTTCAGGAATACCTTCAGAATCTCACCTGGACCAAAAAGAATCAGGCGCTCCATCCTTTCTCATGCTCTCCTCATGCTGATGCACACATCGACTGGGCTGCAGGAGCTGATACTTGTGATGGTGGAGAGAGAGCAGGTCATTCCCATACACCTGTACTCCATTTTTGCTGATGCCCAAGGCCATTCAACTTTTAATGTTTAAAAAATCTGAGGAAGTGCAAGGCCAAAAAGTCCAAAGAAAATGGGGGAGAGGAGAGGGTTGGGGAAAAAAGTTTTAATTTTTTTTAAAAAAAACCTGAATCAATGCAAGGCCAAAAATCTCTTGTTGGTCCTACCTAAAATCTACACGGAAAATGAGCATGACAGATCCCTACCACTCCAAGTCCAAAGAAAATGGGGGAGAGGGTTGCAAAATAAACTTTTAATTTTTTAAACAAACTGAATCAATGCAAGGTTAAAAAAAAAAATCTCTTGTTGGTTCTATCTAAAATCTACAAGGAAAAAGGATCCTGACTGGTTCCTACCACTCTAAATCCAAAGAAAATGGGGGAGGGTTGCAAAAGAAAATGTTTAATTTTTTTTAAAAATCTGAATCAATGCAAGATTTAAAAAAATTCTTGTTGCTCCTACCTAAATCTACAAGGAAAAGGAGTGAATGGTCTCTATCACCCCAAGTTTAAAAGAAATGGGAGAGAGGATTGCAAAAAGAAAAGGGGGGAACCTTTTAAGTTAGGGGAAAAAATCAGGATTAATACAAGGCTAAAAATCTCTTGTTGGTCCTATTAAAAGCCTACAAGGAAAAGGGATAGGGCCCACTCCAAGCCCAAAGAAAATGGGGTAGAGGGTTGCAAAAGGAAGTTTAATTTTTAAAGAAAATCAAGATCAAAATTTTAAAAAAAATCTTGTTGCTTCTACCTAAATCTACAAGGAAAAGGAGTCTGAATGGTCCCTATTACACCAAGTCTAAAGGAAATGGGAGAGAGGATTGAAAAAAGAAAAGGGGGAAAACCTTTTTAAGTTAGGGAAAAAAATCAGGATCAATACAAGGCTAAAAATCTCTTGTTGGTCCTACCAAAAAAGCTACAAAGGAAAGGACTAGGGGCTACTCCAAAGAAAACAGAAGGAGAGAGGGTTGCAAAAGGAATGGGTTGAAAATTTCCAGATGCTTTGCTGGATGCCTGTAAGAATTTTTAAAAAAAAAAAAAAAAGGGGGGGGGGGAATGGGATGCTAATTTGGGTTTTTTAAAAAGAGGGGGCACAGGAGGCCCCAGAGCAAAGTATCCACCTTTTCTGTGGTCAGATGAAGTCAAATCGGACAGATCTGAGCCCTGACAGTCCACCAGCTGAGAAGCCCAACCTGCCTGGTAGGAATGACATCTTCCTTCCTCTCTTTCTGTCTTCTTTGCAAGAAACTCCAAGTCCACGTGTCACTTTTTCAGCCTCTCTTCCTGCTCGGGTCTTTTTCCAGGAAGTCTCGCAGCTGCAACCAGCTGAAGGCAGTCCAAGGTTTAGGGATTTTTTTATTATTATTTTTGGAGTTGGGGGGGGGGAGGCGGAGAAATGAGAGCAGGCAATAAAAAGGAGCCGATCTCCTCCTGTGCAAAGCGATCGGACCGCAATCATCGCGGTTCAGGTAGGATGCTGCCAGGTAGAGCCCAAGTAATGGAGATTTCTCAGCAAAGAGAAGCAAGCCATCCAGGGTACTCCCCCCCCCCGCCGCCTTTGAAACCAGGAGGCTAGAAAGATGCTCCTTTCCTTGAAGTCATTTTGCCTCTTTTGGAATTCCAAAAGAAAATCAGCATGTGCTTTATAGACTATAGCAAAGCTTTTGACTGCATAGATCATGAAAGGCTATGGAATGCCCTTAAAGACATGGGAGCGCCAACACAATAGTCCTGATGAGGAATCTGTTCTCAGGACAAGAGGCTATTGTCAGAACAAAAGAAGGAGAAACAGAATGGTTCCCAATTGGCAAAGGAGACAGACAAGGCTGTGTCCTTTCACCCTATCTGTTCAACTTGTATGAAGAACATATTATAATCAAAGCAGGCTTGGAGACAGAAGGAGGAGGAGTGAAAATAGGAGGAAGGAATATCAACAATCTGAGATATGCAGATGACACCATAATACTAGCAGAAAACCTCACAGACCTGGAACACCTACTAAGGAACATCAAGGAAGAAAGTGCAAAGGCAGGCTTAATGTTGAACCTAAAGAAAACAAAAATAATGACCACCAAGGACCTTCACAAGTTCAACCTAGACAATGAGGAAATAGAAATAGTAAAAGAATTCCCATACCTGGGATCAAACATTGATAGAAATGGGGGCTGCAGTCAGAAAATCAGAAGAAGACTAACAATGGGGAGGGTGGGTATGGAAGAAATAGAAAAGAGTCTAAAATGAAAAGATATACAACTCAGCACAAAAGATAGAATCATACAAGCCATTGTATTCCCTATTACCATGTATATGGATGTAAGAGCTGGGCAGTTAAGAAAGATTATAGGAAGAAAATCAATGCATTTGAGAGAATGTATATAAATAAATAAATAAATAAATAAATAAAATTATATAAATAAATATAAATATAAATATAAATTATTATTATTAGTAGTAGTAGCAGTAAATGTGGTGCTGGAGAAGAGTACTGAGGATCCCATAGACAGCCAAAAGGACAAACAAGTGGGTCCCAGAGCAGATCAAGCCGGAAACCTCCCTGGAAGCCAAGATGACCAAACTGATGCTGTCGTACTTTGGACACATCATGAGAAGGCATGAATCATTGGAAAAAACAATATTGCTGGTTGAAGGTGGAGAGAAGTAGGAAGAGAGGAAGGCCACATGCCGGATGGATGGACTCTATTAAGGAGGTCACAGGTATTAAAGGGTTGCAGGATTTAAGGAGAACAGTGGAGGACTGTGGGTCTTGAAGATCTCTCATCCATACGGCCACCATGAGTCGAGATCGACTTGAGGGCAGTTAACAACAACAACAAACTTTACCTCCCTACCTGAGTTTATTGCAGCCTTGGATTCTATTTGAGCTGTTTACACAGAGACTTCGGGATTTTGGGAGAATTTGGGATTGAAATGGGAGCAGATCCTGTTGTTTCCAATGCTCTCCCATAAATTGGAAGCAAAGTAAGAGAGGAGAGGCTGCATCCACAACTGCAGCGATGATCTGGTTTGACATCAGTTTAACTGTCATGGGTTTCTGCTATGGAATTTCTGGGGAAATGCAGTTTGTTGTGGCATCAGAGCTTGGCTTTGTTCTTAAGCAAGGAATACTTGGAGGTGGCTTGCCATGGCCTTCCTTTGGAATATAGCCTAGGGCAGGATTACTCCAAATGATCATCCCTGGACAAGGCAACTTTCCAGGAAAGAAAGAAGCAATTGTACCAAATGGGAAATAGATTTAGTACTGGTCCCTGGCACCAAGCGTCTGCTTATGGCAACCCCATGAATTTCTTAGGGTTTTCTTAGGCAAGGAATACTCAGAAGCATTTTGTCAGTTCCTTCCTCTGAAATGTAGCCTACAGCACCTGGGATTCCTTGGCAGTCTTCCATCCAAATATTAACCAGGGCTGGCCCTGCTTAGCTTCCAAGATCAAAGGAGACCTGGTGTCTTTAGGATATTTAGCCCCTACCCTGGCACATTGGAAAACAATACTTGCCAGTCCCCTACATCCAATAGCTTGCTTGAGAAGCAGTGGCCTAGAACTTTGCTCTGGTGCCACAACAAACTATAATTCCCAAAAGTCCGTAGCATGGAGCCATAGCAATTAAAGCAGTGTCAAACTGGATTATTTCTGCAGTGAGGATACAGCCATGGGTTGGAAGAAGTCAACAGAGTGGCTGAACAAATTCCAATCAAGGCTGGTTTCAGTTTCTCTCTTTTCTATACCCTTGAGCCCCAAAAGATAGACTCCTTCTATCTGGGATGGTCATTCTCTTTCACCAACAGATTCGCATATATACATACACACAACCCTCTGGCATTTTCATTTATTTCAGCATCAGCTGAGACTAGGAGAAATTAGTCTTGAAAGCTCCTTCTTTCCTTTCTGTAGTGATATGTTCTGTAGTGTTGTTATGTTTTTAACTTTGTATGTTTTGATGTTCATTTTATACTGTTTTAAGTACTGTAGATAATTTTAACTTTTTTTTTCATTCTTATTGTAAAGGTTTTTTGTTTTTTTTAAAAATGTGTTTATCTTGTTGAGCCACCTTGGGTCTCTTTCTGGGAGAAAGGTGGCATAAAAATGAACATAATACATACATAAAATACAGACTAACATTACTCTCCACACTGCAGAGTTAATAGCAGTATGATCCCACTTTAACTGCACTGGTTCAGTCCTATGAAATGTTGCGATTTATAGTCTGGCGAAGGATTTGGACCTCCCTAAAAGACAGTGTGGTGTAGTGGTTTGAGCATTGGACCATGATTCTGGAAAATAGGGTTCAAATCCCCACTGGGACCTGAAGTCCACTGGGTGACCCTGGGCAAGTCACACTGTCTCAGCCCCAGAGGATGGCAATGGCAAACTCCCTCTGAAGAAACATGCCAGGAAAACCCAGCAATAGGTTTGCCTTAGTGTCATCATAAGTGGAAAATGACTGGAAGGCACACAACAACAACTTGGCCCTCCCTCCCAGAAAGCACCAATCCACAGCCCACAGCACTTTCTAAGGTACTAAGTGTCTGTCTCCGCTACAGAATTAAAATGATTTAATCCTCAATCCCTTTCTTTTCACCTTGGTACCTTCAGAATAGCTCACCAAACTACAAACCCCAGGATTCCATAGCATATACTGCTGACAGAGTCACGGCTATTAAAGTGGTACCAAATTGCAGTGCACAATGTCAGAAGATTCAAATAGCCAGAATTTTTTAAAACAAGATCCAGCAACAAGAATAGTGTGACTGCTTTTTTTTTTTGCCACATTCTCTGTGAAAAGTCAAAGAGGTGGGCTAATATAACAAGCTATTTTTTTTTTCATATGCACCTTTCACACACACACACACACACATGTCAGGCTGGTTTACAACACTGAATCATACAATAGACAGCAATGATACTGTGGCATGAGTGTTTTATTTTTCAGTTCCTTGTTTAGTAATGAAAAGAGAACTGTGCCTCAATACTTGGTCCCAGCAAAGCTATGGACTTGATATTCATTTTCCCTGATTTAAATAGTGAAGGATGAGACTGGCCACATTTTGCCACAGGCAAAAGTGACAACTGTTGACACAGGTAAATACATTTCTACTTTGCAGCCTTCCAAACCAAACTTACATCTCCCTCAGACCCTCGTCACAGCGGTGCTTCTCCCGGCTCTCCGGTGGCCCTGGGGAAGGACTTAGGACCCTGAAGGGCTCTGCCCGCCCTAGCTACCATCACCTGGGCGGCTGGGAGCACCTGAGCGCAGCAGGACTGAGGAAAACACCGGCGGGCTTATAACCCGCCCAGGAACATCTCCCTCAGACCATCGTCGCAGCGGTGCTTCTCCCGGCTCTCCAGTGGCCCTGGGGAAGGACTTAGGACCCTGAAGGGCTCTGCCCGCCTTAGCTCGCGGCGGCAACATCTGACTCGCGGTGGCAGCGTCTCTCCCGGCTTTGTGAAGGCCCTGGGAAGGGATACTAAAGGACTCCCCAGCCCAGCCAGCCCTCGCTAACACCGGGCTCTAAGGAAACACCTGTGGCGAGCGGGGAAGCCCTCAGCTTCAGCGGCAGCAAGAGGCGGCGGGCCGTGGCCACGGAGGACTGCTCTTCCATCCGCAGTCCTGGGAGCACCACCTGAATGGCCTGAGCTGCCTCACCTGCGAGGCAGCCGGGAGGAGTGCCGGTGGATTAAAACCTGCCATTTCCACCTTCCACCGGCACCAGGCAGCAAGAGGCGGCGGGCCGTGGCCGCGGAGGACTGTTTTGCCATTTACAGTCCTTGAAGTATTATAATAATAAGAATTTTTGTATTTTTAAATTTGTATATTTTTATTATTGTTATTGATTTTATTACTGTAATTGATTTTGTTTAATATGTTGAGGGATGGGGGGGTGGGTAAAGGAGGGATGGGGGGTGGGTAGGAATGAGGGACGGGATCTTAATGTTGTCATTTGTTTGATGTTTGGGGAGAAGGGAATGATACTGTTTAATTTGTTGTAATTTATTATTGTTGTTCACTGCCTCGATTGGCTTGCCAGAGGGGCGGTATATAAATAAATCTTATTATTATTATTATTATTATTATTATTATTATTATTATTATTACTAGACAGCAGACACACAGAACCCTCTTCTGTTTACTGGTTTAAACTAGGATTTCTTCTTGTGCAAATGGTTGCAACCAGTGCATTATTATGGTTTACCTGAAGGCACTAAATTATATCTAATCTTGGAAGCTAAGCAGGATCAAGACTGATTAATACTTGGATAGGAGACCACTAAGGAATACTGGGGACTCTAGGCCAGTGTTTGTCAAGTTATTTGATGTAAAGGACTGACAATTGTTTTCCGTTGTGCCAGGGTAGAATCTAAATATCCTAAAGGCACCAGATCCTGTCTGATCTCGGGAACTAAGCAGGGTCGGCAGGATGGGAGACTGCCAACAAATACCAGGTGCTGTAGGCTACTTTTCAGAGGAAGGAACTAAAAAACCTGCTTCTGAGTATTCCTTGCCTAAGAAAAGCCTATGAAATTCATGGGGTCACCATAAGTCGGCAAGCAACTTGAAGACACATACACACAATATACCAAGGACCAGTACTAAATCTCTTCACGTTGGGTACAATTGTTTGTTTCTTTCCGGGAAACTTGCCAAGTCCAGGGATTATCATTTTGAGTAGAAATGCTGTAGGCTATATTTCAAAGGAAGGCAATGGCAAGCCATTTCCCAAGTATTCCTTGCTTAAGAAGACTCCGTGAAATTTATGGGGTTGCCATAAGTCAACAGGCAATGTGATGGCACATGCATATGTACATGTACCCATACACATAGAGAGAGAATGAGAACATATTTTCTTGTCTGGAGATTAAGGAAGATGTTCTAAAGGAGCTGTTCCCAGGTCAAGGTAAAATGAGATATTTATTCCTTCTCATTTATTTAGGGAGTCAGGCTGAGGAACATTTAATGTAGCCTACTTGCTTTTGGCCTAAAGTGGACAGAGAGCAGATTGGAGGGTGAGCCTGGTTCTGCAACAACTAGAAGGGAAGGAGGAAGTTAACTAAATCTATACAAAGAGACACTATTTATATTTATCCATATTATTAATTATATTTATGTAGTAGTATAGTAGTAGTTTTCATGAGAAGGCATGAATAATTGGAAAAGACAATAATGTTAGGAAAGGTGGAGGGAAGTAGAAAGAGAGGAAGGCCACATGCTAGATCAGGGGTAGGCAATCTTTCCCCTTTAAGGGCCGAGGGACTTCAGCTCCCAAAAGCCTCAGCCATGTTGGCCAATAGTCCCATGTTGGCCAATAGCTCCTGGGATTCTGGAAGCTGAAGTCCCTCGGCCCTTAAAGGGGAAAGGTTGCCTACCCCTGTGCTAGATGGATGGACTTTATTAAAGAGACCACAAATATGAGTTTGCAGGGACTGGGCAGAGTAGTAGAGGACAGCGGGGCTGGAGATGTCTCATTCATAGAGTCGCCATGGGTTGAGACCGACACGAAGGCAGTTAACAACAACAACAACAACAAAGAGGAGGAGGAGGAGGAGAAGTAAATACATAGATTCCTGGGATAGTCTTTGTAAATTGCAGCAACCAATCAATTAATCTTTGGAAATTGTAGCATGCTGGTACTTACTAGCTGATCTGGAGCTCTGTACAGAGCAAATCTTTTGTCCTCAAAACTGAAGCATGTGCACCCAAACTATCTACCTAGTTATGACCCACATAAAACTGGACTCAGGGACAGGCCCTGAGATCTGGCCACCTTTGTTGCAAGCCTCCCCACCCAATCCCAGGAAAATACTGCCTGCAGCTTACCCTTGGTTGCCTAACCAGCTTCAGGTTGCAGTAACCCTGTAGTTTTGGTTGGATGGAAGCAAACCACCTGCTATTAACATTTCCTCCCAGCATAGCATCACCTTGAAGCACTGCAGAAAATTTAATACGCCAGATGCTTTGTGTACCGTTTGCTCAGTGACACTGTTTTTGTCAAGATAATTTATGCCTCTCAGTCTTTTCCTTTACTAAAGAAAAAAGTTATTTCAAACTTAAGAACAGGCAGGTTAGAGGAGGGAAAGCATTTAAATGGGTAACTGTGCCCCCTAGAGGTATCTGGGGGCACACCTTGCTATTTTTACACCAATAAGTGGGGGGACGGGGGGGGGGGTACACTGCAAAGCCCACAGACCACATTTTACCTGGAGGGTTACGTATGGTGTATATGTACAAGCAAGCCAAAATTGCAATATACATAAAAATCAAGAAAGGAAGACTGGTCTGTTTCTACAAGGGTCACCATATGAGCTTAAGTAGCCCACGAGTCTGGCCATATTCCTGCTTGGTCACAAGTAAGTTCAACGCAGCAGTGCAATTTGACTTCCTTTATGATCCCATGTGAACAATGTTAATAGATGCAGGACAGAAAAGAAAAAGCATTTCCCATTTGTGGAAAAAAAAATCTCTTATTTGTTCTTTTGAAAGCCAGCTTGGTGTAGTGATTTCAGCCTTGGACTACAACTCTGGAGACCGGGATTTGAATCCCCACTTGGCCATGAAAACCCACTGGGTGACCCTGGGCAAGTCACACACTCTCAGACTCTGAGGAAGGCAAAAACAAAGACCCTCTGAACAAATGCTGCCAAGAAAACCCTGTGATAAGTTTGCCCTAGGGTCGCCATAAGCTGGAGACAACCTGAAGGCGCACAGCAACATGCTGCAGGCTGATATCTGAAAAGACTAACTTAATTTGTGAACAAAAGTTATATAACGGAAATTCATTTTGAGCCTCTGGTGTTTGATACGTGAACACTGATGTGAGACTGAACACAGAAAAGAGGCTCAGTGTATGTTCCTTGTTCCCCAAAATATACACCTTGCCTTCCTGTTAAACAAAAGAGAAAGAGGAGACATAATCTTAGTTCTAGAGGAAACAAAATTGTGTAAACCAGCTGCAATAACTACCTTGTGTGAAATAAAGTACAATTTCACATTGAGAAGTGCAAGAGAATATTTTAACATTAAACTATTTCTCTAGGCTCCAACTGAAATAGGCTTAGAGCAGCTGTGGACAAAGTGTTCCTAAAGGCCACAAATAACTTCCAGTCACTACTTCTTGTTTTTTAAAAAAGGTCTCTCCTGTGTACGGGAACAACAAAGAAACAACGTTAATGAGAAATCTGGTAATTTGGGAAAAGGAAGACTGTACACATATATGAGAATATATAGTTGGTGAGAAAACCTTTTTAGATTTAATGTAGTGTGATTGTTAATGTATGTTTAGTTTTAAATATCTTTTTTTTCTTTTTTTTCTTTTTCTTCTTCTTTGTTATTGTGTACTTTTTCTTTTATTTTTTCTACATGTGTATGTAAATGTTGCTTGTAGATTGTATGTGTATTGTATTATGTTATATGTTAAATAAAAATTTTAAATTAAAAAAAAAAAGTCTCTCCTGGGCCTAAAATGGCCAGAGGGGCAAAAACATGGCAAAATGCTTCAGAGGGAATTTGGGAGCAATTTGTTTTGTTTTGTTTTGTTCTGGCATGGTATAGCCCTGCAAATTCTCCTTGGGGGGGGGGTCTAATGCACCCTCCCACTGTTTCCCACCTCTGGTTTAGTGTATAGGGAGCATGCAAGAAACTCTCCTGAATTTTTTAAAATGAATTTCTTAAAAGTGCAATGCACTTTACAAAATACTGTCCCTGACTCTTCATCTTCAGATCTTAACCATAACTGAAACCATCATTCCAAAACTGGGATAGGAAGAGAGACAACAGAAGTGCATTTTTGGAAGTATGTTTGGAACTAAGGAGTACAGTGAAAAGTGGAACTTTTTTTTTTTACTTATTCCTTCTGAGCTAAAATGCCAACAAAGCTAAACATAGATTTTTTAAAATATATATATATATGTGGTAGCTGAGCCCACTCCAGAAATACAGTCTGTTACGCACCAGATCTAAACACCTTTATCCTAGCAAATATTGGCTTTTATCAAAACCTGTTAAATATTCATGCAACCTGATTGCAGAGTTGTCAGATGGAAAGCCCATTGCTGAAATGTCACCTCTCCCACACCAGATAACCTCAGGCAAGTCATATTATTTCATTTGCATGGGGCTGTTTGACAAAGGCATAATATTTCACTGCTCTGTTACAAAAGTACTACAGATCCACAGGCAAACATAATGTGCTAAGGGGGACAAGAACTCAACATCCTGAAAATCTCTGTTATTGTTTTTTAAAGGCAGAGTCCTTAACAGCAGCCAATGTGTTTTGTGGTGTGTGGATAATACCTGCTGAAATCTGATGGCAGAAGTAAGATTGTTGTTGTTTTGGGAGCTAAGCAATACCCGTGCCTTTCCCCAGTGCTAGGCAAATTAAGTAGAACTGTCAATTAGTTAAAAATGCCTTAGAAAGCATATGCTAATGGAGATGTAAACAATGGAGTTTATTTTCCCATAGGTATAGTGTTAAAGTGTTTCACCAATGCCATATTTTAAAGCAAAGCAGCTTCATTTATATACCACTTCATACTGTGCTATGCAGTGGCTAAGCAGTTTATAACTGTAAGCTCATTGCCCCCCAACAGCTAGATACTAATTTTAGCAACCTCGGAAGGATGCAGGCTTTAGTCAAGCCTGAGCCCTGGCTAGTATTGAACTCACAACCTTGTGGTTTTTTATGAGTGAGTGGCTGCAGTACAGACATTTAACCACTGCGCCAACAGGGCTCCATTCAATGGAATGGATTTTAATCCATTCATTAAATGTACATGCAAGTGAGAAATTTTTTTTGAACCAAAAGCATATACCATATTTTCCAGTGTATAAGACAACTGGGCATATAAGACGCCCCCCAATTTGTACAGTTAAAATATAGAGTTTGATATATATATATATATATATATATATATATATATATATATATATACTCGCCGTATAAGACTAACCCTCTTATATGCTGGAAAATACATTATATTAATTTAATAAGCCCCATCCAAGATCTTCAACCAAGATGCTCAAATTGAGGCTGTCCTACTTTGGCCACATCATAAAAAGGTAAAAAGCAATAATGCTCGGAAAGGTAGAAGAAGGAGGTAGAAAGAGAGGAAGACCACATGCCAGCCATCCTCTTTTTCCAGGATGTGTCCTCCATTTCAACCTTCTGTCCAAGAGGAATTCCGAAATGACCTCCATTTTGAGCATGGCTATAAAGGATGAACTGATATTTATAGGAGTGCTTTTAGCTTTTATTTGGTAATATCCTACGTTTTTCTTGGGTGTCCTATATTTTGCGGTGCCTTGTCCTCCTTTATGGTGAGGACATCTGATCACTTTGAATTAAGGAGGGCCACAAGTATGAATTTGCAGGATCTGAGCAAAGAAGGTCAGGAGGGCTTGGAAATGCCTCATCTATAAGGGCGCCATTATCATATAACCTCGTCGCCCTCTCAAAGGCAACCGGCTTCTCAAGACTAATCTTAGGCTCCACTCTGGTGAGACAACAAACTACACTTCCCAGAATTCCATAGCATGTAGCCATGGCAGTTAAAAGTGGTGTCAAACTGGATTATTTCTACAGTGTAGATGTGGTCTTGGACAGAAAGGGGGGGCTGAGGGAAGCCCTGACCTCCCCAGACACACCTCTCTCCCGTCGCTGGAAAAGCACCTCTAAAAGTTTACACCCGCCCCTAGCAAGCGTTCGTGGCTGCAAAGCAACTGAGCATGCACGGAAACCCTCTTCTGCCCCGGTTGCAAAAAAAAAAGGGGGGGAGGTGGAGGAAAAAGCCAAAGCGGCCTTCGCTGACACTGTGCACCTGCCTGCCCCCCCAGGCTCCTGGAGCTTTGCAAAGGGAGGCTGAAGACATGCAAGCAAGACCCACCTCCCAGCGGTGTGGCAGCGAAACAGGGGAATGGGAGGGCAAGAGAAAGCGAGGGAGGCAAGGCAAGGCAAGGCAGCGCGTGCAGCCGAGGTGGTTGCTCGGTCCGGGGAGATTCGAATTCCAGGGCAACGTTCCACATTCCATTCCATTTTCCCTGCATTCAGCAGCAGCGCTGAGGGGAATCCGCTGCCTTCCCTCAGCCCAGCAACAGCCCAACAACGACAACACACACACACACACACACACACACACAAGCTGCATGCCCCTTGTTTCCGCGAGAGCCATCTGCTCACCTTCCTCTAACACATGCGCTTGCTTCTCTGGGGCTTTGCAACTTGGGACGGCTTTTGGCACCACTTCCCCCCCATCAGATATACATATATACACACACAAGCACACACATATATATGAATGAGCTTGGTGCATAGACATTTAAAGGGGTGCAGGGAAAAGATACTCTGTATATATTTGGGGGATGATGAGGGAGACAAAATGGCGGCCGGGTTGAAGAGGGTCCTCTCGCCTGGCCTTCCTCTTTTCCCGGCACATAAGATGACCCCCGATTTTTGAGAAGATTTTGGGGGGTTAAAAAGTCACCTTATACGCCGGAAAATACAGTATTAGTGCAGTACTACTCAAAGAGATGGTCCCTGGACTGGTGGGGTTGCCTGAGCCAGGGTCTGCAAATCCCTGGGGAGTTTCCAGTAAAGAAAGGGGAAAAATAGTTGGGAGTCAGTAAACACAACTAGCACACTGGTGGTGGTGGTGGAGGACAGTTAGGTAGATTTGTAATTGGTTGCCATCTGTTGGGGATGCTTTGATTGGGAGTTCCTGCATGGCAGGGGGTTGGACTGGATGGCCCTTGTGGTCTCTTCCAACTCTATGATTCTATGATTCTATGATTGACCAAACCCAAAGAGTGCTCAGCAATGGCTCCTCTTCATCTTGGAGAGAAGTGACCAGTGGGGTGCCACAGGGTTCTGCCCTGGACCCAGTGCTACTCAGCATCCAAATAAATAAATAAATAAATAAAATAGCAGGCATGCTTATCTACTTGGCAGATGACACCAAATTAGGAGGAGGAGGTAATACCCCAGAGGACAGGAACAGAATTCAAAATGACCTTAACAGATTAACAAGCTGAGGCAAAACTAACAAAATGAATTTCAACAGGGAGAAATGTAGGGTATTACATTTGGGTAGTACAAATGAAATGCGCAGATATAAGATGAGTGACACCTGGCTTGATGGCAGCATGTGTGAAATGGATTTAAGAGTCTTAGTGGACCACAGGCTGAACATGAGTCAGCAATGTGATGCAACAGCTAAAAAAGACACTGCAATTCTAGGATGCATCAATAGGAGTATGGTCTAGATCAGGGGTAGGCAACCTAAGGCCCGGGGGCCGGATGCGGCACCCCAAGGCCTTTGGACAGGCTCCAGGCCGGTCCTGCCACCGCCGCCGCCGCCCACCATGATGATAGTGATTATTGTTGTTATTACTTGTTCTTGGGGTTTTCTTGGCAAAATCTCCACAGGGGTTTTGCCATGGCTTTTCTGGGGCTGAGAGAGTGTGCATGCATATATATTTTTAAAAAATATTTCTATTTATTTATTTATTTTTAGTGCTTCGGCCCCCCAATTGTCTGAGGGACAGCAACCCGGCCCCCGGCTCAAAAAGGTTGCCTACCCCTGTTCTAGATCAAGGGAAGTAAATTCAAAAAGGACATTGAGAAGCTGGAGTGGGTCCAGAGGAGGACAATTGAAATAGTGAAAGGTCTGAAAACCATGCCCTACAAGGAGCAGCTTAGGGAGCTGGGTATGTTTAGCCTGGAGAACAGACAGTTAAGGGGTAACATGATAGCCATGTTTAAATATTTGAAGGGATGTCATATTGAGGATGGAGCAAGTTTGTTTTCTCTTGCTCCAGAGACTAGGACACAAAGCAATGGATTCAAGCTACAGGAAAAAAATATTCCACCTAGACATTAGGAAGAACTTCCTGATGATAAGAGCTGTTCAACACCAGAATATGCTGTTTCAGAGAGTGGTGGAGTCTCCTTCTTTGGAGGTTTCTAAACAGAGGCTGGATGGCCATCTGTCAGGAGTGTCGGACTGGATGGCCCTTGTGGTCTTTTTCACTCTCATGACTCTATGAAAGCCCTCCTGGTCCCCTACATTGGATAGCTTATAAGCACTGCTTAAAATTGAATCCAGCCTGGCCAATACTGATTCCTTCTTCCTGTCTCAGGCCTTCTGGAAGAGTTTAGGAGCAGGCAGAAGGCGCTGTAAGAAATGAGGACTGATGAAACTTGCTTCCCACTTTCCTGCAAGAACCTTACTATATCAGATCCTTTTCTGTGAACAGAAATATCACTTCCATTCCTATATGAGCACATCTGGATTTAGCCCAATTTTTAAATGCTGTGTATCACAGCAGCAATTCTTCTTAAGAGTTTCCCTTCCCTTGAATAAGAGTCAGAAAAGGGAATGTATCTTTTAAGATGATGCTTGCCATCTGTATCATAGTACAGGTATACTTCAGTTAATGAAGTCATTATGTTCCTAGGCATTATGTCTTTTAACAGAAAATGTGGTACCAGAGGCAGAAATATCATGGAAGGAAAAGGATAAATTCTTACACCACAAAAAAGAGGAGCAGCTCAATCCAAAACTACTAAGTATGAAATGAAAGAACTGGGTCGAGCAAGCTTTGCTTAAGTTTAAAAAAACTCTAAATCTTGAAAGCTTTTTCCAAAGTGCTTTCAGGGATAATTCTTAATTTCTTTAATCAGTCTCCATTTTGGTTTCCAGACTTATGCTTTTTTAACATACTAGGGCTAGCTGGTGGGACAGGTTTATCTGTTTCCCTCTTTTCTCTGTTTTGCTGTTCATGCACGCTCAGTAAGGGGTTTGGGAGGCAGCTGCAATTTGCATTGCCTATTGTAGGCAGGCACAGATGGCTACAACAGATTTGGCTTGAGTAGAATCCCATATTTTCCCTGCTCATGCCTGTTTTGTTAACTGCCCTCGAGTCGATTCTGAACCATGCGACCCTGTGAAGAAGACATCTCCAAGATCCCCTGTCTTCCACTGTTCTGCTTAGTTCCTGGAAGCTCATGCCCTTGACCTCCTTAATAAGAGTTCATTCATCTAGCATGTGGTCTTCCTCTCTTTCTGCTTGTCCCCTCCTTTCCTAGCATTATTGTCATTTCAAATGAGTCCTCCCCGCTTCTCATGATGTGGCTAAAGTATGACGGCCTCAATGTTGTCATCCTGGCTTCCATGGACATTTCTGGCTTGATCTGTTCTAGAACTTGTTTATCTTTTTGGCTGTTCACTGGATCCTCAGAACTCTTCTCCAGCACATCTCAAATGAGTTGATCTTCCTATCTTCTTTAATTGTCCAGCTTTCATATCTATACATGGTAATAGGGAAAACAATGGCTCGTACGATTCTAACTTTTATGCCGAGTTGTATATTCTTGTATTTTAGAATGTTTTCTGGTTCTTTCATAACTGCCTTCCCCATTCTTAATCTTCTTCTGATTTCCTGGCTGCAGTCCCGATTTCTATCAATGTTAGATCCCAGATATGAGAACTCTTTTACTACTTCTATTTCTTCATTGTCTAGGTTGAATTTATGTATTCTCCAGTAATTATTTTTGTTTTCTTTATGTTCAACATTAAGCCTGCTTTTGCAATTTCTTCTTTGATCTTCATTAATAATTGTTCCAGGTCTGTGAAGTTTTCTGCTAGTATTATGGCGTCATCTGCATATCTTAGATTGTCAATATTCCTTCCTATTTTCACTCTTCCCTCTTCTGTGTCCAAGCCTGCTTTCCTTACAATATGCTCTGCATATAAGTTAAATAGGTAGGGTGATAAATTACAGCCTTGTCTGACCACTTTGCCAATTGGAAATAATAAAGCTCAAGCTTTATTACGTTGTTTATTGCAGACATGCTGCTACAACCCAGTATCAATGTCCATGTTTCTTCAGCCCTCCTTCATTATCCTCCCAATGCCAATACTGCTAGTTTCCAGATAGAGTAGAAGGGGGAAAATTGAGGGGGCAGCGCAGGTATAAAGATACTTCATTTAAAAAGAGGCTTTATTAACTGATGTATGCCTCTACTCAGTTTAACATCATAGCCTGCATCAATCTGTTAGTCCCCCAACTAGAGTAGCCCCATTAAATCTATTTAATTTACATTAACTTTTGATTTACCAATTTCCTAATAATGAAAGGTGGGGCTAACAAATGGTTTTGAGTGTATTTTTTTGAAAGTTTGACTTAATTGGTATCTTTTACTATTAAAAAAAGGAATTTCCTCACTGCAAAAAACTAGAAAACACAAATCAGTTTGTTGTTTCCAACTTATGGTGACTTATGGAGAGCAAGATCTGTTGGGGGGGGGGGGGGGAGTAGGTTTGCCTTTGTCTCCCTCTGAGGCTCAGAGAGAGTAACTTGCCTAAGGTCACCAAGTGGACTTCCATGGCTGTGCAGAAATTTGAACTATGGTCTCCAGAGATGTAGTCCAACATTCAAGCACTACCTATCAATACTACTTACAATATTCATTCCAAGGTTTTCTTTTCATGAAATTTTAGCTGGTATAATAGTTGGGGTTTTGTAAGCATACACAGCAATCTGCCTAATATATAAGGATACGTGGGAATTTCAAAGAGGTGTAAGAAGTGAATGAGACACTGAAATACTATGCACTATTTCTGGTAAGAGGAAATTTTTAAAAAACCAAACAAATGTAAAATATATTGATCAAAGTGGTATTTAATGCCAAGCAGTTTATAGTGGCAATCTAACATTATGGAGCTAACAAAACTGCAACCGTTCATCCATAGCCACCAAATAAGACATTTCTCATGCATATGACAAATTCACTTATGCTGTGAGGGCTGCACTTTCTGTGTACAATATTTTCATAAGTTATGCTTCATAGCCTCCCTTCTCTGAGAATAATTCATACTGATTATATTATATTTTGTATATGCAAACTATTTTATATACATGTGAATATAAAGATCCCTAAAAGTACCACTGGGACTACACCCTTGAGCTTTCTGTAAAATGCATAGCTTTCTTTCATACCATTTTAAATATTTTCTCTCAAATTACCCCAAAAACTTTACAGATTAAAGCTGCTTCAGTGTGTGATGTTTTAACAAACCCAAATGAAGTAAATCTAAAGGTTTATATTTAAATCACATATTTGGCTCTTAAATTAATGAATTAAGCAAGCTAAAGAAAGTTCCAGTCATCTACAAACTCATGGAATAAGCGCAGTGCTTCAAACACTTAGTAAACTTGTTAAACAGGGCTGCAGTGCAGTATTTTTGCTATAGAAAAAAATCTCATTTGTTACACAAATGACCAACTTCACACTGAAAGCTGAAGAAGCTTCAAACTTTTTCGAAATTTTCAGACTGCATTCAGCAGTCAACAATGGGAACAAAAACTGGTCATATTTGAAGGGCTTAGACCCATCTCACTTTCACTGCTTCACTTTGTCCATAAAACATAAAATACATCAGCAAATTTCAAGTGCCATACTCAGGAGACGGGGCACAAGTATTTTCAGTCAGTTAAATACGGCTGAATTGTTTGAAAACAGAAACTAAACACTAACCCATGAAAAAACAGTGGTGATCAATCTCATATGGTCACTTCTGCAGCAATTCAAAACCATGAGGTGTCAGAGCTTCTATCTGAAGGTAGATTGTAGAAGTATGAACATCTAGCAATTCAGCTCGTCTTTGAACAAGTATATTCCAATAGCTTACACAACCATTTCGCCCAGAAAATCAAGCTACGTACAGCACAATCAATATTCACAGTAGTTATTGATGGGTATGAGCACAATCACCTAGAAATTCCTCCCAAGTAACTTCCATTTGCTTCATGAAGCTTACTTGAAAGACTTTCCTGCTGAACTGTGCCAAAAGATTACTCCGAACTATCAGTCACAGAGACAAGAACAAACCTTGCCAGAAGTAAAACAATGTTATTCTTTAGGTGTATCATCAGCTCAACAAGCTTAGTCTATCACTGAAGTATTATCCATTGTGATATTTTATTGGCTCTGCAAATGAGCAGAAAAGTACTTTTATGTCAGATTTGCTAGGGAGGTGTGCAGTTGCTTGCACAGCTGCCAGTCAACTATAATATTATATACAGCTTTGCCACTGTGCTCATTAGTTGCCCCAGCAGCTCTGCAGACACCTTAACTAAATGCGTGTTTAGCAAGACACACTTGGAGTTAGCATGGGTAGTGCTTAATACTATCAAATGGACAAGTGAATGATACTTTTAAGACATTCATACACATTATGTACCATCCTATACCCTAGAAGGAAACTGCAATGCAGCAATTTAACAGACATAACTTCATGGAATTACAGGGCCTTTAACTTGGGCAGAAATAAACCCTAACATATTAGGGCAATTACAACACCCCATGATCAATATGGGAATCCAACAAGGAAGATTTGTAAAAACCAGAGTCCTATTTATCCAAGATAAAGAAATGCCAAAATGGTGCCATCATAAATTATAGGCCCAATACATGTAAAATTTCCAGTGTATCTGCTTCAAGACAGGTATTTTCTTCTAGCAGAGATGGCTCTAGCCCACAACAGTACTGTTTGTGTCCTTTATACCACCTACATACATACTGTTGGGTTTAAGGCTGTAGCTGTCACTTCAAGCAGTAATATTACTGCAGCCAGTATTCAGAAATAGAAAAAAATAAAAATAAAACCCAGATGAAAGAACACCTAACTACAAAGTGATTTAATGTCTTGTTTCAACTATTTTGGTCACTCTGGAAAATTACAAAAGGAAATGCCTTTATTGTCAGCGGTATTTGTGAAAGAACTAGGCCCATCATGAATATAACATTCAGCCCCATATAAATAAGTCACCAAGGTGTGAAAAGCAAGGAAAAATATCTTCAATTACAGTTTACAAGCTTTCTATGCTATATTCTATGCAGAAAAACAACATTGCCATGAGTTTTACAAAATGATCACTTCAACCAATTGCTAGTTTATAAATAGGGAATGCATGTTTGGCTATAAATTAACACAGAAAATATTCAATGTTCAAGTGAGAGACAGGTTACATTTAACTGGAGAATTGCCAAGAGCTTCAATATTAATTCACTGACCACCAAAATGTGTTTTAGCAGCCAGACATTATAAACCTGCAGCACAGTATTTAAAAAAAGAGGTCTTTTGCTAAAATGACAGTGCATAGCCTAAGTCAGATGGTCAAAGTGATAAAATGCTTTTCAATGCCAAATTGCTGCATTTAAAAAGGGACCCATCTCCCTTTAAGTATGCTTGCCAAGAAAAAAGAAAAGAAAAAAGAACACACAACCAAATTGCAAAGTCCTGAACTGTAGTAAAAATATTTCAGTCACAGACTGATTAAAAATGTGTACAACTGTGCAGTTCTGAGGTTGCCTGTCCACCTGCACATTTTACTTGGGTTCCTCAATTGTCCCCTTGCTGAGGTCTGTCATTTTTGGGTATTTTACTTTCTTCTGGTCCAGCTCATTCTGAGCCCACAGTAGTAATTTCAATAATTTAGCCAGCTTGGGTGTTGACTCGCGATTTTCATAGTCTAGAACAGCTTGGTTAACTTCACTCCATACCTGGAAAGAGAAACAATTAGGTTAGTACCATATAAACTTATGTGAGAGAGACAAAATCATATAAGGAATGTTGGGATTTTGACCTAAAGGACCAATTTTCCCTCAATCATTATGCTGGAATTGCTCTTTCTACAAAATAGTATTTAAAATATTGTTGCATAGCGTACAGAATCTTATAATGCATTTTGTAATTTACAACTAAGAAGTCTTAGGCTAAGTCTCAAGGATTAGGTCATGCATTAGGTCATGCAGAGGCACGAAGTGCTTATATCCTAACCTTAAAACTTCCTTCCCTTAAAGCAGGGATTAGATAAGGAGATTTGTGAATTGATTAAACTGAGTAAATGACTGACATGAAAGTCAATATAATCACAACTTTAATATATGTATCTTTTTAAAAAATAAAGAAGTGAGAAAGAACTTACACATTCTAAACAGCAGCAAAAGCAGTAAGGCTATGTTCCATGTCACTCCTTATTAGAGCAACAAAGAACCAAAGTAGCTTAAAAAACTTTGCCTCACCAAGATTTATCCCCATCAACTTATCAACTGGTTGATTCACCTAGTGAGTTAATGGTTTCTATATGTAACATCCTACTGCATTCCATAAACTCTGAACGATCCAGTTAGGCATACCAAAAGCAGGCTCCAAACATTAAGAAAAACTAAGGGCCTTTGCAGACTGCCAGAAATAGTGCAAACTGAGTCCACTTTAATTGCCCTGGCTCAGTGCTAGGTAATCATGGGAACTGTATTTTTTTCTGAGACATTGAGGCTCCTCTGTCAGAGAGCTCTGGTGCCACAATAAACTACAGTTTCCATGATTTCCTAGCACTGAGTCAAGGCAGTTAAAGTGGACTCAATTTGCACTATTTCTGGCAGTCTGCAAAGGCCCTAAAACTAGGGGCCTTTGCAGACTGCTAGAAATAGTGCAAATTGAGTCCACTTTAAGGATTAGCGTTAGGGAATCATGGGAACTGTATTTTATTGTGGCACCAGAGCTCTCTGACAGAGAAGGCTCAATGTCTCAGGGGGGAAAAAACAATTCCCATGATTCCCTAGCACTAACCCTAACCCTTAAAGTGGACTCAATTTGCACTATTTCTCGCAGTCTGCAAAGGCCCTAGATTTACTATGTAAGATATTAAAAACAGAATCCTAAAGAAGAAAAGCAAGTTATTGTCTTTAAAGATAATATCATAAAGACAATTCTTATGGTGTCTTTGCAGGAGCCATGAGATATCTAGCTCTAAATTGCACATGAATAAGACCATTACTTTCTGCCTCTGCATCATGTTGAGCAGGTCTCCAAAAGGTGATTCCTCGGGGTTATCGAAAGCAAGGAGTGCAAGAGTGCGCTCCATTTCCGTCAGGCATTCCCGGCTCTCCTCTCCTTGTTCTGCTAGCTGCGTCTGAGCAAATTCTAGCGCAGCTTCTGTTTCACGCTGCCGAATCAACTCAATTAAATGTTGTTGCTGTGCAAAGGAAACATAACCATTTAAATAAAGCATGCATTTGAGGAAATAGGTTCAAGTCTACAAAAGTCTCGTACTACCAACTTCTCTTTCAGTTAGTCTCAAAGGTGCTGCAAGATCCCACTGCATAATGTAAATAGACAAACAACAGCAAAGAACTTCAGTACAGTGCAATGGGTTTCTTTCACACATTAAAAACTCGTATGGTTATAAAATGATGCCTCTTAAGAATTCAAGTTCACCAAGCTAAAGTTTTTAAAATAGCAAAGAGAGGCAATTAACCTGATCAAAGCTCTAAGAGGCGGATTCCAAACAAAATTGTATCATTGGTTTTGGATGTAACCTCCTGGCTGCCAAATCTATGATTTATAATTCTAAGGCTGACTCAATTTTCCTATTCCAGAGACAGCAAATTTTAAAATTTAAGGGAATGGTTAAAGAAACACCTACAAATAAGTTTGGCATTCATTACTTTAAAGGTGTCTGAAGTTTTCATGAAGGATCAGGTGAGGACTCTCTCATCCTTCAGCACAGTAGATGAAATAAATGTTTTGTTTTAATTTTTTACTGAATAAATCTTGAATTTAAAAAAAATGAAATTGTAAATTTTATTCTAACTTTTAAAAAAAATTGTTACAATTACATCTCCACACAAACAAGCCACAACTTCAGTTAGGCCACACAGTTTGTGAACGATTATTTAAGTATAAAGCAGGTCAAACAGTGTTAAAAATCCATACCCTACACTGAACTATAAAAAAAAACCAAATAAAACTGCATTTTATTACACCTTTCTTTTATAACTTCTAATTAGTTTTAAATACAATTAATGCTTGTTTAAATATAAATCTTACCTGTAAATGGAAGTAAAGATACCGATTTGTGTCTAACAATTCTGGGTGGAGGCTATTGATCAATGCAATTGCTTCCTGAATCTGGCCTTTGAGAATCATCTCTCGAATTTTTATTCGTTCATCCAAGGTTTCTAAATCGACGCTGGGCTCAATTCCAGATTCCATTCGAAACTTCTCTGCTGCTTCTTTAAAACCTTCTGAAATTCAAGATGAAAAAAATGACTAATGCAACAAGATTGTTTAAAGTACATATAGCCCCCATCCCCACTACATTTTAGCCAAAGATCTGGGTTGCTTTTTTTTAAATAAACTGGGCTCTTTTAAAAATAAAATCAAGTACCTTCCAACTTCATTCTGAGGTCCAGGTTTAGCCACATGACAGTCTGAAGCCTGGAAAAAAATTCCCCAGAGTTTGTCCACCTTTGTCCTAGAGCTGGTGCTGAACCTGCAACTATTCAAAGAACCAGCTCTGGTCCTGCTACATAGCAATCTGAGTAAGATAGCACATCTCTTCAGCTGGGTAATTATATCACTTAGAAAGCCTTGATCTACTTACCACCCTTTAGACAAGGGTGAGCAACTGTGCAAGACTGAGGGCCAATTTTTTAACACCCATCCATCACGTGCACCAAAATAACATGTTTTCTTTCCATTTCTCCTTCAAAAAAAGAGATCATGTCACTTTTGGTTACCATTCTGAAGTAGAAACAGAGTTAAAACAAAATATTTGAAAGGGGTGAGGTTCTGAGGGGGTTTGAGTTCTTTTTACATGTTTGCACACATATGGCAGAACTCTGGGAGCAATTTCTGGCCAACACTTACAAAAAAAATTCTGGGGTATTCAAGAGACCTTGGGGGACTGGTAGAGTTTCAGGCTCTACAGAAGTTGGGCCCAGTGGCTGCACACCATGCACTAGCTGTATTTTGCCCAGCCCTGTCTGTCCTGCTAATACTGAGAAGTTTCAATTGGCAATACTTGAGGGATGAGACCATCACATTAATCAAATAAATATATTTTGTGTTTTATCAATCCAAATAGCCTGATTATTAACATGGAGATAATGAAATGCCGTGTCCTACCATTTCACTATAGTGAATTTTACTATCACTAATTAATAGTAAGGGACATGGTGGCTCAAGTGGTTAAGATGCTGACTGCTGATTGCAAGATCGGCACATTGGCAGTTTGGGGCCCAGATGCTGCATGATGGGGTGAGCTCCCATCACTGGTCCCAGCTTCTGCCAACCTAGCAGCATGAAAGCACACAAATGCAGGCAGATAAGTAGGTACCACTTTGGTGGGAAGGTAAACAGCATCCTGTGCAATCATGACGGCTACATGACCACCAGAGCAGTCCTTGGGCTCTTTGACTTAGTAACAGAGATGAGCACCGCCCCCTACGGTCGGACACAACTTGACAACCTTGTCAACGGGGAATACCTTTACCTTTAATTAATATACATTTGCTATTTTTGAAGGAGTCAGAACTGGACAGAACTAAAACAGAGGTATTGGGAGTTGAAGGTTTGGCATACAGACTCCACAGCACTGATTGTACTAATAATAAATTTTAATTCCTTTTAATTACCTGTAACAAGATAGTTCATAATCAAGCGGTTCATATCAGCCCTCTGGATGTGTAAATTATTGAGTTTTTCCATCCACTCGTCTTTTGTAATTTCATCGGGTTTTTCTGCATAACTCATTCTTGTTCCTCACTAGCAAGGAAAAAGGTAAATACTAAGAAATGACTTTGCCAGAAGAACAATGTACAAATACATAATTCCTGTTGCCTGATAACCTTTTACTTATTCAGTAAAAACCACAACAAAAACAACAAACAGAAATTTTCTCCTTTACAAAAAGCCAATGTAGTCACATTCTTCACAATATGACTGAAGAAATATACACTACATTTCAGTGTTCTAGTGCATCTTTTCTCAACCTATTTGTTGCAGACCAGCAACTTCCCACCAATAAAATAGGGATTATCAGCATATTTATGACATAAAATTATAGTATTCACATAGTTTGTTGTAAAGTAGCATTGTCTTAGCATACAAGATAGTGCTGCAATATCAAGAAGAATAAGAAATGTACGAGACAGGTGTGTAGGGATTTCTGTGTACTTTGACCACAGTTGAACATTTATTTAAAAGTGACTTTTTAATGCTGCAAACTTGTTATGAGGTACCTGGTAAAGATGTGTTTCATGGCTATAATATTTGTCACTGTTCTTTTCTTAAAATAAAAGCTTCCTTCTTATAAAGGTATCCCTTTTCATCCTCACTCATGCCCGGTCCACCCTATACACTCTAGCTGTACTTCCAGGAAAGGGAAGGGCTGAGGAGACTGGAGCTCCAAAACCCACTATAGAAACAATCCAGTACTTTAACTGCCCTAGCTCAATACTAGGGAATTCTGAGAATTGTAATTTTGTGAGACATTTAGCCTTCTCTGTCAGAGAGCTCTGGTGCCACAATAAACTGCAATCCTCAGGATTCCTTAGCACTGAGCCAGGGCAGTTAAACTGGTTTCAAACTGAATTATTTCTGCAATGTGTTTTGGATCTGGAGTTACAGCAGTAGCAGAAACAACCCTCAACAGGTGCCTTTTCTTAGGTGCTAGCATAGGGTATATCATGAAAATAGGAATGGGGTGGCAGCCTACTCAATGAGAGGCACAGAAATCCCCCAAAATGGAGGTACTCTCTTTCATTCAAGGATTTAAGACAAGCAACAGTCTCTCATTACACCTAGAACAAATCATCCATGTCAAAGAATTGTTATCTTGCAGCCCATCAAGGAAAGGACAGCAGTTTAGTGATACAACATATGTTTTACACACAGAACATCCCAGGTTTTATCCCACACACTGGGCACATCCAGACCAGCCAAAAGCCCTGGGGTTTAGTGGAAGGAGGAATGGGACTGGTCAGTTTTTTTAAAAGTCCAAACAGCATACAGTATTTCCTGTCCTGGTCCATTAGAAGTTAATTTCCAGGACCAGGTGCAACCTTTTGAACCCTGGCCAAGATGAGATTTTAATTAAAACAGAGTTATATCCCACGCCCTGCTCCACTTTCTCACACATCCTTTACTTCGGAGCAGTCACTGTGATGACATCTTGAATGGACACAATCTGTGGCATGGAGGTTCTCCTTCCATCAGTGTCTCCCCAGGGAGGGGAGAATTCCCACCCACACCACAAATTGAGGAGGAAAACAGAGAGGGCAGAGTCCTGATGTAAATGGATATGGCGGCAGGAACACCTGTTCCAAAGCATACTGTCTACCTACAGAACAGCCTGCAAAACCCCACAGCTTTAGACAGGTCTCGATGAGCCCACTGTTAGTTAAAACATCCACCTGCTATTTGCACCGGCCCAAAATTTGATGTAATTTGCATTTCTACTAAGACAGAACATAAAAATCCCCCTTGTGATACATTGATACATCTTTATTGTCTAGATTCATAGATAGGAAGTCCTACTGAAATTCCACTTGGATTTCATTTAGTCATCTCACCTTCACACCAGAAATGGGACTGGGTAAAAACATGTAAACCACACTTCCTCTAGACAGAGGGAACCATTGGCCTTTTCTAAGGACACTTATTAACACTGTGGCAGAAGTAAGGTTTGACATTTTGGCTCACACCTAGTCTTACACCTATTTGTACACACTACTAATGAAGCAAATTACTATGACATGAAAGTGAATATAGCTGGAAAATTTACGATTGCATTCTTCTGTTCCACTTTATTTAGATAGGGATCTTCTCCCTTCCCCATCATTCTGTCAATCCTAAGTGGCAGTTTAACTGACTCTCTGAACATTCAAAATGGCCAGCTATCTGTAACAGTCCTCTCTGGGGGAGGTTAACATCTCTCTTCCTGGTATATCATTTCCAGTTCGATTATGTAAATATTTATTAAAACTATTATTGTTTGTTTTTAAACCATGAACTACTTCTTTGTCTTTTTGAGTTAGTCTTTATTCTTTAGGAAGACAGATTTAAAATAATAGTCTGACCCATGTTTTTGCTGCTCTGCTGATGAAAATGAACTCTATAACAAGTTTAACTTTTATACCTGCATATTTTAGTTTACTTTTAAAAGTGTTAACACTCTGGAAACTACAATTGCAACCTACAAACACATCCCAGATCTGCTTGCATATCTAGGTCTTCTCGCTGTTTTGTCTTGGAAAGATTCACTCTGCGATGATTTAAAATCACATTCAAATTGTCCCAATTTGTTTTAAGGAGTGGCTTGAAAAATTTACACCCCGCCCCTCTTCAGAGCAATCAGACAAAGTAAGGACAAATCAGATAGTAAAGAGATAATCCAGCATCTCAATAAAAAGATTGATATCAAAAATTTAAAAGACATCTCAAACTATCTTGGAGTGCAAATGCAAAGAGGCAGTGATGGAAGTTTCTTTCTGAATCAAAAACAGAAGATACTGCATCTTCTGGACTGTCTTGATCTAAAAGATGCAAATGCTATGCCAACTCCAATGGAAGTAGGATTCTTAAAGGACATTAAGAAATCTGAACCTTTGCAAAATGGAGACAAATATAGGACTACAGTTGGAAAACTCCTATACATTGCCAACTTTACTAGACCTGACATAGCAAATGCTGTTGTCACTTTATGCAGAATGTTCAACTCTCCTACAGAAAAAGGTTTAATTGCAGTGGGAAGAGTTGCCAGATATTTAAAAAGAACAGCAGATTACAAACTAATGCTGCCAGCCTGTCATCAACCACAGCTGATCGCCTACAAGGATGCAGATTGGGCAGCAGATCTGGCAGACAGAAAGTCAACCACCAGAAACCTGATCTTCTATGGCGGAGGAGCTGTTAAGTTGGACAAGTAAGAAGCAATCTACAATCACAGATTCTTCTATTGGAGCTGAGTGTGTTTCAGCAAAAGCAGCATGTGATGAAATCAAATGGCTGCACAACTTACTTATGGACTTTGGGGTTACATAACCCAAGCCAACCATTCTGATGCAAGACAACCAGAGCTGCATCAATATTTCCCAGAATGAAAAGCCACTTAAGAAGAACACTGACATCACACATCACAAAATGCAAAAATGGACTTGTCCAACTAGAATACCGCCAACACCGAGGTGATGACTGCGGATATCCTCACTGAACATCTAACAAAAGATTTATTCCAGAGGCTACGTGAAGGGATGAAAATCCTCAACGTCAGCCCAGGAGAATGAGAAGGGGGTTGTTGGAAAATTTATGATTGCATTCTTCTGTTCCACTTTATTTAGATACAAATCTCCTCCCTTCCCAACTCTCACTCTAACTGTCAATCATGAGAGGCAGTTTAACTGACCCTCTGAACATTCTAAATGGCCAGTCTCAGTCAGTAACTGCTAGTATGCAGACAGTCACAGTCATCTCTGATGAAGGCGAACATCTCTCTTCCTGCTTTATAAACTCTAGTTAGATTAGGCTTTAGTTTATTTTATGTATATATTTATTAAAGCCATTATTGTTTGCTTTTAAACCACAAACTACATGTTTGTCTTTTTGAGAAGTCTTTATTCTTTCGG
Organism: Phrynosoma blainvillii; assembly: GCA_026167975.1. NCBI lineage: Eukaryota > Metazoa > Chordata > Lepidosauria > Squamata > Phrynosomatidae > Phrynosoma > Phrynosoma blainvillii. The sequence continues at coordinate 306,357,985 of JANUYF010000004.1, read as the reverse complement.
AAGACAGATTTAAAGTAATAGTCTGACCCACTTTTTTGCTGCTCTGCTGGTGAAAGTGAACTCTAACAAGTTTAGCTTTCATACCTGCATCTTTTAGCTTACCTTTAAAAGGGTTAACACCCTGGAAACTAAAATTGCAACCTACAAATACATCCCAGATCTGCTTGCATATCTAGGTCTTCTTGCTGTTTTGTCTTGGGAAGATTCACTCTGCGATGATTTAAAATCACATTCAAATTGTCCCAATTTGTTTTAAGAAGTGGCTTGAAAAATGGTAAAGGAAAGTGTGGAAACTGATGTTTTATTATGAAAGGGGAGAATATGAAAAAAAAAGTTTATGAAAGTGAAGAGAATTAACTTTGTCCCCACACTGGAACTTCAGGTTATCCGGTGACAATAACTGGTGGTGGATCAAGAGGAAATACTTCCTCTAACTAATAAAATAAAGTAATAAACTAAATACTTCCTTGTTGTTGTGTGCCTTGAAGTTATTTCCATGGCAATCCTAAAGCAAATGCATAAGAGTCCTGTAAAATTCACTGTCACATTATGTAGTATGTTCCATATCACAAATAACTGAAGTAAGGGAGAGATTAATGGGGGATAAACCCAGAATGTCCTTAATGAAACAGTATTTGGTCTGCAGTTCTGACTGTAAGATATTAGGACAAACAATGAGCAAAAACAACCATCCTGTTGTACCAGGGGTGTATACAAAAAACGTTTATGAACAAAATCTTAAGCCAGAAGGAACTTCATATGGTTCAACATATACTGAATATCTTATATTTTCTTTGGAGAAAAGGACATAATTAGTAGAAAATGATTTCTACTTATCAGAGGAAATGAAATTAACTATTTCCCTGAAGTCATAGTTCATAGCCTACGACTTCACATATTTCCCTGAACTAAAAAATTAATAAATGTTACCTCTACCTGGATCCAGCAAACAAAATTATTCAAATCAGACTCACACATTAAAACAGGGTTGCAATCTTTAGCAGATCATAAAGAAAGTTTCAGTTAATTGAATGGAACTTAGCTAAACACAAACATAAATAGGCTATTAGTTTCAGTCCATAAAGAGGGTCCGACAAGCCTTGTTTCTCCCTTGGCAATCCAGAATGATGACCATGATCTATTGGGGTAGCTCTGTTGCAAGAATGGGTATGGTAAATAACTGCACTTCTTATTACTCATATTATTCTGCTCTGTTCTAAACACATGTAAGTTAAACATCAGACTAAAGGTTGGTGGCAAAAAAACATCACCACCTTCCAACCAGTTACTAATTGCTGCTGTAGCTTTAAGAATGCTAATTTTTGACTTGTGCAGTTTCTCTTTCTGAAGGACCCGCCATATTTCTTACATTCATATTGAGTTAGATATCCACCCCATACACATTGCCTGAATTATAACTGGTGATACCACCTCTGTGCAAATCGTGTTTGACCTCAAAAGATAATGTAGGCTACATGCCTGAACAGAAAAAGCAAACTGATAGGGACTGTGCTAGATAAATGATCTCTTGCAAGAGTTTTGCGATTATATGAGCTCATCAGGAACCCTTCAAAGATAAGGATCAAAACCATCCATAGCCATGACTGACTAAAAGGAATTGCTCTGGAGACTGTTAGTATTAAGCACTTGTTTTCCTTTCCTTTTTCTACTTGACAGCTAGATAATTTAACATAAAAGGGTAGAAACTCCATTTAGAACTGAAACCTGTATTTATAAACATGTAGTAGAATTCAAAGATATAGCTGTGTTAGTGTGTAGAATCAGTATGTAGAAAGAACTTGTAGCATCTTTGAGACTAACTTCATCACCTGCTCATCACTCTCAATTCTGGAGCACATCAGAATCAGGAGCAATGAGCAGGCAGCAAAGTTAGGGCCTTTACAGACTGCCAGAAATAATCCAGCTTGAGACCACTTTAACTGTCCTGGCTCAATGCTAGGGAATCATGGGAATTGTTGTTGTTTTTCTGAGACATTGAGCCTCTCTGTCAGAGAGCTCTGGTGCCACAATAAACTACAGTTCCCATGATTCCCTAGCACTGAGCCAGGGCAATTAAAGTGGTCTCAAGCTGCATTATTTCTGTCAGTATGTAAAGGCCCTTAGTCTCAAAGGTGCTATAAGATCTCTTTATAAACATGTGTTCATATTCAAAACATTCTGCCTGGCTTAAGATTTTAAATTTGGGATTCACTGACATAACCAACAGCACTTGGTATAGGCTCACTAACCTTACCTTTGGATGGGTTTCAAATGTATCTTAGCTTTTTAAAAACCTGACTGATATATAAGTTTTGTACAGTAAACGGGGAGGGGACAAGATTAGAAACAAACAAAAAGCCTCAGAGGATGCATCTACAATGTTGAAATAATGCAGTTTGACACCACTTTAACTACAATGGTTTTACACTGCAGACTGCAGAATCATTGGGATCTGTAGTTTTTCAAGGCACGAGCACTACTTGGCAGAGAAGGCTAAAGACCTGGTAAACAAATCCCACAATTCCAAAGAATGGAGCTACAGCATTTAAAGTGGTATCAAACTGTATTATTTATACAGTGTCCCTGCATCCTAAATTTCCACTGATACATTTATATCAGTATGCACCATGTTTGTGCAAATTGGTATCCTTTCCTGTCTTCCCCACTGGTTTGAAATGTACAGCTCTGTAAATTACAGCAGTTTTCTTGTCTTAAGTTGCATCTACATTTTAGAAATAATACTGTTTGACACTACTTTAACTCCCATGGATCCCATCCTACAGAATCCTGGGATCTGTAGTTTTGTGAGGCCCTGGCACAATTTTGCAAAGAGGGCTGGAGACCTGGTAAAACCACAAATCCCAGGATTCCAGTGGATGGAGCTACAGAGCTTTAAGTAGTGTCAACTGCATTATTTCTATAAGGCAGATGAACCCAGAGCCCAAGCAGCCCAAACCAAAAAAGCAGAAAATAGCACTTTTTTCACTCCCCTGTAGTAACCTAGAAACTAGATGAGATCTTAACGTGTAACGATATGTCATTATGTACCAAAGTTAGGATTGTTCATGCCATCGTATTTCCCATTCCTATCTATGGTTGTGAAAGTTAAGACAGTGAAGAAAGCTCATAGGAAGAAAATCAACTCAACTGAGATGTGGTGCTGGAGGAGAGTTCTGGGAATTCCATGGATGGCTAAAAAGACCAATGGATGGGTCCTAGATCAAGCCCAAACTCTCCCCGAAAGCAAAGATAATTAATCTGACATCCAAAATCCACACAACGGTGATAGTTTTATTCAGCCAACCTAAATACATAAAATTCATAATGCAAGCTGTCCAAGTTCCACTGGCTCCTTCATCGGGCAAAGGTGTTAAATAATCATACAGGAGGGGGAGAATCTTACAAAATGACTATGTTAGACACAGGCCACCATTTTCTCAAGGTGTTCTTGCATAGACATCCCTCCACAGAATAACAACATCTTGAGAAAATGCAGGCTGTGACTAATATCGTAATTTTGTATTTTTTTTCTGGTCTGAGTATTAGACTATGTATGACTCTGCAGGCCAGGGCTCAATTGCCTGCTTGGCCATGAAACCCTCTGGGTGACCTTGGGCAAGTCATATGCTCTCAGCCTCAATGGAAGGCAATGGCATAATACACATGATAGGCATTAGGGTCATGGTAAGTTGGAAACAACCAAAACCCCAGGATAGGTTCGCGTTAAGGCCATCATGAGTCAGAAACAACTTGAAGACACCCAACAGCATGATTTTTTTTTTAAAAAAAAATACCTTTGCTGGATGAAGAAGCCAGTGGAGCTTCGAAAGCTTGTCTCATGTATTTTGTGCATTTTTGGTTGGCCAAATAAAGCTATCACTGTTTTGTGGATTTTGGATGTCATTGTAATTTGCTGTAGGGCCACAACAGCTACCCCTGAATATGACTAAAGCAAGGTTGTTTTATTTTGGGTATATCATGAGAAGAAAGGACTCACTAGAAAAGACTATAATGCTTGGTAAAGTGGAGGGCAGTAAGAAAAGGCCGCATTCCAGATGGAAAGTTTCAGTAAAAGAAGCCATGGCCATGAATCTGCAAGATCCCAGTAGAGCAGTTCAGGATAAGGTGATTTGCAAAGTCTCTAATTCATATGGTGGCCATGGATAAGAAACACTAAGGGCCTTTACATACTGCCAGAAATAGTGCACATTAAATTGAGGCACTGCCCTGGCTCAGTGCTAGGGAATCATGGGAACTGTAATTTATTGTGGCACCAGAGCTCTCTGACAGAGAAGGCTCAATGTCTCAGAAAAAAATACAATTCCCATGACTCCCTAGCACTGAGCCAGGGCAGTGCCTCAATTTAATGTGCACTATTTCTGGCAGTCTGCAAAGGCCCTAAGTTGACTTGATGGCAGTGAACAACACATCAGACAACCTGAGAAGTAAATTCTTCAAGTTCTGGGGAGGAAATGGAGGGCTAAAATCCACTTGTTAGTTCCAACTAGAGTGGGCCCATTGAATCAACTGCTAAATATTAAGTTAGGGTCTGTTCTTGTGTTCCTTCAAGTCGCTTCTGACTTGCAGCGAACCAAAGACGAACCTACTACAGGGTTTTTTTGGCAAGTTTCTTCAGAGAGGGGTTGCCATTACCATCTTCTGAGGCTGAGAGAGAGTGTGTTGGAAGAATTATGCATTGTATTCTCCTATACATTATATAGACAGGAACTCCCTCCCTTTCTCATTCTAGCTATCATGTGACTTTGGTCACTGACCCTTGGAGGCAGTTTATCAACTCTCTCCCAAGATTCTAAACTGCTTCAAGCAATCAGTTGTCCCATCTTCCTGCTATATTAAAGATGGTGAGATTTATTCTCTTAATCCAAACCATCTCAAGTTAGATTAAGTTTTAGTTCTTTTATATAAATATTTATTAAAACAATTATTGTTTGTTTTTAAACTACAAACTACATGTTTGTGGTTTTTTGAGTTAGTCTTTATTCTTTAGGAAAGGATATTTAGAATAAAATAGCTGAACTCACACTTCTGCTGTACTGCAAATAAAAGTTGGACTCTAACAAGTTTAACTTTCACACATATGCATTTTTGTTTCCTTTAAAAGGGTTAACACCCTGGGAAACTAAAATTGCACCCCACAGAGTGACTTGCCCAAGATCACCCAATGGGTTTCATAGAGGAGCTGGGATTTGAACCCTGGTCTCCAGAGTCCTAGTCCAATGCTTAAACCACCACACCATGCTGGCCCTTGTTAGGGTTTGTGTTGTTGCTGTGTGCCTTCAAGTCATTTCTCACTCATGAGGTTTTCTTGGCAAGATTTGTTCAAAGGAGGTTTTGCCATCGCTTTCCCCTGAGGCTGAGACAGAGTGACTTGCTCATTTTATTTCACGGGTTTCACGGCTGAGCTGGGAATCAAACTCTGGTCTCCAGAGTTGCAGTCCAACACTCAAAGCCCTACGCCGCGTGTGAGTATTATGGAGCCCACTCGAAGGCAGTGAACAACAACAAAAGTAGGGCACACTTAGAGAAGCGAGACAAGGCGCCGATTCTGAGGGAGGAAATTCGGCCCTGATGCTGGGTTGCCAGACGTCCTCCTTTTCCACCTTCTGTCCAGGAGGAATTCCAAAATGCCCTCCATTATTCTTATTATCTTATATCCCGCCTTTCTCTCACTACAGGGACTCAAGGTGGCGATGCATTTACAGTTATAGTAGTGGGAGGTGGTGGTGGTGGTTTTCCAGCTTGTTCTATGGCCGTGTCCTCCATTCCCCCCCCCCCCCCCCTTCAGCGTCCTCCACTGTTGTGGGGCCTCCTCCTCGTCGTCGTCCTCCTCCTCCTCTTCCTTTGCGGACGCATCTGCCCACCCCTGGGCTAAAGACACTCGCTTCTCTGGGACCTGGGAGGCCGTCCCCGCTCAGCCACCCGCCTCAGCAGCGCTGCCTCGTGGCTTCCAGCCGCCTCCTCGCCAGTCAGAAAGAGGCCCAGGCTGCTACTACTAGGCCGGCCTCACACAGCCGGCGCCAAGCGGCTCCACAAGATGGCTCCTTCCCCTCAGCCTCCTAATGAGGGAAGAACTTGGGAGCCGCCGCGGCCGCCTCCTCCCCTTCCCCACCCACAAACGACATTTTCTCCCCCCGCTCTTTCTCTCTCTCTCTCTCGGGCGCCGCCATTTTACTCACCGGCCGAAACTCAGCCTCCCCCGCCTCTTCGGCCGCTCTCTCCGGGACTTCGACGCCAAACGCCCCCTTCGCTCCGCCCCCCAGATTCCCTCCGTCGCCCCCTCCGTTCGCTCGCGCTAATTCTCCGCTCCTGCTTTTTTTTTCTTTTCCCCCCTCTTCGCTCCTCAGGGCCGCACTTCTCGCGAGAACTCGTCCTGGTCCTCTTTCTCCGCCAATGGCGTCGCGTTGGCTTATCAAAGTCGCGGATGATAGAGATGACTGAGGACGTGATCGAGAGAGAGAGGCCGGAAGTTAAGGCCGGAAGTTAAAGCGAGTTGTATGTACCATAGAGTGCAAAGGAGAGAGACCGTCTCTGGTCCAAAACACACTGCAGAACAGAAATAAATAGCCGCTGTAAGTCCCTATGTTCAACAACAGCCCAGTTTGAGACCGCTTTAACGCCCCTGGCTCAGTGCTAGTGAATCCTGGGAATTGTAGTTTGTTGTGGTCCCAGAGCTCTCTCTGTTTTAAATGTCTCACAAAACTACAGTTCTCAGAGTTCCCTAGCATCGACCCAGGGCGGTTAAAGCGGTCTCAAACTGGATTATTTCTGCAGTGTGTTTTGGACCTGAGTGAAACACGTTATATGTTATTGTAGGTCCAAAACACACTGCAGAAATAATCCAGTTTGAGACTGCTGTAACTGCCCTGGCTTAGTACTAGGGAATCCTGGGAATTGACAGAGAAGGCTAAATGTCTCAAAACTACAGTTTCCAGAATTCCCTAGCATCGAGCCAGGGCAGTTAAAGCAGACTCAAACTGGATTATTTCTACAGTGTGTTTTGAACCTGGTGGCACAGCCCTGGTGGCACAGCCCTGGTGGCACAGCCCTGGTGGCACAGCCCTGGTGGCACAGCCCTGGTGGCACAGCCCTGGTGGCACAGTGGTTAAATGCCTGTACTGCAGCCACTCACTCATAAACCACAAGGTTGCGAGTTCAATACCAGCCAGGGCTGAGGCTTAACTCAGGCTTGCATCCTTCCGAGGTCGCTAAAATGAGTACCCAGCTTGTTGGGGGGCAATCAGCTCACAGTTGTAAACCGCTTAGACATCCCATAGCGTGATATGAAGCGGTATATAAATGAAGCTGCTTTGCTTTGAACCTACAATAACAACATGTTTCACTCAGGTCCAAAACACACTGCAGAAATAATCCAGTTTGAGACCGCTTTAACTGTCATGGCTGAGTGCTACGAAATTCTGGGAACTGTAGTTTTGTGACATTTAGCCTACTCTGTCAGAGAGTTTGGCTGCCACCATAAACTACAATTCCCAGGATTCCCCAGCACTGGGCAGTTAAAGTGGTCTTTATCTGGATTATTGCTGCAGTGTGTTTTGGACTGAAGGGATGGAAGCTGGAGGGGCTAGAAGGGCTACTCTTTTATGGTGAAGGGAATGAGACTCACTGGTCTAAAATGGAATCTGGCTGATCTGCAAGTTTTCCATCAGCTCTGGATAGCTTTTATTGTGTGCCTCCAAGTCTTATGATGTCCTTAAGGCAAACTTATCATAGGGTTTTCTTGGCATGTTTCTTCAGAGGGGGGTTGCTATTCCTATCCTCTGAGGCTGAGAGAGTATGCCTTGCCCAAGGTCACCCAGTGGATTTCATGGTTCAACAGAGAATCGAACCCTGGTCTACAGAGTTTTAGTCCAACACTCAAACCACTACTGTTACGCTGGCTCTGAATTTCCAGTAAAAAAAATAAATCAGTGCTCATCCATGGACTAGAGGCCCATTGACATTCATCCCTCCACATTTGCAACTTTGAGTTTTGTGGATTTGATTATTCACGGATTTTATTAATATGTTCTCTCTAGGTTCTCCAGTGCAACTCTATGGCCAACTTTAACCAAAGGTTGCACTGAAGGAGCTACAGATTCCTAGAGAGAACACTCCACTAGCCATCTGTAGCTCCTCCAGCACAGGGGTAGGCAACCTTTCCCCTTTAAGGGCCGAGGGACTTCAGCTCCCAGAAGCCTCAGCCATGTTGGCCAACAGTCCCATGTTGGCCAATAGCTCCTGGGATTCTGGGAGCTGAAGTCCCTCGGCCCTTAAAGGGGAAAGGTTGCCTACCCCTGCTCCAGCACAAGTCTATGGTCAATGTCTGGCAGATGTTGACCAGAGACTTGCACTGGAGGACCTAGAGATTCCTAGAGAGGTGTTCTCTCAGGTAAAAACATAGTGGTTTTGTTATTTGTGGTTTTTCCACATTCACAGGGGTCCTGTGCCCCTAACCCCAGCAAATGTGGAGGGATGAGTGTATATCATTGTAGTGATGCTGCTTTAACTGCCATGCTTCCATCCTAGAGAAGTCTGTGAGTTGCAGTTTCATGAGGGCCAACACGGTATAGTAGTTTGGCTGAGGGGGTTAGACTAAAGCAAAGCAGCTTCATTTATATACCGCTTCATATAACGCTATGGGATGTTTAAGCGGTTTACAACTATGAGCTGATTGTCCCCCAACAAGCTGGGTACTCATTTTAGCGACCTCGGAAGGATGCAGGTCTGAGTCGAGCCTCAGCCCTGGCTGGTATTGAACTCGCAACCTTGTGGTTTACTACACCTCTAGAGATGAGGGTTTATAGAATCATAAGAGTTGAAAGATAATCCAAGGGCAATCCAGTCCAACCCTATTCTGCCATACACAATCCAAGCACTCCCAGTCCAGACAGGTGGCTATCCAGAACTGGTAGACACACTTCCAGCTGGAGATGAAGCAATGTTCGTGAGAAAAATACAATGTCCCCAGCTGAAATGTGGCTTTCTTGAGACCTAAAGGGTAACTTTCCCAAGAGATATGTCCAATTTTACTGTTGAGATATCATGTTTCAGATTTCCTCTCATGTAGGATACAACCCTGTTGGACAATCAACCTTATACCAACTGCATATAGGGATTGCTGTAAGCAGTATCATATTGTCCCACAAAATTATTCTTATTTTTTTACAGCTTTGTGTTTATCTGTATAAATTGATATACTGCTGAATATAAAAAAATAGAGCAATAAAATCAAAACAATAAAGGCATAATAATATAAAGACAATTACATGGTCAGTACAAACATTCTGTGTTGCTGAGTCAAATTACAGGGGCAGTCTCAGTGAAAAAGCTATTTTAAGCACTATTTTAAAACATGAAACTGTCAGTGCATACCTAAGATTCATAAAAAGTCACTTCTGAAGAGCAGACACTGCAACATTGAAAGGTTTGCTATTTGTTGTCTTAGGTTAGACTTCAGGAGCCTGCACTAGAACTAAGAGTGCCTCTCCAAAGGGCCACAAGGACTATGCAGGGGACAAAACCTTGTTGTTAACTGCCCTCAAGTCAACCTCAACTCATGGCAACCCTGTGCATGAGACCCCCTGTCCTCCACTGCTTTGCTCAGGTCCTGCAGTCTCATGCCCATGACCTCTCTGAGTCCAGCCATCTAGTGTGTGGTCTTCCTCTCTTTCTACTACCCTCTAACTTTCCTACCATCATTGTCTTTTCCAGTGATTCATGTCTTTTCACAATGTGGCCAAAGTAGAACAACCTCAGTTTAGTCATCCTGGCATCCAGGGAGGTTTGGGCTTAATCTGTTCTAGAATCCATTTGTTTGTTTTCTTGGCCGTCCACGATGTAGCAGAATTGGTGAATGACCAGAAAAGTAGGAGAGGAAAACAAACTTTATTTAGCTGGCAGATTTTCAGTGGGATCCTTCCCAAAGAACCGAGCCCTGCCTTAAACTCAAACGGTTACTTTTATAACATTTTAGTAATAGTAGGTTGGGCTTCAACATTCAGCCCCGGATACACATTCTATATAAGGCATGCCGTAGCATTTCAAGACCATTTCATTGGTCTTATAGCTTTTTCTTGATATTTCTGCAAGGCTATGTACACATGAACAGCTCACGATCACTACATGATTGATTCATGATCTCTTCCTCCTACTGGGTCTACCATCAGAACATGCACATCTTGACTTCTGATCATCGCTCCCCTCCCATTGTTCCCGTGTGGTCTACTGTGGTCTCTTCTGACCACAAATCTGGCTTCACTTTAAGGGTTTGTTTACATCTGTGTCCTGTTTGGACCAAGCTGCCCTTGTTTGCAGCACAGCTTTTGTTGTTAACTGCCTTCACGTCGATCTCAACCCGTGGTGACCCTATGGATGAAACATCTCCAAGACTCTCTGTCCTCCACTGCTCTGCTTAAATCCTACAACCCCTTAATACCTGTGACCTCCTTAATAGAGTCCATCCATCTGGCATGTGGCCTTCCTCTCTTCCTACTTCTCTCCACCTTTCCCAGCATTATTGTTTTTTCCAAAGAGTCCTCTCTTCTCATGATGTGTCCAAAGTACGACAGCCTCAGTTTGGTCATCTTAGCTTCCAGGGAGGTTTCCGGCTTGGTCTGCTCTAGGACCCATTTGTTTGTCCTTTTTGCTGTCCATCGGATCCTCAGCACTCTTCATGCATTGATTTTCTTCCTGTTATCTTTCTTAACTGTCCAGCTCACACATCCATACATGGTAATAGCGAATACAATGGCTTGTATGATTCTAACTTTTGTGCTGAGTTGTATATCTTTGCATTTTAGAATCTTTTCCAGTTCTTTCATAGCCAACCTCCCCATTCTTAGTCTTCTTTTGATTTCCTGACTGCAGTCCCCATTTCTATCAATGTTTGATCCCAGGTATGGGAATTCTTTCACTATTTCTATTTCTTCATTGCCTAAGTTGAACTTGTGAAGGTCCTCGTTGGTCATTATTTTTGTTTTCTTTATGTTCAGTATTAAGCCTGCCTCAACACTTTCTTCTTTGATCTTCCTTAGTAGGTGTCTCAGGTCTGTGAAGTTTTCTGCTAGTACTATCATGTCATCTGAGTATCTTAGATTGTTGATATTTGTCAGGAACGCATTAGCTTAATGTGTTCCTGCCAGAATATGCTTTGATGGAATTTTGTTAAGAGATGGGATTGTTAAGATATGGTTAACTGTGATGGTTGGAGCAGTGAGGTTGTGCCATAACAGTTATTGAGTTGCAAAGGGGAAACGTGCTAGCTGAGAACTGAAAGGCCTTTCTGGAATGTGTGGGATGCTCCTGCTTTGGCTGAGGCTAGAGGCTTGAGTTTAAAAACATGTTTAAATATATAAGGAGTGGGGTTATAAAGTGATTCATGCATAGGTAGATGGCTTGATAGTTTAATAAGTAATGGGTTTAGGATTTATTATGTTATGCTGGTAAATGGGTTGAATACATGTGGGTGATGGAATTGATTTCTGTGTGATCCTGGCCCCAGGCGATACATCACACAGAGTGCACAAATGGAGTGCAGGTGTTGCTTCAAGGTTGTTTTGTCTAATGTTGGTGGGAAGCTGTGAATTCACATGCACTTGATCTTTTGTTGGATTTTCCAGACAGTAGGACGTTACATCATGTGAATGACCGAAGCACGGGAATGTATGACCAAACACTGAGTGACACCAGACTATGGGGAGGGACAACTGCTATGTTTATAAAAGTGTTTCAATGTGCTTTGACTTCAGACTTGTCAAAGAAGTCAGACCTGTCTACTATGTTTTCTTTTCTGCAATAAAGCTGTCCTTTTGACTTTATGTCTGGGATCTGTCTTTTTGATCTGAAAAAAGACTTGTGGGCATGCTATACATGACAATATTCCTTCCTCCTATTTTCACTTCTACTTCTTCTATGTCCAAGCCTGTTTTTCTTATAATATATTCTGCATACAATTTGAACAGAGCTAGCTTCCTGTTATTCGCTGAAGTTAAGCTACATCCTCTGCAAGCTTAAAGCTTCTCTATTTCACCTTGCCCAGTTGCTTACCTTAGCCATTTATTATCTGTCTACCACAATAGTATTCTCAGCATTCTTCTCTAGCACCACATCTCAAATGGGTTGATATTCCTTCTATCAGCTTTCTTCACTGTCTAGCTCTCACAGCCATACATGGTCATGGAGAATATGATGGGTTGGAAGACCCTCACTTTAGTGTTCAGTTGTATATCTTTACACTGTAGGATCTTGTCCACTTCTTTCACAGCTGTCCTTCCCAACTCTAGTCTTCTTCTAATTTCTTGACTGCAGTCTCCATTCTGATCAATATTTGATCCAAGGTATGGGAATTATTTGACAATTTCAATTTCCTCATAATCTAGGATGAATTATTCTAGCTCTTCTGTGGTCATTATTTTTGTTTTCTTAATGTTCAACATTAATCCTGGCTTGGCACTTTCTTCCTTGATCTTCTTCAGTCATTGTTCCAGGTCTTTCTTGTTTTCTGCTGGTAATATTGTGTCATCTGCATGTCTTAGATTGTTAATTTCCTTTGTCCACTCCTCCTACCTGTCTGTCTAAGTCTGAGCTGCATACAATATTTTTGTCATACATGTTGAATAGGTAGGGTGATAGTATGCAGTCTTGCCTGACCCCTTTGCCAATTGGGAACCATTCTGTTTCTCCATATTCAGTTCTGATGGCAGCCTCTTGTCCTTTACACAAGTTACACATTAGAACAATTAGATGTAGTGGTACTCCCAATTTTTCTGAAAGCACTCCATAGCTTTTCATGGTCTATGCAGTCAAAAGCTTTGGTGTAATAAATAAAGCACATGCAAAGTTTATTTTGGAATTTCCTATTCCTCTCCATTATCCATAGTATGTTTGCTATGTGATCCCTAGTGCCTCTACTTTCATGGATCCAGCTTGCATCTCTGGGATTTCTTGTTCCATGTATGGCAGGAGTCTTTCTCACAGAATTTTGAACATGACTTTGCTTGCATGGGAAACTAGTACAACAGTTCAAAACTAGGTCTCTCCCAATACTGCAACTCCCATCAGCCCTAACCAAAGGTCCAATATCTAAGGTCCACAGTTGCCCTCGGCTGGTTGCTGTTGTTATTTGCCATCAAGCTGGCTTCCACTTATTTGATTCTAGAAATTATCACACGGGGAAAATCAGGGGAAATCGGGGGTTTAAAGAGTCAATATCCCAAGAAAATCATGCAATCACGGTGAAGATTTTCACACGATGTCGCCATTTTCGCATTATTATCCCGTGAATAAAGCAGCAAAATCATGCTGCTTTTTATTCACAGTATTTCCCCATGAATGAAGAGCTGTGCAATTTGCCACTTTATTCATGGGATAATTGCGTAATAATGGCAACGTCGCATGAAAATCTTCACATTATTATGCAATATTAGTGGGAGCGTAGCGCTATGCTCCTGTCTTTTCTTCATTGTGTGATAAAAGTCCTCTGTGAGTAAAATATCTTCAAAGCCCCTGATAATTAACAGTCCTGCCCAGGCCTAACAAATTCTGGGCCGTGTACTGCCTTCCACTTTGCCAAGCATTTTCTACTGAGTCAACCAAGGCAAGCTACTAATTTTGTCTTGTATGTCTTTATTTGTTCTAGGTCTAATTTCTTTGTCTTTTTAGCAGGCCATTGTATCTGTGGAACTCACCTCCACCATCGAGTTTCAAATAACAGCTAGTTCCTTCCTAGCTATCCCTCCAAGTCTTTGTCTTCTTCTGACTTTTTGACTACAGTCTCCATTTTGATTACTGACGGAGCTGTGCAGTAATTCTGTAACTATTTCTACAGGATGAAACAGGTGGGCAAAATAAAGCATTTTACAGGTGTTTTGAAGGCAGGGTGTTTAGATCACGTACACCTTGAAAGCGGCTGGAAACCAGACTGAAGCCATGCTCTGGGGCTAAAAACTAGAATAAAAAAAAGGGCTCAGTCGTCTCACAAAAGGAAAAGGATGCTCAACTTAAGGAAAATGGAGCAGAGGACATAATAGGAGAAATGAAGCACAGAATAAGTGCAGTAATACCTGCTTAATCTAAATGAATTTAAATCTCTGGGACCAGATCAGCTACATCCAAGGGTATAAAAAGAACTGGTAAATGTAATCTCAGAGCCACTGGCAATAATCTTTGAGAACTCCTGAAGAACAGGAGAAGTCCCAGCTGACTGGAGGAGGGCAAACATTGTCCCCATCTTCAAAAAGGGGGGAAAAGAGGATCTCAACAACTATCCCCCAGTTAGTCTGACATCAATACCAGAAAAGATTCTAGAGCAGTTCATTAAACAGAGAGTCAGTGAACATTTAGAAGAGAATGCCATAATCATTAAAAGTCAACATGGTCTCAAAAACTAAAGTCTCAAAAACAAGTCATGCCAGACTAATCTGATCTCTTTTTTTGATAAAATTACCAGTTTAGAAGATGAAGGGAATGCGGTAGATATAGCATATCTTGATTTCAGTAAAGCCTTTGACAAGGTCCCCCATGATATTCTTGCAAACAAGCTAGTAAAATATGGGCTAGACAATGCAACTGTTAGGTGGGTTAGTAATTGGTTGAGCAACCAAACCCAAAGGGTGCTCAGCAATGGCTCCTCTTCATCCTGGAGAGAAGTGACCAGTGGGATGCCACAGGCTTCTGTCCTGGGCCCAGAGCTATTCAATATCTTTGTCAACGACTTGGATGAAATAATACAGGGCATGCTTACCAAATTTGTAGATGACACCAAATTAGGAAGAGTAGCTAATACCCCAGAGGAGAGGATAAAAATTCAAAATGAGCTTAATAGGTTAGAAAGCTGGGCCAAAACTAAAAAAATGAACTTCAACAGGGAGAAATGTAAGGTACTACACTTAGGCAGAAAAAATGAAATGCATAGATATAGGATGGGGGACACCTGGCTTAACAAGACTACATGCAAAGGAATCTGGGAGTCCTAGCAGACCACAAGTTGAACATGAGTCAACAGCATGATGCAGCAACTAAAATGGCCAATGCAATTCTAGGCTGTATCAATAGATGTATAGTGTCTAGATCAGGGGTCCCCACGCTTTTTGATCCGGGGGCCGGTTCGCTGGCCCCCAGATCTTCTGGGGGTGGTGGAGGTGCGCGCGCATGCACGTGCGTGGCACGTGCACTACTCGGGCGCCATTTTGTGTTCCAAAATGGTGCCTGGAGTCGTGTGCATGCACGCGTAACGCCAGGCGCATGCGCATGACTCCGGACACCATTTTGGAATACAAAATGGTGCCTGGCGGCAGCGGCGAGATGGGGGCGGCAGGACCGGCCATGGGCCAGTAAAAAGGTCTCGACGGGCCGAGACTGGCCCACAGGCCGTAGTTTGGGGACCCCTGGCTAGATCAAGGGAAGTAATAGTGCCACTCTATTCTGCTTTGGTCAGGCCTCAGCTGGAATACTGTGTCCAGTTCTAGGCACCACAATTCAAAAATGATGTTGACAAATTGGTGTCCAGAGGAAGCCAACCAAAATAGTGAAGGGTTTGGAAACCATGTCCTATGAGGAGAGACTTAGGGAGCTGCGTATGTTTAACCTGGAGAAGAGAAGGCTAAGAGGTAATATGATAGCCAAGTTTAAATATTTGAAAGGATGTCATATTGAGGATGGAATAAGCATGTTTTCTGCTTTTTTTCTTCTTCTAGAGCAGGGGCCGGCAACCTATGGCCCCTAGGCCGGTTCCGGCCCAGGTTGCCAGATTTACCGGCCCAGGCGGACCCCTGCTGCCGCCGCGCGTTTTGGGCTGCGTGGCGGTGGCGGCGGTGTGCGCGGGGGATTTGCGTGCGTGCGTGCGTGCGTGCGTGAGTGCGCGCGCCGCCATTCCCCCCCCCCCTCGGCCCAGCGGAGACCAGGACTTCGGGGGACCAGCCCAGGTCTCAAAAAGGTTGCCTACCCCTGTTCTAGAGAATAGGACTTGGAACAATGGATGCAAGCTACAAGAAAAGAGATTCCACCTAAACATTAGGAAGAACTTCTTGATAGTACATAAGAAATGTTCGACAGTGGAACACACTCCTTTGGAGAGTGGTGGAGGCTCCTTCTCTGGAGATTTTTCAACAGAGGCTGGATGGCCATCTGTTGGGGGTGCTTTGCTTGTGAGTTCCTGCATGGCAGAATGGGGCTGGACTGGATAGCCCTTGACGTCTCTTCCAACTCTGTGATTCTATGACTCTAATGTATTTTGGTTGCTGAATATACATATACATATACATTATGTAAAATATATATATTTTACCACAGTGTTTTTTCCCACAAATTTGATATTTTTATCAATTCAGTTGTAACTCAGCTTTGACTAAGTGGAGATGCTGATGTTCCAATTTTTTTTCAGTGCTTTTTTTTTTTTAATTTTTTTTTTATTACAAATAAAATACACATACATAACATGTAACATAACATATAACATAAATCAATAACATTCATCTCTGTTATCCCCTTCCCTCCCCCCTCCCCTAAACTTAAAATATCTTCCATTCTCCATTTCTACATACATTCCCTAGACTAGACAACACAAAACTGACTTCCTTGGTCTGAACCCTTACCGTTTATTTTATTGACTCTACTTGTCTATCTTTGTAAGTAGTAACTAATTTTCTTCAACTTCACCTATAACACTTTTGCCTTCCCTAATCTTAATTTATTCTCCTTGATTATATTACCATCTTAATCGATTCATTTTCTTTTATTCTGACTTACCTACATAGGTACCTTGTTAGATTTTATCTTGTATATTAGGCCATTTCCCCCTTATATAACTATACAGTTTTTCCCAAACCTTCCTATCCTGCTTCCTTTTTTCTTTAGCTTCAGCATTTATGGCTAAATTATCTCTTAGTCCTTCCGAAATTATATCTATTTCCAACATTTCTAACAATTTAAGAATCCATTCTTCCAACATAATGTCTTTCTTTTTTTTCCAATATTTTGCATACGTTAATCTGGCAGCTGTTAACATATAAAAAATTATTTTGCCGAATCTTCTTTCTATCTCATCCTCCAACATATTTAGGAGCAAAATTTCAGGTTTATGCTTTAACTCTATATCCAAAATTTCTTTAATTCCTTTAACTATCATTTTCCAGAAATTTTCAGCATATACACAATTCCACCATAAATGAAAAAACGTACCTTTCTCCCTTTGACATTTCCAACAGAGGATTTGACCATTACCATAAATTCTACATAGTTTTTCCGGAGATAAGTGCCATCTATACATGATTTTAACAAAATTTTCCTTTATATCCTGGCTTACAGTATATTTCATTCTTTGACCCCATGATATTTCCCATTGTCTTAACTCCAATGGTTTTTTACAATCTTTTGCCCATTTGATCATGTTTTCTTTAACTAAATCTCCTTCCATCTGGTAATCCAATAATGTCTTATAGAATCTTGATAAAGCGGCTGGTTTCTCTTTCAACATTATTTCTTCTAATTTCGAAAGATTTTCTGTAATTTTCTTTGTATTTTTGTCCATTTTAAATCTAGCTTCCATTTGATAATACAAAAACCAGCTACACTTAAAGCCTTCATCTTTAATCTGTTCTATAGGTTTCATTGCAAATCCATTGCCCATTTTTTTCAGTACATCTCTATACCTCAACCAATTTTCTTTTTTTTTTGTGCATCAGTGTTGAACAATGCTTCATGGGGGGATAACCAGAGGGGGATATCTGGACTAATCCATCTTTTATATTTATCCCATGTTTTGTACAGAGAAGCTCTTATGAAGTTATTTTTAAAGGCAGCATGTACTTTGACTTTACCATAAAACATATATGCATGGTATCCAAATCTAAGATCATGACCCTCTAATTTTAATAATTTCTTGTCTTCTAATCTAACCCAAGTGCTTAACCATTCTAGAGTACATGCTTCATAGTAAATTTTCACATTGGGAACTGCTAGCCCACCTCTCTTTGTTGAATCCTGCATGTAATTTTGTTTGATTCTTGGTTTCTTGCCCTCCCAAATGTATTCTGAAATCTGTTTTTGCCACTCTACAAAAAGTTTGTCATTTTTGATCACAGGAATGGTACGAAAAAGAAATAATATCTTGGGAATTAAGTTCATTTTCACAGCCGCAATCCTCCCCAAGAGAGACAACTTCAGATTTTTCCACTCTTTCATCTCCCTCTTTACTTCCTCCAATTTTTTTTCAGTGCTTTTGAATGGATTTTTATTCCCTAGTGTTTGGAAAGCCTATTTGAAGGCTTTAACCCCTTTGGTCCAAAACACACTGCAGAAATAATCCAGTCTGAGACCACTTTAATGGCTCTGGCCCACTGCTAGGGAATTCTAGGAACTGTAGTTTTGTGAGACATTTAGTCTTCTCTGTTAGAGAGACCTGGTCGCACAATAAACTACAATTCCCAGGATTTCCTAGCACTGAGCCAGGGCAGTTAAAGCGGTGTCAAACTGGATTATTCCTGCAGTATATCTTAGACCATTAAAAAAAAATAATTCTCAATTTTGTAGTCCTGTGTGATTAGTCTTAAAAGTGCTTCAAAACTCCTTTTCCCCAGTTTCAACCACAATCTCCAAGGTCTTCTAGAATGGGTTTAAGTAAAAAATCCTTCCTCCTGTCCCGGTGGGGGGCAGTTGAGGACATGGGAGGGATCTATCTTATTATCCACCAAAGTGTAAAAATATTATTTTATTGATAGTTATGCCCAGACTTCAACAGCCAACAAGATCATGGATTCTGCATGCTGCAGAGGGGGAGAAGGGGAGGGGGGAAGAGCAATCCTCGACTCCAGTTGGGCTGCATCTGCACTGCAAAAATAATGCAGTTTGACACCGTTTTACCTGCTATGGGTCTTTGCAGACTGCCAGAAATAATGCAAATTGAGTCCACTTTAAGGGTTAGGGAATCATGGGAACTGTATTTTATTGTGGCACCAGAGCTCTCTGACAGAGAAGGCTCAATGTCTCAGAAAAAAACAACAACAGTTCCCATGATTCCCTAGCACTAACCCTAACTGTTAAAGTGGACTCAATCTGCACTATTTCTGGCAGTCTGCAAAGGCCCTATGTCTCCATCCCACAGAATCTCAGGATTTGTAGTTTTTAGATATTTAGCCTTCCCTGCCAGAGATCTCTGGTGCCCCAACAAAGTACAATTCCCAGAATTCCATAGCATTGAGCTACGTCAGTTCAAGCAGTGTCAAACTGGATTATTTCTGCAGTGCGGATGCAGCTTCAGCTGTTTGTTTCACAAAGGGTTTGAGCATTGGGCTACGACTTCGAAGACCAAGGTTCGATTTCTAGGTCGGCCATGAAACCCACTGGGTGTCCTTGGTCAAGTCACACTCTCTCAGCCTCAGAGGAAGGCAAAAATGTATTCAAACCCCTCTGAACAAATCTCTCCAAGAAAACACCATAAATTGGGAACGACTTGAAGGCATACAACAAGAACAACAAGCACCTACACACTGTAGGAATGATACAGTCTTGATACCACTTGGTGCAGCTCCATCCTATGGAATTCTGGCCTTTAGCCTGTTCTGCCAAAGAGCTCTGGTGCCTCACAAAACTACAAATCCCATGATTCTATAGGATGGAGACATGGCAGTTACGGTGGCCTAAAAGAGCCTTAGTTCTACAGTGCAGCTACCGCACCCCAAGTAATGAATCCATTTCCTTTTACAGTACGTACTTCTTCTCTCTGTCAGTGCCAGTGAAAAGGCCTGAGGGTGAGGGATAGAGCGGCCCTGTTGGGGAGTATAGGAGGGTGAGGGATAGAGCGGCCCTTCTGGGCTCCTCCCGCTTTCCCTGCCACTCCCTCGAGAATCTCGCGTCCTCTCGCGGTCGTTCCCAGCTCGCGCGCACCCTCCTCAGGCGGCCATTTTGGGCGACGGGTTCTCGGCGCGGGCGGAGCAACAAGTCCTTCTCCGCCCAGCGCTGTGGAGAGCGAAGGGGAGCCGTTTGGAGGAGAGAAGGAGGAAATGGCGGCTGCCGTCGTCGCCGTCGCGCGTCTAGGCTGAAGGCGGCGAGGCCACGGGAGGCAGCGACGCCGAAAGCGGGAGCCGGTTCCCTCCCCAAGTCCCCGTTTCCCCTCCTCTTCTCCGGTGAGTGAGGGAGCTGAGCGGCTGGGCCTGGAAAATGGAGGGAGGAGGAGGAGGAGGCCGAGATGGAGGCCGAGGAAGCGGGGAGGGAAAGGAAGGAGAGAGGGAAAAGAAGGGAGGCCTCTCGTTGCCCAAAATATATACAGATTTGTGCACGAACGTTACACGCCTCGACTCCTGACTACATATGTGTATATATATATATAATATATATATATATATATATATATATATGTTTGTGAGTGTGTCTTCTCTCACTCTTTCTCTCTATAGGATATGCGTGTGTGGGGTGTATATATATATATATAGACGGGAGTGAAGGCAACAATAGACGATTGTGACAATAGAGAAGAGTGAAAGCGTGAAACATTCCCTCACAAATTTGTATATATTGGACCACGAGAGGTCTCCTCCCTTATATGTGTGTGGAGACACACACACACAAATATAGGACATATATAGCCGCCCTGAGTCCCCGTTTTGGGAGAAGGGCGGGTTATAAATAAATAAATTGATATATATCGCGAACAGCGTGAAACAGTCGCTCAGAAATTTATCTATTTTGGACGAGAGGCCTCCCCTCTTCCGTGTGTGTGTGTATGTACACTTATATAAATATAGAACATATAGCTAGGCGTGAAACATTCGCGCACCAATTTATATATTTTGGACGACGAGAGGCCTCCCCTTTTTTGTATAAGTATATATTAGGTGTGTGTGTGTATAATATATATATATATATATATATACACACACACACACACAGAGTATATATTGATACAGAAAAGGGGCCTCTCGTGTGTGTATATATATATATATACACACACATATAGGGGTGTGTGTGTGTGTGTATATATATATATATATATATATATACACACACACACACACACACACACACACACACAGACAGACATCTTGTCAGGCGTCAAGGCGTGAGGCATTCACGCACCACTCCATAGTGATAACACAATCCAGTGACGACGCCTGGCTGCCTTTCCGTGAAAGAAAGGGGCCTCTCTGGGGGCCCTCCAGATCCCACTCTCCGGCCGCCCTTTGTTGGGCCCAATGGCGCCGGAGGATAACGCGGTGGAGGTGGAGGTTGGTGGTGGGTTTTAACGACGTTCAAGGCCTCCCCGGACGGCGGGTTGGGGGTTTCAACTGGCTTTGTGAGGGCAGAATGGCCTCCCACGCTCACTTCGAATTTTCAGGACCTTTTTCCCGGCCGTTTCCTACTAAACTGGCCTGTTTAGAAGGCGGTTCCTTCAGTAGCAGGAGACCTTCTGGCCACTCCTTAGATGCTATATAAACCAACACAAGCTTATCAGGGGGGGGTCAGTTTCATAGTTGTTGTTGTTGTTTTTTAATGGAACTGTTCAGTTTTAAATCCTTACCATGGTGGTGGTGTTCTTTTTTTTTAATCTCCTTTTACCCATAAGGATTTGGGCCTTCACAGGGTGACCAGACGTCCTCCATTTTGAGGACCTTGCCTACATCCCCCCCTTCTGTCCAGGAAGAATTCCAAAATGTCCTCCATTTTGAGTATGACTAAGAAGCATGAACATATATTTATGTTAGTGCTTTTAGCTTTTTATTTGGGAATGGCCAACATTTTCCATGGATGTCCCACATTTTGCGATGTCTTTTTCTTTCTTTGCAGTTAAGACATCTGGTCACCCTGGGCCTTCATCATTACACCACTAAAGCAACAGATAGGGTTTGTCCTTGCTATCCATAAATGTGTCTTCTCAGTTTTTCAGTGGCTAAACATGGTTTTTATTCCCCCCCCCCCCACACACCTTATTGTTTGGTGTGCTTTTAGGTCACCTATGGTGACCCCTTAAATTTCAAAGGGTTTTCAAAGGTGGCTTTTCCAGTTCTTTCCTCTGAAACGTAGCCTACAGCACCTGGTAGTCCTTCATTTAACATGTGTGGTTTGTGTGATCCTTGGCAGACAACAAATAACTTCTGTGCTAATTCATATTATGCTAAAGTTTAATATGGTAGTTATTGCCCATGATAAACAATTAATAAAATATAATTATATTATTATAAAAGGTTTGAAGTCTCAGTAATAGTGTGGGTAAGATACCTTTTATTGTACTACAAAACATATGACAGGGAAAAATAAACAGGCATTGGACCTTGTTAATTTTGTAATGCTAAATTACTTAATTGAATACACACATTTAACTGCTAATTGCCAAACATTGACAGAACAGTTTTATCTACTGCATTGGGGTGATGTGCAGGCATATGAATGTATCCAAAGCCTTACCAGGCTCATGCCAGGAGGGTGGTAGCACAGAAGGAACAGCATTTTTGTTATCTGAATAGAACTGGTCAGGAGTGGTGTTTGTGGCAGATGGGACCTGGGTCCAATATTGGATTTTCTTTCTTTTGCTTGGAGGGGGATATTTCTGTCTATCTCATGGCCCTGGAATGCCATTCCAGGGACTAGGACATGGTTTCATAAATCTGAAATTCTTTGCTTATAAGTGTAGTAGATCTTTATAAGTTTCTCATAAAAAATGATTTATGGGGGGAAAAACAATCTGTGAGGTGCCATTATATTTCAGGGTGTTAATCATATGTCCCTCTAGATATTTTAGGACTGCAAGTCCTAGCAGTGCTAGTCAGGATGGCCAATGGCAAGGTTTGCCAAGAGGTGCTCTCTGTAAACCTGGAGGAGGTGGTGGTCATGATTTCCCTCCCAAATGTCTTTGAATTGTATAAGCTTAACCAAACCAAAATGTGCTGTGCGTCCATAGTATTATAATCTTTTTTTTAAAAAAAAAGTTTACTGATTTGTGTATAACAAAAGAATTCTAGATCAGTATCTGGGGCAGCTGATGAATGTGTTTGCTTATTTACAGAAATAATTCACATCCCAGCTTTCTGTGCTTTAAAGACAATCTCCAAGACCGTTTCTAGAACTTGTAATAAGAAATACAGTAAATCAGACAATTTAAAAGCTGCCTGATTAGTTAGGATATAAATTGCTTATTATTCTACCAAATGAGTGGAAGCAAATCTGATGGAAAGCTACCAGTAGAGGTTCCAAATAGACCTTTCTTTTAGGAGGATAGTCCACAGATATGGTGCTATAATTGAAAAGGTTACCTCCTGCATACCTACAGACTATATGTCTGCTGGCAAGGGAATACAAAGGAGAGATTACAATACTTTAATATTTTTCTGCTTGGGCAATTTCTTAAGGTAGTTGCCCCATTTTGCAAGTAGTTAAGTGTTCTTTTCTGATAAATTCAAATGTTTACAACAGCATGGTCTTCCTTTAATAAATTAACATTGATTGATTTTCAATATCCCATTTGTGCTTGGCTGTATACTCTCAGGAACCTTATATATTAATGTGGTAGTAATCTTAGGAATCAAAGCCAGAATTAATTAATTATTTTGTGAAAATAATTTATTTTCATGTTTTGGAAGGGAAATTAATCATGTCAGCATCAGTTGATACATCAAGATAAACTACGGTATGTTAAAAACCTTGTGCAACATTCATATTGCAAAGATTGTTCGTGGATCTTTAAAACAGCATTCCATGACACACATGAGGAGTTGATGGTAGAATTATAGACTAATACGCTTGCAGAATTAGAGATAAATGTGCAAATTACACTAGAAGTGGAGATACTGTTTGAATTTATAAAGTATGTAAGAGTGGCCATAACATTTATAGTCTTAGTAGATAGAATATTGTGATGTGGTTAAGTTTCTTGGCTTGGCTTTACTTTGAAGGAAGATGAAGGGTTGGTGGTCTTGAAGTTGAGGAGCAATCCTGTTTTAAAAACACATTGGCAGAAGGCTTTTTCACTGGTTTGCCTATAGTATTCTATAGCTGGTGTGGAATCAAATGGGACATTTGAGCTGTGGGAGAGTCATGGAGTTGAGTTGACCATGAGTTCTGACTAGGGAAAAAATGATTTGCAGGACCTAAAGTACCTTGCAGACATCCCTACCCCCCATTTACTCCAGGCCTGTTATTAGTGGTTCTCTCTTGTTAATTAAAAAATTAAATCTACCTGGCTGTTTTGAACTAACTTGCTTCTGTGGTCATGGTACTGTTCATTTTTCATTAATTAATTTAGAGTATTTATGTCCCACTCTTCTGCCACAAAGGCTCTTAGAGCACCTTAGAAATTGGTAATTAGACAGTTGTTAATGGACCCCTCCCCACATATTGCTTGTCTGTGGTCCAAAGCATACTGCAGAAATAATCCAGTTTAGGATCACTTTAACTGTCCTGGATCGATGCTGGAGAAGTCTAGGAACTGTAGTTTTGTGAGACATTTAGCCTTCTGTGTCAGAGAGCTTTGGTGCCACAATAAACTACAATTTCCAGGTTTTCCTAGTACTGAGTCATGGAAGTTAAAGCAGTCTCTCAAACTGGATTATTTCTGCAGTGTGTTTTGGACCTATATCCTGTATGCATATCTGGGAGTAAGGGCCTGAACAGACTGCCAGAAATAATCTAGCTTGAGACCACTTTAACTGCTCTGGCTCAGTGCTTGGGAATCAAGGGAATTGTAGTTTTTTCTGAGGCATTGAGCTGGATTATTTCTGGCAGTCTGTTCTGGCCCTAAATCCTTTGAGCTGAAAATTTTCCTTCTGACTGTTCAATCAGGATTGTGCTGTGTTTTTGCTTTAATTATGTAGTCGTTTCTCCTCCAGATCTCTTTGAACCTTTTTTCATTGTAGTGATTTGGAGTACTGGAACTATTCCCCCTCCCCCCCCCCCCAATAGATGCCATAGATGTAGACTTTTCAACCTCATGGCTTTCTAGAGTTCAGTAAAAGCTGTGACTTTACTACTTAAAGGACTTAAAAATAATATATTATGCTGCTTTGTGAATTCTTCAGAGTTTAAAATAAAAAGGAGATGGTCCTCCTTTTGCAAAATAAGTCTTTTGCATTGCTAGTTTTGTAGCCTAAACATGATGCTTTAATTGTATGCTTTAACAACCTTTCTTTTTAAAATAGCTCAGTTCTGAACTTTTTGTGTTGCAAAAATGTGTATTTTTTAAACTTTTATTATTTGATTTGAAAATAAGGTTTATTTTCACAAGTACTGTATACAATATCTTCCCATAATATTGCAGTGTTTGTATCATTTCATGAATGAATGGTTAGTACTCTACGCCCTCTTTTGTGAAAGTGTATAGTCTCTGTTGAGAGCCAGCATGCTGTAGTCACGCTAGCGCAGGGGTAGGCAACCTTTTTGAGCCGGGGCCGGGTTGCTGTCCCTCAGACAATTGGGGGGCCGAAGCACCAAAAATAAATAAATAAATAAATGCACACTCACTCAGCCCCAGAAAAGCCATGGCAAAACCCCTGTGGAGATTTTGCCAATAAAACCCCAAGAATAAGTAATAACAACTATAATCAATATCATCATGGTGGGCAGCGGCGGCAGGACTGCCCTGGGGCTGGTCCAAAGGCCTCGGGGAGCCGCATTTGACCCCCCAGGCCTTAGGTTGCCTACCCCTGCGCCAGGGGTTCCCGAGGAACCTTTAGGGCATTCCCAGGTGTTCTGCAGTTGCTCCAGGAAAATGAAAGAAATAAAAATGGAATAAAATTAAAGAATAAGAATATATTCTTATATATACTCCCAAACACCATAAAGTTGTAAGACATAGGGTAGGCCTCTTAGGGGCTCCACCATAGAAATAAGAGCTCCGTGAGTCAAAAAAGGTTGGGAACCCTTGAGTGGTATAAGTGTTGAACTAGGACTCTGGAGAACACGGTTTGAATCCTGGCTCAGTCATGAAACCCACTGGGTGACCCTGGGCAAGTCACGTTCTCTCAGCCTCAGAGGATGGCAATGGCAAACCCCCTCTGAAGAAGCTTGCCAAGAAAACCCCATGATAGGGTCACCATAGGTTGGAAATGACTTGAAGGCACACAACAACAGTCTCTGTTACTTTTTAATTTTTTTACAATTTAAAATATTTCACTATTGGATTCATTTTAGAACAGTAAAACTGAAATGTGTGTAATGTGTATAATTAACTGCACCTTACATAATATAACTAAAAAAATCAAGGTCTAAATCCTTTGCCACTCTCAACAAGAGTAGATTCTTTGAATCAGTGGGATTTAGGTAAATATTAATGTGCATGTGTGCTTGTGCCTTCAGGTAACTTGTTGACTTATGACAACCCCATCAATTTTATAAGGGTTTTCTTAGGCAAGGAATAGTCAGAGGTGATTTTGCCTGTTCCTCTTGAAATACAGCCTACAGCACCTGGTATTGGTTAGTGGTCTTCCATACAAGTATGAACTACAGCTGTCCCTTCTCAGCTTTTAAGATCAGATACCATTAAGCAGTTGATTCAGTATCTTGCTTTGACCAGTTCAATTTAGGCCAGAGTTTCTTGTTATAAACAGGTTCTTAAACATGGTATAAAAATCTGAATTGTGCAGTTACAAAAATCCTCAAAATATAAAATGTCAGATTTAATCTGAGAAAGTGAAGCATTCAGATCATCTTATTAGTGTTAATATAACTCCTGTTCTGCTAAGACAGTGTGCTTCTTCTGTAGTATCTCATTCGCCCTTGACTTTTCCTTCAGTAGCAGATGATAGGTTTGCATTTGACAATCTTACTGACCATGGTGTGCTTGGAATCAAGATTTCATCTTGAAATCAAGGTCAGCTGGAAATCAAGATTTCATAACAGTGTTGGCTTTATTTATTTTTTGACACTTTGCCAAAAGTGTCTTTTGCTCTTAAAGGGATTTTTAAGTCAGAAAAACTCATGCTAGCCATAGCTTTGTGATCAGCTATATAATTTATGTATAATTTAGTCATTTGTCTTTCTAGAATGTTATTTTTTTGCTTCTGCTTGGATATGCCAGATACCCATGTTTTACTTACCCAAGGTTCAGTTTTGTAACTGATCTAATCCCTGGGTGGCAAATTATGCTCCTTTTCTGTTGTTTTGGTGGCAGAGTTCTTGTAGCAGATACATCTGTAATAGTGTGAATTGTATATGTTTTTATATTAGTATTTTCTGACTTGGTCTGGTTCTTAGTTGTTAATCTCAAAGACAAAATTTACACTAAGGCAGTTAATCATTCTCAAAGCATGCAAGATGTTACACATCAGAGTTAAATCTCATACAAGTCAGTAGTGCAGAATAGTACCTTAATGGTTTTATCAAATCACCCTCTAACTGTGTTTGAACCACCCTCATTTAGTGGCATATAAGGACTATACCAGGATATCAGATTCATCACATAAAGTTGGTGTGGTACACCTTAGTGTGCTTTTAAAAACGCATTTCTGTCCACTCCACTCTTAAAGAAACAGATGACTTGAAACTTTAAGCCCTACAGAACTGTATACATTGCATAAGATGTAGTCTGCAGTTTAGAAGATTGTGCAGATACAAACTGATATTAAAAAGCAGAGTACAATACAAATTCTTAATGAATCCTGGGAAACTAATATTAAATTAATATTAAACTAATATTTAAAAATTGGCTTGCCCTGTGATGAATTGTCTTTGCATTGTATGCAGTAGTATCAGATTAGATCAGTAGCCCATTATGAGTTCAGTTCTGGGCACCACATTTTAAGAATATACTGCCCTGGCTCAATGCTAGGAAATTCTGGAAACTGTAGTTTTGTGAGACATTTAGCCTTCTCTGTCAGATAGCTCTGGAGCCACAACAAACGCCAGTTCCCAGAATTTCCTAGCACTGAGCCAGGGCAGTTAAAGCAGTCTCAAACTGGATTATTTCAGCAGTTCGTTTTGGACCATAGTAAAGTTGGAGCAGGTTCAGTGAAAGGCAACAAAGACGATAAGAAGTATGGAGAACAAAATGCATAAGGAAAGATTGAGGAAGTTGAGCTTGTTCAGCTTGGTGAAGGAAAGACTGAGGCGTGACATGATTGCACTCTTTAAATACCTCAGGGCACAGAGAAGGGGGGGGGGCAGGCTTGTTTTCTGCTGCCCGAGAGGTTAGGACCAAGTCTGATGGTTTTCAGTTACAAGAGAGTAGGTCTTGATTGAACACAAGAAGGAACTCCTTGACAGAGCAGTCCAGCAATAGTGCCTGTTGCCTAAAGTGGTGGTGGGGTCTCTCTGGGTGTCTTCAAATAGCCTGGACAGCTACATCTTTGGGATGTGTTAGTTGGAGTCCCTGCACTCAGGTTGGAGGTTTGACTTGAGGTCCCTTCCAACTTCATGATTCTATTTCAAGAATGCTAGAATGTGGAACTTTGTTGCCTTAATATCCAAGGACAAATATGGATTTAAAGTTTTTGCTCATTAACAGACAGAAAACAATTCTGGAAAAGCACATACAGTCGGAATCCCATATCTGCGGAGGATCCATTCTGCCCCCCCCCCCCCCCATACTAAAATCTCTGCCTGCTGAAGTCCTATCTTGGTTAATGGCAGTGCAACACATATGCTAGCACAACCATGTCCATGCACCACCATTAAGAAAAACGGGGGTGGACTGTATATCAGAAAGCTTGAAGTAAAGCTATTTAGAAAAATTAAGTTTCTTTAATAAGTGGTGAGCTGAATTTTTCCTCAATATTTGTTGTTGAAATATTTTTGTCCTGCCCTATGTCCAAGGATCTCAGAGCTATGTACAATAAAATTAATTTAAAACAAGTTAAACCAATAATGTTAAAAGACTAAAAGTATATTAAATCATTTTTCACTTAAGGTAATTTAAAGCCAGTTAAAACAATTTAAAGTAATTCAAACTATAGTTGTGCAGATTGGATGAAATCCATTAGGATATGATACAGAGTCAATCTAGTTTGAAAGATATTTATACCTTATTTGTATGGTTTAATGTTGTGGAAAATTCCTTTTACGTAAGATGTGAAGTATAGGTATAGAATAAAATAATGAAATAATCATTTGAACTGGATAGTTTGATATATGAAGTCTCATGCCTATGAAATATATTCAGTGGAGAAGTTTTCGTAAGCAGATGGTTTCAGCATTGCTGTCTTCTGTAAGAGCAAGGAGTAATTATGAACTATAATCTTAATTATTTTTAAATGCTTTGATAATGTATTTAATAGGAAAAAATATATTTTTAAATAATTGCCAATAATGTATAGTACTGAAAAAACTTAGTATGGAGCTTAAATTGCAACTAGGAATATGCAAATTTCTCATTCTTACTTTCATTACATTTCTTTCACTCCCCTTTGCATTTTCTGTCTACACTTATTTTGTATCAAGAGTGTGAAGTTTACCCTTTTTGAGGAAGTTTTCAGCATATTTTAGTGTAATTCTCATGTGCACATTTGTTTACACATTTCACCTAGCCTTAGCTTATGCCTTTTCCCCTTGACTGTAGCAGTTTTTATCTCAACGCTGCATATATTAGCTGGTTGCATTTTAAAATGTGAGCATTACTTTGTATACTTATATTTCATTTCTTTATTTCTTTGTGATAAACCTCATAGATGTACAGATTCTTGAGGTAAGGTAGATTTCTTCTTGTAATGATGTATACAGATGCTACTTTCATTGTGACCTTTGAATTAAACAAAATTATTTTCGACCCCTAGTTGCCAACTGCAAATGAGTTTTAGGCGGGCCCTTCCAACTCTATCAGTCTGCTTTTTGACTGTTTCACATACTGTTGTGTGCTTTGTTGAAATCTTGTGAACCAGTTATAAACTATAATCTAAACTTGTGGTTTGCTATCACTTTAGAAAATAACAGTTTGTTTAAAACTTTGGTTGTTACAATATCAACCTGCAGATACAGTGTCCCCAATTTGTTGAAGTGGGAGTTGATAAAGGGACAGGAGAGAAACAAACTAGAAATGGGGATAGGGACAAGCCATGGTTTGTTTATCTGCCATACAATTTGCGGCTTAAACATCCAGATATGTAAGAGAGAAACCATCACTTACTGTGATGTGTGAATCTTCAATTAAGAGTCCCAGAGCATTGATTTCTGAACAGACAGATCAGTTAAAAACATAAGGAAATTTCTTAAAGAAGTACAGTTATGGTAATTAAATTATATGACAAGTAGAGACCCTTATTTTGTCTTGTTCTTTCAGAACATTTCTAAAGTTGAACCCTAGTAGTAAGAGAGCTTACTGTAAACAAATTTGATTTAATTAACATAAGTGATTGTCTTAGTTGAAATTATAAGTAATCACCAGAAAATTAAATTTCAGCTGATAATGGAAGGGATATTTTTTTTATTATTGTTGGGAGAAAGAAATAATGTATGATACCCAGATGTTTGAACTAATAACATTGTAGCCATTAACTTAAGATGATCCAGCAGAACAGCTTCAGGGTCAGACAGAAAGTAATTGTAAAAAATCCATGTCAATTGCAACAAGTACAGAAGCAATGGAATAGAAAGAACAAAGGAGATCAATATGTGTAAAATACTTACAGTTGGCCCTTCGGATCAATTGGGGTTTGGTTCCTATATACTGTGTATGTAGTCCTCAGGAATAAAGTCTCATATTGAGCTAAAGTATATTGTAGTATATGAACAAAATCCAGCTAGCTTTTTAACAGACATTATTGTGAGATAAGCTATATGATGAATGGAGAGAATAAAAATATTAAAGAAAAATTCATCACAGAGTGAAAGTTAAATAAACCTGTGGAAATTGATATCTTATGATTTGGATAGAGGAAAGTGCAATAACTTGCTTTGTCATTGTGAATCCCACTTAGTTGAAATTCATGTATTTTCTGTAACATGCTTGTAGTCCAGATTGCATTATGTGATGTGTTAGATGGCCCTTTGTCTATACATTTTGTAGAGAGACAGGTGGATTAATGATGTGACTTTCTGTAATGTAGATCTTTCTTATCCACTGTGTCTTGGGGTAGTTTGGAAGCTAGGGCCAAGTTAAATTTTCTTACCTCTATAGTTGTTATAAACAGCCAGTTGAAAATTTGCAAAATTGCTTTCTGAAATAGTTGAATTTCACTATACTATACAGTACATTTTGGAGATGGATGAAATATTTTCTTCTTAGCAACACCCAATCATGGCCAAAAGTCTTCAGACACTACTATGCACAGTTTTCCTTAGAACTCCCCAGTGAAGAATACTGTACCAGTACAAACAGGAAATGGTGTGGAGTGGGGGAAGCATGTGTGAAAACTTGTCTTCTTCAGGATTGTGCTCTCCTGAATCCATCATCATCCTTCACCATTACCATTCTGTCTTGACCTGACAAAAACATATAGAATGCTACTGGAAACTGTGAGAAAGCAGAACTATATGTGGCAGTGCCAGATATAGCTTGACTGAGTGTGTTGGACACAGCATGGAGGCAAGAAGTGGTAAAAGATGGCTTAGTTTGTTCACCAATGGGAAAGGATTCATTTTCCTTTCTTCTGGTAGTCTGTATTGAGTGGGTTGTATAATATGATACCTTGTGAAGAAGCTAATGTTTGAATCACCTATTACACTTGGCATACTTTGTGCTTTATAAAAGGCCCAGCTCATTTTGTTTCTAGGAGGTTTTAAAATGAACTTTTAAATACATTAGTAATAATACCTCTTGTCCCACTTTTTGTAGCCCACTCCACCCCTGAAAAGAGTTCCGGAAAACTCCAAAGCATGTACATGCATTACGGTGGCTGATTCTAAAAATAGTAATGCTGAATTGTAGATTTTAGGATTCCCCCCCCCCCCCTTTTAAACCAGTATTGCAGAACTTGCTTTCTATGTTTCTTGCAAATTTTCCATAGTAAATGACTATATTCTTGAATTAGTCTAGTTTTTATATGGCCAAAGATAGATAACAGTCCATTGCTTTTTGCAGAGATGTGCTGGAATGATGTCACTGCTTTGCTTCTGATGGTTAGACCTGTAATTTACTACTTTTAAGTGGAATGGAATAGGATTTCAGCCTATTTTTCCTTATTGGGTGTGTTTGACTCATTGTGAGCAATGGGAGGGCGAAGAGGAAGGCCTGATGGGCAGCTGTCTTGTGCTGTCTCCTTGTGGGGTGTTGTTGTGCAGCAAGTGAGGAACAGAAAAGGATGAGGATAGCCAGCAAAAAGGAGGATGATAGGAGGACGGGAAGGAATCACATTACATGCTGCTGTAGAAATCAGGTTAGTTGCTAATTAAAAGAAAAAGTATTTAGCTTTAGCTGGCTTTCTCTATTCTGCCCAAGTAAGAGAGCAGAACACTGCTTCTGCTACCAGAGTATCTTTGGAGGGAAGGCTGCCTTTCCAGCCAGATTGCTATAAATCACAGGAACTTTGAAACATGCAGCAGGAGCTATATCTTTTAGAAAGAAGGTAATCCAGTATCATTTGGATTGTGTGAAAGGACTGTAGTCCCAAGTGTGAAGAAAATGTGGGGGACGATTGCTTTGTAGTGTTTGTTTGTTTTTTGCATTTTTCTCAGACTCTCCAAATTGCATTAGCTGAATAGGTTGCTTGAGTGAAAAGGTGGGCATTTTCCTTTATTGTATTTTTTAGCAACACGATAGTTGCAGTTATTCATTAGTAACTCTACAACATATATTTCTCAACTACAGTTGGCAAGTATAATGCTTAAACCAGGTGGAGTGCCTAGCCACTGTGATAGCCCCTGTAGAGCTCTGTACAAAGATAAGGGAGTCTTGAGTCGTATTTCTACAAATTGAAGTGTCCTGAAATCTCCAAGCAACACCTATACAAGGGCTTGTAATTCAAGTCCTCATCCTGCAGTATATGTTCCATCCACAATAGGGAGTAACAAGTAAACAGCTAACCAGGCCTCTGCTTCATGAGCTCTCCTTTAACTCGTGTTACCTGGTCTCCAAGATGGCTGAATGGGAGGAATCTGTTCAGTGATCAAAGTAACAAATAAAGCATCTAGTTCCTTTGAAAAATAAATTCTGGATATGACTTAATATGCTTTTATTTATGGGTATATTAGAAATAAATCAAGAAATGGTACTTGCCTGTCACCCTCATTCTAGTGAATGTACTAATAAAGTCAAATGTAGCTAGCTTTAGAAAACAACAATATACAGTTATCTAAGCCTACTGGCTAGCCACTTAGGATATACATGTTAAGTGTACCCAACATAGTGGTGGACTGCTGTTGAATCCCTCTCCTTCTTGCACATAAGAATGGCATCTTAAATACTGTACTGCTGGAATCAGTTAAGTGGTTAGCAGGAGATGCAGAACTTTACATTGAATTTGTTTTCTTGATTTCTTTCTGGACAACTCACAGTGCAGTAAGCATCCATTCTTCTTGGAATATCTACCCAATAGAAACCTAGGCTGATATGCCTCTAGCTTACATGGCCTGACACTGGTGTGAAGGATGGAAATTTGCTTTGACATTATGGCTTGAGAAAGCTTGTCCATGCTTGGCCAAATGGACAGGTCGCATTCTCTTCTTTCCTGCCAAAATCCATACTTCTTTAATCATTCATTGTTGTTTGCCTTCAAGTGGTTTCCAACTTAGGGGACCCCTAAGGCAAACCTATAATGGAGTTTGCTTGGCAAGGTTTGTTCAGATAGTGTGCCATTGTCTTCCTCTGAACCTGAGAGAATATAATTAGCCCAGGATTGCCCAGTGGGTTTCCATGGGCAAGTGAAGAGTTGAACTCTGGTCTTTCAGAGTTGTAGTCTTGTACTCAAACCACTATACCATACTGGCTCCCCTTCACCATACCCACCACTCCATCCAAGGTAGAGACAAGTTGCGTTGATACAGTTGAGTTCGTGTAGTTCTAATGAAAAACTGTTGCCTTAAAATTGATGAGGGTGGTGGGGGTGACAGTAGCTTGATTCTCTCCCAACCTGGTGCTCCAGCTACCCAGTCAGCACAGGGTTAAGGCAAGCTTCTGTTGTCCCCATGCACCTTTGAATTGGACAGTGCCACTTTCTGCTGATTTTGCTCCATGTTGGAGGAAGGAAGCAGAGGTGTACCTCAGCACAAGTTGAATTCTGAGAGAGCTTAGTCAGTTCAAAGCCAAAGTGAGGGCTCAGTAGTCTCACCAGCTTAGAGCTGGGTATTTATGTATGAACACTTGTTTTGACATTGCAGCAGACTTCACTTAGTTCTAATCTTGGATCATATGAGGGTAGCAACAGATTTCCTCTGATTTCTTGCAGAACAGTATGAAGTCAGGAAGTCAGACATGGTCCTAGTTTTGCCACCAGGACCAGCTCAGAGTTAAAATATGTACTTCAGCTATTTATTAAAAGCCTTTGGGGTCTAATCATTTTATTGAGATCTGTAGAACCACCAGCATTTAGACAACAACAACAACAACAACAATAATAATAATAATAATAATAATAATAATAATAATTATTATTATTATTATTATTATTATTATTATTATTATTATTTATATCCCGCTCCTCTGCAGAGCAATCGGGGCGGCTTACAACATTACAATTTCCATACATTAAACAGAACATAAAATCCCGAATCCCACCCATCCATTTCAACATCTTTAAATCTTGGACTACTTAAATTGTTTTTATTGTATTGAACTTTTAAATTGTTGTTGCACACTGCAAACATATGGTATCAGATGGGAGATAAATATTTTAAATTTTTGATGGTCACGTTGGACCCCTAGTAGTTGGAATTCTTTTTGTGGGTTGTGAAATGGAGCAGGTTACAGTGATCCTTCATGCTGAACACTTGTATATGTGTCTACCTGCAGATAATAGCTATTATTCTTTTGAATTTTAAATTGTAGTTCAGGAAAGACACGGATATTACAGGTGTTTATTATATTCTTGTGTAACATCCTAAGACAAATTCCTCAAGAGTTGATGTAGCATTATTGACTGACATGTGAAATAGTTTTTTAAAAATAATTTCAGAACAGTTCATTTCATCTCTTTCTTACACTGACAGTGTTTATGTTGACAAATAAGTGCATAATTTTCTGCTAACAGTCATCTTTCTGAGCAAAGGTGCAACACTTCTTGATAAGCAATAAGAAGTGAGCATGTTTCTCCACTTGATGTCTTTTATTTTTCCAGTTCATCTTGGTGTTGCTAGGTGGCTATTTCATTCCATGCAGAGCAGCTTTCAGTAACCTGTATTGTTGGTTGTGTTTTAGCTTTGCTTCTTCATAAATTGGCAAATTGTATTTATTGAAAACGTCACAGATTGTATTTACTGGAATTTTCATTTGTGGAATTCACTTGGTAAACATTATAGCTCTCCTCATGTGAGAGAAACCTTGAAATGTTTGCTCATTTCTAGCTGGTGCTTTGAGAGAGGAAGGTCTGTGATGTAAAACATCACTTGTTGTGGGTAGATTCAGCTGACTGAAAGTTGGAGATTTTTATCTTGATTTAGCGTTACCGTAGGGCAGCGATTATCAAACTTAGATCATCCAGGTGCTTCGGACTTTAGCTCTCAGAAGTCCTGACCGTTGGCAAAGCTGGCTGAGGCTTCTGGAACTCCAGAGGACTGAAGTTTAGGAAACACTGCTATAGGGGAAGTATATAGCTGATGGTTTGACATAATTTTATTTGTGTGTGTGTGTGTTTGTTTTGTTTTTGGAAACAGTACTGTTCTGAAATCTTAGCTAGAATTATGTTACTGTATTGGAGCATTTCTTAGAAATTATGAATCTGGAAACCAATTTCTTGTTTAACCATTTTTCTCCCTCTGTGTGATCCTCAGTGGCACCAACTGGTTATAATTTTATAGTGGCAATGCATTTTGTAATATGTTTAAATCAGGGGTCCCCACACTTTTTGATCCGGGGGCCGGTTTGCAGGCCCCCAGATCTTGGGGGGGGGGGCAGAGGTGCGCATGCGCGCGTGACACGGGGTGCCATTTTGTGTTCCAAAATGGCGCCCGGAGTCGTGCGCATGCGCTTGGCAGCGCACGCGCATGCGCATTACTCCGGACGCCATTTTGGAACACAAAACGCCCCCCTGCGTTGCGCGCGCATGTGCATTATTCTGGCACCGTTTTGTGTTCCATAATGGTGCCTGGAGTCATGCGTAACGGCGGACGCCATTTTGGAACACAAAATGGCACCCTGTGCATGTGCGGCGGCGGCGGCAGGACCGGCCATGGGCTGGTTCAAAGGCCTCAATGGGCCGGGTTCGGCCCGCAGGCCATAGTTTGGGGACCGCTGGTTTAAATGTTTGGCTATGACAAGTGCTTTCAGATTATTTGCAAGACCCACGCATTCAAGGAGGAAGCAATAGCAAGTACATTTCTATGCTGCTTATCAGTGAAGTAGGTAGTGAGAACATTAGTGTTATGTAGGGCAGTTTAATACTTATGCCCCATTACTTTCAAAATTAACAATTTTGATGTAATAAGACCAGATTCCAAATAAATCTGGCTGATTTGTTAGTTTGCCCAAACAGTGGGCTTCTATCTCTTGAACTTCCCTAACTTCCAATACAGCAAAAGATTGTGAAAACAGAGTGTTTATTTCTGGTCATTTTGCTGAAAATCCTTGTCTGTATAGAAAAAGAAAATAATATTTTTGTGTTTTAAGCAGCCTTTATACCTTGTATGTGTTAAAAGTAATCTTACAACTTACTAGATTGTATTTATGTTTAGGGTAAAAAATGGAAATTACAAATAGAAGATTAATATGAATTATTTAAATTGGTCTTTCGTGGTATTTGTAAATCATTTTTACTCCAAACATATATATTTTTTATCTCCTGGCAGCTTTAGTGAATGGACTGAACTAAGGAACTCCTGATTCCATATACTGTATATTGGTCAGAATCCAAAATGCCACACAGAGAATTTTGTATGGCACAGTAAGGGCCTTTGCAGACTGCCAGAAATAGTGCACATTAAATTGAGGCACTGCCCTGGCTCAGTGCTAGGGAGTCATGGGAATAGTATTTTTTTTCTGAGACATTGAGCCTTCTCTGTCAGAGAGCTCTGGTACCACAATAAACTACAGTTCCCGTGATCCCCTAGCACTGAGCCAGGGCAGTTAAAGTGGACTCAATTTGCACTATTTCTGGCAGTCTGCAAAGGCCCTGTGTCTTCCATACCACCAGACAAATAGTGTGTAGAACTGGAGGGATTTTTACAAATCAGCTGCAATAAAAAAGGGCTTTTTTGAATTTGATTCCTGGCATTTTGAGATTTTTGTTTGTTTCTGTGTTTTTGGCTCTTTTGGTGGTACATGTGGCCTCCCCATGGGGTCATAGGACAATTGTCCACAGCTGCTTTACAACTAGAGTGTGTAGTACGTCACTCTTCAGATGTCACTCTTCAGATATTGAGTGCAATTCCTGTCCTAAGTAAAATAGCAATTGGTGATGGTTGATAGGAATTAAAGTTGACCAACTAGAAGAGGCACATATTACTGAATTTTTGATCCAGCTTGCCAGCTTTCACAAATATTATTTCTTTGGAAACAGGCAGAAAGACAGAACAGAACAAAGAATGGAAATACTTTGCTTGCAGTCACTTGACAGCATGCCTATTTAATTTTAAAAAAGGATTTAAAGTTTTAGAAAAATGTAATTGTTTATAGTGTTATGATTATTTTGTTATTGTGGGAAAGAATGCTAAAATTTAAAAAAATTGACAAAAGGCTTATAATTTAAAGGTTTTTGGTGCCTTTTAAAATACAACTAGCAATGTATCTAGCCAATATAATCTGTATATTTTCCTTTGCAGTATACCAACTGGCTTTGGTAGAATTTTTACCCATATTGCAAATAGTTAAGTTTCCATTAAACTCAATCATTTCACAGTGTTCTTGCCAGATCATCATTACACTTTGGAGGTGAGATTACTAACTTTATATATAATATAGTAGCGTAGTGGCTTGAGTGTTGAACTACGAATCTGGAGACCAGGGTTTGATTCCCAGCTTGGCCATGGAAACCCATTGGGTGACCTTGAGCAAGTCACACTCTTTCAGCCTCAGAGGAAGGCAGAGGCAAACTCATGAACAAATTATGCCAAGAAAAACCTGTAACAGGTTAGCCTTAGGGTCACTATAATTTGGAAATGACTTGAAGGCCCACAACAACAGTAGTACATTAGCCCACTGTGTAAAAGTGAAGGCCATAAGGTTGTTGTGATACATTTAAGAATTTATCTGTGCATGATTCACACATTGGTGCAGTGATTTTGTGTCCCAGGCTTGTTTTTCCCATTGTTGAGCAGCCACAAGTACATTGGGAGCATTGCTGGGAATGTGCATGTCTCTCCTGTCCCCACTGAGTCCACTGTCTTGTGCCTGAGTGCAAGTTGCTTAATGAGAAGAAATTGTCTATATCTCCTGGTCCCTGCAGTGGCTTTTGTGTGCTTTTTCTGCTCTTGCTTTGATGGGCCAGATGGGGAAAAGAGGTGGTATTATACCTGACGTATAAGAGATGCTAACATGTTCCAGGATAGAGTAAAATAAACTTGCACTCCAATGTAGTGAACAATTTCCAGCAAAAAAAAACTTAAATTGTAGCACAGTGCTTCAGGATTTAATATGCTCATGCAACCTGCATGAATGGTTTGAATTCCTGTAGCTATCTAATTGATGATACATGATTTTAGTATTAATATCTGTGTTTAAAATATGAAATCCTGATTCAGGGATTTTGTTCTTAGAAATAAAACAATCTTTTTAAATTGGATACGATTAGCCAATTTTTCCCTCTTCCTTTTGGCAGATCTTTTAAAATTGCATGATGTGTGATGAGTTGGAGATTCTTAACAGGGAGATTGAGAGGTTGTTACAAAGCAACATCGTGGAAGGAAGCTCTTTAAACTCAGACTCTCTTCAACCATCAAGCTCTGATTCCTGGGATGTAGCTTCTGCTTCAGGCAATAAAGCACAAAGCAGTTTAGTGAAGGTATCCAGTACCTTAGAGTTACAGGGCTCACAGTGCTCTCCTGTCTTTTCACTGTTGTTGTTTTTCTGTATAACATTTAGAAAGCCTTCCAGGAGACATGCTGACCTGCATTACTTGGATGAAGTGCTGAATTTTAGTTTTGCCACCAGGCTTGACTCATAGAGGATTATCTTCACCACCATTGCTGTATTTTTGAAAAAAATTATGCATCTCTTAACATAATTTCCTTTCAAGTCACTTAATAATAAATACCAATTTTAATACAGTATGCAGTTACAGAAGCAGTGTAGTGTAGTGGTTTGAGTATTGGACAAAGCAGAGTTCAGATCTCTGCTTGGCAGTGGGAACCTCGCAGGTGACTTTGGGAAAGTCATAGTCTTTCAGCCCTAGAGGAAGGCAAGTGCAAACCCCCTCTGAGCAAATCTTAACAAGAAAACCCTACAATAAGTTCACCTTAGGGTTGCCATAAGTAGGAAGCTACTTGAATGCATACAACAACAACAACAAAGACCAGTTGTAGAGAATATTAAGCCTTTAGCACTTGGTAAAATATTGGGAGGCAAAAATGGAAAGCGATACAGAATTAATAGTTGCATTATTATGTAGTTGTTTGAGAAAGCTGTTTGACTGCATTTTCTGAAGTAGTTTGGCAGTGTCTGCTTCAGACATTACTCATTACAAAGATTAATATGTGCAGTTAGTTAATAATAATAATAATGATAATAAAATTTATTACTTAATGAAGTATATTTTGTCTGTGTTTGGTTTTTGTTTTGTTCTTGGGTTTTTGGGGTTTTTGTTTTGTTTTGTTTTGTTTTTTTGCTTGACAGATAATTAACAGGCCATTTCAAGTTCTACCCCTTTAAATGAGAGGTAGAATGTAGAATCTTCAGGGTTTGGTGGTTGGGATTTTTCTGTTAGATAATACAGGTTAATGGAGAGGAGAATACAGAGGAGGCTGACAAATAGCAGAAGGAGTGCAAGGAAACACTGAGAAGTAAGGCATCTAACCAAATGAAAATGAGAGAACGTTGTTTATCTTCTTTAAAGCATTAAAACACACAATATGACCTTATGATCATCTACTAAAAAAGATATCCCCTTTATTATAGTAGAAGGAACTCATGCCTTTGTTTTATATATAGGATATTTTTTTGTTTTCTTCATATTTATTCTGTGCCCTATATATGGATCTCTTAAGACATTCAAGTCAGTGGAAAAGGACTGAAAACTATCTTGAACTGTTTTTGTTTCATTTTTCATGTTTTGTCCCTTCACACATGTAAAATACCAGTAAAGGGACAAAACTAGAAAGCTACGAAGATTATGTGCAGTTAGTTAATACTTAATGAAGTATATTTTGCATGTAATGTAATCGTTTTTTTTAAAAAAAAATGTTTTGTTTTTTTTTAAATGTTAGGACAGTGTGCCCTTCAGTTTGGTTCCAGGCCCTACCTGTGGATACCAAAATCCATGGATGTTCAAGTCCCATTATATAAAATAGTGTAGTAAAATGGCATCCCTTATTTAAAATGGCAAATGAAGGTTTGCTTTTTTTGGAATTTTTAGTGGTGGGTGGGAAATAGTTTCACGCTTTGGATAGTTGAAGGGTCACCTGTAATTTAGTTTATTGGTTTGAACCAGAACCTTTTTGCCTCAGCTAGTAAAGATGTAATTCAAAATTACAAAGATATAAATACATTTTCCTGTAACAGGCAGCCACATCAAGTGGAGTATTGCTGGTTTCTGAGTCTTCAGGATGCCATCATCGTGAATGTTGTGTTTCTGGCTTCAGCGGAACAGCCTGTGCTTTAGGGATTATGCTGAATGATTCTGACTTACTTCAGCCCTTCAGTGATTCTTCTTTTGATTTAAATCAGCTTTCAGCAAAAATCCTGGCAACCTCTAATGCTGTGTCAGGTAAAAACACTTAAAGGACATTGGAGGCTCTTCTGTGTTCTTCTGTTTCTTTTGCTTTTTCTGGAAATTGGGATTCATCTTCTGTACTCTTAATCTTTCTTCACCTTCAAAGGTAAACAGTTACATGAAGTTGTTATTTGAATGTTGTGTTGTAAACTTTTATTAGGTCAAAAAGTCTACTGTAATGTTTAAAGCAGACTGAGATTTTAAAATCACAGAGGGAACCAAAATCAGTAGAAAGCCTGGGGGTTGCAAGATTAGAAATTGGGCCACTAGGAAGGCATCAACAAATTTGTCTCTAATCTCCCCTTTGTGTAATGTAAATTATATTTAAGGAGGAAGGAGTGTCCCTGAATAAAATGCATTGTGTCAGATTCATATGGTGGTAGAATTAAAAACGACATAGCTATGTTAGTCTGGAACATCAGTATACAAAGGGATCTCAAAGGTGCTACAAGATCCCTTTGCATACTCAAATTCATATGTAAGCAGATTTTTGTTCAAAGTTCAGAACATTAAGACCAACAGAATAAATTAGAGAAATATTGTGTTATGGCATTGTTTTGTGTAGTTTTTGTCCTGGCATTTCAAATCTCACTGTAAAAGCTCATAGATTGTGAGATCAGTGCTGTTGGAGCCATACACCTGATGTATCACAGGGCAAAAGCCATAATTACCAATCCAGGGAGGTTCTTCAAAATCATGGGCAGGAGTTTTTCCTAGCTTTCTCTCAGGTCTTTTAGTGAAAAGTGGTCTGAGGTATTTTATGAGCAGACTCATGAAAACAATGTCAAAAGCTGTGGTGGGACATAGAGTTATTTAAGCTGATTGAGCTATGTTTTGATTTTAATCTGCCTAGAGGTAGGCTAGACAACTTCCGGCTATCCATATCATATTGGACTGTAGTCCTAGCCAGTACAGGCAATTATGTGATTGAAAGTAGTTGCAATCCAGCAATATCTGGACATCAAGATGTTGTCCACCTGGCCCAGGAATAGAGAATTGTATGGCTGCATTCATCGTTCTTGCATTGGGAATAGTGACTGGATGAGAGACACCAGTGCTAATGGAGAGCACACACCACCAACAGTTTATTCTTAAGTAGCAACACAACTAGATAGGAAACTCTAGGAATTTCCTTTTTCCTATTTGATTGTTGTGGGTTAAGTCAAAATCTTGGAGAAAATACTAACAGTGGAAATATGTTGTGATAATTTGAAGCATATCTAATATTTTTTATTGTTGAATGCAACTTGTTCTATGGCCATTCTGTAAAAAAGTGGGATATATATTTATTTTACTTACCGTACGTTAATACCTCACCTTTTCTCCAAGGCACTCAAAGTGGCATTCGTGTCTCTCCTCCTCCTGACTTTATCCTTTCAGCAACCTGTGAGGCAAGTCAAGATGAGAGAGAATAAAAGCAGAGAGAGAGTAACTGTTTCTGTATCACTCAGTGAGTCTGCACAGTGGAAAAATAAAACCAGGATCCAGGTTCCCAGCTCAGTAATCCCAGTTCAATAATCTCACATCATGAGCTACCTAGAGCTGCATCCTCACTGCAGAAATAATCCAGTTTGACACCACTTTAATTGCCATGGTTCAGTGCTATGGGATTATAGGAGTTGTAGTTTGTTGTGGCACCAGCACTATCTGAAAGAGAAGGCTAAATGCCTTGCAAAACTGCAGTTCACAGAATTTCATAGCATTGAGCTGTGACAGTTAAAATGGTATCAAACTGGATTATTTCTGCAATGCGGGTGCAGTCTAAGTAGTTATACACTATTGTTTGCTACTGGCAAAGCATTTTAGCTGATAATTAATTGAAAATAGTCAAATTTGTAAACCTGTATTTTAATATTATTTTTATTCATTAATTTCAGAGGTGACATTTGGGAACAGTAGCATCAGTAGTATGGAAGAAGAAAATTTGGAGTCTGTGGCACTGGAGTCTGAATCTAATATGGAAAACCCATCTCTTGGTAAATTATTTTGCTTGGGAAAGTGAATAATGGAGTACAAATATTGAATCCTCGTTCCCTCAGTTACCAGTGTTTAGGATGCAAGTGCTATTGCTTATGTAGTCAGTGCTGCATCTCACAAAACAGGGAGGATATTAAATGACTGATTGATCCTGTGGTTAATAGAGCTCTAGAATTATTCAAAAGACAATGTTATAAGCTGTAAAAACCTATAAACCACCAGTCTATTCAAGACTGAGCATAATCCATGGGTATGGAATTCTGGCTGTGATGGGGATAAGAAAAAAGTAGGAGAATGGACTGGATGGCTGGAACTCTATAAAATATCATATATGATAATCACATTTGTAACTAATATTGATGACCGTAAGTTGAAAGCAGATTAGAGACAGTTCAACTTTACAAACTCATCTTACAAGGAAAAAAATTGTAATTAACACTATATACTTCAAGGGAAGGGAGAGGGTTGCAGTTTAGCTTTTTTCTTCTTCATTTAACTTTCTGTTTGGACTGGTGGTAATTACAGGAGGTATTGTTTTTGCTATACAAAATCTTAACAGTGTTTTTTTCTTCAATATCAGCTTTGGATGACAAAGGTGAGCAAAGCAATGAGGATGAACAAAAATCAGTTAAACCCACTAGTAAAGAGTTCAGGAAAACGTGGGGGTTTCGTAGGACTACAATTGCAAAGCGTGAAGGCTTAGGGGATACTGACATGGACATTGCTGAACAGTCGTCTCCACAGCAGCAAAGCCTTGCTCTTAGGCGTAGTGGGCGACAACCAAAACGCACTGAACGTGTGGAAGAGTTTCTTACAACAGTAAGACGCAGAGGAAGAAAGAATCTTCCTTCATCTCTCGAAGACTTGAATGATTCAGCTTCCTGCCATGTTACTGACAATGAAACTGCTTCCGAAGGCAGCGTAGAAAGTATTTCAGATTTAAAAACTGTGTCTCAGAAGACCCGTTCTAAGGACAGCAGAGGTCAGTCATCTCATAAAGTTAGAACCACTAAAGAACATGAGGACGGAGATGAGGAAGATACATCTGACAGTGACAGTGATGGGTTAACACTGAAAGAACTGCAAAATCGCCTAAGGAAGAAACGTGGTGAGGAGAAACCAGCGTTAACACTGAAAGAGTTACAAAATCACCTCAGGAGAAAACATCAAGAACAAAATCCTACTGACTCAGTTGATGTTCAAGGGGGCAAC
The DNA here is from genome assembly GCA_026167975.1 of Phrynosoma blainvillii. Taxonomy (NCBI): domain Eukaryota; kingdom Metazoa; phylum Chordata; class Lepidosauria; order Squamata; family Phrynosomatidae; genus Phrynosoma; species Phrynosoma blainvillii. The sequence continues at coordinate 306,313,919 of JANUYF010000004.1, read as the reverse complement.
CAAATTAAGCATGAAGTAGCTGTAAAGCAAGAGCCAGAAGAAACAGCTGATACTGAGACTGGAGATAAAATAGGTGTTATCAAGGATAATACTGAAGCAGTTCAGGTTAAGAAAGAAAGAAAATCTCCTGTGCAGACCAGTGATGAACCTGAAGAACCCAGAAAGTGCAAATCAGAATCTGAGGTTTATGATCCTAGTACTCTCTACTGTATCTGTCAGCAGCCTCACAACAACAGGTATTTTTTACATGCAGTATTCTCAAAGTATTTCTTGAAGTAACTATACAGATTAGACAAAATTTCTCTATAGGAAACCTGGATCTCATAGAGCCCTGCATGTGAAAAGTGTAAAAATATCTTGATTCATTAAACATGGGGGGGGGGGGAGAGAAGTGAGTTAGCATCAAAGTCTTTTGCATATAGCAGCTTTTGCAGAGGTCGGAAATTGTATATTGTTAAAGGAAGAAAATTATAATAAAAGTTGTGTATAAAACTGTTCAGATATCTTTTTCTTGGTTCCATATTTATGTGGAAGTAACACAGTTTTAGACGCTATCATGTTGTCATGACAAATCTGCAACAGTTTTGTCTCTCTACTGCTTCTGTTCTATTTCATTTGGGTTGTGACAAAATGTTAGATTGTTCAGGAATTCAAAGCAGAGAGGTCTACATGGGGCTTTTACAGCTGCCAGAAATAGTGCAAATTGAGGCCACTTTAACTGTCCTGGCTCAGTGCTAGGAAATCATGGGAATTGTATTTTTTTCTGGGACATTGAGCCTTCTCTGCCAGAGAGGTCTGGTGTCACAATAAAGTTCCCATGATTCCTTAGCACTGAGCCAGGGCAATTAAAGTGGCCTCAATTTGCACTATTTCTGCCAGTCTGTAAAGACCCATGGTCTCATAGCTGGCTACATACTCAGGAAGTAAAAAGGCAGTATGGGGAAGGTTTGCTCCATGTGGGATATAGGATACAAAAGTGGCAAAGAAAGACAATTTGATATAGCAGTTTGTTGCATCAGCAGCAGTCTTGGGGGAAGAGTCAAGATGATACAAAACCACAGCATTTACTGAAATATATTGGATCATTCTGTAAATAAAAAAGAGTAGGAGGTTAATTTTGGTTTCATTTTATGTAGATGTGAAGCCATACTTTATGTTAGTAAAATGGTACATGCTGTACATACAAGACTTGCTTTTACTATACATTACTGACATTATTCTGCTAACACTTCTTTTAGGTTTATGATCTGTTGCGACAGATGTGAAGAATGGTTTCATGGGGACTGTGTCGGGATTTCAGAGGCTCGTGGACGACTGTTGGAAAGGAATGGAGAGGACTATATCTGCCCAAATTGCACCATTCTGCAGGTGCAGGATGAAGCAAGTACAGAAACTGAGCAGCAAGAAACTACATTGAGACAAATAGCAAGTGATGGCACAGAGCTTACAAGCATAGGAACTATTGAACAAAAATCCATTGAGGACCAAGGAATCAAGGGCCGGATTGAAAAAGCTGCTAATCCAAGTGGAAAGAAAAAGCTCAAAATATTTCAACCAGTGAGTATGCAAACTGTCCAACGTGAATTCTGTCACTATGTTTCTGACTATTCTGGTTCGAAATTCAAGATAGGGAAAATTTTATCTTCAGTATGATCTTGGTTTGTATTTTTGGTATGTGTACCTTTCTGCAAATACACAAACCAGGTATTGATAATCCATTATACTGTAAATTAGGATGTGTTGCACTCTCATTTGAAGGTTTTAAAGAAATGTTGAATGGCTGTCGGGGATGGTTTTGCTATAGATCCCTGCATTAGGATGGGACTTGGTGCCATCCTTGGTGGTTTCTCCCAACTCTACAGTTTTATAATTCTGTGATGATTCTTTTCTGAAGGGTTCAGATTTTCAGAAAAAGAAGTAAAAGAAGTTTTAAATTAGTTCTTCACAATCTTATTGCATTTGCATCTTCACTTGTCATTCTGACTTCATTCTCCCCTCCCCCTTTCTAGGTGCATTTGTAAGGGCTTTATTTTATTATTACTGTATATACTCATGTATAAGTCAAGAATTTTTTCTCAAAACTTAACCCCAAAAAGCTGGGTTGACTTATCCATAGGTCAGTGTAAGTAGTGTATTTTAACTCTTCTCCTTCTCTGAGTAGAGTGGCAAAAGAACTAAGAGTTTAGTTCATCCTGGGAACACCCAAAAAAAGCACCAAGCCTCTCTATTCTTTCCACTGTGATGCTGCTTGTGGCCTTTTTGAATAGTTGGGTGGGAAAATGGCAGTGGTGGCACCTCTTTGGTGCATCCCTCAAAGGGTTGTCAAGAGGAATTGGGTTTAGAAGGATCTGAATAAGACATTTCTGTATGAAGGCAGTGAACTTAGTCCCTTACACCCTTTGTTACGTGCCCCTAAGTTTTATCTTTGACTTACCCACAAGTTATATCAAAACCCATAATTCTGGCTGCAAAACTTGTCCACAATTTATACATGAGTCGAGTATACATAGTCAAATATATACAATAAGTGTTTCAGATTTTTTCTTATATATATAATAATTAATTTTCTTATCCCCTTTCCCCCCACATCCTATTTCTCTGAAAATATTTACCTTCACAATTGTCATGTTAATATAGCATAGTGTTCATGTGTATGTAGTATAAATAGTATATTACCATCTGGGACTTCCTTCAGACTGCAGAAATAATCCAGTTTGACATCGCTTTAACTACCATGGCTCAATGCTATGGAATTCTGTGAATTCCATAGCCATGGCAGTTAAAGTGGTATCAAACGGGGTTATTTCTGCAGTCCAGATGTAAGTTTAGTCTTCTATATGAGGAGAAATTTAGATTTCATTTGTTGAGGGGAGGGTATTTCTTAGACAACATACTGTATATACTCGATTATAAGTTGACCTTATGTATTAATCAAGGGCAGGTTTGGGAGCCAAAGTTAAGGATTTTGATACGACACATGGATAAGTTAAGGGTAAAACTTAGGGACATTTAACAAAGGATCTAAAAGCTGAAGCAAAGGAAAATAATGCCAAAGAATTTAAAACATTCCAGCTGACATAATTGTTTATGATCACAGTAAAGGCTGGATGGATGAGAAAGTAGAGGGAAGTCAGAACTTCCAGGACAGATTACATACATTCTTGCCTTTCACCAGGGAATGGAGCCTTTTTTATTAGAGTTACATACTACATTGATAAGTCATGGATAAGTCGACTCATTTTTTTTCTTCAGTTTTTTGACTAAAATTTCTAGACTTATATGTGAATATATACAGTAGTTTACATTAAGAGCCTGACATTCATATGCATATGTATAAAGTGCAATTGTATATTTCCATATCCAGTTCTACCGTAGTCAGGACCCACCATCCCATCAACTTTCTGTGGCACCAAAAACCTGCTTCAGTTTTCCAACCCTTGAGAGCAGATTTTTAGAGTAAATGGAATGAGAATAGGCTTCTAGGAGATTGGGCATTTCCAATTCTGACAGAAGGTGTGGAATATAGCATACATACTTCATTAGGTCCTGGCCATAATAAGTGTCAGAACCTGAATCCATATATTACATCTTCCTAGCCAAATATAGACAAATCTATTTTGTAGCTTATGAAATCATTACAATTTATGAATATAACCAGTGAATATTTGGAAGATATATCTTCCTAAAGCAACATTTTTCGTATTTAATGATATTTCTGGGGAAAATGCTTTATTGTGCATATGTTAGGACTAATAAAATTAATGAGTAGAAGTTATTGTGGGTGTTACTCCACTGAGAAAAGACTCCCCATTCCCTAGTCTACATGCACCCTCAAAATCTGAAGCAGATTTTTAGATAGCATAGAAAACATGAAATCATTACAATTTATGAATATAACCAGTGAATATTTGGAAGATATATCTTCCTAAAGCAACATTTTTCGTATTTAATGATATTTCTGGGAAAAATGCTTTATTGTGCATATGTTAGGACTAATAAAATTAATGAGTAGAAGTTATTGTGGGTGTTACTCCACTGAGAAAAGACTCCCCATTCCCTAGTCTACATGCACCCTCAAAATCTGAAGCAGATTTTTAGATAGCATAGAAAACAGCAAGAGCAGGAGAAATTACCATACTAATAATACAAGTATGTGAGTGCAAATGGGATTTAATCCCTTGAATACGCTTCACTATGAAATAATTTGAAATTTTACAACCACTAATTGCTAGTCATTTAAAGCACTCTACACCACATCCATCTTGTGGAGTAGATAACAAAAGTATGGAAAGCAAAGAAATGATAAAACTAAAGAAGAGTTGATAGAAGGCATGTATTTGTAGCTTGTTTACCTTGTACTACATTTGGAAGAGAAGTAGAATTGAATGAATGGCTTTTGTTTACACTTACAACATTTGTTCTAATATTCTTCTATGTACTCAGGTTAATTTAATTCATATCTTTGTCGCCATTGGCTAATACATACTTTTTAACTATTTAGTGCATAATTCCCTTTTTTACTATTGTCAAGTTTTTACGGTTTTTCCACTACACTTAACAGACTCTCAGCAGCTGTGGAAAGTAGGTAGGGAAACAGAATGCACCTTCTTGGGCTTTGTTGTCTGAAAGTATTCTCTGTATCCTTTCAGCCAGGATAACCTAATGGTCTAGCGAGTTCATTCAACCCATTGAACTTAGCTACCTAAAAGACACATGCAGCTGGAGAGGCAACAGCTGTTCAGACAGTCCATGCCCATCTCTAACTTCACTGTTAAGAGAAAGGTGGCTGTTTATCACATTTATCAATAGATGGCACACTTGGTCTGTTGAGAGTAGAGACTATATTTATGGAAGCCCAATTTTGATAAAATGCTTAAAACTTAGAAGATTCAAATCTAAGAACAAGGAGACATTTACCTTTAGTGAGCTACCTTCTTTTCATCTGTTTTAGGAACCAAATATATCAGTCTATGATGATTTGTGTGGATAACAGCTCACATGTGAATGCTACTCTTTTGCTGAGGAGTTCTCTACTCTTTTTATAGGCTTAATGTAGAAAAATACTGTATTGCCTGTGTGTAACCTTAAAAAAAGTGACAACCTTAAATTTGAAAGCAAATACAGGCACTAATTAAGAGGGCAGAAAAAGGAAGACCACAGGCACCACTAGGGGCTTATCAGAAATATTGTGTGCATTACTCTACTTTAGCCCTAAAAATACATTTTCAAATTTATGCTCCTGTGTGCATCAAAGGCAATATGCAGGCAATATATTTAAATAGCAACACTTGTACTAAGTAGACTGATAAGTTACTTCATGAGTGAAGTACTTCATGATATGTATCATGAATTGGCAACTTTCAAAGGAGGGAGTTCTTAAAAGCTACGAGTGTGTTAAGAAAAATTCTGTATGCTTTAGAGTAGACATCTGTCAAATGGCTAGGTAAGAAAGCATTACAGCCTTGAAACTTTTCTGCTGTTCTACAATTTAAACGTTGTTTGTTTGAATTTGCTGTGCTCCTTTTCAGGTAGTTGAAGAACCTGAAGCAGCCAGTTGTATTGGCCCAGGGTGTTCTAATGTGGCTCAGCCAGGTTCTGTGTACTGCAGTCATGATTGCATTCTGAAACATGCTGCAGCTACTATGAAATTTCTAAGTGAAGGCAAAGAACAAAAACCAAAAGAGAAGACTAAACTAAAAACTATTGTCATAAAACCTCAGCCTCTGGTAAGTTGGAGCTGGTTTTTAAATAGCCCTTTACATGAACAAGTGTTTTCCACTAGGAATAGATTTAGCTGACTATTTGAATAGACAAAACCATTTTTCATGCTAAAATATATTATGCATCAGATGGTTTTGTAGGGTACTGTTTCATTGACTTTATCTAAGCATAAGGTGTTTTGTGGTGATTGTTTGAAAAGAACACATACTCTGTACTGCAGTGGTAGCCACTTTCAAACAATAAGGAGTCATAAACACCAGAGAAAGCATCAAAGCATTAACATTACTGTTAGGGAAAATGCAATTTATACCTCACAGACGCACATAAAGCCATAATTTGAGATTAGTGTGCCACATCAATGTTACATCTTTCTTATAATGTGTCTCTGAAATACACAGTAAATTGTTATGCCATTACTGTGATCATAGGAAACACAGGTAATCAAACAGCATCTACAGTAGTATCTGCAAAGAGCATCTAGCTTAGATTTAGGCATGTTTTACAAGCTGTTAAATTGAACCAGGGATCTCATGAGGCTTTGGTTGTCTTTGTTACTCCAGTAGAGTAAAAGTAGAAAGAACCTATAGCTTTTTTGCATGCCTCTGAACACTTTCATTTTTTCACTAATGGCAATCTGGATTGGAGTAAGAACACTTAATAGCACTTTAGATTGCTTAAATCTGTTTACATAGGAATTGTAAAAGAGCCCTACTTGATCAGATCAAGGGCCTATCTAGTCTGGTACTTGCTTACCAACAGTGATCAGCTCTGAACATCCATTAGCAAGGTCTAAAAGTGACATTCCTGGCCTGTTATGTTTCATCAACCAACTGGTATCCACAGGCATCCTATGCTTCATAGGAAAACCAAACTGCTGTTATGGTTAGATAAGTCTGTACTCCAAGAATATATGACAGCAATACAATCATACTAATTCTAACAGTAGCATTTTGAGGTAGGCAAGTACTTATAAAGTCAAAGGTTGTGTCAAGTTCACTATTCTGTGTACCAAGGCAGTGAATTCATTCTAGAAGAAAGATTTGACCTTGGTTAACTAAATAGGCTCTAAGCCACTGTTGAAATGTGTGTTCGCCTAGGTTTATTGGAGTTATTTTTCTTGAACTACTTCATTGTAAGTAGCTGAGGCACATTCCTGAATGTTAGATCTTCGGGTTGTACACTTAGTAAATATGGGCTTAGATTTCAGTTTAGCAAAACATTTTTCACATCTCAAAGGTATTGCTTTCTAAAAGTTTTATATTAATATGTTGTTGAAAACATAATAGGCAAGAAAATACTTTAGTGTCTCACAAACGTCAATATTAAAATGAACTAAACAATTCAGATACCAGTCATACATCTGGGAGGATCTTTCAGATGCAGTTGAGGTGATCTGTGGATTGACTGAATATCAGCTTTACGAGTGTTCAATCAATGCATGTGGTTTTCACTCACTACACCATAATTGTGCATTTCTGTGGATTAATACACTATTATTTTGCTTAGGAATGTTGCTGTAAATGTTGACTATATAGTAGAGCTGCCTCACTACACAGATCTGGAGACCTGACATAGCAGTTGCCGTTTACAGATACACACACACAATGACATTTTTTGTTGTTGGATAATTAAGTGTTTGCAGTACAGAACTAAAAGACAAGAAACTGTTTTGCTCTCAAATCCTATTTTATGATGAATACTATTGTAATATTTAGTGATTAAGGTTCTGCTGATTACACAGGCAGGCACCAAACCCCTTTCCATGCAGAAGAGACCAGCTCCTGAGAAGAGAGAGAGTACCATGAAGAGAACAGTTGTGACAGCTGTTAAGACTGAAGCAAATATGACAGTAGCTAAAGAGTCAACCTCAGAAATCAGCACACCATCCTGGGCAAGCGATCATAATTATAATGCAGTAAAGCCAGAAAAGACTCCTGCCATTTCATCATCACTGTTGTTCAAATGTATGTATTTCACAGGGATATTCTTCTGCAATCATTTACATTTTATTTGAATACCTTAACATTTTTGACACTGCAAAATTAGGGGTTTTGAGGGCTCCTTTCCTCCCATCTTCAAAGGTTTGCACACATACTTCTCAGGGTGACCTTCAAGGTTCATACACAGTATTGGCAACTTGGGAATTATCCCAAGGCTGTGTAAAAATGGTTTCATTCTGAAAGTTTAAACTTATTTAATCTTTAACTTACATTCTTGCATTCTTCATAGATAATGGTTTTTTTTAAGACAGAAGGTAGGTATAGATATATATATTTGCACACTGCATAAGATTGTATGTAATGTACAGAGTAACTATTGTGTCCATTCTAAGTCCCTGCATTTTGAACTAGGAGTGTCAGTACTTCAAGATTTCTTAATGTTGAACAAATAATTTATACTTGTACATAAACACACATCACTATTAATTTTGACAGGAATACACCTTCCAAGAAAGTTAGTTCATGTAGTGGTGTCAGAATTGAGTTTAATTTGGGATGCCTGGGGTTTTTGTTTTTTGTTCTGTTTTTTAAAATATTGGCATAAGCCCTGTGCCAGGTAAAATTTCATGAAGGGAGAACAATAGGGAGAGAAATTATCACCTTGTATATTCCAGTTTCACAGTATTTGAAGAAATGATAAATGACAGTATTCTTGGCATCTTCTTAGCTTGTAAAAGGTAAGTACAGCAGTGCTATGTAATCTATTAGATAGTATTGTAGTATAGGGTTTTGCATTTTTCATTCAACCATATTTACATGTATTTGTAATGTAATGAAACAGTGACTGAAAAATAACTCCCTCCTTGTCCCTAACCTCTAAATGCTTGACTGTTGTATCTTAGATAACTACTAGAAGATATGTTTAGTAAACCACTGAAGGAGTGAAGCTCCAGAGCTTCAGGAACATTAATCAAGTACTCTTTTCTACTTCCTTTCCTTTTAAGGCTTTTCCACAGTGTGATTGTTCCTACTGGTAGGTTGGGGCTTGGGGAGGACATTTGTTTCAGAGGCAAGTTAAACATTTAACTTTGCCTTATCAAAGAAGTTACAACATTTTTACTCACCCAGTTGTCCACACATGTCATGTTAGTCATTCATGACATTCACACCATTAAAGAAAGGATCAGTTTCTTTGCCAGATTACAAATGCTTTCCTACCTAGTCATCTCAAAACTGCTTGCCTGTCAAATGATTATTGATAATCCGAAAGCCAGCAGTTTAATTTTCATATAAATTATTGATTAGTTGGATCAAAACACAAGCATTCTCATTTCCTGTAATGAGAGAGATTATTATTGGAATATCTTATTAATGTTCTTGCTGTTGTGCTTTTAAATGGACATATTGAATTCAGTTTACATTTAGTGAAGAGCTTTCACCATCTCAAGCAGACATTCCAGCTCTCTGTAAAGGTAAGTTTTGTGGGTGTCTTGGAAGTTCCCTGTATCACTGCTAAACTACCAAATATAAATTCTTATCTTAAAATGACTCCTTTCTCCTTCAGTAGCAGAGATCATCTATGAATTGGTTATTCCTATGACTTGCTTTGTATGTAGTCTGATGCAAGGTTTTTGTATACAGAGGTTTAGTCCCAGTACAGGAGTTGGGTATATACAGATGTCCAAATGATTCATCACCACTTGGTGAAATAAGACTGGATCTTACATTCATATGTGGAATTCATATTCACATCCTTTCTAATCTCTGAAAGATCCATTGATATAGTAGAGAGGAATAAGCTCTACAGCATTCGATATTGGAGACATATCACCCCATTAAATTCCAACTGGTTTTCCCTATCTAAATCTTCACAAGTTTCCAAAATAACATGTCACCTCTCTCTGCTCTGTACCTAGGGTGAGTATTGATGACCCAATATCGATGGGACGGCCTCTGCGTTGCAGTGCCTGAACATCAGTGTTCCTTTAAAAGACAAAAACAACAACCTGTAACCTCACATAATCTTAACTGGATGTTAGGAATAGAGTATGCTTTACCAACTGCACCAGGTTTCTTGCCATATTACTCTTATTTATTTTTAGACAACATAATACAGTTTGATTCATTCCAGAGTTTTGCTCCATGATGAGACATCTAGTGGGATATATCAAGCCAACACACAATGTGTCTGTTCTGGGAGAAATTGAAATGGGAAGAATGAGGAACAAACTTGGTAGCACCATGCTTTGGGCAAAACACAACAGGGAACAAGAACTTCTCGTGCTGAACTACCACATGGGAGGCAGTAGTGGACATTTAGAAGAAAAGGGAGTAGCATTTGTGTTCTGTTATGGGAGCCAGATCTCTTAATGTTAGCACCAAAAGTTAATTGCAAATTTAATTCAGAGGATTAGAAGGAAATTTGAAAATCATTAGAGAAGGCACTTCATTTGCATCACCTAGTAAATCGCCAACTCAGTCTTGGAGGGAGACTATTGGAGTATCTATGAGAATAACAGGTTTTGCATCCTGCCACTTCTGTACATCTGTAACTGCTTGGAATTCTTTGGAGGCAAAAGGTTCTGTGAAAACAAAGTCATCTCACCTTTTATCCAAAGATCTTGGTAGTTCATGTTATTTCAGTTTATCATTAGAAAAGTGAGACAGGTCATTACAGTTGAGAAAGTAACTTACATGGTAATCTTTCTCCTAAACAGTTTCAAAAAATCCCTTCTAAATCAGAGTAGTAGGACAGAAAATAGATTTTCAAAATATTTAACATAGAATTCCAATGCCAGAAAAATGATAGTAAACACCTGTCTTTCTTGCAGTAATTATGCATATGTGTGCATTCTGTATTAGCATTCTGATGCAGTATTTTAATATGGGTCATTAGTGATTTGGGTAGGATGTTATTCTCTGGATGGCATGGAGGAACAGGCATTTTCACTTAGTGCCATATTTTTAAGGTATGATAATGTTTTTTGTTTTGCATCTTGAGATGGCTCCAGGACAAATATAATTATAAACAAATAATATGATACAATTCAAGTAATGACAAAGTGATTTATGTGGCTGCGAGAAACCTAAATAGAAAAACAGCTGAGAGAAGTTTGAGCCACCTACTGGACAAGAAGAACATTTCTTAATTTCCATTGTCCTCATAACCTTGATTCTGACTTTTAAGAATCAGAACATCAATTTTAAGATTTAAAATTAAAAATTGGTGTGTCATTTGAACAGCTTGACTACTTTTCCTATACAGCAGGGAAAAGAGGAATTGGTAGATGACAGGCTGCAGTGAAAACTTTGATATATCTCTGACATGAAAACAATTTCCTTTTGGCTTATACTTCTTTATACAGCTAGAAGTACAATAATCAGTATAGCTGTGTAAGTTAAAAGCAATAGCGAAATTAAAGCTAAGAAATTACAAACAGAAAAAGGATTTGTAAAATTACTCTTCTAACAAAAGCAGCACATCTGTCCAGCATTTTTCTAATTTTATTTCTAGTTTAAATTAAAACAGATTTTTAGAATGAGAGACAGGGATAAGGTAAGACAGTAGTGGGAATCCCTGGATTATTTACTGTCTTAGGTATGATGATTTAGGCTACTGGGATTTGCAATGCAAACAAATCTGGGGTCCACATGATTTGCACCCCTGAGGTACAGGAGAGAGGAAAATAAGGTTGCCATTTGTTACTTCCTTGTTAAGGAACATTGTAGTCTGTCTCTTTCATAAGTAAAATTTATGAGCTGTTGGAGATGACTTTATAATAGTGATCAAGGTGCTGGGGTTTCATTAGAAAAATCTTGGACAACCCAGCATTATTTTATCCTGTTTATTTCAGGTTTTATGTCACAATCCTCCATAAAAGACTCAGTAGTCTTGTTCAGATGTCTTGCCCTTACAGCAGGAATGAGGGAACCTGTGGTCTTCCATATAGTGTTGTACTCTACCTTTCATCAAACCAAGCCTACATAGATGGTTTTAGGAATGAGATTTGCAGTCACTTATAAATCTAGAACAGGAGATGACAGTTGCCCAGGTGGGGGTGGGCATTACCTTCACTGACAGAACCAGAAGTGACATTGACATCACTTCCAGTTTTATTTTCACCTCTTAGCCTAGGTGGGGTTGTGGAGCATGAAAAAGCAATTTGGGGGTGTAAAACCAGGTGTTTTTGATCCCTGCTTGTTGAAAATGTCATGGGGAGAACACTAAGGGCTATATAACAGATTTCCAAGGGTCACACATGGTCCTAAGATTGCACTCTACTCCCTGATCCTGATCTAGAGGGTTACAAGGTTCCTCAACTCTCTTTATATCAAGCACCATAATGCTTGGATGAGTTTTCAAGTCAAGAGAACTTGTTGGTTGTTTTAAAAAACTTCTCTTATATAACTAAGATAGAAGAAAAAACACCCCCATTTTACACACACACAGTTTCTTTGTATAATTGTGCTGTTAGGCGTTCCACTCTTGTTCCACTAATGACTGTTCCTGGTTGTGTCAAAGTGCTGGCATAAGCTGCCTTTGTGACAACTGAAAGTAATGAATGCACTGAATTTGGAATTAGCTAGGAAGAAAAGCAAGAGATCAAACATGTTCTCAAAATATAACCAGACTACTCTCTAAAGGTGTTCTGAGAGATGGTTGCAGTCTTCACCAGTAAGGACAGAGGGGACATACCATACATTGAATTTCTTCAAAAATCAGGTAAACAGCTCCATGTTCCAGAAAGGCAAATCCATTTCTAATCACACAGGTCTCCTTTAAATGAGAATTTTGAAGACAAAGTAATAATAGAAACGGAAAGCTGTGGCCCAGTAATAATGAGTTCTTGTTCTAACCTGAACTCGTAATGTTTTGTATCTTAGGCCATTTGGGGCACATTACTATGGGACAGATAGATGAAACTATAGGAGTCCATTACATCAAGGTGTAGTTTGTAGTTGGAGACATGGTTATTAAAAATGAGGTCTGCTGTAAAATGAACAGTGGCATGTTCTAATCTGAATGAGACTTTTGTGAAAATGAAGACAGTGGAAAGGTGGCTCTAACTGAACCACTCTGCCTCATTTTCCAACTTTTCATTGAAACTGAAGATAATTAAAGAATAATTATTATCCTAGGTGATACTGTTTGGTGTTTTAAAATCATCACTTTCTTCGCCTGAATCATTAATCAGAACTCTTCCTCCCCCCTCCTCCAAATGAAAGGGATTCTTCATACTGGTGTCTCCATGTTTCCAGTGCTAGAGGCAGAGGAATAGATCCAGACAACAGTGATGGCTTCTACCTGTGCCTGAAAGCAGTGAATAGGAGCTGAAGATGCCCTCTGCAGAGCTACACCTTCAAGATGTATACAAGAAGATTTAAGCGGTGGGCTGCACCACACATTGCAGGGGCAATATCACCCACTAATTTGGGTTGGGAGGGGAGTGTACGTAGACTGTTCTTCCTACCAAACAACTGCTGATATTCTCAATGTCCAAGGAAGACATGTTAGTCAAGCTTCCCTAAGATAAATTTCCATAGTCCAGCATTCAGAGCTTGGCAATTCAATGCCCCATTTCACCTGGTGCCAACTTGGATGATTCAGAAGAAGAAAAACCAACTTGAGAAGTGGGTGTGCCCCCCTCCCTGCCTCTTGTAGCTCACTGCTGACATGTTTGTGGTAAAAGTTAATCACACAACACTTTTCATTCCTTCAGATGAGTTGAAAACAAGTAAATCACTGTAAGAACATTTAGATGGGCTATAGCAAACATGCAGACATAAATCTATGGCTTACCTATTTTTTTCAATACAACTTGTGTGCATTCATCTTCCTGCAGGTTCTGGAAAGCAGACTACCACTTGCCTAGTGTGTTTATACCAAAGAGAAGCCACCTTTGTTTCAGTTATGTAGCATGCTGGCACAGGTTAATTGAAATCCTGAGTAGGTAGCAGTAACCAGTTGAGGTTTATATTCATTCCATGTGGGAATGAATACAAGTGAAGGTGGTAAGAAGTGATTATAGGCAACTTCAATTAGGCATATCCTCTGATTTGCCTTTGCCTTATTTTCTTCAAAAAGAAATCTAGATACATAAATGGCTAGCTCGGCTGGGTGGCCCAAATGAGAGTTTAAAGCAAGGGTAGGCAACCTTTCCTCTTTAAGGGCCGAGGGACTTCAGCTCCCAGAAAGCCTCAGCCATGTTGGCCAATAGTCCCATGTTGGCCAGTAGCTCCTGGGATTCTGGGAGCTGAAGTCCCTCGGCCCTTAAAGGGGAAAGGTTGCCTACCCCTGGTTTAAAGCAAGCCCTCTTTTGATGATTAGAAAAAGGCACAGATAAGCAGTGCATTTACATTTTGGAGGGAGAGTATACCATATATAATAGTCTAGCCCGAGAATACAAATAGAGGGGAGGGAGGGAGAGTGGTTAATACGGTAGATTTAAAAGCCTAGCAGAATTTTTATTCTTCCAACTGGTGGCAGGAGAGCTGAGGCTGAATTTGGTGACACATCTAAACCAAATATTCAGGGCCACAGGAGGCTGCTTGAGTGCCTTTCAAGCATGCCTCTAGGAGTGCTGAGGCTCTGCGGTGTTGCATGCATCTTCCAGCAGTGAGGCCATGCAGAAGCAACACTTGAAGAGCTACAGTTGTGGTAAGTAACCTTATAGAGTGCCTACAGTATCTGATTTATTTGGTTTGTCAGCTGTATAACATCATTTGGAAGGAGAATGCTTTTGTGGGTTTAAAATACCCATTCTATTAAGAAATCAAACCCATGATTTGTATTATGGGTGCATTTTAAGGATTTGAGGAATCCTTGGTGGAGGAGGGGTTAATGGTCATTCCTGCAGGGATGACTTCACATTCCATCTGCATTTAATTAACTTCAGTTTTCTGTAACAGTACTTTGCTGCTGTCAGTACATAAACGTTTTTATGGGAAACAACTGATGCCTATACTTAATTAAGCACATGCCAAATCTGGGAGCAGCAGATGAAGTTTTTTTTTATTTGATTTTGACCCAGCAATAGCCAGATAGGTCATACAGTAATGTTACCAAGATTCTTCCTCCCTGCAGTTGAGTTAGCTTTATAGAGAATCTCTCTTCTGTTGTAAATAGTTATAGTTATGGCAATTTCCCCATGCAACAGAGGGTACAATGCAGAGTTAAATAGATTAGTCCACTTAGGATTTCAAATGAGAATTGGGGATGAGATTGGAATTTTCAACATTGCCAGGTTCTAGTCTTGTTCTTGAGACAAAATGAAACTGAGATAAGGTCTGCAGAGGTCCTGATTTGCTGCATATTCCTTCCAGACTCACATAATTGGAAATCTAGAGGGCATACACAGTTCCCACAACTGATTGGAAATCAGTAGATTATTACATATCCTGCCAGTTTGAAACCTAGGAAAAGATGAGAAATATGCAATTCAGTGCATCATTAAGCTATAGCAAATTTTTGCAAGAGCACATTCCACATGTCAGTTATTAGCTCTTGTGGCACACCACCTGAAAACCCTTAATATGTTCCACCCACCCCCAAAAGGTTTTAATTCTGCTTTGTGTGTTACCAGTGCATGGAAACAATTTAGAATCTGTTGCATGTAGTGCTCTGAAGTATGGGATCATAATGCCTTTTCCAGCACTGGCAAAGTTCCTGAAGCAACTTGGGGAATCAGTGGCTGTACTTTGGCTAATGTACCATTTTGGTTCTTGCCTCTTTTGCACTACTGTATGGTACCCTAATATTGTGGGCAACCATCTGGCACAACAGCCTGTGTGGAAGAGAGTTTACATAACCATGTCATCTAAACCATTAGTGGCTAAAACTGCTATTCTCTGGTGAGTGATGGTTCATGTGTATAGCTTCCCACACAATTGGGGTGGTAGGTAGTGCTAGAAGGAGATTAGATAATGTCTCAGTTGCTATCTGGGTACATTTAAGTGTCACAAGTTCCATCTGATGCAGATAACTAATTCTTCACTTCAAAGCAGTCTGCCTGCTTGTCCTTCCACTACCTTTAGTAAGTTTTTGCTGCTGCAGATAGCTAATTCTGTACATATTTTTGATAACTCAGATTCATAATACAAAGGTAAGTATAAGTAGGCATTAGTCTCCAAAAGTGTCAACAATGCACTGAGAACAATTCTATTAATAGGCTAGACATTCTGATTTAATTGCAAAATTGCAGTGGAAGGTGCATGCTTGTCAGCATATAAGTGAAAGCAGGAAATCTATAATAGGTGATGGAGCTGTGAAAAATCTCTACATAAAACTCAATTAGTTATTTCCTCTAATAATGCAGGCTAAGAATAAACAAATAAGAATCTGATTGTGGCATTCTAAAATTGTGTAGCACGTTAGTGCCAGTATAAACTTGGAAATCGCTTTTACCATTGTAGTAATAATGCAAATCTTAAAAGAAATGTAGAGAGACATTCTTGAGCACATACACCAGATTCTAGACATTTAATCCTTACAGATCAAAAGAATTTAAACTAGCTATTGATGGCTGACTCTTAACTACTTGTGCCTTTATCAGTATTCTTCTGCATTGTTTATATAAGAAGGCTGTTTATCTTTTTTGATAGTGGTTTACGGAGCTAGAAATTTTGTGGGTTAGCAAGAAAAGGGCTCTTGACATGCGTAATCCTCATGGTCTATTTAAATAGGTTTGTTTAGGTTATATACAGTGTAGAAGGCTAGTGTTGATCATGTGTTATATTGAGGCATTTAATTGAAAAAGGTTTCACACACTCCCACTTTTCCTTTTAGGAAATGCTGACATATCAGGCATGCTTTAAAAGGAACTGTAATAAAAAAGAACAAGGGAGGCACAATGCAGGATTTAAGATCATAGACATTAACTAGGAGTGCTGTAATAGTTAATGTTACAGCAAGTAATATGTCATTTCATCTCAGTATTTAGTTGTTATTTGTGAAAATACCCTTTTTTATTATTCCTTGACAGTGTACCTATCACTTCTGGACATTCGTATGTGTGTTGAGTGCCTTCAAGTCATTTCTGGTTTTTGGCGACCCTAAGGCAAATCTATCATGGGGATTTCTTCGCAAGATTTGTTCAGAGGAGGTTTGCCATTGCTTTCCCTTGAGGCTGAGAGCATGCAAGCTGCCAAGGACACCCAGTGGGTTTCATGACCGAGTGGGAATCAAACCCTGGTCTCCAGAGTCCTAGTCCAACACTCAAACCACTATGCCACCCTGTCTGTGGACATTAATATAGATGGCTAAGTATCAGTATCACACAATTCTCCATATAGAATTATCAGCTTATAGGACAGAAGGCAGAGATTACAATTCCCTTTTGTTCTCTACAGGACCTATTTTAATAGTAGATTTTGGGCCTAGCGTTTAGAGGACTTTGTGAAGGTATGCAATGAGCGTCTCTCATAGCTTGCTAATGTCAACACAGTAGTGATATAGACTAAATGGATAGCTGGAGTTTCATGCATATCACAAAATAGGAAACTACAAATACCAGAGGAGCCAGAACAATATGAATGGAAGGATATCTGTTCACTAAAGCTACGCTTCAGGAGCTGAACACCGTTTTGTTTATCTGCCTCCTCGACTTGACTCCTACTGTCTTAATTCCAGAAGCATGATAAAGTGATTATATGGCCTCGGTGACCCATTTCCAATGAAAGGGTAGTTTGTGTGTCTTTTTCAACATTGAGCAAATATGTAGTATGCATTTCTGTAACCATGCTGCCTTAATATAGGTGCAAAATGATTACTATGTGCTTCTCTAAATGTTTGGCAAGCAGACAATCCTTGCCTAGAGAGTACCCTTGGATAAATCAGAACTGCAATTGGCTGTTAAGAATGATAGGTTCTGACATGTATGTTAGATGCTGGCATTGGAAAGAAATTAAGTAGAATATACAGCATTTGTAGCAAAAATCCCCATATTTATCAAGGAACTGATCATCTAAAGAGATGGTCTTCAAATGAAAAAGCAAAAAAAAAAACAAAACAAACATGATCGTATAGTTTGGAGATTTAACATAGTATACAATGGTTTGTGCATGCTTTTTTCCTAAAATGTATGTCCTGTGTTGGGACATCAATGAAGCCAATTCTAATACATAGAAGTTTCTCTATAAAACAACCCATAAGTTCCCTGTATGCATGTTAGTACGCAGACCTATGTAAGTATGTTTTCACATTGCTACACAAAGTACTGCTTTTTAAAAGGAGTTCTTTTTGTTACATAAACAAAGCTTCGTTAGCACAGTATATCACATCTGGGTGTGTTATACAGACCTGATGGGGCACGTGCAATAGCCAGGAGTACAATCCTGTTGATTTTCTTTTTTGAGACTTCGGTGACCTAGTTGTTCATATAAATAAAATTTTAAAAACATTGCATGAAGGTAGTCCACGTGAGCAACTGGTGATGACCTCGTAAGATGGAAACACTGCCTTGAACAAGAAGTGCAACTATAGTTATTTAGCTAGGTATTTTGTTGGCATGGGCTACTTTTGTTCAACATTCTTGCTTCACTGTAGAGACTGTTGGAAACAAGTTCTTCCTACTTAATGGCTGCGAGGCTTATAAATTAGGCACAGAAGATGTGAGTGAAATAGTGTGAATAATACCCCATACAGGCCCAAACACATCACTTAAGCTTTACTGTGTAAAAGGGTTTCAGTGCTCTTACAGTCAGTGGGATGGGTTTTGTTTTTAGATTACATAGAGCTGTCTTAGATATCAAATTAATTTTAGTGGGCACTTTCTCTCAACCTCAATCGGTGCCTGCATCAATGGCGTTATGATAATCTGCCTACCTAATTGATCATCCTGCTTCTTGACTAAATACAGCCTGCATTCAGAAACCACCCTAAACTATGGTTTAGCAAGATGCTAACAAGTCTGCCCCTCCCTCCAGCTTTGCATGCTCATCCTTCCCTTTCATACATGCATGTTTCCACTGAATGAACCCAAATCCATCCTTTTGGGCAATTCTGCACATACAGTGGGCCCTTGGTATCTGCTGGGGTTTGGTTCCAGGAGCTGTGTAAAATGGCATCCCTTATATCAAATGACAAAATCAAGGTTTGCTTTTTGGAATTTCTATATTTTAAAAATATTTTCAAGCCATGAATGATTTAATCCGTGGATAAAATCCATGGCTAAGGAGGGATGACTGTACTCTGTTTCTTGCAGAGGCAACCATGTATTCATATTTTTTTCTCCCGTCAGACAAAGCTAACCCTCAATACAAACTTAAGAATGATAGTGAAATTAAAGTTGTCTAGGTTTGTATAAGTGCAGTGTGCCATCTCTAGGATATGTTAGCTTTGTTACACTTTATACCCAAGAGGTTATGATTAGGCTGATTATGTACAGTACTTTGTTGTGTGTGTTCTGTGCCTTCAGGTCATTTCCAACCTATGGTGACCCTAAGGGAAACGGATCATGGGGTTTTCTTAGCAAGATTTGTTGAGGAGGCTAATAGAGCATGCCTTACCTAAAGTCACTCAGTGGGTTTTTGTGGCTGAGCAAGAATTCAAATCCTATACCACACTGGCTCTTACCATTTGACATATTTCACAGATCAAGACCAAAGGTAATGGACCAGCAGCTCTGATGTCACATGGCATAAGTAAACCTCTTTCTGGAGGATTTATAGAGGCAAATAATTAAAATGTCAAGCCAGTGCTCCTTTCTGTTTCCTCTGTGCTGTGGCCAGCTGTCCCAACTCTGAAGACTACCTACAACAATCATATTCTACACTCTGGACTGCTTGCCTCCTGTGACATGTGCTAGAGACACTGTCTCATAGTTTCTTAATGAGTTCTAGCACCCCAAATAGTAGAGCACCTCTAAATAATTTACATAGACAAAGCTGGTGAGTTGGAGGAGGGATAGAATAATTCCCTAAAAGAAAAAAAAAGTGCTTTAGCTTTATTCAGACATTGGACATTTCCCATAAGTTAGTGTGTCTACTTTGGGTATAAATTACTTAAGGAAAGCCGGATAATGAGCAGGGCAATTTCACAGACCTTCCTATACTAGGGTGAGCACTCAGCAAGAAAAGAGAGTGTGTGTTTGTTAGTCTTACTGATTTATTTTCATCTCCGGAGCCTAGATTTTTTTTTTTTTATTTCTGTGAATGGGGAAGCAAGTTTGAAAATTATGTTTCTCTGTGTTCAAGTATAGCTTAGCAATAAGAACCCTTCAGAGATTTACCTAATGGGCCATAGACAGCTGCCAATTAAGCCATTTGCAGCAAAGTTAGAGATGGAGTTTTTGTATTTTTAACCATTATTGGAAACATGTTACTTTCATAGTTTATACTTTCCTAGCTTATTTCGTGTCTGTGAGTGTTAGTGTATCAACCTTTGCAAGCAAATTCCTTAATCACCCCCCCTCCAATTTTCCTGAGAGACAAGGGCTGGCCTTCATTCCCTTGATGATGACATTGTCCAGGAAAGTTGGAGTCCCTCTTTTCTCACTAGTTATTTCTTCAGAGGGCAGCTCTTGTTGGGCCACCTTTACACACTGAGTCCTTGGAAGACACAGCCACTAGTGAGCTTGTCAAGTAATTCTGCCATCAAACTTTGGCTCTCCCGTCCCCCCTTCAAGCCTCAAAGCTTCTTGCTCGCAATGGCTAATATCTGTTGCAGCTGCTCTTTGCATTCACCTGCTGTGGGCTGCAGTTCTGCTGTTGTGGCCGTCTTCCCAAGCCCCCTCCCCATCCCGCTGAAAGGGAGTGTAGCATTCCTACAGGCAACATGAGACCTCATCTGTTGTGATTTAAAAATCAAACCTTTTGCCCTGCTATTGTCCTCTGATACACACTATGTGTGTATGGTGGGGGAAAGTGGTGTGTGCATATGTCCTAGCACCATTATTTTTAAAATTCTACTCCTGCTGTGCATTGCACTAATATGGGCAGCAGAAGGATGTAGAGAAATCAAGTACAGAAGAATCAGGCAGCCCCTGTTGTTCAGGGGGGAAAATATGTATCTTACAGGGACTTAATTCCACTGTCTGCAACATTCTCTAAAGACAAGTCTCCCTTCTCCAGTGTTTGTTTACTTCTGAGGTTTTCCCCTGCATTTTTAAAAACTACCTAAATCTAAACATTAGACTGCTGATCTTTCCTAAAACTTTAAGCAAAGATCATTTCCTGTCCTTAAATGGGGTTTTCAGTATAAGGAACAGGACAGGCCAAAGGACAGGCCAAAGGCCCTGCCCAAATTAACTTCATGCAGTTCTACATCGGGTAATTCCAAACTGATTGCAGCACACACCCTTCTGAAAAAGAAACACATTTTAAGTTTCCAAAGCACTCTGAAAAGGAAAAGACCATACAAATCCATAAGAGATAAAATGATAAACACTGGTCTTCTCTTGCATCTGCATGTATAACATGGGGGGGGGGGCTGCCTTTGATGATGAAATCAAAATAGTTTAGAGGACAAACAATTTGGTTTTGTTTGCTTAATTAGGGAGGTTTTCTATGCTTCCTATGACTCCCTCACACTAGAATGGATCATTTTAACATATACTACATATTAAAAAGGAACCCCCCTAGTTAGAAACTAATTTCATCAGTTGCTTCAACCATCATTTTACTTTAGACAGTAACAATTTCAGGCATTGTGCAACTTCACAAGCTGCTTAAATGGAAAAGCAAACCCAAGTTTAATCCTGTTGCTGTTGAGGCTGAGAAGCAACAGCTTTTACTAAAGGAGCGGGGACCTGTCATGTGAAACTCTTTGATGTCTTATTCCTGAAGCAACTGAGAGGCCCGGGTGGCCTTTTGCCAGAGACTTTCTGGAGGGGAAATACTCTGCATGAGATTCTGTACAAAAGCCCTGCCACTCCACACATATTGGTTGGATTGTAAGTGCAAGCATAACTGTTGACTGTAGAATAAATTCTGAAGTCTGTATTGTCATTGTCAGGCCAATTGGAAAGGCACAAAACCCGGCAAGCTTTCAAACAACAGTTTCTGCGAAGAACAAAGATGTTCTAAAAAGACGAACAGGCATCTTTCCAATGCCTGCGTAATTTTTAAATAGTTGTCTGACAAAAATGTCATCTTGAAAGCTTGCGCAGAAATTTTTCTGCCTTTTTGGTTGGTTGTAGGTGTTACTACAATGTAGATTTTGGATAGCCCCAGAAGATATGTTAGATATTCATTGTCCACACAGTTTTGGTTCTAATGTTTTCACAATAAGGAATAGAAAGTTGTTTTTGAAAATCAAAATTGGCATTTTGGAATATTTTGATTTATATTCAGTGTTTTCTGAGCAACTGTATTAGCTCTACGTTATTACCAAAATTAATTTATTCTAAAATGACTATAACTGGATGGTGTAACTAAGGGTCTTTACAGACTGCCAGAAATAATGTGGCTTGATGCCACTTTAACTGTCTTAGCTCAGTGCTAAGGAATCATGGGAACTGTAGTTTATTGTGGCACCAGAGCTCTCTGTGACAGCGAAGGCTCAATGTCCCAGAAAAAACAACGCAATTCCCATGATTCCCTAGCACTGAGCCAGGACAGTTAAAGTGACCTCACGCTGCAATATTTCTGGCAATCTGAAAGGCCCTAAATTTCCCAGAAGGGACTATAAGATTGATGGTGGGGAAAGAGCCCAGGGAGTTGGGAAAGTGGTTAATGCTTTGAGTGGATAAGGAAAAGCGAGCTCTAGCAATTCTAGTGGGGGAGCAACAAAGTGTTAACAGTGGGGAGGGAAGTTGGGGAAAGAGAAAAGTAAGCACAGATGCCAAATGGCATGGCCTTAGTCTGTACTGAGCAAACTTGGCTCAACACCTTGGGGAATAAATAGAGTTATGGAGTGATTATTTTTGAATCAATAAGGTACACTTTGGGAACATCATGATGATAACAATGACAGCTGTGTGTGTAAAATAACCATAGCAATATATTGCTGCATTACAATATTTGATTGTCCTGAATCCCATTGTTGGTCCCATCTAGAATTAGATACACAGAATGACTGTTACCATTGGTTCAGTGGATCTACTTTAGCAATAGGATTTAGGCCCAAATTTGTATAAAACCCAAGACTGTAGAGATGTGGGTTTTTTTTAAAAAAAAAAAATCCAAGTGATAAGACATTTGAGACATTATTTGAAAGTAGAATTAAAAACTGGATTTCTTGTAACTTTATGTTACTGAATCATTGTTCTGGTATTGGGTCTTTAGGACCAGATGGAACAACCATTATGCTAGGTCAACACTAAATGTTTATTCAGATGTTGTAACCTTTGTAAAGAGCCTTAAATTCATTTCCAACATATGGTAACCCTAAGGGGAACCTATCACAAGCTTCTTGTTGTTGTGTGTGTGTGTTTTTGCAGGATTTGTTCAGAGGAGGTTTGCCATTGTCTTCCTCTGAGGCTGAGAGAGTGAGTGACTGAAGGTCACCTAGGGGGTTTCCAGGGCTAGGCAGAGATTCAGACTCACATCTCCCAGAGTCCAGCACTCAGACCAGTACACCATGCTGGCTCAGTTTTCTTGGCAAGATTTTTTTTCAGCAGACATTTGCCATTGTTTTCCCCCGAGGGTCAGAAGTTGTGACTTCATCCAGTGGGTTTCCATGGCCTACCAGGATTTCAAACCACTACACCACACTGGCTTTCTTGCTGAGCTGAGGCACATTTATTCCACTAGCACTGGTACAACAATAGCCATCAGTAACAACGAGTGGCCATGTTGTCGTCAAGCAATTGTAACCCGAAATGTGTTGGGTATAGGAATCAGCGGATGTTGGAATGGGGAGCAGTCTCAATAGAACATAACTGGCAGTGACCATGCACTAGTGACACAGTAGTTAAATGCTGATAGTGCAGCCAAAACGTGAGTTCGATCCTGCAGGGGTCCAGGTTGACTCAGTCTTCCATCCTTTCATAGGTCAGTAAAATGAGTACCCAGCTTGTTGGGGGGGGGGGAGCAATTGGCTAACACATTGTAAACTGCTTAGAGAATGCTTAGCACTATAAAGCGGTATAGAAATGTAAATGCTAGTGCTATCAAGTGTCTAAGGCAGGGGTAGGCAACCTTTTTGAGCTGGGGGCTGGGTTGCTGTCCCTCAGACAATTGGGGGGCCGAAGTACCAAAAATAAATAAATATTTTTTAAAAAAAATTATAAGATTTTTAATTTTTTTTAAAAAAAATATGCATGCACACTCTCTCAGCCCCAGAAAAGCCATGGCAAAAACCCTGTGGAGATTTTGCCAAGAAAATCCCAAGAACAAGTAATAACAACAATAATCATTATCATGGAAACGACTGGAAGGCAGGCCCACGAACAAGCAGGGATGCATGCACACTGTCTCAGCCCCAGAAAAGCCATGATGGCAAAACCCCTGTGGAGATTTTGCCACGAAAACCCCAAGAACAAGTAATAACAACAATAATCAATATCATCATGGTGGGTGGCGGTGGCAGCAGGACTGGCCTGGGGCCAGTCCAAAGGCCTCGGAGGGGGGCACATCCGGCCCCCGGTCCTTAGGTTGCCTACCACTGGTCTAAGGTGTGTCATGGTGTCCAGGATGCAAGATAACAGTTTGTAAGTGAAGTTAGGCATGCCCTATTATTGTTGCACAAGACTGATCAGGCATTACTGTACTATAGGTATTTTACCTTGTAGAGACTTGAGTGTATCTGGGAAGTATATAAACCTTCCAATCATTAGCAGTCTTTCATAATGAAATTGCAATGGGGCATTAATAGGATCAAGAGGTTATAGAACGTAGTCTATGCCAGCTTAAAAGGAAATTCAACCATACACATTTGACACAAAATGAGATGGTGTGGGAGAAGTGAATAAGTCAACCACATCTAAGGTACTACAAGGATAAAGCTTGTAATCTTGTTCTCTACTTTGCTTGTATTCTGGTAATGGCCTGGGGAAATGCAGCCTTGGCTTCAATTAGCTCTACTTGGAGTCTTTAATGTAGGGGTTGGCAAGGTTTACTTACCTGGGGCTGGTCGCTGGTCCCCAGGTCTTCCGCCAGGCCGGGGGGGGGGTAATGGCGGAGTACTGTGCATGTGCAAACGAGTCGCGGCTGCCATTTTGGCAAACAAACGTACGCGGCGGCAGCGTGCAGGGCTGGCGGGGGTTGGTCGGTGGGGATTGGCAGGCCAGGGGCGGCCCACGGGCCATAGGTTGCCGACCCCTGCTTT
Source organism: Phrynosoma blainvillii (assembly GCA_026167975.1). Classification (NCBI taxonomy): domain Eukaryota; kingdom Metazoa; phylum Chordata; class Lepidosauria; order Squamata; family Phrynosomatidae; genus Phrynosoma; species Phrynosoma blainvillii. The sequence continues at coordinate 306,289,052 of JANUYF010000004.1, read as the reverse complement.
CATGTGTAGTCAAGGGAGTGTGATATGTCAGCAATAAACATGGCAAAGAAATGCTGGTTTACACTGGACAGTTGGTGGCTGTTAACTTTAACCTTTTGCTTTACATTTCCACAAGCAATCATAGTCCACTTGCTATCTACACCACCACCACCCTGATTAAGGTTATATGGCTAGGTTTTTATGCTTTTGTTGCACTTAATTAAAACTATGTGGCTGTGTATTCCTCTGCCAAAATCACATTAAGTTTAGCATTTAATTAAGAAAGCAAAGTTTGAATCCTTTCCCCTGACATCTGGTTTTCTGGGCATTATTTTGTATGGAGGTGCATACATTCTTATGGCCTGCCACCATCATTATAGATTGGTGCAGTGCAGTATCTCGCCTCAGTGAGACATACAACCTTGTTTATAGAACTAACCTACTGCAGCATATGCTAATTGAAATACAGGTTGAGTATCTGTTCTCTGGAATTCTGAAATCTGAAATACTACAAAATTGTTCACATGGGTGGCTGAGATCATGACACCTTTGCTTTCTGATGGTTCAGTGTACACAAACTTTATTTCATGCACAAAGTTATAAAAATATGTACAAAATTATCTCCATGCTATAAGGTGTATACGAAACATAATTCACATTTGGACTTGGGTCCCATCTCCAATATATGTCATTATGGATATTCATGTATTCAAAAATCTGGAATCCAAAACATTTCCAATCTGAAGCATTTTGGCTAAGGAAGATTTGACCTATAGTTCCATTTACACACTTGAAAATAATTATTTCAGGAAATCAATATAGCAGGTCTTGACTGCAGCAGCATTCCCGCCCCCCGCCCCTGCCCCCCGATGTGTATTTTCCTGGTGCCCCCAGGCTGGGAAGCAAACACTACTCTGATTTGGGAGCAGGAACAGTATTAGACAGGAGTAATATTGGATGCATACAGTACCACTGAAGTTTTTTTTTAAAACATGCAAATAGGGAACTTCTTCATGTAGTTTTGCCCACATACACCAGAAGTTTGAAGAAGGCTCTAGATGGGGAATAGATCTACAGCCATTTTTGTGATTGGTGAAACAGAAAACATCTTGATGCAAGAGCAGAAATGTTTGCAAGGTGTCTGCACTGACTGCTTGATGATCCTGTTCATTGTACAGATAACATAGATTTATAAATGACTAGTTTGAGTGCAAACCTCATTATTTGAGGCATGCAGATATGTACACATTACAAATTCTTATACTAATATTGATACGCTACATGTCGAAGATATATAGGACACATACACAAGTGCAAGCAGGTATAGAAGCAGCATTATTTGGTGATGACAAAATAGGTCTGTAGAGCTTTTGACAGTAAATTTGAAACACTTTAGTAGCAATGGCAATGGTTATACAATTAAAGGATGGGAATAGCAAATCCCCCTCTTATGGTTACTGTTTTAAAAATTGCAAAAGAAAGGTGGGCTAGTAATCTTTTCCTCCTTTGGTTGATTACTCCTTCATGCAAAGCATAAGCAGAAACAGTACACACAATAAAAGAAATAACGTTATAGTACATGTGTCTGTAGGGGATGCAGTGGCTCAAGAGGTTAAGATGCTGACTCTGTTGATTGCAAGATTGTCAGTTCAAGGCCTGGGTGCTGCATGATGGGATGAGCTCCCATCACTAGTCCCAGCTTCTGCCAGCCTAGCAGTTCGAAAGCATCCAAATGCCAGTAGATAAATAGGTACTACTTTGGTGGGAAGATGGTGGGATCATGCTGGCCACATGATCACAGAGTAGTCTCTGACAATGCTGGCTCTTCAGCTTAGTAACAGAAATGAGCACTGCCCCTACAGTTGGACATGACTTGACAACTTTGTCAATGGGGAATACCTTTACCTTTACTACATGTGTCTGTATCAGAATACAATCTGAAAAGCTAACTATGACACATCATTATTTCATGATTATCTTCAATTTGTCGTAATGGGATTCCTATATAAGTACTGTAACCTTACTCTAGAATTAAGTTTAAGAATAAATATTTGTTGAAAAACATAATTCATAACAACTGTTAGCCACTTAAAGTTATAATTGGAAATGCAAACAATAGCAGCCTTCATTTTCAGATCATTGCTGTAAGTATCACATCACTCACAACTGCCTTATCAATGATTGATACATGAATTGAATTTAGCAGGCATAATATTGGATCTTCATAAGGATTTTGGAGTTATTTTGGGATTATCAACTCCCACCAAGTGTGCCTGTATCAGTGAGTGCAAAGCTCTGTATGTACTGTAGTCTCAAATGAGTTGAATTGTTAAAGATACTAGCCACACACCCTTCCATAGAGTCAGCACCAACTTAGTCCAAAAAGATAACTGAGGTTGTGGTCTTTTGTGTAACATAGGGTTTGCCAGGTATAATAAGGGACAGGGTTCCTGTCCCTTTAATAGTTTAAAAGAGGGAATTTTAGCAGATGGTGCCTGTATGAAAGCCAGTACCTGCAAAAATTACCTCTTCTATAAAGCCATTTCACCTGGCAACTCCAGTGTAACAGGAAGATCATAGAATCATAGAGTTGGAAGAGACCACAAGGGCCATCCCGTCCAACCCCCTGCCATGCAGGAACTCCCAATCAAAGCATTCCTGACAGATGGCCATCCAGCCTCTGCTTAAAGATCTCCAAGGAAGGAGACTCCACTACTTTCCGAGGGAGTGTGTTCCACTGTCGAACCGCCCTTACTGTCAGGAAGTTCCCCCTGATGTTGAGGTGGAATCTTTTCCTGGAGCTTACATCCATTGTTTCGGGTCCTAGTCTCTGGAGCAGCAGAAAACAAGCTTGTTCCCTCCTCGATGTGACATCCCTTCAAATATTTAAACACAGCTATCATATCACCTCTCAACCTTCTCTTCTCCAGGCTAAACATCCCCAGCTCCCTAAGTCATTCCTCATAGGGCTTGGTTTCTAGACCCTTCACAATTTTAGTTGCCCTCCTTTGGACACGCTCCAGTTTCTCCACATCCTTTTTGAATTGAGATGCCCAGAACTGGACACAGTATTCCAGGTGAGGCCTGACCAAAGCAGAATAGAGTGGCACTATTCTCTTGATCTACACTATACTTCTACTGATGCAGCCTAAAATTGCATTGGCCTTTTTAGCTGCTGCATCGCACTGTTGACTCATGTTCAACTTGTGGTCCACCTGAATTTCTAGATCCCTTTCACATGTAGTCTCATTCAGCCAGGTGTCCTCCATCGTATATCTGTGCTTTTCGTTTTTCCGCCCTAAGTGCAGTACCTTACATTTCTCCGTGTTGAATTTCATTTTGTTAGCTTTGGCCCAGCTTTCTAGTCTGTTCAAGTCATTTTGAATTTTGATCCTGTCCTCTGGGGTATTAGCTACTCCTCCCAGTTTGGTGTCATCTGCAAATTTGATAACTATGCCCCCAATACCGTCATCCAAGTCATTAATAAAGATATTGAATAGCACTGGGCCCAGGACAGAGCCCTGTGGCACCCCACTGGTCACTTCTTTCCAGGTTGAAAAGGAGCCATTGTTGAGCACCCTTTGGGTTCAGCCAGTCAACCAATTACAAATCCATGTAACAGTTACTTTGTCTAGCCCACATTTTACCAGCTTGCTTGCAAGAATGTCATGGGGAACCTTGTCAAAGGCCTTATTGAAATCAAGATATACTATATCCACAGCATTCCCTTCATCTACTAAGCTGGTAATTTTATCAAAAAAAGATCAGATTTGTCTGGCATGACTTGTTCCTCTGAAACCCATGTTGACTTTTTGTGATTATGAAATTACCTTCCAGATGTTCACAGACTCTCTGTAGATGATCTTTTACTAAATTGGGTTTCCAGTATAGCAGCCTCATGCAATGTTAGTTCAAGGCTCATACTTACATATCTGAGATTATCAGTTTTCAGAAGTGTTCTTAGAAATTCCTTACTAGTATGCTCATCTATCAAAATGGCCTGGTTTTTGGACATGTCACCTGAAAATTGTTATTGGAAACACCATAAAGGAGGGGGAACTTTTTGTACTGCATTGTTTGATTTATTATGGGTGATGATTTATTAATAATCACTCATTTGAACCCAATCCTGACAAAACAATGAAACATTAGCAAAAATATATTCAACATATAATAATATCCCTTATTTCATGCATTGTTCCCGCCCCACTCATTTGTTAATGGAGTTATTCTTCACCTCTGACAATTCTGTGGGCTTTTACATAGGTATCTATATACTCAGTCCCCTTTATTTCTTTTTAATCAGAATGAAGCCTGATATCATAATCATAATTCAAGGCTTTTCCTGTTTCTAGAAGAAATAGTTGTGACAGTCGTAACATGGCATATATACAGATTTCAGGATGCATGAGCAGCTAGTGTGGACATGGTGTGGGTTTGTGTGTAGTACAAATTTTCAGTATTTTAGTAGTAATAGCTACTATCTAAGGAACAGAGACAGTTGATGCTGTGAAACAATTTATTCCATGTTACAAACAGAATTCTAAAATGTTTCTGATGAAATCATACTACTTAGAAAGATAAAACCAGCTTTATTCAGTCTGGCACTGATCAAACATTCTCTCCTGAGGCAAATTATTCATCAGTTATTTTCTGCCCATGTTATGACACTGGTTACTCAGCATATTCAAAACATAGAATAAGTGTGGAGATTGTTAAATAATTTAGATTGCGTGTTCTCTCTTTTCTCCTCCCTCCCCCAGGGCTAATATATTGGAGTAGTAGGAACTATGGGATAGTTGTTTAGTGTATACTTTTAACTCTGTGGGAGGGAAGCAAGAGTAAGAAATAATAGAGCTAATACACTGAATTTCAATTACAGTCTTTCTTTATACTTACTGGCGTATGCTTCTTATTGTAACATTTCCCCATGTGTGCAATCTTTGAAGATGGATGTGTTTTTATTTTGAAAACTATAGATGAAATAATTCTGTTTTAGCCATACATCTATTCTCCTTACTCTAAAATTATTCTTTTTCCTATTAATTAAAAATGGTTATACACATACAGTTCCAGTACAGTTCAGTACATCTTTTCTCTCCAGGAAGGAAAACAACCAGAAATTGGCGATAAGAAGCCTGGATATCCCTTATTTGTCTCCCTTCAGTCATTCCTCTCCAGGGCTTGCAAATTACCCATCTCCAATCAATGTAGAAGAAAATAAGGCACCTTTTAAAAATGAAACTAGAGGAAGCAATTTAACTCCAGATATCCTGGTCTGTGCCTAGGAAAAATGTTAGAAGTTCACCACTATCTTATATTTAAAAAGATAGTTAATGGAAATATTATTGCTTGGCCCAAAACAGGATTTATGGAGTTTCATTGTACAATCCAGACACATTTTCTCTTTTAATTCCACTGATTTCATTAGAAGCCTTAAAACATATACACAAAACCCCTAGCAAAATCAGTGAATCTAAGTCATGGACATGTACTATTGGACCATATTAGGGACTCTGTAATATTGCCAGAATAGCATAATTTAAATAGCACATTGTGCTTTGTTCTTCTACCAGCAAAAGAAGAACGGAAGAATGAAGAGAAATCAGTGGAATCATCTACAGCATTGAAGAAAATTATTGTAACAACTTCCACAGTTGAGAAACAGATGTCTTCCCAAAACAGAAATCTCCTTCAAAAGAAAACCTCTGTATTTACTAGTACTTCACTAACTAAGCATCCAATTAAACATTCTGCAGCAGGTTTCAAGGGAGTGATACCTAAAAAATCCTCACTTTCAACTGGTCCACCTACATCAAGTAATGTTTCAACATCAAAATCTTCATCTCTGTCCTATGGAACATCTTCAATTCCCAAAAAACCAGTTGCCTCTTCTAATATGGTTGGCGGACTTAGGAAACTCACCACGTCTTCTACTGCCTCCACAACATCTTCAGCATCACAAGCCAGATTAGCTGTGAACGCCAGTCAGTCACAACCGAATTCCCAAATTCGTCAAAATATACGAAGATCCCTTAAAGAAATTTTGTGGAAAAGGTAAGATCCAAATTAAGATCTGAAGCAAACTAACATTTATGTTTAAGATTTTAAATGGAAAGTTTTAAATGTCAAGAGAAGTTCTCACAGGTGATCTTCACTGCCTTTCCTTAATTGGTTTTGGGATTTTAAAAAGCAGCATAGTATTTAATATAGAAATTATATTTCTATTCATTTGTGTTTTACTTTTGAAATTGTCAATAACCATTTGCCCTATATTATAATCAGTAGTTCAAAATAAGAGAGAATTTTTTTCTTGGTTATAAGCAGGGTCAGATGTCATGGAAGAAATCACATGCCCTCCAATGTTTCACAGATGAAAGCCAGGACATGTGTGGCCAAGCAACATTAGAGTGTGGCCAAGATGGCAAAAGTTATTAATAAGGCAGAACACACAAGCTAGGAGAGGGAGCAGCCTACTGGGGATGACAAGATTCCACCCTTTACTCTTCTTTCCCTGCACTGAATTAATTGAGTACAAACTACTTTTTGCACTTTGAACTTTTTTAATGCTACTTGAAGTAAGCCAAGGATAAATAGGGAAAGAAGGAGGAGAAAGTGGAACCAGGACATTTTAAAAGCAGGTGAAAAAGTGAAGGTACCAGGTTTAATCAGGATAGTCTAAGCCAATTGGAAGGTATGAGATCACAATAGGGCAAAGTGGTAGTCAAACTGAGATGATCCCTCACTGAGTTCAGTATTTTATAATGAAACTAGTCATTGAAGAATTTGTAACCCATAACTCTGTTTAGAAAGACTGAGCTAAGTATTCTTTTTTCTTACTTTGGCAGAGTAAATGACAGTGATGATCTGATCATGACAGAAAGTGAAGTGGGAAAGATTGCATTGAACATTGAAAAGGAGATGTTTAATTTATTTCAAGCTACAGATAATCGGTATAAGAGTAAATATCGCAGTATTATGTTCAACCTCAAGGACCCCAAAAATCAGGTTTGTGTTTAGAAAAGTGAGTCAACAGCTTCCTGACAACCCATGTTTATTTGACTATATGTCGCCTTTGATATGACTCCTTTCAGAGTTGGGACAGGGGCAAGGGACTAAGACCCAAAGTAGCTCATTAGTCTTCACTATATACGTCATCATTAAATTACTCTAAAATATGTTTCTTCTTGGAATATTCTAATAATTAATTTTATTAATTGATAGTTTTTAGAAGAAATTCATAAACAGGGTAACACCATTTACTTACCTAATAGACCTTTTGTTGGTTGCATAAGTAGGCACTCGTCACCTGATAATCAAATTAATCCTATCTTTCTAGGGTCTTTTCCATCGTGTTCTTCGAGAAGACCTCCCTTTGTCAAAGCTAGTAAGAATGAAGCCAGAAGAACTTTTATCCAAAGAGCTTTCTGTGTGGAAAGAGAAACCAGCCAAAGCAGTAAGTAATAAATTTCTGTAATGTTAAGTAAAGATCATTGATATAATTGCCCTGTTAGTTAACTAACACTTAGAAATAGCTTATTGATATACAATAACTTGTTCAGACCTATTTGTAAATGTTTGTGGGGAATTCTATGAATTTGTTGGTTTTCTACATAGTAATACTGACAGCTGGTTGGTGATTGGCTACAGAGGAATATTAAAATTTAACTGATAGGTTGTGTGCATTTATGTATACAAATAAATTGTGTGGCTGTTGTTGTTTTTTTTATAGATAATGGCACCAAGACGTAAAACTTTTGAAAATAAAAAAATGGCTGTAAAACAAGAACCCATTCCAGATGTTAACATGGAAGATTCTCCACCAGTGTCTGACTCTGATGTAAGTATTATTCACTTGAGGTACCTGTTTACAGCTAATTATCTACACATGATTTGCTGAAATTTCATATTTTTCCAGAGGAAGTTACTATATAATCTAAAATGGGATGTATTAAAGTATTGAAAAATACATTGACATCTTGAAAAGAAAGAGAAAATTATAAGAAACTGTCCATTTCAGCAACTGAACATGTACTACAGCATCAGCATGTAGTAAATTTATTTTTTCATAGCCTTGTCGAGCCTTATTCTGGGGGTGCATGTAAACAGCAGTATACCAGGGATGAACTGAAATGTTGCATTGGAAATGGTTCCTCTTCAAAAGGGATTAATACATGATACACTCTAGTCTACTCAACATATTTCTCGTGACCCTGTTTTATGACCCCCACTGCTCCATTTCCCAACCCAGAATTCTAGCAAGGAACTTAAAGAACATTTGTGGTGATCCCTCTTCACTTTTTCCAAGACAAGTCCTGTCCAGATTTTAATAATTGATGCTTTTTCAAAACAGCAGTGAATATTTTGTTTTTAATCAGCCTGCAGATAGTTGATATGAATGGAAGATCAACATATCATTATCTGGGTTCTCTGTATTCATTTTTAGGAGCAGCAAGAATCGGAACGAACAGCCCCAGAGAAAAGCAGCACCCCTGTTCTGGATGTTTTCAGCAGTATGTTACAGGATACAACAAATCAGCATCGAGCCCATCTTTTTGACCTGAATTGCAAAATATGTACAGGTATGGGCATAATTTATAATACTGCTTGAAGACCATATGGTAGAAATATGGGAATAAACTGTACTGTTGTTTTTGCTCTCAATATAACCCCATATTTAGCCAATGCAACATCATTAGTGGATGAATATTCAGTGACTCACTGCATTTTCAGCATTCCAGATTTTCAGTTGAATACTGTTTATCTAATAAACAGGTGATTTCCTTTTTATTAGTTGACATTTACAAAAGCAAGACATTTTATTTCAGATTCCTTGATTTCTGAACCAGGGTGTAAAACATTTTGCTTTGCTACCTAATGTTATCTGCTCCATAGTTGTTAACATTCACTCCTTTCTCCCTGTTTCTGCCCATCTAAAAGTAATCATGGATAAATTTAGTATAGTTTAGTCTAGCCTCCCTTGGGGGGATGGGATTCTGTAACCACATGCCACAAAACAGCTCAAGTCCAGTGCCAATCCTTCAGACTACACTGGGTCACAGTGATAAATGCTGATTTTATCTGTTATATAGGTCAAATTTCAGCATCTGATGAAGAACCTGCTTCAAAAAAACCCAAATTTTCTTCTGCTAAAAAGGCAGAACCAAAGACAGAGATAAAGCCGAAATCTGAAAGCTCAACACCAACAGATGATATGGAGGCTACAAAAGAAGAAGAGCTGGAGAATGCACCAGAACCTGAAGTTCTATCTGCAGCTGAAACACTTTCTCAGCCAAGCATGGAAAAAGCTTACATTCCTTTAACTCAAGGACAAAATAACCCAGAATCATCTCTAGCTAATGAGAGCTCTCTGTATCCCATGTCTTACACTGGTAGCGTTACCACTACTGTGACAGTCTCTGGCAAGGATCCCAGAACTGCTATGAGTACTTTATCAGCCTCTGTTTCTTCTGGGACTTCTGTATTACCTCCTTTCTCAGCACATGACACAGCTTCTGTAGGAGAAAGTAAAGTGGAAATATCAAAATCTGTTTTACCAACTCCAAAGTCAATATTAACAAAACCGTCATCCTCGTCAGACACAAGATACTTGCCAGGTGCACCATCATTAAATGTTAGGTATGTATCCTACTAAGAGAAGAGTAAGCTTGTAGCATCCTATATTTAAAAGCTTGTTTTCAGTTGTTTAGTCTCATGTGGTTCATGAAAGGAGCCAAATGTATAAAAGGCTGAGGAACATAGAAACACACATTTTCTGCAACCAGAATAGGATAATGATTTGATACCATCTTTCTTTTGTCAAAGAACACTCTCTTCTGTATAAAAGAAAAACTGCCACAGTTCTACCAACTCAACTTCTAAGGTTAATAGGAATTCCATAATGTGATCAGGAAATTAATTATGCATAAATTGTGACCAATAACCTTACATTTAATATACACAAATGAATCTAAAATTGCAATTGAATGTTTGATTCATTTGTTTTGCTAAAATATACATCTAACAACATTGGATAATAAAGTCTAGTAGCACCAGAGATGTATTTTTTTTTAAAAAAAATGTTGCAAATGTTTGTGATGGAGAAGTAGCTGTGGAAAGGTCAAAGGAAATTTCCTACTTGACCCAGTATGTTCATTTTCTTTTTACAGTGTGTCAGAGATACGGTCCCCTGCAGAAGGAGATACTTCCCTTTTTCTTTCTCGTCTCAACACCATTTGGAAGGGCTTCATCAACATGCAGAGTGTGGCCAAGTTTGTCACCAAGGCTTATCCTGTCTCTGGGTCCTTTGACTACCTTAGTGAGGTGGGATGTCAAAGTGCTTATGTTCTCTGTGTGAAACTTATCTGAAGCTATATTCCATATTAAACATGTTTTAGAAACAGTACTTTAATTATACTTTCAGTTTACTCAAGTATATGGCAGTCTAAAAGCTAAACAAATCAACCAAATAAGATTTTTGTAATTCATTTTTGGTCTGAGTTGTAATAATTTACTAATCAGAACAGGACATGGAAGCTAAGTGAAGTCAGACGCAGCTAAATTAATGTAAAGAGATTTGAATATTTCTGCTTTGATACAAGTCACATGGGAGACTTGTTATAGAGCAGTATGACTTTCTACCACCATCCTGTTCAAAAGAGACAGATAAATTACTTATGCTAAGGGATCTTGCAGCATGAAAGAGATTGGTAGCGTGAGCTTTTGTAAACTTGAGCATACTTCCTCGGGTGCATTTGGATAAAATACCTGTCACTTTTTTATTTGTGCAGACTCTTCATTCAGCATCAGCTTACCATTTATGCTGCAGTAAATATTTTTCCCTCATTGCAAATAATGAAGTGTAACATTAGAAATTGGACAGAAGTCTTATAGGATATAGCTGGTTTTTGGACTGAAACTTCATAAATAAATAAACTGTTCATAAAATGTTTTATGCTTTTATGAGGATTGAAGCTCCGTATTGTGCTTTGTGTGCTTGTATAGCAACTGAAAATGATGTGGGTAGGGTTGCAGCTGAAACAACTGCCAGTCCTTCCTTTCATTAGAGCAGGAAGGCATTGTAATAAATTCACCATTACCGTTGATCTGTGGTCTTGATAACACATTTGGTATAAAACCTTCTCAGAGTTTTTTTTTTTTTAATTGCATTCAGATGTTGCATTCTGAGCCTAGTATGAGAAGGAGTGAGCTTTAGGCCTTTGACCTCCTTTAATGTATCTTCCAGCCTACTTTCCACTAAAAGAAAGTTGTATCACACCTAACCAAATACTTTGTATGTCTGTTTCCAAAATTATCTGAAATCTGTTCTGCATTAGAACAGTAGGTGGATCCAAGACCCCATGTACCATTGAAAGCAATATTTTTGTAAGGTCAAACATTGCTCCTTTTTTCCAGATAGAAAGTACAGTATTGAAATGAAAGTTTAAGGTGCACTCCCTCTCGTATAAGATTCAGAAGGAAAGTAACATTTGGCCAGTCCCAGATTCTTTCCTTTCCTTTCCTTTTTTTTTTTTTTTTTTTTTTGGCGGGGGGGAGGGCAGTCCGAGATTTTGAAGATCCATGGGTTGTGGGATTAATTTGGTCATGTGTTTTCAATTAGATGTTGAGGTATGAAGGAGGATGGACAATTCTGGGTACAGTGCAATAACAATATGCCTTCTCTTTGCATTTTGCTGATAGAATCTATTAGTTGGAAAATGTGGTAAGGACAGTATACTTTGTCCTCAAATTATTATTCCCTTTCACACCATGCAAATACTTCAACATCCCACTCGAGACCAGTTTAACAGATGTAGCTCTGCAGTTCATGGATTCCATGGCAGACATGGGCCTATCCCAATTGGTTTCCGGGCCAACACATTCAGCAGGTCATACACTCGATGCGGTCTTTAGTATGGAACAGGCATATCCGTGGGCGGAGGTAATAAATACCACCGCACTGTCATGGATGGATCATTTCCTGGTCAAGGTTGGACTAAGAGCCACTGTTCACCCCTCTGGGGATGGAGGACCTATTAAAATGGTCCACCCTCAGAGGCTAATGGAGTCAGTTGGATTCCAGAAAGCCTTGGAGGGTTCCTTGGTTGGTAGATCTGGAGATCCTGCCGAAGCTCTGGTGAATACGTGGAACACCGATCTTACCAAGGCTATCGACACGATCACTCCCAAGTGTCCTTTCCAACCGGCTTCAAATTGACAACCCTGGTTCCCAGAGGAACTATGAAGCGGACTAGACAACGATTAGAGTGCACCTGGTGGAAAACTCAACTCTTATCTGATAAGACTCGTCATAGGAACTTTCTTTGTTCCTATTGAGAGGCAATACGTGCAGCGAAGAAATTCTCCTCTGCACATATTGCGTCTGCGGAATCTCGTCCAACAGAACTGTTTAGGGTGCTGAGGGAGCTGACACAGGCTCCCCCTGTGCAGAACCCTTTGCTCAACCCGACAACAGCCTGTTGTGACGTTTTTAACAACTATTTCACAGATAAAATCTCTCAGATAAGAGCCGACTTGGACGCTGGGATTACAGCAGTAGTCATGGATGAGGTGTCCAGTAAACCCATTTATGAGATTAAATTGGATCAGTTCGAGCCGGTGAGTACCAATGACGTGGACAAGATCCTTGGAAAAGTGAAGAAGACGACGTGCTCCCTCGATCCCTGCCTATCTTGGCTGGTCGTCCAGGGGGGTGATGCCTTGATGACTTTTCTTAAAAGAGTAATCAGCGCATCCCTTAGGGAAGAAATTGTTCCATCAAGTTTAAAGAAGGTGGTGGTTGGACCGCTCCTGAAGAAACCTTCCCTGGACCCCCTGGACCTGAAAAACTATAGATCAGTCTCCCTCCCACTTACCATTCTTGAGCAAGGTGATTGAGCGAGCCATCGCCTTCCAACTCCAAGTGATCTTGGATGAAACTGATTTTCTAGATTCATTTCAAACCGACTGAATATGGGGTGGAGACTGCCATGGTCGCTCTGGTAGATGACCTACGCCTGAGCACCGACAGGGGAAGCATGACCCAGTTGGTGCTTTTGGACCTCTCAGCAGCTTTTGACATGATAGATCGTGACATCCTCTTGGAAAACCTGAGAGTTGGGAATCGCAGGCACTGTACTTCAGTGGTTTCGTTCCTTTCTCTCGGGCAAGTTCCAGAGGGTGTCACTTGGGGACAGCTATTCCCCAAAAATGGAGCTTAAATGTGGTGGTCCTCAGGGTGCCATTCTGTCCCCAGTGTTATTTAACATCTATATGAAGCCACTGGGAGAGATTATTAGGAGACGTGGGGCAGGGTGTTATCATTACGCTGATGACACTCAAATATATTTCTCCATGTCTTGGCCAGCTGCCATGACGGCAGATGGCAGTTCTCAGCTCAATCAATGTCTCGAGTCAGTAATGGACTGGATGAGGAAAAACAGACTCAAACTGAATCCAGACAAAATGGAAGTACTTACAGTAGGGGCCCCCAAACCAGGTATTGGGTTGCAACCTCCAGTCCTGAGTGGAGTCGCTCTCCACTAAAGACTGTGTTCGCTTTCTGGGGGTGCTCCTAGACTCGCCACTTCACATGACAGATCAGGTGAATGCGATAGTCAGGAGTGCCTATTATCAGCTTCAGCTGATACGTCAGCTGTGCCCCTACCTGGAAGTAAGGGACCTAGAAACTGTAGTACATGCACTGGTAACCTCACAACTTGACTTCTGCAATGCGCTCTACATGGGGCTACCCTTATACCTAACTCGGAAACTACAATTAGTACAAAATATGGCAGCCAGGTTGATCAACCGAACATCCAGGAGTGATCATCTCACACCTGTGCTGAAATCTCTGCACTGGCTGCCTATCGAGCACAGTATAAGGTGTTGGTGATCACCTTTAAAGCCCTTCATGGCCTGAGACCAACCTACCTAAGGGATTGCCTTCTTCCATACAATCCGCCCTACACCCTCAGGTCCTCTGGGAGGAAGCTGCTCCAACCATTAAAAACCAAATTAGCAGCAACCTCCCAGAGGACATTTTCTGCCACTGCCCCCAAATTCTGGAATGCCTTGCCGGAGGAGATACATCAGATAACCTGCTTAGATGGCTTTAAAAAAGCCATCAAGACGGATCTCTTCCAGCAGGCCTTTCCGGAATAAACTGCCTGGTCTCCCTCCCATTAGATATCCCCCCCCCCCACTTTCTCACTGTGTCCTGGAGAGTTAATGTTTAATGTTTTAATGTTCTATTTTATGTTCTGTTTTTAACTGACATGTCTATTTAATATATTTTTAATGGGGCGCTATTCTTAGTGTAACTTTGTTTATTGTTTATCTTGGGGTAGTTTTATTCAATTCATTTTAGTTGTAAGCTGCCTTGATTGCTCTGCAAAAGGCAGGGTATAAATAAAATTATTATTATTATTATTATTACTTCTTATTTAGGATTTACCAGATACAATTCACATTGGCGGAAGAATATCACCAAAGACAGTGTGGGATTATATTGGCAAACTTAAGTCTTCAGTGTCAAAGGTATTCATTTTAAAATCTGTAATTTTTTAATCTGTAAATTTGGTAATGATGACGGAATTTAGATTGCTTGAAATAACAATAATGGATGGGATCCTGTAAACCAGGGGTAGGCAACCTTTTTGAGCCTGGGGCCGGGTTGCTGTCCCTCAGACAGTTGGGGGGCCGAAGCACCAAATAAATAAATAAATAAAAATAATTTTTTTAAAAAAATATATGCATGCACACTTTCTCAGTCCCAGAAAAGCCATGGCAAAACCCCTGTGGAGATTTTGCCAAGAAAATCCCAAGAACAAGTAATAACAACAATAATCAATATCATCATGGCGGGGGGCGGTGGCGGTGGCGGCAGGACTGGCCTGGGGGCGGTCCAAAGGTCTTGGGGGGGCGCATCTGGCCCCCCGAGGCCTTAGGTTGCCTACCCCTGCTGTAAACCGTACAACAATTTCTGCTGTCCAAAGAAAGCAGTAGAGATTGCTTATGAGTTTCTTGTATACTACTCCCAATCATTAGGGCATAGTTAATGCTTTGCTCTTCAAGTCTTTAAAAAAGTGGGGGAGGGCGTTTAAAAGAATTTTCTAATATGGGATACAGGTCTACTGTTCCAAATAAAAAATTATAATTTCTTCTGAGTTATTTCCTCTTCTCCCCAACTTCAGTAACTCTCTGGATCCCAACCAAGAATTTGTCTGTGAAATTCTTTTAAAATGAGCAAAATAATATAAACTGCTCTCCTGCCTGACCCTTCTATATATTCTCTTCCTCCTCCCCTCCTATGATAATAAATAGGGCTTCTGTTGTATTTAACACTCCAAAGTTGTATTGTTTACATTTTGAAAAATGCTATGCCCTTGAATCACAATAAAGTAAGATTACATTGACAAGGGTCTAACGTTATGCTACTTTGAATTATTTGGTAAACGGGTGGGGTGTGTGTGTGGTGTTAACTGATACACTATTTTTGTTTTTAAATATATAATCATTTGGGATCATCATAATTGTGGATTTATTCATGTCATACTGCCCTTAATTGGTTTTTTTAATCAATTATGAATAGGTCAGTGTTTTTCCTTTGTATTCTGTATTGTAGGAACTATGTCTGATCCGTTTCCATCCTGCAACAGAAGAAGAGGAAGTCGCCTACATTTCTCTGTACTCCTATTTTAGCAGCCGTGGCCGATTTGGTGTGGTAGCTAATAACAACAGACATGTCAAGGACCTCTATTTGATACCTCTCAGTGCTAAGGATCCTATTCCGTCCAAACTTTTGCCCTTTGAGGGACCAGGTAAGCAATGAATTGAGGAAATCCAAAATACCTCTGGCCTCCTGAGTTAAAAAAGTGTTATACCTGCTTAACATGTTTTCAGTTAGGTAAACACAGAGAATAAAAGTACAACACAGAGAACAAAAGTTTTTGAAGTTAAGGAATCTTAACAATTTTAGCTCTCCATTCCAAAGCTCATGTAAGATGTGAACATTTACATACATACACAGAGACACACTTTTATTCCATAGGACTAAAAGTCATATTTTTTAAAAATAGGTAGGTTAGTAATACTTTAAAATACACAACATGGTATGCTCTGGAGCAGCACAAGTGACAGAATGTTCTAATAATGCCAAACACAGAGGTTTACAAATGTCATTCGGGTTGACAGATACATGCCAATTATCAAAATACTGTTATATGAAGAATGGTATTCCCACATTTGGAAAACCATGAAGTTTGGACACAGTGCAGGAAGAACAAGGGAGCCCAAGGAAATCAGACAAATGCTGAGCTCTCTACCTATCATTCTGACATCACCTTATCAGGTACCCTGATAATAGGGGCCTCTACCATTGCAAAGCAGAAAAACACAACGAAGGGCCTTTGCAGACTGCCAGAAATAGTGCACATTAAATTGAGGTACTGCCCTGGCTCAGTACTAGGGAATCATGGGAACTGTAATTTATTGTGGCACCAGAGCTCTCTGACAGAGAAGGCTCAATGTCTCAGAAAAAAATACAATTCCCATGACTCCCTAGCACTGAGCCAGGGCAGTGCCTCAATTTAATGTGCACTATTTCTGACAGTCTGCAAAGGCCCTTAGTTCATTCATTATTTAGAAAGGTGTTTTCTACCTTAAAACAAGTTTTCATAAAATAATTGCTATGCTTAAGAAAGAATTGAAAATGCAGTTGACCCTCGACATTCACAGGTATTAGGGGCATAGGACCCCTGTGAAAGTGGGAAAATGCAAATAGCTGCGCTCCTGCTTCCTCGGTAGGACCCTCTCAGGGGCAGGGAGGGCCCAGGAAGGGCAGATGAGATGTTGTTGCCATGTTCGCCTGGGGTCTGAATCACCCTCCCTAGCTTTCACCACCTGCCTGCCCTCTAACTCCCATGGCTAGGGTGCACATGGAAGTGCTGGGCACAGCAGAGAAAAGAAAGGCAGCCAAGGTGAGTGGTAGGGAAGCTGTGGAGAGCATGAGGAGCAGATCCCCTTCCCTCCATTCTCTGCTGTGCTCCACTGTTGCCAAGGTTCCCCGGGGAGCTCACTCACCCTCCCTGCCCCCTTTCTCTTGTGGCCGGGGTACATATGGGGATACTGGGCACAGCAGAGGGAAGAAGCCTGATTCTCTTGCTGTGGTTCACTTTTGTACCTTCCTCCTGCCCCTGTTCTAGACACACTCACAAAGAATAGAATCTGCAGGTGTTAACTCATGAATGTTGAGGGCCAACTGTAACTTTAAACAAACAAACAAACTTATATGTTCAAGCTTCTGTATTTGAAGATGAAACATTGTGGCCTGTTCAAGAAAAAAGTCACACTTGTAAGGGAATATTCTTCAGTATTAGAAAAATGGCAAGGAATATACTTAAGATGACAAAAGAAGGGTTCCCTCCAGATGATGTTTGGCTGGTTGTAAGCAAGCAAAAGGGAA
This sequence comes from Phrynosoma blainvillii, assembly GCA_026167975.1. Classification (NCBI taxonomy): domain Eukaryota; kingdom Metazoa; phylum Chordata; class Lepidosauria; order Squamata; family Phrynosomatidae; genus Phrynosoma; species Phrynosoma blainvillii. The sequence goes on along the minus strand of JANUYF010000004.1, from coordinate 306,271,609 downwards.
CTGAGGAAAATAGACTTTCTCCATTTTCGAGTTTTTGTGTTGTTTTTTTACTCTGAATCTTGAACTTTGTTCCCTTTCCTCATTGGCTTTTCTGCTGCATATAGTGGAGCCTCGCTGTAGATGGGCTTGCCATCCATGGATTTAAGTATTCACAGATAGCAAGGCAGCATGTGTACGTGGTTGCACTAGCGGCTGCATGCACATCACACTACCATTAGGGTAACGGGACTTGAGGACCTGCGTTTTTTTGTATCTCTGGAGTGGGTGGGTCCAGAATGGATCTCCCATGGATATCCAAGGTCTAGCTGTATTACAGTGCATTCTGGGTGATAGCCTAGGGCAGGGGTGGAAAATGGTGACTTGGCCCTCAATAGAACAAGAATTGCCCACCATTGGTCCAGGGCACATTCTTACCCTTCCAAAGTCGCTGAACTATCATGCCCACCATTCCACTACAATAACTATCTAGGCTGGTTCTAATCGGTTTTCAGTCCATCAGCATCTGGAGGGCACATGTTCCCCAAGCCTGGCTTAGAGGTTACAACACCTTCAGTGCTTCCTTACTTTATACTGTAGGGAAAATCAGTAGTCATGGGCAAACTATCCTTCAAGAAGGTTTATGTACTATTATTGAACTTTTGAGGGACTTCCATAGGTTTATGAAGAACCCTGGTATCTCTGGAATACAATTTGAAAGCTAGTTACTTCAGGGTACATTCTGAATCAAGTAGAGAACACTATAGGAAAAGAACACCTACATAATGGACTTCATCATACTCAATATTTCAATGTCAGATGAAGGCAAAGATTTTATGTTTGGGCAGAGGAAGAGAAAGGATCATGGTACAATCTCATGATAGGATTGTTCCAGCTGAGAAGGCATGTATGTCTTATTGAACAGTGCCCATCATAACCTCCCTTGCTGTTGAAAGGTGGCATACACATCCAATACTTTACCTTCAGTTATTATTTCATATGTAAGGATATATTATTTCTTATGCATTTTGAATTGATAGCCCCATTAGAATATATTACATGCCCTCCTTATACTGTATCCTATGTAAATTCATTTGAACTCAGTGGGACATTTAGATAAGTGCGCATAGGAATGCAACTGCTACTAATTTATATGATAGGTGTGGTGTTAATTTTAGTGATTCCACCCTATATTTTACAGATTGGGAAAGATGCAAACTACATATGCATTATTTACTAAAAACAACCTTTCTTTCCTTACTGGGAAATACTAAAGCATCTGCAGTCGCTACTATTTATTGAAATATAACTTTGAACTGGGATAGGAAGATGTCATTAAAGTAATTGATCTTGTAAAATATATTGGCTATTCTTGGTTAGTTTATGAATAAAGGAATTAGAACCCAACAGTAATAAAAACCCAGTAACTTAGTTCATATCTCAGGAGGACAAAAAGACAGATATTGCACTTTCACAAAACAGATGTAGATCAACAAACAAGCCAGACTGTAGGATTCTGAATCTATACCAAACACCAAAGTTTTGAAGTATGAATTCTATACGCAAGGCAATTAGAGTATTTTCAGATATGGGGATGTTTCTGTGCTCTGGTGTGTGCATACATGTAGAAGTATAAAATATGCAGTCAGGTGTTTTTTTTTAAAAATCCAGCCAAATGAAGTTTATTGCTTTCGCTATACAATTTCAATAAAATGTTTTTATCCAAAGTGGTCATTGTCTATTTCAATTTAAATATTCTTGCAAGGTTAATCATGGAGTTTACTTTTTCTGTTTTGTGAAATAAATCTCCAGTTAAGTAGACAGTGTGTAGGGTCTTGAGAGAAACACACACACACACACACACACACACACACACACACACGTATGTATGACAAGTATAACAGTGAACGTGATAGTATAGTGAAGATACATACATTGGAGTCTTGCCATCCATTGAGCTGAGCATTAGCAGCTTGCAAACCCTATTGTTTTCAATGGAGGCACACGCGTGCAAAGCGCCAACTAGGAACAACGGGACTTGAGGTCCCATGTTTTTTTCTTATACACGGGGTGGGGTCTGGAATGGATCCCTCCACAGATACAAAGGACTGGCTATACATTGTGCGTCACAGGGTTCACTCTGCTTTCCAGACATGATATACCTGATGCAGAGAATTTTTTTTTCCAAACATCAATAGCTGATTGCTGTTAAGGCACCTCACAATTATTAAATAACGCTTATAGAAAGTTTAAGGTGAGGATTGCAAAGTGCTTACAGTACAATCCTATGCATATCTACTTCGAGGTAAGTACCATTTAGTTCATTAGGATTTATTTTAAGAAAAAGACCCTAACAAGAAGGATAATTAGTTTCATTTTTAAGGGGAAATGTTATGGATGAAATGGTTGCAATGTACATTACTAATTCCTCATCTGTCTGAGCCATTAGACAGTTCTGCTTCTGCTACATGATAAACCACTTTTCTACAGGAGTCCACTTCAGCTGGCATCAAATAAAAGCAAAAAAGAATAACATAATTTGTAATGGGATCAAAACATTTTGTATCATTAAATCTGGGTAGTAGAAGGTTGTGACTATTTACTTTCTATACTCATGCATAAGTCTAGAAATTTTAGTCATAAATTTTACCCCTAAAACTTGGGTTGACTTATCCACGGATCAACGTAAATACTGACTTTAACTCATTAAAAAGGGAACCATCCTCTAGTGATAGGCAGAGCGTAATGTGTCCTGGAAGCACTGACCCCCCCCCCCCCCACACACACACACACTCTCTCATCCATCCAGCCTTTAGGATGAGCAGTTATGCCTGCCAGAATTTTGTAGGTTCTTTGGCATCATTTAGATCCTTTGTTGCATGCCCCTAAGTTGTACCCTCAATTTATCCATGGGTCATATCAACCCCCCTAATTTTGGCCCCAAAACCTGCCGTCAGCTTATACCTGAGGTCAACTTATAGTCAAATATATGGTAATCATCCAGTTTTTGATGAAAGATGTGTCAGTGGTACCAGTTATTCCCCCCTTCTGAATCACTAATAGTGATAGGACCTGCAGAAATGACCCTTAACGACATGATTCATATGGCTAAGAACTCTACATAACAAGTTGGCCTAGGATCACTTGTATTGACTTTGGCCGTTTCTCTTCACTGCCTCCTCCATGCAGGGCAAGGGAGGGAGTATTATCTGGATAGATCCATTAGTTATACAATCATCTACCCACCACAGCCGCTGCAACAAGCATGTGCTCTGTTCACAAGAAAACCTTTCCAGCACTTACAAATCTGGAATTTGATGAGGAATATTTTTCCTGTTGTTCTACATATCACTTTGATATTTGTCCCCACCCCCAATGCAGTATCTTTTCTTCAGGAAAGTTAGCATCTGAAAAATTAATCTTACAGATACTTTTCTAGTTGCTTAATTTTCAGCAGCAGAGGTTTGATATATTTCAAACAACTTCTATTCTCTAGTACACGGTTTCACTTTAAATAATTATTTTCTTTGTGATCTTTTAATAACTGACATGAAAATCTTGGTGGCAGAGCAGCCATATTTGATGAGATCCACACCCTACAGGCCCAGTTCTGCTATTCATTCACAGTTATTCGCTTGTTTCTGCAAAAGCAAGCAAGATAATTATAGATAAATGCAGCTCAGTGAGGGCGCATTTCTGCCAATGCCTGCTGTGACCAAGGGATGAAGTTGGCTTTGAAGTAAATGGTCAACTTTTATAAGCAAAGTCACAAAAGTCCTGTAGCCTCAGTGAATTGCAGTGCTTTAAATTTAAACCATTGAGAACTCTTTCTGAATAAGAAACTCATAATTTAAAATGAATTTTAATTGTTGGAAATAAGTATATTTACATCTTTGAGTAGGTAGAAGATTTTACAAAGCATAACAAGAGATGAAACAAGTACATAATGTATAGCTCCTCTTTAGAAGCAGAAAGTATACATTTATCTGAATACACATCAAGTCCTGTCCTCATATTTAAGCACAGGCAAAAATACATATATATAATTTGACTCTTACTGGAGGCAAGGATATTTTAAATTTTCCATTTTAAGAGATAAACAAGTTCACATTCTGATAATCCACTATCTAGAAAAGGAAAATGTGTACATTTAACACTGTTAAAAAGAGAAACTTCATTTCCAGTCATCCTTATCTTGGTCCTAACTACCAACAGAAATTATTGTTTAATTTTGCTAGTTATTCCTCCAGAAAACCAGTGTGGTGTAGTGGTTTGAGTGTTGTATTACGACTCTGGAGGCCAGGGTTTTAATCCTGGCTTGGCCATGGAAACACATTCAACCTTGCTTGAAAGAAGCGGCAGTTAGGCCGCTTCAAAAAAAGCATTCCCTGGACCCCCTGGATATGAACAACTATAGGCCAGTCTCTTTATTACCTTTTTAAAGCAAAGTTATTGAGAGGGCAGTGGCTCTTCAACTCCAAGCTGTCTTGGAGGAAACCGATTATCTAGACTTGTTTCAAACTGGCTTTAGGATGGGATTTGGAGTTGAGACTGCCATGGTTGCCTTGGCTGATGACCTTTGACTGAGCATCGACAGGGGTAGTGTGACCCTGCTGGTGCTCTTAGACCTCTCAGTGGCCTTTGACACAATAGATCACAATATCCTGTTGGACTGCCTGAGAGGGTTAGAAATTGGAGGGACTGCATTGTAGTGGTTCAGTTCCTTCCTCTCGGGCGGATTCCAGAGGGTGTTGCTCGGGGACAGTTGCTCCACTAAAAAGGAGCTTAATTGTGGCATCCCACAAGGTGCCATCCTGTCCCCGGTGATGTTCAATATATATATATATATATATATATATATATATATATATATATATATATAGCCAATGGGAGAGATCATCTGGAGGCATGGGGTGGGGTGTTATCAGTACGCTGATGACACCTAGATATATTTCTCCATGCCTCAGTTGTCAGCTGTGACTTCAGATGGCGTCTCTCCTCTTAATGACTGTGTTAAGACAATAATGGGCTGGATGAGGAAAAACAGATTGAGACTGAATCCAGATAAAACGGAGGTACTGACAGTAGCGGCCCTGAAACTAGGTATTGGGATACAACCTCCAGTCCTGGACGGAGTCACACTCTCTGTGAAGGACTGTGTTCACAGTCTGGGGGTGCTCCTGGACCCGTCGCTCCAGATGACTAATCAGGTAAATGCAACAGTCAGGAGTGCCTGTTATCAGCTTTGGCTGATTTGCCAGCTGTACCCTTTCCTGGAAGTAAGGGATCTTGAAACTGGTATACGCGCTGGTAACCTCTCGCTTGGATTTCTGTAATGCACTCTACATGGGGCTGCCTTCGTGCTTGGTCCGGAAACTTCAATTAGTTCAGAATATGGCAGCCAGGCTGGTCTCTGGTACATTTAGGAGAGACCATATATCACCGGTCCTAAAAAGACTTCACTGGCTGCTGATTAGTTTCCGGGCTCAGTACATGGTGTTGGTCATCACCTTTAAAGCCCTAAATGGCTTGGGTCCAACCTATCTTCGGGACCGGCTCCTTCCATATAACCCAACCCATACACTTTGGTCCTCTAGGAGGAATCGGCTTCAACCTGTTAAAACTCGGCTGTCTACAACTTCCCAGAGGGCCTTTTTGGTAACCGCTCCCAGATTATGGAATGGCCTGCCGGATGAGATCCATCAGATTACCACCTTAAATAGCTTTTAAAAAGCTGTACAGACGGATCTCTTCCAGCAGGCCTTTCCTGACTAGTTTCCCAGCCTAAGGAGCGTGCTTATTTCTTCCCCCTACCCGCTGCCACATTTCTTTTTTTGCTGGTGGTCTGCCTGCTGTATTGATTTTTTTCATTTGTTAATTGTTTATTGTTCATTGTTTTAATCTTTGTGATGTTTAATACTATTTTTAGGGGTGGAAGTGTTTGGGATTGTACATTGTGGTATTTTATTGTAAGCTGCCCCAATTGCTTTTGCAGAGGGGTGGGATAGAAATTATTATTATTATTATTATTATTATTATTATTATTATTATTTGTTATCTTGGGCAAATCACATTTTCTCAGCCTCAGAGGATGGCAGTGGCACACCCCCTCTGAAGAAACTTGCCAAGAAAACCCCATGATAGGGTCGCCATAAGTGGGAAATGACTTGAAGACAAAGAACGACAACATTTATTCCTTCACAAAGAATGTAATTCTTTATGTCATATTATTCCCATCAGCTATTGATTGTAACCTGGTTTCCTTCATAAGATTACTGTTACTCTTTAAGTCCAACTATCATTTCAAAATTTCATTCTGAAGTAATTATAGGCTCCTGCAAGCTATATGTCTATGAACTGCTCTACATGCTATCATTTCTGCTTTCCAAATGATTAGACTAGTTACTGAAAAAAACAGATTATTTTATACTATTTACTTGTACAGAGGCAGTTATGAGTAATCCCAAATTATTTTGTTTTTTTAGTAAGTTTTAAATTTAACCTGCATTCCCAACTAACTCCTCAATTTAAACTGGGTTGGCCACATAGAGATCATAAGACACAGCTGGTTTAACACCAGTTATCCTAGCTTAACACTATAAAAATTATTGTGTATTTCAGGGGAAGGCAATGGCAAACCTCTGAACAAATCTTGCCAAGAGAACCCCTTAGGGCAGGGGTAGGCAACCTTTCCCCTTTAAGGGCCGAGGGACTTCAGCTCCCAGAAGCCTCAGCCATGTTGGCCAATAGTCCCATGTTGGCCAATAGCTCCTGGGATTCTGGGAGCTGAAGTCCCTTGGCCCTTAAAGGGGAAAGGTTGCCTACCCCTGCCTTAGGGTAACCATAAGTCTGAAACTACTTGATGGCACACAACAACATACAACAAATGTCAGCATGACACCCTGCAGGTGATGCAGAACAGAGTCACTTCCTGAGTGGAACATAGTTAATGGGAGAGGGACTTGATAACGAAGTAATGAAATTGGAAAAATGAGTGGAATGTGAAGCTTGTAAAAATATTAGTTTGTAAAGCAACACTGATCCCCTGTTAACAAATATGGACAAAATCTGACTAAACTCCATTAAGGCACATTGTTAGCAATAGTTCAATCCTATACATGTCTACTAAGAAAACCCCATTGAGTTCAATGGGACTTCAACATAAGTGTGTATGTATAGAATTGCTTCAAGGCTTGGAAAATAATATCAGAACAGCTAAAACAAGAGGAAAGTATCTTTTTGGAATGTTACATTTTTTTAAAACTAATTTGAAAGTCATCAGATACTAGTTGCTGGATCACCATCCTGTTGAGTGAATAAATAATAATAATTTATTTTTATTATTATTATTATTATTATTATTATTATTATTATTATTAGCCCGCCCCTCTGCTAAGCAATCTGGGCGGGTTGCAGCATAATTAAAACATGAACGAGTTAAAACAACCAATCCGTGTACCCTAACCCTCCCACCCCTTAAAACTACATTAAACTGACAATTACATTAAAATACATTATGCAAGAACACTATAAAAACAACAAAATTATGGGCAGCATGCACAGTTTTAGTAGATCAAATTTGTTGCCGCACTCCTAGTAGTAACTCCTAATAGACTTACATCTTCCTCTCAAAGCCATACTGGTTGGAGTCTTGGGTAGTCCCAGCTAGAGCGGACCCACTGAATCAGATTTTGAATGGCGAGTCAACATGTAGCCACTGAATGAACAATCTATTTGATTCAGTGGCTTAGTTCTAGTCAGGACTACCAATAGAATTTAACCATTTGATCAGATGGCAAGTATAAAAAAGTATTTTAAAAAATGCCTATTTCACCGAATACATTCACATTCAGCCATTTGTTACTGATCTTCATTCACTAGACAGAACACATGCAAAGGACAATTTAACTTTATGAAAATATTATACCAGCTTTAGATTGAAAGTTGGATTATTAAAAGTGGAAATGATTATAAGAAGACACATGTAAAACATGAGTTAATGTGAGAACAAAATCAATATACTTTGTTAATTGCAACCAGAACAAGAAAGTTATTGTATGTTGTGTTAAACAGGTGATGGGCTAGATTATTGGGTGTTAGATAAAAGTAATGGGAAAATGCCATGAATACTCCCTATGGGGAAGATGAATAAGATCCCATTCCAGATGGACTGTGAGGAGGATCCAGTAAAAAATGAGAGATGTAATATGCAGAACTTTAGCCTGTTAACAGTAAATTCTCCTTGGTAAGGGTTTCAACCAGGATACAATTGGTTGTGAGAAGTTACTGTATTCACATAGCATGTTAGTGTTTGTGTTCCTATTGAAAGTTTGTGTTATGTATTAAAGTTTGATGACATGCTGTTTCCTGTTCAGCTCTGGCCTTAGAGGAGACTAGTTACAAGTCACATCACACAAAGAGAATTCTCCATTGCTAAAGAAGGTGGGAAGCAAACATGGTGTTTTCAGTTAATACTACATGGCTGTACAGACAAACATTCTGACATGAGATGGTATTAAATGGTTTTTAAAGATCAAATTATATGGCTAAAACACTTCCCAAATTTGGAAACTTGTTGGCACTTGCTATGATCCTTCCCCAAACAATGATTAATTTTATATTAATTAGAAGTGTTCTTAGGGATGTTGTTGTTGTGTGCCTTCAAGTCATTTCCAACTTATGTCAACCTTATCATGGGGTTTTCTTGGCATGATTTGTTCAGAGGAGGTTTGCCATTGCCTTCCCCTGAGGCTGAGAGCATGTAACTGGCCCAAGGTCACCAGTGGGTTTCATGGCCAAGCGGGGAGTTGGACTCTGCTCTCCTGAGTTGTATTACCAACACTCACACCACATTCCTTTACAGTCTGATAAGAGTAGACAGCATAATGATATATCAATACATAAACATATTTACATATTTATACTGTTTACATATTCTTTCTTTGATGACCATCTGTGGGCAGAACAGATATCAAAACTAATGTCCAGGAAAGGAAACAGATTTTCTGACTCATCCATATGATTACTCAAGTTGTAGAGCTGTGAAGTTTATTGTGTACATTGATGTAAAACCTAAACACAATTCCATGAAACAGGATCATCTATGAGAATTAGAGCATCATAATTATTATTTCACTTATATCCCGCCTTTTCCTCTGTACTGAGAATCAAGGTGGCATACACATTTAAAACAAATACAGCATCATTCTGCTGCTACTTAGTGCATGCTGCTTTGGCACATCAATGTAGTTATTCTTAATAGTTGCTTCCCAAGCACTGCATACTGAATATTGTATTGTATATATATGTAAACATAATTAATGAGGAAACATGCATAAATGTTATGCTCATACCCAGTAAACTAATTCTTCCACCAAAAAGCTGGCAAAGAATTCAGGGTAACATATAAGGAACAATGATAGTTGCACAGTTATGGGATTTTTTCACTGTTACATTTCTTATTCTTAAACTAGAATATAGCTACTGTTTTGTGTAATTTGACCATTTTGGGGATGTTACAGATAAAGTTATAATACACTTGTTATTCATCTAATAGCAAAACATTTTGACTGTGAACTTGGAATAATAAATAAATAAAGTAATTAGTAATGAATAATAAAATGATCTAATTAAAAAAACAAATGAGTAAGACGTTCAGTATGCTCCAAATATGGACAGATCCATATCAGAGTGAGAAAAATGCTTGCCAGTATTAGTAGTTCTACTACTAACTAGTTCTGAAACAACAGAATAGTAAAATGTCTCAAAAAAATTAGACTTATGTTTAAATGCTAATATCTTACATGGAATATTCTTTTGTCTTACAGGCCTTGAATCAACGCGTCCAAACATAATTCTTGGATTAGTGATTTGTCAGAAAGCTAAGCGTCCTGCAACTGTGGTGGAATCTGAAAAGACTGAAGAAAAAAGAAGCAGAATTCAGACTCAGGAAGAAGTTGAAATACCTGTTTACTCAAAAGCCAGTGTACTTTCTCAGCAAGAGAAGAAAGCTCTGAAGTTCTCGCTGTATTCTGGAGAAACAGTTGTTAGTACCACACCACCAGGATCGCCGCCGCCACCACCGCCGCCGCCACCACCACCACCACCTTCAGAGCCGCCTTCAGCAGTAACGCCTTCAGTGTTAAAAATATTATCCTCAGTTAAAGCAGGAAATACAAATACTGTTGCACCAGTAAATGTTACAGCATCAGGAACTAACACAACTACAGTAACTGCTACTACTTCCTCATCTTCAAAATCATCTACACCACTTGATCACATTCTGCAAACTCTTTTTGGTAAGAAGAAGTCTTTTGACCCTGTTACCAAGGAATCTGAAGATGCTCATATTTCAAAGTCTGAAGCACAAACTGTTGATGAAGGATTAGCAGCTGCTCCTTTACTAGATCCCATTGTGCAGCAGTTTGGACAGATGTCAAAAGATAAAGCTATAGAAGAGGAGGAAGACGACAGACCTTATGATCCTGAGGAAGAGTATATTCCAGAGAGAACATTTGAAATGCAGAGTAATGAAAGTGGGTTTGGAAAGCAGTGTGAAACTTCAGAGCAAGAAGATGAGGCCTATGATCCAGAAGATGAAACTATCTTAGAAGAAGCAAAGGTCACTGTTGATGACTTACCTAATAAAATGTATTCAGAGTCTAAAAGCAACATCTTGACAACATCTGCTCCATTTGTGCCTGATATATCTTCACCACCATCCTTGGTTGAGCAACAGAAAATGTTAGAAGAATTAAACAAACAAATAGAAGAACAGAAAAGACAACTAGAAGAACAGGAAGAAGCCCTCAGGCAACAAAGAGCAGCTGTTGGTGTCTCAATGGCTCATTTTTCAGTATCTGATGCTTTAATGTCACCACCTCCAAAATCATCCATAGCGAAAACATTTCAGCATGAAAATCAAGCTCCTGAAACATCTGAGTTATCCACAGCCTCGGGTCAAGCTCAAATGTTTAGTCAGGGCAGTGACCCTAAACAAACAAGAGACCCTCGACAAGCTAGAAGGATTTTAACTGAGTGTAATGAAAGTTCTGATTCTATTGTAAAGCAACATGCGATGCCAGGAGAATCTTCTTCAGGACAAATTCCCCCACCCTATTCAGGTCCATTGCAAACTTCACTTGACAAAGAAGATAAAACACCAATTCCGCTTACTTTACCTAGTCACACTGATGCATGGATTACAAGTGGAAAAAATTCTGATATCCCTGAATTTGATGCAAATCAAATTGCATCTATTACGTTTGAAAATGCCCCACAAATTCACCAGGAAACTATAAATAATTCAGCTCCTATTGAAATAACCACAACTGCACCTATCCGTAAAGTATTGCTACCGACACCACCTAATCCGTGTTTTATGCCTACTTTTCCTGCACCTAACAGTGCACAGAGTGTTCCTTGGTCAAATGAGCCTCAAGACAGTAATACTGCTGGTGTAGTAATGGATTCTTTTTCAAATCCAATGTTCACATCTCAGGAAAAAATTCCTGGTCACTTTGAAACAGAAAGAGGCCCCTCACATTATGAAGACCAAAGAAATCAGGTTTGCCATTTTTATGAACAAGTGGAATCTCCCACAATTCAAAGTGAGGAAATAAGAGCTGGACCCCCATTTTCTACTGCTGGACAACCAGTTGGACCTCCAATAATGTGTGTTGCTCCTGACTTTCATGGACAGAGAGGTCCCCCACAACAGTTTACCGAAGGGCATAATCCTCCACCAAATAATGATGGGCAAAGGGGTCCTCCACCAAATAGATTTGGAGCTCCGAGAGCACCTATTCCTTCATTATTTTCCACACAGCATGGACCACTTCCTCTTTTTAGTGATAACAGGGGACCTTCACCATCATTTCCTGGTGTTCCAAGAGAAAAAGCACCTTCCCAATTTGAGGATCATAGAGAATCTCATGTGGAGCACAGGGAATTTGCAGATTCTCAGTATCATGAGATGAGTGGTCCTCCTGGACAATATGAAGGATCTGAACCTCCCCAATATATGGGAAATAGAGGACCTTCCCCCTTTCCTTTTGGGGGGCAAAGAAGGCCTTCCCAAAATCAATTTAAGGGTCAGAGAGGAGGCCCATCACCTCAGTTTGGAGGCCCAAGAGGTCCACCACCTAATCATTTTGGAGGCTCAAGAGGTCCTCCTCCAAATCAGTTTGAAGGACAAAGAGGACCTGCTCCAGGTCACATGCCAGCACCAAGGGGACTTCTACCACCACCTTTTGAAGAACGGAGGGGGAGTTCACCACCCAGATTTCCAAATCAGGGAGGTGCACCACCACCACACCAGTTTGGAGGACCAAGAGGACCAGTGTCTAGCCAGTTTCCAGAACAAAATGAACCTACCCCTAATAGACTTAATTTTCCAGGACAGGCTCAGCAAGTTATGAAACCAGCCCCCAGACCTCTTTTGGATCTTCCAAGTCATCCACCACAGCATCGGAAAGAGATGTGGGATGAAACTGGAGCACCTGCCTCTCATCCTAATATTGCAGGGCATGGTTCTGAGTCAGAAGCACAGTGGTCAGGATCTGACTTTCAGGAGAGCCGAAATAATGATTATAGAAATCAGCCTTTTGTAGGAAGACAGAGAGAGAGATATGAGGGAGGTAATAAGGAAAAAATACCAGACCAAGCTGATCACTCAGATAATCGTTCAAATAGAGGAAATGATGATAGACGAAGAGATCGTGATCATAATTGGGCATGGGGAAAGGACCGTGGTAGAAACTGGAATAGAGGTAGGGAAAGGGAGTGGGAGAGGCACAAGGAAAAAGACTGGGATAAAAACAGAGATAGAAGCTATAACAAAGAAAGGGAAAGAGATTCAGAACGAGGTAAAGACTGGGAAAGAACTAGAGAGAGAGCCAGAACTAGAGAAGGAGATAATTACCGAAGGCGAGATAGATCAAGAAGCAGAGACCGGGATTATGACAGATACCGAGACCGAGCTCGAAGCAGGGAGAGAGAAAAAGACAGAGAAAGGGATAGGGAACGTGACAAAGATAGAGGAAGAGATCGCAAGGACCGGAGCAAAAGTAAAGAATGTGATAAAGACTCAAAGACAGAAACACGAACAAGTGGTCAAAGGCCAACACATCAAGAAGCTGCTCCTTCTTCCACTAAGCCAGCGGTTCTCAAATAGTGGGGCGGGCCCCCCAGGGGGGGTGCGAGGCTCCATAAAGGGGGGCCCGTTACGGCTGGAGAGAGGGAGATTGTCCCAGCACAGCCCCAGTAGCTCTATCCTGATTGGCCAAACCCACCCATGTGATTGCGTGGGGGGGCGCGAAATGTTTTCTTCTTTCCTAGGGGGGGCGTGACAGAAAATAATGGAGAAACACTGCACTAAGCAAACATAGAAAAGAAATTACTCCTCAATAATGGGTTGCTCGGAAGGGGGGGGGGGATGTAAGAATTGATTGTGTACTATTTGTACATATTGTAAATTGTGTTTGCTAGAAAATACTTTGGTAAAACGTATTTCACAAAAAGAAATTTTGAATTGTAAATGCATATACTCAGATACTAAGCAAGTACATACTGGGCTTGCTATGTTTTTTCATAATGTTTTCTTACAAAATACAGCACAATTCTTCCCTGCATGGGAACAGTACCGGTGTGCAGACAGATTCCAGTAGGGCTTTAACAGAGACTTGTCCCTTCTTCTTCCTTGGATTATTGCACTACCTGATAGAGTGAGGGTCTGTGGACAGGGGTGTGCAGAGTCCATGTGCAAGGTGCTGCACCCACACAAGGAGGTATTGTGACTATAGCGTTATACTTCTACAATGTTGTGATTTTTTCCTATATTCTTTATTTTGACATTTCCATTTGCAGAGGTTAAAAATGGGAATTACCTTCAAAGAGCACATTGCTTTTTTAGGATATAAAGTTATGTTTTCCAGTAACTTGAACTGTAATTTAATTAAAATTTAAACAAGAGCTTAGAAGCCATACCTTTACATCTTAAATATATAGTATTTTGCTGTTTCAGGTAGTTTCCTACACACAAGAGAGCCCAATATTTCTGTCCTGAACAAACCTGATAGCGGATGGATTTTGTGTATTTAAAGAAATGATGGCGCAGGAGCAGTGTTACTACTTGTTTGTAACTTGCAGAGTGGAGTATTTGGATAAGAAATGCTAAGCTTCTAGGTTCACAGTTTTCCTTTTTACATGAGGGCATTTTAAGTTACAGACTTCTCCTGGTAAGCATTTAGACATACAATGCATATATCTAAATAATTCATGAGATTAAAAGGTTTTAAATTTTGCATTTTTACAAAAGACATAATTGATGAAAATTAATGACCTCTCTGTGAAATACAGCTAAGCTTTACATGCTTACAGGAAAATATTTTATGAATTTTCCACTGAAAGGCACAGTAACTACCAGAACTTCATAAAAAAATGAAGGTTAAAACTTAAGACTGAGCTTTTCTGTAATTTTCAGTCAAAAAGACTCATAAATCAAAAGAGAAAAAGCTATTCTAGGTTACGTGTAAACACTTTTCAGTTATTTATTTCACAGGGAGATTTAAAAATGTAGTTAATTCTCCTGTTGTCATTCATAGAAACTGAAAAGTGTTTAATTTCTGGCCAGAATACACCCCCCCCCACTCCTGTTTTTGTCAAACCTGTGGGTATCTTGATAAAATGGAAGTAAATATTTGTGTACAGAATGGAATAGAGAAACTGATACACTGATACTAACAATACTTTGCTTTAAAAGAAAAGGGAGAGCTTTTCACTGTGAAATGCAGTATACTATTTCCTTAACTTTAAAATTCATCATTCTAAACAGTGCACAGAATAAAAGTCAGCAATTTATCTGGATTTATACTTACAGCTGAGCAATTATTTTGATATTTTTATAAACATTTGCAAATGTAAAATTAGATTCATAACATTCATTACACTTTGAAAATTGCATTACAGTAGCTCTGTTCCATAAATAAATCACTAAAAATTTACACTTTATATTGGTTCATCTTAGTCTTTAAACGTCAAGGATGCATTGATTTAAACACAACCTGTATGCAAAACCTTTTGCAAAATATTAAAAAGGTGGTGTAGAATACAATTACCTACTATGATGTAATTTTTATTCAAGATGTTTCTAACTTAAAAACATACATGTAAGTATGCAAAATCAAGTGTTTGTTTAGGTTTACTTGACAGGTTTATGTAAATTGTATTTTATATTTCAGAATATATAATTGTACATTAAATGTGGAACTTCATAGGGTTTTGTTACTGTAAGTCCAATAAAAAAAATCTACAGAAATGCCCTGTGTTACTATTCCTATAGGATTATCAATGTTGTATTGCTATATAGCATAGCATAATTCACTGGTCAGTCATTTTGTTTGGAATCTCGACCATAGGTCACCATGCAAAAAAAGTGAATACTTCAACACTTTCTCTAATAAGGAGAAAGATAAGTCTTGTTGGAAAACCCTGAAATTTATAATACAGTAGTTGCATGTCTATACATCTTGGTAAAATTACAATAAGTATGATTCCAGTTCATCTAATTATGAAATCAGACAAATTACACAGACTTTCACCTAAATAGACCAAATGCATAGTGAAGGGAATGGTCATGGTTTTACCGTCTCATGGTGCATGTCTTTGCAAATGAGTGCCTGGTTACAGATGTCCTTTTCCACATGTCATGCTGAAAACACATTAGTAACTCAGTACAACTCTTCCCATACCCTCCAAAATCCTGGAATACTGGAACATATGGGGCCACACAGCATCAGAGTGCAGTGAAGATGGCAAAAGTTAATAATGAAGAACACACAAGTTAGGGAAGCAGAAGTTTGCTTTTGCCTGAGTATTGTGGAAAGCAAGATTCTGCCCCTCCTCTCCCTCTTCTGAGTTGAATGCAAACTACTTTTGCACTTGGAACTAAGTTTGCAGCCATTGAAGATTCTGAGGACAAAAGGAGAAAGTGGAAGTGGGAGAGAGAAACTGGGACATTTTAGAAGCAGCTGAAAAAATGGGAGGATTCTTGTTAGCATGGTTACGCAGAGCGTGATGATCCATGTCAACATGTAGCACCAGGGTCACTACCTTCTCAGATGGAGGCAGTAGCTTGTGAACTGGAGAAGCACCTCTCCCAGAAAGAGAAAGAGACTCTACAAACAGGTGTCTCTCAGATGAGGCTTTAATCTTGGTTCCACTATATACAAGGCTATATACACATGACAATCCACTGACACAGCAACAACTCCACCACCATCAACAACCACACCACACATGTGTCCTGAGGCAACTCCCTTATGTACCCAGGGCTCCATGTGGCCTTTTGGCCCTGCCTTTTCCTCCTGACAGCTGTCACTCATCCAGGGTGACTTGACAGTTTTGCAGCCTTTTCTGTGCTTTACAGCACCTGGTGACCATCAGCCAGTGTCACTTCCCCTGACTCCGCACCTGTTGGAAAGTGCTTAGTCATTATGGCTGCTTGTGACCCTTTCATGCCTGGCCACTTCTGTATCAAACCACATTGAACACTTTCCCTGGGACACTGTCTCAACAATCCCCTCCAAAATATTCAATGTGTGCACAATGCTTGGCTTGGTTTCGTGGAGTGTGTACCTATGGACCTGTTTCCCTGTGCCATATCCCACCAGCCTGACACCTTCCGATGTCCTGCCACTGGTGCCCTGTGCTCTGGTGTCCCGTCTGCCGCACTGTCTTCCTGACCCATGCTTTCCAGACCCAGAACATCCTTCTGGTTTCACCAGCAGCATCCCTATTGATATGCACATCCCCAGGAAACTTGTCTATCACTCCAGGCACTTATCTTCTCCAGTGCTTCCACACTCTGGCCTAGATCTTCCGCCACTCTGCTCATGTCCTCAGATTGGATCTTCCATCCTCTCAGGACCTCGGGCTTTGAGCTTCCGCTCACAGTGCCATGCCCAACTGTACAGACATTCGCTCATGTCTCTCTACCTGAAGGGCCTTTGTGAGGATGTCTGCCACATTGTCCTCCAAATTAATGTAGGACAGACACAGAACACTGTTCTGGACTAACTCTCTCACATTCTGGTACCTAACCCCTATGTATTTTGTTCGGTTCCTGAGGTTTTCAGCCTCTGACATGGCAATTCAGGCTTGTGAGTCCTCATGCACAACTGTTGGGTCTGTACACTCCTCACCTAAGTCCTCCAGCAGTTGCCTCACCCACTGCACTTCTGCCATCTCAGAAAGTGCAGCAAATTCAGCCTCTGAGGTGCTTAGTGCCACACAGCTCTGCTTTCTACTCCACACTACAGGACTGTCTGCATACTTGATGAGCAAGCCTGTCACAGACTTCCTATCATGCAGCTCTGAGGCAAAGGAGCTATCCACAAAGCATTCCAGCTGTGCCTCAGTTCCCTGCAGCACGAGCTTCCTCTCCTTGCTGCCCTTTAGGTACCTGAGCAACCTCTTCACTACTGTCCAGTCCTCCACCTTTGGACTGCTGACCCTCCTGCTCAAAACACCCATAGCGAAGGAAATGTCCAGCTGGGTGTTGCTGGCTACAAACAGACTGCCTATTACAGACCTGTATAACTCTGGATGCTCAAAGATCTTGTCTGACTCACTGCTGGTATAACCCGGTGTCATGGGGCTCTTCACTATCTTGGCATTCTCCAAGCCACACTTCACCAGCCTGTCTATTTTTTTTTAATTTTTTTAATTATTTTTTTGTCTGGCTCAGCATGATCTTGCCATCCTCAGTCCTCTCCATCTCAATCCCAAGGTAGGCCTTGAGGTTCCCTAGGTCCTTCAAAATAAATTTCCTCGCCAGCTCCTCCTGCACAGCCTTTACTTCCTGTTCATTCCGAGCAGCCACACACAGGTCATCAACATAGATTACTAGTGTGACCCCTCCTTTCCTGTACACAGGCATCTGCTATGCTGCGCTTGTATCCCAGCCTCACCAGCTCATTGTGGATACAAAGGTTCCAGCAGCGCGCATTCTGCTTAAGCCCATAAAGAGCCTTTCTCTGCCTGTAAACCTTGCCCTCCTTGGCATCATCAAAACCAGGCGCTTACTCCATGTATACCTCCTCATCCAGCCGTCCATTCAGGTATGCCATCTCAAAGTCAAAGTGTCTAACCACTAGACCTTTTCTCGCAGCCAATGCCAACACTAACCTGAGACTTTCTGGCTTCGCAGTTGGAGAGAAGGTTTTGTCAAAGCTCTCAGACTGTTGCTGCGAAAATTCCTTGGCTACTAATCTGGCCTTATACTTGTGGGTTCCATCAGACATCTTTCCTTGCAACCTACAACCTTCTGGCCTCCTGGCCTATCCACCATTTGAACACCTCCCCATTCACTATAGATGAGAACTCACTATCCATGGCCTCAAACCACTTCTCCTGTTCCTTCCTAGGATAGGTGAGAAGCTCCTAGTAGCTTTCTGGCTCATCAGCTGCTACAGACTCTGATGAGCATTTTTCACTGTTGGACCCTCTTCAATGACATCTCAGAGCCCTTCCCTCATCAGGATTGTCTTGGTTCTTGGTTTGGCATATTGCTGTCTCTGAATGTCACTCTCAAAACATCATCTCTGACATTCCTCCAAGACACATGTTGACACCAAATCCATTGTGAGCTGACTCTCTGGCATCCTCTGCAGTGTACAGTGTGTGATCAAAGTCACTGGATAAGCTGCCCAGCAGGATATATGCTTTTTGTTCTTTTGGACAGTTTATTGCTCTGGATTCTACCTCCAAAAACAGACGGTTTATGGTGGCCAGATGCTCCTCTGGGGACTGTCCTTTCTGCATCTTACAGGCATACAGCCTTTTGCTCTAAAGCATTTTGGAAAGAGCAGAGTCTGACTGGTGCATGTTCTACAATGTAAATCAGACCTCCTGGGCAGGTCTCTTATCTCTAACGTGGTCTAATTGGTTTGGGTTCAGGGAAGATTTATCCATGCTGGCAGCAAAACAAGACAAACACTCAGCATTGGCAGCCTTCCCAGCTTTCACTATCAGTTGGAGATAAGGAGCATGGCAAGCAGCTTGGCTTCTTAACTCTCTGCCTTCTGGCACTCAGATAGCTAGAACTGCTCTTCTGGACAACTGCACACAAAAAGCTATTCACACTGTCATCCAGGTGGATCCGCTAGCGCAGACTGGGCCTATAACCCTTGTTAGGATGGTTACACAGTGTGTGATGATCCACTTCAGTGTGTAGCACCAGGGTCACCACCTTCTTAGATGCAGGCAGTAGCTTGTGAACTGGAGAAGCACCTCTCCCCTTCCAGAAAGAGAAAGAGACTCTACAAACAGGTATCTCTCAGATGAGGCTTTAATCTTGGTTCCACTATGGACAAGGCTATATACACATGACAATCCACCGACACACCACCACCATCAACAACCACACCACACGTGTCCTGAGGCAACTCCCTTATGTACCCAGGGCTCCATGTGGCCTTGTGGCCCTGCCTCTTCCTCCTGACACCTGTCACTCATCCAGAATGACTTAACAGTTTTGCAGCCTTTTCTGTGCTTTACAGCACCTGGTGACCATCAGTCAATGTCACTTCCCCTGACTTAGCACCTTCTGGAAAGTGCTTAGTCATTATGGCTGCTTGTGACCCTTTCATGCCTGGTCACTTCTCTATCAAACCACATTGAACATTTTCCTTGGGACACTGTCTCAACAATTGTGACTCACAAAATAGGACAGCTGGAGGGTTTGTCTTTCTTCACACATTTAGCCTTTGTGTGGAGGCCTGGAGAAGATTGTAGTGTAAGGCAAGTGGGAATCATGCAGCCTTTCCAGATCTCATAAGGCTACAAGTTGTAGCTGCTCTAGTCAGTATAACCAATGGTAAGAATGCTGTGAGATTCATTCCAACAATGTTTATTTATTTTCCTTATATATTTATTTAATTTATATCCTGACTTTCTCCTGTGATAGGACACAAGGTTTACAAATTAAAACAAAGTACAGATAAAACAGACAAAGTAAAAATAAAACACTTCTATTAAAAGCACAAAGTTAAGATGCACATTTAAAACAACAAGAATAATAAAGGTAATAATAAATAAAAAATAATAGCAAGGCCAAGCACTCTACATTAAAATAGCCTTCTGCCACATGAGTTTAAGATTCAAAGGTCTGCCTAAATAAAACAGTACTTGCCTGCCGGTGGAAAAATAGCAAAGAGAAGAACATCTGGAGGGTCTTACAATTCCCACCTTTTGTAAGATACTCTAGTTCAGGGGTCCGCAAACTACGTCCCGTGGGCCGAACCCGGCCCATTGAGGCCTTTCAACTGGCCCATGGCCGGTCCTGCCACCGCTGCTGCCGCCACAGCGCCACCGTTCGTGCGCAACGCAGGCCGCCATTTTGTGTTCCAAAATGGCGCTTGGCATCACGTGTGCATGCACATGACTCTGGGCGCCATTTTGGAACACAAAAATGGCACCCAAGTAGTGTGCATGCATGCATGTGTGTGCGCGCATGAGCGCGCACCTCCGGCCAGCCCTCTGAAGATCTAGGAGAGAGCGAACCGGCCCCCAGATAAAAAAGTGTGGGGACCCCTGCTCTAGTTAGTAAAGTATGAAAGAGAAGTGTACCAATTTTTCTTTAGAGATGTCATGATTTACTAAAAATGGTAAAGGACCTATGACTGAAGAATGCAAATGAATCAGAATCAGACAGCTGAAAAATGCTTCAAAATGTGCAGTGATAATGGGAGACGAAGGGGTGAAACAGACGGTCAAAATAAGCAGGTTTCCGGACGGCTTCCAGGTAGGGCATTTGGATGACGCAAGCCTCGATACTGGCTGGAAACCGCTCCTAAGCCACACTGTGGGGAGAAAAGCCAGACTAAAAAGCAGTTGGATTTTTTTGCTTCCCAGAAAATGCACCTTTGCACATACATCAAAATGCAGCACCGCCAGAGTAGCTCTAAAGGGGTTCTCTATCCTAACTCTAATTGTGCGTATGAACACGTTTGCAGGAGCACACTTAGAAGGGATGGAGCTGCCGTACCCAAGTGGTGGGCATTGCCCAAAAGAGAAAGCGGGACACCTCTCATGGAGATAAGTAAAATATACACACACCAAACAGGCAAAGAGGGGGCATGGGTGAAGGGGGGGCATGACTGTACCTTGCTGGCATCTGCATGGGCACACCTCTGCTCCGATGCTCTGTCCCATGGAGTGCTGCACATGGGACTGTGTGCAGGTTTACAGGGATGGCCATACATTGGATGGCAGTGGCCAATGGTATGCTCCTGTGACTGTGCCCAGGGATGGGGGGGGGGGGGAGAACAATTTTTAAAAGTACCAAGGGGTGGGACTTGAGGCTGCATCATGTGGTCATGACATACGCACTGCAGCCATCTTGTGAGCCGGCAGTGCAGTTGGTGGGGACTCTGATCACTTTCAGAGAAGGCAGCTTCAGGCTGCTTTTTCCTGCCCATCTCTTTCGCCCCTAAGGCTGCACCCTCATTGCAGAGCCATGGCTCAATGCTAGGGAATTCTAGGAATTGTAGTTTGTTGTGGCACCAGAGCTTTCTGACAGAGAAGGCTAAACGCTAAAAATGAAATGCATAGATATAAGATGGGGGACACCTGGCTTAATGAGACTATGTGTGATAAGGATCTAGGAATCCTAGTAGACCACAAGTTGAACATGAGTCAACAGTGTGATGCCGCAGCTAAAAAGACCAATGCAATTTTAGGCTGCATTAATAGAAGTTATAGTATCTAGTCTAGATCAAGGGAAGTAATAGTGCCACTGTATTCTGCTTTGGTCAGGCCCCACCTGGAATACTGTCTCCAATTCTGGGCACCACAGTTCAAAAAGGATGTTGAAAAACTGGAGCGTGTCCAGAGGAGGGCGACTAAAATGGTGAAGGGTCTGGAAACCATGCCCTACGAGGAACGACTTAGGAAACTGGGTATGTTTAGCCTAGACAAGAGATGGCTAAGAGGGGATATGATAGCCCTCTTTAAATATTTGAAGGGATGTCATATTGAGGAAGGACTTAGCTTGTTTTCTGCTGCTCCAGAGAATAGGACACAGGACAACAGATGCAAGCTCCAGGAAAAGAGATTCCAGGTAAACATTAGGAGGAACTTCCTGACAGTAAGAGCTGTTTGACAGTGGAACACACTCCCTCGGAGTGTGGTGGAGTCTCCTTCCTTGGAGGTCTTTAAACAGAGGCTGGATGGCCATCTGTCGAGGATGCTTTGATTGGGAGTTTCTGCATGGCAGGGGGTTGGACTGGATGTCACATGTGGTCTCTTCCAACTCTATGATTCTATGAAATGTCTCACAAAACTACTTATCCTAGAATCCCACAGCATTGAGCCATGGCAGTTAAAGTATTGTCATCCTGGATTATTTCTGCAGTGCTGATGCAGCTTTTATGCATTCTTCAGTCATAGGTCCTTTACATTTGTCCATCTTTCTGAATGTGAGCTTGGGCATTTGAACACCTGTCAGATTAGAAGCAATGCAAATCTGCCCCCAAGTAAGGATTTGGTTTCTACATACTTGAGACAAGAGACCGGCTAGGTACACAGAACTGTTTGAATTAGAAAACAGGTGTTTAAAACAACAAAAGCTAAAACAGCTTAACAAAGATCTGTTAACCTGAAAAACATATAAAATATTGAAGTGACCGAGATGTGATGCAACCTTTCCCAATGATCATAGAATCATAAAGTTGGAAGAGACCTCAAGGGCCATCCAGTCCAACCCTCCTCGCCATGCAGGAACTCACAAGCAAAGCACCATTGACAGATGGCCACCCAGTCTCTGTTTAAAGACCTCCAAAGAAGGAGACTCTGCCACTCCCCCAGGCAGTTTCCATTGCTGAACAGCTAGTAAGTTCCTTTTGTAAAAAACTGTACTGTTTTTAATCTTGTAAACCAGGGGTAGGCACCTAAGGCCCGGGGGCCGGATGCGGCCCCCCGAGGCCTTGGACCGGCCCCAGGCCAGTTCTGCCGCTGCCGCCCGCCATGATGATATTGATTATTGTTGTTATTACTTGTTCTTGGGGTTATCTTGGCAAAATCTCCACAGGGGTTTTGCCATGGCTTTTCTGGGGCTGAGAGAGTGTGCATGCATGTTTTTTAAAAAATAATAATTTTTAAAAAATAAAATTATTTTTATTTTTATTTATTTATTTGGTGCTTCGGCCCCCCAATTGTCTGAGGGACAGCAATCCGGCCCCCAGCTCAAAAAGGTTGCCTACCCCTGTTGTAAACTGATCTGAGTCCCAGTTTTGGGAAAAGGGTGGGATATAAGCAAACAAATAAATTATTATTATTATTATTATTATTCCAAAATTATTCACATAGATGGCTGAGATAGTGACACTTTTGCTTTCTGATCGTTCAGTGTGACACAAGCATCATTTCATGCACAAAATATTAATAAAATAATGATAATGATAATAATAATAATAATAATAATAATAATAATTTTTGCTTTCTGATGGTTCAGTGTCACACAAACTTCATTTCATGCACAAAACAACAACAACTTTCTGATGGTTCAATGTCACACAAGCTTCATTTCATGTAAATAATAATAATAATAATAATAGCTTTTGCTTTCTGATGGTTCAGTGTCACACAAGCTTCATTTCATGCACAAAATAATAATAATAATAATAATAATAATTTTTTGCTTTCTGATGGTTCACTGTCACACAAACTTCATTTCATGCACAAATTATTATTATTATTATTATTATTAAACTTCATTTCATGCACAAATTATTATTATTATTATTATTAACGTTTTGATGGTTCAGTGTCACACAAGCTTCTTTTCATGTAAATAATAATAATAATAGCTTTTACTTTCTGATGGTTCAGTGTCACACAAGCTTCATTTCATGTACAAAATAATTTTTATGCATGAAATGAAGCTTGTGTGACACTGAACCATCAGAAAGGAAAAGTGTATCACTATCTCAGCCAGCTATGTGGATAATTTTGGATTATTATTAGCATTATTATTAATTTATTTATATCCCACCCTTTCCCCAAAACTGAGACTCAGAGCATCTTACAAGATTAGAAATAGTACAATTAAAAACATAATTGTATGTTGTTGTTTTGTGCATGAAATGAAGCTTATGTGACACTGGACCATCAAAAAGCAAAAGTGTCACTATCTCAGCCATCTATGTGGATAATTTTGGATTTGGGAGTATTTTGGATTTTGGAATTCCAGGTAAATGAGACTCAACCTGTAACATACTTGATAGACAACTTACTTCCCAGGGAGTAAGTCCCCTTTTTAAGGAAAGTGGAAACAAGGGGGGATTATTTGTTTAGTTACTCTATTTATACCACACCAAAGGACTCAATAGTTTCTTGGTTTTGTATTTTCTGACCAGGAAAGTTTCAGACAAGGCAGTTCTCCCTTTTCCTCACCTGTAAACCAAGGGGGAAAAGAGGGAACTGGTGGGACATGAAACTATGCAGGTGGAGAGTTTTAATTCTGGAGAGACAAGTATTCTCTTCAGGGAATACTTCAGGGAAGCCAGAATGTTTATATTGGCACTAAAGTGTAGGGGTTTGAGCACTGGACTAAGACTCTGAAGAACAGGGTTCGAATCCCCGCTCATCCATGGAAACCTGCTGGGTGACTTTAGGCGAGTCACACTCTCTCAGCCTCAGAGAACCTCCTCTGAAGAAACTTGCCAAGAAAAACCCATGATATAGGGTCACTACGGGTATGTGTGCGTGTGTGTTGTGCACTTTAGAGTCATTTTTAACTTATGGTGACCCTATCATAGATTTTTCTTGGCGATTTATTGTTTTGCCATTTGCCTTCCCCTGAGGCTGAGAGTGTGTGAAGTGCCCAAGGTCACCCAGTGGGTTTCATGACTGAGCTGGGAATTGAACCCCGGTCTCTTCAGAGTGGTAGTCCAACACTCAAAACCACTAGGCGGGCTCTCAGAGCTCGCCTTAGGGTCGCCATAAGTCGGAAACGACTTGAAGGCACACCACAACAACAAACTTTGGAGGCAACTGTGCTTCGTGTACGTGAAGGAACATTAAGAGAAAACTTCTTTTTTAAAAAATGGTAAATTACTGAGGGGAAAAAAGCAATAAAGCCCGATAGGGAGGAGGAAGAGGAGGAAAACACGACGACGACGACAGAGGGGACAATCCCCTCACTATGGTAAACCCTATCTGAGGGAACTGACGGAGCTACAGGCTCAACCGTCGCCGCCCCTGAAGGCTGTGGGCGGAGCAAGGCGCGAGGCGGCGCTCGTTAATTTCTCCGTTTTGACTGTTGGGCGGGTCGAAAGGGGTGGGGACAAGGTTGAGGAGGCGTGGCCTCGGCACCCTCGGGGCCGTTTGGAAATGGGCCTCGAGGAAAGAGAGGCTTGTGGGCGGGGCTTCCTTCGCCCTGCCTGCCTCCTCTTGGTTGCTAAGGCGCCCTTGGTTACCGCCCTAGAGGATGCTTTTGGGCCTTCCCTGAGAAGTAGGGTGGGCGCCCCTAGTGGCTTCCCTTGACCCCCCACATAGGAAGGGAGAGCGCCCAAAGGCCTTGAACCCGTGCCCAAAGGCCTTGAACTCGGGCCCCACCAACCCCTCTAGGGCTTGGAGGGCACTGAGAAGGATTTCACTCCCCTTTCTTCCTAAGAAATGTTGGGGGAAAGGGTTTGACCTCCCAGGAAAGTGTGGTTAAAGCCATCTCCCTTTGTGTTCTCTCAAATAAGGGCAATATATATTTGTTTTTTCAAAACACGCACAAAAGCTATTTTATCTTGCAACATTTCATTTATTTTATTTTATTGATTTTCATTGACATTTTATTTTGCTTTTGTGTTTAGAATTCTTAGTGCCTGCCCCATTTGTTTTTTTCAAAACATACACAAAAGCTATTTTATCTTGCAACATTTCACTTATTTTATTTTATTGATTTTCATTGACATTTTATTTTGCAATGTTTCACTTATTTTAATTTACTTTATTGATTTTTATTGATATTTTATCTTGTGTTTCATTTATTTTACTTTATTGATTTTTATTGATATTTTATCTTGATTGTTTCACTTATTTTATTTTATTGATTTTTATTGATATTTTATTTTGCAACATTTCACTTATTTCATTGTTTATTTTATTGATATTTTATTTTGCAACATTTCACTTATTTTATTTTATTGATTATTTTATTGATATTTTATTTTGCAACATTTGATTTCATTTATTTTATTATTTTATTGATAGTTTGCAATATTCCACTTACTTTATTTTATTGATATTTTATTTTGCAACGTTTCACTTATTTTATTTTGTTGATTATTTTGTTGATTATTTTATTATTTTGCAACGTTTCACTTTTAACTACTTTTTTTTAAAAAAACCAAATTGCCATTTTATTTATTTATTTATTTATTTTGGTGAAACCATTAAGCTGCTGATCTCCTTTGGAGGGCACAGATGGTTTTTAACTGGGAATGCAACTGCTAGGAGTTAAAGCCTTGGTGAAGACTTTGGCGTATAATAGAAAAGACAAAGCAATCCAACATCTCTCTCCTGTAGATGAATCCACTCCTTGATTGCTTTTGCGCTTGACTGTAGCTATTGCACAGTTTTGGTGTGTCGAGTGCACATCATTCACCGTTTGCACACTCAAGTTGTGAAAAGGCTTTGTGGCGTTAGTATTCCTCAACATCATGTCGGGCTCAAATACCAAGGAGTCTGAAACCGCTCAGACGAATCCTCGTGCTGTAGTTTCCGAACCATCTCCTGCTGCTTCTGTTGCTGAAGGTCCAGCAGATTCCTTTGGCGAACACAACCTTAGCTTCACCACCACTGACCTCAGCCTTGTGGAAATGACAGAAATCGAATACACACAGCTCCAGCATATACTTTATTCTCACATGGAGGCCCAAGCATGTGAAAGCGAAGGAGAAAATAGGCTAAATTCCAATAGCTTTTCATCCAGCAATGCAAATCAAACCCAATACCTATCATCGTCTAATAGCAGCCAAGGTGGTTTTTCATCCAACAGTTCTGGAAGCCAGTCACTCTACCCTATTATTTGCCAGTCAGATAACAGTTTCATGGGTCCTCCTAATCAATGTCTTGGGCATATTGACTTCCAGGAACTGAGAATGATGTTGCTGAGTGAATCTAGTCTCCCTCCAAACCAAGCTGAAAGAACACCTAATGGCAGCTCTGTAGATACCTCTGGGCAGAATTTAGTAAAAGTTAAACACAGTGACAATTCAGGTGGGATGAATAAAGAAAACGTTCCTTTGGAAAATCCAGCACCGCTTCCTGAATCTAGAGCAAAATCGGCAGTCCGTGTGCGGTTGGAAGACAGATTCAACAGTATGCAGACTGAAATTCCCAGGGGTCAAGAAGGCCAAGAAACTGGAGTGCCCATTAACAAGTGTGTTGCATTTATTTATTTCCTTTAAAACATACAGATCTATCGCCTCTATTAACCATTGTCAAGTGAACCGGAGAAATACTAAGATGCATATACAGTCGGCCCTCCTTATCTACAGATTTTTTTTATCCACAAATTCAAGCATTCACAGCTTGAATTTTTTTTTTAAGTATAAATTCCAAATAGCAAACCTTGATTTTGCCATTTTATATAAAGGACACCATTTTATTATGCCATTGCATTTAATGGGACTTGAGCATCCACTGATTTTGGTATCCATGGTGAATCCTGGAACCAAACCCCAGTGAATAACAAGGGCTCACTGTACAATAATATCAAATGTTTTTGTTTTAAGGAATAATGACAGTCCCTTAATTATGTAATCAAATTAATGAAAATTGCTTATATGCACTTTTTTTTTTTGCATATGTACAGTGGAGAATAACTCTCCACTTCCATTCTTTAGTGCCCTTTCTGTGTTTGTAAGGTGGATAAATCAAGTTGAGAATGAATGTATCATAGAATCAGAGTTGGAAGAGACCACAGGGGCCATCCAGTCCAACCTCCTGCCATGCAGGAACTCAAAATCAAAGCATCCCTGACAGATGGCCATCCAGCCTCTGTTTAAAGACCTCCAAAGGAGACTCCACCACACTCCAAATGGTTATTTTAAACTTACATTCCAGCCCTTATCCATATTAGTTGGGTGTCCTATAGGTGATGTGTTTTTAGAATAACTACAGCCTTTCAGGTGAGCTAAACTAAGGAATATATGTTTTCTGCATTTCTCATGGCCTTTGGATCAACATGTTTCCTCAACGTTCATGTAAAATTTTAACTGCTGTTTTAAGCAGGAAATCTGATTTCCATGATTGTGGATTGTGGTTTTTACTTGATTAGACCTGATTTTCAATACCTGCCCTACATTAATCAGAATGCTATCGATGTAGTGATTAAAATTAATGGTTCAACTTCAGTTACTTTTACTAGACTAGTACTGCAACCTGTGAATGTTAGATTTGTGTTAGATAACTTCAGTTCTACATGACCTACCTGAAAAAGACAGAGTAGCATATTTTCATTATAAAACGTATGGGGAACTAGTAAAAAATGATTATATTGGTTGTAAATACCCTAAAGGCACCAGATCCCATCTGATCTTGGAAGCTAAGCAGGGTCAGCTCTGGACAGTACTTGGATGGAGTCTGCCAATGAATACCAGGTATTGTAGTCTGTATTTCAGAGGGAGGAACTGCCATTTCTGAGTATTCCTTGCCTTTAAGAAAACCCTATGAAATTCATGGGGTCACCATAAGTTGACAGGCGACTTGAAAGCGCGTAGAGACATTTGCTTGTAATTGTTGCTATCTGAATGAACATTGTTTGATGGCAAGCCTCAGCTGGTGGATTGAAGTTGCACCCTTAATCCTGTAATGCTGTCAGTTCCTGTTGTGCGAGAACAGCCTTTTCCGAGCTTTCAGTAACACTCCTGTTGTAAGTTTGTATCTCTGCTATAACTCACAGCCTGGCAGATAACTACAGAAAATAAGGGCTGGCATCCTGTTGGGAATCAACTTACGATTGCACAGTTTAGAATTATGGTACTGTGTAACAATCATATTTCTGAGGGGAGAGTATTGTCATAGCTGTGACATTGAGCCCACTGAACAAACAGAGCAAGCAGCCTGGCCATTGCACAATGATTGCAATGCACAAAAGTATGGCAGTTTGCAGAACAGGCTGCTTATATGCAATGACAGCGAAAGGAGGAGGAATGGCAGCAGCTCCCAACAGAGTCATGGGGAACATGGAATCCAGAGTGGAAGGCAATGGGAAATCATTGGTGCTCTGTGTCCAGCTGGAAACATATCCCCACTTTTTGTGGCGCCCCTTGTGCATGTCATAATTTTCTAACATGGTTGCATATTGTGTCAGCAACATAGCTCCATCATCATAAAGTTACATATCGCAGCCCATGGTACAGGATCTCATTCAAGATATGTTTCCCTGTCCCCAGGACCTATTCTACATAAAGTGACAGCAAAGTCAAATCTGTTATCAGTTGTATACAAGAGGGAGCTGCAGCCAATTCTCGCTCTTATGGGAGGGAATTTATGATACATATAAACCTGGAAACATGAATTAGCCCCAAGTGTCTCAGGAGCAACCAGAGAATTGGATCTACTTTTTTATCTGAGAGGAATTTTTAGATTCTGTAGGAGACTCCCTCCTCTGAAGAAATATTCCCAAAAAACAAAACAAAACAAAAAACCCCTTAGGGTTCCCATGAGTTTGAAACAACTTGAAGGCACACAACAACAGCAGCAGCAGCAACAACAGGAGACTCCTTAGTTTCATGGCTTTTATACTGCATGTAAAATTTGTGCTGGACATAAAATTATGTCTATTTGCATAGGCAATATTTTGAATGTTACAGTTTTCTGAAGTGTCTTTTAGTATCTAAGCAGTAACCCCTTTTAATCCTGTTGCCTTAATGTAGCATTATGGGTGGTTCAATATTTCTACAGGTTGTGATATTACACTAGGGCACTAGTGATAGAGCATCATCCATTCCACTTCTCTGATGGTGTACCAATCTGGAATTATACTTCCAACTTTTAAATCTGTTTCTCTTTTACTTCAGCAATTTGTGCTTGGAAGTAATCACATTAAAAGGTTGAGTTGCTTTCTTTGATTTGCTTTCTGAGCTTTTAGGTATATATTATGTGAATTTAGTTTTCTATTTTGTCAGCATAAAAGTTGAAAGGAAAGTGGGGTATAACAGACTTTAGGACAGCAATTAGAACTAGAACAGAATTCAATAGGATTCAAGCAGTAATATTCCCTGTGCATGTTTTGCATTGTGGTTTCTTTCTGCCTAAATATGTACAGAATTGAGCTGTAGTTGGTGGAGAATATCTGGTAAATGTACCTTTACTGTGCTCATGCCTCATTCACTGTGTCTGTGGCTCCACTCCTGTGTTGTTAAACCTTGCTCACTGCTGGAAGGTCCTGCCCTTCCCATTTGGTATTTAGCCCTTGCCCCAAGGAAGAGGACAAGAAACTGCATATATATATATCAATCATGTAACTAGGTCTCCAACCCTACCTTATAGGCTGCACCCACCCACCCACCCAACACAGCCATTTTCTTGTTGTCAATGAACGAGGAGACCTCCAGGGGTCCTTGAGACATCTTTGCAGAAGACATCTAGCTGGAAGTGTGTCCAGCTAAAGGAAAAGAGCTGGATGTGTTGCGGCTGATCATCTCTGCTGTCCAACAATCCAGAAGTGGCCGGGTTGGGAAGGCTGCATGCCTTACATGATGGGGTTGGAGGGTGTTTTTGCTCATTGTGTGGTTGGAACAGAATTTCGACCTACACAGTGACCAGAAAATTGAGTTGCCATGTTTCAAAAGTTTCTAACAGGATGTCATCTAGGTTCCCACCATTGCTCTATGGAGAAGCACTACCAATCAGTAGAGTAAAAGTAATTGTTCCATGTGCTCATATTTGGTGCCTGTGAGATTGTTACAGCTTTTGGCTGTCATTCATTTTGAAGGGAACAAAAAATACAGCTCTTTCACATTTATGTTCATTTATACTTGACATGAATTAAGCAAGAATTCTGAACCAATACTGGAATGGCTACTAATATAACTGGGTGTGGAACTATTACAGCTTTTGATACTCAGACATTTCAAACAATTCCCTTATTTTGTTTTAAATTTCTTTAATAGCTTAGTAACCCTCATTCGCCATCCTTCAGAGGTGATGGGCGTTCCTCTTCACCAGCAACAGAATAAATGCACCACGTTAGTGAAAAATAAGACTGCTGCTACAACTGCATTACAGTTTACATGCCCACTATTTAACCCAAATGCTGCTTCTTCTGCAACTGGAAATGCAAACGTGTCACAACCACAGGTTAGTGATTTTTTTTTAAATAATTTAACAATTTTTTGTTTGTTTTAATGCCGAAATAAATCTTTGGAAGGGGATACAACATAGAGAGTTAAAATATGGATTTTGAATTCAAGATATTGAATACTTATTTGGTGTTATTTGATGGAATAAATTAATTAGTGATGGCCATGGTCTAAAAAATCATGAGCCCAAGAGATCTTTTGATTGATTTTATGTGAACAGAAAAGTGGTTCTCATTTTGTCATCTATCCAGTTCAATTCTTGTTAGTTTCAAATTTTTCATTCTTTAATTCCTTCTGTAACCTTTCTCTATATTCCTTCCTACTATAAAAGTCTGCAAGACAGCTTGCATATATAGCCAAAGATATCTTAAATATAAAACAAGAAAAATATTAATCTAAACATAGTTAAAGAGTTCAAATCCCTGCTCAGTTATGGAAACCCACTGGTTGACTTTGGACAAGTCACACTCTCTTAGCCTCAGAGGAAGGCAAAAGCAAACCTCCTCTGAACAAATCTTGCCAAGAAACCCTGGTGATAGATTTGCCTGCAATGATGGTGCTAGCCAAGGAGTGGAGATCATGTGGCCTTCTGGATACTGGACTCCCATCAGTCCAGCTAGCATAACCATTGGTGAGGCATACTGGGAATTGCATTCCAACAATAGCTGGAGGACCCCTGTGCTAAACAATATATGGCAGAGGGGTTCACAGCTGGGATGCCACCATGGAAAAGGCCTCTCCCCAATAGCCATGAGATGGGAGCATCCAGTAAAATTATTCACATGAAGATCATCATTTGCCATGTATGTTTATATGGGGTAAGGCAGTCGTTCAGGTACATTAATATGGCAGATGGAGAATAGGAATACTGGTTTGCCATGAAAATACCAAATTCTGATCTGTAGGCCTTACATACTTTACATGGAGGATCTATGATTAGATTATCTCCCTTAATTTTCTTCTGAAATATCCTCTTGCAGAAAGGTTGCATCTGGCACAACAACTTCAGATCAATTTTTCCCTTGGACATAGTATTATTTCAAAGAAGAAAACATGCAGGAACTGCAACTAATAGCAGCTTTGGAGATAAATTTTGATTGGGGCTGTGGCATGGATGGAAAGAATAGACCTCCTGTCTATGAAATATTATATCCCATCTGGATGTGGTTACATCCTGTTTGGTTTACTGTAATGCACTCTTTGTGGGGCTACCTTTGAAAAGTGCTCAGAAATTTCATCTGGCCCAAAGAGCTACAGCCAGGTTGTTAACTGGGGTGGGTTACAGGGAGCACACAGTTCCCCTGTTGCAACAGCTGCACTGGCTGCCAGTTCAATTCTGGGCACAATTCAAAGTGCTGGTTTTGACCTATAAAGCCCTATATAAGGTTTGGGTCCTCTTCTCTATCCCACTATCTTCTCAGGCTCGTTTGGTGGGAATAAGGGAGAGGGCCTTCTAGGTGGCTGCTCCTAGACTTTGGAACTCCCTTCCCAGAGAGACCAGGATGGCCTTGTCCTTGCTTTCCTTCTGGCGGCAAATTAAATCATTTTTGTGCCACCAGGCCTTTACAAACAGTTGAGCTTGGGCTCTTAATGCTGCGTGGTGCTGGTTTTTGAAGTCTGAAGGATAAGTGTATAGTTTTATTTTTATTATTTCAATATGTTTTAGTATTTTAACTGTTTTAATATGTACTGTTTTTGAGTGTTTTTATCTTTAGATCACATTTTTTAAATGGATGATGTTTTAATATTGTACTAGTTCAATGCTATTTTAATATGGATTTGTTTGTATGTTTTTAATTGTACTATTTTAATTTGTAAGCCACTTTGTATCCCAATTTCAGGAAAAAACAGGGTAATAATAATAATAATAATAATAATATGATGATGATGATGATGATGATGATGATGATGATGATGATGATGATGCCACAGCTCTGATCCAAACAGGAGCTCCCTGAACCCTGTTTTAGAAGTGAATTTTTCAGGGGAGTCAATGTAATGTGTACTTTGTTTTTTAATCTCCAGTATTTTCTTCTTCAAAAGTTTCAACATCATCTTGTACAAATTTAGTTTTACTAGGTAATGATTTCCCTCCTTTCCCTTAGAACGCTGGACCCTCTGTTTTAGAAGCGGCCAAACATCAAGATATGGGATTGCCCCGAGCCTTTTCTATCTGTTACCAGCAGGAAATTGAAGCAACAAAACAGACAGTTGGTCCCAGAAATAAGGCTGTACCTGAACATTTTTGGATTAAGCTGGGAGGTAAATGGCAAACGTTTGGCTGATATAGTTATTAGTGGCCATGAATTTTAATTAATACTAATTTCTTTTTCAGGGAAGGCTAAATTCAAATGTCACCACTTCTTTTTCCTTTTTTTTTTTTTTTTATTAAATACTTTGTACAAATGTCATTCCTAAACCATAAGCAGCTAATTCCTTTGGAAGCTATGAAGAAGATGAAAGATGGCTCTAGCATGTTATTTTTTTCAGTCTCAGAATGAGCTCTGTGAGCTAACATAAGCGTTACTTGCCACAGAGGTGGTTCTAAAGTTGGTTGAGAGTGTGTATTTTTTAAAAAAATGTTTTGCTTGGATTTGGTAGAAGTAACAGAAAATACTCACAGAGAGAAGTCAGCAAAGCAGAAAAACCACACATTGTAATGTCTGCTTCA
The DNA here is from genome assembly GCA_026167975.1 of Phrynosoma blainvillii. Lineage (NCBI taxonomy): Eukaryota > Metazoa > Chordata > Lepidosauria > Squamata > Phrynosomatidae > Phrynosoma > Phrynosoma blainvillii. The sequence continues at coordinate 306,237,598 of JANUYF010000004.1, read as the reverse complement.
GACACTGCACAGTTATTTCTGAACCAGAGAGCAAAGGGGTAGCTCATGAGCTCTTTCATGGCACTTTACCATAGGTATTAGTACTGTGAGACTCAGACTGCAGTCCTATAGCCATTTAATCAGGGGCAAACCCCACTGAGTTCCCTTGAGTGTCCTATGACTATACCTGTATAGAATTGTGCTGCAACATGGAACTAGCACTGCAACACTTAACTAGTGCATTAAGTGTTGCAGTGAATTGAATGCATAGTCTGGCATCTTGTTTCCATCATTGTTAACTAATGTATGATCACATAAAGGTGAATTGCGATGTTTCTCAGTGCTGATATTTTCAGGAGGGGAGCAGAGATATACCACTTAACCTGCCACTTTTTCAGTAGGTGTGAAGTTTTGCCTAAACCTCCTCTGTCACCAAATATGAAGACTTTCACAAATCTCACTGCTACCACCTCTACTACCAGTGTAAAGATTGTCTCCTGTCTCACTGCTGTGGCCATCAGCTGTGGGGACCTCCTAGATACCGTCAAGGTTCCTGTGTGGGATATTATGCAATTTCTATCCCCATGGACATCACCCCTCTTTATTCACTGCTGCCATCTCAGACACTGTATCTGAATCAAAGGTTTCCCATATATAGTGTTCCAGGAGGCCAGAAGTGTATAAATACAAAACCAATACTTTATTAAGAGAAGTTGAATATAACACAACAGATTAATTATTCCATTTTAAAAACACATCTCACACACTTTCTCTACCTCCTCCCCTAGCTAACCTAAACACCTCTCATTAATTCCTAAAAATGATTGACTGACTCTCAACACTAATCTACACACACTCATTCTTTCACTCTCTTTACCCTGGCTATAACAACTGCCATCCACTAAGTGTCATTCACCAGCTTTATTCAAATCTTCTCAGACATTTCACCAATCACCACTCACTCTCAGTATGTCATTCTCTCACCCACCCACCCAGACAGTTCCTTATGGTATCAACTCTAATACACAATGCATACATAAACAAATTATCTTACTATCTAATACACAAAACAAGACTTTCCATCAAAAGTCCCTGGCATCAGTCTCCAGGACCATGGCACAAATGGAGCTAGTAATGTGGCTATTGCACAATAGTCTCGATGTACAACATGTCCCGATGCACAACACATCAGGACATGTTGTTTATCTGGACACATAACTCTGTCATCTTTACACATCATAGCCTCTAATTTGTTGTTTGTTGTTAACTGCCCTCGAGTTGATCTCGACCCATGGTGACCCTATGGATAAGTCATCTCCCTCTGCTTAAATCCTGCAAACCCTACCCATGACCTCCTTAATAGATTCCATCCATCTGGCATGTGGCCTTCCTCTCTTTCTACTTTCCTCCACCTTTCCCAGCATTGTTATAGTTTCCAGTGAGTCCTCCCTTCTCATGATGTGTCCAAAGTACAACAACCTCAGTTTGGTCATCTTGGCTTCCAGGAGGTTTTTGGCTTGATCTGTTCTAGGAAACATTTGTTTTTCTTTTTGGCTGTCCATGGGATCCTCAACACTCTTCTCCAGCACCACGTTATCTCAAAGGAATTGATTTTCTTTATATCATCTTTCTTTACTGTTCAGCTCTCATACCCATACATGGTTATAGGGAATACAATGGCTTGTATGATTCTAACTTTTGTGCTGAGTTGTATATCTTTGCATTTTAGAATCTTTTCTACTTCTTTCATGGCTATCCTCCCCATTCTTAATCTTCTTCTGATTTCCAGACTGCAGTCCCCATTTCTATCAATGTTTGATCCTAGGTATGAGAATTCTTTTACTATTTCTATTTCTTCATTGTCTAAGTTGAACATGTGAATGTCCTTGGTGGTCGCTATTTTTGTTTTCTTTATGTTCAGCAGTAAGCCTGCCTTTGCACTTTCTTCTTTGATTTTCCTTAGTAGGTGTTCCAGGTCTATGAGATTTTCTGCTAGCATTATGGTGTCATTTGTCTATCTTAGATTGCTGATATTCCTTCCTCCTATTTTCACTCCTCCTCTTTCTGTGCCCAATCCTGCTTTTCTAATAATATGTTCTGCATACAGGTTGAACAGATAAGGTGAAATATACAACCTTGTCTGACTCCTTTGCCAATTGGGAACCATTCTGTTTCTCCATGTTCTGTTCTGTCAGCTCTCATATCCATACATGGTTATAGGGAAACCTCTTGTCCTGAGTACAGATTCCTCATCAGGACTATCAGATGTGTTGGCACTCCCATGTCTTTAAGGGCATTCCATATCCTTTCATGATTTATGTAGTCAAAGGCTTTGTTATAGTCTATAAAGCACATACTGGTTTTCTTTTGGAATTCCCTGGTGCGCTCCATTAGCCATCGTATGTTTGCAATGTGGTCCCTAGTGCCTCTTCCTTTCCGGAACCCCACTTGGACCTCTGGGGTTTCTCTCTCCATGTATAGTTAGAGTCTGTGTTGCAGAATTTTGAGCATAATTTTGCTTACTTGGGAGATCAGTGGTATGGTCCTGTAGTTGCTGCAATCTTTGCCTCTGATATAGAATCTAAATCAAAACATCTTAACCTGAGATATAGTGTATGTGCCTTCAAGTCGTCTGTGACTTATGGTGACCCGATGAATTTCATAGGATTTTCTTAGGCAAGGGATCCTCAGAGGTGGTCTTGCCAGTTCTTTCCTCTGAAATATAGCCTACAGCACCTGGTATTCATTGTTGGTCTTCCATCCAAGTACTAACCAAGTACTAATCCAAGTGTTATCCAAAAAAGTGTGTGTGTGGGTCCCTGCCAACTGTGTTAGCACCTTTAAAGTCTGGGGAATTGTTTAGCTCAAAGGATGTTTGTAAGTGGCTGAGTAGCTTTAAGAACATTTTCACCTCTGTATACCTGTGGGGTGCAATTTTAGTTTCCCAGGCTGTTAACCCTTTTAAAGGAAACAAAAAAATATGCCAGTATGAAAGTTAAACTTGTAGAGTCCAACTTTCATTGGCAGTACAGCAAAAGTGTGAGTCCAGCTACTTTATTCTAGATATGCTTTCCTAAAGAATAATGACTAACTCAAAAAATGACAAACATGTAGCTTGTGGTTTAAAAACAAACTATAATGACTTTAATTAATAAACACACAACAAACTAAATCCAATCCTAGCTGGTGGTGCTTATATATAGCATGAAGATACACTACAACTTACGGTAGGGGTAGGCAACCTTTTTGAGCCGGGGCCGGGTTCCTGTCCCTCAGACAATTGGGGGGCCGAAGCACCAAAAATAAATAAACAAATAAATAAATAAATAAATAAAATTAAAAATTAAAAAAATTAAAAAATATGCATGCACACTCTCTCAGCCCCAGAAAAGCCATGGCAATCCCTTGTGGAGATTTTGCCAAGAAAACCCCAAGAAAAGTAATAACAACAATAATCAATATCATCATGGTGGGTGGTGGCAGCAGCGGCGGCGGAGGCGGCAGGACCGGCCTGGGGCCGGTCCAAAGGCCTCAGGGGGCCGCATCCGGCCCCCGGGCCTTAGGTTGCCTACCCCTGACTTACAGACTAACAGTGAGATTAGAGACTAAATGTAAGACTAACAGTTTAGAATCTTCAGAGAGAGACAGTTATTCTTAAAGAGGGAGTGACCTCAGTAGGAATCCCTATCCATATAATAAGGGGAAAGAGAATGCATAAGTTTCTTGCAATAATACCGGAATTAATTGTGAGAGAACTCCAGATTTGGTGAATAAAGAAAGGTTGTTTTTTTTTTTTTTTTTGAAATAAGCACAGTGCAACTCACACACACAATAGTAATTCAAACAGAAACACCATATAAAGCTGACCAAAATGGAGGTATGGAAATTGGATAGAGGAGACTGTGGGTTGTAGAGGGGGTGACATTTACCCGTCCTAAAAAAGAGACCACAGAAAGCAGGGTGTCTGAAGGCCACACAGTGAGTGGAAAAGGTTCTCTCTGCACACTGTGTGCCAGCTGCTTTCTAGCCTTGAAAGGAACTTGGTGATATCTTGCTGTGTAAAAGACCCAATGCTCTTCTCCCAGAACCAACAATGGGATTCTGGAACAACTGGTGGTTTTAACTTTGGATTGACAAAACAGTGATTTAGGACAGCCCTAAGATAGATGGATAGGGAAGTTTGGCTGGGAATGTGGTAGGAAGTAGGTAGGAAGTGTTGCCTTACTCACTCTTGCCTTTGTCTTTAGTATGAGAGGACAAGCAGAAAGCCTGTGGGGAGAACAGAGTGATCAGCAAACCCATTCAGTTTTTATTTTGGTTATTACCTGGGTCCTTCCCAGGTCTACATTCCTTTCCCATGGGAAATGTCCCTATGTTTCAAAGGGAAACATTCCTGGCTTCAAATATGAAAATATGGAAGCTGCACATATAACGCAGGGTACATTGGGTGTATTAACAGCTAGCCCTGCTTCGCTTTTAAGATCAGATGAGATCTGATGCCTTTAGGGTAATTAGGCCCTCAAACAGATATAGTATAGTAATTTATAATTTGTAAATGGGCGAGAATTATAAATTCACTTGTTTAAAGCTGATGACATGCTGCTAGAGGTAGAATTTCTTTTCAAAAATGCACTAGAATTGCAAACTGATACATACTTTCTTCAGGATCGTAGTACTTATATTGTACTTCTGTTAAGATTTAAATGTTGTTTCTACTTAATTGTTCAGTTCGGTAAAGTAAATGAAGAACCCATTAGTTCTTGAAGTACAGGGCAGCCTTAGAATGAATAAGCCAGTTACGGAGTACAATTGCATTTCAACCACCATTTTCATATATGATGCAAAACTGCAAAGTACTGCTTTCTACTCTTGTTTCTAAAGGGGAGACTTTATGTAAGCAAACCATAAACAAAAGAAGTCGTAGCCGGCTGCAACCCTTGGAGACCAATGTACAGCGCAAACCACTAGGCGATATACAAAATGTATGTGATAACCAAAGTCCTGGTCCAGCACACGCCACTTGGCAAGCAGGACAATTAACCCAAAGTACACAAAGTGGAAACCAAGGTGGTGTCTCACAGCGTCGGGAGCGGCATAATCGGATGGAAAGAGACAGAAGGTAATTGTTCTTGGCCCCTACATTCCGAAAGGAACATTTATTGTATTTGATTCTTACATTAACAGTTCTTTGGAGAAGCACCTGTTTTAATATTAATAAGGTGCTGATTTGGATACCACAGTATCACTGTGCACTAATTTCAGATTTCCACCAGCCACAACAAGATGCCACAATCTGTTACCTAAATTGCTCTGGGTCAGTTACATTCAATGGGGAAATTAATTTAGCTCAATAATTTAACAAAGAGAAGGCCAGGATAACTTCTGGCTGGGACCTTGATCTATGTATAACGGTTTCAGACCCAGAGAGCTCCAGAGGCAGATTCCAAATTAATATGATTTATTTAAACAAGGGGAATCAACACACACACACACACGAACTAATGAAGCAAAGGTGTTAGAATATAGCGACTTACAGGATTGCTAAGAGGCAATACTGTACCAATCCTGAAGCATGGCTCCAATCTCAGGGATACCAGAATGAGGATGGCTCAGTAGTGAGGTGTCCAGATGAAACTGAACTAAGATTCTGCCCGGTTTCAGACTAGACCAGTTCTCTAGTGCCGAGGCACCTACATTTATACCCAGAAATGGCTCCTAAGGGCAGGATTTTAGGAGTTGATGGGCTTAAATAACTTTCCCAGGGGAGACAAATGGGGAGTGATATGCAGTGACGCATGGACATTTGGCATGAATGTTCCCAGACAAAAAGTTTCATTCCCAGGAGTAAACTCCCTTTGTTTGCTGGATGCAAACAATTTCCCAGTCCATTGGGACAATGGAGCTGGCAGTCCACAGATGCTCACATCTGCAGATGGCAAGCCCACAGATAGCAAGGTCTGACTGTACTTACCTACTTAGCAGAGACACTAAGAAACCCTGTTAGTGAATTGTGAAGATGCATAGCAGGACACCAGCAAGAATGACTGATGCACACCCGGGACTGATGCAGTACGTATCCTGTTGGACATCAGTCCTATTGTGCATGAGTTGCTTTGCTGGCCCTGCTACATAATAATGTAACAACATCCCTTTAGTGGGATATGGATATTATGGAACTACCCAATTCTAATTCCCACAGATGTAAATCCATTTACAAAAATGTAACTACCTAACAGGATTCTGGCAGATGTGGAGTTGAAGAGGCGGAGACAGTAACTACATATACCTGGGAATGGATTATGAATGCCACAATGTTCATTGATTATAACTTCCTGTCTGGCATGGCACTGAGCAAGTTATCTAGTCACTTGGCTACTTGTCTGCTGGCCAATTAATTTCCACCCATTGGTAGCATTGCTGAGAGTGGTAGAAATCTCAGTTCCCCTATGGTTTGGACTAATATTATGGATCTTCTGCATGACTTGGGTGGGTAGGAGCATGATGGATGCTGAGCTGGGTGAAGCCTGGTAAACCTACCCCAATATGTCTTTGGGGAATGTATGAACACCAATCCATGCTTAATCCTGAAATGGATACAGACTAATCCTTTCCAATGTCACAACAGACAGACAGGTGAGCGTGCCTTGTTCAAAGCCATACTGGATACCAGTGCAACCAGTCACAAAGCCATGATGAAAATCACTTAGCCAAACAACATAATCAGCATCTGGGACGTGGAACTATCAAATGGAAATTCTGAATGTTTCAAGGAAATGCCCAAATGCTGCACCAGATGTCCTCTTCCCAAATCACTTACAAAGTGATCCCATATAGGATATGTGGCTCACTTCCACACTTGCCTCTTCATGAAGTCCAACTGTATGACTGCAAGTCCCAGGAACTGGCCAAGCATTCATCTTTACAAAGCAGCATGAACAAAACAGAAGCGGTTAGGAGAGGAATTGCAAGGGTAAGATAAAATGAATGTCACAGAAGGCATTATATGTACCTCAGCTTGGGGCCTTTGCAGACTGCCAGAAATAGTGCAAATTGAGTCCACTTTAACTGCCCTGATTCAGTGCTAGGGAATCATAGGAATTTTATTTTTTTCTGGGACATTGAGCCTTCTCTGCCAGAGAGCTCTGATGCCACAATAAACTACAGTTCCCATGATTCCCTAGCACTGAGTCAGGGCAGTTAAAGTGGATTCAATTTGCACTATTTCTGGCAGTCTGCAAAGGCCCTTTTTGTTTAGGTTGGGTTTGATGACAAGAGTTTGTCCAAACTATTTGTATAACAAATGCAAAATGATATTCATGTACATATGTTGCCAATTAGGAGTAAAAAAATAATGAAATATTGCTTCCTGCAAATTAAGAAATGTTTTTAAAAGATAGGCTGTTTGACATTTGAGAACTGATGTACATGATGTATGTAATTCTAGGCGCAGAATCAGGATTTGTTGTGATGAACTGAATCTTCTTGTTCCATTCTGCACTTCGGATACTGATAAGGCAACAACTTTACAATGGACAACAGCTTTTCTAAAATATATTCAGGAGCGGCATGGGGATTCCCTGAAGAAGGTCAGTGAGGTCTACACAAATACACAAAACATTGCTAGAGTATGACAGTTAAGGCAATAAAGACAAATTTTGTTTAATTATGACAAATCTTTTGTTGATCATTTCTTTCAAAAATACATACTGGCCTGAAGCTTTTGGTTAGTTCCAATTAAAATAGACATATTAAATGGATGGGCTTTCACCTGTATGTTGATTACCATTCAACAATTGATTCTCTAGCTCAACTGTAGTTGGAATTAAGCTGCAGAACTGAAGCCCTCTTTCTCTGGATGGCACGGAGAAGCAATCCATTCATGAGTTATTCCCTTACGTGCCAGCTGAGAATGCAGCTCCCCAGTTGTAAGGACAATATCAGTGCTTGATTCTGTACTTATCATTCCATAGGCCACTTCTTAATACCAGAGCTGAAAACAATTGTGTTACTGAGATTCAGTGGTAATATAGCACAGCAGGAGCTCTATGCCTTCTGTATTTATGCAATAACTATGCTTTCACTGTGGCATTAGAAATTCTTAAAAACACTTTGTTATGATTTCAGAAGGAAAAATCAATGCTATAATAATTACCAATAACAGCAGTAGTAATTAATTATTCTTGAATTTATACCCCTTTCTACAAAAGTGCACAAGCTTGCTTAAAAAATAGATCAACTTAGTTCAAAAACAAAATAAGATGCAGCCTTAAACAACCAAACAAGCTAATGAAATAGATAGCAGTTAAAAACAAGCATCATTTGGAAGCAGCAGGTCAAAGGATACTGAGAGAAGTGAGGTTGTATATCTTCTCTTTGGTTGAAAATTTTCCATGCCAGTTTATCCATGAGTCCCTCTTAAATAAATGTCTAAACAAGGATTTGAGACACTTTCCATAGTGAAGAATATACCTCATTAGTTTATTGTAATGTTAGTGCTAATGTTGCACATGACTGCAGTTAAGGCTGGCGAGGTTGTACTAATTAAAGAAGAAAGGGGACTGGGTGAGGAGTTTCTGCCCCTTAACCCACACACAATCACAGAATTCTGGTTCAAATATCAAAAGAGCTGCAGTAGCTCAGGTTTAATGGCTTCTGTTCATTCTATAAACTGTATGTGTTGAACAGTCCTCATTTTCCTACATGAGTGGCTAATTTTGATGCTGTGACATTTTTGAAAATACCAAATGAGGAGGAATGAAACCCTCTGGAGCCAATCTTCAGGCAACATGGCCAATTGAAGGTGAGAGGATAGGAGAAGAAAATACTGCTGTGACTGCCAGCATTTATCTCAGTGGTATGTACCTTATCTCCATACTTTTTCATTTGACCATGTTCTCAGTGTATTGGCATTGCTGCTGTACCATAAGCAGAATTTTCACTTTTCCATACTATCACTCCATCTCATAGGCTATTAAACACATATCAACTGCCCCATTCACTTTGAAAAAAGGCATTCTCCTTTGTGCAGTTGCCCCCAACCACATTGAAATGAATCTGGCAGACCCCATGTGTTGGAGCTCTGCATGTTGTTGTTTTCTTTTTTAAAAGAAGAATGAGAAAATTGATGGGTTAGGCACAATGACTTGAGGCTGTTTCGAATTTGCTTTAAGGATAACTTTAGCTGAGAGTTGTCTTAAGATAAGGATTCCTTCACAGGGCAATATTTGTAATTATTTTGTTCATTTGATTTTTAGGAATTTGAGACAGTATTCTGTGGCAAAACAGGCAGAAGACTAAAATTAACAAGATCAGATTCAATAGGAGCATGTCCAGTACAGGAGATTACACAAAATGGTGCATCGATGGAAATAAAATAATTTAACCTCTTATTCAAGGGTTGCTGGAAAGTGAAAACAGAGGATGTCTATCAACTTTTTTTTGCAGATGCAGTGGCTCAGATTCTCTTGTAACTCATACTTGAAAAGTACATGTAGCTTGAAAAGTACATAAAGATTCAAAACAAAGGGGGAGAAAGTCACCAATGACATTTATTTAGCAATAATGCCATGAGAAAGGGATTGCACCAAAGGCAAGGAAAACATTATCACAAGCTAGGAAATGGTAGTCCCTATCCATTATCCCCATTTTCTTTCTTTCTTTTTTTGTCTTTTTTCTTTGTTTTCCAAATAGACAATTAATTCAAATTTGTTATAGAACAGTGGAATATTCTTTGCACTCTTTAACAGACCAATATAATTTATATGTATGTCATGACAACCAGTTTGCTATTGGAAGAAGAAAAAAATATATTTTAAATTATAAATTATCTATGGATGCTAACTTGTATATAGTAACTTAGATTTGTTTTTGATTTCCAGATGTTCAGCCCTGTAAAACTAAAATGATATAGCAAAAGCTGTTGATGGTGTGTTGCAAAATACAGTACTATTTAGAACATACTTTGCACTTTCTCTGTAACAAAGTCAGATACAAGATATTGTCGATGGAGTATCTCCTGCACATAGATCCACTGAAAAGGATGAGAGAAACACAGCTGTGTAGTGTAGTGCAAATCTCATTCATTTCACTAGCACTTTCATAGGAAGAAATGGCAGTTGATTATATCTTCTCAGTGCAAAAGTTGCATTTTGTAAACAGTATATGATTTTTAAGTGCACATATTTTATTCCATTTTAAAAAAGAGACTAGTAGAAGCTATACTTGTTAGGAAATCTGAAGTATTTAAGGAATAATATATTTAATTGAAAGTGGCTTTATTTATCTGTCAAAAGAGATGATGCTAGTAGCTATTTCTTGTGTAGAATTCATCCCAAAATAAATACTGTTTAAATCAGTGATATTCACACTTGTGTAGCACCTTTATTTCCAACCAGCAGGGGGAAATTATAGAATTGGCAAAACAACCCTATTATCAAACAGTCAGGTACAATGTTACCAAAATAATTTTTACAACAATGCACATACTATTACCTTATAGGTAATGATAATTTCCTATAATGTAAGGTTCTTACAAATAGTGTGCAGAGAGTATCAAATGTCAATACAGAATTTCCCATATGGTAATATGGAAAAAATATCCCCTGTAAAATAGATATACACATAGTGTTCCACATGACGAATCAGTTTGGAAAACATTCTTTTCTCGTTCTAGCAGGTATTTAAGAAATATAGCTCTGTAGCAGGTTCTGTGCCCCTAGTCTCCATTTAACAGTCCCCTTTGCTTTTGAGACACGCCACACACACAAAGAGACTCAGGTAAACCTCTGACATGACTTCTGAAACTGCATATTGGCAGAATCCACTGTGAAAACATCAGTGTGTACACCTAAAGTTGGTTGTCGGACTGTCTACATTCAAACAAGCATTCAGCATAGTCCAGGATTCTTCCTATAAGAACTCTGTTTTACTTAGCTCTCTATTTATATACACTTAATTGCCCCAGTTTAGCTAGGGGCATGTATGTTTCGATCCTTTATCCTAAGCGTCTAAGAGACACTAACAGGTGGTATGCATGCAATTTCTGTCCATGACCAGCTTATGGGGCTATGAGTGCACAGCTTTAAAGACATAATAAATGTCATTAATTATTTGTCCAAGGAGGTGATCTGATCAGTGCATGCAGCCTTGACAGCTACACTTGTATAGGTTGGATTAGAGCCCTGAAGGAAAATGAAATTTAATGTTAAAACAAACTAGCACAGAGTCAAGCCATTATAAGAAATATTAAAAACTTAGCTCAGTTGTGTGGCAGGAGGGGCATGTTAAACAGAAACTACTTCAAACTTTAGGAACCAAAGGGTATCTCTTTAGTGGGGCAAACAACACACTATTGTAATGAAAATGGGAAAAGAATTGTAGGGGATATACTACTGTATATGTTTCCATCTGCTGATTTCTTGTTCATTCCACTTAAAATATATTGTCAAAGTCCATTTAACTCATTTTTACAGGAGAACTGCCCCCTCCATTTTTTTAAAAAAACGAAGAGTATTTCCATCTTCACGTATAAACAATTCAATTAAATATTCAGTTCCCTTTCCCATCTCCTTTTAGATGTGGTTTTATGACTTTTTGGATTGTCCTCCAGCAACAGCTCCCATGCAAGCTGATGTATCACAGACTCCTGGGGTTCCCTGAACCCCGGTAGCACCTGGTCTTCCAGGATCTCCCGACAATCCAGGCTCACCGGGGGCACCATCCCGACCATCTTTACTAGTACCGGGAACACCTGGTGGCCCTAGGGGTAGAGAATCAAAAAATAAAGAATCAGCATAATATACTGGAGCTATCTCTGGATTTTTATGCCCTTTGAGTTGGTGTAAGAAAGATATTAAAATTTGGGTATTGGAGTTTATCTTATGGTCAACACTGCATTCTGGATAAAATAGTTGCTTGTAAAGTTCATAGCACTTCCCCCCCTTGCTTGTATCTGTGTTAGGTTCTATGACCAATTGACACTAGATTTTCCTCAGGCACTGCAGTATCTCTGGCTCACTTGCAGGTCAAATTCTGCACTCACCATCTTGTAGTTCTCCTGCAATTTTGACCTCTATACTTATGGCATTCTCCAGATCTTTTGTATGATGGCTTGTTTATAGTGATATTCCTGTGCTAGTGATGTAGAGAATCAGTATTGGTAAGAGCAGTTTCAGCTTACAATACTGGTCTGAAAACATCTTCACTCCTCAATTTTTGACTTTGCTTGTAACAGTGGAGAATTGGTCTGTAGGCAGGAAATGGCAACTGTTTGCTGACCACAGTTGACCTTTCTGGACTTCTGGGCATTATTATTTTATGCTCTTTTGAAGTTTATACCTATGCAGTTACGTAACTGTGCATAACTGCATTTTTACAATTAAATGATGTCCAAAAGTGGCCCTGCAGTGATGCAACTATAGGGTTGCCAGGTGAAATAAGGGGCAGGAGTCTTGTGCTTTTAACAGTTGTGTAGAAGAGGGACTTCCAGCAGGTGCAGCTTGCCAGACACCTATTGAAATTCCCTCTCCTACAGAACTATTAAGGATACAGGAGCCATGGCCCTTATTTCATCTGGGATCCCTATGCAACTGTGCACAACAAAAGATCTCTACAGAGAAGCAGGAATAAAAGTATAGTGTAGCAGCAACAGCAGCAGCTTCACCTTTCAGACAACCTGTGAGATGTAGCTTAAGGACTCGGAGCAGCTGTTGATGTAATGTCTTACATTCAGGGAATGGTGTGCATGTGTGTGCACAACAGCATTGGCACTCTGTCTACTTACCTTGAGGCCCTTGGTCCCCATCAGGTCCATCAATGCCTTTGCCAATGGCACCTTTGTCTCCCCTTTCACCAGGGTCACCTACAGAGCACAAGAAAGCCATAAACTTCATGAGATGTGACAATGGAAAAAATACTCCTTCAATAAAAAATGGAAAACTTCATGGGGAAAATCACCAGCTTTATGACTCATACATTTATAGTGCAAGTTCTATATGGAGGTGAGAAAGAATTCATGGCAGAAGAACCATTCAACTAATCCAAGGCAGAAGGTGTGGGCTTATGGTTTCCCCCTTGACTGTGGGTACTGGGTTTCCCCTCCCATTTAGTTCAACAGGAGGGGAAAGGGCACCAACACAGCTTTCCCCCAGCAGACATATGAGAATGAGGGGGCTTTGGATTTAGTGGTTCTCAAGCCTCCCCAATTCATACTGGATATGCTGGGAATGTTCCCCTTTTACCCTTATAGCATATTGGGCAGCCATGGTGGTGAAAAGATTCACCACTTGTGAGACTTCTCAACAACAGAATGGCTGTTAACACTGTAACTTTTGTTATTTCATCTGTGTGAGGAAAGTCCTACGAAATACATGTCACAAGCTTTCAAAGTTCCACTGGATATCCATGGCTGCTCCTCCGAATTTTAGCTGCAACAGGGGAATCCTAAAGAGGGAGCCAATGAATTGGGACTTTATTATCTGAGGTTTCTGCCTCCAGCAAAAGTAAAACATTCTTTTTAAAATTGGGACTGCATTTGGCATGTTTTACTTAACAGCTCCTAAATGCTTTCCTAATGCAAAAGCATGGAGACTTCTTGAGAAATTCAATGCTACCTACTTAACAAAGGGGTTTGTAGCCTCACAAAGGATGGAGACATCCTGGATCTCAAAGGAAGTCCTTTTTTGTGTTGCTAATGAAATTTAAATTTTGTTTTCTAGACTTTAAAATGCTTTCTCTCCCATTACCACATGGCCTGAAGGAGGAGTAGCCTGCCTGCATGTAACAAAATTCCATGCTGTTATCACCATACAATTTTAATGCAGAATTGAGGTTGTGCAGGGCAGAGGAAGATATGGTGATAACAGCATGGAATTTTGTTACAAAAGAAGGTGGGCTCAATGGCTCAGTCCACTCTGTTACCCAAAGTAAGTTGGGGAGCTTACCAACCTTGCCACAGAACCTTACCTTGCTCCTCTGAAGTGCCAGGTCCATAAAAAGCAAAACCCATATCATCCACTATCTCCTCGTGGATGAAGAAGCCGACCTGGCTTGTTTCACAGAGACCTGGCTGGGAGAAAATAGCGCCATCATCTGGAACCAGGCTCTCCCAGCCAGGTACTCTGTCAGTGAGCAGGTAAGGGAAAGTGAGTGGGGGGGAGTGGCTCTGGTTCATAGAGATAATCTCACCTTGACTAGGATACCTAGCCAGAAAATAGACCACTTCGAGTGTATGTACCTAAGCCTGAAGACCAGGGCTAGTATAGGGATTCTGTTGGTATACTATCCACCCCGTTGCTTAACAGACTCCCTATCCGAGCTGACACAGCTGGTCTCGGAACTGCTGCTGGAGTTGCCCAGACTTTTAGTCCTGGGTGACTTCAACATCCCTCTCGAGTTTAACAGGTATGGCTCGGCAGTTCATGGATGCCATGACAGTCATGGGCCTATCCCAATTGGTTGTTGGGCCAACACACTCTGCGGGTCATAACCTCGATGCAGACTTTAGTAAGGAGGAGGCATATCCGTGGGTGGAGGTAATAAGTACCAACGCACTGTCATGGATGGATCATTTCCTGGTCAAGGCTGAACTAAGAGCCACTGTCTACCCTGGAGGCTAATGGAGCCAAAGGGACTCCAAAAAGCCTTAGAGGGTTCCTTGGTTGGTAATGCCGGTGATCCTGTCAAAGCCCTAGTCAAAACCTGGAACACCAATCTTACTAGGGCTATCAAAACAATTGCGTCCAAGCGTCCTTTCCAACCCACCCTAAATTGTCAACCTTGGTTCACAGAAGAACTTAGGAAGATGAAGTGAATTGTACAATGACTAGAGCGCACCTGGTAGAAAACTTGACTCCTATCTGACAAGACTCATTATAGGAAGTTTCTTCGTTCCTATCAACAGGCAATATGTGCAGCGCAGAAATCTTTCTCTTTTGCACGTATTGCGTCTGCAGAATCTCATCCAGCAGAGCTGTTTGGGGTGGTGAGGGAACTGACACAGGTTCCACCTGTGCAGAACCCTTTACTTAACCTGACAACAGCCTGCTGTGACATTTTTAACAACTATTTTGCAGATAAAATCTCTCAGATAGGAGCCAATTTAGATCCCAGGATATAGCGGAATCGACTGATGAGGTGTCTAGTAAACCTGTTTTAGAGATTAAACTAGATCAGTTTGTACCGGTGAGTACCACGACGTGGACAAGATCCTTGGAAAAACGAAGAAGATGATGTGCCCCCTTGATCCCTGCCCATCATGGCTGGTCGTCCAGGGGGTGATGCCTTGATGGCCTTTCTTAAAGGGATCATCAATGTATCGCTCAGGGAAGGAAATATTCCAACATACTTAAAGGAAGCAGTTGTTAGACCACTCCTGAAGAAACTTTCCCTGGACCCCCTGGATTTGAAAAATTACAGACTTTTTTTGAGCAAGGTGATTGAGTAGGCCATTGCCTTTCAACTCCAAGCGATCTTGGATGATACCAATTTTCTAGATCCATTTCAAACCGACTTTAGACCTGGATATGAGGTTGAGACTGCTATGGTTGCTCTGGTAGATGACCTACGCCTAAGCATTAACCAGGGAAGCGTGACCTAGTTAGTGCTTTTGGATCTCTCAGCGGCTTTTGAAATGATAAATCATGACATCCTCTTGGAACGCCTAGGAGAGTTAGGAATTGGAGGCACTGTAATTCAGTGGTTCCGTTCCTTCCTCTCAGGCAGGTTCTAGATGGTGATGCTCGGGGACATCTGCTCTCCAAAAACAGAGCTCAAGTGCCATCCTGTCCCCGATGCTATTTAACATCTATATGAAGCCGCTGGGGGAAATCATCCGGAGACATAGGGCAGGGTGTTATCTATACGCTGAAGACACCCAAATATATTTCTCCATGTCTTGGTCAGCAGCCATGACGACAGATGGCATTTCTCCCCTCAATCAATGCCTTGAGGTGGTGATGGATTGGATGAGGAAAAACCGACTCAAGCTGAATCCAGAGGTACTTACAGTAGGAGCCTCTAAACCAGGTATTGGGTTACAATCCCCAGTCTTGAACAGGGTCACGCTCTCCACTAAGGACTGTGTTCGCAGTCTGGGGGTGCTCCTAAACTTGTCACTTCACATGGTAGATCAGGTGAATGTGACAGTGAGGAGCACCTGTTATCAGCTTCAGCTGATATGCCAGCTGTGCCCCTACCTGGAAATAAGGGACCTAGAAACTGTAGTACATGCACTGATAACCTTACGACTCGACTTCTGCAATGTACTCTACATGGGGCTACTCTTATACCTAGCTTGGAAACTACAACTAGTACAAAATATGGCAGCTAGGCTGATTACCGGTAAATCCAAGAGTGATCATATCACACCTGTCCTGAAATCTCTGCACTGGCTGCCTATCGGTTTTCGAGCACAGTATAAGGTGTTGGTGATCACCTTTAAAGCCCTACATGGCCTGAGACCAACCTACCTAAGGGATTGCCTTCCTCCATACAATCCGCCCCGCACCCTCAGGTCCTCTGGGAGGAATCTGCTGCAACCAGTAAAAATTAGATTAGCAGCAACGTCCCAGAGGACGTTCTCGGCTGCCGCATCCAGACTGGAATGCCTTGCCGGAGGAGATCCGTCAAATAACCAATTTAGACAGCTTCAAAAAAACTGTCAAGATGGATCTCTTCTGGCAGGTCTTCCCAGTTTAGATTGCCCCATTTCAATCTGTGTCCCTCCCTCGGTATACACCCTTCTATACACCTATTGGTGCTCTAGAATGCAGGCAGTTTTTTAATTTTATGTTTTTATCTTAATATTGTATTTTTTAAAAGGGGGGGGGGTTAATTGTTATTATTGGTTTTATCGTTTAATATAAGGGATGTTTTATTTAAATTGTTTTTACATAATGTAAGCCGCCTTGATTGCCTCGGCAAAAGGAGGGATATAAAAATAAAGTTTATTATTTATTATTATTTAACTACCCCAACAACATCTTGACAAAATGCAAGCCTGTGACTAACATCAAATTTATTTTTCTCCTGTATTATTTTTAACATCTTGCTGAAGAAGTCACTGGAGCTTCAAAAGCTTGCAATATGTGTTTTCTGCTTCTTGGTTGACCCAATAAAATATGATTATTTTGTGGATTCTGGATGTTACTGTACCATAGAGGAAGGAAATGGCAACCCCGTCTGAACAAATCTTGACAAGAACATCCCATGATACAGTCACCATAAAATAGAATTGACTACAAGGCACATAACAGCACATATTAGACTGTTCTCTGAATCATATCAGCCTGTAGAGATGAACAGTAGATATACAGTCATAGCACAATGATTCTACTTTAACTTGCATGTCCCATCCTATGTAATCCTGGGATTTGCAATTTAGAATTTTTAGTCAGAGAACTTAAATGCTTCGCCAAACTACAAATCCCAGCATTCTATAGGAGGCAGCTATGGCAGTTAAAATGGAATCGTAGTGTGATAACTCTGCCGTATGAAAGAGTCCAGCTTCATGTCCCATCAGTATTACAATACTTTTGCTAGGAATGTGAAATAAGCTCTTTAAGACTTTGGAAACCTCTCCCTAGAAGACCTGTCAGCTTCCAGTATACAGACAATCTGCTAATTTTCCAACCTAGCACTATGCCATCTTGGTTTAAAACAATATTGTTGTTGTTGTTGTTGTTGTTTAAATAAAATAAAATTGCTGTTTAGATACTTGGTTCCTTCTGATTTTTCCCCTGATGCTCAATAGGGACCTTGAATCCATATTCCAATCACTATTGCATATGATTATATGCTTCATTATGAATATTTATCTGCTTTGGAGGCTTTTGTGAAGGCAGGATGTACTGAAAGGTGGTTTTAAATGTGAAGTCGTAGGCTTTCATGGCCAGCATTCATAGTTTTTTTGTGGGTTTTTCAGGCTGTGTGGTCATGTTCTAGAAGAGTGGCCATGTTCTAGAAACTCTTCTAGAACATGGCCACACAGCCCGAAAAACCCACAAAAAACTGTGGTTTAAAATGTTTATTTAAAAAGAACATTCAGCAGGAAAGCAGTTTATAACTAGCAATAAAGCATTCACAATGTTGTCTTGCTTTCAGAGTTACTTTCTTAAGCTTCTACCATAAAAACGGGAATCATGTGCCCTCCCAAATTTATTGGACTGCAAGCCCCAGCAGTCCTCACCAGCATAGCCAACAGTGATGAATGCTGGGAGCTGTAATCCAAGAACATTGTGTGTGATTTGTACCCTTGTTCTACAAGTCTGAAGATTTCCAGCAATTTTCCACTTAGGAGTGTCATTGACTAGTACTGTAATGACACACCAGAAACATATATGATTCAGGATTGTCATTTACTGGTACTATAATGACACACCAGAAACATATATGATTGTCTTTGTAAGCATGTAGATTTTGTAAAGTATTGGTGACGTATTCAGTGTGATTCAGTCTTCCATTGAAATCCAGATGTGGCTGGAGTTTGGAAAAGTTATTTTTAACCAAGAATCCCCCAGCTAACATGGTCCCTGAATTCTGGATACTTGCAGTCAAAATAATAATAATAATTAAAAAGAGTCCATTTTCCAACCTATGTTGGCTGGTATTAATCGGCTGGTATGTGTATAATTTGTTCAAGCTCTGGACGCTGGTCTGCTATAATGTTAAGCATCACTCACCTCTGGGACCAGGATCGCCCAAGTCCCCAGTTGGTCCTCTGTACCCAGGTGGGCCACGAGCCCCAGGGTGTCCAACACTCCCTGTTGCCCCAGGAGGGCCTGGTGGACCAGCAGGCCCAGGACGCCCCGTGAGTCCAGGAGCCAAGGGCTTTCTCAGGTTAGCAGCTAACTGGGCAATTTGCTCTGAAATTAAAAACAAATACAAAACTCCATAATATAATAGTCTCTAGAGCAATTCCACACAATCCCTCAAGGAGGTTTGCATAATGCCTGCTATGCATTATGGTTGTTCTGTCTCAGGCAAAGACTTCTTTTTATTTCTCCAAGTTTTTATGATGCAGCTTGTTGCTTCTTTTATGCTGCCTTTATAATGATGAGGGGTTTTCAAATATATACATATGTGTGTGTGTGTGTGTAGGCATGATTTTATTCCTTTTGCTAACTCAAAGTTTGAAGTGAAGGTTATTTTAAAAAATGCTGATAACAAACTAATACAGTAGATGGCAGCAAATTCAGGCTAGCCACCCAAATTTTACTTGACAGGGAGTTGCAAACAGCTCTCTCTCTCAATCTCTCTCTCTCTCTCTCTCTCTGTATGTGTGTGTGTGTGGCTACATCTGCACTGTAGAAATAATCCAGGGCGACACCATTTTAACTGTAATGGCTCAATGCTATAGAATTCTGGGGCTTATAGTTTGTTTTAGCACCAGAGCCTTCTAACAGAGAAGGTTCAATGTTTCATCAAACTACAGTTCCCAGGATTCCACAGCACTGAGCCATGGCAGTTAAAGTGGTGTCAACCTGGATTATTTCTGCAGTGCGGGTGCAGCCAGAGAGAGAGAGAGAGAGAGAGAGAGCATTAGCATGGGAATTAGTAACTCTAATGTCTGTGTGATGGTAAATCCATTCTGAGCTTTAGTACAAATAGTACTTTAGTACCGCTTTAACTGCCCTGGCTCAATGCTAGGGAATTCTGGGAAGTGTAGTTTTGTGAGGCATTTAGCCTTCTCTGTCAGAGAGCTTTGGTTCCACAAGAAACTACAATTCCCAAGACTGAGCCTGGGCAGTTAAAGTGGTCTCAACCTGGATTATTTCTGCAGTGTGTTTTGGACCAAAGAGATCCATTCAATCCTTCTACCAGCAGCATACCTGACTCCCAGGCCATGTACCACATAGGCTTTGCTTAGGGACTTAATCACATGGGGGAAATCCCGTGCAGAAACGGGATTTAAATAGAAAAATACCCACAAAAGTGGGTAGATTTTCACACAACGGCTTTTGACTACTTTCCATTTGGGTTAAGCACACTTTAACATCAATGTGTGTGATAATCTACCCACTTTTGTGGGGTTTCCCCACCTTTTAAATTCCGTTTCTGTACGGGATTTCCGCCGTGTGATAAGGTCTAGGTCTTGCTTACAGCCTAAGGTATCTTCAGATGATACCCAGAACAAAAGTATGCCCTGACTGGTTGAAATCAAAGAATTGTCTAGTGAAGTATCCCGCTACCCACCATGGCATGCACAGCCTGAAAAAGTTGCTCTTTTGGGCTACAACTCTCTGAATCCTTCAGGCACCATGGATATTCTGGGAGTTGTAGTACAATACCTTCCCCCCCCAAAAAAACCCAAAACTGAATCACATGCAAGAAGTGAAGTCATCATGTTTGTCTTATTTACACATTCTTAATGTAATGTGCATTTGAAAAGCACTCAGGTGAACATGTACACAAAAATTAAATAAAATGAAACAGCTCTTTGGGCCTGGACTTTCAGAAACCCCTCTTCCATATTGTGTGTGTGTGTATGTGCATTCAGGTCACCTGTCCCCATGAATTTCATAGAGGTTTCCTAGGTAAGGAATACTCAAAGGTTATTTTGCCAGTTCCTTCCTCTGAAATATAGCCAACAGCACCTGGTATTCATTGACGGTCTTCATCCAAGTGCTAACCAAGGCTGACCCTGCTTAGCTTCCAAGATCAGATGAGATCTGGTGCCTTTAGGGCAGGGGTAGGCAACCTTTTTGAGCCGGGGGCCGGGTTGCTGTCCCTCAGACAATTGGGGGGCCGAAGCACCAAAAATAAATAAATAAATAAATATTAAAAAATAATATATATATTTTTAAAATATACATGCACACTCTCTCAGCCCCAGAAAAGCCATGGCAAAACCCCTGTGGAGATTTTGCCAAGAAAACCCCAACAACAAGTAATAACAATAATCAATATCATCATGGTGGGCGGCGGCGGTGGGGGGCGGTGGTGGCGGTGCCGGCAGGACCAGCCTGGGGCCGGTCCAAAGGCCTCGGGGGGCCACATCCGGCCCCCAGGCCTTAGGTTGCCTACCCCTGTTTTAGGGTATTTAGGCCTGCCTCCATATTTCAGCCATATAATAGGAGGAAAAGTCTCTGATTGTGGATAGTAAAATCCTCTTTAGTCCCACAACACGGACTACTGAACTATTGTTTCCCTCTGTAAACTATATACAGAATTGCAACTGACTTTCCACAGTTTGGGGGCATGGCGCTTTTAGGGTGTATGCAACCCATAATGTTTCATCTGCAATAGGGGGTTTACACAACATAGCTGTATAGTCTGGGCGGTATAGTTCACCTAAATGAGCCCCTCTCCTTAAAACAACAACAACAACCCACCTTTCTGGGCAATAAAAAAAAAATCAAGTCACAACTTTGAATTAGGAAAGTGTTTAGCTTTGAGAAATAATACATGACTGCTATTTAAAAGTAGAAGAAAAACAAATAGAAAAATAAAGTAAAATCAGGTTGACGCAGTGGTGCCAACTGGGAAGACAAGAAGGGTGATGCCAGGACAAGCCATATTGCAAGGAACCTTGGAACAGGGACAGAGAGAGACGGGTTTCCTAGGATTGGCTATAGGATTTCAGTGCCCCCAGAAATTACCAGTGGCCCTATTGTTGGAGTTGTTGCTGGCCCTATAGCTGCAGCTAAGTGATAAAAGAGAGGCTCAGACCCAGTTTTATGAGCCATTAACGCCCTGAGCTGAAAACTAGTGTGTGGAGAGAATGAAGGAGGGATAGTTGAGGGTAAGAGTAGGGAGGATATGCCCAGTGTATCTAATGCTCTCAGTTTTAGTTTCAATTTAAAGGAACTATTCAAGGTACTGAACACTACTATCCTGTAAAGTTCAGTACCTTGGACAGTTCTTTCAGCACTCCGGATAGCTACCACTAGTGAACTCCTACTCTTCTGTAATATTCATTAATTGAAGCTGCATCTGTACTGCAGAAATAGGACAATTTGGCACTACTTTAACTGTCATGGCTCAATGGTATGGAATTCTGGGATTTGTAGTTTGATGAGGTATTCAGCGTTTTCTGTCAGAGAATGCAGGTGCCACAACAATGAACAAATCCCAAGATTCCATAGGATGGAGCCATGACAACTGAGGCAGTGTAAAACTGCATTAATTCTGCAGTGCAGATACAACCAGAGTCTTTTCAATACAATTGGGAATACCCTTGAATTAAATTTTACATTTTACATTTATTATTGGACCACCTAGAGCTTCCCATCCTGCACATTTCTCTCTATATGGCGTCCATTGGAAGTTTAGATCCAGACTGGCAACCTGTTCAGCACCACATCGTTATAGTTGTTGCGTGCCTTCAAGTCATTTCTGACTTATGGTAATCCTGAGGTGACCCTATCATGTGGTTTTCATGACATGTTTCTTCAGAGGGGGCTTGCCATTGCCATCCTCTGAGTCTGGGAGAGTATGACTTCAGGACAGGATTTGGAGTGGAGACTGCCATGGTTGCTCTGACCGATGACCTCTGCCTGGGCATCGACAGGGGTAGTGTGACCCTGTTGGTGCTCTTGGATCTCTCAGTGCCTTTTGATACAATAGATCATTCCATCCTCTTGGATCGTCTGAGAGAGTTAGGAATTGGAGGCACTGCTTTGCAGTGGTTCCGTTCCTTCCTCTCGGGCAGATCTCAGAGGGTGAGGCTCGGGGACAGTTGCTCTTCCAAAATAGAGCTTAATTGTGACATCCCCCAGGGCGCCATCCTGTTCCCGATGCTATTCAACATCTATATAAAGCCGCTGGGTGAGATCATTCGGAGGCATGGAGCGTGGTGTCTTCAGTACACTGATGACACCCAGATATACTTCTCAGTGACCAGATCATCGGCTCAGACTTCAGATGGCGTCTCTCCTCTTAATGACTGTCTCAGAGCGGTAATGGATTGGATGAGGAAAAACAGATTGAAACTAAATCCAGACAAAACGGAGGTACTGACAATCACAGGCCCGAAACCAGATCTGGGAATACAGTCTCCAGTCTTGGATGGAGTCACACTCTCCTCTAAGGACTGTGTTCGCAGTTTGAGGGTACTCCTAGATTCGTCGCTTCACATGACTAGTCAGGTGAATGAGCAGTCAGGAGTGCCTGTTATCAGCTTCGGCTGATACGCCAACTGCGTCCTTATCTGGATATGAGGGATCTGGAAACTGTGGTACACGCTCTGGTAACCTCATGTCTGGATTACTGTAACACACTCTACATGGGGCTACCCCTGTGCCTAACCCGGAAACTTCAATTGGTACAAAATATGGCAGCCAGGCTAATTACTGGAACATCTAGGACGGAGCACATAACACCGGTGCTAAAATCCCTCCACTGGCTGCCGATCAGTTTCCGGGCACAGTACAAGGTGTTGGTTTTAACCTTTATAGCTCTACATGGCTTGGGGCCATCTTATCTCAGGTACCGCCTCTCCCCGTATGATTCCCCCCCCCCCCCGTGCACTTTGGTCCTCTGGGAGGAATCTGCTGCAGCCTATGAAGACCAGGTTTTCGCAGACCTCCCAGAGGGCCTTTTCTGCGACCGCCCCCAAACTGTGGAATGGCCTGCCGGACGAGATCCATCTTATTACCACTCTTGCTGCCTTTAAAAAGGCAGTAAAGACAGATCTCTTCCAGTAGGCCTTCCCGGAATAACCGCCCGGCGAACTGGATGTGATCTTCTACTTACCCCTCCTGCCGCCACAATACATTTGCTGGAATTGATTTTATTGCATTTCAAGTGTGTTAACTTGATTTTAATTCCATAATAGTTTAATTTAGTTTTAAGGGGTGGGAGGGTTAGGGTGTGGGATGAAGGAATGTTTTAACTGTTGTCCTTTTAATTTGTTGTTGTACGATTGCTGAGCAGAGGGGTGGGTTATAAATAAAAATTTATTATTATTATTATTATTATTATTATTATTATTATGACTTGCTCAAGGTCATCAAGTTGGACAACAAGGAGCTCACTGTTCAAGCTTGGCTGATGGCATCTATCCAAAGTATTGGCAGAGTTATCCTGGGTTCTGATCCTGTATCTTTTGTGTGGGGGATAGTGTTCAGTGCATTTGTCAGTGCCACCTAGATTAGACCCACTAAACCAGTTTCTCCATGGAAAATCAGCACTTGTGTAAATCTGTCTAATTTAATGTGTTTATTCTGGCTAGAATTATTAATGGGATTTCCTCTGCACCCCCACCTCCCCAAATCTGGCAATGTCAATGACTATGCTCTGCAGCATAAATGGCACACAATATGTTGCCAGGTGCAGAAACCAGAAACTTCCTGCTTTAAAACCAAATCTTGCATCTAGGCCTCAGAGTAGAGCATGGAAATATACAAACATCGGTTGGCATCTTGTTGGGTAGTCCTAACTGGAGGTTGGCTGCTGAGATAGTATGTAGATAAATTCAATAAATTAATAAATTTAATAAATCTATGAACCAGCTAGTGCTCTGAGATCTGCTGGGGAGGCCCTTCTCTCTGTCTCACCACCTTCAAAGGTGTATCTGCTGGGAACACAGGAGAGGATCTTCTTAGTGGTTGCCCCTGGGCTCTGGAGCTTCCTTCCCAGAGAAGTTAGACTGACACACTCCCTACTTTCTTTTCACAGAAAAGTAAAAACGTTCTGAGGCTGAGAGCATGTGAGTTGCCCAAGGTATCTGCTGAGTGTAAAAGGCCCATCTCATCTAAACAAGGTACTGGATCTTGCCAATTGTTGTGCTGAGGTGTGTGTTTGTATATGTGTATGCATGTTTATGGGTGCATGCTTTAATCTGGCTTTAATTTTTGATTGTTTAATCTCATTCTAACCTTTATGTCTTGTGAACTTTTAATGATGCACTTTTTAATTGGTTGTAAGCTGCTTTGATGAGAACCAGTGTGGCCTAATGGATTCAGTGTTGGACTATGACTCTGGAGACCAGGGTTTGATTCCCCGCTTGGCCATGAAAACCCACTGGATGACCTTGGGCAACTCACAAGCTCTCAGCCTCAGGGGAAGGCAACGGCAAACTCTGAACAAATCTTGCCAAGAAACCCCCATGAGAAGTTCATCTTAGGGTCACCATAAGTTGGAAAGGACTCGGAGGCACACAACACACAAGCTGCTTGGAGTCCTGAATTGGGGAAAAGGCAGGATAGAAATCATGATCATCACCACCACCACCACCATCAACATTGTACATTAAGTACAAACAAATCTTATGAATTCAATGGATCTACTCTAACCAAGATTAAAATAGAATTTAGGCCATTGTTGGCTACAGACCCAGATGGAAGTGTCAATTTAGAGATTATGGCATCTCTCTCTACTTATATGCTTTGGACACAGATCCATATCCCTTTCTCCAAAAAGTGTCTTATTTTCATCTAAAATTGTCTGGCCACAAATTTTCAAAATGACAATTTTGAAAATTTCAAAATTCAAGATCTGAATTTAGAACCTGAATTTTCAAGTGGGAAGGTCTTTCCACTTGACTCTGTATGCCTTAAGACCCAAGATTAAATTCCACACATCTTTAGTTAAAAGTTCTGAGGTAGCAGGACTACAAGAGAAGTTTCCTGGGCTGAGAAGCTGTGTGCTCTCTTAAGGGAATTACAGCCTGAATCACGAGTACTGGGTCAGATGGAGTCATGCATGTAAACAATTTCTTATATCCATATAGCTGATATTAACAGATCTTCTACAGAAATCCAGTAACATCTGTCTACACTCACCACTGATCAATCCACCACAGAGTTCTCGTATATGTTGCTCACTGGCTTCTTTCCCCTGAAATCAAGATATATTGATATAGTCACACAAATAGTCATAATAGTTAGGGTTTCATTGGGTGTTCACCAGCCAAACCTTTACAAAAAGTAGACAGGTTTTAAATTAAGCCACCACCATGACACATTGGATTGGCTCCAAGGAATCCTGAAACAACAAAGAATCAGATTGCTGTCTCAAATGGCTTCCAGATGGGAAGCTTGTAGCACAGAGATGGGCAATCTGTGGCCTAAGAGCCATATGTGGCTCTTGGGAACCAAAAGTCTGGCCTTGCAGACCCCCAAAAGCATCTCGTCCCCAATTTTTAAATTTCTTTTTTTAGGGAGATTTTCCTTTCCTCAATTGCTTCAACACCTCCACAAAATGTACCAATTGCTCCCTAACTTTCCCCATAAATAAAAACAAAAGAAAGGAAGGAAGGAACGAAGGAAGGAAGGAAAAGAAAAGAATAGAAAAAGCCCTAATATAGCCCAAATCAAAACTGGAAGTAATGAAACACCACTTCCAGTTGTATCAGGTGGACCAGTGTGGCCTACTGGGAGGCACATGGGAGAGAAAATTGGCTACCCAGTTGCCCAACTTGTTCCAGTACCACCCAGTCATTGCCTGTCCATTTTTTGATACATGCAGAATTGCAACTCACCTTCTGCTGTGCTGCCCACTTCACTTTTTGTGCTGCTTACAACATGACATGTCCCTTCTACACTAGTTAATGATGTCCCATCGTTACAGCATACCCTATTTAGCTGTTCACAACAGAGTTAACTGAAAGTGTGAGCAAAGGGAGAAAGACTGTGACAATCACTCTCTTCATGTGGAGAGCGGTAGTCTGAAAAAGAAAGCCTGTAGGTGGAGGCTCTCCATGCAGTCGGGAGCCCAGAAAAATCTGGATTTCCAATCATGAGGAAATGATGCAGGTCTAGAGAACACTCTTCTCTTTGGACTAGTACTCTTCATATGAAGACAGCCACAAAAGAAGGGGACAGGCCTAGCCTTCATGCTTTCCTCGCATGTTCAGTTAACCCTATCTAGATTCCCTAAACAGGCCTTCTCTATCCCTCTTCTCCCTGCCACAAATCTGGCAACTCTATGGACATGCAGAGTTAAGACAAATTTTGATTTATCTCTGTACATGAGGGTTCAGCAAACTGTGGCACTCTAGGTGTTGACAGACAACAACGTCCACCAGGCTTTAATCTGGAGAGGTTATAGTTATCCAGAACCAAACGCTTGGACATACAAACAGGTCAAACAAATATTCAAGGTCTGAAGCTGAAGGGATTCACTTTCCCATTATGTAAGGGAACAATTTAATTTTTCAAAAATGGAGAAGAAAAAATGAAAATATTGGTTGTTGTTAGTGTGTGCCTTCAAGTCGTTTCTGACTTGTGGCAACCCTAAGGCGAACCTATCAGGGTTTTCTGAGGATTTCTGAGCATGTGCGTTGTGCAAGGTCACCCAGTGGGTTTCCATGGCTGAGCAGGGATTCCAACCCTGTTTTCCAGAGTCATCATCC
This sequence comes from Phrynosoma blainvillii, assembly GCA_026167975.1. Lineage (NCBI taxonomy): Eukaryota > Metazoa > Chordata > Lepidosauria > Squamata > Phrynosomatidae > Phrynosoma > Phrynosoma blainvillii. The sequence continues at coordinate 306,210,327 of JANUYF010000004.1, read as the reverse complement.
AACCCTCAAATCACTATGCCATGCTGGCTCCAATACAGGCATACACAAAATCCTTCACCCTGGCTGGAGCAAACTGGCAGGATTCTAGATAGCTGCAATGAGGCTCTCCCCCAACAAGGAATTTTAAGACATCTTTAACTGGAAACCATTCTTATGGACAAGCACCTGGAGTAAAGTAGCTGCAACTTGAATGGAAAACCTGAGGGAGATAAAATAGATGGGTGCAACAGCAAATGAGATGTAGAGGCTACACTTACTGGTGGACCAGGTTTCCCAGTAATCCCAGGGACTCCTTGTTCTCCTTGTATACCCATTTTGCCTGGATGTCCTGGAATTCCTGGCACGCCAACTGTTCCGTTGGGTCCCTGGACTCCTTTAGGGCCCAGTTCGCCCCGTTTTCCTGGCTACAAAGAAACAAAGTGGAGAGATGTTGACCCATTAGTAAGGTATGAAGGTTTTGAAGAATATAATGATCTTGCTGAACCTAAGCTGTTCTCAATTTACTCCCCATCTGATGGTCAACTACTAAGGAGCCCCCTTTGAGTTTAGAAGGAAAGATGGAGTACAAATGGAATTTTTAAAAATGCGTATGTGAATAGCTGCTGGTGTTATCTGCATCTTCTACAACAAGCTTGCAGGGATGTTAACAGTCAATTCTCCCTGTACAAATAGCAGTTTCAGTGTGTGCATATGTGATTTTTGTTGAAAATGGGCAGTGGGATTGAGAATAAACCCTCTATCTCTGCCCCATGCAGTACAAGGGCATGGAACCTGCATTTTGGCAACTTTAATGCCACTTCTATTTTGAACCATAGGCTATTGGAGCAATGTTGTATATTGTCTTCTCCTGTAGATGCACTGAACCCAAAATCTGTGTTCTGGTTGTGGAAAAGCTCTGTTTATGGAAAGTCCCTGTGCTTGATTTTTTGAACATCCTCACATGTTCCCCCCATTTAGCAATGCCTGTGTAGCATTTTAAAGGAGGAGGCTGGAAAGCCTCTAAATCTGGATCCAAATTAATCGGTTTGATATGTCTGAAAAATTGTTTTAAATCTTGAGAAGTTTTCTTTATATCACTATAGTTTCCTGTTCATGTCCTGAGCCTCATTCTGATCACTTTGGTGAAAGCCAGGATGCAAATTTCCAAATTTAATAATACTAATAACATTAAAACCAAGCATATAGGACAAGATACAGATTATCTTCCACATGCACATAGGGCTTTTTCTTCTCCCTTTTGGTTGCTGCCTCCAGCACAATTTCCAAGGTCATTTTTAGCTTTTTTTGGGGGGGGGGGGGCTACCTTAGGTCTACAACAGGCCCATGCCTCCCTGAAAGATCTTTTAAGTGATCAATAAGATCTCTTGGAAATTGTTGCCAGTGTGACAGACCACTTTTAGACTTCCTCCCGCAGCAATGGTGTGTGTGTCTCTGTCTGTGTCTGTGTGTTTGTGTATGTGATCTGGTTAATCCTCTGGGTCTTGAGCAACCTCCACAATTCTCAACCTAGGCATAAAATCTAAAGGCTGCCACTGGAACAGCATATCTTCTCTCTTGTAGGTACAAGAAATGCTATCTGTATTTACACACAAAAGGCCTGGATTCATAGTAACTGTCTAAGAGTGAACACTGCAGCTTCCCCCCAATTTGAAATAATTTTTCTATACAGTAACATTCCACTCATGTCCCATTCTGCAGATGGCAAGGGCCTAGAGCAGGGCTAGGCAACCTTTCCCCTTTAAGGGTCGAGGGACTTCAGCTCCCAGAATCCCAGGAGCTATTGGCCAACATGGGACTATTGGCCAACATGGCTGAGGCTTCTGGGAGCTGAAGTCCCTTGGCCCTTAAAGGGGAAAGGCTGTCTACCCCTGGCCTAGAGTGATGTGGGTTGGGTGGAGGGGAAATGCCACTAACACTACTTCATACAGTTTATGCAGATTGAGTCTTATTCAGAATTCCAAAATCTGAAATATTCCAAAAAACAAAACTTTGGTGGGAGAAAGGTAGGGCATAAACTGAGTAAATAATAAGAAGGTATTCCCCTTTGCTTCCATTTCCCATAAGGGGCTTACCCCCAGGGAAAACTACCTGTTGAAACTGTCTACCAAGAATATTACAGCATAAGTCACCCTTATCGAGAATTATGAAATCCAAAATACTCCAAAATTCCAAGATATCTCATTATGTACATATATGCAAATACAGGTATTCCAAAATAAATGTAAAAATCTGAATTACAAAACACTTCTGGTCCCAAACATTTTGGATAAGGGAGACTCAACCTGTATATACAGTGGGTCCTTGGTTTCCACTGGGTTTTGGTTCCAGGACTCCTGTGGTTCCAGGACCAAAATCCATGAATGCTCAGGCCCCATTAAATACAATGGGTAGTAAAATAGTGGCCTTTATATAAAATGGTAATATCAAGGTTTGCTTTTTGGAATTTATATATTTTTTGAATATTTTCATGCCATGAATGCCTGAATCCATATATAACGAATCTGATGCCTGAAGGATTCAGAGAGGGCTGACTGTACTTCTAAGCTCAGTGCCAGGCCTCAACTCTAGGTGTTTATTTTAGCCATTAAAATCCTCAATGGCTTATGGCCTGACTATGGGACAGCCTTACTTGCTCTGAGCTTGTTCACTTATTAGGATCTGAAGCAGAGATTCTTGTGCGCATGCTGCTACCTGCAAAAATCCATCTGTCACAGCCATGGGCGAAAGTATTTTCTCCTATATTGCTCCTTAATTGTAAAATATAATCCCTCTAGAATTATTTGTTTGGCCCACACTCTTTTGGCTTTCAGAAAAGATGTTAACATCTTTCTCTTTAACTTAGCCTTTTACGTTATTTTTAATGCAGTTTTTTTATTCAAAATATTAAAGTTTATTACACATATAATACCATAACATATATCTCAAACGTAACAAAAGTCAAACAACAATAAAATAAAGTTCAAACTTAACATACCATATGTTTCAAATTTACATCCATACTTCCCATCCAATGCCTTCCCACTCATTCTTTCCTTCTCCTCCTCACCCTCCCATCTGTTCCCTCATTATCCTCCTCCCTACTTCTTACTTCCATTCCTTTCCTTCTTTCTCTTTCATACTTTCTCTTTCCACATCCTTCTCATTCTCCTTCCCTTCCCATCCTTCAATACTCTCCTCCATATTCCACTTCCACCTGTATTTTCTACACTTACCCTCTACACTTTCTTTTTCCTTTCACCAACTTGCTTCAGTCCAACAAATTATCTATTGTTCCCTCTCCTATCTACCTTCCCTCCTCTCTTTCTCGCCTTCCATATCCTACTTTTCTACCTTCTCATTTTTAATGCAGTTGTTTTAATGGTTTTCGTAAAACCTTTCTTGGTGAGAGATTTTTGTTTTGTTTTATTGTTTACTTTAAATCTGTTGTACACCATCTGGGTATGGGAGCAAGTTTGGCCAAAAAAAAAGGGCTCTGTCAACAGCATCAAGACAGATAACTCAGACAGCATCAAGACTGATAACCCATCATCATCATGACTTACAAATGGAGACTAAGCATGTTGGGGAAGAGAACCATCTGGTGGTGGGTAATAGGTGCTGTGTGAGCAATTCCAAATGAACTGACAAAACATCCAATTGTAATTGCTATAGATAGGATCCAACTATCACTAAAGATGTCACTACTTGGAATATGCCACAATATCTGGCAATAACCCGCTGCTTCCTAGATTCTTGGATAGAATGTGAATCACGGATGGTGCCAAAACTCCAGTCAATACTGTCTGGTAGACTGAGCAACTGAGAATGACAGCACCCACATCTCATGGCTTGCATATGTGAATTAGGCTTTGGTTCACCAGACCTTAAGAGATAAACAGTGCAGTGGTTCTCATTATTACAAGCTTTTAACTGCTCTTTACTGTTGTCTGTAGTATGTGCGACCATGCAGTATAACCATAATGCTTTTAGATTACACTGGTCTACAGTGCAATACTAGCACAGGCCTGAATTGGCAGAAATCTTTTTCTGCTGGGAGAAATGCTTTCCTCCTGACAGATTTATCTTCCACCAACTGGCTGCTGAGATCTGCCAACAAACCATATCCTTGGCAAAATTGCTCTGCTGGCTGAGGTCTGTTGGTTGAAATATCAAAATAGAATGAAGAATGGGTGGGGGCAAGGAATCTGGGCACATTATGCCAAATCTGAAACTTTACCAGCCCAGGGACACAGATGAAATCCTAGAACAACGGTAGGCCAGGGCCAAAGTAGTCCTAAACATCATTCCAACACCTCTAAGGTGAGACAGATTCAGATTCAGCACAGCTTCAGCTGGCCTAGTGTCAACTCAACGACTTAGGGAACTGGGTATGTTTAGTCTGGAGAAGAGATGGTTAAGGGGATATGATAGCCCTCTTTAAATATTTGAAGGGATGTCATATTGAGGAGGGTGCTAGCTTGTTTTCTGCTGCTCCAGAGAACAGGACCCGGAACAATGGATGCAAGCTACAGGAAAAGACATTCCACCTCAACATTAGGAGGCACGTCCTGGCAGTAAGAGCTATTCGACAGAGGAACACACTCCTCCAGAGAGTGGTGGAGTCTCCTTTTTTGGAGGTCTTTAAACAGAAGCTGGATGGCCATCTGTCAGGGATGCTTTGATTTTGAGTTCTGGCATGGCAGGGAGTTGGACTGGATGGCCCTTGTGGTCTCTTCCAATTCTATGATTCTATGAACTGAATTTTGAGCATCTTGGCCAGTTAGGATTGTGCTATTAAATCCTTACTTACTAACAGACAGAAAGTCTAGGGACCTTATCTCATGCAGAAATAGGATTTAAAAGGTGGGGAAAACCTGCAAAAGCAGGTTGATTTTCACACACATCACCGTTAAAGTGTGGTTAACCCAAACGGAAAGTAGTCAAAAGCCACTCCTTTTTACTTTCAGGATTTCCTGAAAGTAAAAAGAAGTAGCTTTTGACTACTTTCCGTTCAGGTTAACCACACTTTAACAGCAACATCGTCTGAAAATCTACCCACTTTTGTGGGGGGTTTTCTATTTAAAACCCCATTTCTGCATGGGATTTCCCCCATGTGATAAAGTCATAGGATTGCCTTTGCTTAAGAGTTCAGGTGTGCAGGTTTTATGTGTCCACATTTATTTTAAGGGTGCATTCATGGACATCTGAGCTGGCTAAGAAGGACTGGTTAAGAAGCAAAAAGGAACATCTATCTGTAGCTTGATTTGTGCACAGGGAAGGTTGAGATAGGTATATTTTGAAGAGTAAGATTTGACAAATGAGAATATAAGCTGAAGAGAGAGCACAATAATTCACATTTTGTTTTCTTAAGAAATCATTTTACATGTGGACTTTCAGTATATGAAACTTACCTCTCCTTTTTGTCCAGGAGGGCCAAAAGAACCCTGGAGATGAGGAGGAGAAAGGAAAGAAAGAAACAGAAAGAGACATTTTTATTTCTAAATAATTAGACCTGCAATAAAAAATAAATTGACTGATTGACTGATTGATTGATTGCAATTATATTCTGCTGATCTTCCTGTTCTGGAACCCAGGGTGATTCACAAACAATAAGATAAAATTAGCTAAAAATATAAATAAAATTAAAACATAATTAAAGTATTGCCATTTTTAAAATCATACAGTAAACAATTTAAAATCATTTTAAAACATAGAAAATTAAAATTAGAGTACCCACCCATAAGAAGGCTCCCTGCGAGCAATTACTCATTAAAAGCCTGCTTAAGATGAAGGTCTTTTCCTGCTGGTGAAAAGAGAGCAGAGAGGGGACCAACCTAGCCTCCCAAGGAAGGGAGTTCCAGAGGATAAGAGGAGCCACCAAGAAGGCTCTGTTCCCATGATGGTGGTTGGATTGACAGAAAGCCTTCCCCTGAGGATCTTACTGGGTTACAGTAAGGCTATGGTATGAGATAGTCCTGTTAACACTTCTAACCAGCAAAACATACCCAGGATACTTACATGGTTTGGGTCCAGGTTATTTGAAGAGCTGTATCCCCCTTTATGAACCCAATAGAGCTCTAGGATCATCTGGAGAGGCCTCTCTCTCTGTCCCATCACCTCATGCTTGTTGAGTAGGAACAAAGGAGAGGGTCTTCTTGATGGCTGCTCCCAAGCTCTGGAACTCCCTCCCTAGAGATGCCAGGTTGGCCCCATCCCTGCTTTCCTTCCGATGTCAGGTCAAAACATTTCTCTGTCATTGGGCTTTTATAAACCAATTAGGGTTGGACTTTTAATGTTGCATAGCTCTGTTTTAAGGTTGGTATACAATCTGTTAATGTACAGTGGGCCCTTCACATTTACTGGAGTTAGGGGTGCAGGACCCCTTGAATATGAAAAAAACACAAATAAAAACCCCACATCTTTTTCACCTCTCTAGGAACCTCTAGTTCAGGGGTAGGCAACCTAAGGCCCGGGGGCCAGATGCGCCCCCCCCGAGGCCTTTGGACCGGCCCCAGGTCGGTCCTGCCGGAGCCACCGCTGCCGCCCCCCCACCCCCGCCGCCGCCCGCCATGATGATTTGATTATTGTTGTTATTACTTGTTCTTAGGGTTTGCTTGGCAAAATCTCCACAGGGGGGTTGCCATGGCTTTTCTGGGGCTGAGAGAGTGTGCATGCATATATATATATATTTTTAAAAATTATTTATTTATTTATTTATTTATTTATTGGGCTTCGCCCCCCCCCCCATTGTCTGAGGGACAGCAACCCGGCCCCCGACTCAAAAAGGTTGCCTACCCCTGCTCTAGTTCCTCCAGCACAACTCTATGGTTAACATCAGGTGGAAGTTGACCATAGAATTGCTCTGGAAGACCTACAAGTGCTAGAGATATGTTATCTCTAGGAGTCTCTAGGTCCTCCAGTATGACTCTATGGTCAACTTCCAGCAGAGTCATGCTGGATGATCTAGAGATTCCTAGAGAGAACATATTAATGAAATCCATGAATAATCAAATCTGCAAAAGCCAAAGCCACAAATGTGGAAGGATTATAGTATTTTTAATATTCTTAATGTTTTTAATTTCAAATATTAATTTGTATTTAAATCTTATATTTATAATTTTATTGCTACTTCTGTATTGTTTTAAATATGTTGTCACCTTGAATCCCATTATCAGGAGGAAGGCAGGATAAAAATGAATAAAATAATAATAATAATAATAATAATACCACCACCACCCAATCTCCACTTCCTCTCGCAATGCATTGTGAGGTTCTAGATGTAACATCACCTACCAGCTCTCCTTTTTCACCTGGCAGGCCATCTGCTCCTGCAATACCCTGGAAATGGAAATATCACATGGGTATTACTGTTAATAAAGAAATCTCAAGTTACATTTCTTTTTTCCCACAACTTGTGCTTTCAGGTCAAACTTCATGAGATGCTGGGCAGCTCCAACATATACTGGGATTTGAGGGAACTTGGCACACCAGCAGGTATCTCCTTGACTGTGGTGTGACCACTTAACTCCTTTTGGGTTGGTCCTCAAATGGAATATCCAAGAGAGCCTTTGGGACTCTATGACAACCTGAGGGCAGCACTTAGAAATTTTACTTTTTTAACTCCCAGAAAACCCCCAGTTAGCATGCCAAGTAGCGACACTGAGGGGGGATTTGGGGAGTTGCAGTCCAAATAGTAACTTTTCCAAGAACAACTTTTATTGGTTGTGAATTCTATTAATGTTCTTTGTTGGTGTATTTATTCATGTTTAAAATCATTTTTTAAAACCTTTTAATATGCTTCAAGAATATTTTTATACTGAAAGATGACATAATAACAATAAAGATGGTAGCAGTAGTAGTAAAGTAGCAACAATCACAGGTTTGTAGAGAGATCTTGTAGCACCTTTGAGACTTTAACTGAAAAAAAGAAGTTGGGAGCATGAGCTCTTATAGACTTCAGTCTACTTCCTCAGGCTAAATCCAATTGTTAGTCCAACCTAGAGTGAACAAATGGGACCCTTTAAAACCATACCTAGGTAAATCACATTGATTCAATAGGGAGCTGGGGCTATTGGACAGCTGTATTAAACTCAGTATTAATTATTTTTAACTTACCTGATTACCTTTGGGTCCAGAAACTCCAGTAGGACCCTGGGAATGAGAATAAGTAGAGAAAATACTCAGGCCAAAAGGTTTAATGTGTGGCGTTTTCCCCCAGACAGCAAAAGTGTGGTTTAAAGAATGCTTCATTCACAATTACAGTCTTCTTCAAGAGTTGTTAGATCACAACTCCCATCCTCCTCCTACAATCACTGCTGGTTGGGACTGATGGGGGTTACATTTCAACATCTTTGAATGGCACCATGCTGTGGAAGTCTTGACTTACAACAAGAAAGACTTACAACTGAGCCGATAACTTGCTTCTAACATCCATGATGGCTACACGTTGTTTGTTTTCTTCTTACAGACTGGGAACCAGGGCAACATGAAGGAAATATGTTTATGGGTTGCTGTTTTTTGGGTGGGGTGAGGGTACTCCTGTGCCCAAATTGGTTCAAAGACTGTGATGAATCAATTTAAAATGTTTTAACTGTTAAGTAATTTCAGTAGACTATTGTAAATAGTACCTTTGTATGGCAATGGAAGCTGGTGGTTCCCACTGTTAGTGGGCAGTAAATCTATTTTGGGGATAGCATCTAGCACTTTGGATAGGTCATTTAAAGACTGGATAAAACCCACACTAGATTCACTGCCCAACTAACATGGAAGCCACCAGTCACCACTGGTGTATGGCATATTGCAATCTGGAGATCCTTGTGATAGGACATTCCTGTGCAAGCAGTCCAGGCATATTCTGCATCCACCCAGCATATTCTGCATCAGAACTGGGGTATAACATTCTTAAATTGGTTTAAAATTTTTACCTGTTATTCCAGATGAACTGGAGCCCTCTGTTTCCACACCAGAATGGTTATCTGCATGGATGTCTCACTGAATCACAAGTATGTCCACTGCCACTGCCGTTGCAGATCACCCCCTCTGAGAATGAGGTACCAAGCCATTGCTGGGTGCCTCATCCTGTACTCAGAAGCAAGTGACCCATGGTGGAAGCAGGCACACAGTGTGGGTCAGTGGGACACCCATGCAGACAGCTGTCATGGCACAAAGATGGAGGGTCAGGTAGCGGGGGAGGTCAGGGTAGTTGTGGGGCCAAGATACTCCATGCTGCCCACTGAGTATCCTGACCCATGCAGAAAAGGCCATAGTATCTAACACTATGTGTTTGATGTTCCACCCCTTGGTAGAAAGGGCATTATAAATGAGCATTGTTCTTGTACTTGTTGTTGATGTTGTAACAACGACAACAACAACAACAACGTCTGCCATGTAAGTCTCTGTTTCCCCTCAGGGTTTGTGACTGATGGTAATTTTGGAAATTCCTGAACAAAAAGGATGGTAACCCAGGCCAAATCTCCTTTGGGCAGGAAACTCCATGCGTGTTGCACTGCAAAATCATCACAAACTGTATGAAAGTGGATCTTGCCATAAAGAGCTATGAGGCAGAGCTTTCACAGACCCTCACTCCTTGTGATATAGTCATGTTTTGTAAAAAGCCTCATCATCTTAAAAGACGTGGCATTTGTCTTCCATCATACAGGAGAAAATGTTTTAAAGTGGTGCTTAGCACCTGCAATTCTAGTTAAGGTTGAAATGTAATTGAAAATTAACCAATCTGTTAACTTGTAAATCAGCTGCCAATTCAATTCAATTAATTTAATTAAATCAATCCAACCAACAGATTAATTGCAGAATAGTAATGTTCTCCGTAGTCATGTTAACCCAATCACATTTGGCTCAGCGTTCACTTTATAGAAGGCATTTCCTCCTCTTACCCTCTCACCAGACTCGCCACGGAGTCCAGTGGGACCTGGTAGGCCAGGCTCTCCACTTGCACCTTTACGACCCTGAAAAATTAAAAGGGAAACCATTAAAGCAAGGGTAGTCAGAGTGTGGCCTGCGAGCCTCAGGTGGCCTCTGAAACCCACTTTTGTGGTCCCTGAAGTACCCACCAGTCTTCAAAAGCTTCGCAATATTCCCTTTAAAAACGTTTGAAGAGATATTCTTGTAATTTTTACCCCCAAACCACACAGAAAATCCACCCAACATATGAAAACAAATACAAAAAAATACCCTTCACTCCCCACAAGCACCCCATAACCCTATACTACCTTCAAATACCCATTTTCTCAACAATAATCCCAAGGTCTTCTTCACATGCAGTACTGCTGAGACATATATCCCCCATCCTATACCTGTACATTTGTTTTTTGTAGCCTAAATGTAGTATTCTAATTTGTAAACCAAAGTGAGTCCCAATCTTGGGGAAAAGGCAGGTTATAAATAAAATGGAGGAGGAGGAGAGGTGGTAGTGGTGGCAGCAGCAGCAGAAGCTATAGTTGTAGTGGTAGTGTATGTACTGAGATAGAACTCAGATCTATTTGCAGTAACTGGCATCCTGCTGAGCAGTTACAAATGCGTAAAGTGGACTTACACAACCGTAACTGTTGGGTATTCACATTTACAATCATGGCAATAGCAGTAGCATCATTGGGTGTGTGTGTGTGGTGGTGTGGCCTGCACCAGGTGACACCCCAGAAAAGAGGTGACATCCCAGAAAAGAGGTGACACCCGATCGGGCTCTCATCTCACAAGGGGTGAGTGTGCCCCTTCTGGCTTCACTGTGGGGGCCACAGTCTCCTCAGGAGGATGCTAGATGGAGAAAGCCAAGCGTGTCCAGCCCTGCTTTGCCATTGGGGCAAAGGTTTCCTTACAGAAGCCACTGCTGCTGCTGCTGCACTGAAGGATAAGGCCAAATGCACCCGGCAATGCTTTGCCATGGCAGTAAAAGTCTCATCATAAGGAAGCCACCACAGTGGCAAGGGAGAAGGGGCAAACATTCCCTTTTGGCCATCACTGTCCCCCCCTCAGCAGCCCCCCCCCCCAGGGATGGGGATGCCACTGGGCAACAGTTGGTTGGGGTGCAGCAAAATGACATTTCCATTCTCTTCCTGCCAGTGATCCATGGTGCAAGAAGGAACTGCAATAATTCCAGTGCTTCTGTTTGTCACGCTGGAGATTGCTGGCAGGAAAGGAATGGAAACATCAGTCTGCTGATTGACAGGAGAACAGATCCCCCCCCCGACCTCGATTGAAGGAGAACAGACCCCCCACTACTTGATGCGGCTAGTAGCTGTTAAGGTAGGATGGAGGTGGTTTGGTCAGAAGATGCTTCTTAGCTGAATATGAGTAACTAGCTGCTGATGTATACCATTGGACAGTATCTTTGGGATGCACCCTGCACGAAACAAGGCCTGGCTAGAGTGGATCAGCAAATTTCTGTTGGCGGAAAGCCAAAACAACACCAGCTTCTGCCTTGTTAGCTCCAGAATAGGACTGAACACTGACAACTTCCTGCTTTCTAGAAGAACAGTTATCCAACCATGCTGCAAGTCTGAAGGCCTGAGCTGGGGCAGAAAAGAAGAAAGCAAATGTACTCAATGTGCATAGGTGGGTTTTTTTTTTTTTTGGAGGGGGGGTTATTTTGTGAGGCCTAGTTGTTCTCACCAGAGAAGTTTCCAAAATATGCCACACTTATCACTTGGTGCCCACTTGGGAAAGGTTCTTCAACCCTGTTCAAACTTGTTGGGCTGCTCTTTGACTGACCTGGAAACCTCTCACACCTGGTGCTCCCATGGGACCTTGTAGACCAATTGCTCCCTGGGGGGGGGGGGGAAGAGGGGAAAAAAGCAAAAGATAGAGATGAAAAAAATATTAATGTCAACAACTCAGTATCTTTTTTCCTTCTGACCACTTTGTACAGCTGAATGTGTGAAGCGTATCTACAAATCTTCAAATAGTTTATGTAGGGTTGCCAGAATGAAAACTGGAGACAGCTGATGCACCTTCAATGGTTGTGTGGAAGAGGGAATTTCAGCAGGTGCCACTTGTCACAAACCAGGTAGCAAAAAACACCTGTTGAAATTCCCTCAGCTGCCCAACCTTTAAAGGGACAAGGCTCTCTCCACTTTTCATGCTGGCAACCCTAATGTTCAGTGGTGGACTCACAGAAACTGCTAAATTATGGGGAATTCATCAGTTCAAAGACAATCTTATTTCATCTTTTGCTAGGTCTCCTTTCAGCAAATCACCTGCCAAACATTTTAATATAGAGCCATGGCATTACAAACTTTCTTAAAGTCTGCTTTGTTTTCTCCTAGGTCTTACTGCCATGGGGGGATTTTAGATGCCATTTTCCTCAACATTTTCCCAAAAACAAGAACAAGGAGAAGAAGACAAGAAAATGGCTGGTTTTACATTTAGTCATATAGTCCTAAATCCAGTGTAATACTAGTGGAATGAAAATCCCTGCTAGTGTATTGGATTGCACTGTTGTACAAACAGTTGCACAAGAGGTAATACAATAGGTTGTGGAATCATGTTCAAAACTAGTTCTGCAACCTATTGCACAACTACAAGAAACGATACCAGATACTACCCTTGTGGCAACTCCGAAATTTTGCAACAGTTACTGCAACAGCCCTTGGAGCCTGGTCAGTGATTAGGGTTGTTGGGTCTCAGGGCAATAAGTCTCAGAAAATTCTGCATATGTGTTGTGCTGTTGCATCGTTGATACACCATAAAAGCCAGAAGTGAGGAGAGAGATGGTGTACATATGCACTTTTGCCCATGGATCTGTCAGGAGTAAGTGCTAGAGTTGCAGCTCATGAACCTTGTTGAATTCGGGCAGCAGTGAATTCAGATGTAAGGCCAGGACTATCCCAGGCCCTAAAATTTCAGGGCCAAAACCTGAGACCTGGACATAACTTTGTGATATTGCAAGAGACAGGCCCTGGTGATGCTTCAAGGGTGATGTTACAAGACATAGCCCCTGGTGATAGCATTATGCATGATAAATTAAACATTAATCACGGTTATACAGCGTACATCATTCACATTTTTTAAAAAAAAGCCCATCGAGTCTAATAAATAAAGAATACACTTACAGTTTTCAAAGCAATGCTCTAGCCCTGAGAACGTGAAGATCTGGAGAAGATAGTCTAGGCCCTGAAATATGGCAACCCTAGTTGATGGGGAAACTCCCAGTAGACTGGCAATCCACCTTCTACAAGCACCAGCAGCTGTATAGAGGCTGGGAACATAGCCTCCATGTCATGCATAGATAAGGTCATGTAAGATGCAAAACCTAGTAGACAATTGCTGCAGCTACTGGATGTATTTTTCCACTTGCAGCCATAAGGCATTGTTGGCTACAGGACTGTGTCTTTTAATGCAGTTTATTGTTTTCTTATGTCTGTAGTAACTGAAAAGCATCTAGTTTGTATGAAGCAGACTCCAAGTAAGCATCCAAAGTACAGCAGTAGTTCTCAATATCTGACTGCCTAGTAATTATCCAGAATCTGCCTGTTTGCAGACTCTGGCCAGAATGGATAATACTTTTGATGTAAGGATGTAAAGCTCACAATTAAGCTGAAAGTGAGAAACTCCATTGAATTTACTGTGAATCTGCAATTACTCCAGAGCCAATGAAAACAATACCAATACTTGAGGCTTCTTGTTGTGTGTCTTCCAACCATTTCTGACTTAAGGTGGCTCTAAGGCAAAGCTGTCAAGCGTTTTCTTGGCAAAATTTCATCAGAGAGGGTTTGCCATTGCCTTTCTCTGATGCTGAGAGAGTGTGACTTGTGGGGCATCTGCACTACAGAAATAATGCAATTTGACACTGCTTTAACACCCATGGCTCAATGGTATATAATTCTGGGGTTTGCAGTTTTTTTTTTTAATATTTAGCCTTCTCTATCAAAGAATTCTGGTGCCAGAACAAATTACAAATCCCAGGATTCCACAGTACTGAACCATAGCAGTTGAAGCACTGTCAAACTGCATTATTTCTGCAGTGCAGATGCAGTCTTGCTCAAGGTCACCCAATGAGTTTCCATGGCCAAGTGAGAATTTGAACCCTGGTCTCCTGGTGTTGTAGCCCACCATCCAAACCACACTGGCTCTACCTTCTGGAAAATCAGTGGTGTTGCTCCCAAGTCAGTGGGCTGTTGAATCCACACTGGGTTTTATTTTGCATTTTAGAAGTTTTTCAAGCTGCTGAACCTTTTGCCTACCCCTCTCACTCTTGTCAGGAATACGGAAAGTGAACCCTGCCAAGGACCCCTCCAACTCCCCCCATGTGCTGAAAAATATTCACCCCCAAATGGCAAACTATCTCCCCAGCTGCTTCAGGGGTGTGCAAACAGCCATTTATATGTAACTCCTGGCCTGTTTTTTGGCCAAATATCAGGTTTTATAATCATGAAGTGACTATCCATTAACTTTTAATTTCTAAAAACTGTTGTTGTTGTTGTTGTTGTTGTTGTGTACTTTCAAGTCATTTCTGTCTTATGGTGACCCTAAGGCAAACCTATTGTGGGGTTTTCTTGGCACTTTTCTTCAGAAACATGGGTGCTCTGAATGTCCACAGTTAGCTTGCGTCCTAGACTTTGTTTCTAACACATATCATAGAAATTGAGAGCTGAGGCAACACACACACACAACCTATCTTGGAAGAGAGTGTGGAGCAAAACAGAAGAAAAATTAATACGTCAAATCTATGCTTTCTATTTTTAGTTTAGAAGAGAAAAGAGTCCAAGAGCACAGCATGTCTAATACATAACAGTCACAACATCATACAGTTTTGACTTTTTTTCTTTTCTTTCTCCAATTAGCCTTGGTTTTTCCTCCTGCCCGGATTTGTTGCAAATTGAGTTCACTTTAACTGTCCTGGCTCAGTGCTAGGGAATCATGGGAATTGTATTTTTTTCTGAGACATTAAGCCTTCTCTGTCAAAGAGCTTTGGTGCCACAATAAACTACAGTTCCCATGATTTCCTAGCACTGAGGGCCTCGGCAGACGACTAAAAGAGTCGTCTTCCGGGCAGGGAAGAGGAGGGGCAGCCGCACGAGCGGCGCCCCTTCCTCTCCCCGAGGTTGCCCCCAGAAGCGCCGGCCGTCTGCACGGCCAGTGCACCGGGGATGACCTCACGGCGCAGCGTCCACATGCGCTGCGCCGTTTGAGCCAGGGAAAGTGCGCCCGCCGCTTTTAGGGCGCACTTTCCCTTACATCTAAAAGGAGCGCCAATTTGGTGCTCCTTTTAGATGCGCCGCAGGAGCGCCGCGGTCCGGAGGCTGAACTCCGGCGGCGCTCCGACCCGCGGCGTCTCCGGGGCCTCCGTCTGCTGAGGCCCTGAGTCAGGGCAGTTAAAGTGGACTCAATTTGCACTATTTCTGGCAGTCTAGCCTGGGGCATTTCTAAGAAATCACCTTCAGTGTATGGTTCTCCTTTATTATTTAAAAATGAAGAAACAGAAATAAGATTAAAACAAAACAAAACAAACCCAGCACTCCATTCTCTGAGCCAATTCCTAGCACTCATTAGACGTAATGTGAAAAACAAACATCTTGTGTTTAAGGCTCTGAATTACAATGGCTTCTTAATATGATGATATTAATGAATCCAAGAAGCAGGCCACAACTGAAAAATGATAATGTTTCACCCTCTTCTATACTAAGGAGATTATTGCGCAAGCATAAAAACTCAATTTACCTCTCCCGAATTCAAGTAAAATTCGGGCTATATCCTGGGTCCTATCACTTCTGACTTTTGAAAATTGGCCGCGAAGCAAGTTAAGTGAGCTGGGTTGCACTCGAACTGCATTCGGATGGTGGATTTGGCAATAAAAGCCATGTGATAGGATCTGGATGCAGCCCAAATTTTACTTGAATTTGGGAGAGGTAAGTTGCGTTTTTACGCTTGTGTGATAATCTCCTAAATTTTAGTGGTGGCTAGGACCTCTCAGGGTGCATCTATACCATAGAAATAATGCAGTTTAACACTACTTTAAGTGCTGTAGCTCCATCATATGGAATCCTGTGATTTGTAGTTTTACAAGGCTTTCTCTGCCAAAGAGTGCTAATGCCTCACCAAACTACAAATCCTAGGATTCGGTAGAATGGAGCCATGAGAGTTAAAGTGGTGTCAAACTGCATTATTTCTACAGTGTAGATGCACTCTGTGTTCCTTGCCTTGGAAAATCCTATGGAATTAATGGAGTCACTATATGTCCACAAGGCAACTTGAAAGCACTTAAACAAACACACAAGCAGTAACAATAAACATACAAAGAACAAGACAGGTGTGTGCTGGGAGAAAGACAGATGGAGCACCAGGGTGAACTCCACTGTTACATCTTCCTTCAAAAATTTAGGGTCTGAAAATCATTTCTAGAAGAAGATACTATAGACTTCTAGGAGCAGAGAGCTGCTTTCTTGTAGCCCGCAAAGCACTATGCATGCCAGTCTGGTGTAGTGGTTCAGAGTACTGGACCAGGAGTAAGGAGAAGTGGATTCAAATCTCCATGCAGCCATGAAGCTCACTTGATGGCTTTGGGACAATCTCTCATTCTCTCTCTGTCTTTCAGCTGGACCTATCTCACAGGGCAGTTGAGATGCTAAAAATGGGAAGGATTACCATGTATGCTCCCTTGAGCTTGGAGACAACGTGGCACAGAATGAAGAAATGTATAAAAAAACAACATCAACAATACGGATTTCTTGTCCAGATTATGTTCTGCTTTAGGGTGAATTTTGCCTTATGGAGGGGTAGGCAACCTTTCCCCTTTAAGGGCTGAGGGACTTCAGCTCCCAGAAGCCTCAGCCATGTTGGCCAATAATCCCATGTACTGCAGCCAATCACTCATAGACCACAAGGTTGAGAGTTCAGTTCCAGTCAGGGCTCAGGCTAGACTCAGGCCTGCATCCTTCCGAGGTCACTAAAATGAGTACCCAACTGTTGGGGGGCAATGAGCTTACAGCACGATATGAAGTGGTATATAAATGAATCTGCTTTGCTTTTGCTTTGCTTAAAGGGGAAAGGTTGCCTACCCGATTTGTATCTTTGGGACTATACTTACGGAAGATCCTCTTGGGCCAGGGTCACCTCTTTCTCCGGGGACACCACGCTCTCCCTGAAAAGAGTAAAACAGTGTTACTTGACTTGTGGCACATTGACAAACTGGCCAGCCTCATAGTTCACACACAGACATACTGCCCTATAAATGTGGTTAGAGAGTAGATCCAGAATTAACAAGTTACTTCTCACTAATTTTGTTTTTCCAATAATCAAGATACAAGTTGAGTCTCTTTTATCCAAAATGCTTAGGATCAGATGATTTTGGATTTCAGAATAACAATAACAACAACAACAATAATAATAATAATAATAATAATGCATATACATACAGAATAAGATATCTTGGAGAGATAGGACCTAAGCCTAAATACAAAATTTATTTATGTTCATATATACTTTATGCACATAGCCTGAAGGGAATTTTATAACCAATATTTTAAATAATCTTGTGCATGAAACAAAATTGTGTACTCGGAACCATCAGAAATCAAAAGTGTCGTTATCTCAGCCACCCATGAAAATAGTTTTTGGTTATTGGAGTATTTCAGATTTCAGAATTCCAGATAAGGGAGAATCAACTTGTACAGCTAAGTTACATTAGAACAAAAACAAGAAATAATTTTACTCCTTTAGCGATATAACAACAACTGTGTTTTAGTTACTTTTGCAACTATAGGGGACAGCTTCACTGCTTAGGTGTGTTTACTACTACAGGCCAGTGGCTTGTCGCGTTTTTTAAAAATAAACTAACTCAAAGTAATTATTTTTGTCACTTCAGGGTAACAGGAAATCAGAGAGTCATTTTTTTTTGTTTAAAAAAGAATTGTGACTATAGCACTGTTTTCAGAGACCTTGGAACTGAAACGCAAACTAATCACTTTTAAAAAGTAACTTTCAAAGTTTTGGAATAGGCAGTGATAAGCATTTGCTCATCATCAGTGGCAACAAAGAGAAACAGGACACAAAGGGCTGTCAACAGACATAATCCATGCATGGATGAGATACGTACAGGTATACCTGGCTCTCCTGAAGGACCAGACTCTCCCATCTCTCCAAGATTGCCCTATGAGGAGAAGGGAAAATAGGAAATGAATTTCTGCAAGTCTACATTTTCATTTTTTAAAAATGGGCCATAGAGTCGAATGAAAAACAGCCCTGTTTCCATAGGTTGCATATCCAAATAAGATGAAATGGGGCACTATATTTGTATTACCAGCAGGTGACTCTAGGTGGCTACCTAGGACAGTTTTTGATAGCATACAGCAGGGGTCGGCAAGTTTTTCTTACCTGGGGCCAGTCCGTTGGTCCCCAGGTCTTCCGTGGGCCAAGGGTGTGTGTGTGGGAAAATGGCACCGTGCGCACTCGCTCGCTCACTCGCGCATGCGCAAACAAGTCACAGCCACCATATTGTTTTCCAAAATGGCGGCCGCAAACTCGTTTGCGTCTGCGTCGAGTACTGCGCATGCGCAAACGAGTCGCAGCCGCCATTCTGGAAAACAAAATGGGGGCTGTGATGCACGTGGCGGCGGCAGGGATCGGCGGCGGTGGCGGTGGCAGGACCAGCCTGGGGCTGGTTCAAAGGCCTTGGTGGACCAGATCCGGCCCCTGGGCTGTAAGTTGCTGACCCCTGGCATACAGCATCCTCCCTAGGGACAGGTGAAACATTTCATTTCACAGGCTCACAGAACTGTTGCCTTTCAAGGGATCCCAGGGGTCATCTAATCCAACCTCCTTCCAGTGCAGGAAATCTACAGCCAAAGTAGCCTTGACAGGTAGTCACCCAACCTCTGTTTATAAAACTCTAACAAAGAGGAGTCTACCATTGTCTGAGACACTCCATTTCATTACCAAACAGCACTTGCCATTAGGAAGTATTTCCTGATATACTTGGTTTAATGTACTTTTAAAATAAGAATGTTACAAAATTTACAAATGTCTTTATACATTTGGTGGAAATAACTTGAGGTTTTTTTTAAAAAAAATTAATAGGAAAGAAAGTAGCCCTATCACCCATCCCTAATACAGTGGCCCTAATAATCCGCTGGGATTTGGTTCCAGGACCTCCCATGGATGCCAAAATCTGTGGATGCTCAAATCCCATTAAATGCAATGGCATAGTAAAATGGTGGGCTTATATAACATGGCAAAATCAAGGTTTGCTTTTGGGGGTTTAGATTTCTTTAAAATATTTTCAAACCATGGATGCTTGAATCTGTGGATTAAAAAATCTGTAAATACAGAGGGCTGACTGTATTCCTTCCATGGAAGATCTTTTCATAGTATCAAGACATTAATTTAATTCAGCACACAAATTACAAGTTGAGAAATATGAGAGTTTACTTACCGGCTGACCCTTTTCACCTTTCATTCCTGCAGTTCCAGGTAAACCCTGATGTGAGGGGAAGGGGAATGTCATTTTTGATGTCAATATCAAAAAACAACAAACTAGTAAGAAATTAAATTGACTATTTAGTATTCCCCAAAACAAGACATGGTTAAAACACACAAAAAGCCAATGGGAAATGAAACCAAAACAAAACTTGGTGTGTTTAAAAAAGAAAAAGAAAAGAATAATCCCAGTTTCTTAGAACACTACATGCTGTTTTCTTCCCCTAACCAAGGGAAAAAATATTATATTTAGCAATATAGCAACAAGCAATGTGTTATGGATTGGGGCTGGATGAGATTCATAAGTGATCAGAAATGGATCTACACTGGCTAGAATACTCTTGGCTGCTCCTGGAGTATTGTGTTCCCAAAGCTGCCTTGAATTCCCCCCATTATCTCTGCATTCTGAAGTCACACTGGATGGCTGTTTATATGGCGTGCCAATGTGCCATCCAGCACCATTGCTGCGGGTTGCTCCCTCTGAGGTCAAAAATGAGGCACCCTCCGAAATGCTCTGGAGCAAAACATAAGTCTTTTGAATTTGGTTTAAGCAAGGGATGGCCCAGATTTGATGCGGAACTGTCCTTCCCTTGCAAAGACAGTCTGCACTTGATGGCTTTGGCCCCGTGTCATGCAGACAAGGTGATGTGAAGGTGGGGGAAACCGGTGTAAATGGCCTGTGTGGACATGCCCCAAGTTGAGACAGAGGACGTTATCACACGGGGAGTTGCGGGGAGAAAGTGGAAATAAACGGGACAAGCGGAAGACTTTAATTTACGGGATTTGTCCCGTTCCGCCTCGTCTGATAACTAAATTCGAATTTAAAAGGGGGTTAATTCGAACAAAAACCTGATCTTTTCAAATCCTCAAAAATCCTGAAAATGAAAAGATCAGGTTTTCGTTCGAATTAACCCTCTTTTAAATTCGAATTTAGTTATCAGATGAGGCAGAACGGGACAAATCCCGTAAATTAAAGACTTCCGCTTGTGCCCGTTTATTTCCACTTTCTCCCCGCGACTCCCCATGTGATAACGTTCAAAGTGATTGGTACAAGTGATGCCTTATGATCAATGAATAATGGGTGCAGCAGATATTGTAAGGCAGAATAAAGCACTCAGGTCCTTTGCCTGAAAGGAAACTAAAATCCCCATATACACAGGGTTCCAGACTGGGCTCCCTAAATCCTATGAGACCCACACCACAGGCCATTTATTTGCATGTTTACTTCCAGACTGAAACCAAAGCATGACCAAGGTTTAAATTGGAATTCTAAAATGTCTAACTGTATCAGCAGCACAAGATGTGGGAATAGTAAAAAGAATGCATGTAACAAGAATTCCAAAGCTGCCATGCCTTCTTTCATCCTTTCTCCACTTAATAGATATACTTAACATGCAAGACTTTTGTTCTGGTTTTCATGGAAATATACTCACAGGTAGTCCATTTGGTCCCTTTTCTCCAGGAACCCCAAACGGAGCAGCATCACCCTATAAAGACCAAGATGTTATTATGGGCATATTCCTAAAGAAAGCATTAATTATTTTATCTACTACCACAGTTGTAGGAAATTAACCCTAATAATCGTATTAATCATGTTACAAAATTATTCATTTTTTAAAAAAAATTAGGAATGCAGAATTTCAGATTCAGATTAGTTTTCTGTCACTAAGGTCCAAAACACACTGCAGAAATAATCCAGAGTGAGACCGCTTTAACTGCCCTAGGGAATTCTGGGAACTGTAGTTTTGTGAGACATTTAGCCTTCTCTATCAGAGAGCTCTGGTGCCACAATAAACTACAATTACCAGGATTCCTTAGCATCGAGCCAGGGCAGTTAAAGTGGTCTCAAACTGGATCATTTCTGCAGTGTGTTTTGGACCTATTCCATAATGTTGGTTACAAAGCTCTACATAAATATAACATACCTCTTAAAATAAATCAGGGACAACTGAAACAATTAGCGGTGCTGGACCAAAAATCCCATTGCAAACCACAATAATTAAGAAAAATCTAGACAATTTAGTCCATATTTCATATCTGCATTTTTTTTTAAAAAAAATACATTTCTGAATCACGCAACAATCAGGATTGCTCTTGGTTCCCCCCTCCCAATTTGGGCTTCTAAGAAGTGAAGATACAATTCAAGAAAGAGCATAAATAAATGCATTCAGTGTTAGTAAGGATGTCCTAAAGACAAGACACTTGATAGATGAAGTGTGCCAACCCTGTAGGCTCTGTTTCATCTAAATCCCAGTAGAACAGAAGTAGAGGTGGAGCTGATTTCTGTCACCTTGACACAACTACAGAGTCTATTTCAATCAAGGTCAGGGGAGGAGTTCTGAGGCACATCTAAATTTCCCCTCTTTTTGGATAGAACTTATAATTTCTCCCAGAATCCTTATTCATGTTTCAAAGGTGCACTGTGTAGGCATAGGATAACTCGACTGTGTGAGTCACAGAGATCACAAAGAAGAAGTTCCACTTCTCTGCTCTGTGATGACTGGACACAGATCTACCATCACAAAAGCCCAGATTGGAGGTTTTGTTAATCTCTTTATCTGGCTGGGTTGGGAATGATGCCAAAGCAGCAAAGTCCAGCTAGAGGAAATGTCTTGACACAAACAGGAGATGATTATCTTCACTGTGGGCTGCAGCCCAGGGACAACAAGAGGCTGGCTAGTATTGGGATGGCTCTGAGTCTCTCAGGCAAGTACTGAAGCCCTAAATGCCTCCTTCAGACAGTTTTTTTTTCCAAACAGGACTACAAACCTTCTCACCATCGAGTCCATGGGTTCCATCTCTCCCATCTTTTCCAGGCATGCCCTGAAAGCAACACAGAATAACATGTTAAACAGATGAATGGAAAGAATGACTTAAACAAGTGACACAGGAATGTCTGCCCCATATGACCCAAAGACCCTTTGCACAAATGCCTGGAAAAGTTCCTGTTTTGGACAACCATTCCCAAAACCTTTCAGCCCATATGGCTAGTGGCTGGAATATTCTACTAAAGAAAGAAAGATATATGGATAGATAGATAGATAGATAGATAGATAGATAGATAGATAGATTTTCAAATTCTGTTTTATAAAGGGTGTTGTTCAGGGGCAAATCCAGTTTACCAAGCTACTTTACAGGGAGAAAAGTGCACAGAGATACATTTTTGCTCTGGTGATGTGACGAAATGTAGCTATGGGGGTGGTTGGGAATAAAAATTCTGCTCCCCATACAATTTTCCTTTCATAGAAATAATTTTAAAAAAAGTTTCACATGCTTTCTTTCTCTCTTCAAGAAGGACTTACAGGTTCTCCTATAGGCCCAGCAGTCCCCAGTGTTCCTTTTGGTCCAGGCCTACCCTAGAAATAGAAAGCAAGAAATTCTTCACTATTAATAGCCAGCGAAATACCATCAGATAAAACAAAGAGGGTCTTGTTCAAGGTAAATACTGAAGCGCAAAAGAAAAAACTTCTCTTCAGAATCCTTCTTTAAAGTGGCGATGAACACTATAGAAGGAAGCTGTGACAGAAAGTTACATATCTTTTAAAAAGCCACTCTTTTCCTATTTTTTTTGACAGAGGTGGGAACTGTGTGGCCCCTCAATTGTTGTTGTTGGACTGCTACTCCCAGCATTCTTCTGCTTGGGCTATGATGGCTTGGGCTGCAGGGATTTGTAATCCATTATACTTATACAGTATTGCCATTACACTTACAGTATCTCCTTTTGGCCCTCGAAAACCTTGAGGTCCTCTGTCTCCACGAGGTCCCTGAAATAAAAAAGGGAAAGTATTTCCATCATTATCTCCTCCTTCTCCTCCCCTCTCCTTTTGTCTGTACCAGGGTTTCATTTGCACATTGCTTTCGTTTAGGTATAAACCCAATGTTTACTTAGTGTGAATGAAATCTTAATTTGAAATGCAGTTCTGGAGTAGAATTCTGCAGATAGCATGGACTGCCAAATAAATGGGGCCAAGAGCACATCAAGCCTGAACTCTCCCTAGAAGGCAAGATGACTAAGCTGCGACTGTCATACTTTGGCCATATCATGAGAAGACATGACTCACTAGAAAAGACAATAACACTTGGTAAAATAGAAGGCAGTAGGAAAAAAGAAAGGACACACTAAAGCTAATAAATTCATAGTTACAGCGTTGGAAGGGGGCTCGTGGGGCATCGTGTCCAATGCCCTACTCAATGCAGTATCTCCAGCAAAAGCATCCCCAAGAGACAGCTGTCCAGTCTCTTTTTGAAGATGTCCACAGAAGGAGACCCTACCACCTCTCTAAGCAATAGGTTCCATTGCCAAAGCCCTATTGTTGTCAAGAAATTTCTTCTAATGTTCAGCTGAAACCTGTTGTTGTTGTTGTTGTTGTTGTTGTTGTTGTTGTTGTTGTGTGCCTTCAAGTCATTTCCAACTTATGTTGACCCTAAGGCGAAAGTATCATGGGGTTTTCTTGGCAAGATTTGTTCAGAGGCAGTTTGATATTGCCTTCACTTGAAGCTGAAAGAGTGTAACTTGCCCAAGGTCACCCAGTAGGTTTCAGGGTCAAGTGGGGAATTGAATCCTTGTCTCCAGAGTCATAGTCCAATGCTCAAACCACTATGCCACACTGGGTCTCATCAAATGAAATCTACTTTCCTGTAACTTCAAACCATTAGACCTGATCCTAGATTCAATCAAGGAATCCACAACCCTGAGTCTGCAAGACCTGAGCAGGGCTGTTGATAACAGGGTGATTCTGAGGTCTCTCATTCACAGGGTCACCATAAGTCAAAAGCAATTAACAACAACAAACCTAATGTTCTTTTACATATAATGTGAAAACTGTAAAGTCTAAGAACAATTTTGGATTTGTAAGAGTATCTCCTATGAGTTATTGTTTTGGTCCAGTGGTTGGGGAAACCTTAAGGAAGCAGCTGTACTTGCTAGTTGAGTTCAGAAAGAGATGGACTGTTGGAGCTGGAAAGGAGCTGGAATTGTCAGGGCTAAGGAGTTGGTCCTTTCCATCTTGAATAAGACAGTGGGATTTTCAATTGTGTGTTTAGGAGGGAATAAAAGGGGTCAGTCCTTTGTGGTACAATTTTATTTGCATATATTTTGTATTTTTGTATTTAGGGCTTTAAGGCTGCTCCCAAAAGTTGCAATACTAATGAACAGCAGAGGCAGAACTTTCAGGACAGTGCATATGTGTCAGATTTAATACACTTTTTGTAGTATTGTTAAATACATAAATTAGGATTTAAATTGGGATTACGTTTGCAATATTCAACCACAGTTGGCCTGTTGTTAGCCAGACTGGCTGTGTCTCTTAAGATTCCCTCTTTGATCTCTTGGGTTCTCAGTTCATTATCTGAGTAACCGTCCTTTCCACCTGTACAGCAATACCTTCAAATAATTCATCCTAGGAAATATCCCTCTCAGCAACACATTTTGGATTTCGTACCAATATATTAACATCTACATACTAATAACTTTGAATTAAAAACAACAACAACAACATAGAAACCTGCACTAAATAAATTTAACACTTAGGTAAATCCCATTTATTCACAGGATCCATTCTAATTGGGACTATCAATAGAATTCAGGCCTATATCATTAGTATTAATATTATATTTATGTCAATTTTCTTAGGACTAAGTCAGCTTACAAACATTAAATCATGCAAAAGCTAAAAATACAGCTGGGTTATCAAGAAATTGACATTTATAGTACTGCTTAAGCATTTCTGAAAACATTTCTTTTATTTACTTTATTATATGCATGATGACATATAATTTTCAAAGCACTTATTTTGCTTTGATTTTTTTTTTAAAAACCCTGATGCTTTTAAGGGAAAGACATCACACTGAACAGTATCAGACTGAATTCATCTTTCCTTTTGTATATTGCATGACTTAATTTCATCTTCTCTTTTTTCAAAGTCAACAATTGTGTTCAGATGATAATATCTTGGCTTCATAAGCTGATATATGAATGAAACCAGTCTCCATGTTTGCAGCTCTTTAAACTATAAAGCCTCACATTAAGCATAGTTTTTCACTGAGTCATAGTTTAGAATTGGCTTAATATATTAGCTTATTCTGAAGATGGTAAGTAATCTTACTTTTTGGTTTTGGGGAAATGAGAAGCTAACACTGGTTAACTGAAGACTTTGGAATTGTATTCAAGCATGTTTTAGGTTTCTTGAACTTTTATCCCCTTCCATACAATGGATGAAACCTTATATGGAATTGAGGGAACTTTCAAAAGCACTTGTGATCTAGGACTGGGATCTTCCACTTAAAAGCAAAGAATTGAAAAAGTCCATGAGATTGGCCTAAATTCTTTTGTATCTGAGCTACAGGCTAAGATCTATGAAGTCCCACTTTATGTGTGATGTAGCATATGAAATTATATGAGCAACATCAGGAAAACATCAGCTTCAAATTTAAAAACAACAACTTAAAACTGGTTTGAAGACAGGACAAGTATAAGGAATGGAAGGGGGGTTGTGTGTTACGTATCAATTTGGATGCCACCGTCACTAGCTATTAGATACTTTTACAGCCACATCGCAAAACAGCAATTGCAATTCAGTTGTGATCCTGAAGTCAGGACAACAATTTAAAAAAGTATCTCATTGTACTGGTAATATAATAGTTGCAGGTTAAGTTTCAGGAAAAAGCAATATTACAAGAAAAGATTACAACAGAAGACAAAAGAGACATCTGAGCCTCCTGAAAAAAAAGTACACACACACACACACACACACACACACATACACATACACATACAAATACAAACACAAATACACATGAATATATATGGCTATTCCTTCTTGAATCAAACCATTGATTCAAATTGCCCACTTTTATGTCTAGAACAATTCATGGCATTTTCTAAAGTAATAGGCAAATGATATGCCAAAGATTATTCTAACAGGACAGTTCACAGTGAACCTGGGACTTCATACGTGTAAACTTGTGCTCTGACACTAGGTTATGTTGTTGCCTTATTATTGTGTACCTTCAAGTTGTTTCCTATCACAGGGTTTTCTTGGCAAAATTTGTTTCAAGAGGTTTGCTATTGCTTTCCTCTGCTTTCCTCTGAAGCTGAGAGTGTGAGACTTGCTCAGGGTCACAAAGTGGATTTCCATGGCCAAGTGGGATTTTAGTCCCAGAGTCTTAATCGAACACTCAAACCACTATACCACACTGGCTTTACTGAGCTAAATTGACCCCTTTATGTGATGATTGAGAAAGACATGCTATAAAAGAGAATCTAGTTTGGTAAGAAGAGGGACATACCGCTTTTCCTGGAGGCCCTGGGATTCCTGGTGGCCCTCTGAAACCTATGGTTCCCTGGAAACAAGAAATCAGCATTATATATGAAGACACAACCATCTAAAGAAGCTGTTGTTAAAAGGCAAAGAAGCCCACTGTACAAAGCATGTCACAAATGTTATCTCACTAATCTTCACAACATCCAGAGAAGATAATCTACTATGATTATACTCAGATCTCATAGGAAGTATTTTTTTATTTTTTTATTTTTGCTAATGGAATTTAAAATTCCTGGATTTTAAAATGTTTTGTCCCCCAGTACTGCATGCCCAGAAGGAGGAGTGTCCTGCTCACAGATATTCCTCTATACACAGAACAACAACATATTGACAAAATGTAAGCCTGCGACTAACATCATCATTTTTTTCTTCTGTATTATTTTTAACACCTTTGCCTAATGAAGAAGCCAGTGGCACTTCAAAAGTTTGTGACATACTGTATATACTCATGTATAAGTCTAGAAATTTTACTCAAAAAATTGACCCCAAAAACCTGAGTTGACATCCACGGGTCAATGTTAAGAACTGTATCTTAACTCTTATTAAAAAGGAACCATTCCCTGGTGAAAGGCAAGAGTGCAATTTGTCCTGGAAGCACTGACCCCCCCCCCCCACTTTTTCAACCATCCAGCATTTAATATGAGCACAAACAGTGATGCCTGCTGGAATTTTGTAAGTTCTTTGGCATAGTTTTCCTTTGCTTCATTCTTTAGATCCTCTGTTACATGCCCCTATGTTTTACCCTCAATGTATCCATAGGGCATATCAAAATCCATAATTTTGGCCCCAAAACTTGCCCTCGACTTATACATGAGACCGACTTATAGTCGGGTATATATGGTATATTCTATGCTTTTGGCTGGCCCAATAAAGTAGCACTCTTTTGCAGATTTTGGATGTTATTAATAGAATCATAGAATGATAGAGTTGGAAGGGACAAGGACCATCCAGTCCAACCCCCTGCCATGCAGGAACTCAAAATCAAAGAATCCCCAACAGATGCCCACCCAGCCACTGTTTGAAGACCTCCAAAGAAGGAGACTCCACCACTCTCTGAGGGAGTGTACCCCACTGTTGAAGAGCTCTTACTGTCAGGAAGTTCCCCCCAATGGGATCCCAATAGGTGGGATCTCTTTTCCTGTAGCTTGCATCTGTTGTTCCAGGTCCTGTTCTCTGGAACAGCAAAAAACAACCTTGCTCCATCCTCAGTGTGACACCTCTTCAAATACTTAAACAGGGCTATCATATCACCTCTTAACCATCTCTTCTCCAGGCTAAACATACCCAGCTCCCTAAGTCTCTCCTCATAAAACATGGTTTCCAGACCCTTCAACATTTTGGTTGCCCTCCTCTGGACATGCTCCAGCTTCCCAACATCCTTTTTGAATTGTGGTGCCCAAAACTGGACACAGTATTCCGAGTGAGGCCTGACCCAAGCAGAATAGAGTAGCACTATTACTTCCCTTGAAGTAATCAGGATCTATAAACTGCTCTATGTGTGGATGTCCTGGAGTCCCCAGATTTCAAAGCCTCTTCTCCAGTTGTACTTTGCTATATGCCAACATGGCTACCCATGGATAAGATTAAACCAATGTTGCAGAAAGCAGAGTGCTAAGATTGAGAGAGGGTAGAAATGACTAAGGGAGTGGAGTATGTTTAACCTGGAGAAGAGAAGACAGAAGCTAGCTTTAAATATCTCAGGTGATGCCATATAGAAAATGGAGCAAGCTTGTTTTCTGCTGCTCCAGGGACTAGAGCAGGAACCAATGGATTCAAATTACAAGAAAAGAGATTCTACCTCAATATTTGGAAGGATGTATTTACTGTAAGGGCTGTTCAACAGTGGAAAGGATTGCCTGAGAAGGTGGTGGACTCTTCTTTGGAGGTCCTTAAACAGAGGTTGGATGGGCATCTCCCAGGCACATTTTAGTTATGTATTCCTGCCTGGCAGGGGGTTGGATTAGATGTCCCTTGAAGTCCCACAGTGGTTCAGTTCAGGCCAGCTAGTAAGTTTCCCCCCCAAAGTGAAGTCTGACCAGAGGACTCTTCTAAGCTTTCACTGCTAAGCCACACATTACAAGGAATTATCACCAGAAGTGGTGAAAAGACAGTCTGCTTTGGACAATTATTGTGCCTGACATGGAGAAAAATGAAGAGGGAAAGATGGGAAACTTACCCTGTCCCCAGGAGGTCCAACTGGTCCAGTGAGACCTCTTAACCCTCTTGGTCCCTGAGAAAAGAAAGACATTCAAGCCAAAGTGTTATTGGAGTGAAAGCAATCAGAGCTTTTTCATTGGAAACAGGCTTAAATGGTTCAGGGAATTACACCATTTTTCTGCTTTACCTGCAAGCCAACAGATCCTGGAGGTCCAGCAGGACCCGGAGGGCCGGGTGGACCCTAGAAAAAGAGAATAATAAATGGGTCAGTGTTGTCAGGATCTATAAACTGCTCTATGTGTGTATGTGCGGGGGCCCCAAATCCCAAGACCTGGTCCCTCATCTCCATTTCTCATGGAGAGCACTGCCTTAGGAAATGTGTGTATCTATATTTTCCTCATTACACAGACTTGGCATTTTTTATTTGAATGAGTTACTCTGTGGCCTAGGTATCATGTTCAATAACATGACCAGGGCCAACCTCTTCTGAAATCACAAGTGGTTGTCCATAGGGTCTCAGGTTTTGGCCCTAAAATTGTCCTGACCTGGAAGTCCTGAGTGTGGGAGAGAAGGAATTACTATTATTTACATATCCTCTAACATTTCACAGATGAAAACATATGTGGCCAAGGAATGTCAACATGTGGTCAAAATGACAAAAGTTTTTTTTAATAAGGGGAGGACACACAGGGTAGGATTGGCTGCAGAAGTTTGCTTTTGCCTGAATGTACTGGGAAGGTCAAGATTCCTCCTCCTCCTCCTCCTCCTCCTCCTCTCATTGCTGAGTTAATTGAGAGCAAACTACTTTTACATGTTGAACTCTGTTTGCTGCAACTGAAGTAAGATGAGGAAAAAGAGGGAAGGTAGAGGAGGAGAGAGAAACTGGGACATTGTAAATGCATTTGATAAAGTGAGATGACTTTATCAATAATAAAGGACTATCCCTGTCACATGATGATTGTTGGAGGCTATGTATTTCTTCTTCTTATTTTGTTTTCCTTTTCATAAAATGCTTTGCAGTTGATCATCTCCGAGAGCAAACGTAGGAGACCATTTTAGGGTGAGGGAGAGAAAGAGGGCATTTGTCTTGCACAGCCAAGGAGTGTGGGGACCATTTTTCCATGTTCCCTCTTCCCAGCTGTTTTGGACCCAAGGTAGAGCTTGTATCCAACATGAAGTGACCAGAATGTTGATGTTCAAGTTGGAAAAAGGCTCTCCTTGTTTTAAAATGGCCTGGAGAGGACAAAACATGTGGCAAAACCACCCCTCCCTGGAAGTGTTGAGGTGTATTTAGGGGCTAAACATGTTCAAGGTGTTTTTTTCAGGGTTTTGGGGTGGAAAATGGCTTTCCAAGGTATCCTGGGGAATCAATGCTGCCAGTGAATTCCTGATTGCCATTCCAAATGGCAATGGTATGACTCTCCACATATTGTTGAACTGAAATTCCCAGCATTCTCCAGCATTAGCTATCATGGTTAGGGCTGCTGGGACATGCATTTGAGCAGCTCCTGAAGGGCTGCACCATTCCCACTCCTGAATTAGGGTTATGGAATCAAGTACATGAACTTGTTACACAGCTGTTAAGACTGGTCACAAATGCTTTTTTGCATCTGAGCAGCATTTCTGTCCACCATTTGGTGTATGGAACAGTGAACAATATCAGATTCTCTTGTAACTCAAGACACCTGCCTTATCATTTGCCAGAAGTTTCTTTTTGAGGAGATCAAGTTCTTAACCACTCAAGTGGAGTATATATGTATTACCTTCTCACCATCTTTGCCTACTTCTCCAGGCTCTCCTTTATGACCAGTATGCCCCTAAAAATAAAGCCAGGAAAAAAAATGCTCAGAATCTCACATTGCAGGTCTCACAGCTATTTTAAACAAAAAAGATGCACAATTTTTAGCAAGGCAATCTGAATTCAACATATCTTGCAAAGACATGGCTTGTGTCCAGAACTGGCAGATTAAAGGGCTGGATAACCACTTTCCAAATGACCTTCTCCAATGCCATGTTTGTCAGATGCACTGGACTCCAACTCCCATCACCCTCAGACAACACGGCCATCAGCACACAGGTTGGAAAATGCTATATTCAGGTTTAGCCCTGTCCACTATTGTATTGAACTTCAACTCTCATGGTTGACTAATCTAAAAATAAGTGATAAAAGGATGAAAAGTAGAAGTGCATGAATGAAGCTCACTCATGCAATGGGACTACTTTCTTTCTCTTCTCCTGCAATAGCTCACCACAGAGGCAAAAATCTGCTCCAGAGCAGATGGCGAAACAGAATCACCAGCAGAAAAATTTCTTTAGACTTCACCCAGTTTGAATCACTAGAAGCCATTTTGTACCTTGAATCCTGGTACTCCTGGCGGACCTGGAGGTCCAGGGGGACAGAGAGCTGGACACTATACCAAAAAAGAAGAAGAAGAAGAAGAAGAAGAAGAAGAAGAAGAAGAAGAAATAAATGAATAAATTTTATACAAACACAGTCAGGTATAATCCCTACACAATAATCCAAGAGACTGAAAGTCATTACACTTAAAAAAAAATCCCTGAGAGAACACCTCTCTAGAAATCTCTAGGTCCTTCAATGCAATTCTATGGCCAATATCTGGCAGAAGTTGACCACAGAATTGCACTGAAGGACCTACGAATGTCTAGAGAAGTGCATTCTCTAGGAATATCTAGGTTCTCCAGTGTGCCCTCTATGGTCAATGTCTGGCAAAGTAGCGCTGGAAGACCTAAGATTCCTAGGCTGCATCTGCACTGTAGAATAATCCAGTTTGACACAACTTTAACTGCCATGGCCCCATGCCATGGAATTCTGGCAAGTGTAATTTGTGCGCTTCCCAGGATTTCATAGCATGGAGCCATGGCAAGTCAAAGCAGTGAATGTGGTCTCACTCCCACTTACAAATGAATTGATTTGCAATCCGAATCAATGGATCAGTTCGACAGCAGAGCATGGTTTCCACTACATTTGCCCTGATCGCCTTTTCTTGCTGTAAAATAACCCACTCGGGGTTCACATTGACGAATGAATCGATTCAAAATGGACCCACTTCAGCCGGTGGAAGGGCAAATTGAAATCGATTCCAATCCGCATCGGGTTCACACTTGCATGGAATTGATTTATTGAAAAAGACATGGAAAAAATCAGCGTCAAAATGACGTGCATTAAATGGGTCTAGCACACGCCGCCCCCAACCGCTTCAGCAATTTGGTTCAAGTGCGAACCATGGTCATTTAATCTGCTTCAAACTGGTTTGCAAACCAGTTTAAAATGTAGTGGGAATGAGGCCTGTGGAGGCCAACTGTGTTAGGAAGAAAGAAGGCTGCAAGGTGAACAACCTGCAAAAACTCAGGAACAAGGCAATAAGGATAACATATAGTGAGATTTGCAACACATAACAACACTGGACCTAAGGGACGACTCCCTTAATTTTAAAACAAAGTTCCCCCAGGAATTTAAGCACCGGTCTACAAATAATACCTATCTTTAAGCCTTTACTTATCTTGATTTGTTCAGGTGCTATTAGGTGGAATGGGGGAGTGGGGAGGTTTTCTGGTAATTATGCCTCAAATAAAGTTATTTTCTTCAATGTTTCCCCTCCAAAATCCATAATTTAATACCTAGGGTATAATTTTCTATTAACTTTTTATAGGGCATACATTTTGAAAAAGAAAAGGAAAAAGAGAACAACAAAAATTGTGCTGTCATTTTCTGCCCAACCTCTAAGATTTTTCAGCAGGGCGGTGCGAGGAAATTATCAGCTTCGCCTTGAGTACCTCAATTAGGGAACTAAAGAAGCTGTCACAACAACAGATGTGGAGTCTTGAAATGTTTTTCGCTGGCTCTTGTTAATGTCATGTTTATTTCATTCCAAAAGATCAAGACATTTTTGCTCAAAATGCAAAGAACAAACAGCCCCTTTCCTGTGGGAACAAGGTGTTTGCCACTCGCAGAAATAAACAGCAATGCAAATTTGTCCTTTCCTGTTTCAAAGGTGAGCTTGATGTTTTTGTAAAAATAAAATAAAATAGAATAACATTTCCATAAAGACAGAGAGGCACCTGTTTTTTCTTTCTGAAGATGCCAGCATCAAAAACAAACACATGCACACACAAATGGGAACCAGAATGTTCATATTAATATTTGTTGCTATCAAGTTGTCTTTGACTTATGATGATCCTGTAAATGTGAGACCTCCAACATGCCCCAGATATCAGTTGCCTTGCTCAGGTCTTGCAAAGTCAGGGCTGTGGCTTCCTTGACTGATTCAATCCATCTGTTGTGTGTTCTTCCTCTTTTCCTAATGCCTTAGATTTTGTCAAGCTTTACTAGCCTTTGGGAGATCAGGGTTGAAATCACTGTTCAGGCATGAAAACCCATTGGGTGACTTTGAGCAAGTTACACTCTCAGCCTCAGAGGAAGAACATGGCAAACCTTGCCACAAAAACACTGGTACTGGTTGAGTTTCCTTTATCCAAAATGCTTGGGTAAGGGATACCAGGTATTTTGGATTTTTTCCAGATTTTGAAATACTTAAATACACATAATGAGATATCTTGGAGATGGGACCCAAGTCAAAAATGAAATTCATTTATGATTCGCCTTATACACATTGCCTGAATGTAATTTTATACACAATATTTTAAATAATTTTGTGTTTATCGTATTTTTAATAAGTTTGTATATATCAGAAAGCCAAGGTGTCACTATCTCAGCCACTCATGTGGACAATTTTGGATTTTGGATTTCTGGATAAGGGATATTCATTCTGGACAGGGTTGTCATAATTTGGAGTCAACTTGAAGGCACATAACAACAACAAAGACCCACTAGTGGGTAGGAAGTGCAAGTGTGACTTGAATTGGGGACATCTGGAGTCAGAATTCAGCCCTTTAAATAAAAATGTAATAGTATACCACATTACACCATGAGAGCTCACACTCATATACTATTGAAAATAAAGGCTTCCTCCACTCAGACATAGGCAGCTCCTGTTAATACCAAATGACAGGTCCATTACACTTCATGGATGAGAGATGAACGGAAGAAGCATGCGATGTTTGATAATCTTTGTCCCGATTACGTGAATGGGATGGGAGCAATTTGCTTTGCTCCCATCCTTCTCCCTCCATGTGATAATCTCCGCAGTCTCAGACTCAGTTTAGTCATTGTGGCTTCTAGTGAGAGTTCAGGCCTGATTTGGTCCAAAGCTCATTCATTTATATTTTTAGTGGTCCATGTACTTGTAGGACTCTCCTTCAGCATCACATTTAAAGGAATTTGTTCTCTTCCTACTTCTTCAGTGTCCAGCTTTCACAGCCATACACAGAAATCAGAAATGCCATGGCCTGGATGACATATTAATATTAGATACTTCATATTTTGTACATGTTTATGTTAGCATCTGTGTAAGTATTCAGAAGGGCACAAAAGATACTGTTCATAGGGCTCTAGTACTTCGGAATACATGCAGAGGATTTCTCTTGAAACCACGTGCTCGTTTGATTAATCCATTTTGTTTCATTTAAAACGGGTGTTCTTAAACTGTGATCTATAGATGGTCCATGGATGAGTTTGAAGGGACTATGAAAGGGGTGCAGACATTATTGTTTCTACAACTTCCTTACTGTTACTTTGAAAACTGAATTTAAATGTATTTTTGGGAGAGGGGTTAATAACTTTCAGCAAATTCTAGGAGGGAACCATGCGACACAGAAACATGTTAGGAACTGCCAATTTAAGTTATAGTTGACCTTCCACATTTGCGGCTTTGACTTTTACAGATTTGATTATTTGCAGTTTTGATTAATGTGTTCCCTCTAGGAATCCCTAAGCCCTGCAGTGCAATTCTGTTGGAAGTTGTACTGCAGAACCTAGAGAAAACGCTAGGCATTTGTAGGTCCTCCAACATGATGTTGACCATACTGGAGGACCTAGAGATTCCTAGAGAGGTGTTTTCTTTTTCCACATTCATGGGGGTCCTTCACCCCTAACCCTAGTGAATGTGGAGAGGCCACTGTATTTACATGTTACCTTTCTAGTTAGGGTAATGTAAATATTAAGCTTATGCCCTACTTAGTGGTTTTCTATCTTTTAAAAAGTGTAACATATCCTCTAAAATTTCACAGATGAAAACCAGGAAACGTGGCCAGGAGACTTCAGAGCGTAGACAAGATATCAACAGTTATAATGGTTTATAGTTTTATTGTTGTAAATTGTTAAATTTGCTTAATTGTTTGTTGTAATTGTTTTAATTCTTACTATGTTTAATATTGTTTTAAGGGGAGGGTGGGTCTGGGAGGGTATAATGTGACATTTTATTGATGTAAGCTGCCCTGATTGCTTCAGTAGAGGGGCGGGATAGAAATAATAATTATTATTATTATTATTATTATTATTATTATTATTATTAATGATGATAAAGGACTCACAAGCTAGATTAAACTGCAGTGGCTTGCTTTTGCCTGAGCCTACTGGAAGGAGAAAGCATCTGTCGCCTCCTCTCCTCTCCCTTCTAAAAAAATGAGTACAAACTACTTTTGCGTTTTGATCTCTGCTTGTAGCAACTGAACTCAAGTTGCAGCAACTCAAGCAAGCTGAGGATGAAGGGGGAAAGTGGGAGGAAGGGAGAGCAACTGGGACATCTTCAATAGCAGCTGAAAAAGTTTGACAACATAGGACTGCTCCTGCAAAATTGGGACAGCTGGAGGGTATTTTTAAAATTAATACATAGATGAGATATGTTTTAAATTGTTTTAATATTGTGAATACCTTAATTTTGTTTTAATATTGACCTCCTGTATGTTTAATATAGTGCCCTTGTTTTTAGTACACTATATTAAAACATACAGAAGGTCAACAGTAAAACAAAACTTAGGGCCTTTGCAGACTGCCAGAAATAATGCACATTAAATTGAGGCACTGCCCTGGCTCAGTGCTAGGGAGTCATGGGAATTGTATTTTTTTCTGGGACATTGAGCCTTCTCTGTCAGAGAGCTCTGGTGCCACAATAAATTACAGTTCCCATGATTCCCTAGCATTGAGCCAGGGCAGTGCTTCAATTTAATGTGCACTATTTCTGGCAGTCTGCAAAGGCCCATAGTGAAATACTGTAGTTCAACATAGTGTAATATATAATGTATTTGTTTTAAGGAGAGCCAGCATGGTGCAATGGTTTGAGTATCGGCTATGACTCTGGAGACCAGAGTTTGATTCCCTGCTCAGCCATGAAAACCCACTGGGTGACCTTGGGCAAGTCACACATTCTCAGCCCCCATGAACTCTGTGAAAGTTTCACCTTAGGGTAGCCTTAAGTTGAAAACGACATGAAAGGCACATAACAACAACAACAACAACAAACTTGTTTTAAACTATAAGCTGTCTTGAATCCTAATTTTGGCAAAAAAAAGACAGGAGGGAACTGATGATGGTGAAGAAGAAGAAGAAGAAGAGGAAGAGGAGAAGGAGGAAGGGGAAAGAAAAAGCATACAAAATTCAGGGAACTGGACACATTTTTTTAAAAGTACACTTTAGCCAAAACCACAGTATAAGTCCATCAGCCACAGAAAGAAGAGTTAGCAAATAAAACCAAAATAACACTATGTGTTAAATTTAAAAAATGTCCATCAAAGAGAACCTTAAGCCAAAAGCTCTCCCTCTGTTATGTAATGGTCTTACATTGGCTATGAGGTTAGTTTGTTGTTGTTGTTGTTTAAGGGGTTTTGTGCATTCATGCATACATTTTGAGTTGATAAAGTCCAGACAGGCTCAGCTGAGCAAGGCTCCCAAACATCTGTTATATTAGTTTCAAGCTCTGCTGCAACCAGAGCTCAAAATTCATTTTTTTTACAAAAGTAATGCCTTGTTAAATTATTATATTCTTCTGTAATAGTTCTAAAAGTAAACATTTTAATGATTTTATCTTCAACAGCCATAAGGCCGAAGGAACAATTAATATTTCATGTCCCTTTAATTTGCTTCTTTTATGGAGTTGGCTGCTTTTAATAATTTTAATAGTGTGTTGTTGTTTTACATTAGAAGTAATGAATTAGTTCCATTGGTCTAAATCCTATTATTAGTCCTGAACAGAATTGACCCATTAAATAAGTGGTAAAACATCAGATCCTGTCTAATCCAGGAAGCTAAGCAGAATAAGCTCTGGTTAGTACTTAGATGGAATACCAGGTGCTTTAGGCTATATTTCAGAGGAAGGAACTGGCAAAACCAACTCTGAGGATTCCTTGCCTAAGAAAATCCTACAAAATTCATGGAGTCACCATAAGTTGACAGGCAGCTTGAAAGCACACATGCACACACATGTCAATAAATGTAAATTTCATTGATTCAATGTGTCTACTTTAGCTGGCACTAACAATAGCATTCAGCCACTATCTTCACTAAAACAAATATTCATCTTCACCTAAAATTCACCTTCATGAATCAGTCCCGAAATTAATGTTGACAGGAGTTTATCACATCTATCCCGTGCAGAAACGGGATTTAAAAGGTGGGGGAAACCCCCCCAAAGCGGGCAGATTTTCACACACATTGCTGTTAAAATGGGGTTAACCCAAATGGAAAGCAGTCAGAAACTGCTTCTTTTTACTTTCGGGATTTTCCGAAAGTAAAAGGAAGCAGTTTCTGACTACTTTCCGTTCGGGTTAACCCCATTTTAACAGCAACGTCGTCTAAAAATCTGCCTGCTTTTGTGCGTTTTTTTCAATTTAAAACCCCATTTCTGCAAGGGATTTCCCCTGTGTGATAAACTCCAGAGTCAGATCCATACTCTCAGCAGGAGCTTCAAAAGTAAGATTTCTAAGTTCTAACCATGCTGCCATCAGTAGTTAATTGATGTACCCATTGTAAAGATAGAAAACCAAGCTTGGGATCCAGGTGGTGCTTTCAGATCAGTTGTGGTCTTGTGCACCGGACAATTTTGTCACATGTGAACTAAGGTGATCTCAGCTAGTTTTATCATTAGGTTTCAGGACTGCCAAGCTCAGCATAGAGCTATACATTCTGAAAGATGAAACTGTTGCTTACACCTCTGAGAAACTTTTGTACTTTTCTTTCTGGGCCTTGTTTCCTGTTCTTCTAATGTCATGCAACTAGCCAGAGGAAAATTTGCCGTGGATCCCTAATAACTCATAGAATTATAAAATCATAGAGTTGGAAGAGACCACATCCAGTTCAACCCCCTTTTGCCATGCAGGAACATAAAATCAAAGCACTACTGACAGATGGCCATCCAGAGTCTGTTTAAAAACCTCCAAAAAAGGAGACTCCACCATTCTCTTAGGCAGCATCTTCCACTGTTGAACTGTTCTTACTGTCTGGAAGTTCTTCTAATGTTTAGGTGGAATCTCTTTTCCTGTAGTTTGCATCCATTACTCCATGTTGTAATCTCTGGAGCAACAGAAAACAAGCTTGCTCCATCCTCAACATATCATCCCTTCAAATATTTAAACAGGGCTATCATATCAGCTCTTAACCTTTCTTCAGGCTAAACATACCCAGCTCCCTAGGTCGCTCCTGATAGGGCAAGGTTTCCAGACCTTTCACCATTTTGGTCACCCTCCTCTAGATGTGTTCCAGCTTGTCAATATCTTTCTTTCATTGTGGTGGCCAGAACAGGACACAGTATTCCAGGTGAAGTGTGACCAAAGCAGAATGGAATGGTATTATTACTTCCCACAATCTAGACACTATACTCCTATTAATGCAGGCTAGAATTGCATTGGCTTTTTTAGCTGCTGCATCACACTGCTCACTCGTTTACATCCAGTCATGTAGTTTGTGACCTAGCCATGCTTCACTGTTTTATGAAGTTAAACAGCCATGGTTGGTGGCTTCCATGTTAGCTGGTGGTAAATGCACTCCAGGTTCTCATTTGGATGTTAAAGGAGCTATCAAAGGTGCTGAACACATAGGGAGTTTCAAAATCTTGAAACATTAATGTTTGGACTCAAATCTGGAGCAGTTCTGTTGCAGATGTAAAATTGCTGAAGGAACAGAGCTCTGCCTTACTAACAAACTCAGGAAATGGCCTTGACTCAGTACCTTGCTTTTACAATGGGAATAACAGTGAAAGATTATAACGTGTTATGATGGGATGTCTCAGAGCAGAGGCTGTGAATGAGAAGGAAAGCCACAACACACTTTTATTGGTTACAAAGGAAACCTTGGGTTTCACCAAGAAATGCCAAATTTTTGAAACCTTTACAAGTCTAGTGCAACCTGCCGTGTGTCACTGGGATGAAAAGAATTGGTCCTCAGTTTATTAAAAGTTGCTGTCTCTTGAGATAAAGGGATCAAAACAGCTAGAAAGAATGCAGAAGGAAACTCTACCTGAATATCACCATTGCCATCAGGAAGGACTCCAGGAACGCCCTGCAACCAGGAGATATTGGGATTTTAATTAGATATGCCACAAACATACTGCCCAAGCGCAACCTGAGCATTTTAAATATGCACAAAATTATATACTACGTGACTACATGCCATTTTCATTGCCCTCTGCAAAAGAAAAGAAATCTTCTTCTCAGTTTCTACATTCACTAGTTTTAATTTTTGTAGACTCAGGAGTTGGAAAATTATGAAAAAAGATTCCCACTCCCTAATGATTGTTATGAGACATCCAATGCCTCCCTGCCCCTGTTCTATAACATCCAAACACAGGATATATGCAGGGGAAAATATCATATTTCTAAAGCGATGTTCTTCATTTCTCTTGGGAAACAGGGGGAAGCAGTGTCTTTATTGAAAGTGCACTACTGTTATTTGGACAGCACTGATACGCACTGAAGTGCATTACAGGTTGTCCTCAGATAAAAACAGGGAAAGCTATTGCTTTCTTGGAAATAATATTAGGCCAACAAATAGTGGTGAAGCCAGTAAAAAGAAGAGGGGATGAATCTGAGGCAACCAAGCTAGCAATTGTGAAACTGAGCCACAAATTTTCTCTGAGAACAATCATTTGGTCTGAAAAATCTAAACTTACTGGTGGTCCTGGAGGGCCTGGTGGTCCAGCAAAGCCCGGAAGTCCAGATGGTCCCTAAGGAAGATGAAATACAAATTCCAGCACTGACATTGCCTTCTTATATTTGACATTTCAAGCAGAGTAATCATCCCCACACCACAAGGAAGCCAAATTTTGTTATTTCTCAAATTTATTTAATACAAATCTAGGGGGAAAGTATGGGGATGGGTGAAACAAAAACCCTTCATTCTGCCTAATAAAAAATGGCAGCCTCTGCAGTATTTATTTATTTATTGAATTTATATCCTGCTTTTTGTTATATGTACAGTAGCAAGGACTCCTGTATTAATATATGCAGCGTGCCATGAAACTACTCTCTTTGTTTATATGGTAGGAAGTATTAGTCCTGTTATCTCTGTGCTAAAGAGTGCAGAAGAGTCAAATAATAGATGGGGGACAGTTTGGTTACATGAGGTGGGAACAAAAAGAAGAAAAGCAAACTTACCGGTGGCCCTTGTAACCCATTTCCACCTGGGAGTCCACTGGGGCCAGGGGGTCCCTGTGAAAGACAGAACATATCACACAAGCTGTTATTTGTTTCAAAATATATATTTTAGACCATTCCTTCCATGACATAAGTTCAGTTACATTTTGCAGTTACAGCATTAAAGTAAGCAATGAATTAATATGGCCCAAATTTTATCCATTAGTCCAACAGTGAATCCCATTCAAGGGACATACTGTAGTTGAGACTAACAATTGCATTGAGGCTTGAGACAATAAAACTAAAAGACAGCAGCAAGGATGCTAAACCTAAAGGTACCACATATCGTATTCTTGCTATGTAGGAACCTATATTTTAAGAGAACCACCAACCCTGCCAGCCTTTAGATTTTCTAGAGTTGGGCAAGAGTTTTAAAAATATTTTAAATTAAAGCTCCCTAGCCAGTATGTGATGTTAGCTGGGAGAATTCTACAAGCTATAGTAGAAAAAGTAAATTTTCCACACTCAGTGATGGACTGTAGGAAGAATGAAGGGTTGAACTTCCCATTATTCATGAAACGTTAGCTTCTCCAGTAGTAATTCAAAAGAGCTAAAAGAAGCTCCATTGGCCATATAATCTAGGATCTTGCTTCTCACACTGGGCAACTTCATGCACTGACCAATGGATCTTTCTAGAAAAACTCAAACCAGGATACTGATCCATTAGCCATTTCCCAGTTGGCTGTTGATTCATAATGACCCCATGAATTTCATACGGTTTTCCCAGGGAAGGAATACTTAGAGGTGGTTTTGCCAGTTCCTTCCTCTGAAATGTAGCTCACAGCACCTGGAATTTATTAGAGGTCTCCCATCCAAATATTAACCAGGGCAGACCCTGCTTAGCTTCCAAGATCAGACAGGATCTGTTGCCTTTTGGGTATTCATAGGGTCACCATAAATCAAAGGTGACTGGGTGATAATTAACAACTAACAATGTTTGTACATATATTTGAAAACACTGTACAATCCCATGTCCTAATTGGAAATGCATTGTACATACATGCATATACTTTCTCTGTCTGAACAGTGATAGCGAGTGTAGTCTTGCTCTCTACTCCATGTGCTAAGTTATCACAATTTAGAAGATAAGAACAGGGTCTGTGTATCATAACAACTTGCGAATAAGGGCAGAATACAGTGGCTTTAGTTTTGGATGGAAAGATCCCGTTGATGGAATACAGATGTTATCACAATTTCTTCTTTTTTTTAAGAAGATAGGCTTACTTACTGGAGGTCCTGGGAGTCCTTTGCCCTGAAAGTTAGGTAGAAATTACATTGTTAAGAATTGATGATTCATAAGCAAAATAGAACCTCTATTCCCCCCAAAACTTTCTCAATCATTTTATTCAAAGACATGAATTGTATACATATACTATTGAAAAACTATATAATCTCCTTCAGAAGCTATCCCCTTCCAGTATGCAAAGGGATCTTGTAGCACCTTTAAGACTGAAGTGTAGTAGAGTCTTGTTCCTTGGAGGTCTTTAAGCAGAGGCTGGATGGCCATCTGTCAGGGATGCTTTGATTGGGAGTTCCTGCATTGCAGGGGGTTGGACTGGATGGCCCTTGTGGTCTCTTCCAACTCTATGATTCTATGATTCTATGAAAGAAAGAACTTGGCCCATAAACTTCTGATGAAGTAGACT
This sequence comes from Phrynosoma blainvillii, assembly GCA_026167975.1. Lineage (NCBI taxonomy): Eukaryota > Metazoa > Chordata > Lepidosauria > Squamata > Phrynosomatidae > Phrynosoma > Phrynosoma blainvillii. Next base: position 306,168,257 of record JANUYF010000004.1, on the reverse strand, counting down.
TAAGTCTACAAGATCCCTTTGCATAGTGATCCAGACTAACACAGCTATGACTTTGAATTCTATCCTCATCCAGGTTAAACAATTTACCATACAACAGTAAAAATTTTGAAAAGGAAATATCAGATTCAGAAATAACAGTAGCAAAAAGTGAGAACAGGTGCAAAGCTAAGGTTACAACTAGAACATGGCAAGTTACTTTTTGGGTGACAGTTCGTAGAATCCCAGCCAATGATCATTCGGGCTGGGGATCCCCAAGGCTATCTCATGCTCTCCAATTGTTCTGATTTGACAAGGAGAGTCCTGTCTAATCCTCTGTTGCTCCACTTTTCCAACTAATTTTAAAATGTTTCGGTTTCTCTCCCCTTCTCCCATTTCCCCCCTTTGTTCTCAGCTTACTTCAGTTGCAACAAACTGAGTTCAAATTGCAAAAGTAGTTTGCGCTCAATTAACTCAGTGGAGAAGAAGGGGCAAGACGAATCAGAATCTTGCTCTTCCCAGTAGGATGAGACAAAGCAAACTGCTGTAGCTTTCCCCAGCTTGTGTGTTATTCCTTGTTAATACCTTTTATCATCTTGACCACACTCTGAGGTTGCTTGGCTGTTGTGTCCAGCTTTTCAGAATATTGGAGGATATGCTTTCTGATCCCCATATTATTATTTTTTAAAGTGTGAAAATGGCCATGTCTCTCACCTCAAAGTATCTGGGACTGCTATAGAAATGGAGAGAGGCTTTTTAGAGGTTAAATCAGTCTTATGCCACATCTTCAAAAAACTAAAAAAGGTTATTTCAGACCTAAAATGCCCCACATAACTGGTGATAGCCAACTACGACTCCCCGAAAAGTTCTGGGGATACGACTGACCATCTTCATACCAAAATAAGATATGGGAGGATGTAGATGCAATCTACTAAGGTCTGAATGAGGATGACTACGGACCCCAGACCTAGTGACATTACTCAACCCTATTTTTATTGGAGCTGCAGGGGTAAGGGAATGTGGGGTTTTCCTTCTAGAAAATGAGCACTGTATATTACTGAACTCTGGTCTTGCCTTATTTCTAGGACAAAGAGAAAAATATTTTTGGGACTATAACTTCTAGAATCCAAATTCTGGGAGCTGTGATCTTTTAATAAGTACTAAAGTTTTCTGTAGGACTTCAGTAGCACTGACCCACTAGATTCCCGCCAACATGGTACTGCAAACTTTGCATTGGAAAGTAATACCCATACATTACCAACTCCAACATTGTTTGCATGACAAATACAATTATAGGTTAACTTACCGCTGGTCCACTTGGCCCCGCAGGTCCTATTGCACCCTGCCAGGTAGAAGCATACAGGTTAGTGCTGCATATACGTTTTATGGAGGTTTGTTTTGCATTGCAAAAGCTGCTGTTTACAGAAAAACAATTCAATTACTTCCATACATGCATACAGCTACAGTGCCAGGTGGTAGCTTCCATGACAGTGGGGTAGTGGACCCATTCTGAGTTTAAATAAGATGTTTAAAGGAACTATCCTAAGTGCTGAAGCCCCAACTAGATTCACCACCTTGTTCCTTTAAAGTTTGGACTAAAACCCATAGTGGATTCACCATCCCATTGACATCAGAGCCACCACCAACCACCACTGTGTACTTGGTTTTGGGCAAGATGGAGGGAATACATGCCCATTGCCCATCATGTTGAGCTGATCCTTCTTCCTATGCCACTCTGGGTTTCATTGCTGTGGAGCCCTGGAAATCATGATCTGGATTCTATTAGTCACTACTGCATAATAGTGGAAGGGATGGATGCATGTCCACAGGTACATCTGAAAACATATCCTAGTGATACCTAGTCCAATGTAGATGAATGCATATCTGGATGCCAACACTATCCATCTGCACTAGATGGCTTTCAGTTAATTATGCATTTAGATAAGAAAAGGAAAAATAACTAACATAAAAAAGGATTATAAAATATGTATATAGTATGTATATAATATATAGATATATAGTATGAGCATAATAAATATAAATATAGTATAAGTAAAGATATTATTTGTTTTTGCTTAAGAAAATGCTATAGAAAGGAGGGTTGTGAATAACAGATTTAAAGAAGTAATCCAGTTACATAACAATAAGTTGGAACAACTGTTAATAGTACATTGAAACAGAACAGATTAAAATTACAGAATAACTGTTTATAATATAAGGAAAACAAATGTGGAATACCTCTAGGGGGACAAATAAGTAAAATTATGAATGTATAACAAAAATGTGTTAATTATGTTTTCTTTTTTTCTTTTCTCTCTCTCTTTCTTTTCTTCTTTCTTTTCTCTTTCACTTTTTTATGTACATGTTGTATTAAAAACTCAATAAAAATATTAATTAAAAATTATGCATTTAGATGGCCATTCTTCTCCAATAATCCACAAGCCACAGCCACAGTGAAAGAGAAAAGAAAGAAGGAAAGATTGGTGCAAATTGGAGAAGAATGGCCATCTAAATGCATAATTTTTAATTAATATTTTTATTGAGTTTTTAATACAACATGTACATAAAAAAAGTGAAAGAGAAAAGAAAGAAGAAAAGATTGGTACAAAGATGTTACCCCAAGGGTCATTCACATGTTTTTTGTTTTTTTTTAGCAGAATGATGCGAATAACCTCACTCATGCATAGTTTCTCTGGTTCTTGGTCTATTATGCTTAGTTGTGTGAATCTATTTCTTATCAGTAAATTCAGTTGAGATATTATTTAGATCATATTTTAGTATAATCACTGGTTTTGTTTTCTTCTTGAGTCTTACTCTTATTTTTGTTATGAGTAATTCATGGTCTAGTCTTGGCCAGGAGTATGGCCACATGCTCACATGTGCCAGCACTCAAACAGACATGCAGTAGATGAGGCAAATGTATTTGAAATGGGTTCAAGACATGCAGAGTTTTATCCTGAATTATCCAGGGTCTATTCACATTGTTTATTCAGACTGCTGATAATGCAAAACATTTTTAAAACTTGGGTGGAAAAAACAGTATTGATTATCCAAGGTTAAGTGGGATTTTTGGTAGCCTTCTCAAAAACTTATTTGGGTGCATTCAGGATGCATGTGAACAGCAGAGATTGAACCTGGATTCATCCTGGATTATTTTCACCGTCTGAATAGAGCAATCCATCTAACACAAACTCATGGGTCTAATTTAGATAGGACTGGCAACAGAATTTAATTGATTACCAATAACAACAGCAAAAACAAAAACAATAATAACATGTTGTTGCTGTTGTTGTTATCATAATCATCATTATTAACTAAAAGGATGCTGGCCAAGATTGTCTAATTATTTTAAACTGTTGTATTATACAGTCACCCCTCCGTTCTCGCGGACTTGAGGTCAGCAGTTTTGAATATTCACGGAGGGGTGACTTCTGTTAAAATCAATGGCTTTAGAGTCAGGAGAGAGGCAGATGCATTCTTAATGCCTTTGTTATGATTGATGCCAAGGGCAGGGATGACAAGGAGTTGCTAAAATGAATTATCTGATTCAAAATAATCCAATTACCAAGGTACCTGAAAATCGACAGAGGAGGGAAATGGACAAAGCAAAAGTGGGAATGGAAGAAGTTATCTTGGTGTTGCAAATTCATTGCCATCACACACACACCCCTCCAAATGCAGTATGTATGCATACTGGAGGACTTTACTGACATGGGGGAAGTGGAGTTAAATGGTCCAGGTGGCTTTGCAGGTGAGAATCAATGATCAGAAGATGAGCTATAACTCTCCTAATGTCCTTTATATGATTTCTCCTTCCCACATCATTATTATCTTGGCAAATATAGGGAATGGAACCAGCATTAGAATTTAAGCGCCTTGAGGAAGGGCCTCTTCTTACTCTCCACAAAACACCATGGATAGGTTCACGATAGGGTTGCCGTAAGTCAAGAAATGACTTGAAGACACACAACAACAACAGATACAATAAGGATACAATAAGCTGGATCCAGATGTTGCCATATGACTGACAAACAGTAGGCACATTAAAATCAAGAGGACTTTAAGTGCTTAGTGAGGGTCAAGATACATTCAAAATATGCAGTTCTGAGCTATGCATCCTTTTATTTGCTCTAGAATAAGCATGCATGGATCCCATCCAGCTCATAGCCAGAATGTGTGGGTGGGTGAGGGTTCAACCTTCTCCATCATTTATTTATTTAAAAGTTATCCCTCTGCCCATGGATGAGAATTGTAAAAGAAAAGAAAATTTCAATTGGTTTGCTCTTCTTCTTTTAACCACTACACACAAGTGAGGAGTTTTAAAAGAAAAACCATACATAATGAAGATTTAAATTTCCTCTCTGGTCCTGACCTGGATTGGGGACATGCACACTTACAGTCGAAAGCAAATGGAAGGAAGGAAGGAACTTGCACCAAACGATACATGCATAGATGCATTGTGTAATTTGACCATTTGACTGCTTTCATTATGGGACCAGTAGAAGGCAGTAGGTCCCATCTGATCTTGGAAGCTAACCAGGGTCAGGCCTGGTTAGTGTTTGGATGGGGACCACCAAGGAATGCCAGGTGGTGTAGGATATATTTTAGATGAAGGCCATGACAAACCATATCTGAGTATTCCTTGCCTAAGAAAACCCCGCAAACAGATTCACTGTTCAGCTGACATGGAAGCAATCGGTTATTCCTGGGCTGCTGCTGCACTGCAGAATTATGCAGTTTGACACCGCTTTAACTGTCATGGCTCCATTCTATGGAACTCTGGGATCTGTAGTTTGTTGGGGCACAAGCATTCTCTGACAACGTAAATGCCAGAATTCCATAGCACATTGAGCCATAGTAATTAAAGCGGTGTCAAACTGGATTAATTCTGCAGTATAGACACAGCCCTGGGTTGGGATAAAATTGGCACGTCCCCTTGGCAAATACAGTACACCCATCCAGAAGTGCTTTCCCACTCATGGATGGAATACTTTGGCTCCATGGGAAAGCGGTAAATAACAAAGTGGCTGCCTCCCTCTCTCCCTTTCTCCATGGGGTTTTCTCATATGTCTCAGTTCTTCCAAATGCTTCCTAAAAGATGTCACTTTGAGGTTACGATTGCAAAGTACTTTCATTATAGCTTCTGAAGATATTCTACCAGGAAGACTTCTGGATCTTGGGGAAAGCATAGGAAACACTATCATCTCCGTTTTAGAAAAGATCTGAACAGCAGTTTGTTTTATTTGGAGATCAAAAGTAAGGAACCCTGCTACTCTACATACCAAACCAGATTAGAAATGTTTGTGTTTTCTATTACATTTAAAGACAATCCTTTAATCAAATGGACAGATTCTGAGAGCTCCAAAGCCTAATTAATCCCCTGTTCTTAAGAACAGGCTATAATCCTATAAAGATCAACTTTATTTACAAATGCCAGCGTCACAATTTTTATTTTTATTATTTTCCCCCATAATTATCCACTTTCTTTTTTTTTCTGGTCTACTTTCTCATAGTTCATAAAACATTTACAGCCTTGTGGGTATAAGAAATTATTCGCGTTCTCATTCACAATGACGCTTGGTAGAAGACAGGGAACATTCCCAAACACAGCTGACAATTCTCATAACAAATCAAGCACAGAAATCTCATAGACTGCTGAGCTACATCCCTTAATATGCAGAAGATTAGGTAATTCTCTGTCTTTCTGTATGAAAATGTCTCATCAGAGAAAGCTAAAGCCTTTCTGTAACCACATTATACAGTTATAACAATCTAATGCCATGGCTTCATTCTATGGCATCATGGCATTTGTAGTTTGCTGACTTCGGACCTTATCACACAGAGGCAAATTGCTTAAATCCCGTGCAAAAATGGGATTTAAAAATCCAACCCCCGCCCCCATAAAAGCGGGTTATTTTTCAGACGTGTTTGTGTAAAGGAGAAATAATGTACTCCTCAGAGGGAGGAGTATATTTGGATTCTATTCTCCCCCATTCTCTCTGCCGAATATGGCACTATGGCTACTCTTGTTTATTATTGTTCTTTTTAACTGTTATACTTGTTATATTTTAATTTTCTCAAGTTTAATTCAGTTTTAAGGGGTGTGGGAGGCGGGTGGAGGTTGTAGGGAGATGGTATGTTTTAACTGTTGTATTTTAATCTGTTGTAAGCCGTCCCGATTGCTGTGCAGAGGGGCGGGTTATTAATAAAAAATTATTATTATTATTATTATTATTATTATTATTATTATTATTATTATTAACTTGAGCTCTCTAGCAGAGAACCTAACCCTCCCCAAACTACTTGAGTTTTGTAGGATGAAACCATAGCAGTTGAAACAGCCTGAAACTGCTATAACTTTGCTGTGTGGATAAACAGAAGTCAATGGACACTCCTAAGGCTAGACTGATGAATCTCAATAACTAAAATAATTCATTCTTCTTGCCACAGAAGTTTTTATTTTCTGAAGCAAATTCCTCAGGCTGTCGACAAAACAGTACGGTCGGCCCTCCCTATCCACGGATTCAACCATCCACAGGGAAAATATTTTTTTTAAATATATAAATTCCAAAAAGCAAATCTTGACTTTGCCATTTTATATAAGAGCAACCATTTTGCTATGGCATTTTAATAGGACTTGAGCATCCATGGATTTTGGTATCTAAGGGGGTTTCTGAAAACCAAACCCCAGTGGATACCAAGGGCCCACTGTAACAGCATTTGTAAATATTCCTAAATACACAAACAGTGTCGTGTTGGTCTTGAACAAATGTACATTCACCTGGTATTCCTTGGCAATTCCTCATTGTATTATTAATCAGCTCTGATCTCACTTAACTTCCAAAGTCAGGGGGGTTGCAGACTGCCAGAAATAGTGCAAATTGAGTCCACTTTTAGGGTTAGGGTTAGGGAATCGTGGGAACTGTATTTTATTGTGGCACCAGAGCTCTCTGACAGAGAAGGCTCAATGTCTCAGAAAAAAAAAACAATTCCCATGATTCCCTAGCACTAACTCTAACCCTAAAAGTGGACTCAATTTGCACTGTTTCTTTCCTTGAACATGACAGAGCTAGATTTAAATCTATGTTCAGCTATGAACCTCCTTACCTGAAAACTTTTAATACCTTCCTTTATGAAAATAAAATAGGTGTGAAGATTTCAATCAATCTTTATTACAGCCATTTGGCCAGCACAGGTGTGAAGATTAAAAACAGGTAAAATACCTTATTTTCCTGCGTATAAGACTACATTTTTACCTGCAAAATCTGTGGCTAAAGTGGGGGGGTCGTCTTATACGCCGGATATAAGGATAATGAGGATAGAGGTGCTAAAACTCTATATTTTGACTGGAAAAATGGGGGGGGGGGGTCGTCTTATACGTGGGTCGTCTTATACGCCGGAAAATACGGTAGGTAAAATTTCAAGTATGTTATCCTGGGCTCCTTTGGTGAAAGTTTTTTTAAAAAAATAAAAATAAAAATAGGTCTACATTCACTTTGTGATGATAAACTTGCAGGTAGATTATGGCTGCTGCCACACTGCAGAATTAAGGCAGTTTGCTAGTACTTTAACTCTCATGACTCCATTCTATGGAATCCTGGGATCTGTAGTTTGCTGTGGCAACAGAGCTTGTTGATAAGGAAGACTAAATATCTTCCAAAGCTACAAATCCCAAAATTCCATCATGTTGTGCTGTGACAGCTACAGCTGTATCAAACTATATTAATTCTGCAGTGTAGATGCAACCTGCACCACTTTATCTGGGAGTATACATGATAGAATGTTCCACTATTTTTTTTAGAAAATACAAAACCCAATGCCTCCACATAAAAAAACAACAACTAGGAGAGCTTTGAGTCTCAAGTATGAGCAAGGCAAGGTACAAATCAAATTACATAAATAAATAAGAATAAATAATAAGATTCAAGAGGTTGGTTTTTTTGTACTACAAGTTCCAGAATCCCCCAGCTGGAACATCCATGGCCACGTTGACTGGGGGTTTCTGGAAGTTTTAATCCAAGAGGACATGTTTCTAAAGTCTCTTTTCTCCCACCCATGAAATGTGCTATGTGCTAGAAATGTTTTCATGTGGAAAAAACATTTGATCATAGACTCATAAAGCTGGATTAGATAGACAATGGACATCCTCTGAACATGTTTCAGATTGTCAATATCCCTCTTGAATTGTGGTGTCCTGAACTGGACACAGGGTTCCAGGTGAAGTCTGATCAAAGTAGAAGAGAGTGGTACTATTACTTCCCTCGATCTAGACACTACACTCCTATTGATGCAGCCTAGGATCATATTGGCTTTTTAAACTGCCGCATCACACTGTTGACTCACATTAAGCTTGTGGTCATCTCTTTCAATGATGATTCTACTTTATTCCTCTGATTTCTTCCACCCTCCCAGGTTTTAAAGTCCTGGTACTTACTCTGTCTCCTGGTGGTCCAACTGACCCAGGTGGGCCATCAGTTCCTGTCAATCCCTGAAAAAGGAAATAAGGATTGCAAAAAAGCAAACAAAAAAAACATGATTAAGAAAACCTTAGATACATTATAAGAATTATTACCATCTAAAGGAAGCTTTTAAAAGGACCACTGCATCTACAACTGGAGCAAGGACTCAAACTAGAGGTGCATCTCCACTGCAGAAATAAAGCAATCTGACACCATTTTAACTGATGCAATTCTATTCTCCAGAATCCAGGGATTTGTAGTTTGGTGAGTCACTAGAGTTCACTGACAGACCAACCTGAATACCTCACCAAACTACAAATCCCAGGATTCCACAGGATGGAGCCACAACAGTTAAAGTGGTGTGAAACATCAATCTAGTGTAGCATCACCTTGGAGATCCGACTCTCCTCAATACAAAAAAGTAAGTATGAATGCACCTGTAGAAATAATTCAGTTTGATACTACTTTAAGTGCGGTAGCACCATCCTACGGAATACTAGGATTTGTAGTTTTACAAGGTCTTTAGCTTTCTCTACCAAAGAGTGCTGGTGCTTCACCAAACTACAAATCCCAGGATTTTGTAAAATGGAGCCATGGCAGTTAAAGTGGTGTCAAACGGCATTATTTCTGTAGTATAGATGTACCCTTTGACAGCTTCTTAAGTTCAAACCTACCCACCTTCACAGACTCCCAAGCAGAGCTACTTCCTTGCTTTGTCCAGCTTCAGTCTCAGTCCAACTAGGACAAATGCGCAGAGCCTGGAAACATTAATCTTTTGGACTACAATTCCCAGAATCCCCCCAACCAGCATGGCTAAAACAGTATTCTTTCCAAAGTCTGGGTCATGGTCATCATCATCATCATCATCATCATCATCATCATCATCATCTTTATTTATTCCAACCCCCCATGGATTGAGGCAAAGAACAACAAATCAACAATGAACATCAGTTAAAACACACTAATTAAAACATGCAACAGTTTAAAAGGACAAATAAGACATCCACATTTTAAAACAACCCACAATTAAAATTCATCATGTAAATTCACAATTTAAAGATTGTCTGGATAAGCCTGCTAGAAGAGACTGGTCTTCAATGCTGTTTTAAATTGACCTATTGAATCTCCTCTGGCAGGTCATTCCACAGTCTTGGGGCAGCTGAAGAAAAAGTCCTTTGGCTGATAGTTGCCAACCTAGTCCTGTCTGACTGGAGTAAATGTCCACCAGAGGACCTGAATGCATGGGGGCAGATTAGTAAGATTATCACATCATCAAATAAAGCATCTTACCTGAGCCGGCTTAAAATTAGAAGTGGGCGGCATCCTGATATTATCAGATGTGTTTAGCCGCTGAGATCGCCACCTGGGTGCAGCCAGCTCCATTGCCGCTCAGAGGGTGCTCCAGCGGCCATTTTTTCAAGTCAGAAAACTCCCGGCTTCGAAAAGAGGCACAAGGAGAGCCCCTTTGAGTGGCGATGGAGCTGGGCTGCACTGGACAGTGATTTCAGCGGCTAAATGCATCTGATAATATCAGGATGCCGCCCACTTCTAATTTTAAGCCGGCTCAGGTAAGACACTTTATATCATGATACGATAGTCTCCTATATGGGAGGAGGTGATCCTGTAGATAACCTGGACCCAAACTATGTAGGGTAATAACCAACATTTTGTACCTTGCCCAGAAACTAATTGGCAGCCAGTGGAGTGATTTTAATATTGGTGTAATATGATCACTCCTGGATGTAATAGCGTCACTGGGGGGTGCGGATCGCACCAGGTGACACCCCAGAAAGGGGGGGTGACACCAAAGAAGAGAAAGTGACACCCGGCCACCGTGGTGCTTCCTGGGCCTCTGGCAGTGTGTGGGAGCTGGTTTCCCAGCTGCTGTGAGGCTTCCTGGGCCTCTGGCAGCGTGCAAAGCCCACATTCCCAGCTGCTGTGGGGCTTCCTGGGCCTCCAGCAGTGCATGGGGCCTGGTTTCTCGGCTGCCGCGAGGCATCCTGTGCCTCTAGCAGCCCACGGGGCCCACCCTCCAGGCTGACATGAGGCTTCCTGGACCTCCGGCAGCGCACAGGGTGCACCCTCCCAGTTGCTGCAGGGATTCCTGGGCCTCCGGCAGCGCACAGGGCCTGCCATCCCAGTGCTGTGAGGCTTCCTGGGCCTCCAGCAGCACGCGAGTCTTGCCCTCCCGGCTGCCATGGGGCTTCCTGGCCTCTGGCAGTACACAGGGCCCAGCCTCCTGGATGTTGTGGGGCTTCTTGAGTCTCCGGCAATGCACGGGGCCCATCCTCTTAGCTGCTGCAGAGCTTCCTGGGCCTCTGGCAGTGCACAGCGGGCCACTGTTCGGGCTTTTTGGGGTGGACGGGGCAAGCACATGTGACTTCCCAGTGCGTGTGCACGTACATGCCACTGTGCAGCACACGTGCCGGAAGTCCTGCCCCAGAAGCCCCCTCCCCCCGCACCAGGTGATACCAAGCTGGGGTATGCCACTGCCTGAATGTCCCAGTAATCTATCTGACTGCCATTTTTTGAACTAAGTGAAGTTTCCGGACTTGGTACTGAGGTAGCCCAATGTACAGCACATTGCAGAAGTCCAGCCTTGAGGTTATCAGCATGTACACTACCAGTTTATGGGTCCCCCTATCTCCCGCCACTCCGCAATATATTTTATTGATTTTTTAAACTTTCCCTCTGGAACACGGCTTCAATATGCTATCCAAATTTTCTGGAAACCACTTTTGCAAATGGCAGAGCTACGAGGAACTTTTTATACTTACATCCACTCCTGGAAGTCCAGGTAAACCTGGATTCCCTGGTTTCCCAGGTTTTCCTGGTGCCCCTTTTGGTCCCTGAAACCAAAACAATATGCAAACACAGTTGACATAACAATTGCAGAGATAAAACATCATGGTATAACTAATATGAAATATGGTGCTCAAGGGGTTTAGGGATACCCTGGACTGCCCAAAAGGCAAAGAAATTGGTTCTAATGTAGATCAGACCTGAACCCTCCCAGAATGACCAAACTAAGGCTATCTTACTTTGGAAATATTGTGAGATAATTTGACTAATTAGAAAAGATGGTAATGCTTGGTAAAGTGGGAGGAAATAGGAAAAGAGGAAGCCCACATTACAGGGGGATTAACTCCACATTGCAGAAATAATCCAGTTTGAAAGCACTTTAACTGTCATGGCTCAATGCTATGGAATTCTGGGAATTGTAGTTTGTTATAGCACAAGAGCTTTCTGTCAGAGAAGGGTCACACAAAAATACAATTCCCAAATCCCAGAGCATTGAGCTATGGCAGTTAACGTGGTGTCAAACTGGATTATTTCTGCACTGTGGATGCAGCCTCAGGCAAGAAATCCACAGCTCTGAGTCTGTAAGACTTGGGCAGGACTATTGATCACAGGGTATTTTGGAGGTCTCTCATTCACAGGGTCACCCTAAATCAAAGCCAATTTGACAGCAGTGAACAAAAACAGAATGATGATAAGGAACTGTTGTTGTATGGTGCCTTCAAGTGGTTTCTGACTTATGAACACCCAAAGAAGAACCTATAATGGAGTTTTCTCGACAAGAGTTGTTCAAAGGAAGTTTACCATTGCCTTCCCCTGAGGCTGAGAGAGTGTGACTTGCCCAAGGTCACCAAGTGGGATTCATGGCCAAGCTGGGAATCTAACCCTGGTCCCCAGAGTCACAGTCCAACACTCAGATCACTACAACATTAATATTTTCTTATGGTACTTGCTCCACAGCATGAGAGTCTGAATTTGTTGTTGATGCATGCCTTCAAGTTGTCTCCAACTTATGATGGCCCTAGCTGAACCTATCATGGGATTTTCTGGGGCTGAGAGGCTGTGACTCACCCAAAGTCACCCAATGGGTTTCCATGGCTGAGCAGAGAATCGAACCTTGATCCCTGAACTGCTTTGTCTCCGTGTTTCTCTTAAGAGTTTAGACATAGCATGCACACATGTCATTACCTGTTTGATGGTCTTAGACACAACCTTTCTCTTTCTGCATCAGTTAGTTTGCAATTAGAGTTTGTTCATTTTCTGTTTTCTAGTTTGCAGTTTTTTCTCTCTCCTCCATATTTGAAAACAGCACATGTTTGCAGAACCACGAGATGTAATAAAACCTTTTATAGTTAGAAATAGTATGGTATAGTGGTTTGAACATTGGATGACTCTAGAGATCAGGGTTCGAATTCTGGCTCCACCATATAAATCTATTGGGTGGCCCTGGGCAAGTCACATTCTCTCAGCCTCAGAGGATGGCAATGGCAAACCCTCTTTGAAGAAACCTGCTAAGAAAACCCCATGATAGGGTCACCTTAGGGTTGCCATAAGTCAGAAACGACTTGAAGGAACACAACAAAAACAATAGCTACTTAATATTTACAAAGAAGACTAAACCTGATTTTTCTATCCTCTAGACCCTGTGTGAGGTGTGGTGATGTGAGACTGGTTGCTGCTCACCTTTGGTTTGCCAATACTAAATACTCCACTTGTGAGATACGTTTTTATTTCTCACATCCCTCAATGTACATTATACAGTCTGATACCACTTTAACTGCAACAGTTCTGGATTTTGTTTTTGGATTTTTTGAATCCTGGGATGTGTAGTTTGGTGAGGTACTCAGGAGTAACTGCTGGAGAGCTCTAGTCCACTCTCCGGAACTGCAGCGCTACAGCTCTCTAGCAGAAAATTCTAAGCACCCAACTGCAGCGCTACAGCTCTCTAGCAGAAAATTCTAAGCACCCTGGATATAGCTGTGATAATTCTAGAGGGACCAAACTACTATAAGGTCTATACATGCTCCTTGTCAGAGTCTCCATGAACAAAATGAATAAGTACTTACCGGTGGACCAGGTAAGCCAGGTGGGCCAGGCTCTCCCTAAATATGTAATGAAAGATAACAGAATTAATATTAATGGCACTTCACATCTTACCTACACAATTGATCCCTCCTCCATGAATAAAACACCCGATAATTTCTCATAAGCGTGAAATATTTCTCATAGGGCTGGGGAAAAACCCAGTTACCTGTCCAACCCTTTTTTTGGTTTAAATTAATTAACTCTTTCTTTCTTTCTTTCTTTCTTTCTTTTGGCTTAAGCCAGTTCTTTGGTTTGTTTGTTTTTGCATTAATGTGTAGAACTATGCCAATATAGGACTAAAATGGAAAAGTCAGCAGCAAAATTAAATAATAATAATTTTAAAAGTTCACTTTTAAAGTAAGGTGTTTTGGTTGAACTTCATGTTAACTGAACGATTTATTTCTGAATGGCATTTCCTTCACTATAAAATAAAGTTATTAAAAGGAAGCAACTGACACTGGATACTAGTCTAACAATGAACAATTGCCATTAACCAGTTAAAGTTTAACAAAAGTTCAAAGAATATTTTTTTGTTCCAGTAAGAGGGTTAGAAAACAGTAATAATAACCAAAGTTTTAAAATAAATAAATAAATAAATGAAAACAATCATTTTTAAAAACAGGAGTTTGTTTTTTAAAGTAATTTGCTTTAAACTAGTCAACCCTGATTTCTCATAAGCTCAGTAACAAAATGGTGAGATTTGTAACATTCTCTGAGCTTGGATCTCAGTATTCTACTCTGATAGCTTTGGTTAATTCTCAACGAAAGCAAAAATCAAGATTTTAAAAAGCAAGTGTGCCACAGTTTTCTAAAGTGCAACATGCAATATACAACATAGTAGAAGCAGAAGTATTAATTTTGAATGTTAGAAATTCAATGTCTGAATTTTGATTTCCCATGATAAGATATGTTCCTCTGGTCTCCCAAAAAATCAAGAATTTCAAAATTTTCCCATCCTAAAATGGGGCAAGCCTGTCTGTTTAAATGACTCTAAACAAACCACAATTATAACTATCGTCCACTAATTAACTGCAATTTATATCTCCCAAACTTAAATTCCATTCCATAAGCATTAAATAATTCCCTGAATCTACATCCAGCTCCCAAACAAAAGCATTAGTTTTTTAAAAGCCTTAAAAACAAAGTCACAGACACATTATAATTCTTCAAGGCAGCTAAACTACTTCTCATCTGATTGACAGCATAGTATTTTACCCCTCTTCAAAATGTTCTCTAGGGTGTGTGAAGGGCCATTCTACCACATTTGGAGCCCCCCCGGGCCCCCAGTGGTAAAAAAATGGCACAATTTTTCAATTTTAGTGCCCCAAAATGGACATATGCCTTCTCAGGATATGTGGGTGACTTCTGCATCCTTCCTGTTGTTTGAAAAAGGTCTCTCCTGGGCCTAAAATGTCCCAGGAAGGCCCAAAAACATGGTGGGAATGCCACCCATGTCCCCTAGATGGTGCCTGGGGGCATTTTTTTGGGGGAATATATTTATTTATTAATTTATTTATTACTATTTTGCAGGAACAGGTACATTGGAGTGGTTAGCCCTTTCAGGTCTCCTGGACAGGGTGACCAGGTGTCATAATCACAGAGGAAGGCAAGACGCCAAAAAATGTAGGACATCGAAGAAAAATGTAGGGCATCATCGAATAAAAGCTAAAAACACCACCATAAATATAAATTAATGCTTCTAAGTCATGCTCAAAATAGAGGACATTTTGAAATTCCTCCTGGACACAAGGTTGAAATGGAGGCCATGTCCTGGAAAAGGAGGATGTCTGGTCACCCTGCTCCTGAAGGGCTGATGCACCCCACTAACCTTCCACTTTTGCCCACTCCTATATAAAAATAATCTGGGCTTTTTTACAGTCATTACCACCCGAGCATAAAAATATCTGGAATCACCTGCCTGAATAAATATCTTGCAAAGTGGATCGCCATACAAGTATTTCCAGGTATGTGTTGGCTGTTTGGGATTTCTTCCAACATTCTTCTGTTCAGGGTGCTTAAAGCCCATAATCTAAGCACACAGTCTCACCACGTCAAGACTATCCCAAACCCCAAGATTTCAGGACCAAAGCCTAATAAGCTTATCGCACAGTGTTCTCGTAACGTAATGAGTATGTAATGTGAATGGAACGGAACGGATTTTATTGCACGGTATGATCCTCATTGAGTTCCCATTCTGTGCTCTGACAGTCCCTAGCCTGTTCCAGGAGGAGAACTGTAAACATGTGTCCTCAGCCAGCAAGAACGCTTTCAGACCATTCAATATGATGTGTGTGCGATAATCCTACCTGGTCTCAATCTGTCCTCATGTTCTGATTGACTAAGGTCCTTTGCAGACTGCCAGAAATAGTGCAAATTGAGTCCACTTTAACTGTCCTGGCTCAGTACTAGGGAATCATGGGAATTGTATTTTTTTCTGAGACATTGAGCCTTCTCTGTCAGAGAGCTCTGGTGCCAGAATAAACTACAGTTCCCATGATTCCCTAGCACTGAGTCAGAGCAGTTCAAGTGGACTCAATTTGCACTATTTCTGGCAGTCTGCAAAGGCCTTCAGACAACCTCCTCCCCTCCCATCCTAGAATGTCGACAAACTCAACTCAACTCTTCCAGTGTTGAAACAAGGCAGGTACCACAGGTAATTTAAAAAATATATTTCTTTATTTTTTGTAGATTGAATTGCATCGTGTTTATGAGAAAAAACAATGAATGCTTGCTACTTAAACCTCTCGGTAGCATTCTTTCCAATGGAGACATAGGGTTTTTTGCAACTGTGAGCATGTGGCAATGAGGGACAACTGAGGAACTACTTTAGCGCCGGTACCGGTACAACAGTAAATGCAGTGTGATAATATGTGTTCTCATAATGTTACTATCATGTTATCAATAGTCTAATGCGGTAACACCCGTTCTCATATTGTTACGTTCCAGGGACTCAGTGGGAACGTTACAGGTACTGGTGCTATAAGCTTACATGACTGGGGGGAAGTTCCTTGTTATGATACAGTGGGCTTGTCCTGATGATATTACAACTGGAATCTGATAATGTTATTAACCATGTTAACCATACCCCTCCAGCATTTTACAGATTAAAACCGGGGCAGAGGTGACCAAGCAACATCACACCGTGGTCAAGTTGGCAAAATAATGAGAAAGAAAACAAACTAGGAGAGGATGCAGCAGTTTACTTTTGCCAGGATCTATTGGAAAGGGCAAGATTCTGCCTCCTCCTGATTTCTCTCCCATGCTCAGTTAACTGAGTACAGTCGGCCCTCCATATCCAAAGATTCTGCCATTTTATATAAGGGACACTATTTGGGACTTGAACATCCAAGGATTTTTGGTATCCATGGGGGGTCCTAGAACTAAACTTCAGCAGATACCAAGGGCCCATTGTACAAATTACTTTTGCAATTTGCAATTTGAACTCAGTTTGCAGCAATACACCCTACACCCCAACTTAGTGATGCCACTGACCACAGTCAGGCAATTAGGCATTGGAGAAATAGGCTGCTGAGAGCAAGCAGATTTTGGGTCTCTACAGACCAGCCCAAAGGGCCAGCCTGGAGGCAGGGATGGGGAGGGGTAGCCGCACGCCAGCCACCCCAACCCCAGGCCAACGACGTCCTGACGCGCTGCGCTGGAAGGGGCGAGAAAGAGCCATGCACCAGCTCTTAGGGTGGCCTTTTGCCGCCCCTGAAAGGAGCAGCATTTTGCCACTCCTTTCAGGGGTGGCAAAAGGGAGGATTGGGGCCGTGGCACGCAGTCGCCGTGGTCCTGATCCGTGGCTAGCAGGGGCGGCCCAGAGCCGCCCGTCTGCATAGCCCATTTGTCTACCTTCCTTCCCCACTACCTCCTATCCCCACTTAAAATTGAATTGTGAATTTTAAATCATTAATTTTAAATGTGGATTGTTTTAATACATGTATTTATTTATTTATTTATTTAGTCCATCCATTTATTTATTTATTTATTTATTTATCATGTCCTTTTAAATTGTATATCTGTCCTTCAGCAATAGCAATAACATTTACATTTTGAACTCAGCACTCTCTAAGCGGTTTACAATGTGTTAACCAATTGCCTCCAATATGCTGGGTACTCCTTTTACTAACCTATGAAAGGATGGAAGGCTGAGTCAACCTTGGAGCCCTACTTGGGATCGAACTCACAACCTTATGGCTGCAGTACCACTCCGTCACCAGGGCTTTTAAACTGATGTGTATTTTAACTGATGTGTTTTAACTGATGTGGTGTGTCTGTTAATTGTTGTTGTCCCCCACCCCGATCCATGGGAAGAGCCTGGTAAGAAATAACAACAATGACAACAACATGGAAAAAGTGCATTTGGTAGCACAGTGCCTCAACAGGATTCTACTTCAGTGTGCAAGAGGACAAGAGCCAACTCCACCCAATACCACATACCCCACCACCACCTATACACTCGTCCCTCTACATTTGCTGGAGTTAGGGGCACAGGACCCCTGTGAATATGGAAAAATCGCAAATAACAAAATCACTGTTTTTGCCTGAGAGAAAACCTCTCTAGGAATCTCTAGATCAGGGGTAGGCAACCTTTTTGAGCAGGGGGCCGGGTTGCTGTCCCTCAGACAATTGGGGGGCCGAAGCACCAACAATAAATGAATAAATAAAATAAAAATTAAAAATTAAAAAAAAAATAAACAAATATGCATGCACACTCTCTCAGCCCCAGAAAAGCCATGGCAAAACCCCTGTGGAGATTCTACCAAGAAAACCCCAAGAACAAGTAATAACAACAATAATTAACATCATCATGGCGGGCAGTGGCGGCGGCGGCAGGACCGGCCTGGGGCCAGTCCAAAGGCCTCGGGGGGGCCACATCCGGCCCCCGGGCCTTAGGTTGCCTACCCCTGCTCTAGATCCTCCAGTGCAACTCTGTGGTCAACATCTGCCAGACATTGACCATAGAATTGTGATGGAGACACTACAAATGCCTGGTAGAGTGTTCTCTCTAGGAATCTCTGGTCCTTCAGTGCAACTTTTGGTTAAAGTTGACAACAGAGTTGTGCTGGAGAACCTAGAGATTCCTAGAGAGAACGTATTAATAAAATCCATGAATAATCAAATCTGCAATTATGGAGGGACGAGTGTATTTTCAGCCTTCATAGACACAGTGCAATAGTCTGAAGGGAGAATATAAGCATTTTCATCTCAGCATCTCACCCAGGGGGAAAATATGGAGATGGGGGGGGATGAGGGCATTTCCCCCAAATCAGAATTTTACCTTCCTCTCTGTGAAATTTTCCTTCAGTCTCAAAATTTCTAGCATTGTTCTAAATTAAAACTTCAGTTGAGTATTTACAAATGTAGTTTCAGCATCCAAAGAAAAAATGCAGGCACAGATACTGAAGACTCATAGACAATTTCAATGTTTCACTTTTGAACGCTATAAATTTGGGGTCTGATGAAAATTTCATGGGAAGGGCCATTCTTATGGTGTGAATCCCTTCATTCCCCCCCCCCCCCCAATCTCGATAGCTGCACATCTGCCACAGAATCCAGGATTTTCCTTCCCTACAAAAGTACTATTTCTGTTTGAAAGTATATATCATGTTTTCTGTCAGGAGGAAAGCACCACAAATAAATGCACTATTGTGTAAAAATGAGAGGAACAAATAACAACGCTAATGCATTCTGAACCTTAAGAACATGGTTTATAACAGGATGCAACCAGCATAAAACATAGGAAGGTTTCAACATAAATTTGATCATAGAGAATGAGTTCCCACCGGTATCTCCCAGCAATAAAATCCCTTCTTGTTAAGAACTGCATTTGGAACAAAATGCCCCAGAGCTAGGCAATATTTTATCAGTCTCATGTCAGTTGGAAAAAGTTCTAGTGGGGAAATAGCCATGCAGAAAGTTTGGGCTCTTTGGACTTTACTGTTCTGTTGTGCAATGTTTCTCAAAATATCTGATATGGGGGACTCACAGTCCCCCACCCCACCCCTGACGAGCCTGGAAAGGCTACCATTTTTGTGCTCATTCGCATGGCAGCATCTACACTGCAGAATCAATGCAGTTTGACACTGTTTTAACTGCCATGGCCCCATACTATGGAATCTTGGGATTTGTAGCTTTGTGAGATATTTAGCCTTCTGTGTCAGAGAGCTCTGATGCCACAACAAACTACAAATCCTATGAATCCATAAGATGGAGCCATGACAGGTAAAGCGGTGCCAAAGTGCATTAATTCTTCAGTGTAGCAGCAGCCTACAATTGTTTCTTTTCCCCTTGAAATTTGCCAATGGTGGAGTGTTAATGTAAGAGACACCACATGGAGCAGCAATCTACTAAGACCTGAGAGTTTCCTGCCCTGAGCACTGCCAAGAACATTTGTAGATACCAGCAAGCATGCTAGAAAATATAGGCTTGCATTCTGTCTTGCAGTCACAGATTTGTAACTGAGCATTACGGATCTATAACTGCTCCATATTCAGTTACATAGACACAATCATGCAACTGTTGCCATAATCATAAATGCCCCCCTCAAGCCCACCGTACCAGCCAGCGGCTGCATTGACCAAAGGAAGTCTGTTCAGATGCCAACCAGGGTGCAAAGAGGATGCCATTTTTAGCTCCCTCAGTGAAGGAGGCCCTGGGCGGACTTGGCTTCTGGGTAGCCAAGGATGGCTCAGGGAGGTTGGGAATGGGACTGTGGGAGAGAAGAACTGCAACTAAACTGGGCTGAGGGTGCATCTACACTGTAGAAATAATGCACCTTTTAAAGTGATGTGGCTCCATCCCATGGAATCCTGGGATTTGTAGTTTTACAAGGTAATTAGCCTTCTCTACCAAAGAGAGTTGGTGCCTCAGCAAACTACAAATCCCAGGATATTGTAGGATGGAGCCATGGCAGTTAAAGTGGCATCAGACTGCATGATTTCTACAGTGTAGATGCACCCTGAAAGACAGGGAGCAGACTGGGAAAAGATGAGTGAGATACAGTATGGATTTTGAAACAGAGAAGAATTGGATTTGACAGAAATAGCATCCGGATTGGAGAGAGACAGGATAGCCATTCGGAAGGGAAAAGTGACTCTGGTTGTGGAGAGCATAATAGACTGGGATATTCATATATTGTCCTGTTGAGCTTCAACAATGCTATACGTATTGTTTTTATTTTAAGAACTGCCTCTGACAAGTCTGATAACCTTATCAGGCTATGCATATCAATGTGAAACCACCACAGGGACACAGCCACAGGTCCATACTTAAGGGATCACCCTGAGGCCCAAGTACCCCATCCAAGAAGGGATTGTGAGGGGAACAAGTGGAAGGATTCCAAGGGCAGAACTACACGGATCCAGCTCAAGGAAAGGGATCTGTCACACCCTCCCACCAGCAAGCGAGGCTACAACAATCAGAAGTAGGAACCCTGTCCCAATTCCTCATTACAGCCTTACCTGATGGTAAGACTCAACTCTGATCCTGGATGACCAGGTTTCAGCAGTGGCCAGGAGTGCATCTGCACAGCTAAAAATTGTGTGCCAGCTGTGCCTCTTCCTTGAGATATCAGATCTGGCTACAGTCAGCTTGGTTACATCCCATTTGGACTACTGTAATGCACTCTATGTGGGGCTGCTTTTGGAAACTGCTCAGAAACTTCAGTGGGTTCCAAATGTGGCAGCCATAATACTGACAGGGGCAAGTTATAGCGAGCACATAACTCCCTTGTTGGAACACTGGCTACTGGTTCATTTCCGGGCACAATTCAACGTGCTGGTCACGACTAGTAAAGCCCTATATGGCTTAGGTCCAGACTATCTGAAAGACCGTATCTCCCCATAGGAACATGCATGGGTCCTAAGATCTTCATGGAAAGGGTTTCCCTGGTCAACCACCATGCCGGGCTTGCTTGGTGAGGACATGAGAGAGAGCCTTCTCAGTGGTTGCCACCCTTTGAAACTCCCTTCCACAAGAGACTAGAATGGCCTTTTCCCTGGCTTCCTTTCACCGGCAGGCAAAGACATCCTTTTTCAAGCAGGCTTTTAATATATAATCATGTCAGGGATGCTTTTATACAGGTTCTGTGCTTTCGTTATGTTTTTAACTTTTGTATGTTTATGCAATGTTATACTGTTTTTAACTAGTTGATTTGAAATGGTTTTTTTTTTAAATTCTATTGTAAAGTTTTAAAATGGTTTCATTTGTGAGCCGCCTTGGGTCCCTTTATGGGAGAAAGATGGCATAAAAATGAAATAAATAAATAATAATAAATAGGAGGGAACAGACCTCATTTATTCAATGTGTCTGTTAAAGTAGGTTTGATGCAACGAATTACAGACATTTTTCTGATTCTGTTGCAAGGAATTACAGAAAATTTTCTATGATTACAACTGAGTTCAATTGAGTTCAATTGAGCTTTCCCTTGGGTCAATTGACACAGGATGAACTGTAGCCTAGAAAACACTGAAAGGGAATCTTTATCCCTCCCCATACACACACTTTTATCTCCTTGCTCCTACAAAAGGCAGAATCATAGGAATTTTGATCTTTTGGAGCAATGCAGTAGGAAGGTTAAATTATCTCTTTTGAGAGATGAAGCATGAGCCGGCACTTGAACCCACGATGTGATAGTGTTTCTTCTGAGTTTAGTAAGGCCACAACCCTATAACTCCTAAAGTAATTTTTAAAAGTTTAGTTGTGCTAAAGAAAGAATGATGTTATCCCTCATTATGCTGCAACTGTATGTAATAGTGTTATACATTTGTTATTGGGAAAGAGACTAATTCCAAGTAACTAGAGACATGTTAGTCTGGAATATCAGTTCATAAAGGGATCTTGCAGCACCTTTAAAATTAACTGTGCAAAAGAAGTTGTAGCATAAGCTTTCATAGACAAGGTCTACTTCCTCAGATGCATGGAGTGAACCTATGCCCAGGTAGGACCTTTACAGACCGTATGAATACCCATAGAAATGCAAATCTTGTGAATATGGTGATGAGGTGACAAGTTCAGTTTTAATGGTGGTCACTGAGGGACAAACTTCACATTCCAATACGCCCTTCATATCGTTCACCCACTATGGCCTTAGGCAACATGCAGTTGGCCCTCTGTATCCACAAATTTCTTATCCATGGATTCAACCATCCACAGCTTGAAAATGTTATATATATATATATATATATTCCAAAAGCAAACCTTGATTTTTTCCATTTTATATTTTACTATTTTACTATGCCATTGAATTTAATGGGACATGAGCATCCACAGATTTTGGTATTCATGGAGGTCCTGGAACCAAACCCCAATAGATACCAAGGGCTCACTGTAATAACAGAAACTGTCACCATTTCTTACTCATTTTGGGGGGAAGAGAAGGAGGGGATCACAATTCAGACCATAGAGAAGTAGCTGACCTCAGCTCAGGTATGGAAGAAATTAGGTGCTTGTGAGTACTTATCCCCACCAAAACGAGGATCTCCTCCTGTCCCACTATGGCAACAAGTGTGTGGACCTTCTAGATCAGGGGTAGGCAACCTAAGGCCCGGGGACCGGATACACCCCCCCGAGGCCTTTGGACCGGCCCCAGGCCAATCCTGCCGCTGCCACCGCCCGCCATGATAATATTGATTATTGTTGTTATTACTTGTTCTTGGGGTTTTCTTTGCAAAATCTCCACAGGGGTTTTGCCATGGCTTTTCTGGGATTGAGAGAGTGTGCATGCATATTTTTTTTAAATTTTTAATTTTTTAAAATTAATTTTTATTTATTTATTTATTTATGGTGCTTTGGCCCCCCAATTGTCTGAGGGACAGCAACCCGGCCCCCGGCTCAAAAAGGTTGCCTACCCCTGTTCTAGATGTCTTCATGGTTCCTGCGTGAGACTTTATTCCTCAAATCTCCCCACTAGACACCACCACCCTAGAATAACTGCTGCCACCACAGATGCCAAGTGTTTAAATTCAAGCTTTCCCATATCCCTTATGTAGTCTTCTCAGAGATATAAGTGTATAATTAAAAAATGATTTGTTGAACAGATATTGAACAGAACAACAAAGATAACTTACTTAATACATCTAAATCCTGACTGACACTCATTATAAGTCACATCTCTTATTCATATTCCTAACTTCAACATTCATTTTGTGCACACACTCTCTGCCTCATATTCTGACTCCATTAATATTGTCAGACTCATCTCTCACTCTAACTCCTCTCAGCTCCTAACAGACTTAACTATCATAAACTCCATCCTTTTCAAAATCCCATTGAAACACAGCCAGTCACCAATTACTGGGAAATTACTGTTGAGTCAATTTGTACTCTATAAAGAGAGCTATAAAGATTCGGGGTTTTCCCCCTCCCATTTGGAATTTCATTATCTTATCATTGATTACCCATAAAAACTATTGCAAAATTTTAGAAACAGAGGCACAAAAAAAGTTACAAAACCAGATCTCCGCATCGCCTAATGTCTAAAAATCCACATTGGGTTGATCAAAATGTAAAGCATGTTTCAACAAGGTGCACACTTGGAAAACCATCCCAGTAATGATTTGTAAAGCACTGTCTTATCCCAGGGCTTGAAATTGAGTGGGGAAAACCATCAGTGACTCTGTGGTCACTTCCCCCACTAAGGAAGAAGTCTCAATCAGAAAGTATGTTTGAAAATAGCTGTGTGTTCAGTGTTGGAGGAAAAAATGCTTGAGACTTCCCCAAAAAGCAAACATGAAAGACTCAAGTTCTCTGTAATAATTTGCACGTCTTCACATTTCAACAACCACTAGCAGTTCTAAGGGATACTGTTAGACTGCCTGGCCAAAGCTCCACCTTTTTTCTATCCTCTATCATGGCCCAATTGCAGGCTGCCCCATACTTACGTCTATGCCATCCTTGCCAGGTGCTCCTGGAGGTCCTCGTGGTCCAACGGGGCCTCTTGGTCCCGGTCTCTGAGAAATGAAGAAGAAAAGCGAAGTCTGGCTTCAGAATTCAAAGACATAGCCATGTTAGTCTGGAAAATTAGTATGCAAAGGGATCTTGTAGAACCTTTGAGACCAACTGAAAGAGAGACGTTGGTGGCATGAGCTTTCATAGACTTGAGCCTACTTAGGCTTCAAAGAAAGTGTATCGAAATAGATCAGATACTTCAGAGACAAGAAAAGACTTCAGATACCCTGGTCTGGAACAGTCACCAAGGGAACCCTAAGCCAGAGCTTGAAAAAAATTACTTTTTGGACTGCAAGGGTCACTTTCAACCTCTTCTCCTAGGTCCACTAGTGGATAATTCAACATGCTCAGATCATAAAAGTGCATCTACACTCTAGAAATAATGGAGTTTGACGCTACTTTAAGTACTGTAGCTCCATCCAGTGGAATCCTGGGATCTGTAGTTCTACAAAGTCTTTCATCTTCTCTGCTAAAGAGTGCTCATGCCTCTCAAAACTTCAAATCCAAGGATTCTGTAGGATGGAGCCATGGCAGTTAAAATATTGTGAAACTGCATTAATTCTATGATTTAGATGCAGCCTAGGTGAGAAGTTCTTAAGGCTTTTTGTGCCACTGACTGCTTGGGTGGTCTGGTGAAGCCTATAGATCCCTTCTCAGAATAGCAGTGGGTCAATTGGCTTCACCCCTTCCCTAACAGTGGGTCTGAAAACTATAACAACGTCAAAGTGCCGATAAGCTTAGGTGATATTTCAAGATATCTGCAACAGCTGTGATGTGATATGAAAATATCTAGGGCTTCTCCTAGTGGCAAAGTCATAGGCACTGCTAATACCACCATGCGTTGTCACTCACATTCATCATTAAAAGAAATGCTAAATTTCATTTAGAGAGGTTGGTGAAAATAAAGATGTCATTGTTTTCCTATTCAAGTTGAGACCTACCCCCCGCTCCTCCCGGAAATCTATCCATAGACCTTTCTGTGGACATAGATTAAGAATCTCTTAAATTTATCGCGTGGCACTTAAGGGACGGGAATGGAACAGAACGCAAGGGAACGGAACGGCGGCATTCTCCCGTGCAGTAAAATGCGTTTTTGCTCCGTTCCGTTCCCTTGCGTTCCGTTCCGTTCCCGTTCTTCGAAGTGCCATGCGATAAGCTTATCTGTTGTAAAGAGACTCCATGCACCCAGATTGCTTTCTATCTAGTGATTTGCTTCTGGTTCTTTGGAGTGGGGAGTTCCATACTGGAAGTAGACATCACATTTCCCCCCAGTAATCCAGGCTTCTCATTCAATATCCTCAAATACGAAAATCCGTTCCTCATGCTGTTCAACCAGCTAAAATTTATTGTACTTTCCACCAAACTCAAGAGTGGTATACACAACTTATCCCATTCTGTCCCAGCTCACTACATTAGAAGTTGGTTAGGCTGCGAGATGTAGTCACTTAGTCAAGAGCACCCTTTACCGTTCATAGCTGAGTGGGAATTTGAACCCAGGTCTCTCCACTCAACACCCCATCCTGTATGAGCCCTCAAATGTTTTATTGGTTCCTGTCTTTTATCATTGTCTCTTATCATTGCCTGTCCATCCATAAACTTTCAAATTTGGGATTCAGTAGCTTTGTAGACTTTGAAGCTTCTTTCTTTTCCTCCATTCTGATAAATGGGTCATGGGCCTCCTTGCTTTGTTGAACAGAACAGAATTTGCAATGTAGAAATTTTTTTTAACTCACTTAAATTCCAATTATTTTAATTGCACATTTTAAGCTGTCCCTGGATTTTGCTGTTCTACAGACGGTAGACTCTAATAACCACCTTCTAATGATGTGTTGGGGGAGTGGGTAGCAGGGAGGGAGCACACCTATAGTTACAAAAATGTGCAAATTATTCTATCCGTAAGACCAAGAGAAAAGAAAGCCATTCATTCCCAGTGAGTTGCACTGAATTCTACACAGAGGCTGGATCTGAATGCCTGCAGTGTTTGGGGTTTTTTGCTTTAAGGTAGGAAAAATGCAATAAATGTTTTTCTACATGGAAGAAAGAGAGCCCTAGAGAGAGTGTAACTTGCAACCAGCCTTTGAGCCACAAAGGTTTCATTGTACAGGAAGGTTTGCTCACAGCCGAGGAAGGGGCGACTCCAGATTCCTGAACCTGTCTGCGGGAAAGCTTCTTTTGATAATTTTAGAAAGAAAAGGATCCCTGTAATTTCTCCATTAGCTGGTCATGAACAGTCCTTGCAGGGTGCTCTTCAGTAATAGAAATTTCACTGTGTGTGTGTATTGGGGGTGCAATTTGACAAAAGGCTATATTTCTCTGAAATGTGAGTTCAGACTAGACAGACTTGACCAGCTGGGTTGAGGGGACCAACCAAGGTAGAGGCCAGAAATGTGAAACACTAGAGGTTTTGTTCACTGTGAAACTTAATGCTTCCATATAAAGCAACACAGGTTCCTTGCAAGGAAATCCCTCCATCATCCATATGTTCCAGTGAGGGGAAAAAAATCTTGACATTATTTGAATTAAGGCAGCTGAGGTTGTGTCATGGCCCATCAATTAAAAGCCTGGCATCTGAATATATCCAAAAGTACCTATATCAGAATCTAGCAAAATTTTCATAGGCTAGTTGTGCAATCACAATCCCTGAAGAATTTTAGGACATGAACAAACCTTAGAGGAAAGAGCAAATCTTAGAAGAGCCCATTCAACTCATCTGTGGATACCATTTGATGAA
This sequence comes from Phrynosoma blainvillii, assembly GCA_026167975.1. Lineage (NCBI taxonomy): Eukaryota > Metazoa > Chordata > Lepidosauria > Squamata > Phrynosomatidae > Phrynosoma > Phrynosoma blainvillii. The sequence continues at coordinate 306,141,257 of JANUYF010000004.1, read as the reverse complement.
TCATACGGATTAATTGCTTCTTCATCAAGTATCCAATTTTACAGTTCAATCCCTTCCATGTTGATCCAGAAAGCAAATCCTGTTAGTTTCAGTGGAACTTTCCCCCTAAGCAATTGTGCATATAGGAGTACCATCTCATATACTCTTACACAAAAATTAAGAATCCAAAGATATAGGTTTTTGTGGGGGTTTTGGGCTGTGAGGCAGTGTTCTAGAAGGATGTATTCCTGACATTTCACCTGCATCTCTGGCTGGCATCTTCAGAGAAATTCAGGAATATATTCTTCTAGAACACGGCCTCACAGTCCGAAAATCACACAAAAACCCATGGATGCCGGCCATGAAAGCCTTTGACTTTACATCAAAGATATAGCCATGTTAGATAGAGAGATCTTGTAGCATCTTTGAGACTAACTGAAAGAAAGAAGTTGGCAGAATTAGCTTTCGTAGACTTCAGTCTACTTCCTCAGATCCATTTGAGGAATGAATCTTGCATCTCATTGTGTGAGAAAGGTGGGGATATAAATCCTTGAAATAAATAAATGTCTACGAAAGCTCATGCTGCCAACTTCTTTAAGTTAGTCTCAAAAGTGCTAAAAGATCTCTCTACATACAAAAGTTGAGTGATACTTTTTCGAGGGATGCAGATGTTCACTCCAGAAGATAGAGCTAGCGCAAACCATTAAATGCTCAAGACTGCCCCAGCTTTTTGGAAAGGCAGAATTAAAAGGGGAAAAAAAAAATCTTACCTGAGCTGAGGAGGTAGCCAAAAGCTGAAAAAGAGATAAGAATCCAAGAGCTGCAAATCTGGCCATAGTTATCACAAGATTCTCAGCAATGAAAGAATGCAGAAAATCCTCCCTCTTCCTTCTCCTGGTCTAATGATCCTGTTCTTTGCTTCTCAAATGTCCACTCCTAGATCTCCTCCACTTCCAGAGAAACCTGGGTCTCCTGGTTTGACAAGATGCGCACACACACACACACACACAAGGCAAAACTCAGATGGAAAAAAGAAGCAGGCTACTGAGAAAGGGGAAGAGGTGGAAGAGGGCTGGACAGAGTCAGGAAAATGGGCGTACAGTCACAGCTCAAGATTTTATTTTAGCCTGCTGTGTTCCAGCCACAGGGCAGCAGGAAAAAGGGGCCCATGGGCAAAGAATAAGGCTCAGTTTGACTTTACTGATTTATTGACTATGACAACATCCAGAATCCACAAAACAGTGATGCCTTGATTGGGCTAACCAAAATGCACAAAATACATGTTGCAAGAGCGACACAATAGTAATACCTTGACTGGGCCAACCAAAATGCACAAGACACGTTGCAAGCTTTTGAAGCTCCACTGGCTTCTTCCGTCAGGCAATGATGTGTACCTTCATTTCCAACTTATAGTGACCCTAAGGCAAACCTATCGCGGGGTTTTCAGATGTGTTCAGAGGTTTGCCATTGCCTTCCCCAGAGGCTGAGAGTGTGTGACTTGCCCAAGCCCACCCAGTGGGTTTCATGGCTGAGCTGGGAATCGACCCCTGGACTCCATAGTCCAACACTTGAACTCACTAAGCCACACTGGCTTTTTGGGTCATCAGGCAAAGGTGATTAAAATAATACAGGAGGAAGAAAAATTATGATGGTGTTAACTCACAGGCCTGCATTTTGTCAAGATGCTGTTGCTGTTGTCTTCAATTAAGATGGGATGAGGGGATATCCCCTTTGCCTGATGAAGAAGCCAGTGGAGCTTTGAAAGCTTGCAATGTGTATTTTGTGCATTTGGTTGGCCCAATAAAAGTATGGCTGTTTTGTGGATTTGGGGTGTTATTGTACTCTGCTGTATGGCCAACACGGCTACCCCTGGGTATGATTTATTGACTGTTCACCCAGGATGGTTCTCCCAAAAAAGTCAGTTTTTCTTCAGTACCACTCACAAATGTAACTTCAATACACAGATAACCTGCTGTCATTACTTCTGTCCACCAAAAAATGGAACCACTGTCAGCTGTACCTATAACAGATCAATTAACACACCGAGAGGTGTCTGAACTACACAGTAATAGCAGCTTGAAACCACTTTAACTGTCATAACTCCTTTCTATGGAAACTAGGGGTTTGTCACTTGGGAAAGGACTCAGAATTCATTGCTATTATATATTTCAGGGGAGTACACTAAAGCTTTTGAGAGTAAGAGCTAATCCACACTGCAGAAATAAACCAGTCTGACCCCAATTTAATTGTCATGGCTCCATTCTGTGGAATCCTGGGATTTGTAGTTTGTTGATGTATTCAGTCTTGTTTCTCAGAGCTCTGGTGCCTAAACAAGCTACAAATCCCAAGATTCTGCAGGACAGTTGTGGCATTTAAAGTGGTGTCAAACTACTTTATATCTGCAATGTGCATATACCCTAAGTCCCTTAGCAAACTACAAACTCCAGGATACCATGGGAATGATGTCATGTCTGTTGAAAGTGGTACCAACCTCTTCTAACCCTTTAAGGTTTGTTGTTCTTGTGTGCCTTCAAGTTGTTTCCAACTTATGGCAACTCTAAGGCAAATCTATCTTGGGGTTTTCTTGGTAAGAGTTGTGCAGAGGTTTGTCATTCAGATCCTCTGAGGGTGAGACTGTGTGACTTGCCCAACCCCTTTTAATGTAGACCAAAGTTTCTCTCTGGGATCCTAGGGGTTATGTGAACAATGGTGATGGTTGGGGGGGACGACACTATTTGAGCTGTAGATACAATTTTTAGGCAACAATTCCCTTAAAATTATTTCAAGGGTTTTCCCCCAGGCTGAAAAGGCTGGTGTATAGTGTTTACTCATAAGAATCTGTAACCATGAATAAATAAGACTGGTCAGGGTATGTAGTATGCAAATTTATTTTATCTCACCCTTCTCCTTGCAAATTACCCAAGGTGGTAGCAAAGTAGATTTCCTATCTATCAACTGATTGATAATGACACTATCAGTGATGACTGAATAAGGCAGAATAGATGAACTACTATGTTCACAGGTGCCCTTTTAAGTTGCTCTGTCGAGAAATCTGAAGTGTAACTACACAGCGAGTTTGATACCACTTTCACTGTTGTGGCTCCATTCTAGGGAGTCCCAAGATTTATAGTTTGGAGCATTCGTTAAAATATTCTGCTAAGGAATTCTAGTCCTCTCCTGAACTACAACACTAGACTTTCTAGTAGAGAATGCAAAGGACCATGACACAAACATTTTCTCCTTTGCTTGTCACAAGAGGCAGGAAAGTGTAAATGTGGTCTTAAGAAAAAACAATCCCATCTTAATCAATGCATTCCCATGGCTCTCCAGTGAGAAAAATGACTATTTTCTTATGTGTTGGAAGTAGCAAGCTCCAAGGGGATCTGCCAGCCGGTAGTATCAGTCACTGATCAGATAGCAAGAATTCCTGTTCTGAGTATGTATAAATAGCATACATATATTCTTGTATAAATAACAGGCATATAAAAAGTGTATTTATTTTATGTGACTTCTAACTGCCTACATACCACCTAAAGGGCACAGTGAAATTATTTAGGTTTCTGCAGACCTCATTCAGCAGAACAGGCCATAACCCAATCATAAGATTAAATGTAGGATGTGGGGGAAGACTTTATGCACAATAGTGCATGAGTGTGAGCTGTCAGTGTGGTACAGTGTAATATTACGTATTTACTTAAGCAGCTGACCCATGAATCCAGATGTCCCAAATTCAAGTCACGCATGTCCAATTCACTAGTGGACCCTTTGTTGTTGCTGTGTGCCATCAAGTCATTTCTGACTTATGGCGATCCTAAGGCCAATCATGAAGTTTTCTTGGCAAATTTATTCAGAGATGTGAAGTCGTAGGCTTTCATGGCCGGCATCCATAGTTTTTTTGTGGGTTTTTTCGGGCTGTGTGGCCATGTTCTGAAAGAGTTTCTTTCTGACGTTTCGCCAGCATCTGTGCTGGCGAAACGTCAGAAAGAAACTCTTTCAGAACATGGCCACACAGCCCGAAAAAACCCACAAAAAAAAAATTATTCAGAGATGGTTTGCCACTGCCATCCTCTGAAGCTGAGAGAATGTGACTTGCCCAAAATCACCCAGTGGGTTTCATGGCCAAGCTGGGAATCAAACCTTGGTCTCCAGAGTCATAGTCCAACTCTCAAACCACTATCCCATGCTGGCTCTTTTGTTGTTATATGTCTTCAACTAACTTTGACTCATGGTGAGTCATATGACTTATGACTATACCCAGTAGTTGCTAGTTTGCATCTCTCTCTTAAGAGTTTAGGCACAGAATGCATACATGTCACTACCTGTTTAAATAATAATAATAATAATAATAATAATAATAATAATAATAATAATAATAATAAATTTATAGCCCGCCCAATTACAAGGAATTCAGGTGGGTTACAGCAATAAAAGTGCATGGAATACAATAAAATAAAAAATTATTCCCTTCCCAACACCCCTCCCCCCACAAATATAAAAAGATTAAAAATGGGGGGGGGGGAAGATAACTGGTGGATAGAGCGACGTAGATCACCTTGCGCAGGGAGAGGAGTTAAGTTGGGAAGGCCTGCCGGAAGAGATCCATCTTAAGAGCTGGAAGAGATCCATCTTAAGAGCCGGAAGAAAGCGATCCCTTAAGTACTCTAGTGCCAAGCCATGTAGGACTTTAAAGGTAATAACCAACACCTTGTACCTTGCCTGGAAACTAAATGGCAGCCAGTGAAGGGACTTCAGGACTGGTGTTATATGGTCATTACTAGAAGTACCTGTAATCAACCTGGCTGCCATATTTTGTACAAGCTGAAGTTTCCGAACTTGGCAAAAGGGTAGCCCCCGGTAGAGCACATTAAAGAAGTCTAATCAAGAGGTTAGCAGTGCATGTACTACTGTTTCAGTGCATGCACTACTATTGATGGTCTTAGAGACACTCTTTCTCTCCTCCATGTTTGAAAAATGTTGGTACAGCATGTCACCATGAGATGTAATGTAACCCTTTATAGTTGGAAATAACATGGTATAGTGGTTTGAGAATTGGACTACTACATGGTTTGAATTCTGGCTCAGCCATATAAACCCACTGGGTGGCTCTGGGCAAGTCACACTCTCACAGCAATGGCAATGACAAACCCTCTCTGAAGAATCCTGCCAAGAAAACCCCATGATAAGCTTTCCATAAGTCAGAAATGGCTTGAAGGCACACAACATCATCATCATAAAGAAGAGGACACAAAAAGGAAAATCAAGACTTAATTCTGGCCCATTGTTCCAATGCAAATGAATGAGGGTAGGAGAGGGGAAAACAACTGGAACCTCCTGCTTTTTACATTTAAGAATGTGTGTTAAAAGTCTGAAAATATTATTCTGCCAAGAGAGCTTTGCAAGTGGGTTTACCCATTTCCCTCCCTCTTGATCCTGACCATTTTGAAGATGAAGGGAACTACCAAAGCTCTGCATCCAAAGGTTAAGACTTTATTTAAGATAAACAAGGTTAACTTAACAAATGGATTCTTCTCAGTTACGTAGTAAATGCTGAAAAATGTGTTCACAAAGTGGCTGAAACTGTATTTCTTCCCTCTCCCTCAAAAAAAACAACAACTCATTTCTGTTTAAATTTTAGACTGAGTCATTTTAAAAAGTAGAAACAGAAGAATATTTTTAAAGAACAGAGACTATCAGGTTTGCGAGCCACCACTTTTAGAGGCTCCTCTCATTACCTTGAATTCAGATTACCTTTGAGTTTATAACTGGGGTGCACCCATGCACTGCATACAGTCAGCCAGAGATCCAAGTGTGCTCCCCAGTGCCCCCACATGCCATAATGGTGTTGGGTTTGTTTTTTTTTTTTTTGCTATACAATTGCACTCCCAGAAGCTTCTGGGAGGGTGTGATTGGCTATTTAAAGTCTATTTTACCCCCACCCACCCCGGTGGACCTGTTTTAGAAATGAAACATCTTTCTTTACGAACAGGACTTGAGCTTCCATTCGCTTCTAGTTTTGAAAAATTGGCAGATGCGATCTGCTAAGGTTTAAGGAAGCGTGAAAATGACCCCCAGGCTCTCTGAAGTTGCTCCCTCCTGCTTTATAAACAGTTATATTTTTAAAAAATTGTGGGAAGAACCAGTCACACAAGCTGCAGACTGAATCTTGTCTGTGAAAAGGTATGCCCTATTACCTTGCCATTAACACTAGTAGAACTACACTACCCTTATCTGGGATAGCTACTCTTCTCCTTCAGGACTTGCTATAGCGTTTCCTGTTTCTTTTGCTGTATTCTCATGTGCTTTATCCTCTCTCTTTTCTTCCATGCCCTCTTCTTTTTATCCTCTGTGATCATCAACCTCTCTTTCAATGGCTGGTTGGCTTTCACAGGGCTGAGATCTCTCCTTTTCAGGGGAAGAGGTAGTTTCTTGTTCATGGTTTTTGTCCTGGGTATGGCCATCTAGTAGAGGTACAGGCTCAAAGCTTATTTGGGAATCAACCAGTAAGTCCACGCTTGTGCTTCTGCAGTTGGCCAGAGCAGATGCAGAAGGATCAACATCTATTTTGGCTTCATCTTGAGAGACCTGATCTGTCCTCTCAATGATGGGGATGGAGCAATTTGTTGCCTGGCCCTTGGAAGGTGTCACCTTCTCAGGCATTCCTGTGGCATCATCCCCTGGTGACATCTCCTCAACCTTTCGTCTTTTTACCACCGCACTGACCAATTCAGACTCCTTTATATTTCTACTATCTCCATTGCCTCCTTCAGGCACCAATACTCTTGACCTCTCCTCTGGGGCTAGAAAGGTGCCGAGGCTTCTGTGACCAATTACACACTCTCTGAGATTGGAGGAGATCTTCTCAATGTCAGCAGGGCTATTCACTGATCCATTGCACTCCCCACTTAACCTGCTCATTTCCAACTTCCTCTTCTTGGATTCTTTGAGATTTTCACTGTCTGCTCCACACTCCTCCACAAGATCTTTTCTTTCCAACTGTGAAACCTGTGTATCTTCTTGATCATTGTCCTTCTCTACCTTGGAGCTGGCCACCATTTCCAGGGTTTTGGCCTTGAATCTCCTGAGTTTCTTGTGCGGACCCCAAACAAATTCCCGCCTTGGTTTGTAGTACTGCCATGCAAAATGGACTAACTCCCGCCGCTTCTGCTTGTTTCGGACCGTGAACATGAAGTAGTCCAAGGCGCTCTTCAACACACTTGGGAGTTTCTGATGAACTAAGGTCTCTGTCAGGAAAAACTTTACCAGATGCACCTGATAGTGTTCATACCCCATTTCTCCCAAGCATTTCAAGATGCGAGTGATCCGTAAATTGTTGTGGCTGTACCTAGCAACGTGAGAGACAAAAGAGGGCAGGGAAAGAATTAAGGAATAATACACTTCTATAACCCATGGTTAAAACAGAATATCTGAAATTGCATGATTGCTCTTATGGGTATGTTCCATCATGTCAGCTTCAATGTATGGTGACCCCACGAGTGAGGGACCTCCAAGAGATACTATTGTTAACAGCCAGTATTAATAAAGGAAGTGTGGATTGATTCAACCAAGGAAGTCACAGCTGTGAATTTAAAAGACCTACTCACTTCTGATCATCCACATCAAACATAAAGCTGAGGTTCTTGCAAACTCAAGGGCTGTGGTTTCATTGATTAAATTATTTCATTTGTAAAGTCATCTTCCACTTTCCCCAGGACTGTCTTTTTTAGTGTCTTCTGTGTTTGAATAATGTTCCCAAAGCACAATACAATCAGCCCACCACATTTATGACTATGGCTTTTGTGGATCTGATTATTCACAGATTTTATTAATATGTTCTTTCCAGAAATGTCTAGGTGATTTTGCCAGACGTTGGCCACAGAGTTGCCCTGGAGGACCTACAGATTCCAAGAGAAAACACTTCTTTAGGTATTTCTAGGTCCTTGAGCATGATTCTATGATCAGCATCTGGCAGATGTTGACCACAGAGTTGTGCTGGAGGACCTAGAGATTCCTAGAGAAGTATTCTCTCAGGTAAAAAAAAAGTGTTTTTTTATTTGTAGCTTTCCCACTTTCACGGGGTCCTGTGCCCCTAACTTCAGTGAATGTGGAGGGCCCACTGTAGTTGACACTGCATGGTTATAAACTACAGTTTAAGCACTGAGAAGCTCCTTCTTCCAAGAGGCAAGATGCCCTCTTTCAAAATTGTCCAAAAAAAAGGCAGAAGGACATGAAAAGATGTCCTGCTTCCCTGGGACCCCATTTGAACCCGTGATTCTGTCACTGTGTTAGAAACAGATGTATGAATCCAATAGATAGCTGCACTCTACAGATCCTAGCACCTTATGATTCCTCCTAAGTCATTAAGCATTAAGTATGCAAATTTATATCCCACCTTGATCCCAATACAGTACCTATTCTAGTTTGCAAAACATTTTAGGCAGGGATGAGAAGCATGCTGACTTCCAAATGTTGTTGAGCTAGAACTCCCTGCACCTCTTATTGTTGATTAAGCTGATTCAGGCTGCTGGGACACGCACTTCAACAAGAATTTATTCCCTCGCGTTTTAGGGCAAGGGAAGGCAATTTCAGCAGATCCACGAGCCAATTTTGCCCCCCCCCCCGGGGACTAGTTGTAGACCTTATTGCCTCAAAAAAAATTGGGGGGGGGTTGCATCCCCCCAAAAAAAACCTAGAGGTAATCCTCTACACACACGCATACTTATTTTAAAGAAAAAACTGGAGCTCCTAGACCAATGATGGCGAACCTTTTTGGCGCTGCATGCCTCAAGTAGATTTCTCCCTGGCACTGAGTAGCCCGTTCCCCTCCTCTCTGACCTTTCCCGACTCCAGCTGTCCTTCCAGAGGCAGCTGGGGGCCGGGAAAGGTCCCTGGGGAGAAGCAATGGGTGCACGCTGCTTGCTCCTTCTCCCCAGCACCCTTTCTGAGGCAGCTGAAGGCCAGGAAACATCCAGGAGAAGGAGCAATAGGCGTACGCGCCTGTGGCTCCTTCTCCCCTCACGTTTTTCCTGGCTTCCAGCTGTCTCTGAAAGACAGCTGAAGACTAGGAAATGGCAGGGAGGAGCCACAGGTACATGCTCACCTGTTCCTCCTCCTCCCTGACCCAACGGGGCAAAATGGCGTTACATGCCACCTGTGGCATGGGTGCCATAGGTTCACCATCACAGTCCTAGACACTACAAGATGTAGGAATTCTCTTTTCCAAATTTCCCAAATAGTTTTTCACGGGGAGAGAATCCAGGAGTACCACTGTAAACTCGGGAATAATTTGTTTTTGCTTTTGTTTCTACTCCCCAGAGTTGTTATATGCCATCAAATCAACACTGACTTATGATGCAGTGTTACCATACGAATAAAAGACCTTTAAAATTGCCAGATACTATTTTTTTTACTTAGGAAATTTATTTGGCAATAAGCACTATTTTGTTGCAGATAAAGATAAAATAAAATATACAGAAGGCACAGGCATGTTGGGCTGGCTGCTCCAATTAGAAAATGCTTCCTCAAGTACTGGGAAGAAGGATGTCATGATGGGATCATCACCCTTGGGGAATCAGTTTCTCATGCCAACAAAGGTGTGAAGGGAATGTAAAATGGCAATTTTTTTCCTTTGTCAAAAAAGAGACTTTGAGAAACTTGTCAGTCACAAGTCTTTCTATTGTCCTTGAAAAAGAGCAAAAAGATCAGGATTTTTAGGTGGTTTTCTCCCCCTTACTTTTGGTGAGATTTGTGAAAACAGGACTGAATTTTATGCAAAATGGCAGTGTTTTCTGTGCAAAACAGTTTTGCACAAAAAGTACTGTATTTTGTACACAAACGTAAGTATTTTGAAATGAAAGAGTACCTGCAGCATCAGCTTTGGAGGACGTGGAGAGAAGGGAAAGAAATTTGGGCAGAAAAATCCCTAAATGTGAAAAATCAGCATAAAGATGAGGAAATACAGTTGCCCTTCAGTTTTTCTGGACTTCGAGTCCACGTCCCTCACTTGTTTGCAGGGGCCAAACAGAGGAGATTAAAATGGGGTGCTTGCCTGGGGGTGTCTGTGGACGCCCATGGGCACGCACCACCAGTCAAGCCAATAGGGTTTGAATAATGGTGTTTTCCCATTTTCGTGGGGTGTGTGTGTCCCGGAATGGATTCCCCACAAAAATGGAGGGGCAACTGTATTCCAGTACTCGCATCTAATGGATAAAACACTTCTGATATTTTTCATTGACACACGTGAAGATGTGCATCCCCAGCCTGGACACTCAGTGTGTCTTCTGCTGCCTCCATCATCTACAGCTTTATGATTGGGGAACCCTGAGTGACAAGGGATTTTGGATCCAGATCTAGCTCCAGTGCTGAGCAAGCAAATCACACAGCCAGCTTCAATCATGGCTTGAACTAATGAAATGAAGTGAGCTAAGAAAGCCAGACACAGCACTCAAAAATCATGCTAATTGTTTGATGAGTGAGGCATCATCAGCCAGTGGAACAACTCACCGATTGAGGTTCTCAAACCTCTCATGCCAGTTCTCTGCTTTTCTCAACTCTCCCGTTTCCTCATTGATCAGGCTGATGCCATAAAAACCCAGCATGAGCTTGTAAGCACGAACAAACCTCTCCATCACTTCCTCGGAGCTTTTGAATGCCTGAAATGTCAGATATGGAGAAAAAAAACCCCTATGACATATAGACACACAAGACACTGACTTGCACTAGTTAAGTAACTGTCCAACTGTTTTTATCTTCTCGCCTCCAGATTTGGTGCTACTTTACTACTTGATTTGGGAGAGTTGTCTCATTTTTAACAGTACAACAGGGCTGTGAGATGGTGCACAAACAGCTATGCTACACGATTTTAAACAGCTCTATTTTAAAATTAAAGAATAAATGCAGCATCAGGTTGGAGGTAGGGAAATATTTTGAACTGGGAAAAGGCATGGGGAGAAGGAGAGGGGTAATTAAAAATGTGTCTACTAGGTGTGTATACAAATGAACATATTATTTGCTTTTTAGTTTGCTAGTAATATTCCACCATTCCTCTTGGCTCCTGGCTGCAAAGATAGCTCTCTCGCACACACTTGATCCTCACACATGCCAGGTAGGTGGCCGGCATACATCATGGAAAAATGGGGACTTTAACCTGGATCTCCCAATTTCCAGTCCAACTAGTACATCACACTGGCTTATTAGGAAAAATATACCTAACAAGACATACTAATTTGCATGCAAACTATGTATTTTTTTTTTTAAAAAAAATGCACAAACCATTGCAGAAATAAAGAAAAAAATGACAGGCCAATCTGACAAGCCATGGGAGAGTAACCATTTAGCCTACAACTGCATACCCTTCAACTGCTCCTTTTTGGCAGGGGCATTCTCAATTAATATCCTGCCATTCGACTTTCTCAGCTGCTTTTAAAATGTCCCAGTTTCTCTCCTTCCCTTTTCCTTTTTTCCCCTCAGCTTATTTCAATTTCAGACTAAGTTCAAAGTCCAAAAACAGTTTGCACTAAATTAACTGAACAGGGAGGGGAATGCAGAATTTTACCCTTCCCAGGAGGTTCCAGCAAAAGCAAAATGCAACAGCCTTTCTGGTCTTGTGTGCTCTATTGCAATAATTTCTTGCCATCTTGATTACAGCCTGATGTTGCCTGGTCACAGGTCCCTGTTTTATCTGTGAAATGCTAGAGGTTACGGGGCTCGTCTACATATTTCTCTATGCTGAGTGCACAGATGATGGCTGAAAAGGTTCCCCACCTTTGCCATTTTTGACACTAGAGCTCTGACATCTGAAAGACTGGAAAGTGACATCAGAAAAATGATAGGCATCTTTGCACAGGGCCAAAGAGGGGGAGATTAAATATAATACTGCCTCCAGTAAAAACAGTTTACTTTCTCTGAATACTCTGCAAGGAAAAAGTTGGGATATAAATACGTATACATAGTATGTACAGTGGGCCCTTGCTATCCGCTAGGGTTTGGTTCCAGGACCCCTGTGGATACCAAAATCCATGGATGCTCAAATCCCATTAAATATGATACTGTAGTAAAATGATGTCTTTTATGTAAAACGGCAAAATCAAGGTTTAATTTTTGGAATTTATATGTATTTAAAATATTTTCAAGTCGCAGACACTTGAATCCATGGGTAAAAAAATCTGTGGATACAGAGGGCTGATTGTATATGGAAATAAATAAATAAATAAATAAACCAGACTTTTGTGATTCGTGCTATGACCTTTTGAAGGTACAGAGATGCTTCCTTGCAGTTTCTTAAAATGTATTCCAGATTCACTGAAAAGGACTGAAAACTCAAAATGGGGTGGGTGGAGAAGTGGGCTGATTCACCCTTCTTCAGTGTGAATGTGGGCCCCAAGTGTACGCTGCATCCAATTTCTTACAGCCAGAGAAGTTCTTGGTTCACAGAGTAGTGGTGAATGGATGGAAAAATTTAAAATGAGGGAAAAGAGTGTGGTAATCAAGTCAGTATCCTTATAAGTTCTAGGAGACCTCCTACCTCAATTTCTTGGCGTGTGAGAAGCTTTGCACGCCAGTTCATTCCCTGTTCACGGAGTGGAAACAGCCTGAAAAGAAAGGAATTATTTGCTTGTCAAGCACAACTGAACAGAGTAAGAATGCCTTCTTGAAAAACTGAACTGCCACCAAAACATGACATTGAGTTTGACAGGGAGTGCTGGACAAGGATAGACTAAGTGCCTTTACCATGTAGTTCAAAAAAGGGCAACTGTAAAAGGGCAGAGGCCATTGTTCCCTCTGTGCACTGTCTCTTCGGGTGCAATTAGAAGTGACACTATGTAATTTCTGGCTCTGGGATTCATCTGAAATATAACCTCCCTAGGGATGTCAGGATGTCTCTTTCTTTGCTGTCTTTTCGGTGGCAGGTAGGTTAAGACCTTTCTATTCCAGCAAACCTTTGGGAATTGACAGCTAACAAGAGGTTTAATATTTTAAAACTGCTGCTAGTTTAACAGTGTTTTAATCTCTCTTTTTCTACATTTCTTAGCTATATCTAGTTTCACTGTAATTTTCTGCCTTTTGCAAGCCACCTTGAGTTACAGTTGACAAAAAAGGCAGGGTATAAATGAAGGGATGGATGGATATTTGAAATGTGTGTGTTGTGTTGAGGCGGGGGGAGGATTGGGGACGAGAGAAAGGGTATGCCATGTTGCCATACCTGGGTGGCAGTCTGGGTGGTTTTTGGCATGCTTTGCTGAAAACTCAGCCAGAATTTTTTAAAGTGGGGGCAGCTGCAACATGGTGCCTGGGATCCCCACGTGGTCCATGAGCCAGTATAGTTTTTTTAAAAAGGCCTGACCAATTCCTTTGGTTTTGGGAAAGCAGGAGCTATACAGAAGTGACAATGAGACATGAAACTCAAGGAGCTAAATTCAACCTTAGTCTTGCTCACGATAAATGTAGTGAAATTCATGGAATAATAGAATCACAACTGGAAGGGGCCTGCTCCTCAATGCAGGATCTCCAGCTAAAGCATCCCCAGCAGGCAGCTGTCCTGCCTCTTTCTGGAGATATTTAGAAAAGGAGACCTCCACCAGTGGCGTCACCAGCCTTGGTGATATCCAGTGCGTGTGGTGGGGGCACAGCAGCACTCTGTTCTGCCCCCTGCTGTTTGTCCTTCGTGGATTTGCCATTAGCTAGTTCCCTCCCCAGGGAGGAAGCCAGGCCAGAGACAAGGGGTGCGCTTGCCTCTCCGCTGCTGCCTCACTTCTCTCCCTGGGGAGGGAGCCAAGCAGTGACAAAGTCACAAGAGGCACACTCACCACTCCACCACATAGGTAGGAGGATGCCATCAGGGTGTCACCCCTCCTGTGGGGTGTCACCTAGTGTGCTCAGCACCCCCTGCACCCACCCAGTAAACCACCACCTCTCTAGGCATTTGGTTCCATTGCCAAACTGCTCTTGCTGTCAAGACCGTTTCTTCTTATGTTCAATTAACATCAACTCTCCTTTAACTTAAAATCATTAGACCTGGTCTGGGGCAGTAGAGAACAGAGAGTGTTGAGATATTTAAAGTGCAACCATACCACCCTCTTCAATCTTTCCTCATACGTTTTGTTCTCCTTGTTGCCCTTCTCTGAACCTGCTTAAACTTGTCTATGTTGTTCTTGAAACAAGGTGTCCAGAATTGCATGCAGTACTCCAAATGAAGCCTGAACAGTGGAACTATTACTTCCCTCAAGGGTAGGAACTGTTCAGCCCTCCAAATGATATAGGATTGCAAATCCCAGTGTGGCCAAAGATGAGGAGTGCTGGGAACTGTAGTCCATCATATCTGAAAGGCAACATAACTCAGATCCATGGTCACAACTCATTTAAATGCAGTTGATTTTAATGGGATTACTTTAGGCAGGCCCAACATCAGATTGAACAACTGTCAAGGATGTCAACATTGCTCATGGTCTTCCACATGACAGATGCAACTTAAGTTTCAGTGGCTACACCAAATTCACCCTATCAGAGAAGACTGAAAATCAAATAACTTATTTATCCTGCAGATAAACAAGTGTGGTGGTTTGAGGTTCATTCATAAAACTGCCATGGGCTACACCAATGCTCCCAGCATGACTAGAGGAGACACCATATCACTAGGAATTGCCCTAAATGTACCTGATTCCATGGATTTGGGGAAATAATGGAGGACAAGGGGAACCAAGGCACCATGTTTCTGTGGTGCTAACTTTTCACCTCGCTTTTCATTAAAGGCCCATCCAAATGAAGTGTATTCCAGCTCTTTTGGAAGATGCCCTGGCCTAGGTGCAAGAGAGATCAGAGGAAAGGGAAAGGAAGAAATGAGACCATCCAAATGTGGGAAGCAGCCCAAAGCACCTTTCCATGAGCATATGTTAATGGAGGCCATTTACCATTGAATATATGAATGGTTTTCTTCCAGAATGCTATAGTCATTCTGCCACTTCTCAAGGAGGTCTTCAATATAGAGGCCTAGAAGAGAGATAAGAAAATTATCTTTTTATAAAATTGTTCCAGTGATCAAGCTACAAGTGTCCTGAATGGTTTCCCTGACAATGGCCAATGATGATACAAAAAGAAAAGAAAAAAGAAAAAAATGATTTAGTTTCTTTTACATTATGCAAAAAGAAAAAATAGTAATTTGCTTGGGTGACACATATACAAGCCATATATGTACCCCCCCCTCCCAAGTGAAACCCCCCAGAACCGCACCAATATTTTGTCCTCCAATAGTAAATCATGTCGTTGGAAGTTTTAGGGGGTGCAATTAGTAATTTAAATGTAATTCCCCATCCCCAGCTGTTACAGGCCTCTGTTGCTATTATTTGCCATCGAATCAACTTTGACCTATAGTGACCCTATGAATGACAGACCTCCAAGATCCCCAGTCATCAATGACCCTGCTCAGATCTTGCAAACTCAGGGCTGTGGAATCCTTGATCAAATTGTTTTAATTGTTTTGTAATCTTTTAATGGCATTTCTTCCCCTTTTAAGTGTACTTTTAACATTTACTTTCACTTTAATATACTCAATTTTCGTATGCTTTTAACCGTATTGTTAATGTTCTTAATTGTAAGCTGCTTTGAAGATAATGAAACTGAAAGATTTCCCATGCCCTTGATCAATCATCAATCAGAACAGTGATTGCAGACAAGAAATCAGAAGAAGACCCGGACTGGCAAGGGCAGCTAGACAAGATCTTAAAGTGCAAAGATATAACACTGAACACTAAAGTAAGGATCATCTAAACCATCATATTTCCCATCACCATCTAAAGATGAAAGAGCTGAACAGCAAGGAAAACTGGAAGAAAGAAAATCAACTCACTGGAGATGTGGTGCTGAAGAACATTGCTAAGGATACCGTGGATGACCAGGAAGAAAAAGAAATTATATTGAAATGGATCAAGCCTGAGCTATTCCTAGAAATCAGGATGACCAGATTGAGGTTGTACTTTGGCCACATCATGAGAAGGCATGATTCACTAGAGAAGACAAAAATGCTTGGAAAGATAGAGGGTAGGAGAAAAGAGATAGTCTGCATACCAGATGGAGAGACTCAGTCATGGAGGCTATGGCTATAAGCCTGAAGGAACTATGCAAAGTGGTTGAAGACAGCAGGTCTTGGAGGTGTCTCATTCATGGGGTTGCCATGAGTCGAAAGATTCAAAGGCAGCTAACAACAGCAGCAGCAGCAGCAACAAGGAAGAGCTCATGCATACTTAAAAAGAAAGTGGCCTCCACCCCCAGAAAGGGATAAGCAATAATGTTTCTTTTAAGAGACAAATTCAAAGGCTTCCCTGTGCAATTTAATTCAGATGCCCAGGAGGAAAACAACTATAGGAAATAGAAAAGCTTTTAGATATTTGAGGGAAACAGGCAGCTTCTTTCTGTACTGGTTGCTTTCTGCCAGCCTCTCTTATTGAGAAAAAGGGGCGGTGGGAGGAAACTCCTTTTAACTAAAGACAATTCAATCCCTGGTCAAGGGCCAGAGGGCAAAATGAAACTTGACAGCTGGCACTTCCTTTAGAAAAGAAAACAATACTGAAAGCCATACCATGAGGCAAGAAATGAATCTCATTTTTGTAGAAGTTTAGATTCCACATGTCTTGCTCTCCGACTTCAGCTTCTTTCAAACCCTGAGGGAGAGAGAAGGAAGCATCATGAATAGGAGAATATGGTGGGGGTGCTTTTTTGAAAAACAAACTAACAAATCTATTAAAATGAGATCCAACTGGAAGTACTGGTTCTTATCTTAAAAACCCTCAGTGGTTCTAGACTGGGGCATCTGAAGGATCTCTTTTGCCCATACCATCTTGATTGCCCACTGAATTCAACCCCAGGGATTGCTATGGGGCTCCCCACTGCTCTCTGTGACTTGGCTGGATGCAACACAATATGGGGCCTTCCATACTGTGGCACCTAGGCTGCATCCACCCTGCAGAAATAATCCAGGTTGACATCACGTTAACTGCTATGGCTCAATGCTGTGGAATTCTGGGAACTGTAGTTTGTTGTGGCACCACATAGAAAGCTAAATGTCTCACAATACAGAATTCCATAGCACTGAGCCATTTCTGCAGTGCTCATGCAGCCCTAGTTTGTACAACTCCTCCTCTAAAGAGATGGTGCTCTGTGGTTCTCTTAGCCTTCAACTTCTGCATAATCTATCTATCTATCTATCTATCTATCTATAAAAATTTAAGTTTTTAGTTTGTTAATTTCCCAGTTAATTAAGCTTTATTGAAATGGTTCCACAGTTGGCCCTCCACATTTGCCGCTATAACTTTTGCAGATCTGATTATTTGCAGAGTTGATTAAACATTCTCTAGAGGAGTCTCTAGGTCCTCCAGCATGACTCTATGGCCAATGTTTACCAGAGACTGCACTGGAGGACCTAGAAATTCCTAGAGAGAACACTTTGGTAGGCATTTGTAGTTCCTCTAGTGTGATTCTATGGTCAGCTTCTACAAATGTTGACCATGGAGTTGCACTGAAGGCCCAAGAGATTCCTAGAGAGGTACTCTCTCAGGTTAAAAAAAAATGTTTTTTTTTAATTTGTGGTTGTCCCACTTTAACGGTAGGTGTACATATGCTAAATACAATAACAACCAAAATCCACAAAACAGCGCTACCTTTATTGGACCAACTAAAATGCACAAAATACATGATGCAAGCTTCTGAAGCTCAACCAGTGGTGGAGATTCAAAAGCTCACAGCATGTATTTTGTGCATTTTGGTTGGCCCAATAAAGGCAGCGCTGTTTTATGGATTTTGGATATTATTGTACTTTGCCATATGGCCAACACGGCTACCTCTGGATATGGACATATGCTGAACAAAGACCACCAGATTCTTACCGGATAATGCTGCCTATACTTCTGCATATCTCTTGCTGCCATCCAGTTGCGTCTGTTTGTGCTCTAGGGTAAAGAGAGATATGAGAGTGACTAGCATGGCCACAGTGATGTCTCAGTCTACATCAGTGCAAACCCAAATAGCCACAAAAGTAAATACAGTCCATATGCTTACAGTGGCTATTTGGGTTTACAGAGTACCCAGTTTGTTGGGGGCAATTAGTTTACCCACTGTAAACCGCTTAAGGATTGCTTAAGTACACTGATAAGCGGTATAGAAATGTACTTGCTATTGCTATTCTTGGCTAAGGAAACTGTAGGGTTAACTTCAAGAAAATAAAAGCCTTTTCAGTTACCGGTACATGTCCCAATGACCAAGTTAGAACAGTTTCATGCCACTTTAATTGCTATTGCTCCATAAGCCTAAAGTATCCTGGGATTTGTTGTCTGGTATGGCACTCAGAAGACAACAAGGAAACTCGAGAAGATGGGCTCAAGATGAGCATTCAGGGAACTCCAGTTCACAGGAAGGACAAGAACTCTACAGGAGACAATTCTAAGTACCATCTCAGGATACGTTGTCTGGCAATGAGCATCATCAGTGTACAATTATAGCAATCTGATTAATAATAATATTTATTTATATCCCGCCTCTCTGTGCAACACAGTTCTACGCTACAGAGTCTTGGAATCTGTTGTTTGGTGATATGCTTACAATTATTAGTTCAGTGCAGTGAGCTAGAACTCTCCACCAGAGAATTCTAATGCTGCAAACAAACTGCAAATCCCAGGATTCCACAGAATGGAGCCATGGCAATTATAAGAGTATACTGCAACTGTCTTGGTATAGTGAATACACAGTAAATGAAAGTAACATGAAACTGATGTAACTGTATGGTAAAGATACACCTGATGTCATACATTTGATGAACAGAGGAATGGGGTCCATTCCAGTTATTGATAAGGCCCTATTTACATATTCACAATTGATTTTTCTTGGAGAGAAGGTGGATGGCCATTCCTGGAGAGGACTGACTTGGTTTTAATGCAACTTAGTTGTCCATCATCAGATTTATGGTAGACGCCTGACATCCCTTTAAATATTATCTCATTTCTTCTTTGTATGCAAATCTTGGCATACTAAGGATGACTTTTTTAAGCATGGAAGGGAGGTGGTGCCACTGCACGAAAGAAGCAGTATTGCTGCACAGTGGCAATGAACCCAGAGGTAGCTGGTGAATTTTATTTCAGTGGGGCAGTGAATCCACTCTGGATTTTAGTCCAAATATTAATGGAGTTATCCATGGTGCTGCATCATATCTGTAAAACAAGTTTAGTACCTTGGATAGCAACTTTAAACTAAACTTTAGATTGGATTCATCGCCTCCACTGGCATGAAATCCATCAGCTGCAGCTGACTGAACCAGAGGAGTTCATTATAGGCTACTGAATCTAGAAAGGCAACTGATTTTTCCAATTTCCACTGCACTTTTGGCAATGAAACAACATCAGGATACTCACTGCAAGAGCTTTTCTAATTTGTAGTGGACAGAAGCATCCCGAGAAATGAATGCAAGTGAAAAATACACTGAAGGAGAAAGAGTACTGCTCCTTTTTGTAAAAAAGAAAAAGAAAAAGAAAAAAAGAAAAATCTCTTATCAGTTTCCGTTTCTCTCTTCACTTTTAGACAGCATCGACAACCAAATTGTACTTTGGTGAAATTTGCCTTGTGATGTTCAAATCCAGCTCTGGCTGCATCCACACTGCAGAAATAATCCAGTTTGGCACCACTTTAACTGCCATGGCTCAATGCTATGGAATTCTGGGATTTGTAGTTTCTTGTGGCACCAAAGCTCTCAGACAGAGAAGGCCAAATGTCTCACAAAACTACAAATCCTAGAATTCCACGGCACAAAGACACAGCAGTTAAAGTGGTGTCAAACTGGATTATTTCTGCAGTGCGGATGCAGCCTCTGTTAACATGCCCTAGTCTGCTCACCAGCGACAGTTTATGAACTCTTGTTTTTTACAAAACCAAGGTCTGTTCTGGTATCTGAACCTACAAACCATGGCAGGTCCTTGGCTTGTCCAAAAGCTGAAAAAAAACCAACCAGAAATGTGGAAAACAAGGGATATTTTCCTTGTCCCTTATGCCAACTCATGGCTTAAACAAACCATGGTTAAAACAAGCCGCAGCTCATTGGGACATACAAAAAAGTTCAATGTTTTTAAACTGATTCGAGATGCTATGGAATTACACATTTTAAAAACAAGTCTGTAAAATGGGTCAGCATTATTATTCCTATATTTCAGGTTAAGAGTTTGAAGCTGACAAAGAAGCGTCTTGCTTGCCAAGTGGGGTTATGGTAGGCAAGGTTGTTGTTGCTGTTATTACCTTATTTTCCTGCGTATAAGACTACTTTTTTACCTGCAAAATCTGTGGCTAAAGTGGGGGGTCGTCTTATACATATAATTTACATTATAAGGATAATGAGGATAGAGGTGCTAAAACTCTATATTTTGACTGGAAAAATGGGGGGGGGTCGTCTTATACGCGGGTCGTCTTATAAGCCGGAAAATACTGTAATTTTATTATTCATTTATATACCACCTTTTCTCCAATACTGAGACTCAAGACCGCTTACAGAATATTAAAAACATAATAAACACATATAAAAATGAGTAAAAAAAATAATTTTCAAAAAGTAGTTACCGGTACATATTCTATATAATTAAAAAGCTTTAAAATGCATTAAAAGACAGGATGCAAGACAAAACAAAAGAATGCAGCCATTAAATATTTTAACCAGGGACTTCCCAAACCATAGGAAAATAATTTGAGCTAAATAGTGTTAAGGGCCTTATTGCACCCTCATGAATTGAACTGTTTGTTTTAGCATGGTGAAGCATCCAAGTTGTTAGGCCAACCGATTATTTTAATGAAGCATTTCACAAAAACAAAAGTTTTCCACCTACTTTACATCTTCTGAAACCCATGGAGGGAAGGTTTGGCCTTCGCTGCTCCTGAAGAGAGAACATACATTTTAAAATATGTTGAAAAGTTAGAACTATTTAGCAATATATATGATACTCCAGGGATGCTTAGGGGTCTCTCATATATATATATATATATATATATATATATATATATATATATATATATGAGAGACCCCTAAGCATCCCTGGAGTATCATATGTGGCTTGCAAGCAGCATTTCGCCCACCCCTGCTTTCAAACTGTCTTTTTTTCACTATTGTTGAGAACGAATTTGTCACTCCAGCACTATATTCGTGTAGCACCGTTGAGACTAACTGAAAGAAACTGGCAGCATGAGCTTTTGTAGACTTCAGTCTACTTCCTCAGATGCATCTGAGGAAGAGTAGACTGAAGTGTACAAAAGCGCATGCTGTCAAATTCTTTCTTTCAGTTAGTCTCAAAGGTGCTACAAGATCTCTCTACGTACTGATTCTACAGACTAACATGGCTATATCTTTGAATTCAAGAGCCATAGTTGATTTTGCTGCAAGGATCAAAGATGATGGAATGGCTAAGAGAAATAAGAACTGGGTGAGGAATCATTATAATTCCTTACAGTAGTAACCAGTTACTTTTAGGGGGCTTTGCACTGAGTTAAAAGAACAAATTACTTTTGAAAAGTAGTTTTCTAAGCTCTGCTCCAACACTGGTAAGGCACAATTGTAAAACCAGCTAAATCAACCCCAGTAAATTAAAAGATATAGCCATGTTAGTCTGTAGAATCAGTCCAGAGAGAGATCTCAAGCTGCTACAAGATATCTCTACATATTCAATAAATTAGTTTGCAATGGTTAAGGGTTAACATACAAAATCAGAGGTGTCCAAAGTGCAGGTGTAATCTGACATTTGCAACCTGTTCACAGCTTCCAATGGCCTTCCTAACATAGCACTGACCTACTCCGATTACAGCATATGATGCAGTGAAATCTCTGTTTCTGCATAAGCCAGGATCAATGTTTAGTTTCATTTCTGGATCAAGTTTTAGTTTTGTTTTTCCTTGAGCTGCACAGCAAAACTAAATTTAATAACCGGTTTCTTTTTCTCCTATGTAGGGCAAATTTTTCTTCTTGAGGATTTCTCATTCCTTCTAAGGTTGGAGAGCAAAGGAGACAAGAGGTAGATGAAAATCCACCTTCCAAGTATTGAAAATGGCATGATGAGATAAGAAATTGTCTTTCTTATGAGATGCAAAGGGGAAAATGGGACAGGGAATCATAGATAGGTGCACAACAAGCTCTGGTATATAGCAGTGTAGTAAAAGGCACAATGGGAGCCAGTGGGGAGTAGTGGTTTGAGTGTTGGACTATGACTCTGGGGACCAAAGTTCAATTCCCAGCTAAGCCATTGGGTGACCTTAGGGAAGTCACACTCTCTCAACCTCAGGGGATGTCAATGGCAAACCTCCTCTGAACAAATCTTGCCAAGAAAACCCCATGATAGGTTCGCCTTAAGGTTGCCATAAGTTGGAAACGTCTTGAAGGCACACAGCCAACAACAAAAAACACAATGCCAGTCTAACTAGTAAGGCAATGCATGTGTAGTGCACTCTTGTAATTTGAACATGTAATTTGTTTTAATACTGTAATAATTAATGTACCTTTTTTCTATGCTTTTAATTGTACTGGTTTTATTTACTAATGTAAGCCGCCCTGAGTCCCAGTTTTGGGAAAAGGGCGATAGATGATGATGGTGATGATGATGATGATAATGAGAATGATAATAATAATAATAATGTTCCCACATTACAATTTCCTTCCAGGTTCTCAGCAAACCACTGACAGCGTTATTACTTGACTC
Organism: Phrynosoma blainvillii; assembly: GCA_026167975.1. Lineage (NCBI taxonomy): Eukaryota > Metazoa > Chordata > Lepidosauria > Squamata > Phrynosomatidae > Phrynosoma > Phrynosoma blainvillii. The sequence goes on along the minus strand of JANUYF010000004.1, from coordinate 306,118,578 downwards.
CAGTAAGCTTTGGTTTGATTGGTAAGTAGATGCTTACATGAAGCTTCATAAATACACTCCAAACACATCTGTTCAGCAATATTAAGTTAGTGTGGATGATGAGAGTTGTACTCCGAGAAGATATAGAAGGCCACACATTCCCAATTCCTGTTTCAAAATTGGCCTATTCAATGTTGTCATCATTTTAAAACATTATTACCCTGTTTATTGCTGTCTGGCTGGTGCCACTGTTATTTTGTCTGCGACTATTTCATTTAATTTGATAGAAAGAATGGGGCAGGTGAGAAATACAGTCAGCTCTCCATATCTGCAGATTTTTTTAATCCAGATTCAAGCATCCATGGATTGAAAATATTGCAAGAAATATAAATTCCAATAAACAAACCTTGATGTTGCCATTTTATGTAAGTGACACCATTTAGATTGTAAGCCGCCTTGATAGCCTCGGCTAAAGGTGGGATATAAATAAAATTATTATTATTATTATTATTTTATGCCATTGTATTTATTGAGACGTGAGCATCCACAGAGTTTGGTATCCATGGGGGTCCTGGAACCAACCTCAATAGATACCAAGGCCCCACTGTATATCAAATTAAAAATAAAAACGCCTGATTTGCCTTTTCATTAATATGTTACAGGTATTTAACCGTTTAAAGATGCCATGGAAAGTATGCATAACCTGGAACCTAAAAGCTTCTCTAATGTGGCGTAGCGGTTTGAGTGTTGGACTATGACTCTGGAGACCAGGGTTCAATTCCCAGCTGAACCATGAAACCCAATGGGTGAACCTGGACAAGTCACACACTCTCAGCCTCAGAGGAAAGCAATGGCAAAGCTCCTCTGACCAAATCTTACCAAGAAAACCCCATGATAGGTTCGCCTTATGGTTGTCGTAAGTCAAAATGACTTGAAGGCACACAACAATTGTATAGCACAATCCTTCCTAGGGAGCTAAATGTTATGGACTGTCCTAGTAGACCACAAATTGAACATGAGTCAACAATGTGATGCGGCAGCTAAAAAGGCCAAGGTGATTCTAGGCTGCATCATAGTGTCTAGATTGAGGGAAGTAATAGCGCCACTCTATTCTGCTTTGGTCAGGCTTCACCTGGAATACTTCATCCAGTTCTGGGTACCACAATTCAAAAAGGATGTTAAGCTGTAGTGTGTCCAGAGCAGGGACCGGCAACCTATGGCCCGGGGAATTGTTTACGGAATTGTTATCATTTCATTTACAAATACCGGTACTTACATTATTTTGTTGTGTGCCTTCAAGTCGTTTATGACTTATGGTAGACCTGACAGCCAGTGTGACATAATGGTTTGAGTTTTGGACTATGACTCTGGAGACCAGGGTTCAATTCCCCACTTGGGCATGAAAACCCACTGGGTGATCTTGGGCAAGTCACACACTCTCAGCCTCAGGGGAAGGCAATGAATGGCAAACCTTTTCAGAACCAATCTTGAAAGAAAACTCCATGTAGGTTCACCTTAGGTTTGCCATAAGTTGGAAAGGTCTTGAAGGCATACAACAACAAAGGCGGACCTGTCACAGGGTTTTCTGGGGCTGAGAGGGTGTGACTTGCCCAAGGTCACTGGGGAAATCGAACTCGGACAACCAGAATCCTAGTCTTATGCTCAAACCACTATACTACACTGGCTCCCATTTAATGCTACTTAGATCAAATCATTTCAAAACATGGCACATCTGCAAGATATAAAATATACACCAATACACAACTTGTACATCAATACAAGCAGAGATTTAGTCCGGGGTATTGGTCTGAGTGTTGGACCAAGACTCTGGAAGTCCAGGGTCTGAATGCCTGCTGGGCCAGGGAAACCCAGCAGGTGACCTTGGCAAGGCACACTCTCTCAGCCTCAGAGGAAGGCAATGGCAAACTTCCTCGGAATAAATCTTGCCAAGGAAACCCCACAATACGTTTGCCTTAGGATTGCCATACGTTGGAAACGACTTGAAGGCGCGCAACAACAAAATCATCCTGTAAATGTCTCATCAAACTACTAATCCCAGACTTCTGTAGGATGGAGCCAACGCAGTTAAAGCACTATGAAACCGTTATATATGTGCAGTGCAGATACAACCTAAAAATAACGCTCTCTCAGCCATAGTAAGGCTTCCTTCCGGTAATCCCATAAGGATCAGGAAGAGACCGACAGAAGTCCCCTCAAAATATAAAAATAAAATAAGGATTTGTCAGATAACAAGACGTCGAAACCTGCATCCCTTTTTGGCATCGGGAACAGCATCTGTGTTCTATTTATTGCTTCTGACTTCATGACATGGATTTTCTTTTTTGATGCTGGAAATTTAAGATGTCTGCAGGGAAGACAACACAAATCATATCCTCAACCCAAAAATTGTGGTTTCCTTTTCCATGTTCATCTGTCCTCAACGGCCCCAAATAACCACCCTTTAAAACTGATATATGTTTCTTTTAACTGATATTGTTGGTCTGTTAATTGTTGTTCCCTGCTTCGATCCAAGAAATTAATAAATAATAATAATAATAATAATAATAATATTTTACCACATTTATATTATGAGGGTTAGAGGTGTGGGGAATACAGATGAACCCCAATCCCAAATTCCTGGGAGGGGAAGGAAATTCTTTTTGCAAACAACCAAGTGCATTTTTGTTGTGTGTCTTCAAGTCCTTTCTGACTTATGGCCACCCATCATGGGATTTTCTTGGCAAATTTCTTCACAAGGGGTTTGCCTTCCTCTGAGGCTGAGAGAATGTGACTTGCCCAAGGTTTTCATGGGTGAGCCAGGATTTGAACCCTGGTCTCTGGAGTCATAGTCTGTCTACACTGCAGAAATAAAGCAGCGGGACACCCACTTTTAAATGTGGTACCTTGAGCCCATGGGATTTGTAGTTTTGTAATGGCGTAGTGGTTTGAGAGCTGGACTCGAACTTGGGAGAAAAGGGTTCAAATCCTGGCTCGGCCATGGAAGTGGGTGGCCTTGGGCAAGTGACACTCTCTCAGCCTCAGAAGATGGCCAGTGCAAACTCCTTCTGAAGATAACTTGCCAAGAAACCCCCATCATACGGGTTTAGGTTCGCCATAACTTGGAAATCACTTGGAAGGCCCACAACAACCAGGAAATTTGGTTTGTTAACGATGAAACTAAAAATAGGCTATTGGTTGACCTGAGGCAAATCACACTCTCTCAGCCTCAGGGGAAGGTAACGGCCAACCTCCTGTGAACAAATCTTGCCAAGAAAATCCCACGATAGGGTCACTTTAGGATGGCCATGAGCTGGAAATGACACAAACGCACACAACAAGAAGGGTATTTCATTTGTTATCGATGAAATTAACAACAGGCTCCTGGGTGACCTTGGGCAAGTCACGCTCTCTCAGCCTCAGAAGATGGCAGTGGGCAAAACTCTCCCCCCCAAAAAACAACAACAACCCATGAAAAGGTGGCCATCAGTCGGGAATAATTTGAAGACACACAACAGCAGCAACCCTCCATCCTCTGGAATCCTGGAATGTGTAGTTGTGCATACAACTACATCTCCCAGAATTCCAGAGGATGGAGGTTTTTGTTTGTTTGTTTGTTTGTTTGCTGACCTAGAGTCTTCCGCCTCCGCTGCCAATGGATGCAAACTACAAATCCCAGGCTTCCTGAAACCCTGAAAGCGGGATCGAAGCGCGTTATCTCTACAGTGTGGATGCCACCCCGAAAACCCTCTCACCTGGCTCCCTGAGGCCCTGCTGGGCGACCCCCAGCCATGCCTGTCGGGGTTCTTCGCCTCTGAGGTCTTCCCCTGGCCTTCCTCCTCCTCCTCCTCCTCCTCCTCTTCCTCTTCCTCCCAGGTGGAGTCATACTCCCAAGGACCCTCTTCTTCGGAATCGTCGCTGCTCTGCTCCCCTCCTTCTCCTTCCTCTTCTCCTCCGATAGCCTTCCTGGCCGCCATGCTTGCTGGAAATAAATAATATTAATGAAGGAAAGGAAACCGAAAGAAAAGGGAGAGCCGAGAAGGAGGAGGAGAGACTACAAAGCCAAAGGCACGTGGGAGGGGGAACAGAGGCCACGCCCTCCATTCTGACCGCAGCCCGGCTCTGCGCTCTCATTGGCTGCCGCCATGGCCTTCCGAACGTTGAAACTGCCTCCGCGTTCTGTGGTGGAACGTTGGGGGCCTTTGAAGGTCTTTCGGCGTTCCGTTCGCGGGATCGAAGTGGTTTCGAGGCGGGTTTTCTTGGCGCGGTGGTTTTAGCGTTGGACTGCGACTCAGGAGACCAGGGCTCCAGTCCCAGCTCGAGTTCTGTATATAAAAGCCCGCTGGGTGGCCGTGGGCAAGGCACACTCTCTCAGCCTCAGGATGGCAGTGGCAAGCCTCCTCGGAGCAAAGCTTGGTCCATTTACTGAATCCTTACTGATTCATTTACAAAGACATATTTTGTTTCTGACTTATGGCGGACCTGACAGCCAGTGTGACTCGTAGCCTATGCAGACTGCTAGAAATAATCCAGCTTGAAACCACTGTAACTGCCCTGGCTCAGTGCTAGGGAATCATGGGAACTGTAGTTTATTGTGGCACCAGAGCTCTCTGACAGAGAAGGCTCGATGTCTCAGAAAAAACTACAGTTCCCATGATTCCCTAGCACTGAGCCAGGACAGTTAAAGTGGTCTCAAACGGGATTATTTCTGGCAGTCTGTAAAGGCCCATAGTTCTTTCTTTCAGTTAGACTCAAAGGAGCTGCAAGATCTCTATGAAGTTAGTGCTTTGAGCGTTGGACTATGACTCTGGAGGCCAGGGTTCAGCTCCTGCTCAGCCGTGAAACTCACTGGGTGACCTTGGTGAGGCACACTCTCTCAGCCTCAGAGGAAGGCAATGGCAAATCTCTGAATAAATCTTGCCAAAAAAATACACAAGATAGGGTTGCCATAGGTTAACGACAACAGGAAGGCACCTAATCTCTAATTTTCCATTTCAGCAATTGATTCCCTGCTCTGCCATGGAAACCCAGAGTGACCTTGGGCAAGTCACATTCTCTCAGCCTCAGGAAAGGCAACGGCAAACCTCTGAACAAATTTTGTAAGACTTGAAGGCACTCAACAGCAGGGTGACCCAGATGTCCTCCTTTTCCAGGACGTGCCCTCCATTTCAGCCTTCTCTCCTGGAGTTTTGAATGACTTGCTTGCTTTGAAGTACAAATTCAGGGCCAGCCATGTTGATAGTAACACAAATTTCAAAGTCCATGTTGCATATGCGCAGAGAATTGCGAGCCTTTTTCTTTTTGGTCGGCCTAAGAAAGGAATTATTGTGATATAGACATGGGAGCTTGATGTCTTTCACCTTCTGTCACAATAACTGGCAGTTTGGAAAAACTAGAGTTTAAAAAAGAAACCTGTCCTGGGTACAAACAAGGTGGACACTGCAGCACAGATCACAAACTGCTAATATCCAAAATTAGAATAAAGCAGAAGAAGAGTACCAAATCAATTGCCATGCCAAAATATGATCTTGAAGAACATCCCAACAGAATTTCAAGAAAGTCTGAGAAACAGATTTGCACTATTAAACCTAGTTGACTGGGAACCAGAACCGAAGAACTAGGGATGCAAAATTTCCCAAAGGAGATGTGATCCGAAAGATCTCTAGGATACTTGTGACATTCCTATTTAGTGTTTAAATCCGATTTTTAGGCTCAACAAGAGCAGAGCTAATGAATCAACTGGATTTACCCATGTGTCGATTTGGCCATTCAAGTATTGATTGAATGGGTCTACTCTAGTTGCGACTGACCAGCAGGATTTCAGCCTGTCTTCCTCATCTGCTTTAGAATCTGTTGTGTTTCGGTAATATGTGTTTAATGTTTAATTATTAGAACTTTTGATACTTTTAATGGTACTCTTAATCAAATCTTATACCCCACTAGAGTCCTAATTTTGGGAGAAAGATGGGACATAAATGTTAAAACCCCATAAATCTGGGAAGAGCAAGCAATAAATGCCACTGAGCAGCCTTGTTGAGGCCAAATCTGTATCAGGTCAGTGTCTGATCTTGGAAACTAAGCAGGGTCCACCTTGGTTAGTACTTGGATGGAAAACTGCCAATGAATACCAGGTGTTGTTTGTTTTTTTCCTCCATTGTTTTTTCACACAGGTAGGAATCATGAGGGCCTTCAGATCTAGTTGGACTGCAGCTCCTAGCATTCCTGAGTTTGGTATGCTGGCTAGGGCTCCTAGGATTTATCGTCCAACTTCTGGAAGGCTGCGTAGTTCCCTTTTCTGCTTTATCCTGTTTCTTTAGGCCAGAGATACACAACTGTGACCTTCCAGATATGTTTGGACTTGGCTGCTGCCAGCAAGTTGACTTCAACTTACAGAGATCCCATGAATGAAGGATCTTCAAATCACCCTGTTCTGAATCTGTGGCTTCCCTGATGGAGTCTCCCCACCTGTATTTGTGGATTACAACTCCCATAATCCCTCATTTTGCTAGGAGTTGCTGGCTAAAAAACATCTAAAGGCCAATTGCCCACTCATATCCTAGGAAGGCTCATCCACCAACCTGAGCTCCTTCAAAGAGCATACGATATGAATTAATAAATACAGTGTTGATACATATATTTTGGAAGCAGATTATCCTGTTCCCCCTGTTATCTATGCTGCTGGGATTGTAGCGAGAACAGTTGAATGAAGCAGATACCAAGATGGCTTTTTATAATGTATTAAAACTGTTTGCTGCCATAGTATTAAAAAAGCCATGACCTTCTTCCCACCATGTAAGAAATGGAGGGGGGGGGATTCCTAAAACTAATAGGAAAAAATGTGTACTTTGGATCTTTGCTTCTAAGAGAAATTTACATTGTAGGAACAATGGAGGGGGAAAAAACCCAAATATTAAACCTATAAAATGTCTTGATAACTTGCAATATTTGGGTAAACTGTAAAAGTAAATCCACAGCAATCTCAAGGGACCACCTTCAGTGGCTGAATTCTTAAATTGTTGATTCTTGGGCTGCCCATTAAAAGAACTTAACCCAATTTCAATCTTGTTTACCAGTATATAAATTTTCAAAGAATTTTTCTTTGCCCCCCTTACTTGCAATACAGCTTAAACATCACATCTTGCTGTCACTTGAGATACCCAGAGTAGGTCTAATAATTCAAATGGTTTATTTAGGTTTCATCCCAGCATTATCCCTGATGAATTTGCAGATTCATTCTGGAATTATATCAAGCCCTTGCAAAATTTAAGATTTCTGCTGCTGCTATCATTCCTATTATTTTGCAAGAGGATCTGAGTGATGGAAAATGAGAAGGAGCCGTCTCTACACCTACATCCCTTTGTATATGCTGCATTGATCCCAAATGAAGAGGGAATTCTAAGTATGCATTGATGCTTCTATAATAACAGAAAACTGCTGGATTAGGCAATTTGCCTTCATCAGGGCTGGAAAACTTCCTATTGGGAAAAATATTTGAAACCTTCTGAGTGATGTGGAATATGTAGCTCACACTTTGGACCACAGTTCCCACAATCCTTCACTTGCCTATGCTGGTTAATATCAATTTAAGAGCATTTAAGGTGTCACTGTAGTGTAATGGTTTTGACCATTGGACTTCAACTCTGGAGATGAGGGTTCGAATCCCTGTTCAGCCATGGAACCCCACTTGGTGACCTTAGACAAGTTACATTCTCTCTGCTTCAGAGGATGGTAATGGCAAAATCTCTTTGAAGGAACTTGACAAGAAAACCCCATGATAGATTCACCTTAGGGTCACCGTAAGTTGGAAATGACTTGAAGGCACACAGAGTTCATTTATAAATAAAAATAAATTTCATAATCATCAAGTATTTCATGTCTTAATAACCTTTAGGAAGAATTCATCTTTCCAAATATAATCAGATATGATTCAAAGGAGATTTTACTGTTCTCATTAGGCCATGCTGCTTGGACCTATAGCGCTTATACATTTACTTACCACACCGAAAAAGTGGCCTCCAGCACTAAGGTAATTGCCAGCTACTGTATTATGGCTTTCATCACTGTTAGAGAACAGAATAAAAGCCATAGCCCTGATTTTGCAGGAATTGAGTAGGCTGTTGAGAAAGTCTTGCAAAATTCTGAGATATGGTAAGTCTGCTTCAATTTTTGCCTGAGATTAGGAAACAGACTTTAGTAAAATTGGGATATAGGAAAGGATAGCAGAGTACATGCATCCTCAGAGTGATGACAGAGATCTATCAGTGCATCCCCCCCCCAAAAAATACCCGATCCCTTAAGACAGAAAATACTCCAACTGAAGGATTTATGAGGTGCTGAACACACGCACTGGGGTCCTGTTACAGCTGCTTTTCTCAACATGGCCCCATGACTGGGAAAGTGATGCAGTCATTTCCATGTCCTGATCTGCAGTGCCTTGGAAAGTCTGCAGCTGGGGTGCTGCCTGGATTAAGAGGTCAGTTTTTGGGGTTGTGTTCAGTCACTGACAATCATAAATGGGAATCCCCCAAATCAAGGGATTATTAAATAATGCTTATCTTGTAAATTTTGCACAGGATGGCAGCAGGTATCTTCTGCTTTTGGAATGAGCCCAGCCAGAGGCCCATGTTGAGAAAAGCAGCTGTAGCAGGACCCCAAGGGGTGTCTCCAGCTGCCTGTCTTTAACTCCGCAGAAATCCTTTACTTGGACCACTTCCTGGATTAAGAGGTAGGCTTTGTGGATTGGGGTGGCATTAACAGAAGTAGCCTATGAGGTAAAATTAATGTGGATCTACTATATTCCTAGTTATTAAGATGAGAAGGGTTACAAAACTAGATTTATCTTAATGAGTAATAAAGATTAACACAAAGGCATGATTGGGCAACTTTTAGCCACCTTCATTCCTCTTCTTTTATTGTTTTTCTTACAAAAATATGTTTTCCAGGTGCACCAAAATAAGATTACATTTCAGGGAACAGGTCAGTATCTTAAAGACAACAACGGGATTTTCCCCATCAGTTCACCCAGAAACAGTAAAGGAAATAAGATTTTAACATTTTGGTTTTGAAGTTAAAACATCTTTTGGAAGGAAAGTAATGAGAAAGTTACAATTTTTAACATTAGCTCCATTAAGAACTCCTGACAAAAATAATGCTTTTCTAGTAATTTAAATAATGGATACAAAAGACATATTTACATTATTATCCCAGTTTGGCAAAAGCTCCCCACTCATGTGGGATATTTATACAGTACAAATAGTTGAAGCAAAGGCTCCTGTTTACATCACTCTTGAAATAAGAGGGATTTTCAGCCCGATTTCATGAAATGTGATAAGCTATTATATTTAGAAATACATCCTAATGTCTTTGTTTTGCTTCTACAATCTGACAAAATAATTTACTTCTCCAGTTTCTAAACGGCAATACTGTTTATAACAGAAACAAGGAAAATTCTTCATATGAAGACAATCTGTATTCTGTGCAGCTTTCAAGAAGACTCACTGGTATTTGGTACAGCAAATTCTCATAGAACAGCAACCCACCAGTGTCAGGCAAGTAGCCACCCTCCCCACACACATAGCCTCTTGTACCTTTCCAAATTGGCTTGAAGGTCCCCCAGTTTTCTAAAGCATGGGGAAAGAGCAGGAACTGCTATGTTATGCTGGTAGACAAACACTACTGAATATAACCATACTGCAGTCATCAAAATTAGCAGCTTCACCACACGACACAAGAATGACCCCAAACTGAAATCAACCATTTTAGGACTGTGACTCCCTTGTTTCCACAAACGTTCAATCTAGGAGTGAAGTTGAATATGCAGTGTGGCACTAATATGTTAACAAAAACTGTCCCCACCAGATCTGCTCAGTCAACATACAGTTTGTAAAGCACACAGCCTACCTCTCATCCAAAAATTCTGAGGATAAAACTACCAACTTCTTTCTGCTGAAAAGCAACCCATCTGTTCTGAAGGGAGACAGTGAAACTCATATTTGCCCCACAGAGTCTGCCCACTTAGTCATTTTCCCATTATGCTAACCAGCTAGATGTTACAAAATCTTTTTACAGTTCAAGCACACTCCTGTCTTCTGCTGCTGCTTATGTTCTGCGCCGTTTTGCAGCACTTGGACTGGAAGGATTGCTGTTTGCATTTAAGACTTTCTCTGTGACTCTATTCCGCTTCCTCTTATCTGCTCCTTCTTTGGATCCAGATTCAGAGGAGCTCCTCTCTTTCTCCTTGCCACTTGGCTTTTCAGCTGCTTTTGCCAGGCTTCCGAGGGATGCATATACTGAAATAAAATCACAAGAAAGAGTATGTCTTGTCATCTAATGCATTGTGGCCACCAACTAGGTGTATGCAAGCCCCTCATGCCAGTGGATCTGTATGCATTTAACTTCATGCTGGGCTACCTTCCACTTTACAGGTGGCTATCACTATGGTCGTGAACATTTGTTATACTCAAATCTTTCACATGACCAGTTTGTTCAGTCCTTCTCAGGGCCAAAGGGTCAGCTGTGTGCATCACAAGCACAGATCATTTTGTAAATATCAGATGCACTACTCTGATGATTCTGATTGCTGTCAATTAAAAGGCAATTTGCCCCACAGTCCAAACAATGTGTCTGTCAGGGAGTAACACTGATATTGTACATTGTGTTATAAATGCCTGCATAAATGAAGCAGTTGGAAACTGGGGAGGAGCAATCTTGGAATGGGATGTCTAACACTGCCACCTCCCTGTAAATCAAAGGGTTGTTTCTTGAGTTCAAACATCACATTTTCAATGTAAAGCAGGAACAGGGGACCTGTGTCTTTCTAGATGGAGTACTATAGCTCCCACCATCCCTGGCCATCAGGTGTCTGGGCTGAGTTGTGCATACTGATAGACTAGGCTGCCATTAACGTTGAGGTAATAGAAGCACTTGTTTTAGCAGTAGTCAGATCAGTTTACAAGTAATAGAGGAAAAATGCCTTCTTTATAACCATCGAGTAGTGTAAAACCTTCATATAATATATATTTAATGTAATGAGAACTACTAGCAAAAGTACAAATGCTTTTCTCTAGTACATACATAATGTAGCTCAACAGAGGTGGTGACAAATCTGATCTGATCTTACACTCTGACATGGCAGGAAAAATAAATGAATAGCACAGCTGAGTGCTGCAAATACTGTAAGAATAGCAAAAAATGAAATCAGAAGAACAAAAAGGGGAAAAAGTCTGCTAGAGGATTTATCTGCCTGTTTGCCAAACTGTTTTTCTAGGTCTGTCAGCTTTCAGATTACACAGAACTTTTAATGAGGCAGAATAACTAAAAATACCCATGTCAACAAAAAAGCAATTCCAAAACGAAACTTGCAATCTATTGCAATCTGAAGAGGTGGAAGGAACAGTTTACTATCTAAAGAGAGATGTTGCCACTTCTAGCTCTTTTCCTAACCAAGACTGTATAAAGAAGGACATATACATGAGCTGCAGTCGATCTGGGCCAAGACAATATTCTACTTCCATTTTTTCCCCGAATTAAGAACAAAGAGAGAAGGAAATAGGCTTGGGCTGGAGTCTGTCTACTCTATAACTATATGCATCAATCTCTCTGAGACTCAGAACTCATGCATCCAGTTATTTCTGAAAGACTTTGAAGTACTCTCAGAGGTCTCACGGTCACCTAAAGGAATCATGCAGAAAAAGAAGGGGTGATATCTAGAAGCACTTGCAAAAACGGAATATTCCGTTTCTGAGTTTCAATAGGTTCTGCTGTTTTATTTGATATTGTACACATGTGACTATTAAGAGTGCATCCTCTCTATAAAACATCAGAGAATTAGGAAATGCAGCTGGTATCTCCCCAACATATGATGTGGTTGTAAATCAGGCCCCAGAGAGCTAATACCATCATATAGATCAGGGGTCAGCAAACTTTCTGGGGGCGGGGCCGGTTCCGCTGTCCCCTGATCTTCGGCGTGCCGAGGGGGGGGGAAATGGCGGCGGACACGTGCGCGTGCACACGCATGCACACTACCGCCCGCCATGGTGCGCATGCGTATGCAAGCGCAGGGCACCATTTTGCTTTCCAAAATGGCGCCTGCGCTTGCACACGCATGCGCACGACGGCGGGCGCCATTTTGGAAGGCAAAATGGTGCCGGCGTTGCGAGCGCATGTGCACGACACTGGCATTGTTTTGCCTTTCAAAATGGTGCCTGCCGTCGTGCGAATGCGTGCACAAGCGCCATTTTAGAAGGCAAAACGGTGCTGGTGTTGCGAGCGCATGCGCACAACACTGGTGCCGTTTTGCCTTCCAAAATGGTGCCCGCCGTCCTGGGCATGCGTCCGCGAGCGCATGATGGCGGTGCCGTTTTGCCTTCCAAACCAAAAGGGTGCCCGCCGTTGTGTGCATGCGTGTGCGAGCGCCGTGCTCGTGACGCAACAACAGGACCGGCCACGGGCCGGTTAGAAGGCTTCGGCAGGCCGGGTTCGGCCCGCGGGCCGTAGTTTGCCGACCACTGATATAGATCATACGGTTTTCACGTGCTAAAATTACCTTCTTCAGTACCTCCATGTGATTCCATCTCTTCCTTTATTTCTTCTTTGACATCATCTTCAGTCATCACTTTACCTGTGAGGAATAAGGAACAAAGTGATAGCACTGATACAGGTTTAGTTTGCTCTTCTTAACTTCTGTCAAGTTCTCCAAATTTGCTGAAGTGTCCCCATGGCAACAATCTATCCTGGATTAAAGGGATAATTCCTTCCCTATTTTCCCAAATAAGGCTATTTCAAACTATTTCAGAGGCAAAAGCTACAGGTTGGATATCTTTCATCCACAAGGCTCTGGACCTGAGGTCTTCTATATTTCGATTTTGGAACAGCTGTATTTTCGTAGACATAGGGCCTTTACAGACTGCCAGAAATAGTGCAAATTGAGGCCACTAACTGTCCTGGCTCAGTGCTAGGGAATCATGAGAATTGTATTTTTTTCTGGGACATTGACCCTTTACTGCCAGAGAACTCTGGCGCCACAATAAACTACAGTTCCCGTGATTCGTTAGCACTGAGCCAGGACAGTTAGTGGCCTCAATTTGCACTATTTCTGGCAGTCTGTAAAGGCCCATTATAAGACGTAATGAGATTGGAGGGAGACTGAAGATCTGTGAAATGGTGGAATCCAAGCTTAGCACTTGTCACGAATCCATGCCTCCCATCATTTCACAGCTCAAACGGTTTTAGATTTTTGAGTATTTCAGATTTTGGAATTCCGGATACTCAACATGTAGATAGTTTAAAACTGTGGCTAATAAGAACAACAATAGTAAAAATATGCAAATAAACAGTAAAGGAGCTATCAGGTAAACACAGATGGTATTTTCCTTTGAAAATTGTAACTTCAGTAGATATGAACATGCAAGATAATCATCTTGAAAGGACTTTTTCCTCAAATATTCCAACCATTTCAGGCTTGTCTAAGATATCTTACCAACTGTGGTTTAGGAGAGGATGGTGCTCTCATAAGCCTTCCCCGACCCATTATCTATACCAGGGACCGGCAACCTACGGCCCGGGGCCTGGTTAAGGCCCCGGGCCCCGGACTTACCGGCCCAGGCCGTAGGCTGCCGCTGCACGTTTTCGGCCGCGCTTGCTGCAGCTGCCATTTTGGAAGTCAAAATGGCGGTCGCGACGCGTTTGCGCATGCGCAGTACTCTTGCGCATCTGCAAACGCGTCGTGACCACCATTTTGACTTCCAAAATGGCGGCCGCGACATGCGCAGTGGCGGCTGCATCTGCGTGTGCTACGGCGGTGGCCGTGGGGGGGGGTCGCGCGCGGAGGAGGGTGCACGCGTGCGCATGAGCGCACGCGCTGCCATCCCCCCCCCCCCGGCCCAGCCGAGACCTGGGCAACGGGAGACCGGCCCAGGTCTCAAAAAGGTTGCCTGTCCCTGATCTATACCAATAAGGAGTCCAAGACTAATAGCTTAATATGTAGCTACAAATTAGAATTGATCTGAATCCTCTTCCTTCCAGTCCATTATGTATTTTATTCTACTACCGAGAAAAGCCAGAGTTAAAAAAAAAAATCACTTTTAAAAACAGTGAGAAATCTAAAATACATTATAATTTCTTTACTACAGCGCCACCCTCATCATTAGTCATGGTTAGTCAGTATCTCCTGTAAACCTGATCCACAATTCCTCTTTCAACATTCTCAATTTTGACAGTATTTTTTTTCTGTCTATGAGGTACTCAAGAGACACCTCTTTAAAAAAAACTTTAGACAATTCCAAAACATAGCTGGACAGACAACTATATCTGTGTCACTCTCCTGACCTCTGAGCCAGTAAGGCCACAAGGGCCTTATGCTTTCTCAGCATAAAGGTCTGTCTTAGATGTGCCATTCCTTGAGAATGCACTCAATTAGCACTGATGTTACTATCCTTCTGGTACCAGGTTAAAACACATTTGTTTGCTTGTGCTTTTTAAAGTTTTACAGTTACTATTTACCGTATTTTTCGCCATATAAGGCGCTCCGGCATATTAGGCGCACCCAATTGTAAAGGAAGAAAATCCAAGAAAAAAGGATTCCTCCCTTTAGCCGGAGGCCGGTTGTTCAATGGGCCCCAGCGCCAGCCCATTGAAAGACTGAGGCCGCCGGGAGAAGGAGCCCTCCTTCCCCCCCGGCCTCAGTCTTGGAATGGGCTGGTGCCGGGATCGAAGCGATCCCGGCGCCAGCCCATTGAAAGACTGAGGCCGCTGGGAGATGTGCGTGGGGAAGTGAGTGCGCCCTATAGGGCGAAGGGCCGAGGCCGCGGGGAGAAGGAGCCCTCCTTCCCCCCGCGACCTCAGTCTTTGAATGGGCTGGTGCTGGGATCGAAGCGATCCCGGCACCAGCCCATTCCAAGACTGGGCCGCGGGGGAAGGAGGGCTCCTTCTCCCCGTGGCCTCGGCCCTTCGCCCTATAGGGCGCACTCACTTCCCCACGCACATTTAGGGGAAGAAAAAGTGTGTGTTATAGGGCGAAAAATACGGCATATAATCTGCTAGTTTTGATGCCCTTCATTTTTTAAAATAAAGTTTTGGTTTCACCTTGTACAGTATTGTACTTGTGGCATATCTAATATATTCATGCCTCTTTTATACCTCCAACATCCTGAATTGTACTATAAGATTCAAATCCTGTACACACATATGCAGTACTCAGATCTGAGTAGACATGTACAGGAATACAGTGAAAAACAAATGAACAATGGAAGAATCTCAAGTTTAAAATATGGTATATAAAAGCCAAACGTCATTGATATAAAAGTGGTTAATAGATCTCACCTTCTTTTACCTCTTGAATAATATCTTCAGGGAGAATGAAGTTTTTTTCCGAGTTGGGAAAGGGAAGAATCTCAGATTCATGCTTAGAAACAAAAGAAGTAGTAGTAGTATTGAAATAGCTTGGCTATATCTACAATTGATTTTTTTTATTAAAACAAATGCAAAGGGGTGGTATATTCACAAATGTAACTCAGTTAAGATAACATCATGCCTTGCCTTGCCTTGCCTGGGTGGCTCCTTCTCCTCTGGCAGACAATGAGAGATTTTCTTTAGAAATGATTTTTTTTTTTTTAAAAAAAGCATTTTAAAAAGCAGGAATTGGCCTCAGTTGGAAACACTCACTAGTGCTTGCATGTCGTACATAGTACTCAAGTGGTCCCAGATGACTTTGGAAGAAATCTGTCTCCCAATATTTTGACTGAACTTATCTCGGATACAGATCATGTGAAAATGCCGATTCACACCTAATGGAGGAAGAGGGAAAAACAAAGATAATTTTCACCCAGGTACATTTTACCATCACATAGGAGAAGATATAAAAATACCCTAAAATAGTAAAACAAATGTTTGATTATGACCATAGATAATGCAGTTCTGTGAGTTGTTTACAACATATAAATAATAAAATAACATAATTGGAAGTAACAAGAAACCAGACACAAACTATAGTGCAAACAGAGTGAGGAATGAGCCCTGTTGAAAAATCTGCAACTTCCATGAGGATCTATAATGCAGAGCAGGAAACAATCAACATCAAGTAACCAAGCAAGTGTGAGAAGCAGGCTAGTGAATATTAATCATGTATATGTATACATACACACAGTTGGCCCACCACATTTGCGGCTTTGATTATTTACAGTTTTGATTAATATGTCATCTCTAGGAATCTCTAGGTCCTCCAGTGAAACTATGCCAGAAGTTGACCATAGATTTGTGTTGGAGAACCTAGAAGTTCTTAGAGAAAGTACTTCACTAGGCATTTGTAGGTCCTTCAGCATGATTCTATGATCAACTTCTGGCAGATGTTGACCATAGAATTGTACTGGAGGACCTGAAGATTCATAGAGAGGTTTCTCTGAGGTAAAAAGAATAGTGTTTTTTTATTTATGGCTTTCCCACATTCATGGGGTGCTTTACCCCAACCCCAGCAAATGTGAAGGCACCCCCCCTCTCTCTGTGTGTGTATGTGTGTGTATATATATATATATATATATATATTTGCAAAGCTGCAGGTAGATAACACCTTTGTTCCCAGGAGATGCAAAAGCTCCATACAGCTTTCTACTGATTTAAATAATATTTCAGCTAAGATTATACTGATAGCCTATAACCAAGCTTATGCATGTGTAAATAAAGTAACTTTACCTAGCTTACCCCTGTTCTACTCCCTACCCCTCCAGGGATTTCTTCTTTCCTTCCAGCTCAGCCTTTTTATCCAAGGGCAGCAGAAGCTCCATTGATGATGATCTCATCCTATCACTCCCTGGTTTTCCCATACAAAGGGTAAAGGTCTGCATAAATAATCCAGTTTGAGACTGCTTTAACTGCCCTGGCTCAATGCTAGGGAATCCTGGGGATTTGTAGTTTTGCCCTGGCTTAGTGCAAGGGAACCCTGGGAATTGTAGTTTATTGTGGCACCAGAGATCTCTGACAGAGAAGGATAAAGTCCAAAACACACTGCAGAAATAATCCAGTTTGAGACCACTTTAATAACTCTGGGAACTGTAGTTATGAGATATTTAGCGTTTTCTATCAGAGCTGTGGTGCTACAATAAACGACAATTCCCAGAATTCCCTAGCATTGAGCCAGGGCAGTTAAAGAGGTCTCAAACTGGTTTATCTCTGCAGTGTGTTCTGGACCTAAATGTTTCACAAAACTACAACCCCCAGAATTCCCTAGCATTGAGCCTGGGCAGTTAAAGCAGTCTCAAACGGGATTATTTCTGCAGTGTGTTTTAAACCAAAGGGAGAGAAATAGATCCAAAACACACTGCAGAAGTAATCCCGTTTGAGACTACTTTAAAATTGTCCTGGCTCAGTGCTAGGGAATCCTGGGAACTGTAGTTTATTCTGGCCCCAGACTTCTCTGACAGAGAAGCCTAAATGCCTCACAAAATTACAGTTCCCAAGATTCCCTAGCAGTGAGCCAGGGCAGTTAAATTTCATTTTAATTTTAAAAATGTTTTATACAGTTTTATCTTTTTAAAAATTGTATTTTATTCTTTTAATAGCTATCTATTTTAATATTCTAATAATTTAATTCCTTTTTAATGCGTCTCTTTTCTATGTTTATCGTTTTTAATATTGTGAAGCCGCTCTGAGTCTCAGTTCTGAGAAAACAGGATACAAATAATAATAATAATAATAATAATAATAATAATAATGGTCTCAAACTGGGTTACTGCTGGAGTGGAAGAAGGAGGGAAGGGTAGGAATAGAAGAGAAAGATTAGAAAGGTGGTAAGAAGGATAAAAGGAGGAAAAGGAGAAGCATGAAGGTAAAGAAATTGAATGGAATAAAATTATGGCGAAATTATATAGGAAATTAGGGAAATGATAAGATATGATGAGGATGGTTAACAATCTAAGTAATATTTTGGTAGGATGTAGTGTGAAATAAATATATACGATGTTTGAAATAATGATGGTGAAAACGGAAAACTTAACCCGTTTTCTTTGCCTTTTTTAATTTATCAGATGTTGGGTGTATGTGTGATATTTGTTTTAATAATAATCTTTATTTTTATAATAATAATAACAATAATAATTAGATACCGAGATAGACAGGCTAGAGAAAATAAAGGGTGATCAGGAGCGATTTGTCTTATGAAATATATTCATCTGGACCATGATTATTAAGAAGGAAAACCTGACAGAATGTTTCATAGTTAAAACTGTTAAAAGGGAATAAAATTCTCCACACATATGAAAAAGGAAAAAGGGAAAGAGAGAAAGAAATTCACCTCGCTGCTGATGTTTCACTTCACACATACACTCAAGCACACATTCTCCCACACACCCCTCACCCAACCCGGCCTGGGTCCCTACTCGAGCCCGAGGCTTCCGCTGCGGCCTACTCCCCGCCCTCCTCTCACCGACTGGCTTGTGGCCCAGCATGGCGTGGAAAAGGCACACCTCCACCTCGGGGCTCCACACCACGGGAACGGGCGGCGCGGGAAGAGGGGGCGGCGGCGGCGGAGGAGGAGCGGCCGTGGCGGTGGTAGTCGGGGCCGAGGCGGCTGTGGAGAAGACGCTGGCGGAGGCCGCACTTTCCTCAGAGGCTGCGGCCTGTGAGGAAGGCGGCTCTGGCGCCACGGCGGGGCCAGGGGCCTTTATGGCCGCCACAACCTCCGTCGCCGACCCGGCCGAGCTCTCAGCGTCGCCCATGGCCGCCTTAGACGACCGGGGACAAGCGGGAAGGGCCTTGCCGGGCCTTAGCGTCCCCTGGCGGCTCCCCTTGACCAAGGAAAGTCGGTTGAGAAGGAGGAGGAGGAAAATGAAGGCAAAACCGCCTCGCTTCTCTCCCCGAACCGCCTTCCTTCCAAGATTTAAGCCTAGTGTTGTTGTGTGCCTCCCACATATGGCCACCCTGAGGGGTTTTTTCTTGCCAAGTTTCTTCAGAAGGGCTTAGTCACTGTCTTCCTCCTGAGACTGAGAGAGTGTGACTTGCCCCACTTCGTTCAGTGGGTTTGCATCATGGCCCAGCAGGGAACTGAACCCTGGTCTCCAGAGTCATGCTGCCTCACGGTTCACTATAAAAGTAGCCTGTTTTAATTTCATCATGAACAAATAAAATTCTCTTGTTGTTGTTGTGTGCCTCCAAGTCGTTTCCCACTAATGGCCACCTTAAGGTGAAGCTATCATGGGGTTTTCTTGGCAAGTTTCATTCAGAAAGGGGTTTGCCAGTGCCTTCCTCTGAGGCTGAGAGAGTGTGACTTGCCCATCAAGGTCATTCAGTGGGTTTGCCTCATGGCCCAGCTGGGAATTGAACCCTGGTCTCCAGAGTCATGCTGTCTCATGGTTCACTATAAAAGTGATGAAAAGGCCTAGAGAGAGAGAGAGAGAGAATGCTTAATAGTAGGGAAGTAGCTGAAATGTATTAAGAGCAAACACTTCCCAAATGATAGATAGCAAACCAGGTCAAAGTGGCCTCACAGAATGCAAGCCTTGAATTCAGGGCCTCTTAGTGTCCTGGTGCTAAGTGTTACCCAAAACAACAATGTTGTGCAGACATATGGAGACAGTGATTGAAAACATACAAAGATAAGAACTGTCAATAATAAGTACCACCAGGGCCAAGAATTGTATATGTAATGTATCCAATGAATGTAAACCAAGCATATATGTTATCTTTAATGTAACCAATCCTAATGTGACTTGTAGTTTCTTTGTTCAAAATACTATTAAAAAAAGGTAGTTCGTTGTTATAGGATGCAGGAATAGACCCATTTACATCCACTTGTTACATCTCTGGGAGATCCTACTTCAATGCAGCACTGTACATATCAAAGATTTGGACCATTTGGCTTCATTGAGTCTCTGGACTTGGCCCCAGGGCACAAAATGTATATTCAAACCCTGGATTTTTCTTCATTCATTGGATTAGTTTGGTTTGCTAGCAGAAGTGTTGCCAGTTTTCACTTTGCTAAGCCCCTCTTTCACTTGCCAATCCAAAGTGGCTCCAGGAGCAATTGAGTTCCCATTCCCCCTTAGCGATCCAGTTACAAGAGGAGCAGCATCCATATCGGTACAGTATCTCCATTAGAAGGCATAATTCTGTTACATGCTAATTCCATTGTTTCTCAGCTCTTGTGTGCTTGTGTGAATGCATGTGGTGTGTGTATGTTGGTTTTTCACCTTTTAAATCATTCATTGAGAGTTTGCCTCTGTGGTTCTTCTTGCCTCCTACCTCTGTAAACACAGAGAAGGTCCAGAGGGCTGTGTAACCCAGCCATTTATTGAGCTAATATATAATTCCCCAAAGCTATCTTGGTTACACATTCTTTTCCAGCACCACATTGCGAATGAATTTAATTCTCTTTTTGTCCATTTTATTAATTGTTTAGCTCTCTCATCCACTCATAGTAATGGGGATCTATGTTCGTTCCAAGGTATAGGAACTCTTGTACTATTTCTATTTCTTCATTGTCTTAAGTTGAACTTCTGAATGTCCTCAGTGGTCATTATTTTTGTTTTCTTTGTGTTCAACATTACGTCTGCCTTTGCACTTTCTTCTTTGATCTTCCTTAGTAGGTGTTCCAGGTCTATGAAGTTTTCTGTTAGTATTATGGTGTTGTCAGCATATCTCAGACTGTTGATGTTCCTTCCTCCTATTTTCACTCCTCCTTCCTCTGTGTCCAATCCTGTTTTTTGTATAATATATTCTGCATACAAGTTGAAGAGACAGGGTGAAAGGATGCAGCCTTGTCTGACCCCTTTGCCAATTGGGAACCATTCTGTTTCTCCATATTTTGTTCTAACAGTAGGTTCTTGTCCTAAATACAGATTCCTCATCAGAACTATCAGATGTGTTGGCACTCCCATGTCTTTAAGGTCATTCCATAGCCTTTCATGATCTATGCAGTCAAAAGCTTTGCTATAGTCTACAAAGCACATGCTGATTTTCTTTTGGAATTCCTTCCAACTCTATGATTCTAAAAAAAAACTAATTTTGCCACCAAATGGAAATCATAAAGTAAAGGCTGGTGAGTGAGAAAAAGATATGACTGGACACAGAGAGAAGCTTTCAAGTTGGCTCTAGAAGGCTCAAAATGTTTTTGTTTACTTATGTAAAGCATACCAGACCTGTTTTTTTTTTTTAATTTCACATGAGAATTTTGTTAGTTTTGAATAAAAAGTTGCAAGAAAATGTTAAAGTGCTTTTCTTTTTGTGGCATATGAATCTACCCCTACTTTTTCCGTGTCATTTTTGCCTCGGGTACTAAATTTGCTGCTGAAGAAGTAATGCCCAAGAACACATCTAGATGCATTTGGGCATAAGAAGAGGTATGCTCTGCTGTTTTACATGATTAAATCAATTTTGATTTATGTCATCCTTTTGAATGAGGACATCAAAGAGATCCTGTTATTAACAATTTTGCTAATAGTCTTGCAAATACAGGGTGAGGATGGGATATAGCTTGGGAAAGAGGCAAAAATGAAGGCATTGCCACGGCAAATAAGAATTCTGCCCAAAGTGAAAATTTCTTTTGAGTCCCCAAATTTCCAGTATCACAGTAATATAAAACCCTTGACAGAGAAGGCTAAATTGCTCACAAAACTACAAATCCCAAATTTTATTTATTTATTTATTTATTTGTATGCCACCTTTCTCACGGTAGGGACCCAAGGCAGCTCACAGATAAAATTCCTTAGAGTTGAGCCACGGCAGATACAGCAATGTCAAACTGCATTAATTTTGCATTGTAGATGCAACCTAAATAATAACTTAAAATTCTTATTTCAAAAAAGAATGAAGGTTAGGAGTATTTCTAGCGGCAATCATCACAGCTTATAAAGTTAGGGTTAGGGTTAGGGATGTTTAAAGTGAGAGTTGTTATAGCAATCGGTGATTTGAAGTAGTATCAACTGGTAAATGTGTCCTCTTTTTTGCTTTCCAAAATACGGTAGCCCAATTTTTAGTGAAAGCAAACTCTTGAAACAAGCTTTGACAGTCAAAGCAAAATAGCTATAAGCCACATCTTTTAAATTTGATGCCAGATCTAGGCACAAACTAACCCGTTGTTTGGAACTTTACATTATAAAGGTTTTTAAGCACACATCCAATGAAAATTTTACATAATTGTTAGAATAACACACTCTTATTGATGATTCGTAAAAGTAACATTATTTAGGGCCAGATTAAGACATGCTGAGATCCTAAATAAAGCCCTTTGCTTCTTCTTACAAAGCTTACAAAGAAATAAAGTCCTTTGCTTCATGTTTCTATGAGCATGAAGCAAAGTCTCTGTTGCTTGGGAGATCAGGCCACCATGGTTTGTTATTAATTTGAAATCTTAATCTGCCAGATGATATTACAATAAGCACCACAAATCATTCTGGTATCACAGATACACTTAAAGGCAGTAATCAACAACACCAGCAGAAATTCCAAAGAACTAAGGTTCTCCTTCTTCACAAATGACCTTTTTAAGAATCCAAAGAGGGAAAAATATTGCCGACAAATAGAGTCATCCAGCTGCAATGAAGTTTACCTCTTGGGATGACATTTTCTTTTAAACACTTAAAGTAAGTTAATGGATTCATGTGTAAGTTAGCTAAACATCACCAATGGAAAAATTGCTGAGCATTAAACCTAATCTAAGAATGCTGTTTGGTTTTAGATCTGCAATGCATCTTAATTCTGGCTGATAACATAAAATGGAAGGGACATGTTTTCAAGTCTTGATGTGAATGTTAAGAGAACTTATACATTGCAGTCACTATAATCATAATGTAACATGGTTCCACAAAGTGGATGAAATTTTGCAGTTCAAATTCATATTATTCAGATTTCTTTTTTACCCAGTCCCAACCACCTAGTGTAATTTTATGCAACCGTTTTCCACCCATCCTAATTCATATGGCATTTAAAACAGGTGCTATCTTTTATTCAACATTTTCCCCCCACACATTATATTCTAAAGCTTGCTCAGGAGCTCCATTAAATTACTGCAAAAAGATGCCCTTCAATAAGGAATCAATCTACTTTTATAATATTAAAATGCAAATAATGCCTTCACCTATTGACTGCAAAATGAAGTTAATAAAAACAGCCAAAACCCACAATGAATAAATAAATACAGCACAATAAATTAATCTGTACAATTTCTCTGCTTTCAAAAGTGTTAACTCCTGTTCTTATTTGGTCAAATAAAATAGAGCCACCACAATACTCAAAAAGACGCAATAAGGAGATAGACAAATAAGACAGAAGGAATTGTGCTCTGGTTTCCTTAATCCTTCCTGTGGGCTACAAACAGCAACAGAGATGAACCAGAGCTAATCTGAGAGAATGCAATCTCTGTCTGAACATACATTGCAGAAATAATGCAATTTGACAACACTTTAAATTCTCCATCCTATGGAATCCTGGGATTTGTAATTTGTGGTGGTACCAGAGCACTAAAATCTGACAAAACTACAAATCTCAATTCATTTTGCATTGAGCAATGGCAATTAAAATCTGTGTCAAACTTTTTAAAATTATTATTTTATCTGGTACAATAACTCTGTACTGTTTTTATTTTCTACATTATAGGCTGCATTCTACATTGCAGAATTAATACTATTCAACATCATTATCAGTGACTTCTCATGATGGAATAGAGGGCATAGTTATCAAATTTGCATATGACACCGAATTAGAAGAGGTAGCTAATACCCCTGAGGACATGATCAGAATTCAGAAATGACTTTAACAGAGCAGAGAGTTGGGCCAAAACTAACAAAATGAATGTCAACAAGGAGAAATGTAAGGTACTACACTTAGGCAGAAAAAAAATATATGAAAAAAAATATAGGATGGGTGACATGTGGCTTGACAACAGTACATGTGAAAGGGATCTGGGAGTCTTAGGGGCTGTACAGACTGGCACTCTTAGCCGGCGTCAGGACAGAGTGGGGGTGAGGTGACCGCATACCGCACATCAAAATGCTGCCCTGACACTAGCGTCACAGCGCTCACCCAACCAGATGGTGGGTGGTGTCACACCGCATCTTTGAGGCGGCATTTAGACACACTGTGTTGAAGAATCAGTGAAAAGCCACTGCCACAGCAGCAAAGGCGCCCTTTTGCTACTCTAAAAAGGAGCAGCATTTTGCTAGATCCGGGCCATGGCATGTGGTTTCTGCAGCCTCAATTCGACAAGGAAGGGGGCGGCCAGAGGCTGCTCTATCGGGGCTGTCTGTCAAGCCCCTTAGTGGACCACACATGAATCAACAGTGTGATGCAACAGCTAAAAAGGCCAATATGATCTTAGGCTGCATCCATAGAAGTATAGTGTCTAGATCAATGGAAGTAATAGTGCTACTCTATTCTGCTTGCTAGATCCGGGCCACGCGTGTGGTTTCTGCAGCCTCAATTCGACAAGGAAGGGGGCGGCCAGAGGCTGCTCTATCGGGGCTGTCTGTCAAGCCCCTTAGTGGACCACACATGAATCAGCAGTGTGATGCAACATCTAAAAAGGCCAATATGATCTTAGGCTGCATCCATAGAAGTATAGTGTCTAGATCAATGGAAGTAATAGTGCTACTCTATTCTGCTTGCTAGATCCGAGCCACGGCGTGTGGTTTCTGCAGCCTCAATTCAACAAGGAAGGGGGCGGCCAGAGGCTGCTCTATCGGGGCTGTCTGTCAAGCCCCTTAGTGGACCACACATGAATCAACAGTGTGATGCAACAGCTAAAAAGACCAATATGATCTTAGGCTGCATCCATAGAAGTATAGTGTCTCTAGATCAATGGAAGTAATAGTGCTACTTTATTCTGCTTTGGAATACTCACCTGGAATACTCCACCCCACCTCCTGTTCCCTATATGATATGCAGGTGCAGAAGGGTTGTTTAAAAAAAAACTTTAAAAATTTCTGGAATTGCACCCACATGAACAAAAGAGGATGAGGAATTGAGAAATATCAATTGAATGAACTTGCAAAATCACATACTTTTTTTTTTTAAATCTGTTTAAAAAAATTAGCACGAAAGGGATAACTTGCAAAGTTCCCACTGTAAACCATCTTTTGTTCTATCTGGGCTCTGGAAATGGAGTGATTTCATCTAGGCGAAATTTCATACAGTTTATTCCCACAATAAAACCTGGTGGGATAATCTCCTCAGGGCCAGGGGCTGAGATCTGGCAGCCCTGTCAGTGGTACAGCGCATGATTTTCATGCAGAGGTTCTTCTCTTTCATCATCTAGCATCTTGAAAGAATGTGATAGCAGATAATGGGAAGGACTTTTTTCCTGAGATCTTACAAGACTGCTTGCAGGCATCTAGAGGTGAGATTCACAAGGAAATAAAACCCTGGAAACCTCAATTTTGGGGGAAGGGGAAGCAATATAATTGTATAATGGGAGGGGATGTGTCCATGGGGTCTGGAGTGGGGGAACAAAATTGGCCCCAGAGCTTGCCCACACTGGCAATAGATAATATTGGGGTACAGAAAGAATTGAAAGCCAGATTAGTGTAGTAGTTTAAGCATAGGACTTAGTACTCTGGAGACCAGGGTTTGATTCCCTGCTCGGCCATGGAAACCCACTGGCTGACCCGGGGGGGGGGGTCATCACATCCTCTCGGCCCAGAAAACCCTGTGATAGATTTGCCTTAGGATTGCCATAAGTTGGAAATGATTTAAGGCATGCAACGGCAACAAGACAGATAGTTTGACCAGAAAAACAACAATTTGCAAATTCCTAGGCTGAAGAATCAACAAGATAGACCCATTTGTGTCCACAGATGAAGGGCTGTGTAACTCTACACAGAACTGATAGCCATGCCAGTTTCTGTCATGCATAAAGAATAGTTTGGATCACAGTTCTTTTTAATTTCTGATTTGATTAACAAGAATCAATTCAGGTGTTCATAAGTGCAATTACAGTCTTTTTGGAGAGGCATGTCAGGGAACTGATTATGCATGAAATACAAGCTGTTGGAGAAGGTGAAAAAACGAACTAAGGATTTAACTAGACAAAATAATAGATATCCATGGCTCAGTTTCATGTCAGTTTTAGCAAATACCAATGGGGGTGGGAATGCATGTGAGTGGGCAGAATTCATTACTTCTCTGGAATGTATTTATATAAAGTATTATTTGAATGATAGCTTATGCGGATAATATAAAAATCATTAATTAAAAAATACACAACTGCAGGTGTAATATTGCAACTGAACACAAAATTAAAAGAGCATCCTTTGAGGAGGGAAAAGGAGTTCCATGTCAGAGGCACTCAGAAAGCAAAACATAAATTGGTAACAATGGTTGGTATGTGAAGAGCTGATGCCCTAGATCAGGGGTAGGCAACCTTTCCCCTTTAAGGGCCGAGGGACTTCAGCTCCCAGAAGCCTCAGCCATATTGGCCAATAGTCCCATGTTGGCCAATAGCTCCTGGGATTCTGGGAGCTGAAGTCCCTCGGCCCTTAAAGGGGAAAGGTTGCCTACCTCTGCCCTAGATACAAGATCAGAGATCCTAAGACAACCTTTTCTGACAATGCATATATATTAAACCGGGGGGGGGGGGGGAAGAACTGCAGAATCATAGGATCACAAAGTTTGAAATGGGCTTATGGCCATCAGGCTCAACTGAATGTAGGATCTCCAGCTAGAGAATTCCCAGCAGGTAGCTGTCCAGCTTCTTTCTGAAGTCATCAAAAGAAAGAGACTCCACTAGGCAATTGATTCCACTGCTGAAACACTCTTATGGTCAATAATTTCCTTTTAATTTTCAATCAAAATCTATCCACCTGCAACTTAAGACCATTAGACCTACTTTTACCCTCTGAGGCATCAGGGAACAAGCCTGCACCCGCCTCTTTAAATACCCTTGAGGTATTTAAAGCGTGTGATCATGTAATCCGTCAGTCTTCTCTTCATCAAAATGTACATCCCTGGATCCTCCAACCTCTCATATAATTTGTTCTCCATATGTCTTAGCATCCTTCTCTGAACTCGCTCCAACTTATCTATATCCTTCTTAAGTGAGCTGCCTAGAACTGAACACTGTACACTCGTCCCTCCATATTTGCGGATTTGACTTTTGCGGATTTGATTTTTCACGGATTTTATTGGTATGTTCTCTCTAGGAATATCTAGGTCTTCTAGTACAACTCTATGGTCAACTTTAACCAAAAGTTGCACTGGAGGACCTAGAGATTCCTAGAGAGGTGTTTTCTCGGGTAAAAACATAACATTTTTGTTATTTGCGTTTTTTCCACATTCACAGGGGTCCTGTGCCCCTAACCCCAGCGAATGTGGAGGGATGAATGTACTTGACATGAGGCCTGACCAGTGCAGAATACAGGGCAATGATTACTTCTCTCAACCTAGAAACTATGCTCCTATTAATGCAGGCTAAGATACCACTGGGTAACCTTGGGCAAGTCACATTCTCTCAGCCTCAGTGGAAGGCAATGGACAATTGATTGGTAAGGGGTACCTGTACACATGATATACACATGATCAGCTGTTCATACCAAGGAGAGCCTCCAGACTGGGGTGCATGTGCATCTAGGTGTTCTGGTTTCATAGTTTCCTTTGCAGATGTCTGTACACAGTCCACAGACATCAGAATGTGGATGTGCATTAGGCTAATGCCTTCATCAAACTGTGCTTAGTCTACAAGTGCTTGGAATCTAAATGTATTTATAATAGATAGTTACAGCATGATTCCTACCCCAGTCTAGAGCACATTTGTGACCTTGGGATAGCATTGGAATCAATGGGACTAAAATATCATGAGTAACTTTTTGCATTGTTTTTGGTTAGATCTAAATGCAACAAATGTCTATAGATTCAATTCATTATAATGTAATGTTTTAAGAACTACTCTTGTACAGGTTGGTGCATTGTAAAAGCAGCACTGTAAATGGTGAGAATGACTGAACAGCTTCAAGTCAATTCCAGTAAAAAGAAAATGTTACTAACACTAATCATTCTAAAAATGAAACATGAGAAAATCGAAAACACATTCAAGTAAATAAATAAAAACACATGATAGATGAATAGATTCTTCTACTGTAGAAAGTTTTTCAAACCTTTCCAGAAGCTGGTAGGTTTTTAAAAAATTAAATGAATGTTAAATTGCTGTCCTAATCTGTCAAATTATCTATCATAGAACAAATTGTGTCAGTCTACATAGCAATTTCTATGTCACCAATCTGCTAAGCTTAGCAGAAAAAAGAAAGAAAAAAACAACAACAACTCAGACAAATTAAAAACTGAAAGATTTACAGTATTATTTTAAAAAGACAGAAACTGGAGTTTCTGATTGTCTTTAAAAATATGCATTCAGTTTTAGGTGGGTATTTGTGTGGCTTCTTTTATTAAAAATATCTCCCCAATTTCACATCTTAGTTCAAACTATAAAGGAGCTTTTCAAGGCGTTTAACTTATTTTGGGGGATGGTTCAGTCGCCAAATTTCTAGCATAATAAAAATAATAATAAAATTTATTTGTATCCCGCCCCTCTGAGAACAATCGGGGCGGCTAACAGTTAAGAACAGACCCAAATACAATTGACCCCAATAACCTCCCCCCCTTAAAACAATATTAAACTCAGACAAATTAAAACCATCCAAATTAAAACAGACAATAAACAGCAATGAACCGACACTTCAACTATTACAAGAAAAAGCAGGGATGTTCTTTTAAGCTAGGAGAGGACTTCTGGGAGGGCTCTCCTTAGATGGAATTCCTGAGGTCGGGATCACTATTCCGGAAAGGCCTGCCAGAAGAGATCCGTCTTGACAGCCTTTTAAAAGCTGTCTAAAGATGTCAATTGATGGATCTCATCCGGCAGGCCATTCCATAGTTTGGGGGTGACCACAGAGAATGCCCTCTGGGAGGTAGCTGCAAGCCTAGTTTTTTGCGGCTGGAGCAGATTCCCAGAGGACCAGAGTACGCGGGGCGGATTATAGGGGAGGAGGTGGTCCCGAAGATAGTTTGGACCCAAGCCATTTAGGGCTTTAAAGGTAATAACCGACACCTTGTACTGGGCCTGGAAACTAATGGGCAGCCAGTGGAGGGAGCTTAATACAGGGGTAATATGGTCCCTCCTGGATGTTCCAGACACAACTCTGGCTGCCATGTTCTTCACCAATTGAAGTTTCTGAACCAAGCACGAGGGTAGCCCCATGTAGAGTGCGTTACAGAAATCTAGATGTGAGCATTGCAGTAACTTAATAGTTCAGTTTAGAAAGTCAGCATGGTACAGTGGTTTGAGTGTTGGATTACGACTCTGGATACCAGAGTTTTAATCCCCACTCAGCCATGGAAACTCACTGGGTGACCTTGGGCAAGTCACACTCTCTCAGAGGGAGGCAAAGGCAAACCCCCTTTGAACAAGTTTTATCAGCAAAACCCCAGTGATAGGTCTGCCTTAGGATTGCCATAAGTCAGAAATGACTTGAAGGCACACAACAAGAACAATACTCCAATTGAACATTTAGAAAGGTTAGGCATACAAAGTAAAAGGGCACACAAAATTACCAAGGGAATATGAACACAGCAAAGTGTCCTATGTGTGAATGTTTTTCAAGGATTTCTTTTTTAATTTTTTTTATTAAATACCAAATACATACACACACACATCTTAATAAAACCAAACATACATTACAAACATTGACTACAATATACATATTAACAAATAAGTACATCATTAACACTAATAACTGAAATTAACATGAAATATTCTTCTGTCTTCCAGATGAATGGTTATTTGCAATATAATGTTGCTTTACTGGACCCCTAATCAAATAGATATCTCTCTAAAACTAATTATTATATCTTACGACTTAATTGTCACTTTTTAAACTATATACATATTCTTTTCCTTTCTAATTTAACCCTTTCCCCCCTCTATTTTAACTCTTTATCACAATATTCTTTAAACTTAACCCAGTCTTTAATAACTTCCTCTTTTGATTTATCATTTAATAAACCTGTTAGTATATCCGAATCCATAGCTTCCCATAGATTTTCTATCCATTCATAATCTGTTGGCATTGTTGGTTGTTTCCATTTCTTTGCATAGAGAATTCTGGCAGTGGTTACCATATATAGCAATACCCTTTTATTTTCTTTTACAAATTCATTCTCAAGTACCCCGTCATATTTAACAAAAAGAGGGTTGGTTCTAATGGTATTTCAACTTCATATATATTCTTCATTAGCTCTTTTATTCTCCTCCAGTATTTTTTTGCTTCTACGCATCTCCACCATAGATGGTAAAAGGTGGCTCCCGTTTTCCCATATTTCCAACAAGAATCTTTACCTGTCTTATATAATTTATCTAATTTTTCTGGGGATAAATACCATCTATATACCATCTTAGTATGGTTTTCTTTATAGTTTTGGCATTTAGTAAATTTATGTGTATCTTCCCATGCCTTTTCCCAATTTTCTAGTTCAATGGGCTTTCCTACATCCTGCGCCCATTGAATCATAGAGTGTTTTATTACCTCTTTTTCCAAATCTCTATTTTTAACACATAATAGAACTTTGATATATGTCCTTTCTTTTTATCAAAAATATTTTATCTATTTCATTTTGTATTTTTGTAATACCTTTATTTTTCTTGTCAACTCTATATCTTTCTCTTAATTGGTTGTATAAAAACCAATTATCTTTAATTGGTTCTTTCAACTGTTCCCGCGTCTTAATCAATATTTCGGTACTATCACTCCAATTTATTAGTTCTTTATAGGTTATCCAAGGGATTTCCTCCTTCTTTGATCCCCTACAAAATGCCTCTTGAGGGGAAACCCAACTAGGAATTTCCCTGTAAAAATTATTCTTAATATGTATCCAGGTTTTCAATAACGCACATCTCACAAAATGATGTAGGAATTCTTTGTTTTCTTTTTGTTTATCATGAAACATATAGGCATGAAAACCAAATCTCATATTGAATCCTTCCAGATCCAATAGTCTTTCATTTTTTGACTTAACCCATTCTTCCAGCCAATTTAAACAAGCTGCCCTATAATATAATTTAAGATTTGGGAGGCCACAGCCTCCTTTTGTCTTTTCTTCCATTAGCAATCTCCAACTGATTCTGGCTTTTTTGCCTTCCCAAATAAACTTACCCAATTCTCTCTGCCAGGCTTCCAAACATCTTTCATTACTTAATATGGGGAGATTTTGAAATAGAAACATGATCGTTGGTAATACACACATCTTAATGGTCTCAATTCTTCCAAAAAATGATAGTTGCTTTCTAGACCATCTAACCAATTCCTTCTGGATCTCTGCCCAACTTTTTAAGTAATTATTTTTGAATAGATCTATATTTCTTTTTGTTATTGTGATTCTTTTCAATTTTCAATTTGGATATTTCTTCCAATTTTTGCTCTTCTCTAGCATTCATATTCTTTGTAATTATAGCTGTTTTATCTTTATTTATATTAAATCCTGCTAAGTTCCCAAACTCCTCTATGACCTTTATTAATCTCGTTATGTTATCCACAGGATCTTCAAGAAAACAAATCACGTCATCGGCAAATGCTTGCAACTTATATGTGTGTCCTTTTATATTTGTTCCCCTTATTGCCAAGTCTTCTCTAACTCTATTATTCAGTACTTCCAATACTAATATGAACAATAAAGGCGAGAGGGGGCACCCCTGTCTTGTCCCTTTTTGAATCATAATTTTATCAGTTTTTTCCTGATTAATGATAATTTGTGCATTCTGTTCCTTGTAAATTTCTTGTATCCAATTAGTAAATGTTTCTCCCATCTTTATTTTGTTGATCAATTCTAACAAGAAAGCCCATTTCACCCTATCAAAAGCTTTCTCCGCGTCTAATAAGATTAATGCTATTTTTTATTATTGTAATGTTCATAATACTCTATTATGTTTAAAACAGTCCTTATATTGTTTTTTATTTGTCTCTCAGGCAAAAACCATTTTGATCTTCATGTATTATATTATTTAATATTCCCTTTAACCTAGTCGATAATATTGTTGTGAAGATTTTGTAATCCGTGTTTGTCAGTGATATAGGTCTATATTTCTTCATCTCTATACACTCTTCCTCTTCTTTGGGAATTAATACAATCCAAGCCTCTTTCCATAAATTAGGTACGCCATAATCCTTGATATCATTAAACAGTTCTTTCATTGGTTCTACCAAGATAGCCACCATTTTCTTGTAATATATCGTTGTCAATCCGTCTGGTCCAGGTGATTTCCCTGGTTTCATTTTCCCAATAGCGTCCTGAATTTCCTTCGTTATTATAGGTTGGTTCAATTTCCTTACATGCTCTTCCTTTAACGCTTTTATTTTTTGTTCTCTTAAGTATTTCTCTATTTTCTCCTTTTCTTCCTCCTTATTATCTTGATTTTTATACATGTTCTCAAAATATTCTTTAAATAATATTTTGATTTCTTCCTGTTCTGTGATTTTCCCTCTATTATATTTTATTTCTGTAATAATTCTTTTTTCTTTTTATCTTCTCAATTTACTTGCGAGCAATTTACCTGATTTATTTCCTAGTTCAAAATTTTTCTGTTTAACATATTTTAATTTTTTTCTATTTCTTTTATTGCCATCTCTCTTAATTGTCTTTGCAATTGTTCTACTTTACATCTTGTCTTCTTGTCTCCTGTTTCCTTCCATTCTTCTTTCTCTTTCAATTCTTTTTTTATTTTTAATTCCTGCTCCTTATCTTTTCTATAAAGTTCCTTCTGTTGTTTAATGAATTCTCCTCGAATTACAGCTTTACTGGCTTCCCAAATTATTTTATTGGACATACCTTCTGTTTTATTTTCTTCAAAATAACATTTCAATATATTTTTGATTTTATTTACATTATCCTCTTTGTTTAGTAAATTATCATTTAATCTCCAAGTCATTTCTTTTTTCCTTGTTCTCAATATCAATTCAATCGGATTATGATCAGATTTTTTTTGGTAATATATCCATTGATGCTATATTCATCACTATATCTTTAGATGTTAAAAAAAGATCTATCCTCGATACGGAATTGTGCGTATCCGAAAAAAAAGTGTATCCCTTAGCTTCATTATATTTGTATCTCCAACTATCTACTAATCCATATTCTTCTGTCATTTCAAAAAAGCTGTTTGGTAACTTCCCTTGATTAATTCTGATTTTTTTCCCTTCCAAAGATTTCCTATCCAATAATGGATCTAGGACAGCATTAAAATCTCCCAACAAGATAATTGAATTGTACTTGGAATCCTGCAATTGTTTTATTATCTCTTTATAATATTGATCTCTCTTTTCCAGTGGGGCATATATTCCAACTACTAACACTGTCATATTTTCCATTTTAATTTCAATTCCAATATATGTTCCTCCTTTATCATTAAAGATTTCTTGAGACTGATATTTTTTATTTACATAGATTATGATACTTTTTTTTTCTTGTCTGCTGCGGAAACAAACATTTTCCCAAGCTTAGGATTTCTAACAAATCTTGCATCTTTCTCTCTAATCTTTGTTTCTTGAATACAGGTAATTTCTGCTTTCCATTTTTCTAGTTGGTGAAAGACTATGTTTCTTTTATACTTTGAATTTATTCCTTTCACGTTCCAGGATATTATTTTAACCATTTCTATAGATATTTTCCTTTCTGTTTATATATTTAATATATTTTTCTTTTTTGATGTGCCACCCCTTCCTCCCCTTAGAATATTTTTTGCTTATACAATTGTTTTATTATAAATATTACAATGTGTTCTAGTCCAGTTATCTTTATTATTATTATTATTATTATTATTATTATTATTATTATTACAGATCTTCCTTTTTATTAAATCTCCTACACTTATCTCTTCCTTTCTTTGTTTTCTGGATCTTTCTAAATATAACAGTATATGTTGTTCTTAGTCCTCTTCCTTGTCTCCTTCTCCTTCTCCCTCTCCTTCTCCTTCTTCTCCTTCTTCTTCCTCCCCAGACTTTAAGCTTTCTTCTCTGGATTTCTTTCTGTCTCTTTCTTCTTTTCTTTTTCAGTTCTTTTATTTTTGCTTGTCTCCTCTTCTGTTTTTTTCCCCTTTGTATTTCTTAGATCTCCACTCTCTTATTGTAGTCCTTTCCTGTCCTTCCTCTCCTTTCCCTCTACACTCCTCTTTTAATTTCTGTTCCATTTCCTTGGCTTTAATTTCATTATCTATTCTGTATCTTTTTTGTTTGAATGAGAAGGATAACCCTTCTATTCTATCCCATTTAAAGTAAATGCCTAAATTTTTCAACAGTATTGTCAAGTTCTGATATTTTTGTCTTTCCAGCATGGTCTGTGGTGTTAACATCTTTTAAAAATTTTACCTCCACATCCTCAATCTTCACTATTGAGTCATAACTTCTTTGTATCAACAAATCTTTGATTCTTGTTCTTGTCCAACATATAACGATATCCCTTGGAAGTTTTCTGTCCCTTGCTTGTGCCGAATTGACTCTAAAAATCTTATCAATTTCTCTTTCCATCAATTCTTCTGACATTTTAATTAGTTTTGCCTATCCTGGAACCAGTCTAATAATTAAATTCTCGTTATTCATTTCTGGTAATCCTCTTATCTTAATACAGCATTCCCTGTATCTCCATTCATTCATCCACATCATAACTTCTTGTCGATCCATTCTTTTTTGAATATCCTTGGATTTTTCTTCTACCAAGTTAGTTTTTTCTTTGACCTTTTCCAGATCTTTCTGAGTTTTATTAATATCCGATGACATTTTCCCCATTTTTTTGCTAATAATGTCCAATTCTTTTTTGATATCCTTCCATGTCTCCGATCTTGCCTCCTTTATTTCTTCTCTTATCTCTTGATTAGACTCCTTCAAATCATCTTTCATTTCCTGCCTATTTTCTTTTATCTCTTTCCGCACACTCCGCATTTCTTCCAATGTAGACCCTCTCCTCTGGACAGGAATTTGCGTTTGTACCAAACTTTTCTTGGAGGTAGACATAGTTTCTGTTTTTCTGCTCTAACCCAACAAATTAAATGAATAATATCAATTTATTCCCAAAATGCAAATTCAAAATTAAATGAATTATATTATTGATACCAATCAAAACTAGAATATTATAACCTTACCACTAAATAATTCAAGGCAATCTTAAAAAATAAAATAAAATAAAATAAAAAAAACCTTAAATAGGTTTCTATTTTACTCTCAGTTTTACCTATACCCCAAAAAACATTAATGGTCTATTATTATTATTATTATTATTGGAATTCAAACTCTTCACACCAAAAGAAACATTATACCTTAACTTATACCATCAACAATAGTCTTATAACTTGTTAACACCTGTTAACATTTGTTATTTGTATATATATATATATATATATATATATATAATCTTTCTTTTCTATTCTTTTTCAAATATTTAAGTATTTAAATGTACAAAAAAAATATTATTTCCTTACTCTTTCTCTTATCCTCCTCGCCTCTCTTGTTTCCATTCAATGACCCTCAAGGTGATATATCAATGACTCCTCTTCCTTATATTAATATATATTCATATAAATGATGCCCAGTCTGTATTTTAATCAATCACAATTAGTCATGTCATGCAAGGCAAGGCAAAAACAAAAGGCTATAGGCAAAGGCAAAGGAAAAAAAGCAGATGCTCTCAACCACCCCTTCCCTCTGTTTCAATCAACCCCTCTTATTATAGCTCACAATCTTATATATATATTATAGTACATCTATCCCTTCCCTCTCCTTTCCCCTTTCCTTCACCTTTTTTCCATTTCTTTTTCCTTTATTATTTATTGCCCTATATTTATTGCCCTTATTTTTTACAAATATTTTGACAAAAATTTTAACAAACCCTGCTTCCACTGATCCATCCCTTATTACAATTCACCGTTCATTTAAATACTTTTAAATAGCACCCAATCCCTCATCCCTCACCTATCTCCACCGTGTAGTCACCAAAAAGCCCATCTGCAGCCCCCCTTAGTTACAAGTTTTAGTCGTATTTTAGGGTTAAACTCAGGGCTAAAGAAACATTAACCCACAAGTGGCAAAGTGTAGTTATGCAGCATCAGCAGCATCTTTATATATTCTCTGTTGTGTGCCTTCAAGTCATTTCCGACTTACATTGACCCTAACATGATCCTATCACAAGGTTTTCTAGGGCTGAGAGGTTTTGAGTCACCTACTGGGTTTCCATGGCTGAGCTGGGAATCAAATCCTTATTACCAGAGTTGTATTCCAATATTCAAACCACTACGAATGCTGGCTCTCATCTTCATATATACCTTATTCTTTTCCCCAAAACTAGGGGGGAAATGCTGCCTCTAAGGCTATTTTTGTGGCCCTTGAGCCCTCTGCAATCTCCAGACAATTTGTTTTTTTTACCTCAAACTTCTTGGAGTAACTTTTAGCATTTAACTGGTTGGAGAAGGATGATATGCTCTCTATCTCTGTCTCTGTCATCTCTGACCCTCTCTGACCCTCTCTGTCTAATGTATGTGTGTATAGTAAGTACTTTATGTGCAGCTGAACATCTGTGGAAGAAGACCATGGACTTGTCAGATTACATTCATTATAAACTCATGATTTCTTGTTTCCCCTGTGCTATTTCTTTGGCAAACCAGAAATACTGTACATCTTTGATTCATGCTAATGCAAATCTTTATGCTACCTTTAGTTGACTTTTAAAGTCCATGCCACCACCTCTCCCTCCTTCATTCTCTGCTGATGATTTTCTTACTTTTTAAATACTAAAACAGTTCTGATCTTGCTGCTTCTGAACCTCCTTTATTACCAACTTATCAAATGTCTATTTATTCGAAGTTTTCTCCTTTCTTGCCATTTTGTCAGATGAACAATCCAAGAGACTGATGTTTTCAAATCCTTCCCCTTTTCTCTTGATCATCTTCCTTCTCACTTCTTAATTACTGTTGCTCTTGCTATTCACCCTTCTCTTCTCCATATGATTAATTTGTCTCTTTCTCCTGGCTCATTTCCTTCTGCCTTCCATTTAAACATACAACTGTTTCTCAAGTTCTTAAGAAGCTTTCACTTGATCTCAGTAGTATCAGTAGGGGTGTGTAGGGAGTGTGGATAGCACTGGGTGACACCACAAGAAAGGGTAACACCCGGAAGCAGTGAGGTATCCCAGGGCCCCTCCCCTGGAAAGAAACGGGGGGACTGTTCTTGGTCTACCACTCCCATCTGGGAGGCTGAGAATGAGGCTGAAGCCATGGACCTTTTCCTCTACTTCCCCCTTTCCACAGCTTCCCCTTCTCAATCTGTTTTCTCTTTTCTGATGTTGTCCTCTGCGGGGGCTGTTTTCTGTGACCTCCTCTTTTCATAAGGGTGGAGATCTTCTGTAATTAAAAAACTGTTATTGCTTGGAGAGGCATCCTATATTGCTGTTTCAACTGGGGAGGGATGGCAAACACAGGGTGTTGAGTTCCCTCGGGTGAGACCCTCTTCCTCACCTGTACCCCCACCCCAGGAGATCCATGGGAATCACATTTGTAAGTTACCATACTGAGTGACACTAACCCTAGTCACACTACTGCATGATCCACCTTCTCTTTCTAGTCATCACTCTTTCTACAGTTGCCTTTTATTTAGAAAGTTTTGGAATGTGCTGTTTATGTACATTGCCTCGACTTTCTGTGTTGTATTTCTGTAATAGATCCCTTTCAATCTAGATTCCACCCTTTGCAGTCTTTAGACAGTTCTTACAAAGGCCACCGATTATTTTCTTCTGGCCAAGTCAAAAGATCTATATTCAGTCCTTATTGTTCTTGATCTTTCTGCAGCTTTTCACACAATTGATCATGCTTGTTTGTTGGATTCGCTTTGTGACCCAGGCTTTATCAATTCAGTCCTCAGCTGGTTCATGTCTTATCTCTCAGGCTAGTTCTGGGCCCTTTTCTTTTTATATTTTGTCTTTGAGTGATCTTACTTGTTCTTACAGTTTTCAATAACATATTTCTGCTGATAATACTTGACTGTATTTCTCCTCTCCAGAACTTTCTTCTGATATTGAACTTCATATTACAGCATGTCTTTCAGCTGTCTTTTCATTGTTGCCAAAAATTTAATATGGCAAAAGACAGAACTCCTTATTTCCCCCCAAAAATCTTTGTGACAAACATTTTCTGTCACTGTTAATAACATATCCATCTATCCTGCAAAGGAAGCATGCAGTTTGGGTTTTATTTTTTACTCTTCTTCTAATAAAAAAAATGAATACTGGTGAAAGATTTGAAAAACAGATTAAGGAAATATATAGAGAACAACAAGCTCAACTAATAATAAATGGTGAAATAACAGATTATATAAAGATAGAGAAAGGAACGAGACAGGACTGCCCCCGTCTCTGTTACTGTTTATAATGGTATTGGAGGTACTCAATAATAGAATAAGAGAGGCTCCAGATATAAAAGAAGTAACATACAAAGGATACTTTTACAAAATTAAGGCATATGCAAATGACTTAGTGTGCTTCCTTGAAGATCCCATACAAAGTATAGAGAAACTAATCAGATATTTCAAGAATATGGCAATGTTGTGGGATCTAAGATCAACCATGAAAAAACATCAGTTATAACTAAGATCCTGCAAAAAGGAGAGGAGGAGGAATTTACAAAAATATCCAAATTCAAAATAGATAATAAAGTAAGATATCTTGGCATTTATCTGACAAAAAGGAATTTAAATTTATTTCAAAACAACTACAAGAAAGCATGGAAAGGAATAAAAGAAGATATGTTAAAGTGGACAAAATATCATATTTCTTTTTCAGGAAGAATTTCTCTTATAAAAATGAATATTTTGCCAAGGTTAATGGTTTTATTTCAAAATTTACCAATCATTTCTGATGAAAGATGCTTTGATAGATGGCAGAAAGAGTTAGTGAAATTCTTATAGGAAGGCAAAAAGGCAAGAATCAGTTGGAAAATCTTAACAGATGAAAAAGAAAGAGGTGGATGTGTGTTACCCAACATTAAACTGTATTACCAGGCCTGCGCACTAGATTGGATAGAAGAATGGATAAGGCTAAAAGATGAAATAATGTTAAATCTGGAAAGAGATAATATTGAGTATGGATGGCATGGCTTTATGTGGTATGGTAAATTAAAAGATAATAGAGATTTTGACCATCACATAATTAGAAGAGCATTGTTGAAAGTTTGGCTTAAGAATAGAGAAATTTTTTACAGATGTTTACCAATGTGGGTCTCATTGCGGCAGCGGGACCATCTCCAGGGCCTGCCTTCGGCCCCAGCAAGCCTCGGCCTTGCCTGGCACCCGGTGAGCGGCGCGAGGAGGAGGAGGAGGGCGGGACCATCTGGGCCTATAAAGGCCCCAACGAGCCCTTCCTCACCCCCCTAGCGGCAGCGGGACCATCTCCAGGGCCTGCCTTCGGCCCCAGCGAGCCTCGGCCTTGCCTGGCATCCGGTGAGCGGCGCGAGGAGGAGGAGGAGGGCGGGACCATCTGGGCCTATAAAGGCCCCAACGAGCCCTTCCTCACCCCCCCCCCCAGCGGCAGCGGGACCATCTCCAGGGCCTGCCTTCGGCCCCAGCAAGCCTCGGCCTTGCCTGGCACCCGGTGAGCGGCGCGAGGAGGAGGAGGAGGGCGGGACCATCTGGGCCTATAAAGGCCCCAACGAGCCCTTCCTCACCCCCCCAGCGGCAGCGGGACCATCTCCAGGGCCTGCCTTCGGCCCCAGCGAGCCTCGGCCTTGCCTGGCACCCGGTGAGCGGCGCGAGGAGGAGGAGGAGGGCAGGACCATCTGGGCCTATAAAGGCCCCAACGAGCCCTTCCTCACCCCCCCAGCGGCAGCGGGACCATCTCCAGGGCCTGCCTTCGGCCCCAGCGAGCCTCGGCCTTGCCTGGCACCCGGTGAGCGGCACGAGGAGGAGGAGGAGGAGGAGGGTGGGACCATCTGGGCCTATAAAGGCCCCAACGAGCCCTTCCTCACCCCCCCAGCGGCAGCGGACCATCTCCAGGGCCTCCTTCGGCTCCAGCGAGCCGTGCTTGGCCCCGGTGAGCCCCCAGTCCAGAGACGAGCGGCGATGACGACAATGTGTGAGTGTGGGGAGTGAGTTCCACCTGGGCCTTGAAGGCCCCACACTCCCTGTCTGGCCAGTGCGGAGGAGGAGGAAGGCAGGATCAGCTGGCCTTGAAGCCTCATCCCCCCTCCTTAATTACCACCTGAAGACAATATTAGATGGCCTTGAGGCCTACCTCCCTTTCGCACTGCTTTGTAGCACTTTTTCTTATGTCATTTATGCAGCTGTTGCTGGGACTAAAATCTGGAATCGGTTGGTCACTCATCTCCTCCCCTATGGATTGGAGCTGACCATAGTCTGGGGGCGGAGATCCAGGTTGTGTGGGGGCAAGGAAGGTATGGCGGCAACAGAGTCAACAAATGTTACAAAAGAAGGAGGGATCGATGTCTAATATCTATCCCTCCTTCAGTTGACTCTGTTTCCCGGGATAACTTGGAGAGCGTGCCAACCATTCCACTGACCCTTAACCTGCTCCTTTGCAATGCCAGGTCGGTTAAAAACAAAACTCACATCATCCACGACCTCTTAGTGGATGAGGCTGCTGACCTGGCATGCTTCACTGAGACCTGGCTGGGAGATGCCAGCTCCGCGACCTGGGCGCAGGCCCTCCCAGCCGGGTACTCAGTTAGTGAGCGGGTAAGGGAAAGTGGGCGGGGGGTGGCATAGCCTTGGTTTATAGGAACACCTTAACCGTGATCAGAAAGCCTATCCGGAAAACGACGCACATCGAGTGTATGTACCTTAGCCTGAAGACCAGGGATAGTTTGGGGATTCTGTTGGTATACCGGCCACCCCATTGCTTAACAGACTCCCTGACCGAGCTGACCGCCCTGGTTTCTGAGTTGCTGTTGGAGTCGCCCAGGCTTTTGGTTCTGGGCGACTTCAACATCCCACTCGAAACCAGTTTGCAAGATTTAACTGGCGCGGCTCGGGAGTTCATGGATACCATGACAAACATGGGCCTATCCCAGTTGGTCAAGGGGCCCACGCATTGTGCTGGTCATACCCTCGATGCGGTCTTTAGTACGGAGCAGGAATATCCGTGGGCAGAGATCAAAAATACCTCTGCCCTGTCATGGATGGATCACTTTCTGATCAGAGCTGAACTAAAGGCTACTGTTCACCTTCCCGGGGGTGGTGGACCCATTAGAACGGTCCGCCCTCGAAGGCTAATGGAACCAATTGGCTTCCAGAAAGCCTTAGAGGGTTTAATGGTTGGCAACGCCGGTGATTCTGTCGAAGCCCTGGTGGATACTTGGAACATCGACCTCACCAGGGCTATTGACACAATCGCTCCCAAGCGTCCTTTCCAGCCCGCTTCGAATTGTAAGCCCTGGTACACCGAGGAGCTTAGGAGGATGAAGCGAGCTGGACAACGACTAGAGTGCGAATGGCGTAAGTCTCGTCTCTCATCCGACAGAACTCGCCTTAGGAAGCATCTTGATTCCTATAGGGAGGCTTTGCGTGCAGCACGGAAATCCTTCTGTTCTGCACGCATTGCGTCTGCAGAGTCCCGCCCGGCAGAGCTGTTTAGGGTGGTGGGGGAGTTGACGAAGGTTCCACCTGCGCCAAACCCCCTACTTAACCCAACGACAGCCTGCTGCGAGGCCTTTAATATTCACTTTGCAGATAAAATCTCTCGGATAAGAGCCAACTTGGACGCCATTGTTTTGGCAGAGTCCGCAAATGAGGCTTCCAGGAACTCCGTTGATGGCACTTTACTGGATCAATTACAACCTGTGAGTACTGATGACGTGGACAAGCTACTTGGAATGGTGAGGAAGACGACTTGCCCCCTCGATCCCTGTCCATCTTGGCTGGTCGTCCGGGGGGGGATGCGTTGAGGGTGTTCCTTCGGGACACGATCAACGCATCATTCAGGGAAGGCAAGGTACCATCTTGTTTAAAGGAGGCGGCGGTTAGGCCACTCCTGAAGAAGCCTTCCCTGGATCCCCTGGATAGAAACAACTATAGACCAGTCTCCTTGCTCCCGTTT
Organism: Phrynosoma blainvillii; assembly: GCA_026167975.1. Lineage (NCBI taxonomy): Eukaryota > Metazoa > Chordata > Lepidosauria > Squamata > Phrynosomatidae > Phrynosoma > Phrynosoma blainvillii. The sequence goes on along the minus strand of JANUYF010000004.1, from coordinate 306,076,560 downwards.
TTGAGCAAGGTCATCGAGAGGGCAGTTGCTTCCCAACTCCAAGCAGTCTTGGATGAAACCAATTATCTCGACCCATTTCAAACCGGCTTCAGGACAGGATTTGGGGTTGAGACTGCCATGGTTGCTCTGACCGATGACCTCCGCCTGAGTATCGGCAGGGGTAGTGTGACCCTGTTGGTGCTCTTGGATCTCTCAGCAGCTTTTGACACCATAGATCATGCCATCCTCTTATATCGCCTGAGAGAGCTGGGAATTGGAGGCACTGCTTTGCAGTGGTTCTGTTCCTTCCTCTCGGGCAGATCTCAGAGGGTGAGGCTCGGGGACAGTTGCTCATCTAAAATCGAGCTTAATTGTAGTGTCCCTCAGGGCGCCATCCTGTCCCCGATGTTGTTTAATATTTACATGAAGCCACTGGGGGAGATCATTCGGAGGCATGGAGCTCGGAGTCTTCAGTATGCTGACGACACCCAGATATACCTCTCCATGACCAGATCATCATCTCAGACTTCGGATGGCGTCTCACCTCTTAATGACTGTCTCAGAGCGGTAATGGGTTGGATGAGGGAAAACAGGTTGAAGCTGAATCCAGACAAAACGGAGGTACTTACAGTCACAGGCCCGAAGCCAGATCTGGGAATACAGTCTCCAGTCCTGGATGGAGTCACACTCTCCTCTAAGGACTGTGTTCGCAGCTTGGGGGTGCTCTTAGATTCATCGCTTCACATGACTAGTCAGGTGAGTGCGGTGGTCAAGAGCGCCTGCTATCAGCTTCGGCTGATATGCCAACTGCGCCCTTATCTGGACATGAGGGATCTGGAAACTGTGGTGCACGCCCTGGTAACCTCACGTTTGGATTACTGCAATGCTCTCTACATGGGGCTACCCTTGTGCCTAACCCGGAAACTTCAATTGGTACAAAACATGGCAGCCAGACTAATTACCGGTACATCTAGGAGGGAGCACATAACACCGGTGCTTAAATCCCTCCACTGGCTGCCGATTAGTTTCCGGGCGCAGTACAAGGTGTTGGTTTTGACCTTTAAAGCCCTACATGGCTTGGGTCCATCTTATCTTAGGGATCACCTCTCCCCGTATGATCCCCCCGCGCCCTGCGGTCCTCTGGGAGGAATCTGTTACAGCCAATAAGAACTAGGCTGTCTCAGACCTCCCAGAGGGCCTTCTCCGCAACCGCCCCCAGACTCTGGAATGGCCTGCCGGACGAGATCCGTCTTATTACTACTCTTGCTGCTTTCAAGAAAGCAGTAAAGACGGATCTCTTTCGGCAGGCCTTCCCGGAATAGCGTTTAGCTGGGAGATGAGTTTTTAGAATTTTTAGAATTGCTCCACCGATTCTGTGTTATTGTATGTTTATTTTTTATTTTAACTATGCGGCATTTTAATTTGATTGCAGTTTAATCTTATTTTAAGGGGATGGGAGGGCGGGATTATGAGATGGGGGAATGATTTTTAACTCTGTTCTGTTTTTAATCTTGTTGTACCCCGCCCCGATTGCCACGCAGAGGGGCGGGTTATAAATAAAAATTATTATTATTATTATTATTATTATTATTATTAACATAGGAGGCTTTTTAAAGTATGAGTAGAGAAAAAGAACTATGGATTAGATACAAAGAGTTACTACTAGAAGATAAAGAAAAGAGTTTTAGAATGAAATCAAGAGAACAATTAGAAAAAGAGAATATGAATAACAAATGGTTCTTATATATGCAACTCATGGAAAGATTTAAGTTAGACAAGAAGAATATGGGAATCACAGAAGATAAAAGCTGTATAGACAGGATAGCAATGGAAGAAGAAAAAGGGCAAATATTAAAATATTATAAAATCCTAAAAGAAAGAGATATAGAACAGGAAATGGTCAAACACACAATGATAAGATGGATGCAAGATATCGGGAAAAACATTCAACTGGACCACTGGGAAATGACTTGGAAGATAACAAATAAGTTCACCTTATGTCAACATTATAAAGAGAACTTTATAAAGATGATGTATCGATGGCACTTATCACCAGCCAAACTCAATGCTATATACAAAACAGGAAAAATTAAATGCTGAAAATGGCAAGACCTTCATGGAACATTCTTTCATGTATGGTGGAAATGTGAAAAAACAAAAACATACTGGAAAACGATATATAACAAAATGACAGAAACACTACAAATAGATATACCTTTTACGCCACAACTTTTTCTTTTGAATATGGCATGTGAGTTAAAAGAGAAGAAGTACACACAGATATTATATATGGTGACAATTGCAAGGATAATATTTGATAAATACTGGTAGAAGAATATCGCACCAACAATTGAAGAATGGATCTTAAATCTAAGGGAAGCTATGGATATTATTATTATTATTATTATTATTATTATTATTATTATTATTATTATTATTATTATTATATGCTGACCATGACTCTAAAGGGAAAATCAAAGGAAAAAATAGAGGAAGAATGGAAAAACTTTATGGAAATGTGGAAAAGATGAAAATATGAGTAAGTCCAGAATGCTTGGATAATGAGGGAAAATAGAGAGGAAAATAAGATTAAGCAAGGTATCTTTGGCTATATTAGATTAGAAATCTTAAAAAAAAATAAGAAAATAAGGATGATTGGGATGGATAGGGAAGAAAAGGAAATTAATAGAATGTAACAGAAAGTAAATGGGCCCTTTTCCTTTTCTTTTAAACTTTATTAGCTTAGAGGCCCACATATGTGATAATTAAAATCAGAGGAAATGCTAAAATATAGGTTAAAGAAGAAGAGCATAATGCGTTTGGGAAGCTGCTTAAAAGCTGAACTTAAAGCTATCTTATTTACTTAATATATGAGATGATATTTTGTGGTAGTATGTGATATATTTGAAAGCAGTATATGTATGTCCTATATTGTATTGTATTGTATTGTTTTGAAATGAAATGTTGTATGTTTTATATGTTTTATTATAATAAAATTTATTTTATTTTAATTTTTTTTACTCTTCTTCATCTTTTGTTCTTGATGTTGAGACTGTAGTGAAGTCATGTCACTTTTTTCTTTATAATATTGTATTTTAAATCCTTTCTATCTGCTTCTGTCCGCATCCTCTACAAAAACTTTAGTACATGCCTTGGACATTTTGTAACTTGATTACTGTAATCTTCTTTTGACTGATCTTCCCTTATCTCATCTTATAGTCTCCGGATTTCTGTTTAACATTCTGCTGCTAAGATTATCTTTTTGGCCCACTATTTTGGTCATGTTACTCCACTTCTTATAACTTTTCCTTCTGGGATCCAGTGTAAGCTTCTTGTTTCAACTTTTAAACCCCTACATGACTTAACTCCCACCTATCTTTCAGCCCTCATTTCTCTTCACCAGCGCTTGGGATCTTGTTTATAGGAACTCTAGGGCCTCGTTCCCACTTACATTTAAACTGCTTTGAGATTCACCTTTGATCCATGTTGGTGAATCAATTCCAAAAAGTCTTCCGTTCCCACTATGAAAGTGGATCTTTTCATTATTCCTTTGTAATCGCTTCTTTTTTGGCACAATTGTCATTCCCATTAGCTTGCACCACTTCAAAATGTATGTCAATCATCTGCGTGTCATCGGTGATGCAAGCAGCAACACAGAGAGGGCAGGGACAGAGCTGGGTGACTTTGGTTGCTCAAAAGTACACCATTTCCCATTTGAGCAGCCCAGCTTGAGAACAATTTAAAAAAAAAAAATGATAGAAGATTTGATCCATTGGTATTGCAACTACTTGTCTCGCTGAGCTGCCATCAGACTAAGTTACAAAAACAACAGATAGCATATATATATATATATATATATATATATATATATATATATATATATATATATAATGTGCCCATAGGTCACACAAGCACAAAGACAGCATGGGGGGGGGGAGATGGTGGATCACCCAAAAACTCAATCGGGATGGTAAACACCCCTCTGCCATTAGTCCCTCCTCTCCAGTATGATCCGATTCAGATTTGTCATTCCCACTTGTTCAACACCCTTTCGAAGTTTGGAAGAACTGCCAAAGAACTAGTGTCAGGAAACAGCGGGTTTTTTGCGTTGGCCTTGCTTCATCACAATTGCAACTGAGCTCAATAGGATCGGAACCGGTTTCAAGTGGGAATGATGGTCATATAACCCAATCTGCAATTCACTTTAAATCATAGTGGGAACGAGGCCTTGGGTTTTCACTCAACCAAGGTTTCCTCTTCCTTGACTCAGTTTTATTGCTTTTCACTTGCTGTTCCATAGTCCTGGAATTGCCTTCCTGGACATTTGTGAACTGCTCCTTCCCTCACTGTTTTTAAATTTCAATTAGAAACTTTATTGTTTTCCAAAGCTTTTGAAATTTTAATTTAATAGTGTTTTCTAATCTTGTATTTTGATTATATTTGTCAGATTGCTTTGTATTTTATTGCATTGGCTTGTGCATTTCTACCTGGAAAAATAGTTTTACAATTATATTCTATTTGTATTAATTTTTCCTTCCCATATGTGTGTGTGTGTGTGTGTGTGTGTGTGTGCGTCCATGCGTGTGTATTAGATTGTAAAGGGTGGGTTGTCGTTTTGTTATTTTACTTGTCTAGTGTCATGTACATTGATGATGCTATATAAATAAATAAATAAATGATGATGATAATAAAGTTTTTGTTTTAAATCAATGTCTTAAAATAATATTTTAATTGGATTGGGTATTTAATGCTTTTAAACTTTTATACCTCATATTGTTTTGTTGTAGTTATTTACCATCATGTTAACTTTGACTTATGGTGATTCTATGACTGGGAGACCCCCAAGAGCCTTGGTCATCAGCTGCTCTTCTCATGTCTTGCAAATGTAGGGCTAAGGATTTCTTCATTGAGTCAATCCACCTGTAATGCAGTCCCCCTCTTTTCTTACTTCCATTTTACCAAGCATTATTGTCTTTTCCAGTAAGGCATATTGCCTCATAACATATCCAAAGTACAACACCCTCACTTTAGTCATCTTGACTTCTTGTGAGAATTTAGGCCTGATTTACTTTCAGACCATCAATTTGTTTTATTAGTAGTCCATGGTAGCCCTAGAACTCATTTCCAGTACCACATTTCTTCAATTTCCAGCTTTCACAACCTTCCATAGGCATGGATGATTCTGACATTGGTATCTACTGATATACAGCATTTCTGCCCCATATTTTTTAGTCATTTTATTTTAACAAAAGGGCTTATCTCATGAGGAAAAAAAAGGCAAAATGGAGTGGGAGAGTAATGGCTTTTTCTGTGTCTCTATGCATGTTGTCATAGCACTTCCATTATCTTCCAGAGGGAGACAGTCATAAAAGCATGCTTTTTATCAAACATATTTTCCCAACCTGACAAAAGGCATACTTTTATGACCGTCTACCTTGGGAAGAGAATGGAAGTGCTGTGACAGCATGTGGAGAGGCATGGAGAAAGCCACTAGTCTCCTGTTCTGTTTTGGCTTTCTTTTCTCATGTGATAAGGCTCTTATATTGTAAGTCTCCCAGAGCCCTGTTTCTTGGTGGGTGGGATATAAATAAATTTTCTAATTATCAGTCCAACACTCCAACTGGGGCTCCAGATGGTTTTGGATTGTTGCCTCTTGCAGCTCCAGCCACCATAGCCAATGATGTGGAATGCTGGGAGTTGCAGTTCAGCATCTAGAGGGCCACATATTCCAAACCATGCTCTAACACAGAGGTTCCTAAACTTTGGTCCTCTGCATATTAGATACATCTTTTCTTTGTTTACAGATTTTAACTCCCAGAAGCCCCAGCCAACTTGGCCAATAGTCAGGAATTCTGGGGGCTGAAGTCCAACACATTGGCAAGACCAAAGTTGGTGAACCAGTGCAAGAACTCGAGTATACTGGCTGATAGGAAGAAACAACTAAGAGCAGAGGAAGGGATGCAGGGGAAGGATTGCAATGTGATGCTAAAGATGTTCATCATTTGGTGCTTTTCTACTCTAAATTTTCCCTTATAGCATTCCACCCTCGAGGAAGGTTCATATGTGTGTTTGTTTTCCAAAAAAACTGCTAGGCCCAGATGAAATAATCTCTCATTTTAATAATATTAGACACATCTTTTCTGTGTTTACAGATTTACTGGTATTCCTCTCTTTGGAGAGATATACTATTTGTGTCTTTATAATTTCTTGTAGGATGTCAAAAAATTACCTTAATAGCTACATTTTATTAACTTTTGTGTCCTGATCTCCCACAATCAGTTCGGAACATTCCCCATTTTCAGGTTCCTGTGATTAAAGTGGAGTCATTCAAAGCAATACTATTCTAATCATTTTGATTAGTGGACAGCTTGTTCCTTGCCATCTTTACCTCCAAATCAAAATGTATAAAGCTACAGCTCTCTGTGGATGATTGGATTCACTGATTGTAATATATTAAACTCCTCGTAGAGTTGGATCATTTCTTCCAACTACTTTTTCTTTCCTTCTAAAAAAGTTCTAGCACTTCAATATGTTACAGCCCAAACTTCCAGTCCAGAAAAGTGAAATTGCAGATCTAAGATATATTGATTTTAATGTCCTCATTTCCCTTTCAGTACTGGTAATTCCTCCAGCACTAATCTTGTATTTCTGACCTCACTGTTGATTGCATTGCCTAGTTGCAGAGACTAGCTTCCTACAATGCATGATTTGGAGCTTTGGAGTCATGTTCAATACCTTGTCTTCTTTGGAAGAGAATATTTATTTTAGTTGTTTAAAATTCTTTCCAACATCATATAAAAATGCAAAGATTCATTGGACATACATTATACACTATGTGTGAAGGAGCAAATACTGTTGGTTAGGTAAGCTGCTGGTTGTGAATGCCTCATACACTGAAGAAAGTATCATGAATAGAGAGCTAAGTATGGATTGGGACCCAAGAAACTGAAAGATCTTCCTTTTATAGATGAGATGCAATTTGAGAAAATTGATAGATCAGCCTAAATATGTAGAACTCCAGTTATAGTCTACAATTTCTAATGGCACAGGTCAGTAGAGAGCATAGGACTTTATCACACGGGAGGCAATCCCATGAATAATGCACATTTTATCCCATCAATATCCTGTAAGAATGGGATGATTTTCAGATGACATCTCCTGACACTGCCATTATTGGGACATTATCCCATGAATAAAGCAGCAAAATCACACCACTTTTTATTTTTGGGATTTTCTCATGAATAAAAAACGGCATGATTTTGCCACTTTATTTACAGGATAATGTCCTGATAATGGGGACATCAGGGACATTGTCTGAAAATCATCCCACTCTTATGGGATATTGATGAGATTAAATGCTCTTGATTCATGGGAGGAGGACACTTGCCTCCCATGTGATAAAGTCCATAGTGAGCAATGCTGGGAGTTGCAGTCCAGCAACTTCAGAGGGCCACCCTCAAGCTAAATTCAGTTTGACGCCAATCAATAGTGTACAGTCATCAAAAGAGAAATTACAAATGTGTTGACATATTAATCTAAACTCAAATTGATGGCAGTCAACAACAACAACAAGAAACATTAAACCACAGGAACCTACAAATGAGGGATGTTCAGTATGAACAATGCAGCTCTGTTCTATGCTTATGTATTCAGGAATTTTCCTGGGGTGATGTTTTGAGATGTGTTATTAGGAAAGGGAGCAGCATCAAAGATGGCTATGTATGGAACTGTCTGGGAAAGCAGCCAACAAAACTGTTGATAATAATAATAATAATAATAATAATGTGAAATCGTAGGCTTTCATGGCCAGCATCATACAATATAAGAGCCCTGAAAACCCCCACAAAAAACGAATAATAATAATAATGATAATAATTTTTATCCTGCCCCTCTGCATACGCAACTGGGGTGGCTTACAATATTAAAATATAAACATAAAATACAGTACAAAAATGGTACATATCCCATAAACCCACACACAAATGCAAGACTTTGCAGCAGCATGAAGGCAATTCTATGAGCACAGTACCAGTCCAATGTCCAATAGATCAAAACCAGGAGGCAAGCCCGGTCCAGACAGCAGGTCAAAGAGTTCAGTCCAGGGTAAAGGGTTCCAGATAGCAGATCAGCAAGTCCAGTCCAGGGTCAAGAGTTCCAGGTCAATCCAAGGTCTAGAAGGCAAGATTTCAGGCAACAAGGGAGTCAGAGTAAGATGCTTTCACCAGAGAACACAGATTGAATCTGATGAAGAAGCTCACCATCTCACAGCTGTTTATATTGGTCCAGTTCCTAATCACAGCTGTTTAGTGATTGAGCATTTCTCATATAACCTCCTGGATCTACGAAGGTACCTCCTCTATGGGCCTCTGCAGACCAGCCCAAAGGGCTGGCCTGGGGGCACAGTTGGGGCGGGGCAGCCATGCTCTGCCTGCCCCAACCCCATGGTGACGATGTCCTGATGCCACGCACTATTACGCATGCCATGTGACACCTTCCTGGCACAGAGTTCTGACATGCTGCACCGAAAAGGGCACTGAAGAGCCTTGTGCTGGCTCTTAGGGCAGCCTTTTGCCACCCCTGAAAGCAGCGGTATTTTACTGCTCTTTTCGGGGCATCAAAAGAAAGGATTGGGGCTGTGGCATGGGGTTGCTGCGGCCCTGATCCTCTCCTACCTGGGGCACCTGTCTGCAGTCCCCCTATGTCTCCCAGCCCTGGAACCTCTACTGGGGGAGGCTGGGCTGCTGAGTCACAGGCTCTGCTGGAGCTGGCATAGCAGAGCTAGGGCCTGGCTTAGCCTCCTCATTCTCTGATGGAGAGAGCGAGTCAGTTTGTCTCACCTCATTAGAATCACAGAATCATAGAGTTGGAAGAGACCACAAGGGCCATCCAGTCCACCCCCTGCCATGCAGGAACTCACAATCAAAGCATCCCTGAGAGATGGCTATCCAGCCTCTGTTTAAAGACCTCCAAGGAAGAAGACTCCACCACTCTCTGAGGGAGTGTGTTCCACTGTTGAACAGCTCTTACTGTCAAGATGTTCTTCCTAATGTTGAGATGGAATCTCTTTTCCTATAGCTTGCATCCATTCCTCCTGGTCCTAGAATCATAGAATCATAGAGTTGGAAGAGACCACAAGGGCCTTCCAGTCCAACCCCCTGTCATGCAGGAACTCAAAATCAAACCATCCCTGACAGATGGCCATCCAGTTCATCTGTCCTGTTCTCTGGAGCAGCAGAAAACAAGCTTGCTCCATCCTCAATGTGACGCCCCTTCAAATACTTAAATAAGGCTATCGTATAGCAAAGCAGCTTCATTTATATACCGCTTCATATTGCGCTATGGGATGTCTAAGCAGTCTACAGCCTGGAAGTCTTACAGATTCTCAATTGAACTGATGCAATACTTTGAATTTTTCCCTTTTCTTTTGCTATTATTATTATTATTATTCCTTCCCACTGTTATGGAAAAGTAGACAATTAAAATATGTGATGTTAAACATCATCTATCAAAGCCTGAAGAAATCATTGTTTTTCTTCTTTCATTTCATCTTTGTGCTTCAAAGTAGTATCAAGAATTTGGAACCTGCATGCTTTTTGAAATAAGTGAATTAGCCTCTTGTACATTTCAATGAATGTTCTCAGTGTAATCCTTGCACAGTGACCCAGCAGATAACTGTCATTGAAATGAAATAATTTAGATACATGAGATCTTCATCTTAAGTGAATGCTCATATCATTATCTTGGATGCTTACTCAAAGAATAAGATCCACCTGCCTACCTACCCTCTTATTCTTCACCCAAATGTTTAGCATTATTAGTCTGACTAGGCTGAAAATTATTTCCCAGGAAATTAAATAAGCAATTACACAATGTAAAATAAACCTACAATATACTGTAGTATACCATTAGTGTATACTGTACTATACACTCATTGTAGACAACCCATGCCCCTCCAGATGTTGCTAGATTGTAGTCCCCGTGATCTATCATCACTGATTATAGTGGTTAGGGTAAGAGCTCATGGCCAGTGAGTAGAATATATTCAGATTCTTTTTGGTTTTATTATTGCTCCCCTCTTTTGCCTTTGGCATTGCCCAATATGTGAATGGAGTGCCCAAGAACCTGTCTGAAATGAAATTCAGTTACTAGGCTGAACAACGTCTCCCACCCTTGATATAAAACATAGAGAGAGCAGGGATGGGGCCATCCTGGTCTTTCTAGGGAGGGAGTTCCAGAGCCTGGGAGCAGCCACTGAGAAGACCCCCTTCCTTGTTCCCACCAAACAAGCCTGAGAGGGTGGTGGGACAGAGACAAGGGCCTCTCCAGATGATTTTAGCACTCTAGTAGTCTCATAAAAGGACCTAAGCTGTATAGGGCTTTATAGGTCAAAACCAGCAATTTGAATTGTGCCCCCCCCAAAAAAAATCACCTGAAATGTGCCAAAGAATTTCTAAAAACATTTTGGGGATGTTCTGGAGCCTTTGGGAGACTGCCAGGTGGTTTCACGAACCTAAAAAGTGGGATTTGGGGGTCATATGTGATCTCTAGACTACTTTTTCCCCTCCTCTGGTATAGCATAAATGTACATTGCTGTAGTTGTGCTTGATTCCACACTTGTGCAACCAATTGGGTAATAGGAATTAGGCTCTTCCATTGTTACATTTATTATTATTATTATTATTATTATTATTATTATTATTATCTGCCTTTTTCTTAGTCTGGGAGTCATGGCAACTAACAAAGATTAAAGTAAATGAAGCTAAAGATTCACACTGTGCAAAATTTAAATATAGTTAAACTATTCATAGAAATAAAAGTTGTAAAAAGCATTACCATTAAACAGAAAAGCAACAAATAAAGGCAATGTGGCATATTCTGAAAGGCCCCCTTTCCTCAAGCAATCATCCCTCAAAGGCCTGCTGGAACAAAGGTTTTCACCTGCTTACAGAAGGACAGCAAGGAGGGAAGAAAGTCTATCTTCTCTAGCAAAGGAGTTCCAGAATCTGGGAGCAGCCACCAAGAAGTCCCTCTCCTATGTTCCTACCAGATGTAACTGTAAGGGTAGTGGGACAAAGAGAAGGTTCTCCTCCAACAATTGATTAATTATTTCTCCACCTACCAAATCAAAAGCATGAGTGGAGCTTTGTTTGGACTGGCAGAACAGTTGCGCTGTATTTGGATATTGTTGTTGTTTGCACAAGGGAAAAGGTAAGCTGCGCTTCACAACCTCTGAGAAAATGCAACCCCTAAACATTATTATTATTATTATTATTATTATTATTATTATTATGACTTTTAAACTGCTATAAGATTCAAGATTGTTGCATACATCCTGCTGGCAATTAAAATTATGTACCAAGTGATTTGAGTGCTGGACCACAACTCTGGAGACCAGGGTTCGATTCCCAATTCAGCTATGGAAACCTACTGGGTGAGCTTGGTCATTGCATGCTCTCAGCCTCTGGGGAAGGCAATGCCAAATCTTGTCTGAACCAATCTTGCCAAAAAACAGCACAAAAACCTATGATAGGTTTGCCTTAGGGTTGACAGAAGTTGGAAATCACTTGAAGGCATGCTGCAACATACTACCTAACCTTGGGTAAATCTGTCTTAGAGTTCATTCTTGTCATCAGTTGTTAGAACCCTGAGTAATCAAATGCAGACTTGCCACTCGGTTTGACATTGCTCTGGAATATTGTCTGCACTAGCCAAGATAAATGCATAAAGCAGATGTGTGTGTGTATTTATATATGTACGTGTGTGTATGTACACATATATTCTTCCCAGAGGCTTTGCTTTTTGGAAATATTGCTGTGGTTGGAATTAAGAACGATTCTTATGTTTGCACAGCAGAAATCTGTTACTGATGGAATGATAAATATTTATAGCTTGAAAGCTTTATATGAATGGCCTAATTTCAGCTTTTTTGCCTCTCTCGCTGCATGATCTATTAGCTTAACTGATTAGTCAGGTTTTTTTTATTGTGGTATAAAATGGAGTTCCTTCTGTGTGATCGCTGGAAGGTTTAAAGCACAAAAAGAAAATATTTGCACTGGGGGGTAAATGTGGAAAATAACTGTAATTAGCTATTAACAAAGAAGTACAAAGGAGAATTGCTACATTCCTGTAGGAAATCATACATCTCCTTTCACCAAATTCATTTTTATTAATTACTTCCTTAAAGATAAGAATATAACAAGAATAGCCCAAGAAAATCAGGCTGTGGAGCGAGAAACTTTCCAGGGTTGAGAAGTCCATTGGACTATACCTTTGGGTCTCCCCATTACCATTTAATTACTTACTCCATCCACCAAATTTGGCAACATCACAGAAAATAAAATCTATTAACAGCTCTCTGTAGTGCAGAGGATTGTTGGAATGTCCTCCTTTACCATAGGTTTCTGTGTAGTGCAAACCCTTCCACTGTCCCAATTTAGGAAGGACAGCCCTCAGTTAATCCATAATGGGCAGTTAAGGTGGAATCATAGTGCTCATGTCTGACTAGAAAAGACAATAATGTGGGGGAAAGGTAGAAAGTAGTGGAAAGGGAGGAATACCACACGCCAGATGGTTAAGACTCAATCAGGGAAGTCGCGGGCCGGAATCTGCAGGACCTAAGCAGAACAGTGGAAGACAGTAGGCCTTGGAAATGTTTCATCCAAAGGGTCACCATGAGTTGGGTTCATGTTAACAACAACAACAACAAGCCTCAGTATGTTGTCCTCCAGTCTGTTCTCACTAGAACTGGGATTTGAGATGTGCATCATCTAATCTCCCTGCCAAGAGGACAGAAGGGAGGCCATTTTATTTGGCCCATGCAAACAGGGCCTCAGTTTCTCTCCTCCTCCAACTTTCCTCCTTTGTAGTTCCTTTCAAAGCGAAAAAGGGAGGAGAGGTGAGGAGGAGGTGGAATCTGCTCTTCCCTGCAGACTCAAGCAAAAGCAAGCTGCTGTAGCATCCCTTGTGTGTTCTTCCTCATTAATAACTTTTGCCATCTTGACCACATCTGATGTTGCTGGGTCACATGCATCCCATTTCTTTTAAATCGGTGAAATGCTGGAGGATATGCAATAGCAACTTTAGTCAGTGTATATTTTTAGTGAGTGAATGACTGAATATGAAAAAATGCAGAACAGGTGAGCCCTTCTATCCCCACTGATGCTGCTTTTCTGATAAAACTCAGAACATCCATGAAGTTGCTCTAGAACATGGGCAGGCAACTATGGCAAGCTAGGCAACTGCATTAGGCCACCAGAAGACCTTGGAGGGCTTTCCCTACCTTATCCACTGCAAAAAGGTTTTTAAAAATAAAATAAAATAAAATAAAATAAAACCCTGCCCTCAATGCCCTCTATGGTTTTAGGGGACATTTCCGCCATGTTTTTAGGCCGTCTCAGTGAGTGAAAGTTATTTTCAGTTTGTTTCCCATTATTTCAAAAAAGTGGTCTTTCCTTGGCCTAAATTGACTCAGTCCACCCCATATCTGACACCCTCCAAAGTTGGGGCATTTCTTTGAAATTTTGAGGGCCACAAAAACAGATTTGGGGTGCTGCATGCTCAAAGGCCACATTTTACACACCCCTGTTTTAGAAGAAACAAAACAAATTTCCAGCATTGTGTTTCATTTGGCTAAGGCTTCCTCTCTAAAACATCACAGCTTTTCAGAGCACAATGAATATTTCATATTTCAGAATGACCAGATCTCTTTACGCATGTCATTGCGCTATCAAATCACAGGTTGTATATGAATTAAATATAATGGGGTGTATATAAACACAACCTTACATTTAACCCAAGTTGCCTGTTGCCTGTTATTGACTGGCTTTCACAGCTTCCAAGCGCTGCTCTTGGATAATATTGACTTTATCATGGACACGCTTGTGTAAGAGGTGAGAATTAAAAACAGCACATTCTGAAGTTTACAATCGACTCCAGGAACCTAGTTCCCAGGATGTATTGATGTGTTCTGCAGGAGGCTTGCAGAATCAATTCTGAACATTTGGCCAATATAGAATCATAGATCATAGAATCATAGAATCATAGAGTTGGAAGAGACCACAAGGGCCATCCAGTCCAACCCCCTCCCATGCAGGAACTCCCAATCAAAGCACCCCCGACAGATGGCCATCCAGCCTCTGCTTAAAGACCTCCAAGGAAGGAGACTCCACCACTCTCCGAGGGAGTGTGTTCCACCGTCGAACCGCCCTTACTGTCAGGAAGTTCCTCCTAATGTTGAGGTGGAATCTCTTTTCTTGCAGCTTGCATCCATTGTTTCGGGTCCTAGTCTCTGGAGCAGCAGAAAACAAGCTTGTTCCCTTCTCGATATGACATCCCTTCAAATATTTAAACACGGCTATCATATCACTTCTCAGCCTTCTCTTCTCCAGGCTAAACATCCCCAGCTCCCTAAGTCGTTCCTCATAGGGCTTGCTTTCCAGACCCTTCACCATTTTAGTTGCCCTCCTTTGGACACGCTCCAGTTTCTCCACATCCTTTTTGAATTGTGGTGCCCAGAACTGGACACAGTATTCCAGGTGAGGCCGGACCAAAGCAGAATAGAGTGGCACTATTATAGCATATTACAATATGCTATAAACACACGTAGCTTTCACTTTGTGATACCTGTGGTGGCTTTGTTTTAGGAATACAAGTACCATGTGATGCATGGGACAGACGTTTTCATCTCCCTAGACAACAAACTGAAGTAGCAAGGCAGACAAATTAAATGCATGTGGTGTTCTCAAATGCTGCAGCATCTCTGTTAAAGGGATAACAATCCCAGTAGATTTATCCAGCACAGTTTAGCCAAGAAATACTATTGCCCAAGAAACACAATATTTCAGTGGCATCACTAAGGTTGTCATCACCTGGTGCGGTAACTCATGATGTCACCCTGCCATTGACCTCTTCCCATATACCACACCATACAGAATCCTTAGTAATTTTTTTGTACTAACATTAATCATAAATCATAATTCCTGCATATCGCTAAATGTCATGATAATAGTTATAAAAAGTAAAAGTACAAGAAAGAGAAAGAGAAAAAGAAAAAAGAAAAAAGGGGGAGTTACCTGTAGGTATTTTTGAAAAGTAACACAATCAGTATGGATAATATTCAAAATATTTATCTGCTATTTAAATATCACAAAACAAATCAAGTAGCATAAAAATTAAAACATCCATAAAAGAAACACTTAATACATAAAATAAGGACTGAGGTCCTGTGATCCTTAAGAAATGATAATCAGTGTCTGTAATTATAAAAGCCCTTGAAGAACCAAGCCTGTATCCAGAGATTTGACTGTTTTGTGGTTACTCTGAAATAAAGTTTTCAGGCAGAATGTTCTGTGATTCCACTCCATTGTAGTCACCAGCCAAACACATTTCGACATTAAGTTTTTATCACTGGCTGCAGTGTCACTAATATCACAAAACAATAACAATGTGTGGAATAACGAAAGTACCGTACAAGGAAATCACCAACTTCTCTCCTGTATTTTACAGACCTAGCGTCTTTGAATGGGGATCATGATTTCTCCTACACACAGTCACATAGCTGAATGACACAGTTATAGAACCTGAAAGAGATTATGGAACATCCTTCCCCATTTAGAAAATTGCTTTAATTTGATACTTGAAACATTGCCACTGATTCACTGAAACTAGCAAAGCTACTGATAGTTAAAAACAACCAGGAAACCAATCCAAGCAATCAGGAATTGTCACAATGAAGGTGAAGCTTCTGTCTTCTTCTTCTCCTCTTCAAAAATGTTTGAAATGTATTAATTGGGTCAGTTTATTTCAAGATAATGTCAGTTGTTATGGTGCAATAAGCTCTTGATTGTGTCTTACATTGGTGCCTGAATTCTCTCAGTTTTGCATAATGTGCACATCAGGTCACCATGCCATAGAGCTGATGTGAAAATTTGGGATATTGTTCTCTCTCTCAAGTAAATTACATGGTGGAAAATTCATGGGTGAGTAGAGTATAAAGAAACATTTTAAGAAGAAATGATGAATACAGACCTTCAGAATAAAACTGAAGTAAGTAAGATATGGATCAATCTACCTTAGCCTCCAACATTTCACGGATGAAAACTGGGACACATATGGCCAAGCAACATCAGAGTGTTTTCAAGATGGCAAATGTTATTAATGAGGCAAATGTAATTAATAGTTAATACACAAGCTAGAAGAGACTGCAGCAGTTTGCTTTTCCCTGAGACTACTGAGAAGGGTAATATTCTTAGCCCTTCTCTCCCCTGTACTGAGTTAACTGTGTAAACTACTTTTGGTCTTCCAGCTCCCTAGTCCAGCACTAAAACCACTACACCATCCTGGCTCATATCTCAAACTAGAATATATATGTATACATGTGTGTTCACACACACACACACACTCTCTACATATTTATAATAAGTTCTATACATTAGCATGGTACCATTGCAGAACTGATTGTAAATGTGTCTCAATTAGTATCTTCATTCTTAAAGTCCAGAAATCAGGACATGATTGTCTCCCAGAACAAATGTACAAACAGCTACATGCTATGGTAAAAAGGTCAAAGTCTGAAATTATATAAAGAAAATCCATAATCTCACTGCAACTAGTTTGACTTTTCATTCCATCCCATCATTTAAATTGAAATTAAATCAAGGGAAAGGGGGCCTAAAATCTTGTGTCCCAGGGAACAGCAATGCCATTGCTCTCCATAGTGCAGCTATATAAAAAATTTCCATGCATAATTCTTTTCTTAAGTATTTCTTGCCCTTTGGGCTAGCATACCCATCAATACTTCAAAGGTGACAACTAGGACACATGTGGCCAAGCAATATCAGAGTGTGGTCAAGATGGAAAAAGTTATAAATGATGAAGCACACACAAGCTTGAAGAGGCTGTAGCAGTTTGCTTTTGCCTGAGTCTAGTGAGAATTTAGGAAAGAGGCAGTAGGAACTGCACCCCTTTCTCCTCTCCTCCATTGAGTTAATTAAAACTGGTTTTACATCTTGAATTTTACAGCAATTGAAGTTGTGCTGAGAACAGTGTGGGAGTAGGAGAGGTAAACGGGGACATTTTAAAAGCAGCTAGAAAATTAAGTTGGCAGAGGATTAATCAGGACAGCCTCTTCCAAACCGGGAAAGTTAGAGGGTTCAGGGCTAAACAAGTTACCATATATACTCGACTATAAGTCAAGAAATTTATGCCCCAAAATTGATCCTAAAATCCCGTTCAACTTATATATGGGTCAATACATTAGCACTACTTAGAAAGGTCCCAAAACAAACAAGCATGGTGTCCCACTCTCAACATCAATTCCTTCCATCCCCAGTCCATTTTGCAAGCCTTCTCCCGAACTGGCTTGCTTTACCAACTTGCAACAAGCAAGATAAGAAAAGAGTGTAAGATGGTTAAGAGGGAGGTTTTGGGAGAGAAGTGAACAGGCAAATAAGCTTAGAGGGTTGTCAAGGGTATCATATATTTACTGAATTTTAAAAGTGGTTTTATTTCCAATATCTTTCCACCAATGATGTGTAGATGTCATAGGCAGGCAACTTGTAGCCTTCCAGATGTTGATGGACTGAAGATCCCAGCATCCCTCCTAGCTGACTGTTCTGTCTAAGGCTAATGGGAATTGCATTCCAACAGCATCTGGAGGGCCACAGATTGCCTACTCCCTGGCAAAGAGCATCTTTCTCCTCTCTACATTTTTCCCACAACAGACCTATGGAGCAGATCAAGTTGAGAAAGAATGATTGGGCCAAGGTTATCCAATGAGTTTCATGGCTCAGTAGGTACATGAACATGGATATCCCAAGTTCATATCCAACTGTTAGACCATACTGACCCCTCCAGCAACATTTGTGGGATGCAGTAGGGTCTAATTTGTGATAAGAATTAATTAAGCTTTTGGAGAGTCTTGTCCTGCTCCTGAACAGACAAGTTTACTCCATCATTTATATCTCCACCCCACATGCTATCAGTTCCTTTTCAATATCTTCACAATCCTGTAAGCTGTCAAGGATAATTCTGCTTTGCTTGAAGACAGCTTTCCCCTTCATTTTGTGTATTGCACCATGTACTGTGCTGCTATTTTAAATCACAGTCTTTGTCCCATGGTCTGATTTTTCTTCTGCTGCTGTTTTTAGGTGTTCCTTTTAATTAGTCCTGTCATCTGCAAATATAAGGAAAGTTCCTTCCACTTCACACTCAGTGTTCAGTTGCCATGTCAATACAGTGAGATCATTCTCACCCGAAAAGCTGTTATTTTCCAGTTCCCCTGGCTCCAGGCCAGATCCATGTAAAATGCAAATTCTTCATTTGGCTTCTTATTGCCTTTTATATAAGATCCTTGGGCCCATGTACTTCCACATGAATAAATCTGGAAGAAACATTCCCTATCTGTCCTTCTCAATTCTTATCAGCACTAGTCAGCATGGCTAATGGAAGGGATGTTATTCTTCATCAATTTCTTTCTCAAAGGGAGCAAGGAGCAATTTTAACAACTTTTCCCCCACTGCAAGAACATTTTCAAAATTTCCACACTTTTTGAAGACTATTACCAGTATGAGACTAGTTTGCACAAAATTCACATGCAGGTTTTGTGTGTGCAGAAAACAGTAGTTTATGCAAAGAAAACAGCACTTTCTGCACTGAAGGTAATATTTCTGCACGAAAATGCAATTTCTTTCATTAAAATGCTGTTTTCTGTGCAAAAAACAATAAAACTATGTGGGAATGTTGTGCAGAATAAATCTTGAGGTTCGAAGATTCTTGTCAGTTCAGGGTTCTTCTCATCAGGGTTTCTTACACTCGAGAAACATGTCTTTTGGCCATTTTGGGGGGAATTTTTTTGAATATTTTCCCCTTCCCTAGCAAATGGTCTTGGATGACAGGGATTATATTCCAAAATACCTGGAGGACCCAACAACATTGAGTAATGTTGCAGGTTCAGTCCCATCTTTGAGTATGATTCTTCTTTGAAATGAATAGTCTCCTCCCTTTCTAAAGCATCCCATGATCCTCCTGGCCTGTGATGTCAATTACTGTGTAAATGGTTTTATTGGGGAACAAGTGGGTGCTCTAAAGGTAGACCTTGGAAAAATTACTTTTGTACTGCAACTTCCAGAACCTCCCCTAACCATACTGACTGGAGGATTTTGGGAGTTGACAATCTTTTAAAAAAAACAAAAAACCTTTTCCAAATTCTTTTCTTAAACTCAAACCAACATCAAACTAGCAAAAAGATAAGATGCATATAAGATGGGAAATCTAAACATGTTATTAAAAGAATGATATAAATTGGAACAATAGGAAAAGGAGGCACAGTTATCATCACAAAATATCATATCTATGAAAAACTCAAGCAAAACAATACATTTCATTCTTACAGGTTTACTCCAGCAGTGACAATATAAACTACTAAATAATCGATTCTCCATAAACTCACTATGGACAGAACATGTGGACATAATAGAAGTTGAATTCCAACTGTAGCAGAACGTGAGGACTAAACTGCATCCTGCATTAAATATGAATTATATAGTTTGCAGTCTCTAACTTCTGACATTCTAAAACATGTACCTGCATACCCATTCTAGATGAGGACTAGCATCTGAAGGTTTACAACTACTCTCATCTGAGTTTTATGTAAAAAATACCCCCTCCCGCCATGTGTGAGAGTTTCAAAATAAAAATCCCACTGTCACCAATGTTTCTTTCTTTTTTAAATAAAGCAATGCTCAAGCTTCCTGCTGAACCTGATCCAGATTAGAGTCATGTGCCCTTACTTCAGCATAGACAAGATACAGATCTCAAATGACATGCTATATACCTAAACATGGTTGGATTTGAATGAAATTACAGTGGGCCCTTGATATCTGCAGATGCTCAACTCCCCCCCCCCCCCCCCCCGTGGATGCCAAAATCTGCAGATGCTCAACTCCCATTGGCCTCAATGGTGGCATGGCCACATGGCCCCATTACCATTAGGGACAATGGGACTTTGCCTCCCTGGCCATCTGAAGTCTACCTCGCTGCTTTGCCATGGCGGGTGGCAGGAGGCTGCCTCCTCCTCCTCTCATCCGCCGCCACCTCTTCCTCTTCTTCCTTCCTTCCTTCTCCTCCTCCTTCTCTGCCGCCCCCCCACGGGCTTGCCATACTTTAAGCTTGGCTTCATGTTTGCCTCTCGCCACTGCCATGTGCCTTGTCCAGAAGATAGAACAGCCACCACTCAAAGGGGAGGAATGATTGGAGAGAGAGGGAGAAAGAGAAAAAGAGAAAGGGAGGGAAGGAGGGAGGCAAAGGGAGTGACCTGGCCACCAGCGCACACCCGCCCACCTCAGCCATGCCTCACCTTGCCTGGAGAGAAGGAGAAGGAGAAGAAGACCACAGAGAGAAGAAGGGCCCAGGAGCCAAAGCCTCACCACGGCACAACAAACCACTCATTGTTCTTGCTGTTGTTGTTGTTGGGTGCCTTCAAATCCTTCCTGACTTACGGCAACCCTAAGGCAGTGAACCCATTGTGGGGTTTTCTTGGCAAGGTTTTTTTTAGAGGGGTTTTGCCATTGCCTTCCTCTAAGGCTGGGAGAGTGCAACTTGCCCAAGGTCTCATCTGCCTCCTTCCTCCTCCTCCTCCTCTCCCCTGTTGATACCTCTGCCAACCCCTTCCTCCATCCTCCTCCTTCCTCCTTCTCCTCCTCTTACTTCCTTATTTCACATTACTGAATCTTGGCAGTTGGGCTGCTGGTAAAGCAAAATCACCTCTCTTTTGAAGCAATTTATCATTTTGTTATCATTATCACATCTGATTAATAGATAAACTTTAGCAGTCTTAGCAGACTCATGTTCTGTCCTTGCCATCCTAGCTTAAGAAACAAGATGCATCTGAAGACTAATGTCTGCCTTTCCGCTTTCCACCAAATGTGCACCTGATCCCTCATTACCCTTATTCTTTTCTGGTGCAGTTCTTCCAGCTGTAGAGTTTGGGATCAGGCCTTTGCAGACTGCCAGAAATAGTGCAAATTGAATCCACTTTAACTGCCCTGACTCAGTGCTAGGGAATCATGGGAACTGTAGTTTATTGTGGTACCAGAGCTCTCTGACAGAGAAGGCTCAATGTCCCAGAAAAAAATACAGTTCCCATGATTCCCTAGCACTGAACCAGGACAGTTAAAGTGACCACAATTTGCACTATTTCTAGCAGTCTGCAAAGACCCTCAGTGTTGTAGGAAGGTACCCCAGTACTGCATAAAACAAGGATGCATTGTCAAGATGGAGCAGTCAACAGCTTTAAAAAATTCTTTAAAAAACGAACCCCTCTCAAACTGAAAACCAAACAGCAAACTTTACAGATGTCTTGCACAAAACTTATTTATTTGCACTCCATCAAACTTCTTCTCCAAAATTGTTCAGAGTTAATCCCCTCTTTAGGGTCAATCACACCTCCAAATTCGATCCAAGTGTGAAAAAAATAAATAGAATATTCCTATACCTATTTTGGTTTCCCAAAGGAAGACAGTGAGAGAACTGGAGATCTGGATTTTCAAATCCTATTTGGATTTAAGTTTTTTACTGAACTGGCTCCAGCTACATTGGCTTTCAGATTGAATGTGCACAGATCCATTCTTATGTCAGCTTATGAGAAGGACTGCAGTATCTCAGAAAGACAGATATGGTTCAACAGTAATAATCTTTTGCTTCTCACTGAGTAACATGAGACATATCAGCAGGTGCCCTTGTGGTGGAAGGAATGATGAATGCCCATTGTCCTATTTTATGGAAATTAAAGAGCACATTCCTAGCTATCTTTCCCATCTTCAAAGTCAGCTTGAAAGATGAGATGCCATACAGACACTTCCTTGAACATGGAGCTGCAATCCAAACAGGAAAAGATGGAGTGGATAATGATTGTTTTGATTACCAGTGTTTGCACCTGAGTCCACATATTTCCACCCCTTCAGACATCAACCTCCATTCAGCCTGAGAAAGCATTCACTAGCCATAGGTAGTTTCTATCCAATTATCTGCAATGGGTCTAAGCAGGTGGGTTCTAGAATCCCTGTCTGCATCATGGGTTCTGAAATCCTTGTTAGCATCATGGCCAAATGGTAACAGTTGGCCAGTGGCATAAAAAAAAAAAGGATTATTTTATGTTTAGTAGGTCACGCTGGATAGTTTAACTTTAGCTTGACAGTTCAAGGCTAGGAACAGACCAAAGACTGGAAACAGACGAGGGGAATCAACCTTCATTCCAACAATTTGATAATATAGTTCTCATAGCTGTTAGGATGGGAGAGGGGCCATGTGTGGGCAGATCAATTTCCTTTGTTTGTAACCTTGGGGATATAAACTTCTTAAATAACTTTGGGTATACTGCCAAGGGACCCATTATTTGGTCACAGGAATCAGGAAGATTGGACAAGGGACAGCTTGGGTAGAATTTGTTGATTAGAGGTCCAGGTCTACCACTTGTGGTGAGAGGATGCTGGGACCCATCAGCTAAAGGGTTTCTGTGCTATAGACTGGTGCTACTCAAAGTCGTAGTCTCTGGAGCTGGCCTGGTCCTTCAGCCACTGGCTTTCATTTCCTGGTAAGTTTCCATAAAAGAAACAATTGTACTCAAAGGACACAAATATGGTGCTGGTCCATTGGGAAAAAATAATTGATGATCCTTCACTTCAGATTACTTGCTATAGACTACTTACTCCTTTGATGTAACACCAAGAAATTTTATCTTAACAGTGATATCTGATCTGTATCAAACACAGTCTACAGATAGACTTGGATATCCCCAGTCCAACACTGCAACCACTAGACCACCTTGAACATTAGTTTAGGCTTCTAAAGGCAGATTTACAATGGGTAAAGAGGTGGGATGTCTGTATACCACCAAAGTGTGAGAACAACCTAAAGCATGGACATGGCAGCCATACTGATTTTGACAGGTGATGGGAAAAAATATAGGCCTGAACCTTAGGGATCCATCTTCCAGTCCCCTCATCCGGATGGGATGTGTAGCCATATCAGGGGATCTATTGTCCAGGTATGGGATTGGGAGTGTTGATCCTTGAACAGTATGAGTAAAATTATTTATTTAGGAGCCAGATTCTGCCTCTCCTTTCCTCTTCTTCCAATTATTAGTTAATTGAGTGGGAACTACTTTTTCACTTTGAACTCTGTTTGCATCAATTGAAATAAGCTGAGGACAAAGGAGAAAAATAGGAGGAGGAGGGAGAAACTAGGACATTTTAAAAGCAGTTGAAAAAGTGGAATGACTAAATCAGGACAGTTGAAAGGTATGAGATAGGGCTTGGAAAGTAACTTTTTTGGACAACAATTCCCAGATTTCCTCAGCTAGCATCACTAGCAATTTCTTTTGCTTGAGGTCCAGATGAATAATTAACCCGACTTCTCCAGCTTCTGTATATTTGCAGACTCTCTGAGGAGGCTGCTAGTTTCATTGGCTTCTCAGAAACATGGAGAATAAAGTTTATGAGTTTATCGACTAGGTTTTTGAGAATAATGTCTTCTTTTCTACTAATCTTCTCTCATCTCCACTGGAGGCAGCAGAAAGCAAATATTCTTTCAAAGCCTGAAGTCCGCGCAGCTGCCCTGCAAGGACAGATTCCACACATCTTGGTTTCAAGTGAGGTGGCAGTTCCTGCATCAGGGAACTTAAAAAGATTGGAGAGAGAGGCCCTTTTCAACATGAATATCAACATTTCTCTCTCTACAGATTCCACTTAATTGGGTTGAGAGGTTGTTCCCCGTGGGCCTTGCCAATCCAAAAGAGAAACCATGCAAAATTAAAGAAAACTAAGGAAGGCATGCCAACAGTACTGAAAATGAGAACATTTTGCTGTTATGTGCTTTCAAGTCATTTCCAGTTTATGGTAACTCTAAGGTGAACCTATTATGGGGTTTTCCTGGCAAGATTTGTTCAAAGGAGGTTTGCCTTTGCTTTCCTCTGAGGCTGAAAGAGTCTGATTTGCCCAAGGTCACCTAGTGGGTTGCCATGGCCAAGAGAGGATTTGAATCCTGGTCTCCAGAGTCCTAGTTGAACGCTCAAACCACTACACCATGCTGGCTTTTCAGCCTCTCCATATTCGGAAAATGATAATTGCTGAACAGGCTACCATCAGTGTGTAATCACAATCCACAAGATCAACCCATAAAAACCATCTTCCTCATGGAATCTTCCAGTTCTGTTGGATTGCAACTCCCAGCATTCCCAAGCTGGCTTTGGGATGACTGAAGTTATTGTCCAACACAACTGTAATTGAGAAAGAATGCACAACACTGATGGCGACCCCCTCACTCTTGTCCTTTGTGAGGCAAATGAAGAGATTTCAGTTATAGTTTCTGGTGAGCCAAGGAACTCATTGAGTAAATTTGGACCAGTTAATCTCTCTTTTATCCTGACCTACTTCACAGGGTTGTTGTGAACATTAGGTGTGAAAATGGAAAGCCATCTACAGCACTTTGAACACACTGGAGGAAACGGAATATATAAATGTCATTAATAAAGTTGTCATGCTGGCTAGGAAATTCTGTGGGTCATGCTCTAAAAAAAGAAAACTTTTCAAGCTGTGCTAAGGAAGTATGTAATGATTGTTGGACAGTCTTATCACCTTGATAATAAATACAGGCATCAGGTAGGCCAAGAAGAAAGAGGGGAACCTTTAGAAATTGGGGGGGCAGGAAAGGTAATAGGAGGGGCTGTTAATTACCATCAAATTGGCTTCGATTTATGGCATCCTTATGAATGAGAGACCACCAAAATACAGTGTCATCACTTACCCTGCTCCGATCTTACAAACTTAGAGCTGTGCCATCCTTGATTGAGTCTACTTGCTTGTAAGTCTTCACCTTTACCTACCACTTTCAACTTTACTGAACATTATTATCTTCAAAAGAGTCAAGCCGTCTCATTATTTCAAATTATGACAGTCTCAGTTCAGTCATCTTGTCTTCTAGGGAGAGTTCAGGATTCATTTGTTCTTGCACTCATTTATTTAGAAATGGAGGCAAGTTCTACCAGTGCCAGTGACAGGTAGCCCATCTCTTGGGAGATTATTGCACTGGTCGTTTTCTCCCGATCTGGTCACGGGCTCAGACAGTGTAAAAATTGATGTTATTGCTCAGCTTCATGCCCAGATCAGAAGCATTCCATACCCAATCAGGACTTGTCCTGTACTGAGCTAAAAATGATTCTTATCCGTTCATTGCTGTGTACAGGAGAGGTCCTGATCGTGTACAGAATACCTCCCATCTGGGCACAAATCTGTGCAATAACATCTTTTTTAACACAGACTCATCCTGCACCCAGATTGACAAAAAAAGCAGTGCATTCTCCTTGGTAATATTGGTAATCTCCTTGGTAATATTGGGAATACAACAATGATCAGTTTGCTTGAAAAGTTAAATAATGCATGTCTGAAGGCTGTGCCAAGGGAGTGCCTTGATGCTGCCTGGCGTGCGGTGGGGCGCACAACGTGACAGTGGCATTGAGGCGGAGTTGTGGTGGCTGGTGTGCGGTCGCCACGCACTGACTTAACCCAAAGGCTGGTCCTTTTGGCTGGTCTTTATTCCATTCTCTTTTCTTCTTGCCTATCCTAACCTCTGATATTTTTAGGGATCATTTCATGTCTTCTCTCTACCTTCTTTTTGCTTTTTTCACTGCTCTAAAAATAAAAGGGTGCATCTATACTGTAGAAATAATGCAATTTGGATGTGACTTTAAGTGATATAGCTCCATCCTGGAATCCTGAGATTTGTAGTTTTACAAGGTTCCAATTTCTGCTGTTGTTGAAAGTCCCAGATTAAACCATTTTGATTAAGCATTTGCCCATTGAACACATTAGGACTTATTTCTGGGTAGACTTGTAGTATTAAACTCTTTTAAACACCCACCCACCGACAACCCACCTGCTCTAGTCTGTATATAATTTGCACTGGCTACACTGACCTTTTCTTTCCTTGCTGTGTGTTTGGCTTTACAAAGAGTAAATATAATGGCTGTTCAGAATTATTAATGCAATCGACTTTATTTTGTAATGTTTTCATGCAGTTAGGTAGGTCTTAATTAATCCATTAAAGTTGTGCTTAGAAAAGAAATATAAATGGGATTTGTTTTGTTAACTCTAATGCCACTTGGGCATTGTTACTGTGATTTTTAATGGATCGGAACAAATTTAAAATGTAGGTGTAATTTTCAAGCTCTCACCAGCGTTAGTAGCTTAAAACTGGACTATACATCTGCCCTTCCCTCTTTTTGGAAAGTTTAAATGTTGATCATGATGTGTCTGTGTATAATTGTGTGTCGAATCCAGAATTAGCAGAGATAGGACTTGGGTGTAGCTGGCTATATTACAAACTGACATGTGTTCATATGATTGTAGCGAAGCTTGTTTCAACATGATCACATAGCCAGACTGCTATGTTGGGGTCCAGTTAAGCAATGTGACATTCCGCCTGTCTTAACAGTTGATACAACTTGGCTGATAAGACACAACACTTGTGTCAAAGGCTGTGTTTGGATGAGCTTTATCAGTCATGCATTCAGTCACCAGGTTTTCAAAGACCCGCTAGATTACCGCACTACCCTCTTACAGCATTGCTATTCCACTATTTAGTGCTCTGGCCGCCTCCTGTTGCATTTTGGGATTTGCAGCTAAGGGAGAGGTATTTAGAAGTCTCAGCCAGGGAGTGGTTAGGCCTCACTGAACTACAAGCCTCAGAATGCAACAGGAGGCAGACAGGGCAGTTAAAGTGGAATAGCAGCACTATAAGAGTGTAGTGCAGCAGTGGCGTCACCAGGCCTGGTGACACCTGGTGTAGAGGTGGGGCTTCCGGGGACAGGACTTCTGGCCCCGGACGTACGGTGGAGTTTCTGGGGCGGGGGGCATGGGAGCGTTTCTGTGGGCCAAAGGGGCAACCTCATGGTCCTGAAGAGCACCCAGTGTGGGGCGCAGGAGCACCCACCATGGCATGAAAAAGCCCCGGTGGAGCCCAAGAGCTCCTGCCACAGCTGGGAAAAGGTCCAGGTGGGACCCAGGAGCGCCTGGCGTGGTCTCAAAAAGCTCCCATGAGGGCCAAAACAGCATTGGGGGTGGGGAGCCGACCTGGTGTCACTCCTCTTCTTGGGTGTCACCCCCTTCTGGGGTCTCACCCGATGCAGTCTGCATGCACACACCCGCACCCGCACCCGCACCCCTCAGTGATGCTACTGTAGTGAGATAATGTGACTGGTGTGTGTGTTAGAGTGATTAACAAACAGAACCTAATAAATGAATTAGCAAAACATTTTGGCTTCTGCCTTTTTCAGTTACTCAAAATTAAAGTGAGCTGCATACTGGCAGGCCAGAACACTCTGTTGTCAACATTGTTAACTGGATGATGCGGCTTTTACTTTTGTGGATTTGATTAATAGGTATGGATTAATATGTTCCAATGTTTGCCAGACGTTGTGCTGGAGGCCCTAGGCCCTAGGGATTCCTAGATAGAACACTTCTCTAGGCATTTGTAGGTCCTGCAGCAGAAATATATAGTAAATATCCCATGGATGTTGACCATAGAGTGTCACTGAATGACCTAGAGCCGTGATGGCAAACCTATGGCATACATGCCACAGATGGCATGCGAAGCCATTTTCCCAGGCACGTGGAGGGCAGGGAGGAGGAAGAAGAGGTGTGTGCCTGTTCCCCCTTCCCCATCTGTCCCAGGCCTTCAGCTGCCTCTCCAGAGGCAGCTGAAGGTTGGGAAAGGCATGTGGGGAAAAGGAGGAAGAGGCATGCACCTGTTTCTTCTCCTTCCTGACCCTCCCTGGCCTTCAGCTGCCTCTCCAGAGGCAGCTGAAGGCCAGGGAGGGTGGGGGGAAGAATTCTTGCCCAAGACATCCTACCCCCAGAGGACAGAATTTCCACCTCTGGTACTGGGTAGCACCTTTTAGTTTGAGCACTCGGCCCCTAAAAGGTTCACCTAGAGATTCCTAGCAAAGTGTTCTCTTAGGTTAAAAAAAATGGTGATTTTTTTTTTAAATTTGTGGTTTTCCCACTTTCACAGGGGTCTTGTGTCCTTAAGCCCAACCAATGTGGAGGGCCGACGGTATGCTCCTTCACACACCATGCAGTGTGAAGGTCTTAAGTCTGTTGATCCAGAAATTGTCCCATCTGTCCAGAGTACTTCAAAGAGATAGCATCTCCATTCCAAACACAGACAAACCTGAGTGGCTGTGGTATTTAGGGCTAAAATATCTAACTTCTCATTGCTTAAGCTTTCTGGGCCTCATTCCCACTACATAATAAACCAGTTTTTGAGTCAAATTGATGAAGCGATTTAGCACTGAATAGTTCATACTATTCAAGCTGCGATTGAACATATCCATTTCAATTTAATCCACTTTGTGTTCACATTCATCAATGGGTCAATTCAACATGGAGTCACATCACGGGGTGACTTTGCCACAGAGAAGTGAATCAGATTGACAGCACTGAATTGATTCATTTCAAATGAACCGGGGAATGCCACAGATCTGGAAGAACCGGTTTAAATGGGTTTAGTGCTGTGCCCCCCCCAGCAAACAGCACCAGAAATTTGGCACAAGTGCGGACAAGGGCCCTTTAAACCAGTTCAGATCAGTTTGAACACTGGTTTATTATGTAGTGGGAATGAGGCCCTGGTCAGAATTGTAGGCTTGTGATTTCTGGAATATCTACCACACAAGTCTTGTTCTTTTAACTGCATCTTTTTGGGATCCAGAACAAGTTTGTCAGAAGTATTGTTTGTTTTTAAATCACACACTCGTGTATGTGTGTGTGTGTGTGTGTTTGAAATGTGCCCTTGGCTGGGCTTTGGGAATGTTATTTCATTGGCAGTTTAACATCTGGTAAGGTAGTTTTTTTTTTCTTACACAACCTTGTATCACTGAAGGGAGCCATTTTGTCCTTAGGTATGAAAAGTTTGGGATAATCCTTGAAGAAAGCATGGGCAGAGGTTGCTGCTCAAATCAGAGTTCTGCTCCAGAAGGTAGAGTTGAAAACTTGAGTATTTGGACAGAATATTTATTAGTATTTATTTCTTTGATGGAAAAAAGGCTGTGTTGGCACTCAGGAAACCCTGGTAAGTACTGAAACTTCAAGCTGACTTTCCAAAAATTCTTTTTTATACCAGTCATTTTTCTGCAGAGAAAGCATGTCTTCTATATAGAAGTAAAATTAAAAAAAAAAAATCAAAGCAAAACACGTGTATTACTGAGCAAAGGAGTTCCTAGAAAGATGTTCCAGAGGATGATGATGATGATGATGATGATGATGATGGATTTACAGTCAGCCCTCCATATCCATGGATTCCTTATCCACAGATCCAGGCATCCACAGCTTGAGCATATTCAATGGGGCAAGGCTGGCAGAAACATTTAGGGCCTTTACAGACTGCCAGAAACAATGCAGCTTGAGACCACTTTAACTGCCCTGGCTCAGTGCTGGGGAATCATGGGAACTGTAGTTTATTGTGGCACCAGAGCTCCTTGACAGAGAAGGCGCAATGTCTCAGAAAAAACTACAATTCCCATTATTCCCTAGCATTGGGCCAGGGCAGTTAAAGTAGTCTCAAGCTGCATTATTTCTGGCAGTGAATTTAGGCAACTACAGGGCAGATTCAACCAGGCTGAACCTAGCAATGCCATCAGAATATATCTTGCCAGGTTGGGATGCTAAAGTGTGAGCTGAATATCTGGAGTGCAAAATACAGTATGCTTAATTAGGACACATTTGGGAATGACAGCTTTTCATAGCTGTCTATTTTGCAACTTGTTTCCTATGTCTGTAATACAGTTATGGCCATTTTTTAAAAAAAGTCCTCATTGTGTCCCCTCCCCCATTGCACTAAACCAAAGAAGAACAGTGGAAGAAATGAGACTCTATTACATATTCTCATTCTGAATTCATTCTTCTTCAAAACGCCAAAGGAGTTACTTGAGGAAAAAAACTCATTAAGGGGACTGAAACTGCTAATGAGATTTGCTCACAATGATGCATATTGATTTCATATTTTTAACAACTCCGCTGAGTGTCAGGAGCATTTGTACCCTACAGCTGAACAAGGTTAATGCAACTTGGTTAAGGAGTTCCAGCTGACTTGTTGGGTGCCTAGAAGAGTCTTAGATGTACAGCTTCAACACTGTCAAGATCCTGTTTTGTTTGACTGCAGAGTACAGTACTACCCTAATCCCTCTTTAGCTGTGAAGCTCACTGGGGAAATTTGACCAGGAAGAAGGGACCATGAATGCCAACCTAAGTTCTTTAGAGGATAGATGATATATATGTGTATTATTATTATTATTATTATTATTATTATTATTGAGAGCCAGCATAGTGTAGTGCTTTAAGTGTTGGACTATGACTCTGGAGACCAGGGTTCAACACCCAGCTCAGCCATGGAAACCCACTGGGTGACTTTGGGTAAGTCACTTGCTCTCAGCTTCAGGGGAAGGCAATGGCAAAACCTCCTATGAACAAATCTTGCCAAGAAAACCCTTTGATAGGTTCACCTTAGGGTCACCATAGGTTGGAAATGAATTGAAGGCACGCAACAACAACAACAACAACAACAACAACAACAACATAATAATAATAATAATAATAATGTTGGCTGAGATCCTGCATCACAGATGTAGTTATGAATGTGTCTTCTCCCATCTACATATCATCCTCCTGGTGGTGCAGTGGTTAAATGCCTGTACTGCAGCCACTCACTCACTAACCACAAGGTTTTGAGTTCATTACTATCCAGGGGCTCAGGGTCGACTCAGCCTTGCATCCTTCTGAGATCGCTAAAATGATATTGGGGGCAGTAAGCTTACACATTGTAAACTGCTTAAGGAGTGCTTAAGTGCACTGATAAGTGGTAGAGAAATGTTCTTGCTATTGCTGTTGCTATTGCTATCCCCCCAAATGTCCTTTAAGAGCCAGCCACTGCACTGAGTGATGCAGGTCTGTTCTGCTGGTGATCAGGATACTATAGGATGATGTTTCCAGCCCAGCCCACCAGCATTAAGGTTCCTCCCTTTTGCCACTCCTTTCAGGGACGGCAAAAGGGCACCCTAAGAGCCAGTGTGCGGCTCTTCATTGCCCCTTCTGGTGTAGCGTGCAGCTGACTCTGGTGACTAAAATAGTTTTTCTAATGTTGCTCTCAATCAACCTCCCACAACCTTGGGTCTCTGCAGCCAGCATGCCTAGTTGTCAGAGTTGATGGAACTTGTATTCCAACAAGGCTTAGGGTAGGGCTGCCATATTCCAGTCCCTTGTATCTGTGCATCTAACTTGCATATTATGCACATTATTATAATGATGCATGTTATTAATTTACATTCCAGTTATGCAAATTCAACACATTAATCATTGCATTTTCCTACCCTTATGTTTCAACCTCAGTACCAAGCTAAGAGCTCTCTTTTTCTTCTTTCCCACTAGCTGGTGTGAAGAGACAAAGGATTCCAAGCAGCCCTAGAAAGTAAAGGGACTCCCTGTACTCTCTTAAGGCTGTTTAGAAGCAAAGGTCTACCATGCTGCCTAGCCCTAGCCTCGAGTTGCTGACACAGTCACCACACAACACAAGGTCATCTCTGCCTCTTCTTTCCTGCCTTCTGGGGCTGTAAGGGGAAGGGGAGAGGGAATGGAAGAATAACATGGCAATATACCGGAGCCTGCAGAGTGGGATGACGCTCTTGCCAATGCCAGTCTTCTTGCATGGTTTCCTGCTTCATTGTCACTGCCTCATTTTAACCTACTCATTAGCCTCTGATGAAGGAGAAATCTGGGATTTACTGGGATTTACTGCTTCAACTGGCCCTACCAGCTGGGACATTTTTAGTCCCTTCAGTCTGGGATTTTCCAGGTTATCTGGGACAAATGGCAATCGTAGTTTAGGGACCCAATCTGCCGCTTCCCAGGGTGACTCTGTGCCGCCTGTCTGCAGCCCCCCTTCATCTCCCTTTTTTCCTACTGCCCCCCACTTTATCAAGCATTATTATCTTTTGCAATAAGTCATGTCATTTCATGATACATCCAATGTGCAACAGCCTCAGTTTAATCAACTTTGCTTCTAGTGAGAGTTTGGGCTTGATTTGCTCTGAGACCCATTAATTTTTTTTAAAAAAAAACAGTCTTGTTTGCTCTCCATAAAAATCTCCATCAGCACCACATTTCAAGTCCATTGATTTTCTTCCTATCAGGTTTCTTCACTGTCCAGGTTCACATCCATTCATAAAATAAAAAAAATATTATGGCCTAGATATTGTGACAGGAGCCTAACATCAACAATGCCTCCTCTTTTTAAGTTATTTATTTCTACACTGATTTTCAAAGAGATAGCCTACATCGTTTTTTCTGATTCAGTGTAAAATATAAAAGAGGTGTGTGATGACACTGACCAGTTTATTTTAATATGAACATTTGTGGATATCAATCTTTTTCAGATGCACTGATGTATATTAGACCTATTGGGTTTGACTAGCCAACTAAGTATCAAAATCAACATACACACTTATATATGAATGTCTGTTACCAGTATCTATAATAAATGTGACAGCAAGAGAGGAATAGACAATTGGAACATCCAGTTCTGTCTAATAAACGGCCATCAGTTTTAACATCTATAACTTGTATGCCTATAGATCTCTGACTATGTCTTATACAACAGAAATCGCTCTTTAGGGTATTTTAGTTGCTACAATGTCTATTCAAGAAAGATCATTTTAAATCAGCAAATTTTTGAAGATTTAATACTGCTAATGCTTTCTTAACACACATGTTTTGGAGTTGTCCCATAAATTCAGGAGGGGAAAAACCCCACACAAGTAAATTTGGCTTTTGAAAGTTCCTTGATATTCTAGGGCATGCATGTTCTTTTGAATTATCTATCTGTTTCTTGTAAATTAACAAATGGCCAATAGAAGCGGATCCTTTGTGCCATTTTGGCTGCTAAAAGATTAATAGTTTCTTATGAGAAAGATAATTTTTCTCTACCTGTGATCCAATGGATAGAAGTTCTAACAATGCTTGCAACATTTGAAAAAAATGGTTTATAGATGAAATTTACAAATGGACTCATATTTGAACATTTGGTAAGCTTTTATAGAAGCTTACAATTAATGTGGTTATTCTACCTCCTTTTGTGTTTTGATTCCTGCCCTTTCGTTACAATGGAATATTTTTGTATGTAACTGAGATTCCTTTTGTATGTAGCTAAAAATAATAAAAAAATCAATCAGCAGGTGTCATTTGGTTTTGCTTTTAAAATCTTCTCCATGACAGGGACACTTGTACCTGCAATCCATGTCATCTCATCTATTATGCAAAAAGGTCTGGAACATCCTGACTTAATTTATGACACACAAAAGAAATTATTTTAAAAAGGGAGCCAAAAAATCATGCTTAAAAATGTCATGATGGTTTCTTAAAATGTGCATGTGGCTGCTGGAAACAGGAAAGGGATAAATCTACAGTGACACACGCTTATGAGTTAGAGACATTTCAAAGAAAGGGAACATGCCACCATAATACTGTCTAAAGAGTATTTTGATGTGAAAGGGTTCATTGTGTTTTTCTTGAAGGGGATCATTTGTTTTGCGGTTGCAAAGAACATCGTTACCTGACTGAGGAAAAAGACTGTATTTATTTGTAAGTGCTAATGGAACCTTGTAGTATCTGCAGCTTCCTCTTTCAAAATCAGTTACAAAAGACACAGACTGCTCCTAGGCAACATAATTCAGGGGTATGATGTGCCTGTATGCAATTCTGAGCTGTGCTCACCTAGAGCATGAAAAGATATGCCAATATCCTACAGTGGCTGCTTAGTTACATCTCCATACCTAACAACTCCTGGTCAGTTCCCACAGCTCACCTTAAGAGCCGGCATCTGGACTGAGCAAAGGAGTTCCAATAAGCTTCCAGTTTGGGTGCAAGAAAGATGACTTTTTCATCCTTTTCCTGCCAGTGAGCAAGGCTGTGGCAAGGATTTGAGACAGAGGGGGGTTGCAGACTGCCAGAAATAGTGCAAATTGAGTCCACTTTTAGGGTTAGGGTTAGGGAATCATGGGAACTGTAGTTATTGTGGCACCAGAGCTCTCTGACAGAGAAGGCTCAATGTCTCAGGGAAAAAAAAAATTCCCATGATTCCCTAGCACTAACCCTAACCCTAAAAGTGGACTCAATTTGCACTATTTCTGGCAGTCTGCAACCCCCCAGAGTCCTGCTTCTGATTGTTGCAGCTTCACTCACTGATAGGAAGGGGAAAGAATAGCCATCTTCCTTGCACTCCGACTGGAAGCTGAATGGACCTCTTTTGCCCTATCTGGCTGTTGATTCTTACGGCGGGCTTGAGTGGTGGCATTTACATAGTTCTACAGTAAGACTACATAGCCTTACTGAATATAGATCAATTACGGACCCGTAAATATGTTACAAATTTGTAACTGTAATACTGAATGTCAGACTTACTTTTTAAAAGTAAATTGTTCCAGTGTCTCCATGACACTTACAGTAAAAAAAGAAAAGAAAAAAACCTTTCCCATTTCTTGAAAGGCACTAAGAACTATTTCAGTTGCTTCAAATAATTTTTTTAAATAACCTGAAATTTGCAAGGCACCGTGATACAAAAGCCACATTCCTTCCATCTCCCTTGTTGTCTCCTCAAAACCTATATATACACATATTTTCCTATGGAAACAGTTAGATATTCTTGTCCAATGCAGAACAACTGTATACAGTTTAAGGTTGTGGAAGTGGAGTTCAGTGTGCAGTGTTGCTGATGCAAATTGGGAATTGATGTTCTGGTGTATGGTTTTACATAGGTATGCAAAGTGCATTGGCCCACTATATCATAATCCACATCAAGAAAACAAAAATAATGACCACAGATGCCCTACATGCATTTTAAGTAGACTAGCAGTCTTTGCAGACTGCCAGAAATAGTGCAAATTGAGTCCACTTTAAGGGTTAAGGTTAG
The DNA here is from genome assembly GCA_026167975.1 of Phrynosoma blainvillii. Taxonomy (NCBI): domain Eukaryota; kingdom Metazoa; phylum Chordata; class Lepidosauria; order Squamata; family Phrynosomatidae; genus Phrynosoma; species Phrynosoma blainvillii. The sequence goes on along the minus strand of JANUYF010000004.1, from coordinate 306,041,577 downwards.
GGTTAGGGAATCATGGGAACTGTATTTTATTGTGGCACCAGGGCGCTCTGAGAAGGCTCAATGTCTCAGAAAAAACAAAACAAAAGACAATTCCCATGATTCCCTAGCACTAATCCTAACCCTTAAAGTGGACTCAATTTGCACTATTTCTGGCAGTCTGCAAAGGCCCAAAGTCTTCAAAGACTTTGAAATAGTTCAAGATTTCCCATACCTAGTTCAATCATCAATTAGAATGGAGTCAAGAAATCAGAAGAAGATTAGTACCTTGAAGGGCAGCTATGAAAGAACTAGATAAGATCCTGAAATGTAAAGTTATATCATTGAATACTAATGATAGGACTGTCCATGCCATTGTATTTCCCATTGGTTGTGAAAGCTGGACAGTGGGAAAAAACTGATGGGAAGAAAATAAACTAATTTGAAATGATATGCTGGAAAAGAGTTCTGTTAATACCATGGACTGCTAAAAAGACCAATAAATGGGTGCCAGAGAAATCAGGCCTGAACTTTCTCTGGAAGCAAAAATGACAAAACTGAGATTGTTGTACTTTGGCTAGTGAAAAAGGACTCACTAGAAAATACAATAATGCATGATAAAGTTGAAAGCAGTAGGAAAAGAGGAAGACCCACCAGATGAATAGATTCAACTATTTTGACATCCATGTATCTGCAAGAGCTGAGCAAGGTTGTTGACAATAGTGTGACTTGTGAGGTCTGTCATTCATAGGGTTGCCATAGGTTGAAGTTGACTTGAAGACAGTTTTAACAACATATAATTCTCTAATGAGGTGAAGTTCTGCACAACTGACATCTAACTATGAGCATAAAGCTATGAAGAGTTTGCCCCACAAACAGAGGTGCAATCAAATAGGAATTCTGCCCTTCCTTTGAAATGTTCCTTTAATCTCCAATTTTCTAGCACTGCTTGGGGGGGGGGGGGAGGACACTGAAAATTGTTCAAACCTAGAATTCTTCTGTTTGCTATGGCCAGAGTCCCTTGATGATTTTGGTGCCGCTTTTCTTTGAATGTCTAAGCTGTATTTCTAAATATTCAGCTGAAATTTTATGTTACTGTAAGGATAGAAACTTCGAGACTGGGGAGACAGCATTCTTAATTTTTAAAAGCTTATTTCCTACCTAAGAATTCTTATTTTTAGAATTCTTAGCAACACTGCTGGTGTCATTTCTTTGATATTAGCGCTAATTAACTTACAAACATAATGTTACATAGATCCTTGTAACTGGTAAAAAAGAAATAAATTCTAAGTAGCACGTTCATTGTAAGTAGTTATTGCCAAATTCTGTCCTAAAAAGCTAGGACCTCAGAAAGCTTTTAGAAAGATGGCATATCTTGTCAAACTGGCCTTTTCATTTGTTGGGATATTTATTTGTGATTATGGGACCATTTTATACCTGTCAACTGTCCCAATTTGGTAGGGATAATCCCAGTTAATTCTCTGTCATCCCATTTTTTCAGTTGCTTTTAAAATTTCCCAGTTCCTTTCTCTCCACCCATCTTCCTCCTTTATCCTCAGCTTACTTCAGTTGCTGCAAATTTGAGTTCAAAATGCAAAAGCAGTTTGCACTCAGTTAACTTGGGGAGAGGAGAGGAGGACAGAATATGCCCTTCCCAATACATATAGGTGAAAGCCAACTGTTGCAGCCTCTCTTAGCCTGTCATTTTCTCCTCATTAATAATTTTAACCATCTTCTCCATACTCTGATGTTGCGTGGCCACACATATGCCAATTTTCATTTGAGCTTGTTTTCTAGGTAGAAAGAGGAATAAAAATGCAACCAATGAAAGAAATAAAATGACTGTGAGACAGTTGAGAGGGGCAGATTAAGTCTGGATGTCAAGATCTGTCATTGATCTGTTCACTGAGAACAGATTTTTTTTGCAGACAAGGGTTGTAGAGACAGAAGGAAGTTCACTACATGACTGGATGAGAAGGAGGCATACAAAAGCAGTCAATGCAGTGTCTCTCAGGGAAGATTAAAATAGAGGGCTTCAGATTTAGATACCTGATCTGGAAGATTTGCCTGGGGCAAAAGCCAGCTTTGCTGTGTCTGGCTGAGGCTGGCTATTCACATTGCAATATGAGCTGAGTCTGCCAGTGTTCAAAATAATGTAAGGATTCAGGCCATGGATCTTGTACTTGAAGAAAAATCTATTGTTACAGTTAGACGAAAGAAAGTTGGAGCTCTCCTAGCTGAAGAAAAATGTCTCCGAAAGTCCTAGGTTTTGTTCCTGTACAAACTGGAGATCCAGTGTTGGAGATCCGTGGGATGTTTTCTTCATCCCAGAGTATTTCCTGGGGACTCACAGCATTACCAAGGACTTTTCATTCCTAGTTCTCATGTATGTTTGAATTAATGCAGGGCTCACCCAAAAGGTGGAGGAAAGTCTCTGGAAGAATAAAGAGTTTTCAGTACTTTTTGTTTTGATTTTACCTGTGTGTCCTCAAGTTTGCATCTAAACTCTTTCTTGAAATATCTCAAATTTCCTTCATCTCTCTCCCCCCCCCCCCCGTTTTCTTCCTCCTCCCACTCCTACTTATCATATGTCATATCTAGACTCATGCAACATTTCAGGAAATTATTTCCATCAGTTTCTACTGAGCCTTCTTTATTATTATTCAGGAGTTACAGTCAACTTGCTAAAGTGCTTTAGCAATATTAAACATCAGAATCATGTTTTGGTCTAAAAATTTCCATCACTTTATCTATGTTGAATTTGTGTTCTGGAAACAATACTTCTGTTTACTGGTGGCAGCCACCTTAGCCACTTTTGGAATAATGCAAACAGACATCCAAGTAGATAGACCTTTGAAACTAATGGGTTAATTTAAAGACATAGCTGTGTCAGTGTGGAAAATCAGTGTGCAAAGTGATCTTGTAGCACCTTTGAGACTAATTGAAAGAAAGAATTCAAAGATATAGCAGTGTTCGTCTGGAAAAATCAGTATGCTAAGGTAGCAGCTTTGAGACTAACTGAAAAAAAAACTGGTAGTGTGAGCTTTCATAGGACTTCATTGCATGGGGGAAATCCTGTGCAGAAACGGGGTTTTAAATAGAAAAAAACCTGCAAAAGTGGGTAGATTTTCAGATGACGTTGCTGTTAAAGTATGCTTAACCTGAATGGAAAGTAGTCAAAAGCTGCTTCTTTTTACTTTCGGAAAATCCCAAAAGTAAAAAGAAGTGGCTTTTGACTACTTTCCATTCAGGTTAAGCACACTTTAACAGCGATGTGTGTGGAAATCTACTTGCTTTTGCAGGTTTTCCCCACCTTTTAAATCCTGTTTCTGTATAAGATTTCCCCTGTGTGATAAGGTCCATAGACTTGAGCCTACTTCCTCAATTCCACACCCTATACATCTAAGGAAGTAAGATCAAGTCTACGAAAGCTCATGCAACCAGCTTCTTTCTTTCAGTTAGTCTCAAAGGTGCTACAAGATCCGTTTGCACGCAGGGTTTATTTAAACTGACATGGGAAACAGAAAGGAAAAATCATTGGTAATGCCAGGTGTTCCCAGGAAGTACCTTTGTAAGGAGAAAACATTATGTGGATCACCAAAATTAAATCAGTTTGTGCAGGAACAAAATCTGGGACTTCCAGAGACTTTCCCCCCCTCATCTGGAGGGGCTTCCAGTATTTTCCAAATATTTCAAGAAATGGTTTGGCTGCAAACCTGGGAAATGGGAATATGCAGGTAAAATCAAAACAAAAGAACTGAAAACTATTAATACTTCCAGAAACTTTCTCTCTTCCTGAATGAGCTCTTAGTGGGCCACAGAAATGATCTAGTCAACCTCCTTTGAGTAGGTATGCCTTCCCCAGTAGAGATGTTAGATGCAAAAAGAAATGTAATAATTTTCCCCCTTGGGTCTATGCATTATATTTTTATTTTAAACACACACATATACCAAACCTTTGCTTACAGCAACCTATTGTCCAATGATGCATATATACTAAGTAGTACTAGCAAGATAATATTGTGCCCTCTATTGAATTAATTTAATTCAAATTGATGGAGCAGGCTCCATCACATGATCTGATATCTCAGGCTGAATTGCATGAATCTTCAAAGCACAAACATTGACAGGCCTGTATAAATCAACCCTGTGTTTATGGGTCACATTAGGTTAGAAATAAAGGGAGGCTCTGTGCTCTTAAGTGTGCAGATCAGTAAATGCCTGAGGTACCATCAGGAAGGGACCATGGCTTAATGGTGCAGCACATGATACAGATGTTTGGTGCAGCACATAGATATAGATGTTTGAATATCCATGACATTTTCTGTTTAAAAGGATCAGGTAGCACATAGTGGGAAAGACATCCACTTGCATTCCTAGGCCTTTTCAACAGTTATAGCACAGTTATTCCACTTTAATTGCTATGGCTGCATCCTGTGGAATCTTGGGTTTGTAGTTTGGTGAGGCTAGAGCCCCCCAGCAGAGAATATTCAGGACTCATTCTCTCTTGCATGTAATCTGGCTTGCGATTCTCATTGACACTGGGTTTCGGATTTGATTCAGGCCGATGCATAGTTGCCACTATGTAAGCAAATTATGTCCTTATTACATGTCATTCCCACTAGTGGGAATGAGCCCCAAGTTGCCTTTGCACCCCAGCTTTACACGCAGGATGTGCAAAGCCCGGCACGCTGTCCTGAGTCCTGAGTGACTTGTTGTAGGGTGAAGAAAGGGGTGCCTGGTGATCCCTTCTGGATTTTTAAAGGGAGGTTGTTCACTTCGGGAGCCAGAGTAGCCGCAGCTGGAGCAGCGAGGCACAGCTGGGTTTCCTTTGGGATGGAGAGGAGGATATGGCTGACGAAGGAGCCCCAGATTACCCAGAACCAAGAGGAGAAGGAGGAGGAGGAGGAGAGAATCCGGGATGGGTCCCTGGGAGGCTCCCCTTCCCTGGCTCACACGAAGCCACTGCCTCAGCTTCAGATCCATCGCTGCTGCTTCCTCCTCTGGTCCGGTCCGGTCCGGACACCCTCAGCCTGGGAGGGGAAGGCGGTGAGTAGGTCAGGCCATGGCGGCCCCAGCTCTCATGCACCCTCTCCTCCCTCCTCTGCCAAAGTCAGGTCCAGGAGCTCTGCCTGGTGAGTGAGGGCTCGCGAGGCCGAAGGAGCCCAGCTCGCCACCCTCAACTTTGGATGGGCAAATCTCCCAGTTTTGCTTTTCCTCTCAAATGGCTAGTCCAATGGCTAATGTTAATATATTGGCTGTTAAACAGGAGTAACTATTCTGGACGCTCTCAGTAAGGTAACATGGGAAAAACACACCTTTATGGTTTCAGCAAATCCATTTAAAGGTAGTCCAGAGTCCCTAAACATGGTTACAGAAGCTCCTAAAAATGGTTTCCATGAATTAGAGTCTGCTCAGGCAGGCATTATGGAGATTCCATATTATGCCTGCCTTTCTTCAGCAGGGAGGGAAGATACACGATGACAGAGAAAGGAACAAGCAACTAAAGCCTGAATGTAGCAATGTACATAAAGATCAAGCATAGACAAAAAGGAAAAATGGGCTATCCATCCATTTGTCTGTCTATCACTCCCTATTCCAGTTTCTGATAACATGTTGCAACGTCTAACAACCCTGAAGCTTGCAAAAAATTTAAAAATATATATTTGGGAGGGGGAAGTCTGAAAAAAAGAAAGAGAAAGAAAGAACTTTCAGTGGGAACTTAACATGCTTAGTGATAATGCAATAATGAGTGATGGCTGGAGTAAATATGTAAATTCTAAGTGCTTTGGTGATGGAATTTTGGTTGCTGATAGAATCCACAACAATAGTATTCAATGTTGTTACATTTTTCTACAGATCTTGCAAACTGCATCTCTGATAACAGGTCAAATGCTGGCAAAGGCAATCGTTCAGTCCTTGTTTTGTCTTCCTCCCATGGTGCTGTGACTACTTGAAATTCATGCTCAGCAATTACGTTGGGGGGGGGGGGAATAGACCCATCTAATCCTCCACATAGCCTCTGCATTGGTCCAAAGTGCGGTTGACAACAGAGCAGAATAAAACACAGTGCGGGAGGCCTGCTTTGGCCAGATGGCAGAGAGAAAACAGCTGTTCACTTGGGCAGAGTGCATAAGGGAGAGCCACCTTCTGCATCCCGTATCCTATGATGAATCTTCTCCGTCATGTCATGAGTCCCCTACAAATGACCTGATGGTGGGTTCAGTTTATAGAACAGGAGTCTGTCTCAGAAGGACACACTGCTGTGTTGGCTGTTTCTTTTTCAGAACATGTTGTGGTTGTGGGAGGGAGTAGCGAAAGAGAAATGTTTGCTGTCTATTTGCTTGCATTAATTGAGGTCAGCACATAAGAGGCTTCAGAATGAGCATCCTCTAACGTAAGCCAACATATATGCATATATCTGGGTGAAACAGAAATGGTTGTGTGTGTGTGCATGCTCTGACATTATAAAACTGATGTAGACCTACCCAGATTTCTTGCTGTTATTGTTATTTGCTGTCAAGTCAACTTTGACTTATTGCAAACCTATGAAGCAGAGACCGCCAAGAGACCTGGCCATCAACTGTTCTGCTCAGATCTTGCAAACTCAGGGTAACTGTGGCTTTCATGATTGAATCAATCCACCTGTAATGTTATCTTCCTCTTTTCCTACTGCCTTCCACTTTACGAACATTATCATTCCAATGAGTCACATCATCTCATCTTATGTCCAAGGTGTGAGAGCCTCAGTTTAAACATAATTAATTTATGGTATGCAGCAGCACATGATGTACTTGATGGCCACTCTTCTAGATGGCTTTACAAGTAGATTAAATTATGGAGGAAAAGCCTTATCAATGGCTATTGGCTGTGGTGGAACCTCCATATTCAAGAGTAGTATACAACTGAGTAAATACTAACTGCGTGGGAGTAACAGATTTATTTGTCCTTATTTTTCTGAAAGAATGAATGCACTCTGTTAAATCACCAGGGAGGAGGGGGAAGGAGGGGCAGAATTTTGCCCTTTCCTGTAGACTCAGTCCAAAGAAAACTGCTGTAGCTTCTCCTAGGCTGCTGCCATACCACAGAATGAATGCAGTTTGACACTGCTGCTATGGCTCCATACTCTGAAATCTTGGGATCTGTACTTTTTTGTGGCACCACAGTTCTCTGATAGAGGAGGCTAAATATCTCACAAAACTACAAATCCCAGAATTCTATAGCATTGAGCCATGACAGTTAAAGCAGTGCCAAACTGCATTAATTCTGCAGCATTGATGCAGCCCCAATTTGTGTGTTCTTCCCCATTAAAAGCTTTTGCCATCCTGACCACATTGATGTTGCTTGGACACCCCACACGTGCTCCAGTTTTCATAAATGAAATGTTGGAGGGTATACAGTTACAATGGTGTAAAGTCAGCTTTGTGCCACCATAATTCACTTTATGGTTGTCACATCATAGCAGCATGTCCATCTACAGGCAGAGGGCTTGACATGTCATCACTCATTCCATCTCCAGCAACACAGAAATGATTGTGTTGGGAACTTCCTTGGCTTAAAAAGTAGGGTTTTGACGGTAGCATTGGGAGAAATAGTTCCAGAGATGTAGCCACATCACTGTAGCTATGTCTCCTGCATACCTGCCAACATATCACAGATGAAACATGGGACCCATTTGTCCAAGCAACCTCAGAGTGTGGTTAAAATGGTCAAAGTTATTAATGAGAAAGAACAAACAAACTAGGAGATGTTTGTTTTTGCCTGAGCCTGCTGGGAAGGACAACCAGTGTCATTTAGTGGTTTGAGTATTAGATTATGTTTCTGTAGACCAAGGTTCGAATCCTAGCTCTTCCTTGTAAAACCACGGGGTGGTCTTGGACAAGTCACACAATCTCAGCCTCATGAAGAAACCTGCCAGGAAAATCTTGTCATATTGAGGAGGGAACAAGCTTGTTTTCTGCTGCTCCAGAGACTAGGACCCGAAACAATGAATGGATGTAAGCTCCAGGAAAAGAGATTCCACCTCGACATTAGGGGGAACTTCCTGACAGTAAGGGCGGTTCGACAGTGGAACACACTCCCTCGGAGAGTAATGGAGTCTCCTTCCTTGGAGGTCTTTAAGCAGAGGCTGGATGGCCATCTGTCGGGGATGCTTTGATTGGGAGTTCCTGCATGGCAGGGGGTTGGACTGGATGGCCCTTGTGGTCTCTTCCAACTCTATGATTCTATGATTCCATGATTCTATGACCAGACGAATTACATCCAAGGGTATTAAAAGAACTGGCAAATATAATATCGGAACCATTAGCAATAATCTTTGAGAACTCCTGGAGAACAGGAGAAGTCCCAGCCGACTGGAGGAGGGCAAACGTTGTCCCCATCTTCAAAAAGGGAAAAAAAGAGGATCCCAACAATTATTGTCCAGTTAGTATGACATCAATACCAGGAAAGATTCTGGATCAGATCATTAAACAGAGAGTCTGTGAACACCTGGAAGGTAATTCCATAATCACAAAAAGTCAACATGGATTTCAGAGAAACAAGTCATGCCAGACAAATCTGATCTTTTTGTTTGATAAAATTACCAGCTTGGTAGATGAAGGGAATGCGGTGGATATAGTTTATCTTGATTTCAGTAAGGCCTTTGACAAGGTTCCCATGACATTCTTGCAAACAAACTGGTAAAATGTGGGCTAGACAAAGTAACTGTTACATGGTTTTTTGTGGGTTTTTCAGGCTGTGTGGCCATGTTCCAGAAGAGTTTCTTTCTGACATTTCACCAGGATCTGTCATTTCACCAACGTCAGAAAGAAACTCTTCTAGAACATGGCCACACAGCCCGAAAAACCCACAAAAAACCATGGATGCCGGCCATGAAAGCCTACGACTTCATAACTGTTACATGGATTTGTAATTGGTTGACTGGCCGAACCCAAAGGGTGCTCGACAATCTCTCCTTTTCAACCTGGAAAGAAGTGACCAGTGGGGTGCCACAGGGCTCTGTCCTGGGCCCAGTGCTATTCAATATCTTTATTAATGACTTGGATGATGGTATTGGGGGCATAGTTATCAAATTTGCAGATGACACCAAATTAGGAAGAGTAGCTAATACCCCAGAAGCAGGATCAAAATTCAAAATGACTTGAACAGACTAGAAAACTGGGCTAAAACTAACAAAATGAAATTCAATGTGGAGAAATGTAAGGTACTGCACTTAGGGCAGAAAAATGAAAAGCACAGATATATAATGGGGGACACTTGGCTGAATGAGACTACATGTGAAAGGGATCTAGGAGTCCATGTAGACCACAAGTTGAACATGAGTCAACAGTGTGATGCAGCAGCTAAAAAGGCCAATGCAATTTTAGGCTGCATCAATACAAGTATAGTGTCTAGATCAAGAGAAGTAATAGTGCCACTCTATTCTGCTTTGGTCAGGCCTCACCTGGAATACTGTGTCCAGTTCTGGGCACCACAATTCAAAAAGGATGTGGGTAAACTGGAGCGTGTCCAAAGGAGGGCAACTAAAATGGTGAAGGGTCTGGAAACCAAGCCCTATGAGGGAGGTGGGGATGTTTAGCTTAGAGAAGAAAAGGTTAAGAGTTTTAACCTAGTTTTAACCTGTTACTGCAAGGGTAGGCAACCTTTTTGAGCCAGGGGCTGGGTTGCTGTCCCTCAAACAATTGGGGGGCCGAAGCACCATAAATAAATAAATAAATAAATAAATATTTTTTTAATTTTTTTTTAAAAAAAAATATATGCATGTACACTCTCTCAGCCCCAGAAAAGCCATGGCAAAACTCCTGTGGAGATTTTGCCAAGAAAATCCCAAGAACAAATAATAACAACAATAATCAGTATCATCATGGTGGGCAGCAGCGGCCCTAAGGCCTGGGGCCGGTGCAAAGGCCTCAGGGGGCTGCATCCGGCCCCCAGGCCTTAGGTTGCTTACCCCTGTACTACTGCTTATTAAAACTAGGCTGTCGCAGACTTCCCAGAGGGCCTTCTCTGTCACCGCTCCGAGATTATGGAATGGCCTGCCATATGAGATCCGTGTTATTACCACTCTTGACTGCTTTAAAAAAGCAGTAAAGACGGATTTCTTCCAACAGGCCTTCCTGGAATAACTCTCCCACCCCTAATAGAGTTGGATGGCTACTGCTCCCTGCCACTACTGTTCGTTTCTAGATTTAAATCATTGTGTTGATTTATTTTGTTATTTTAATTATTCTACTAGTTTAATTCGACTTTTATGGGGTGGGTGGGTTTGGGGGGGATGGAATTGTTTTAACTGTTGTCTTGTTTTAACTTTGTACGCCACCTCGATTGCCTTGCAGAGGGGCGGGTTAAAAATAAAATTTATTATTATTATTATTATTATTATTATTATTATTATTATTATGTGATATGATAGCTGTGTTTAAATACTTTAAGTCAGTGGTCCCCAACCCCCGGTCCGTGGCCTGGTACCGGGCCGCAGAACAAATGGTACCGGGCCGCCCTGCTACTGCGTCTTCTGTGCAGCAGCAGCGGCGGGTCCTGCAACTTTTGTGAATCCTGCGAGTCCCGATAATAAGTGCAGGGACGGGACTCCTGCGCCTGCCGACGTGCCCCAGCCCAGCTGATCAGCGTGGGGGCGGGGCTTCTGTGCGCGGCTTTAGTGAATGATGAGTGACGTCCCTGACGCTGTTCAGAGGAGCCAGCAGGGGATGGTGAGCAGGGGACGATGGGCAGGGGAGTGTTGGCCCGCAGCAGTACCCGCTGGTCACTGATTTAAAGTGGCCGTGGCAGGGCTGCTGATCTTTAACACCATAGCACTTAAATCCCTATTGCCACCATAGCACTTGCCACCATAGCACTTAAATCCCTATAGCACTTAAATCCCTATTGCCATTTCCCACTTCCTATCTTTATGAAGCGAGGTTTTCTGCAGTGACTGCAACCAAAACAAAACAAAGGAATAAACTGGACATAAGCAAGACACTTCGGGTGTCATTGTCTCCTATTATCCCCAGATGGAACCATCTCATTGCAGAGAAACAAGCTCAGGGTTCTCATTGATTTAGTGTTCTAGTCACTAGAATCCAGAGAGTTAAAATGTTAAGTTAATTTTGTTGTAACTGTATTTTATTTTGATGCCATGTTTAAATACAATTAAATTAAAATTGTTTATATTTGAGATTGTTTTGATTTAATAATCAACGTGACGCCGCAACTCCCCCCCCAGTGGGCCGCGGAAAAATTATCAAACGTTGACCGGTCCATGGCAATAAAAAGGTTGGGGACCACTGTTTTAAGTGATGTCATATTGAGGAGGGAACAAGCTTGTTTTCTGCTGCTCCCAAGACTAGGACCTGGAACAATGGGTGCAAGCTCCAGGAAAAGGGATTCCACCTCAACATTAGGAGGAACTTCCTGACAGTAAGGGCTGTTTGACAGTGGAACACGCTCCCTTAGACTGTAGTGGAGTCTCCTTCTTTGGAGGTCTTTAAGCAGAGGCTGGATGGCCATCTGTCAGGGATGCTTTGATTGGGTGTTCCTGCATGGCAGGGAATTAGACTGGATGGCCCTTGTAGTCTCTTCCAACTCTATGATTCTATGATTTAACCCAAGATGCAAGCCGAAACCTGTTGTTCATCCCAAGCAGAGCAGCCCCATTGAATCCATGGGACCCGTCTATGTGTTGACTCATCATTCATCAACTGATTCAGTGGTTGGGACTAATCAATAGGATTCATGTGAGAGACAGCTGACATATATAGAGAAGCCAGTGTGAAGATAATTTAGTTTTTGGTGAAGAACTGGACTCAATATAATAGGTAATAGGAGCATGGCACTTGAGACAGGTACTGGATTTAGTAGTGATGTATTTATTACTACACTCAAAGCCTGCTTATTGGGTGCACTTGGATTTAATTTCTCTTTCTCCCTTTCCTTCTGATGAGTGCTGTCCAGATAAACATCACAACCAGTGTGTTAATCCTTCACTTTCATCAATGCAGTGTTTGTTCTGGTTGCTTCAATAAAGACCACATCATTGGCTGAGTTTTTGTATTGAGAAGTTAGTGTTTCCTAGCCCTGTGGGACTGGCTCAATGCACCCAGTTCATGTTAAATTCAGTAAAGTGGAGGACAGAGAGCCCTAGGGTTCAACTTATCTATCTGTGAGTGTCACTGGAAATTGATGCCGGGCAGGAACTGAGAATGACATGCTCTGATAGATGATGAGAATTTTAAAGGGCACTGTTATCTTCCTAATACTATCTGGCCATTTTGGACTAGCCTGGGTCTTGATAATTAAATCCAAAGATCTCTCCCATCAATAGTTGCATTCACTATGCTTAGTTGTTGTTATTTGCTGTCAAGTTGACTTTGACCCAGGGATGCCACTATGAATGAGAGACCTCCAAGAGCCCTGTGCACCAACTGCCCTTCTCAGTTCTTGTCATCTTAGGGCTTATTTTTTTTTTTTTTTACTCACTGCACTTATATTCTGCCCTTGTTAAAAGTGAATTAAACATCAGTATTATTAAAAATGTGGTCAAAACAGTTAAGACATGGGTAAGTTACACAAGGGTAAGCTTCTCAGAAGCAGTGGCTGAACATTTTTGTCCTATGCAGAACATCAACATTCAGTTTAGGGTTGCAGAAGTGGAGATGCCCATGTAGTGGTACTGCACATGCTTATGCATTCAGTTGTACATTTAGTTGTGTGTTCAGTTGCACAATATTGCCATGTAACACAAGGGCCTCACAGCACAATCAATGCATACCTCTGCTTGCAGAGATTTATGCTCCAAACCACAGTGTACGATCTCAGTTTACATAGCCAAAATTGCAGCATTCAAGAAGAAGGGTACCACTCTGAGGACTCCCAGGATTTGCAGAAGTACAACAAAATCATTGGAAGGAGAAACATACCTAAAGAGAAGAGCCCAAAACAGATAATTGAGAACTGTATCAGTTTACAATGCAGATGGTGGAAATCACATGACTGAACTCCCACCTTCAAATCCTGATGAAAATATTTTCTTAAAACTACAACCACAGTTTTGATAAAGCACTTGATAATGCCAGTCTGGTTTCTTAAACACAACCATTCCAGTATAAGCTTCTGTAGGGGAAAAAAGACTGCTAAAGTTGGTAAACTCAGAGTCTGGGAAATGAAGGAATGATAAAAGACAGGCATGGTGTGTAATCAAATCAGATTACACTTTCATCTTGATTGGAAGCAAAAGTTTTAATACATCCCATATATTGAAACATTTCCCTTGCTTTTACAGCTTTCTACCAGTTGTCACACAAAAGCCAACTGCTTCTTCAGCTGAGAGAAAAAGGAAATATGTTACATATGCAAACACACTATCATTTTGCATCTCAAGTCTGCAACATACTAGGCATTTCTGAGTTGCAACCTCCGCTACATTCACTTTTTAAAATCCTCAAGAATGCCATAAAATTATCTTCAAATAGATTCTGTAGAATATTTCATCTATCTAATGTCTGTCTGTTTGTTCTCTTCCTCTCTCCCTTTATTAGACTGGAAAATTCACCCAGCATTGCCCAAGTTTATGTTGATGATTTGCTTATGAATAGAATTAAACAAAAAAAAATTGACTAATATTATCTACAACCCTTAAAAATTGTTTCATATCATACCACATGCAACATGGACAATATTTAAAGACAATTCTCTGGGGCAGGAGGTAGAGTCTGCTGACTGGACTTGAACTGGCACAAAAATGTTTGAGACATCAACTGAAATGTAAATATCAAGTTTTGTCAAAATAGATTTGTAAATGTCCATTCTTGCAGGGAAAATATACAGAAAATGAAAGTGTTTGTTCAATCTTTACCCAAAGTGGTTGACAGAGTGGGTTCAGAACTTTACTGTGAATTTCCTTTGGGTTCCAGTAGATCAGGGACCGGCAACCTACGCCCCCCCCGGGCCAGTTCCGGCCCAGGTCGCTGCACTTACCGGCCCAGGCGGACCCCTGCCACCACCGCTCGCCACCACCACCATGTGTTTTGGCTGCCGCGCGGCCGCGACGCATTTGCACATGCGCAGGAGTACTGCGCATGCGCAAACGAGTCGTGGCCACCATTTTGTTCTCCAAAATGGTGGCCGTGACTCATTTGCGCATGCGCAGTACTCCTGCGCATGCACAAACGCATTGCGGCTGCCATTTTGGAAATCAGAAAGGTGGCCATGGCATGCGCGTAGGTGGCTGCGGCCGTGCGCATTGTGGTGGTGGCGCTGGTGGCGCGCATGGGGTCGTGCGCGGCGGGGGTGCGAGCGCGTGCGTGAACGCGTGCACCACCATTCCCTCCCCCTTCGGCCCGGCAGAGGGGAGGACTTCGGGGGACTGGCCCAGGGCTCAAAAAGGTTGCCTACCCCTGCATTAGATGATACACTCAGTTTGGTGATTGTGACTGAGCATGTAGATTTGTATAGCAAAAGGCAGGCAGACAGACACTTTATAGCAGGGGTAGGCAACCTTTCCCCTTTAAGGGCCGAGGGACATCAGCTCCCAGAATCCCAGGAGCTATTGGCCAACATGGGACTATTGGCCAACATGGCTGAGGCTTCTGGGAGCTGAAGTCCCTCGGCCCTTAAAGGGGAAAGGTTGTCTACCCCTGCTTTATAGTATCGCCTCTGAAGAGTTTTGCATGTGTGCTACTTAATGGGTACATCACACCACCTTCTCCTACTGTTCTGTCACATCCCACCTAAAAACCATCTTTTCTACTAGGTCTTTGCCATAACCTCTTTGTTCACATCCTCAGATAAGCTTAAGTACTTGTTGCCACATTTGTTTATATTTAGTCTTCCTAATTCTGATCTAGAAAGCCAATGTCTTGTAGTGGTTTGAGTGTTGGACTATGACTCTGGGGAGCAGGCTTTGAATTCCTGCTTGGCCATGAAAACCCAATGTGACCTTGGGAAAGTCATACTCTCTCAGCCTCAGAGGATGGCTGTCCAGGAAAGTCACCAAGAGGGCTGATAGCAGCTTCTTGTGAAGGTGGAAGGTAAACAAAAGTCTTTTGCTAATGCAAAGCAAGAAAGCATAGGTCTGTATTACCAATCCAAGGGTCCAGCCAGTGAATGGTCAAGGAGTCCAAAGGTCTAGGATTCCAGAGAGACAGAGTGGCAAGGCAGTCCGAAGGTCAAGGGTTACAGATATTCAAGCTAAGTCAGCAGGCTGAGAGTCAAGGGTTTAGGCCAAGGAACAAGGAGAGACAGAAGCTTTTTCTAGGAAGCTCTATCACCGAGGCAGACCTTCTGAACCTGCTTAAATTACCAAGCTGTAGGAGCTCAGCTGAGGCTGATTGCTCTGGCATTTTTCATAAAGTCTCTTTGAATGCTGAAGACCCATCCTTTCTGCTTGGCACACGCTGAAGGTAGGCACAGTCCCTTGATCCTCCTACATGTCTGAAGGTTCTGCTGCTGGGAGGCTTGGCTGCGGAGCCTCCTGGGAGACCACTGGTTCTGCTGGAGGCTCTGCTGGAGCGGCCAAAGCAGAACTGAAGCTCCACAGCTGCAGGCTCAGGTCCCAGAGGAGGTTCTGGCTCATCCTCTGAATCCTCCTCCAAGCAGGCCATGACAATGGCAATGGCAAGCCCCCTCAACTTCCCAACAAAACCCCATGATAGGTTCACTGCCTTAGGGTCGCCATAAGTTGGAAATGACTTGAAGGCATACAACAACAACAACAACAACTCTGATCTCTCTTTTTCTGCTGTCTCTGTTTACTCAGTGCCCATTTGTAACTGTCCCTTTCTCTTGTTCACAAACTCTGTTTACCTGGGTACACAGATGGGGTTGAACAACCACATAAAATCTTACAACACAACAATCTTCCTCAAAAGGCTCTTTTACTTAGCAATGAACATCAACTTGTAAATTCTAATTCTTTTCCATTCCATTTTATTCAGTGCATCTGAGGAAGAGGACCAAGGACCAAGGACTTTGTTGCTTGAGCCTTGGTCTCACCTTGGTCTTGCTGCAATCATGAATGAAAACATACTGGTTTTAGAGCTTTTATTATCACACTCCTCTTCAATAGTGTGACAGAGGCATTTGGTGCCATTGACAGTACTTGTGCTCTCTCTTCCTCATCCCCTCTTAATCTCACCCTTTGGCTCTGTGGCCTAACCAGCATGCTTTTCTCTCTTTTTATTTTTTATAAAACATTTGTAACACAATTCCAAGGTTACAAAATGTGATTTAGAAAAGAAGAAGAAGAAAGTGTGTGTGTGTGTGTGGGGGGGGGACTGGAAAAAGAAAGAAAACAGTCTGCTTGGGAAGAATGAGTGGGAGGAGGGGGAAAGGAGGAGGCTGATACCAAGTAACTGCCTAATATCAGGACAGTTGCAGACTCTCACTTATGCAATTATTAGAATTGCACAGAATTGAAAAGAATTCAGAGCCATAGCTAGCTGTCTCTGAACACAGAGCAACGGCAAGTGATCACTTATTGATGGGTTTCCCTGTCAATGAAAAGATACTCTGTCATAATGCTTCAGAGGCACAGCAGCAATGGATTGGATGTTGTGTGGTACCTATAGGTACTGTCAAAGGGGCTATTCTGTTGCTAAAATTGTGGTTTAAATCTCATGTGTGATAAGGTCCTAAGTCTACAAAAGTTTATGCTACAATGTCTTTCACTCAGTCGCAAAGGTGCAATAAGATCCCTTTGCATTTTGATATTCCAACCTAACATGGCTGTGGCTCTGAATTCTTTTCAATTCTATGCAATTATAATAATTTTAGTTTCTTCCTGCTGACAGCTTGTCAGCTGCAGTATTTTCAATGAGTCATTTCTTTGTAAACTCCTTATGTAATTTTTCATAATGTTGAAATCCCCTATGGACACTGTAGGCCTAAGCAGACTGCCAGAAATAGTGCACATTAAATTGAGGCACTGCCCTGGCTCAGTGCTAGGGAATCATGGGAACTGTAATGTATTGTGGCACCAGAGCTCTCTGACAGAGAAGGCTCAATGTCCCAGAAAAAAATACAGTTCCCATGATTCCCTAGCACTGAGCCAGGGCAGTGCCTCAATTTAATGTGCACTATTTCTGGCAGTCTGCTTAGGCCCTGAGTTTGCTTTCCCGGCTGTTTAGCTTTGTACAGAGTAAAATGAATAAAATGCCCCTTCATCTCCACTTTTCAACCTCCCATATGTGCTTCCAAAATGAATCTCATGGTTGTTTTTCTGCTGTAACTCTCTTCTTTTAATTTTTCTGGAATCTGAGGGTGGGGTGATGTTGTGCTGCAGTTTGCATTAATAAGAGAGTTAAGTCTCCATGGTATAAATTTCATTTCTGGGGAGAGTGCAAAGTGCTAACATTAACCACCAAATATGTATTTACTTACTTATTTCCACCATTTATATACCAGAATCCTAAAGCAGTTTACAATGAAAAGAGTATTTAAAGTGTAACAGGCTTTAAGCATGTACAATAAAACTATGTTTAAAAGGATAACAGTACAACAACAGTAAAATCTCATACCCTCTATCTGTCCTGGCTTGGAAGGGATGGTCCTAGTTAATCCTCCACTGTTCCACTTCCTTAATTGCTTATCTATATAGAAAGATGGATATAAGTAAACAAGCAAAGAGTATAGGGGGTTGCAGACTGCCAGAAATAGTGCAAATTGAGTCCACTTTTAGGGTTAGGGTTAGGGTTAGGGAATCATGGGAACTGTATTTTATTGTAGCACCAGAGCTCTCTGACAGAGAAGGCTCAATGTCTCAGAAAATAAACAATTCTCATGATTCCCTAGCACTAACCCTAACCCTAAAAGTGGACTCAATTTGCACTATTTATGGCAATCTGCAACCCTCCTATAAGAGGACAGATCTGCCCCAAGGAGTTTACAGTCTATCTATCTATCTATCTATCTTGTTTTATTGACAATCTATCTATCTAGGTTGTTTTATTGACTTTTACAATTGTTGTTTATTGACTTTTATAATGTTCTTATTGTATTTATTGCATTTACTTTACTTGATTGTAATTTTGTATATTGTTGCTCATTTTATTGGTGTAATCCCTCATCGATCTGTAGGGAGAGGCGGGAAACATAAATAAAATTTTTATTCATTATTATTTTATTATCTATCTATCTATCTATCACTGGAAAAATGAGAGAGGAAAGGGAGACAGGTACAAAATATAGTTGTTTCAGTTATGCCTGTTGAGGCTAGGGGTTCTTCAGATGTTGTTCTTTGTTAGTGTGACTGTGCAAATAATCTCACTCACACATTCTGGTTTTATTGTTCACACTATTTTTTATTGCATCTTTGCTCATCTCTGTGAGTTCTGTTACTCACACATGTCAGCACTGCAAATTAACATGGAGTCAATAATGCAGATATATTTGAAACACATTCAAGGCATGCAGAGTTTTATCCTGGTTTATACTGGATCTATTTACATTGGTTTTTGTGGGTTTTTCAGGCTGTGTGGCCATGTTCTAGAAGAGTTTCTTTCTGACGTTTCGCCAGCATCTGTGGCTGGCATCTTCAGAGAAAGAAGATGCCAGCCACAGATTGGTTATTTACTTGGTTATTTACGCAGCCAACAATAGGCCTAAGCAGACTGCCAGAAATAGTGCACATTAAATTGAGGCACTGCCCTGGCTCAGTGCTAGGGAGTCATGGGAATTGTATTTTTTTCTGAGACATTGAGCCTTCTCTGTCAGAGAGCTCTGGTGCCACAATAAATTACAGTTCCCATGATTCCCTAGCACTGAGCCAGGGCAGTGCCTCAATTTAATGTGGACTATTTCTGGCAGTCTGCTTAGGCCCAATGTCAATCTTTTAGGAAAACGTGGGGGGGGAAAGCAATTATCTCAGGTTGAGTGGTTCTATTTGGCAGTCCCCTAAAACATACTTGGGTGCATTTGAAATGCATGTGAACAGCAAAGATTCAACCCACATTCTATTGGGATTATTTTCATCATTTGAATAACCCCTTAGTTGGGTTTAGTAACTTTCCTGAGTTACTCAGGGGCTTCCTGCCCTCCCTGCCTCCCATTCTCGATGCCTTAACTCAGGGGTAGGCAACCTTTTTGAGCCGGGGGCTGGATTGCTGTCCCTCACACAATTGGGGGGGTTGAAGCACCAAAAATAAATAAATAAATAAATAAATAAATATTTTTTAAAAAATTAAAATTTAAAAAAATGCATGCACACTCTCTCAGCCCCAGAAAAGCCATGGCAAAACCCCTGTGGAGATTTTGCCAAGAAAACCCAAGAACAAGTAATAACAACAATAATCATCATCATGGAAACAACTGGAAGGCAGGCCCACAAACAAGCAGGGATGCATGCACACTGTCTCAGCCCCATAAAAGCCATGATGGCAAAACCCCTGTGGAGATTTTGCCAAGAAAACCCCAAGAACAAGTAATAACAACAGTAATCAATATCATCATGGTGGGTGGCGGTGGTGGGGGAGGCGGTGGTAGGGGGTGGCGGCAGCAGCGGCGGTGGCTGGACCGGCTTGGGGCCGGTCCAAAGGCCTCGGGGTGCTGCATCCGGCCCCTGGGCCTTAGGTTGCCTACCCCTGCCTTAACTAATGTTGTCCTTATGGAAAACAAATAAGAGAGTGAAGCAGTAAAAGTTAAGGGGATATTATGTCAAAGGAAAGCAAGTAAGATCAGGACATTATTTAAGCCAAGAACTGCACCATCAACCTGCAGTCCTTTTTTTTTTTTTTGCAAAGTACCTTGTGTATTGCTAATAAAAGGGCAGTTCTATAGACACATGACATAACATATGTTTGCAGTATTTCTCAAGACACAGAACCAGGATGGCTTCATGAGCATATAATTAACCAGATGTGAAGAAAGAGCCAATTATTAGGAAGTCATTATTAATAGGTCATCGCCTGCCATTATATTCAATGTAATTATGCTGGCTAGCTGTCGGCTGTAAGTAAAATGGGATGAAAATAAAATTGATAGAGTCAAAGGTGCAGACATTGGCTGATAAGGCTGCATACCTTTCCTGGATTTGTTCAGTGTAAACGGACACAACACAACATTAAACATACAGCAGGTCCCTCATTTTTCCTTTGAGAAAGTGTTCCCTTGTGAATTTCATATTGAAACTAACCATTGGACCTTGGATGAGATATATATATATATATATATATATATATATATATATATAAAAAGACTTGATTTCTGAGTGAGTTATGGAAAATTTCCTTTTTGCTTCAAAGAAGTCCCCTGTCCAGAATTTTGTTTTTAAACTAGTCAGTGCACCACTAAGAAAAAATACAGGGCCAAATGTTGAGATTCTATCACTATTTCCTGATGACTTACAGCTGAGCCCCATTTGGAATTTTGTTTTGAATGCTGGCAGTGTATTTTGGATGACATTCAAAATCAGGAGAAATGGGGGTGGAAAATGGCTCCCATCCCTCCACAGTTGCCCACTCCTGTTGTAGACCATCACAGAGATTACAGATTATAGATCATAGTAATATACCAGAAAGTAGCCTTCAAAAATAGAGATGTGTATTTAACATTCAGACCCACAAGTTAAAATTGACCCAACTTGATTGATGAGTAAAATCAATTCTTAATTTTAGCATTTCTATTTGGTCCTGTCACTTCAAAACTGAGATTTACAAACTGTGATACCACCATGCTGTTAAAAGAAGGAAGGGAAAAAGTGTACACTTTCTTTGCAGGGCAAATATTCATGATGAAGCCAGTTGTCTTAACTGGCCTTTGGTTCAAGTGTCACTGCCAAAGAAGCAAAAGAAAAGAAAACCTATCTCTGTAGATGTTTGCACAATCCTCACTCCTCTGGTTTTTCTTTAATCTTAGTAAAAGATGCCTGAGCAAAGAATATTTATATCAGAATCCTCTGGCAGAAGGCATGGAGGAGTGTGTGATATCGTACTTCCCTATTTGCAGTTTCTTGGCATCTTTTGTGCTGTTAGGACTCTTGCTTTATATATACACTGTACACTCATCCCTCCACATTTGTGGCTTTGATTTTTACAGATTTGATTATTCTAGGATTTTATTAGTATGTTCTCTCTAAGGATATTTAGGTCCTCCAGTGCAACTCTATGGTCAGCTTTAACCAAAAGTCGCACTGAAAGACTTAGAGATTCCTGGAGAGAACACTCCACCAGGCATTTGTAACTCTTCCAGCGCAATTCTATGGTCAATGTCTGGTAGATATTGGCCACAGAGTTGCACTGGAGGACCTAGAGATTCCTAGAGACATGTTCTCTCAGGTAAAAACATAGTGTTTTTGTTATTTGCAGTTTTTCTACATTAATGGGGCTTCTGTGCCCCTAACCCTAGTGAATGGAGGGACGTGTGTATTAAGAAGATGTCTTTCTTCTCTCCCCTCCTTCTGTTCATGTGGTAGACAGCAGAGATTGGGAAAAACTATGTTTTGGACTACAACTGCTAGAAACCCTAGCCAACGCAGATGGTGGCCATGCTGGAAGTTACAGTCCAGCAACAGTGACTATCTCATGCTGTGGTGAATGTGTCTTCTCATGTTACATCTGTCCCATGAGAAGCAACCAAGATTAGGGATGAGAATAATCTGTCAGTCCTGTTTTCTCCAATTTTTTTGGTTGACTTGATAAAGAATGTTGTGGATTTTAGTAAGATCATGGGAGAGAGCCTTCTCAGTGGCTGCTCCAAGGCAATAGAAATCCTTCCTGGGATAGGTCTGATTTCTCTCTCTCTTTGCTATCTTTTCACTTGGCTGGTTTAAACAGGCCTTCATCTTTAACTGACTAGGGTTGAGGGACATGCAATTAGAGGTGTTTTTTTAAAAATATGAATTTCATGTGTTTTTAATTGTTAGTGTCTTTAAAAGTTAATATCTTAAAGATTTCTGTGCAACATACAATATAGAATCATAGAATTATAGTGTTGTAAGAGACCACAAGGGCCATCCAGTCCAACCCCCTGCCATGCAGGAATTATCTGAGCCAGATGAAAGGAAGTTGGTACAACAGGTCAAAAGTCCAGATACATGAGCCAGCAAGGAATAAACAGAGTACTCCAAAATGTAGCCAGTCCAAGGCCATGAAAACAGAAAGAGAGAGTGCTGTCACTGTCAGTCAACTGGAGAAGATATCACTTAAGGTTGAAAGAGAATTGCTGAGATATTTATAGGCTGCTCCTTGAAGACTACAGGTATCTAATTAGTGCTTAATCAGATCAGATTATTTAAAACTGGGCTGGGATCAGAGGTGTTGGCATCAGAGTTTCTCTCTTCTCACTTAACCAAGGAGAGGGGCATACCATCTTCAGGATCTGTAGCCTCTGCCAACTCCTGCTGGAGAGCAAGGTCTCCTACTTCCCCTGCCTGCATCTCCTCAGACTCAGAGAGAGCTCCATTATCAGGAACTGTAGCTTCGTGGCAATCTGTTTCCTCCTCCTTCTCATCTCAGTCATCCAGGGGATGAATTACAATCATGCAGACATTGCTGGGTCATCTTAATTTTGCTTGCAAGGTCTCCTGGCAGGGCCTTTTGAGCTTGGCTGGCAAGAATCATGGCTGGGGTGAAGGTCAGCTATCTGGCTGACAAGGGATGTGAAGGAGGACCTGGAAGTTTGGTTGAGGTTCTTGAGAAACTACAATGGGGTTTCACTGTGGTAGGAGGTCTGGGAGACTGGGGCCAGCTTGCAGGTGCATTTGGATGTATCAGTGAGCATCAGGTTTGAGATGTACTTCCTTGGTCACTGGTGTGTACAGTGTTGGCCTTAGGTTTGGCTGAAGACAGAGTGATATAGTATGAGACCTCACCTTCCTTGAATTCTTCCCTGTACTGTTGGCCATTTCCAACTGAATGGATAATTTCAAGGACATAACCAGCCAGGTGTCATAACTCGTGTTATCAGTAGGAAGTTATGTCGGCTGGTGAGGGTTATGAAGTTGGTGAGGAGGTTTGTGCTGGTATGTTTGTTGACTAACAAGATGTTTTCAGCCTGTTATATTCTAGGACTGGATAATGGAATCACAATAGCACTGTTTTGATTTCAGGAGGACAGATCTCGGTGGTGCCAGAAGCAGATCAGCAGCCTACGACATTCCTGGACAATCCATGGCAGCTTGGGAGCGCAGTTTGATATAGAGTACTTAATTTTTTACACTGTTTCAGACAGTGTACATATCGAGGTTTATTTTTCTCTTCCAACATACTGATGTCTTCTTTTCTTGTGCATTAAGCCAGTAACTGTTTACTGTCAGGTTATTATTATACACAGGCTATTATCTTCATCTTATCTTTGTTTATACTTAGGCTGGCTCCCTTCCCGGAGCAAACATGCATTTATTTTCATAACATGCTAATCTACAATACATCTCTACAGCCCCAAAAGCTTAAATGAGGCATACAGAAATCTAAAAAAACAGCCCATCCTGTTACACCATCTTAGATTAAAATAAAATAAAATAGGTGAGACAGGAAGTGACCCAAGAAGGATTAATGGCATGTACATCCCCTAGAGAGTATTTGGCACAAAAATGATATATTTTTTACTAGTGCAGGTGCAATGGTGTGTGTTTGGTCCTTCAAATTCCCAATGGCTTCCCAGCATCCTATTACAAAATATTTAAAAAGGAATTATGTATCCCATTGCAATTAACAATAAATAGAACAAAAAAGGAAGAATTACCAGACTCATGGAAAGAAGCTGACATAACTCTAATCCCCAAAGACAATAAAGACCTAGAAGACCCCAGCAAATTCCCAACCCATCTCATTACTCAACATTGATTATAAAATATTTTCCATAGTATTAGCAAACAGGTTAAAATTATGCCTGAAAGAAATTATAGATGAAGACCAAAGGGGTTTTCTATATCTATTTTATATAATCTGAGATATATTATAAATATTATTGAATACTATGAGAAACATAATGATAAAAAATTGAGGTTTTTTTTTTCTATCGAGAAATTCCTGAGGGGGCTAACATGACTGTCTGCTGTCCACAGTTGCCCACCCCAGCACAAAATACTAAACTTCTTCAATGTTTAGATTAAAATTCAGAGTCATAGGTACAACTCAGCATATGCAATTTTATGCAAACCTTTTATCTCCCATCTGCTCTTACTTATACTCTTTTTTTGGACAATGCCGAAGTGATCAACAGTAACTGATCAAACTCTTTGCGATGTTGTGTTAATCAGAATGTTACTATGGAGCAGGAGACACGCTCAGAAGCAAAAGGAGAGAGAGCAATTTTGGCTTAGAAATAGAAAGTGGGGTTAAATAACAATAAAGTCCTCCTGCTCTAGTTAAAAAGACATAATCACATGTGTAGCTTTCATTAGAGAGTCTGTGCTTCTTGAAAAATTGCCCAAATTAGTGAGAGACAGAATGTATCAGCCTTGCTTGGTGCCACTGAAAGAGAGAGATGACAATGTTATTAGTGTTCTGAGGTCAACACTGTCAACTCCAATAAGCCATTCATAATGCACAAAACATCCCAGCCTTCTGCAAATGAGAACTGAGCTATCACTTAGCCCATAATTGCAATGAATGAGCAAAAGGACCAAAGGAAGCATATTCATTGTATTAATAATCATCGGTTTTAATTTGGTAACCTATTTGTGCCCAGAGGAAGGTTTGAGGTCATTGGTCATTGCAGGGTTTGCAGCCCTTGGCTTCTGTGAGGGCAGCAGGCTGAGTTGGCTGAAGAAGTCAACAACAACAACAACAACAATTTTTATTTCTTACCCACCTCTCCTCAAGGCTTGAGGTAGACATATTAAAATGCATCTCTATGCAATATTTATTTTAAAATACATAAAACAATGATTAAATATAAAATTCATGTTTAGAATTCATGATTAAAACTGCCTGGGAGATAGGTCTTCAAATGTGTTTTATATTCTAACAGCTGGTTTAGCTGTCGAATCTCTTCCAGCTGGTCATTCCACAGTCATAGAATCATAGAATCATAGAGTTGGAAGAGACCACAAGGGCCATCCAGTCCAACCCCCTGCCATGCAGGAACTCCCAATCAAAGCATCCCCGACTGATGGCCATCCAGCCTCTGCTTAGTCTTAGGGTGGCTGATGAAAAGGTTTTCTGGATGACGGCTGCCAGTTGAGTACTTGCAGGCTGTAGCAGCCACCCCCCAGAGGACTTCAGTGTTTCGGGCAGATTGTATGGGAGAAGGCGATCCTTAGGTAATCTGCATTCAAACCATGTAGGGCTTTAAAGGTCAAGATCAACACTTTGTACTTTGCTCAGAAACTAATAGGCAGCCAATGGAGTGATTTGTGTATGGGTGTAATATGTTCACTCCTGGATGTCCCTGTAACCAATCTCGCTGCCATATTTTGAACCAACTGGAGTTTCTGAAATTGGTACCAAGGTAGCCCAATGTAGAGTGCATTGCAAAAGTCCAACCTTGCATGACATGACATGCAATAGCATGACATGGACATCTGCAATGGTCAATGTCCCAGCAGATGAATGTGTGAACTGGTTCTACTGAAAATGTTGCTTTGGACCCAGAAGAATGTCACATTGCATTTCCAGTGAATATGGTAGAAATGAAAGAAGCCTTGACTGACTTTCCTATTGAAATCAATAGACCTAAACTGAGGGTGGGCAAATTGTGGCCTGTGGGCTACATGTGGACTTGGGACCCGAAGTGCAGCTCCTGAACTTCCTCAGAATCCACACAAAGCCTCCAGACTGATTTTTTAAAAAACATTCAAGGTGATTTTCAAGTGTTGATTTGTCCAAAAACTGCCCCACATTTGTCCAAATCCTAGCAGTTTGTGCCCTCTCACCCTCCAAAGCTTCAAATCAATTCTGTAACTGCAAGCTCCCAGAACGATCACTGGTTTCTCTACTACTGTGTGTAAGACGTTCCTCCAGCTGTCTACCTCCTCTGTGTGTGAAGTGACCTCCTCCCCAACAATTTGGATGGATGGTCCCCACCCAAGACCGTTAATTTCATTCTGTCCTGGAAAACCTCTTGCTCCCTGATATACTGAAGTGTAGCTACCCAGGCCTCCAGCTGCTGTACTTTCTCCTCCAAGAAGGCTACCAACTTGCACTTGATTCAGGTGAAGTACCCCACCTCTCCAGGCAAGAAGACAAACATACAAGTGTTGCAGGTGACTGCAGCAATTCCCTCAGTGTCCATACTGAGAAATCTTAAGTAAGCACTGAAACAGGACTGTGGGCTTCTCCCTCAAAAAGTCTCCTGGTAAAGACCCATGTAAAGGGCCCCTGTTGGCTTGGCCTTTTCACCAGGCTCTGTCAGCAAACTCAATCAACTGGGTTTATAACTCTATAGAGAGCTCCTGGATGCTACCTTATTCTGGAGGCAAGTCTCTGACTCTCAAAAAATGAGACAGAAATTTCTAAAATAAATAAACTCAAACCCAGCTATTTTGTATGTCACACTCATTTTTTGGAGAGTGGTTCAGAAGGAGTCTTGAGTAAAAGTTTCTGAATAGTTCTGACATACTCAAGAACTTCAGCAATAAATATGTATGAGTTAAACTAACTTTTAGCTTTCTTTTAAAAAAGATTTTAAAATATAGTTTGTTCTGAAGTGCGGTAAGCAGAGAGAAAGACTGTGCAGAAACTAATGGAAAAGCTGCTTCTTCTCTGAGTTCAGAGAAGTGGGTTTATGTGCAATCAAACATATATCAGATCTCATTTTTTAAAAAAGGGAAAATGATTGAAGAATACTATCAAGATAAGAGGTTTACTATCAACAACCTCAGAACAAATCAGTTTGGGCTGTGGAGAAGTCATACTGTTACTGCGCACTGAGAATAAAATATTATTTTCTAGGCAGGTGTCATGAGTGATGCCAATTTGGGAGGTGAAACACTGACACAAAGAGAAAACATGAAAGACACTTGCAGAAAATGCACAGACTTTATTTAGGTAAGCTCAAACAATGTCATAGTCCCAAGTTGTTTCACTCAAGGAACATTAAAAATTCCCTGGATTGAGTTTCCTTTAAATGAGATGGCAGATATTTAATATGCAGCTGCTCTCTTTT
The DNA here is from genome assembly GCA_026167975.1 of Phrynosoma blainvillii. Lineage (NCBI taxonomy): Eukaryota > Metazoa > Chordata > Lepidosauria > Squamata > Phrynosomatidae > Phrynosoma > Phrynosoma blainvillii. Next base: position 306,014,559 of record JANUYF010000004.1, on the reverse strand, counting down.
TCATTTGGATATTTTGCCCTCAGAAATAACTAGGAATTGCTTTTTTAAGCATCTTCTTTTGGAGATGCTAAAATCTCCCTGCTAAAGATGCTGAGGATTCAGATTGGGAGCTTGGCTCACCTCCCAAAGGCAAAACAGGAAAATATTTGGACTGAAACCCAGAATGAATTAACTGTCTCACAGAATTGGAAGCTAACAGCCATCACTGAACCCATAAAGAGGAGTTGGGTGTGTGTGAGAGAGGCAGGCAGACAGAACAAACACAAATACACACAGAGGTATAAATCAGTATGTCTGGATTTGAAAAACAGAATCCAAGATATCTAAGATATCCAGATCCAATACAGACATATCTCAGGGCTGAAGCAGACCAGCCTAAAGGGCCAGCCTGGGGATGGAGTTGGGGTGGGGCGACCGCATGCCGGCCACCCCTGAGTCCGCCCTGACACTGCGCCAAAGGGGCACAAAGGAGCCACGATGGTGGCTCTAAGGGAGACTTTTTGCTGCCCCCAAAACGAGCTGCCGGAGCGGGGCTGTGGTGTGTGGTTGCTGCGGCCCTGATCCGGTGCTCCCAGGGGCGGCACAGAGCCGCCCCTTAGGGGCCATCTGCATCGGCCCTCAGTTAACTAAGGAGCTGTACAGACTAGCCAAAAGGGCTGGCCTGGGGGTGGAGTGGGTGCGTGATGACCACAATTGTACTGCTCCAATTCTGCCCCAATGCCACCATCACACCACCCACCCAACTAGACAGCAGGTGGCATCAGGGCTCTCCCTTGGCACAGCGTTCATACATAGTGTGCCAAAGGAGTGCTGATAAGTAGTGGCAGTAGCTGCAAGGGCAGCTTTTTGCCACTCTAAAAAGGAACGGTATTTGCCAGCTCTTTTTAGAGCAGCAAACCACTGGATCAGGGTCGTGGCGTGTGATTGCCGCAGCCCTGATCTGGCAAGGAAAGGGGTGGCGTGACGTCACCTCTTAGGGGCCATCTGTTCAGCCCCAAAGTCTCTGGCACAGCAGCTCCTTTTCACAAAGTTTTTTTTATATCCCTGTGCATCCCCCTTTTTCCTCCTTGCCATCTGTCTAGCTGAAGGTTTTTTTTGTCACTGGCATTAGGAGGATGGTGGAGAAGGGCTGGAGAAACAGACTTTCCACGTCCCATTGCAGAAGTGTGTCTCCTGTAAACGGTGCAATAAAGCTTGAGCTGGGAAGAATGGGATTTTTATGCTAGCAGATCCAACTGTGTGCCTGCCTAAAACAGGCAAGATAAACAGCTGATGCCTCCAGAATCCCTTACTAAGCACATATGAATGGCAAAGAAAAAAGGAGAAAGCAGGTTAGTTTTCCAGCTACCCCTGGTAAAAGCACAGATCTGTAAGTGTTGCCATCAAACCAAAAATTGTAAGAAGAGTGGAGGATGGCAAAAGAAAAGTTATTCTTGGGTGCATTTTGGAAGAAGCTTGAAAGTGGTATCTAGAAAGTTCAAAATGTTTTTGTTTACTTATGTAAGGCTAATCTGACCTATCTCATTTCACATGTACAGAATGTTAGTTAGTTTTTTTTTTTGGGGGGGGGGGGAAGGATAACTAAATAATATATTGCTCTTCCTCTTTTCTTTTCTTCTTTTTTTTTGTGTGGTGTAGGAACCCTATGCTTATTCTTTTTCTGTTAAAGAAGTAATTCCCAGGAACATATCTACTTTATTAACTGAGTTATACCTGAATCTGGATTTAGGGGAAAAAACACAAACCTTTTCTGAACAGAGGCATGGGATATATTTGCATACTACTTTAATTGCCACAACTGCATCCCATGGCATCTTGAAATTTGTAGTTTCTATAAGTATTTAGATTTCTCAGCCAGAGATTCCTATCACCTCCTCACCAAACTATACATCCCAGGTTTCAATAAGATGCAGCCATGGCAACTAAAGTGGAATCATAGCACTGTTAATTGTATAGTGTGAAATGTCCCAAGGGTAGGGGATGATAATTATTTGTGTGCATATATCTTTCAGAATTTACCAAAACACCACTTGTCAGCACTAGTGGTTACTATACCTCAATATATTAAAAAGCCTAAATCTTTTCTCTGTTTAGTGAGGGTTGGGTGGATGAATGTCCATGTCTTTAAGATAATACATAAGCTTTTACTGTAACTGTTTGGTTCTTAACCCCCTTATGTGTTATTATGTGTTATTATAAAGTATGTGTTATTACTTTACACATACATCTGGATGTAATAATAGCTCTTGAGAAGTAGCTCATGCAAGGAGTGGCAGTGGAATCAACAACTTAAAACAATGCAGCACAGTTTTGGAAAATATTAAATACCTGTGCAAAAGCAATGATTGGTGCAATTGTTTTGCTCTATCACACTCCATGGTACTTAGAGAAATGTTGATGTGACTCTGTGAGCAGAAAAAGAAAGTGACTATAGAACTAACGTGTTCTCTGAATTTAAACTCAGGGTTCCTTCAGACAGGGGCTGTCTCAGGTTTTGACCCAGAAATCTCAGGTCCTGGGGTGATTTTGAATTGGCAACTTTATCCATACCTGTTGTGAAGGCTGGGCGGGGTGGGAATTGATGGGGGAATGAGAAAAGGTGTTGTATTGTTAAACACACACACATCTGTCCTGATAAAGAATGAAATTCTTTGTGAGTCCGATTCCTCATTTTTATGTGACAAGTTCTATTGGAACAGATATCAGTGCCACTCATGAAAGCTGGAAAAACCTTTGAATAATGAAGAGATTTTCAGCACAGACTTAACAGCTTCTGTTTGAATATTAAGTCCTTAGTAGTTTCAGCAAATGGGTGCCTTTCATGTCTCACAGGATTTGCTTTTTTATCCTGGAGTGTACAAAAAGAAGACCAGCACTTTGGTTTGCAGAATCTGTTGGGGTTTCAGAGGCCTTTAAGGGAGATGGGGGAGAAGAAGATACAAGAAAAATATATAGCCTCAAAAATATATAGTCCATCCTGAATATGGGAAATTAGTGAATTTTAGCAAACTCTTAAAAAACAACGAGAAAGGAAATTCTCTCTCACCTGCAGCAGCCACAGACAAATCCAAATGGCACAGACTTTCCCAGCATGAACAAAACTATATTGTACCTGCCTGCTGTGTTGTTGTTATTGTTGCAATGTGCTTCAAGTCATGCATTTGTTCTAATATGCATCATTCACTTTGCTGGCTCCCCTCCATAGTAACATACAGTGCACCTGCACTGCATAAATAATGCAGTTTGACACCACTTTAGCTGCTATGGCTCAATGGTATGGAATTCTGGGAATTGTAGTTTGTTGTGGCACCAGAGTTCTCTGATAGAGAAGGCTAAATCTCTCACAAAACTACAGTTCCCAAAATTCCATAGTATTGACCCATGGCAGTTAAAGTAGTGTCAAACTGCAATATTTCTGCAGTGCAGATGGACCCTTAGTGTCAGGCAGCTTCCTGCATTCCTAGAGGGATATCAAAAAGAATGAAGCATGATGTGATAAATAATCTCCCTCTCTTATGGTAATTGGTACAATAAACCAACCAGAACATACACAGAGTGCAGGTGTATGTGCTGGCTGTGTGTGCAGAAGTTATATTTTGAAACCATATTTATACCTTAAAACTAGCCCTAGGTGATGGGCTATCTAGCCCGGTAACAAAGGCTGAATGACTTGTCCTGGGAATCAGCAATAGGATTCCAGACTAGATGATGGTTTTAACAAAAGCAGTGATTGGATAGGGATATTCTGAGATGGATGGATGGAGAAGTTTGGCTGGAGACACAACAGCGGGTAGGCACAGAGAGATTGGCTTACTGCTTGGGTTCAAAGAGTTCCTTTGTCCCAGTTTTTGAGAGGAAATACAGATTACCTGGAGAAGGAAGAAGCACTTTAGATTTGATGGTTTTGTTTACCTGGATGTACACATGCCTGGGGAAACAATCCCCCCCCCCCCCGGAAACTTGACCTAGTGTTCCTGAAAAGTCATCAATCTCTTAAAAACATGCTCTCTCCAGATATGAGATATCAAAATATGTGGATCTCAAAATATACCGCGGCATATGTAGGGGTGCTTAACAATTGTGCATGGTTGTGCAATGTCACAATTCAGTAATGAGGAGGTGTCACACAGCTCTATTTTCTTGATGTATTATCCCAACCCTTATGTTTTTATATTCTTAATGGTCTTTTAACAAAATGGTGAGCTGGGGGGAAGCAGACGGTGCAAAGTGCCGTCTTCAGGGCAAGGAAGGGGAGGGGCAGCCACACGCTGGGCGCCCCAACACCTTCCTGAAGACATTGTCGGAGCGCCAGACCCTCCGCACGGCCGGCGCTCCAAGGATGCCTATCCGCCGCAGCATCCACACATGCTGCAGCGGAAAAGGCGCCGAAGGTGTGCCAGCAGCCTTTTGCGGCGCACCTTCGGCGTCTTGTGGAAGGAGCGCTATTTTAGCGCTCCTTCCTGGGGCTGGGATGCTGCACTGTGGGGCCGAGGTGTGCGGATACCTCGGGCCCGATCCGCAGCTTCCCGGGGTGGCCCCGTGCCGCCCGTCTGCTTCCCCCCTAAGATACCCTTTTGGTCCCAATTTATTCCAGAACAAATAGATCTATTTGTAGGCCAAGAGGCATCATGTGGACAGGTGGTGGTAGGGAAATTATCTTGCTGGTTCTGTGTAGATGACCTCCCTAACTTTTAAACAGTTTGAAGTTCTCCTTCTTCCCTCTTGACAAAGGTTCTGTCTTTGCTCGTGAACTTTCATTACACATGGGGAAATGTTTACCACTGCCAAGAGTGTTGCTCAAGCAAGGATGTTAAGAGCTGCTGCATGTTTTGCCAAGGTTGTTTATGCCAAGCGTGCAATTGACAAGTAGTTTCCAAAATGGCCGTAATAGATATGTGTAAAGTGCCTTTCACTGTTGGTACTCACTCAGGCTAAAGCAGTTAGTCCGGGATGGAATATGTACAGTTAGATGTTGTAGGAAATAATTCTGGAAAGAGATGAAAGGCTGGTTGCCACCAGTTGCCACAAGGAGGAACCTGGCAGGAGATGGCTTCCAAGGAGTGGCAGATGCATCAAATGATTCCCACTAGGGATATGAAAACTGGCCAATTTTCTTTTGTTACATTTCTTAAAATCCAACCACCATTCTTGTCCCACCCAGATTCCATTATTCCAGCAAAAGTGTTTTCCCCCTCCATTCTTATGTCACACTTTCCCTGCTAAACATCTTTTTATACTGTTGTCTTAACTGCACACATTTTCTTGCATGTTTTCTCAACTGACTAAAGCAGGGGTGGGAAGGAGTGGCCTATGGGTCGCATGTGGTTTCTGAAACCACCTTTTGCCAACCACAGATCCCAGCAAGAGACCCCCTTATATGACCCCATTAGACCTCTAACATTTTCAGGAGATGCCTTTCTCTTTCCTCCACCACTTTCTCTGGTTCCTTTGTTGGGAACAAGGGAGAGGGCATTCTTGGTGGCTGCCCGCAGACTCTAGAACCCTTTCCTTAGGGAGGCTCTCTCCTTGCTTTCATTCTGTTGTTGTTGTGTGCCTTTAGGTTGTTTCCAACTTATAATCATTCTAAGGTGAACCTATCACAGGATTCTATTGGAAATATTTGTTCAGAATGACTTTGCCTTGTTACCCTGGGTCCAGGCCCCCGGTTGTCCCTCATATTTAATATCCATCTTATATTATAAAGGAAGCAGAGTGTGTGTGACATAGCCATGATCCTGCAGTGGACGTCTGACCTTTGCACACATGGAGAAACTGGTTAGTCAGGGTCTAGAAGGCACTCAACATGATGGGATTCTTCAAGGCCTCAGCATAATCCTTTTTGTGTGCAGAGGGTAATGAGAGGATCATGTCCAGAGGTGATTGCTTGAAACTACCTGGGACAAGGAAGCACTGGTAAATCCCTTTCTCTTATGCAGTGGTCGGCAACCTACGGCCTGCTGGCTGGGTCCGGCCCCCCGAGCCCTTTGGACCGCCCCCCGCCACCACCATCCTCCGTTGACCCCGCCGCCGCCGCGCACGCTACCACTGCGCACGTCACGGCCACCATTTTGTTTTCCAAAATGGTGGCTGTGACTCATTTGCACATGTGCAGTACTCCTGTGCCTGCATGAACGAGCCGCGGCTGCCATTTTGGAAAACAAAATGTCGGCCACGACTCGGCGCATGTGCAAACGAGTCGTGGCCACCATTTTGTTTTCCAAAATGGCAGCTGCGACTCGTTCGCACATGTGCAGGAGTACTGCGCATGTGCAAATGAGTCGCGGCCACTGTTTTGGGAAACAAAATGGCGGCCACGCTGTGAGCGGTGGCGGCGCAGCGGCGGCGGGGGGTTGGTGTCAGCATCAGCGTCGTTGGCATCATCAGGGGTCATTGGGGGCCACGTGCGTGCTGCCATTTCTCCCCCCCCTCGGCCTGCGGAAGACCTGGAGGCCAGTGGACTGGCCCCAGGTAAGAAAAACTTGCCGACCCCTAGTCTAATGCATTTAAAGCAATCACCCAAATACTTGCCTCTAGTCTGAACTATTCTTTCCCCATTTAGCAGAGATTCTAATCCTATCAAGCCTTGGTCTCTGCCCCCAAGACATAATTCTGGGTATATATACAGCTAGTAAAACAGCTATTCCACTCTTGTTCTAGTTTAAAAGCAAGCAGGCACTCCGTTGGTTTGACTAGACTAGGCTCCTCCATACTCTGGCTACCCTCCCCCGCCTTTTGCTGCTGTAGCTACTAAGTCTTCCCTGTTCTGGATGCTCATTGGTTAGGACCATGATCCACATTGGCAAGTATCACCATTAGCAAGACCTCAAAACTATTCACCTCTTCCACCTTTGTTTCCCTAGCTCAGTGATGGGGAATCTTTTAGGGGCTGAGTGCCCACACTACCTCTGGGGGTGGGACTTCTGGGGTGGGACTTCTTTCCCTTTGCCCTCCAGGGCCTTCAGCTGCCTCTCCAGAGACAGCTGAAGGCCCAAGGAGGGCAAGTGGGGAAGAAGAGGAACAGGCGCACACCTCTTCCTCCTCATCCTCCTGCACCATCTCCGGCCTTCAGCTGCCTCCAGAGAGTCCATCCATCTAGTATGTGGCCTTCCTCACTTTCTACATCCCTTCATCTTTCCTAGCATTATTGTTTTTAGTCCAATGAGTCGTGCTGTCTCATGATGTGCCCAAAGTACGACAGCCTAAGTTTAATCATCTTGGCTTCCAGGGAGATTTCTGGATTGATCTGCTCTAGGACCCATTTGTTTGTCTTTTGGGCTGTCCATGGACTCCTCAGAACTCTTCTCCAGCATCACAGCTCAAATGAGATGTATATTTGCATATACATAATGAGATGCTTTGGAGATGGGACCCAAGTCTAAACATGGAATTCATTTTTGTTTCGTATACACCTCATACACAGAATCTGAAAATAATTTTATACATAATATTTTAAGTAATGTTGTATATGAAACAAAATTTGGGTACACTGAACCATCAGAAACCAAAGGTATCACTATGTCAGCCACACATTTGGACAATTTTGGAGTATTTAGAATTTTGGAATTTCAGAGAAGGGGTATTCAACCTGTACACATAAAGATATCAACAAAATATATAGAAGTTATTTTAAAATGCATTTAAAACAATCTATAGAATAAAATGTGTACGTTCCTTTATAAAACGGATGTGAAAAACTTGATTTTTAAAATAAAAATCAGGGAGGGAAGAAGTGAAACTAGCAAATTCAGCTATTCTCAGGTACATCAATTCCTGGATCAAGCCATTAACATTCCAGGTTAATGGCAACAAGGGATAGAAAAGAAACTTACATTACATGATACTTTTGTTACAAATGCATGCAATTTATGGTTGGTGCAGCAGGACTATTATCAGCATCATTCAGTTTGAAACAAATCAGATCCACAAATCATTCAATTTCCTTTCATCAGAAGGAAATTGTAAGTACCAGCTATATTTTTCCCCATTTTCAAATAAGACAAGACAGTATACACAACTAAAGATAGGTATATTTTGAACATGTGTATAAACAAACTTGAGCTCAGAGGCGTACAATTGAGACATAAACACATACAGCCAATTTTGGAAAAAAAATTGATGGAAAGGGAAAGTTTTTACTTGCTTGCAGAAGGAGAGCCAGCATGGTGTAATGGTTTGAGTGCTGGACTATGACTCTGGAGACCAAGGTTCAAATCCTCCCTTGGCCATGGAAATCCACTGATTAATCTTGGTCAAGTCGTACTCACTCCAACTCAAGAGGGAAGCAAAGAGTTTTTACCCAAATTGCTGGAGTCCAGGGAGGATGCCCACAAATTTATCATGTTTAGGTGAGGAAGGCCACATACTAGATGGATGGATTCTATTTAAGGAGGCCACGAATATGAATTTACAGGAACTAAGTAGAGCAGTGAACTCATCCATAAAGTTACCATGAGTCAAGATTGACTTTAGGGAGGTTAACAACAACAATATGCAAATATTCCAAACTCTGAAAAAGTCCAAAATCGCAAAGACTTCTGTTCTCAAGCATTTTGGATAAGGGAGATTTAACTTGCATTTTAATCTTTATTGGCTTTAATGTTTTGTAAGATGTCATGAGTCCTCATATTGAGGGAAATGTTAGGGTTAGGTTGCTGGCCGGGGGATAGTGTGGTCTGAGCACTGGACTAGGACAATGGGAGACCAGTGTTCAAATTCTGGTTTGGTTATGGAAACCCACTGGAAAGGCAAAGGGAAACCACCTCTGAATAAATCTTGCCAAGAAAACGTGGTGATAGGTTCACATTATGTCATATAAATGATTTTTAAGCAGCCTCAGGAATCTTTTCAGCTAAAAAGCAGGGTATAATTATTCTAAAAAACCCCAAACACTATTATAGCTTGAATCTCCCTTATCCAGAATTCCAAAATCCAAAATACCCCAAAAGCCATTTTTTTTCATATGTGAATGAGATAGTGCTTTCTGATGTTTCAATGTACAGCTTCTTTGATTCATAAAATTATTAAAAATATTGCATACAATTATCTTTATATGTGTATATGAAATATAAATCAATTTTGTGTTTAGACTTGGATCCCATCTCCAAGATATCTCATTATGTAGGTATATGCAAATACAAGTATTCTGAAATAAAAAACAAAACAAAAACAAAAAAACACGAAATCTGAAATCTCTGGTTATAAGCATTTTGGATAAGGGAGACACAACCTGTACTACTTTTGTAAAATTCTTATCAGGAATAAATAAGTGAAATTCTGACCAATCTACAGCTCTCCCCAGAATGAAGAAGACCATGTTCTACCTGCCTGCCAGGTAGTTTTAATGTTGAGGCAGCTATCAGGAAAATAAAATAAAAAAGAAAGTGTAGTGTAGTGGTTTGTGTTGGACTGGGACTTTGGGTGACCAAGGTTCAAATCCCCACCAGGACATGAAAACCCACTGGGTGATCTTGGGCAAGTCACACACTCTCAGCCTCAGAGGAAGGCAAGGGCAAACCTACTGAAGAAATCTTGCCACAAAAACCCTGTGATAACTTCACTTTAGGGTCACCATAAGTTGTAAATGACTTGAAAGCACACAACAAGAACTGGTTAGGGGGCTTCCCATTGGGCCAGTTGAATGGCCACTGTAAGAGCAGAAAACATCACAATTATTAGCAGTTGACTATCCCTTTAACTGCTATCTCTCCACCCTCTGGAATGCTGGGATTTGTAGTTTGGTGACATAGTTGGAATTCTTTGCTAGTGAGTTCTAGTGCTATAGTGCAGGGAAGCAGACTACCACTCTAAAGCAGCTAATTTTAAGACATCAAAGTGCCAGGAATTCCCAGGATTCCATAGATGGAGCCATAGCAGTTAACATAATATCCAACTGCTTCAGCTTTGGAGTTTGGATGCACAATGGATTAAGCAGGCTTTTTAATCTGATCTGGCAGGGCTCTTCTTGGGTTATTATGAATTGAAACAGCTTCTCAATGGAACCAAAAGCACATACCCTGCACAAATTGGGAGGATTGTGGAGAATGTGGAAGACGGATGAAATTTTTAAAGCAACAATAGCACTCATTCACTTACCTTTTAAGAGTTAAGAATGGCATGAGAAGAATGAAAAAGCTTCCAGTTAGAATGGGGCTGTTAAGGAAAAAGCAACATGGGATATACAGTAATAGAAATAAAAATATGTATGTGAATGTCAAAGTGACTAAGCAGGAGCAATCAGGAAGATACACAGGTGAAAAAGATAATATAATTAAGAAGCCTTGAGAGCCAAGGACAAAGTTATAGAAGGTATATTGAGAACACCTGTGATAGATTGCAAACACCTGAGACTCATTAAGTGGTCAAGGTAAAGTGATGAAACACTTGGGTTGGTCTTAGGTATGGGATGATCTATGTGGACCAATCAAGATGTATGTACACACCCACTGGGTGGAAACTGACTGGTGGGTGGTGTCTAACAATGGCTATAAATTGCAATGTTTGCTAATGTACATTGTGGAGTAGTGTGGAGTTATTGTGATTTGTAGGGCATATAGTATTTATATATAGTAGAATAAAGTAGATCTTTTATATAAGACTACTGAGTTGTCTGGTGTCTTGAGGGAAGATACAAGAGCCAGAAGAATCCTGGAGAAGTTTGGAGACATCTCAGGAAGAAGGGTGAGAAGGCTTGGAGAGTTTGTCAGGGTCTTCAGCCTATTCTCTGAAACTCTGCTGCTTGGGAAAGAAGCATCAACCACTGATCAAAGCTGGTCAGCTCTGCTGCACAACAAGGTGGTGAGTTAGAGCCAGAGGTGAAGAGCTACAACTCCCATCATCCCAGACAGGGGCAATGTTATTCAACACCACAGTCAGTTTATGGGCCCTTAAGGAAAATGTATTAGGCGCTGATCCAATGGATGGATGCACAGGTGCCAGCAGTAATACCAAGAGCATTTAACCTGTTATAGTTGGTTTGCCAGCTGTGACCCAAAAAACATAAACTCAAAGAATGAGTAAAAAAGACAAAAAAAAGAAAGAAAGAAAAAAAAAAGGGGGGGGACCTCCACAGCAATAACAAAAGCAAAACATAATGTGCAGTCAAAACAGTACTACACACTGTATTAATAAATCAGAGAAAAAGGAGTTAGAATCAATAATCATTACCATTCATAGTATGTGGTACAGATAATGTGTCTTACCATTTACATGCATTTCTGTTGTTGTTGTTGTTAACTGCCCTCAAGTCAGTCTCGACTCATAGTGGCCCTATGGATGAGAGATCTTCAAGACCCTCTGTCCTCCACTGTTCTGCTTAATTCCTGCAACCCTTTAATACCTGTGACCTCCTTAATAGAGTCCATCTATCTGGCATGTGGCCTTCCTCTCTTCCTACTTCTCTCCATCTTTCCCAGCATTATTGGGCCTCGGCAGACGGCTAATTGCGCCATCTCCGAGGCAGGGAAGAGGAGGGGCAGCCGCACGCTCGGCGCCCCTTCCTCCTCCCGAGGTTGTCCTCGGAGCCGCCGGCCCTCCACACGGCCGGCGCTCCGAGGGCAACCTCCCGCCGCAGCGTCCGCACACGCTGCAGCGGAAGGGGCGCAGAAAGTGTGCCCCATGTTTTTGGGGCGCACTTTCAGCGACGTATGAAAGGAGCGCTGATTTAGCACTCCTTTCAGGGATGCCGACGGTGCGCCGCAGTGAGGATGCCTCGGTCCCGCGGCGCACCGTCCCACAGTGTCCCAGAGCCTCTCGTCTGCTTCCCCCTATTATCTTTTCTAATGAATCTTCTCTTCTCATGATGTTTCCAAAGTACGATAGCCCCAGTTTGGTCATCTTGGCTTCCAGGGAGGTTTCTGGCTTGATCTGCTCTAGGACCCATTTGTTATAATATAAAAAATAAATAAATAATAAAATTTATTTCTATCCCGCCCTTTGGGAAAACCCAATCAGGGCGGCTTCCAACAGTAAAACAGAATACAATACATACATATTGTATACTGTTGTTTTGGCTGTCCATGGGATCCTCAGCACTCTCCTCCAGCACTACATTATCTCAAATGCATTGATTTTCTTCCTGTCATCTTAACTGTTCAGCTCTCATATCCATACATGGGAATAGGGAATACTGTGGTTTGTATGATTCTAACTTTTGTGCAGAGTTCTATATCTTTGCATTTTAGAATCTTTTCTAATTCTTTCATAGCCATCCTCCCCATTCTTTATCTTCTTCTGATTTCCTTACTGCAGTCTCCATTTCTATCAATGTTTGATCTCAGGTATATGAATTCTTTTACTATTTCTATTTCCTCATTGTCTAGGTTGAACTTGTGAAGGTCCTCAGTGATCATTATTTTTGTTTTCTTTATGTTCAACATTAAGCCTGCCTTTACACTTTCTTCCTTGATCTTCCTTAGTAGGTCTTCCAGATCTGTGAGATTTTTTGTTATTATTATGGCATCATCTGCATACCTTAGATTGTTGATATTCCTTCCTCCTATTTTCACCCCTCCTCCTTCTGTGTCCAAGTGTGCTTTTCTTACAATATGTTTTGCATATAGGTAGAATAGGCACGGTTAAAGGATACAGCAGGGGTAGGCAACCTTTTTGAGCCGGGGGCCGGGTTGCTGTCCCTCAGACAATTGGGGGGGCCGAAGCACCATAAATAAATAAATAATTTAAAAATAAAAAATAAAAAAATATATGCATGCACTCTCTCTCAGCCCCAGAAAAGCCATGGCAAACTGCCTGTGAAGATTTTGCTAAGAAAACCCCAAGAACAAGTAATAACAACAATAATCAATATCATCATGGTGGGGGGTGGCGGCAGCGGCGGCAGCAGGACCGGCCTTGGGGGGCCGCATCCGGCCCCCGGGCCTTAGGTTGCCTACCCCTGGGATACAGCCTTGTCCCACCCCTTTGACAATTGGGAACCATTCTGTTTCTCTGTGTTCTGTTCTGACAGTAGCCTCTTGTCCTGAGTATAGATTCCTCATCAGGACTATCAGATGTGTTATATTATATTTACCTAAATAATCTAAAACATAAAAAGCATTGTTTTTCAGTGGCACCCTATTACTGCACATCAGTTCATGCTCATAATTCTGGCAAGCACACAGGGAACATTTGGCTTAATTGAATTTAATTCTGAGCAGCACATCCCTCCGGGAGCTTTGCTTATTTTTCATAGTTTATTTTGCTTTTTTGCAACCTGGCTGAGGCTTGCCGTAAGAATAATTCCTCCAAGATGCATCTCCTGCTGAGTTATGGCCTTTGTTGTAGAAAGCTTTTCCATAAATGTGTTGTAATACCTGATTTGCAATTCAAGCAGAAATTGAATAGAGGAAGGGGTGGGATGTGGGGGGAAGGCAGTGAGTGAAAGACTTGTAAAGAAACGGTCTTTGAGATGAATGTCCACTAAGAGTTATGGAGCTGTCTTCTGCATGACATCCTTTGCTCCAACAATACATCTCACAACTATTTAAAAATGTAAATTGTGGGTAATAAAATGAGCCACAGCAGCTCTGATGTCAGTGAAGCCGTGAATCTGTTCACTAATTCCAAAATTTATTCTGGGGATAGAGTTACATGGCATAGTGGTTTGAGTGTTGGAGTATGACCCTGAGGACCAGGGTTTGATTCCCAGCTTGACCATGAAACCCACTGGATGACTTTAGGCAAGTCACATGCTCTCAGCCTCAGGGGAAAGCAATGGCAAAACCTCCTCTGAACAAATATTGCCAAGAAAAACCCCTGATAAGGTTCACCTTAGGGTCACCAAAAGTTGGAATCAACTCGAAGGCACACAACAACAAATAACATAACTCATTTACAGTTCAGACTGAGATTACTAAATGCAGCTTTTAAACCACGATAGACGTGGAAAAAAGCCACTTTGACGATACTTATCACATGACAGTGCTTCTGATCTGTTGCTGCTGTGTCTCTTTTCATTGACAAGGGAAACTTGTCAATGAAAGACCCCAGGTTCAAAACATTTTTGTTGTTGGGGCAGTTGCAATATTGGCAGTCATGTGGTGTCAATGTCTCCTCCTTTCCCCGGTCCCCTCTCTCCATTGCTAATCCAAAGCAGGCTGATTTATTTTATTTTTTTCCCTATTTCTTTCCTAATTTTTTTAAAAACACAAACAAACTTAAATCACAGTAGCAGAGCTTGGGAACTGCATCAAAATGTGAAAATAAAAATAAAATTTTAAAAATCCAAAGACATAGGGCAGGGAGGTGGGATTATGGGGGAATGCAGAAGAGAGCACAATGACAGCAGCAACCCCATTTACGTGATTATGAAGACATGTGATAATGGCTACTCTGAAACTGGCATGTTTCCATTTTTAAAAACGGACACAATTACAGTGAGAATGGGCTGTATGTGGTAATCTCCTAAAACCACAAGCAGACTCAATGCCCGACTGACATTAGAGCCACCAGCTTCCATTAGAAATACTGGAATAGTTCAGTTCAGAGCTTGGGAAATTTGATTTTTTAAAAAAATTATAATAATTTCAGAATCCCTCAGCCAGCATGATCAGTGGCCCAAAGTAATTTTTTCCCCAAGCTGCAATCCATCATGCTAGTCAGCAGAATTGCTTGCTGCTTTCTATCCAAAATGAAGGAGTTTCTTGTCATGCAACAGTTACAGAGTTAAATGGTAGAATTTGCTACCATAAGATGTGGTCATGCATGCCAACATAAGCAGCTTTAAAGGGTGATTAAACAAATTCACAAGGGTAGGGGAGTGCTATCTGAGATTCGGAGTAATTTCCCAGGTGTTAACCCCTTTTAGGGAAGGATGGAACCTGGATCTTTTAAGAGGCCCTTCCTCCATCTACCATCAGCGAGGGAGAGAAGGCAGACCAGGTCCATCTGGCCTAGCCACAGTAAGAAGAAGGCCTTCCCTCCAGTCCATCTGCCTTGGTCCAGGCTTTAGAGGGAGAGAAGATCTGCTGGACTTATTCCCCTTCCCCACCACCATTCCCCTCTCCTTTTGTGTCTTGTCTTTTTAGATTGTAAGCCTGAGGACAGGGAAATGTCTAATTAACCATTTGTAAGCCGCTCTGATAGCCTTTTGGCTGAAGAGCGGGGTATAAATACTTCAATAATAATAATAATAATAATAATGGCAGATTCCTCTGCCAGAGTTTGGCAATGTCCCACTGAAACTAACATCAGAAGATGAAGTTTACTTGTTGCATCTAAATATAAATTCTAAATATACATTCAATTTCAAGTGCAGAAGCTGGACAAAGTGGTGACTCAGCCATCATGATGGAGGAGATATATAGATAGAGAGAGAGAGGAACTGAGAGACTTAGAGAGAGAAAGAGAGGGGAAAAAAGGGAAGGGTCTTTGGAATCACAGATACCTTGAAATTTCTGGAGTTACATGGGCTGGTTGCCTAGTGACATTGATCAATGGTGCTCTGTATTGTCATGTATTGTTGAGCATATAAGAAAAGCTTCAGAGACAGTGTGAAATATGGTTAGAGGCATGCAACAAGCCCTATGCTGTCCACCCACTTCCATCACTCTAAGAGCAAAAAAGAAGGAGGTGCAAGTGTGAAGGGCATGCCCAACTGGAACAATACTTCCAGCTAGGGCTGCCAGGTCAGAAGCATGCCAGCCCCTGAGATTTCAGGGTCCAAACCCTGAGACCTAAGGATGGTCATTAGATGGAGGGAGGAAAGAAATGGATTGAATGGACATCCTGCGGTGGCCACTAGTCATGATGAATGTTGCTTGCTGGAGAAGGATGCTGCTGCACTCATGTCATGTCCTTCTTGTGGACTATGGGGGACTAGATAAGCATTTGGTTTGATCCAGCATGGCTCATCTTAGGTTCTTATAAAAAACACAAGGGAAACAAAGTTTACATGGCCTGCCATTTTCTCTCCACATATATTTCCCCCTATTTGATTGTCCCATTTTTGGTCATGTAAAAGAAGAAGAATGTAGTTGGAGCTGCTTGTAAAAAGATGTTACTATTTATTATGTTTACATTCCACCTTTCTTCCACAGAACCAGGGCAGTAGACATAAAATTCTCCCAGGAAGTCTCCCTTTTAGATATTTTCCAGACTCAAATATGCTCATCTTCAGCAAGGTTGCTAAATCCCATGACAATAGGCTTGCGCCTTAAGGCCCTGAAATCTTTTATCTTACGGGAAGGCTTTATGGCATCAAAACATTTTTTTCAGGAATAAAAAAAAAACTTATCAGATTTTAATATTCTACAAGCCAAGGATGGATGATCAATGGAGGAATTGATGCTAATGCTCCGAGACCATCAACAGGTGAATGGAGCTCAGGCTGCTGCAGAGCCTGGTGAACTTCATCTACTATGATGCTGTCAAGAAAAAAATATTCTGGCAGAGGGGGGCTGAAAATCTCAGCGCCTTTCCTTTCCCCAAGTCTGCTATATCATCCATGCCAGCTCCATTTCCCTGCTGTGGAGGGAATAAAAAGGCAGTCATTGCACTGGGTTTCTGTCTCTGAGATTTCAGTCATGTTCATGCTGGGTGGGACATGGTCATGTTGGGGAGCAGAGTTTTGCTCAGATTCAGAGCTGCCTTCTCTCTTGGGCCCAAAAGAAAGGACTGCTGGTAAGGGAGGGTTCTGAGCCTGGAAGCACTGCCAAGTCTTAAGTTCTTAGATTTAACAATCTTTGCATGCTTATACTAATTGCTAATTTTGCATGTTTGTTTTGTTTGATTTTTCCACATCATCTTCCTTCCTTGAAACTCCAACCCTTCTACTTCTACTTCCCCTTCTACTTTCTCTTTACTATTACACTATTTGAATATCACACACTTTTGTAAGTAAAAGACTTCATATTTTCCCCAAGATGACTCTGATATGCTAATTTTGCATGTTTGTTTTGTTTGATTTTTCCACATCATCTTCCTTCCTTGAAACTGCAACCCTTCTACTTCACCTTCTACTTTCTCTTTACTACTACACTATTTGAATATCACACACTTTTGTAAGTAAAAGACTTCATATTTCCCCCAAGATGACTCTGTAAGACTCTCTGCCTGGCTGGGCATGGGACTGATTGTGGTCCACCTTATCTCTTGCCAATGTTATTACTCTGCATGTGAGAGCCAGTAGTACCTTGCACACTTCAAAACATATCTACTACAGCTTTCCAACAAGGAAGGATGTGTGCAATAGTGGTCCTTCCAACAGGGGAGCATGTGTGCAAAGTTTGAAACTGCTCAAGGAAGTCACTTCCTTTTTTAAAAAGGTCTCTTCTGGGTCAACAATGACACAGCTCCCCCAACATGAAAAAATGTCCCCATGCCCTCTAGGACATTGAGGGCATTTGGGGGAGATTTTCCCCCAAAATTTGACCCTTGGAGGTCCTGCACTTTGTCAACCCCTGATTTAAGGATTTTTCCCCCCCAAGATGGACTTTCACCCAGTTTGGCTTTACTCTCTTGGCAATCCATTTATTGGCTAACACAGCCATGCTACCAAAGCCGTGTGTACATGTCGCCTTTAGGGACAATGGGGCAGGGATATCCATGGGTGCTCAAATCCACGGATTGCAAGCCCTTGGTTGGGGTGGACGGACTGGGTGGTAGCCATTGTCAGATCTGTATGCTTACATAACTTTATGCTATGTCATAGCTATACTCCATCTGCTGATCCAATAACCTAAAACACACCTTAAAAGCCAGGTTGCTGAGTAAAGGGGATCTGCACTACTAGTAAGCTGGGCACTGAAGTATGATGCATCCACTTTCCTCCCACCAAGGAGCAGTGGTGAGATGAGTAGAAGCAAGACCTCTGTGGGGTCCTGTCAGAACTGCTTGTCGTGCTGCAGTTCACTGGCCAGAGGGAGCTAGACATGACATCCTTTAGCACCTCATTCACCAGCACTGTGGAAGTCCTTCAACTGGTGTGGCTGCCTAGCTTTAAAGGTGGATTTTAGGGGGCATTTGTGATCATGGCAATGGTGCCATGATCATAAATGTGAATAACAATATTTATGAGATCACAAGGCTAGCTTATGACAATGTAATACCTAACAGAACACCAGCCTATGTCTTTAAGATGCCTCAGTCCAATAGATCAGCAGGACTACTGTTCTAGAATACATTTTGCCCCCATTGTGTGAGGTTTGCACAAGTTTTGCATTTAGCCTTATTTTTATGGAATATTATATCCAATTTGAATTTGAAGTTTATTGATAATTTGGTTATTTGCCCATTTATATACTGTAGGGGGAAATGTATAATGTTTGTGCATGTTTTGCAGTCATACTTGCTAACTGGAGAATTAAATTCAGTTCCAATTTGTAACTTATTGACAGTTTGGCTGGCTGTCCTTTTATATATCTATAGAGGGAAAAATGGATTAAAACCCCTACAGGGAACAACAGAAACAAACAAACAACACATTCAGAAAATCCATAACTGGGGCTTTCCCTATTATATATTTAACTAGTTGCTAGGATACAGATTATAGAAAGAAATCATAACAGTAAGATGGATAACCCACCTGCAGTCAGATTCCAAAACTGTAATACCAAAATTCTGAAGTTAAAACGCTATGTGGCCAAGGCATTAAGCTTTAACAGAAGTTTACATACAAATACTCCACATGTTGTATGGCAATATATAATTTAGACATCTAATATGCATTTACAGTCATTTCAGATAGATGTTCTCTATACTGGTATCCAATATATTCAAGTTCTTCACACACAAGCCATCTTTGCCTGATCTGTCTGTTAGCTGTTAAAATAAGTTTGGGGATCAAGTCAGGAGTTGTCATTAGTTATGCATATGTAGATAAAAAGTCATCAATATGGAATATCAGTGCTCTGCTCTTCAAAGCTAGCGATATTGGATTAGTGATAGAAAGAATGGAGGGAATAAAAGACTTGGAGCACCTTTAAAACTACTCAGTTTATTTCAACACAGGACTTTGTGGACTAGAACCAACTTCTTCAGATGCAGGGTATCGTCCAAGGAAGCTTATTCCGAAATAAACTGGTTAGTCTTAAAGATGTCACCATATTCGTTTCCTGCCCTTTGCTTTTTTACTGAAACAGACCAACATGACTATTTTAAAGCAGCTTAATGACAGAGCATGCTGTTTTACTCGTTGACCTTTGGACTATGTAGTTCTCCAGGCTTCTTGTCCTCTCACTATTCTCCAGGATGAAAAGCAATCACTGATGAAAATTCCCTGTATTTTGTATCTCAAGCAATTATAGATCCACCTAATTGTAACACTGTCTAGCACACAGTTCACTAGTCTGCCTGAAAGAATACCATGGGGGACCTCAGCAAAAGTCTTACTGTAATCAAGCTATAGTACATACACAGCATACCCCTGATCTACTAAGCTTATAATTGTATCAGAAAAAGAGATAAGATTAGTTTGGTGTAACTTGAAATCCATATGTGTTTAGCATATGTAGTACCAGTATTTGGAGACAGCATTTATTTGAAATCTATGTAAATGCATATTGGATGGTTAAATTTTATCTTTTCTGTGATGTATAGAATATAAGTGCTTGATAAGAGTTTAAAGCCTTAGGTCACATAGTGCATCACAACAGGAATAAATGTAAATTACTACATCTAGGTAGGAAAAATGAAATGCAGAAATACAGGATGAGTGACACCTGGCTTGAAAGAAGTACAAGTGAAAAGGATCTAGTGGTTTTAGAAGACATCAGGCAAAACAGTGTCCAATGCAGCCACTAAAAAGCCAATGCAAATCTAGGCTGTGTACAGGCTGGAGAATAGTGTCCAGATCAAAGAAAGTAGTAGTGCCATGTTGGAAAATGTAACTTGTGTGTAAATGTATAGATGTGGGAAATTATAATGTGGGAACTACAAGTCACTTCTATTGCTAGCTGGGAAAGTTTTTGGAGCTGGAATACAAAATAAAAAGCAGGAGGTAGTCAAGGTCAAGATGTGTCTGGGAACACGTAGACAAGATGTAAACATATTAGATCATCATGTTTGCTGGGAACTACTGTTCATGTGACATGAGACACAGGAAGGCATCACAAGAAGAGGCTGAGTTTAGAAGCCGCATAGAAAGTGTCTATAAATAATCTGAGCACACAACATGTGTCTCTTCTTCTTCCTTTTCTGCTCTCTCTTTGTACTTTGTTTCAACATGAGAATGTAAATAGTTTGTTTTTCTTTGTTACTACTGCAATTTAAGAATAAATACCTCTTTGGAGTTAATGCCTGTCTATGGTTTGTGTCTGGGCTTACATTTCACAGCAAGACACAGCTTCAAGGACAGACGGCATGAAAGTTCTCTTGCAGTGGAGAGGAGCAGGCTTCCAGAAGATTTATTCTGCGTACTCAACTCTGCAATAACATGCCACTCTTTTCTGCTTTGGGCAGAGCTTGCCCAGAATACTGGCTCCAATTCTGGGCACCATAGTTCAAGGAGGATATTGACAAGCTGGAACACATGCAGAAAGGGCAACCAAGATGATCAAAAGATGGAAACCAATCTCAATATAGAATGAGTTAGAGAATTGGGCATGTTTAGCTTGGAAAAGAGAAGACTGAGAGGTGACATGATAGCAATCTTTAAATATATGAAGGGATGCTATGCAGAAGATCGTGTGAGCTTGTTTCTGCTGCCCCAGAAACTACAACATGAACCAGTGGATTTAAATTAAAGGAAAATAAATTCTACCTAAACATTAGGAAGAACTTCTTGTCTATGGACAAACTGTTTCAGTTTGGATTAGCACACCTTGGAAGGTGGAGAATTCTCTTCTTTGTTGGTCTGTAAACAAAGATTGGATTGCCATCTCTCAGAAGTGCATATTTGTATATTTCTTTGCGGCAGACAGTTGGATTAGAAGACCTTTGTTGCTCCTTCCAATGATTCTAGTATAGTTGGCCCTTCATATCCATGGGGGATCTCAAGTCCCTTGGTTTTTAATGGTGGGCACCATGCGCACAGCCATGCTACCATAGCCGTGTGTACATGCCGCCATTAGGGACAATGGGGCAGGGCCATCCATGGGTGCTCAAATTCATGGATGGCAAGCCCTTGGTTGGGGTGGGTGGACTGTATATACATTAAATAAAAGAAATAAGGAGGCAGAAACAGCAACAAAAATGGCAATATGGAATGTTCCTTGTACAGAATGTCAGCCATTCCACTCTGTTTCTTCCATGTCTTCTTTCCCATCAGCATTCTATTTTGATTTCAGAAGCTGTCTGCCAGTAGGCAGGAACCACAAGTCAGTACTGAATAGTAATTAGGATCAGCAGGCAAACCAAACAGCAAGACAGTATAACAAGATGGGAGTCAAGATCAGAAATGACACAAGCCTTCTTTGCTTCTCATGCAAAATTCCACCAAGTCAGGAAGCCCTCTTATACTACTTCTTTCCTGGTGAGAAGCCAATGGTCAGATTTAATTTTGTCCTTCCAGAAGATTCTTCTCTGAAAAGCCAGAGTGGCATGATGCACCACAAGGGGGCAATAGTCAATTGTTTCTAACAGATGGTCACTGCACATGCTCAGTCTTAATTGGGCAGTTTGGTGTTTTCCTTACCACATCCTCCCTCTGAATTTTTTATTAAAAAATTTGCAAAATATGGAGTTTCTTCAGGCTACGGACATCTTCCATTTTATGCATGGGTAGAACAATTTTGGGTGCATAAGTAATGGTGCTTATAGCCCAAACACTGCAGAATAGTGGAACTTATAACTTTTTACAATGTCTTTGCAACTTTCTTCTAAAATATAGTGGAAGTCTTGTAACTTAAAACAGGGTATTTTTTTTTCTTTGCAGCTTCCTGATAAAAAGTTTTTCTTATTTTTCACCCATTTGGTACAATTTTTTGAAGCCTCTATCAGTTCAGATTTTAATTTGCAGAGTGGGTGAGTTCTATGGGTTCATAGTAGAGATAGATTTGTCAATACTTGTAACTTCTATGTGACTGATAATGTCAGAAGTGGTCTTTTTCTACATTTTATTCAGAGCCAAATGGATATAATTAAATATAGTATTGATCATCACATACTGAGCATACTCCAATTGTCCTTGAATTTTCTTTAAAAATAACCACATAACAACCTGTTTTTTCTATGATCAAATGAGCTGCCAGCCTAGATAGGTAAGAACAGAAATCAATTTTCATGTTATTTTTGCTGATGGGAAAGAAAAATGAAAAAGTTGTCCTCAGTTCTGTATTTATTTTAAAAAATCATTTACAGAGCTCATTGCAGATTTCTTTTCATCTATTCTGAACATTTACTGCTTAACAGCTCTAACGAAAAAAGGAGGAAAATGAATTTACCTAATAATGTTTTTCATTCTGGAATACAGTAATGTTACACCATTAAGAAATAATTCTATGCCTCCTCATTATAGATTAGCTGCAAACATTTTCTTCTCCTACTGCTTAGCAACTGTGAATCTTTAACTGGGATTTGGAAAGTTAATTCATTGCAGCATTGGAAGCTTCAGGAGAGTAAATGATTATATATATATATATATATATATATATATATATATATATATATTCTCAGACATCAAATCATTCTGGTTTATTGGCTTAAAAATCAAGTGTGTACATTTGACAAAAAGATAGAGGTTTTTTTTAAAAGACTTTGGTCAGATTTGGAGATTATCTTTTGCATATGGTAGAGGCACTGTGTATCTGAAACAGATGCTGCTTATGCACAATGAGACAACTCTGGATAACTCTCTACAGGTGTTTTCTTTGAACCTATGAGGAAGGTTATCGTCCCCCCCTCCATCATCACCCCCTTCACTTCCAGGCCTTTGCAAGTTTAATAGGGTTGCCAGGTATCTCTTCTTGTAAGGGATGCCCTTTACTTGAGGGTTGGGAAGCTTTTCTTTTTATATAGACTGAACTAGATGCCAAAAAATGCCTGTGTTTTGAATTATGGGCTTTTCTTTTTTTATTATATTTTCTATGTAAACACAAAGACTTTTTAGATATATAAAACACAAATTAAAAAGAAAAAAGAAAAAACCTAACAAAGTACATCTACAGAGAGGGAAAAAAAAAAAGATAAGTGACTTCTTTCTCCAAAGTATTTGGGTCTACTTGAAATTATATGGTTGACTTCCAGCTAATACTGTTGTGAAATTCTTTCTACATCTAATGAATTTTAGTTAGTATTCAAGCCAACAGATTGAAAGATGGCACCATTTTTGTTTTTAATATGTAATAAACAAATGCCAATCCTTTAATATATATATATATATATATATATATATTTGGTTTCTTCTGAACTGGGAAATTCAATATAACTTCCACCATCAAGTGAATCTGAATCCAATATTTCTGAGTTTTTTTTCCACAAGTCCACTGTATATGAGGAGTGTGGGCGTTTCAAAAAGACAAAAATTGTACATCATCTAACTATGAATGTGGACAATATATTAATTTTACAAGGAAATACATGGCTAAGATAACTGAAATCAATACTTTCATTCGGTATTTAAATAGAACGCAGGCTTGTTTATAGCTGGTTCATGATGGTTAACCCTGCATGTCATACATTTTGACTGTTCCTTCTTGCTGTTTTGAAAACCTGGCCATGCTGATGAAACTTTGGGCTGATACAGATGGCCCAAAAGTGGTGGCACAGAGCAGCCTCGATCCTCCTTTTTGCTGCCCCCAAAAGAGTGGCAAAATGCCACTCCTTTGGAGGACGGCAAAAGGCTACCCTTTCAGCCGCAGCGGTGGCTTTTTTGCGCCGTTTTGGTCCAGCACGTGCACACACTGTACCAAGAGGATATCCTGATGCCATGCACCATGTGAACGGGTGTGTGCCATCAGAATGGGGTTGAAGTGGAGTTGGGGCATCTGTCATGCAGCACCACCCCCAGGCTGGCCCTTTGTTTTATACACAAAATTGTTAAAAATATTGTGTACAGTATTACATTTAGGCTATGTTTATAAGGTGTATATCATCAGTGAACTTTAGTGTTTAGACTTGAATTCCATGTTAAATATATCTCATTATGTATAAGCAAATATTCCAAAATCTGAAAAACTTGAAATACAAAACACTTCTAGTCCCAAGCATGTTGAATAAGGGAGACTCAACCTGTACCAAAAACAACAACAACAACAACAAAAACCCCAAAACAAACAAGCAAACAAACAAGCAAAAAACAAAACAGAAGAAGAAAGCATGTATTTGTGTTTGTGTGTGGTACCACCATAACCATGGGACCCGTAACCACTGAGTGCTCCTGAGTAATTGTTCTAGTTGCTTGATCCAGCTTTTGGTTATGGCTGAATTAATTTGGAACCATCCTCACAATGTGGAACCTGACTGCATAGAGTTTACAATTGTGAGACCAGCTGACCACTCTTACAGTTTCCTTGTGGACCTTTGTACTCAGTCCATGAAAGTTCAGAAGGTGTAGGACATTTGAGGAACACATGGACCCCATCCCACACCATTCAGTGTTTTAAGGAAAAAGGGTGGCCAGGGAATGTTTCTGCAGATGGATGGATGAAGATGACATCCTCTTCCTGGATCTCTGGAGGGCCTCAGAATGATGTCTACTTCTTTGTATGTATGGCTGTAAAAACACAGTCAGACACTGCCTGGCCACTCAATAAATAATGACTGATGATATAACAAAAGAAAATCAAAGCCAGTTCAGATTGCTCAGAGTCTATCCAAAGCTCTCATCTTGTGAGGTTTCATAGTTTTGAAGTCTTTCAGAGAGGACATGGCCTAAGACTTTAAAAAGATGCAATGAAGCCCCAAGCCGAGAAAGAAACACAACAAAAAGAACAACCCAAAGGCTCTTTTATCTGGAGATCAATGAATGACAAAATAGTACCATACAGTACAACTGCTAATATGAAGAAAAGATCCAATATGTTGTTGTTACACTTTAAGATCATTTTACTCTAATTTACTTTTAGTAGATAAACTGTTAACAAGTAGATCGGAGCACTTTTGATGTGTACTTCTCAGTTTTATTTAAAAATGGACATTTAAAAAAATAGCAGCATAAGGACTTATATATTTTTTTATTTACATTGTGCACTTTTATAGTGTTGCCACATTTATGGCATTCACAGAGCTGATACATTAAACAGATATATGAATTTGCAGCATATAGATGTAAGAAACACTGCTTCCACAGTTGCTGTTTAACTCCAAACTGGTTTTCTTTCTCACTCTCTTTTTACAAATAATCTGCATGATGGCAAATGCCATTTTGTTGTGTTCTGGTGTTTTCTGTTATCCTCCAAACTCCCCCCCTCAAATATTATGGAGATTTTTTTAAAAATTCAAATGGAATTGCAGCTTGTTCCATGTCAACTGAGAACATGCTATTGAGATTCTTCAGGGCTATTGTGCCTTTAGTTGGAACCTTTTCATTGTAGTATCAGTACTGGAAAAATATTTCACCCAAAAGACTATTTTTCACCCCCCCCCCGAAACAGAAGAATGGGGGTAAATGTCCAAAATTGTCCTGAGTGATTTTTGGTCCCCTGATACACCATTTCTGGTCATACCTGGAGTGCTGTTGTGGCCTGTTGAGGAGGAATTGGCAGAGTTGAAATTGGACCACTGACCCTCACTGCCCACACTTATGAGAACATAAACTGAAATTATACACTGAGATTTAAGTGGCAATTAAGAGTGCAATGTATGTATGGGAGAATGTGTGGAGGGAGTGTGTGAGATATCTGTGCAAGTGAATAAGTGAATGATTATTGGAAGATCGGAGCACAGTGGAAGCGTAAAAGCAGTAAGCATAAATGCGACACTCAGGTGGGGTGGAGGAAGAGGGAAGGGGTGCCCCAATCTAATCCCTCTCCACTGATCTCATGGCTGGACATATACTGCAGTAGGGAAACATGGTGACACACACCAGTCTCACCCACCAAGACCTCCTCCTGCCCCTGGCCCCACATGCCATTATGGAGTGCAGTCCACACAATATCCTGATTTTCTGCTCAAATCCAGAACTGAATTCCCACTCTCCACCCCCCCCCCCCCCCGATAAAGCTTTGAGGCGCTGGAAAGGCCCAGATTCAGCCTAAATCATCTTGTATATCATCTGGGCAGCCCGCTGTGAAAATAAGGTGAGACTACTTTATTTGGCCCATGTAGACAAGCCATAGACAGACAGAAGAGCATTTTCAATGGCTACTTCATTGATTTGGAATTGTAGAGATGTCATCAAAATTGTACCAAAATGTCTTTGGGAAGCAAATGCGAGAGCAGAAATCCATATTATTAGAAACTCAGAGCAGCCACTGAAAATGGTCCTCATCTTTAATGTGTAATACAATTTATAATAGCCAGAATCCTGTTGCTGGTCTTTTATGCATCAGTTTTCCAATGGAAGTGGCTGAATCTTTTTTATTAAAGAAGAACAGATACATTCAGTTCAGGTTTGTGGTCGTGGAGTTGTGCATGCCATGCCATTGCTTCTGCAGTGCTGTTTCTCATGCAGATGAACAATGTGCATTGAGCATGAATGTACATGGCGTTAGGTTGTGCACTTGGCATCTTGGTTCAGCTGTTGTCATTCGATGCAAGGGTTGCATATTGTCAATATTTAGTTTCACTATGCATCCCTGATGTAAGACCTTGGTCTTTGTATTCTGAGTGCAAAGGGATCTTGTAGACCTTTGAGACTAACTGAGGGCCTAAGCAGACGGCTTAATAGGCCGTCCTCGGCGCTGGGAAGGGGAGGGGCAGCCGCATGCTCGGCACCCCCTCCCGTGGTTGTCCTCGGAGCCGCCGGCCCTCCGCACGGCCGGCGCTCCGAAGAGGACCTCCCACCGCAGCGTCCGGACACGCTGCGGCGGAAGGGTCGCCAAAAGTGCGCCCTAACATTTTGCGGCGCACTTTCGGCAACATATGAAAGGAGAGCTATTTTAGCGCTCCTTTCCAGGGGCGCTGACGGTGCGCCGCTGGATCGAGGCATGGGGATGCCTCGGTCCCGCGGCGCACTTTCCCAGGGCGGCCCACGGCCGCCCGTCTGCTTAGGCCCTCAGAGACTAGGCGTTTGCAGACTGCCAGAAATAGTGCAAATTGAGTCCACTTTAAGGGTTAGGGTTAGGGTTAGGGAATCATGGGAACTGTATTGTGGCACCAGAGCTCTCTGACAGAGAAGGTTCAATGTCTCAGAAAAAAACAACAATTCCCATGATTCCCTAGCACTAACCCTAACCCTTAAAGTGGACTCAGTTTGCACTATTTCTGGCAGTCTGCCTAAATAAGTTGGTAGGATAAGCTTTTATAGACTTAAGTCTGCAAAAGCTTATGCTACCAACTTCTTTCTCTCTGTCTCAAAGGTGTTACAAGATCACTTTGCAAAGTGATCCAGATTAACATGGCTATGTCTTTGTGTTCTGAGGTCATTAGATTGTGTGTCATCCAATGCTATGATCGTATGTGGACACAGCTTTCCATCAGTGTGTAACAAAGGGAAAGACTGGGGTCACCTGGCACCACCACTACTGCCATGACCCACTCCTTCTGAAGTCAGAAATAAGGCACCATATGAAGATCACATGGCTGGATACCTCATTATGACCTCAGAACGAGTGTCTTGAACCAGCAGCAGTGGAGCTGGGTGCATAGCAAGGACGTGTGTGTAGATAGCTGCCCGGCATTGCTATGGAATGCTATGGGTTTTCCTGCAAAATCTGGAGCAAAAGGTGAGTTATTTTAAACTGACTTAAGGCTGGTATGATGTAGATTTGGTGCAGAGCTGGCCTTATGTCATGAAGACAGTCCACACTTGAATTGGTTTTGGCCCTGTATTATGGAGACAGGTCACCATAAGGATGGATTTGTTTTTATTTTTTGCTTCATTTGGGCCATGTATGCCCAAGATGTCTTACTTTTGTTTTTTGTATTCTGGCAACTCCAGACTACAAAAGAATAACAGCCTCGAAAAATTACATTTTTGGATTGGAACTTGCAGAATGACTCATTGGGGAATTCTGCAAGTTGTGGTCGCTCCCGCCCCCTGCAACAAACTTTTCCATGCTCTGAACAGAATTTAAAGTACTGTGGCAGAAGAGGGGTTGATTGCAAAAGGCCAGCAGCGTGAAACATTTCTTAGCAATCTCAGCCTTCTCATCCTCTCTTTTTGTAGCAGTGTTACTATACAGCAGTGGACCAAATATAAGAAAATATTGAGGCTTGGCTCAAAATCAATATGCATGAAAGTACATGCCATCTCAAGAGGTTTGCATGAAGGGCTGCCTATGAAAAAAATCTGCTGGCCTATATAAAGAGGAGATTTGATAAAAGCCAATAATGGCATCTCACTCTAGCAATGTATTAGTCTTATCTTTTGGGGTGGGTGGGTGAAAAAAACACAGTTTGACAGAACTGAAGAAAGCATCTGTTTACATTCCTGTTTACACCATGTGTCCCTATTAGGCCTCCCAGCTGCCCTTCTGTTGTGATTGCTTCTTTAAGATCAGAGTCACTGAAGCGAAAGCTTGCTGTTGCACAAAAGACAAGATCGGTGGAGCATTGCATGCATGGATGCATGCTAGATGTTGGGAGAGGAAGCCCAGTCTGGAGGAAATTTTGCAAAAGCATGATGCACATTTGAGTCTGATTTTATATGTTGCTATGCAATGATGATTTATGGAAAAATGGGAACCCTGAAAAATGGATTTTCTAGAAGTCACATGCGGGACGTTTTTAATAGATACAATCAGTTTGTGCTTTCATTAGGGCCCTAAATTCTAATTCTGCCCAGCGAAAATAGTCTCATCAGAAAGAATTGCAATTGTTCTTTAGCTGAATAAAAAAGTAACATTCCTTAAAAATAAACCATATGAGAGAGACTCTTATAGTTTCCCTATAAAACCTGAAGAGGGTTTCTTCAGTGTTTCCCTTAGGCTGTTTCATATGCCTTTTAATGCCACGCACTTGCTGATAAAAATCCTAAACTTGCTCTCATATCCACCATTCATCCACTTTTCTCTGTGCAAGTCATATTCAAATGGTCCAGCTTTGTTGTTGTTGTTGTCAACTGCCTTGAGTTGGCCTGGACTCATGGTGACCATGTGAATGAGATCTCTCCAAGCTCCCCTGTCCTCAGTTGCCCTGCTCAGGCCCTGGTCTGGTATGTGGTCTTTCTCTCTTTTTACTGCCCACCACCTTTCCTAGCATTATTATCTTTTCTCTTTTTCATAATCTCTTCTCATGATGTGGCTGAAGTATGACTATCTCAATTTAGTCATTTTGGCTTCCAGGGACAGTTCAGGTCTGATCTGTTCTAGGAACCATTTGTTTGTCTTTTTGACTGTATCCTCAGCACTCTTCTCCAGTAACACATCTCAAATGGGTTGATTTTTCTTTCTATCAGCTTTCTTCACTGTCCCCTACCAATTCCTCCACCAACTTGCTGTCCAACTCTCACATGTCCCTCACTGTCCCCCACCAACTCACTATCTAACTCTCACATCTGTACATGGCAATGGGAATACAATGGATTGGACAATCCTAACTTTAGACACATCTTTTGTTGGGATCACCATACTTCTGTTATGGAACTGCATGATGTTGAAAAGCCTTCTGCAATACAGGTGGCCATAAGTCTGGGGCCAGTCAGGAGCATTATACTCTGAAACTGGCTCTGGATTGACCATGATAGCAGCTGCATGCAAAGGGTGTACCCAGTGAGGTGACACAGTGTTGTACAAATGGGCCAGCCAAGCCAACACCACCTTGGCATAGCTGGTTTATCCCCTGTTCCTGGAGCCACCACCATTGCTTCCATACTGCAGGAGACTGGCCTCCCAGAGTGCCACTACTTCTTTCGAGGGTGCGCTCACTTGTGTGACCAAAGAGAAGAGAGGGTAGAAGGTAGGGGAACCCTCCGATCACATGGTGGGAGTCTTCTCAGCCATGTGATGTGGGCATTGGGATGGAAACAGGGTTCCCCTCCCTGTACAGACAAGACCACAGTTTATGTGTATATGTGTGTGTGTGTGTGTGTGTGTGTGTGTATATATATATATATATATATATATGATGTTGACATAAGTTGACAGACAACTTGAAGGCATATACATATATATATGTGTATATATATATATATATATACACACACACACACACACATATACACATATATATATATATATATACACACACACACACATATATATATATATATATATATATATATATACACATACATACATATATGTATATGCCTTCAAGTTGTCTGTCAACTTATGTCAACATCATGCATTTAATGGGGTTTTCTTAGGCAAGGAATACTCAGAAATGGTTTTGCCAGTTATTTCCTCTGAGATATAGTAGCCCAAAACATTTTCCAGTGTGAAGCAAAATACAACATGTCCCTCCCTGTTTCTCATACAAAAGTCAGTTAGACTGGCAGTTAACAGGACGGTACTCTTCAACATACCTGACTCAACAAGCTAATCTGGATAGCCCAAGCCAGGCCATGTGACACATGCAGCAGATGGAAATGACTGAAGGGCTCATGTGGAACAACATTAGGGCTGTTGCTGTCACCCCACCATCTGCCACCTGAGGTAGCTGCCCCACTCTGCTTAATAGTAGGGATGGCCCTGCAGGATACAGCCAGGACTTCTTGGGACTTGCCTTTTCTAAACTAGTAGTCCACCAGCACACCTGAAGCTGTGTTACAGAAGATTGGGAGTGGGGGGGGGATCAGGAATACTTTCACACTACACAATTATACCACTATAACTACACTTTAACTGCCATAGCAAATTCTTATTAAGTCTTGGGTTTTATATTTCAGGGAAGGGGATTTAGAATTCTCAGACAGAGAAATCTAGTGACTCACCAAGTTACAAGCCCTAGGATTCCATAGGACCGTGATGGTGAACCTATGTAATGCATGCCAGAGATGGCATGTGAAGCCATTTTCCCTGGCACACAGAGGGCAGGGAGGAGGAGGAAGAGGTATGTGTTTGTTCCTCCTCTTTTCCAGCCATCCCAGGCCTTCAGCTGCCTCTCCAGAGGCAACTGAGGGCTAGGGAAGGTGCGTGGGGAGGAGGAGGAGGAAGAAGAGGTGTGCACCTGTTTCTCCTCCTTTCCGACTCTCCCTGGCCTTCAGCTGCCTCTCCAGAGGCAGATGTAGGCCAGGGATGGTGTGGGGGGGAGGAGGAGGAAGAGGCATGTGCCTGTTCCTCTTCTTGCCCCCTCATCCCCAGGTCTTCAGCTGTCTCTGGAGAGGCCCGGGAGGGTGGGGGGAAGAAGTCCCACCCCAGACATCCCACCACCAGAAGACAGAAGTCCTGTCCCTAGAACCGGGTAGTACCTGGTCCTGGAAGGCCTTTTAGTTTGGGCACTCGGCCCCTAAAAGGTTACCATCATTGTCATAGGATGTTGCCAAAGCAATTAAAGTGGACTGAAAGTGTTATAATTGTGTAGTGTGAAAGAGTCCTAGATGTCCTGGGATGTTTGTTCTTCTGTTAATGATCTTCTCGAAGAGAAACATCTGATAACTTTCTGAGAAACTCCAGGAGGATCTGGAGAACATAGTTTCAGTTGGTCTAAACCAACATTTCTCACCTATAGCATAAAAAAGAGGAAGGGGGGGGGGGGGGAGAAAAGTGGCAGCACCTTTAAGGCTAACTGGTTTTTATTTTAACAAGAGATTTTATGGATATAAGCCCACTTCTTCAGATGCACTACTGAGTGATTTTAAGTCCTCAGGCATAAGGTATATTTATACAGTTGTGGGAGTGGGATAGAATGCAATAGGATCCATGAAATCTCATGTGAAAATTAAAATAAAATAGTCTTTAAGGTGCTACCACAGTTCTTTCCCCACTCCTCCTTCTTCCCTCCTTTTTATGCTGCAAAAGACTAGCATGGCTTCCCCCCCTCTAACCAGATGTTATGTTGCGGTTGTTCAATAAATCTGGAAGATGGTATGCATACCAGGTCTGCCTGTTCTGTGTCAAATCCAATATGGTTGGAATTCCACACCCAGGTATGCTGGAGTAAACCTCACTCAGATCTGTGGGATTAATTTCTCTGTGTTCGACACAGAGAGGATTGCCCTGAATATCACATTTCTTTTAGCTCTGTCTTTTTGTGTAAAGATA
The DNA here is from genome assembly GCA_026167975.1 of Phrynosoma blainvillii. Lineage (NCBI taxonomy): Eukaryota > Metazoa > Chordata > Lepidosauria > Squamata > Phrynosomatidae > Phrynosoma > Phrynosoma blainvillii. Next base: position 305,982,445 of record JANUYF010000004.1, on the reverse strand, counting down.
ATTGTTAACAGCTAATACTTTTTTTTTTTTTGCATACAACCCATGGGGTGCATGCTGGACCCCCGCCCCCCCTGTGCTGATGGAATTTGGCAGCAAATTATGCTGCTGAATTTCAGCAGCAAACTTCTAAAAACCATTAAAGGAAGCAACAAATGTTTGCTCTGGAAGGGTTTTCATGGGCTGCCACAAATCAAATTGGTGGTAATGAGGAACTTCCTATGGAAAGAAGCATTTCCTGCTTGCTTTGATGTCTTTTTATGGACTGCAGACGAAACTCAGTGAAATGGCAAAAGTAGAAGAAGCAGGTACTGGGGGACAGAATTGCCCCCCGGAGCAACCAGAGACACCTTGTTGTAAAACTGTCATATGTAAAATATTCTGTCACTCTCTTTTTTAAAAAACAATAACAACAATCCTACAACACATCTTTTCAGCATTAGTAACAAATTTCTGCATCATCTGAATTGCACTGCTAAATTGGCATACAGTGAGGGTTGAGATCACACTGTGTACAAGGTATTTTTCTTATCCAAGCATGGGAATCTGCTCCCACTGAATTCTTAATGACAGCAAACTGTAAATTGATTTATTTATAAATGTAATGTTGCTTCTTGGCCCTAAAAAAGGTCACTAAAGCAGCTTATTGCTTTGTTTTCCTTCTCGAAATGTATCAGTCTTCTCTGCCACATGGTTCATTAGCATGGTTGCCAAGTTGAATAGAGACATGACCACTGTAACATCAATCCTGAACAGATTGTGAAGCTGGTTAAAGTACCGTCAAGCTGGGTGAAAGTACCTGCCCTCTCTTAACTCCCAAACTCCAACTTTCAGTTGCACCCATCTCTTTCCAATACAGGTGTTGCCTTGATGGTGGACGAGAAAGGGGGTATGGAGGAGCACCCAGGTTGATGACATGGCTGGGTGCCTAGTTGTGACCTCAGAGTGAGGGAGTTGCACCAGTGGCACTAGCGCAAGGTGGCACAGTGGGACTCACGTGTAAACAGCCACTCTGCATCACTGAGGAGTGCACCAGATTTTTTAGGAAAACCCAGATCAAAAAGTGAGGATTTTTAAAATTTGATTTAAAAGAGGGATGGCCCAGAACTGGCCTTCCCACATGAAGACAGTCTACAATCAAATCGGGGCTTTGATCCTGCTTTATGTGGACAGTGAGATGTAAGGCCAAGGGAAAACAGGTTAAATAGCCCATGTAGACATGCTTTGTGTTCAAGGAGTCATTCAACCATTAAACTTACTGGGTAAACGCAGGGTGATCCATGACTTATCCCAACTCTGTGGATAAAATGAAGAGTGGGCAAGGCTATATTTAGATGTGCTGAAACCCCAAAGTATGTGTGCAGAAACCCTATGGTATATCAGCATGCTGTCCAAATTTCACAGATGAAAAATGAGACACATGTAGTCAAGCAACCTCAGAGGGTGGTCAAAATTCCACAGCCTCTTCTAATTCTATGATTCTATTACTCTAAGGAGATTGTTGTAGGTCTCTTTTCGGCCGATCAGGTCATGGGCTGAGCACAGGCTTAAACTGGTGAAAACGGACCTTATCGCATGCCTCCGTGCCCAAACTGTACGCATTGTGTACCCGATCTGAACTCATGGCGTACTTTTCAAAGAACTATACTTTCCCATTCTTCAAAAAGTACACCAGGAGTCTAGATCGAGTACACGATGCATCTGAGTTGGGCAAAGAGGCATACGATAAGATCTGTTTTCACCAGTTTAAGGCCGCGCCCAGCCCATGCTTGGATTGGCCAAAAAGAGGTGTGCAATAATCTCCTATGACTAGCACAAGCTGGGAAGAACAGGTTCCTGTTTCCTGTTCTCCTCACTGAATTAATAGAGTGGAAACAATTTTTGTACTTTGAACTCAGTTTGCAACACTTGAAGCATGCTGCGGACAAATGGGGGAAAGTGGGCAGAGAGAAAAACTAGGACACTTTAAAAGAAGCTGAAAAGTGGGATGACAAAGGATTAATTGAGGCTGTCTCTGCCAAACTTGGGCAGATGGAGGGTATGATATAGCACATCTAATCCTTTGGCCTTTCCAATGCTTTGTACTTTGACTCCCAGAAGTCTCAGCCAGCATACCAATAGAAAGGGATTTGGGAGCTTAAATCTAAAATATGGCCAAAGGTCTGAGGTCCTAAGCTGTACTGCACAAATCTGGCATTGGAAATGGACAGGAAGCATGTGTACTTCCTTTGCTCCAAAGAAGAAAAGTGGGACTGAAATAGAAAAGAGTATGTTCGTCAGGTCTGAGTAAGCTCCCTTCTCTTCATACATCATTCTACCATGCTCTCCTTTAAATTTCTCACCCATAGCTCTTCAACCAGGCTGTTATTGGTTCTCCATTGGCATTTACTACCCCCAGTGTGTATCATTCCCTTACACAGTGCCAATATCTTGCTGCATATATTTTTGTTCACCCACTGTAGTGCTGAAAGCTCTCTGTCTTTAACACTACTCTGTTTTCTGCACAGCATCTGATGAATCATTGGCACAAAACAAGTGTCATGAAGTTGTAGAAGTAGGGAAAGAACTTGATCAGTAATCAGAATTGATGCATTTGTCCCCCCACCAGTAAATTTTAGAAACCATGCTCTATGAGGGGTGGCTTAAGGAGCTGGGTATATTTAGCCTGTTGAAGAAAAGTTCCAGCTCTGTGATTCTATGATTCCATGGTTCTATGAAATGAAACTGGCAGAATGGCAACAGAATAAATGAAATAAGACTAGCAGACAAGATTTATGAAATTCCACTAACATGCAAAGATGCAGGCATTATCTCCCCCATCTGGGACATCTGCACAACTCAGAAAAAGTAACTTTTTGGACTGCAGCTCCCAGAATTCTGCATCTAGCACAGCCACCAGCCACACTGACTTGCAGATACGGGGAACTGTAATCCAAAAGATAAACTTGCTAAGTTCTGTTTAGAAGACGACCTTGCATTGGCCAATATGATTGTTATTCTATATTGGGTGTGTAACTATTTGTGCATGTGGGTTTGTTTGTCTGGGTTTATTTGCCTTTAGTGCAAAAGGAAATAATTTTTAAAAATGTCACTTGCTGATTGAGCTTCTGAGAGTTTTAACTTTTTTAAAAAAAGCTCTTTGTGCAGTCCCCTGACTGCCAGAAATAGTGCAAATTGATTCCACTTTTAGGGTTAGGGTTAGTGCTAGGGAATCATGGGAATTGTTTTTTCCCCCTGAGACATTGAGCCTTCTCTGTCAGAGAGCTCTGGTGCCACAATAAAATACAGTTCCCATGATTCCCTAACTCTAACCCTAAAAGTGGACTCAATTTGCACTATTCCTGGCAGTCTGCAACCCCCCAAAATAATTTGCCCAGAAATGAAAGGATACCACTTCTTTTTGCATAAAATACAGCATCTTTTGGGCCAAATAGGTTGTTATATAGGCAAAACTCAAATGTCTTTTTGCACAAAACTCCAAGGGGTGTGTTTTTCTTTTTGCACAGACCCCAAGGTTCATTCACCAATAATTTTTGCAAATAATAATGATAAAATGCTTGACCCGTGGAAAATCTTAAGCAGTTCATGTGTCAGTTGATGTGTCAAGATACACTTTCTCACTAAGCATAAGAAAATTCCTAAGTATTATTTACCGGTCTTTTCTATATAAAGATGCTTGTACACACTAACACTGATTTGAGGCTTTGCTCAAGAAATGTAGTCCCTCCGTGGGAAGCAAATACAAAACAAAACAAAAGAATGGACAGTTCTCTGGATCAGAACACCTGAAATATCATTCTCCAAAGTTAAACCAAAGATGGGACCAGTAACTTACCAAAGCGTCTCCAATTGGGAGATGAACTAGAGTCATAATGACACTTCTTAAATATCGGGTACAGAACCTGAATTCAGACCTAATTCCAAAAACACAACGATAACCTCATTCCCTGAGTATTGCATGCCCTTCTTTATTGAACAGATTACATTCCTCTTTCTTTAAAGTCTTATTGAATAAGTTTCCCTTCCCCCACCCTAAAAAACAACAACCCCTTCTTACTAAAAGAAAAAAAACCCAACTACAATGGCTATCCAGCCTCCATATCATTTTATCATCTCAAGATCACCAGAAGCAGTGATATTAGTCTCTTTATCCCCCCCCCCCATGTTTCCATGGCACTTCTAAAGTGAGAAATGGGTAGACTGCTGTACAAGAAGCATTCAAGCTTAGCCAACATTGACTCCATAAATGCTACAGCTTCCTGGATGACATCACAGATGACATCTATGCTGGATCAAAATTACAAAACATGGAGACATTACGCACATTAGGCAGAGGCTGACGCAATAACAGAACCTCAAGGTTAACCTTGTAGAACAGACACCTATTCGTTCCAATGTATGACAACCAGCTAAACACATTCATGCTATGGTGAATTTGGAGGCCATGTATAAAAGCAGTACAGCCCTCTTCCCAAGTTCCAGTTCTGTCATGAATTGAGACATGTATTGTTTTCTTCCTGGATAATGCCCAGGTCTCAATATGTGGTTTCTCTGGTGACTTGGCTGGAAAAGGTATGGTTACTGGAGATACTGTTGGACTTCCTGTTGAACTTGGACCTCTTCTTCTTCTTTCTCCATGGCAGGCACATGAACAAGAGTGTTGAGAGGAAGGCTTGGCGAAAGTTGGCAGATACCAAGTTATAGAGGACTGGGTTGATGGCTGAACTGACGTAGAAGAGGATGTTTGTCAGCATGTAGAAATAGTGGTAGAAGTCATAAAGGAAGCTGATGGAAGAAAAGAAGAGGAAATTCTGAATGGAACAAGAAAATATAGGGAGAGGAGAACAGCAGGAAAGAATAGCCATTTCTATTCTATTCCATGATACGAAGACCAACAATGGTCATGATAAGAAAACCAACAATGCCAAGTTGCCTTACAGCTATTACAGCCACATCACAGTTGGTCATTATAAGAATCTTGTATATTCTTATATATCTTATATATTCACAAAGTCCAGTCCAACAACAGAGAGGATGAGCAAAGCCAAGGCTTCCTGGCACACTACACATGTTATAACATGGATACTCTTAGCCAATTAACTTATATCCTTTCTGGTTTCCAACCTGCACATACTTCATTCCAAAACTCCCTCCACCATTCATCCACCCATCTTGGCCTTAGACAACATCTTTCCTTCTGATATTATGACCATTATTGAACTTGTCACCTCATCACCATACTCACAAGTTTTGCATTTCCATAGCTATTCATACAATCTGATTATAAAAATCTTTCCTGGGCATCAGTTCATGCATCTGAGGAAGTAGGCTGTCTATGAAAACTCATGCTACAATTTCTTTTACACAGATAGTCTCAAAGGTGCTGCAAGATCCCTTTGCAAAAGAACCTTATAACACTAACAATTAGTGGCTGAGCTTTCTTCCTTTCCTTTTCCGTCCCATCTCTTTGACTTTTGTGCCATGTCTTTTTAGAATGTAAGCCTAAAGAAAAGGACTGTTTTGTGCTTGTCAATATGTAAGCCACTTGGGAGCCTTCTTGGTTGAACTGTTGGCTAGAAATACTGTGAGTGACTGACTGTGTCTTTGAACTGTGAATCAAGGACAGATGAGTGACAACCACAGACACAACCCTGTGAATTACCAAGCTGTTTTGCCTAATAGCCAATAAAAGGTAAAGGTAAAGGTATTCCCTGTTGACAAAGCAAAGCAAAGCAGCTTCATTTATATACCGCTTCATATCGCGCTATGGGATGTCTAAGCGGTTTACAACTGTGAACTGATTGCCCACCAACAAGCTGGCTACTCATTTTAGCGACCTCGGAAGGATGCAGGCCTGAGTCTTGAGCCTCAGCCCTGGCTGGTATTGAACTCACAACCTTGTGGTTTATGAGTGAGTGGCTGCAGTACAGGCATTTAACCACTGCGCCACCAGTTGCCATGTCCTCAGTGCTCATCTCCGTTACTAAGCCAAAGAGCCAACATTGTCAGAGACTACTCTGTGATCATTGGCCAGCATGATTGCACAGAATGCTGTTTACCTTCCCACCGAAGTGGTGCCTATTTATCTACTTGCATTTCCATGCTTTCCAACTGCTAGGTTGTCAGAAGCTGGGACTAGTGACGGGAACTCACCCCATCATGCAGCACCCAGGCCTCGAACTGCCAATCTGCCGATCTTGCAATCAACAGAGTCAGCATCTTAACCACTTGAACCACTGCATTATAGCTCATGGGAAAACAGCATACTGATTGAAAGTCTACCCTCTGGCTTATGACACTGGAGAGTGGGATTGTAACCCACATTAGTTAAAAAAGCAGCATATGCCCAACATGTCAGAGACTTGACATTCAGTCACTTGCATCTCCAGCCTATGGTTCTCAAGTAAGCCGGCTTAAGTAGGAGAAAGGTTTCAGTTTTAGAATGGGCAACATTTAGAGTATTTAATTTAAATTTAATCATTCCAAGTTAACAATATAATTATAACAGTATATCAAATACAGCTACACATTATCATGTGAAATTACTTACAAATAATATATCCATCGCATTTCATAGATGCCTCAAGAGAATATGGTTAATTGCAGAAAAACTGACCATTTTCACATTTTGAGAGGAGCAATAAAGGATCACAATTTGGTAGTGAATAGCTAGCCATCTTTAATATATTTCCAAGAAATGAACAGTGAAAATGGACTTCCAACTAAACAATTTGATTTTTGGTGTTGCAGATATTAATGTATTATACAAATACAGTTACATACTGATGAACACAGACCACTGGGCAAACTGGTTCTTACAGTCTGACTCAGTTTAAGCTAGCTTGATATGTTCCTTCCAGAGCTTGGAAAAGTTACTTTTTTGCATGACAACTCCCAGAATGCTGGGGGAAACTGAAGAACTGTACTAAAAAGTTACTTTTCCCAGATCTTTATCTTGTTTTTGTTTTGTAGAAGCCAACAAAAAGAATAGCTAGTAGTGTGAAACCTTGAAAAAACAAATGGGGGAAATCCTGAAATTTATTTTGCCATTATTGTCAATGTCAGGAAAAACTGGGAGTAGATTCAATTTTCAAGGGCAATATGCCTCTGAATACCAGTTGCAGAGGAACATGACCAAAATAATGCTGTTGTATCCTTCTTTCAACTTCTCATGAGTTGTTATTTTAGAAACAGAATATTGGACTCCATAGGCCTTTAGTCTGATCCAGCAGACCAAGAGCTTAGATCAAGGTCAGTTATTGCAGTTGCTCTGGATCTGTCCAATCATCTTCCTTTGAACAGGGAAGGGAAAGAGTGGGGCTGATCTATTATCCAGTTAGCAAACCCAGTAGGATGGGGCTTTTCATCTTTAAGTTGCTGTCTTCCCCCAAATGATCAGAAATAATCTCTCTCTCTCCTCTCTCTGTCTCTGTCTCTGGACCTTATCACATGGGGGAAATCCCGTGCAGAAACGGGATTTAAAAGCTGGGGAAATGCCGCAAAAGCAGGTTGATTTTCACACACATCGCTGTTAAACTGCTGTTAACCCTAATGGAAAATAGTCAAAAGCCGCTCCTTTTTACTTTCAGGATTTTCCGAAAGTAAACAAAAGTGGCTTTTGACTACTTTCTGTTTGGGTTAACAACTGTTTAATCTTGAAGTCATCTGAAAATCTACCCACTTTTGTAGGGTTTTTTTCAATTTAAAACCCTGTTTCTGCATGGGATTTTTTCCATGTGATAAAGTCCATTCTCTCTCTGGCAGTGCTGAGGATTAAAATGGGTTCTTGCTGATACTGTAATTTTCTCAAAATGTTCTGAGGTTAATGTTCAGAAAGATGTTACTCACTCTGACCATTGGTCTTCTGGCACGTAGCAATACATAAGTCTCCGTACATGATAGGGAAGCCAGCAGACCACAAAGGCAATCACGACAGCTCCTGCAATGGACAAAAATCCCAATTTGTCTATATAGCTCATACTCTTTATGTATTGCAAGGGAAGATGATGATTTGCATCATGTGTCATTTTGAATTGCATCAGCATCCTACAACATCTGGCTCATTTCACCAGATACCATCATTGCTACTGCACATATCGTGAGAGAAGGTGATAGTGTAGGGAACGGTCTGATTTTCAATTTTTTACATCAATGACAAGAGTCAGGGTGCATCTACACTTTAGTTTGGTATCACTTCAAGTGCAGGAGCTCCATCTGATGGAGTTCTGTGATTTGTGCTTTTACAAGGTCTTTAGCCTTCTCTTCCAAAGAGTGCTGGTGCCTCACAAAACTACTAATCCAAGGATTCTGTAGGATAGAGCCATGGCAGTTAAAGTGGTATCAAATTGCATTATTTCTACAATGCAGATGCACCTTCAGTCCAGTGTAGTGATTACAGTGTTGGGAGTGTGAGTTGTAACTTGTATGAGGTTCCAGTCCTCACTGAACCATATCTTTTACTGGGCTGTTGTGAAGGTAAAGCTAGGAGGAGGAAAGCAATGTATATTCCCCTTGAGGTTATTGAAGAAGGAAGGGTTTCTAATTGTAACTAAACATAACTATAAAACTAACTAATAAATGCCATGGCAAGTCTTTTAGAAATGAAAATGGGATTTGCTACAAATTAAAGAACACATACCTAAGTTCAAATCATGATTTGGAAAAAAATATATTTATGTAGAGCAGTGGAGGGGCATCTTCAGTCCATGGTTCTAATTTGACTTGAGAATTTTCCATATTTGACCTGGGAAGAATATAGGGAATGCTCTTCCCTAAAGTTCCATCCCTTCCCAAATTCTACCCCCACATGGATTTCATTGTCCAGCTGGGAAGGTACCTGTAATGGACAATCCTACTCTTATCTCTAGTTTCTGATCAGATATTAAAACAGGTTTGTCACCACATTCACTAGTGTGGAGCAGAGGGCATTGCATTTTCGATAAGAAGTTGGAGCTGTATGGGAGAGGAATGCCCCATTTATAATCTCTGATTTGAGACTGGAGAATATTGAGCGAACCACTTGGTAGAAAGAGGTACTGAACTCTTGCTTCTCTCTACATGAAGAAAGGGAAATGATATTGGACTAAGCAGCATAATCTCAGGTAAAGGAGTTTGTGGCTATACATCTTGCCACTCTATTATTCTTCTCCTGACTGTCAAGACTCCCCTTTTAAATCTGGAAATGAATAACTGTGAATATTATTTATAGCACTAGTTTGAAGTGGGATTCTCTTTGCCTCTGTAGCATTTCCTCCCAATTTCCTTTGGGGTGGTAGTGGTTTCTGCCCCCTGGCCTAAATACCCTCAAAAAGCCAGATTTCGGAAGCTAAGCAGAGTCAGCCCTGGTTAGTACTTGGATGGGAGACTGCCAACGAATACCAGGTGCTGAAGGGTATATTTCAGAGGAAGGAACTGGCTAAGCTATCTCCAAGTATACATTGTCTAAGAAAACCCTATAGAATTCATGGGTTGGCCATGAATGGGCATGTGAATTGAAGGTGCGCGCACACACACACACACAAGTTGTTTCTGCAGCTCCTGAAACTACTCTTCTGTTTCTCAGTGTCCTTGTTTTAGCTAAACTTCTGTTGCCACTCTGTAACCAAGTTCATATTTAAATAGCACCAGAGGCAGGGGCTCATATTATACCTGGTTTCTCTATCTATTGCAAGTTTGTTGTTGTGTGCCTTCAAGTCATTTTAACTCTCCCTACTGCAGGTATGTTGCAATTGTGTTTGAGTCTGGATTTTATTCTCCCAGCATCACTGATATTTCTGCCTCTGAGAGCACTTAATGCCCGAGGATCACCTGTTAAGTAGGAGTTCAGTTTGTGGCAGACAAAAATATCCTCCTTGCTGATACAGAAGATTGGTTCATTCTTCTGGAAACTGGGATTGCCTGACCTGGGTGAAGACTGACTCTATTCCCAATAAACAGACTAATCAATTTTTGACCATGATCTTTAAATCTTCCAGGGCATTGAGAATAGCATTTTCATTTTGAGTTAGCGAGCTGATTGCATGACTTGTGTAATATACTGAGCTGGTCAATGGCAAGAGAAGCACAAGCCTGCAATTTTGCCTTCAATTGAGGGTGCATTATTTCAGGCATAACTGAAGACGGAGGCTGGGTTAGTAATGCAACTCTGTCAGCAAACAAAAACCAACCAAGCAAAAATCATTAGTCTACACTGTACTCTGAGTGGGACTAGTAAAGAGATCTCATTTATAGCTTAATGGCTAAAACAATCTGCGCTAACAACAACAATAACTGTAACAACAACAACAATTTATTCATTTATATCCTGTCTTCTCCCCAATGCTGGGACTCAAGGTGACTTACAGAATATTGAAATCAGAAGAGATAAAAATATATATATCTAAAACATCTGTAATTTTATTTATAAGAACAATCAATCTGTAGAATTAAAACCATTTTTCAAAAATGTTAAAAGACAGCAGATAACAACAACAAAACAACAAGACACAATTGAAAGCCCATCTGCAGTCATTTCCTAAAAGCTTGATGGAATAGGAAAGTTTTCACTTAGTGGTGGATAGAGAGTAGCAGCAGCAGCAAGAAAAAGAGTTATATTAGTTTTCTAGGGAGGGAGTTTCAAAATATTGAGGCAAGAAGGCCCTCTCACTAGTACCCATAAAATTGCTTAAGAAGATAGAGAGGTTGAGAGATTTTAGAGGCAAAGGAGATTATCATAGGGAGGAGGCAAGTGTCCTTCTCCCATGATTAAACTGCCATTAAATCCTGTTAACAGTATGATTGGGGGGGGGGGAAGATTATCACAACCCCATGCACTTCTCCCATTCTTCACCCATTGGTAAACAGTTATGGAGGTGTCATTTGGTATTAACAGGAGTTTCTGTTAATACCAAATGACACCTCCATTACTGTTTACAGATGGAAGAAGAATGGGAGAAGCATGGGAATTTGTGATAATCTCTCTCTCCTCGTGCAATTAACAGGATTTAATGGCGATTTAATCACAGGAGGAGGACGCATGCTTCCCATGTGATAATCTCCAAAGATTTCAGAACTTGGACAGGCTCATATACGAAACTATGGTCCATCAGATATCTTGAATTGAGCTTAATTAGTTATTTAGTTACTTGTTATTAATGCTTTCTCCAAATAACAAAGATATAACTTCATCCATGATCATTGTAATATAATATTGGAATTAGCAGAGTCCTCTTATTGGGTCCTACACCAAATCAAGTCTGAATTCTCCCTAGAAGCCAAAATGACAAAACTGGGGATATTATACTTTGGCCATTGGCCATATCATGAACTGACCTGATTCATAGGAAAAGATAATAATACTTGATGAAGTGGAAAAGTAGGGAAAGGGAAAGACAGAATTACAGGTTGTCAGATTCAATCGAGGAAGCCACAGCCCTGAGTTGCAAGATCTGAGCAGGACTATTGACAACAAGTGTCATGGAGGGCTCTCATCCATAGGATTGCCATTAAGTTGAAGCCAACTTGATAGCAATGAACAACAAGGACAAGTAGCATGGATCCTGTTGGTTAGTCTTAGCTAAAGTAGACCCATTGATCACATTGCTGAACAGTGAATCAACACATAGGCAGATCCCATTGCTTCAACAGGCCTATTTGAGTGAGGACTGACAACACATTTAGGCCAACACAGTAGGCGCTTCACATTCCCTCCCACCACAGATAGGAAAAGTGTAGAAGCTCAGGTTCAATATTATTCAATGGATGGCAATGAGTGCACACCCACATTAGTATGCCAGTGTGCTCATGCCACCATTGGATAATATGGGATGTGTCGGTCTGTGGATGCAGAAATCTGTTGATGGGAAACCTGCCAATTGAGATGAAAAAATATTAAAAACAAATCACCTCCATAGGTTTCCTTTGTTTTGTTGATAACAACTGAATGAGTTCTACATGATAAATCCATCCATTTAACATTTATTTCATTCATAATTGTTTTTTTTTGTATATATGTGTGTGTAGAAAACAATTTGGAACAGACTGCACAAGTCACATAATTAGGACATTGGGCAGGGCCCCCATTCATACCACACAGTTATAGCACTACAATTCCACTGTAACTGCCATGGTTCCACTCTACATATTCTTTGCATTTCTAGCCTGTTGTGGCAACAGAGCATTCCAGATGAAAAATCTAAAAGCTACTCCTTGCACTGCATATCTGATGATTTCATGGGATGTTGCCATGCTAGTTGCAGTGGAATGTAGCACTATAAATTGTGTGGTGTAAATGAGCCCCAGAAATGTAACTTAAGTTAAATTATTGCAGTTACTGTGTGCCTTTAAAAGACTGTCTGTAAAAACATGGACTCTTCTTGCAGTCAGTTTTGTACCTGGGAGACAGAAGACATTGACAGAACAGTAGAGAGCCTTTAAAAATGTATGGTTATAGACAGCAAACTTATAGAGAGCAGAAGAGCAGCTGGTCCCACACACAAAGCAACTGGAATTGAGAAACAAGTGGGATTAATGAAAATGAATGTATTAATTTCATGCATTTAAAAATTTATGCTTTGGGAGCAGATGATTACAATGGAAGATGCTGGATGTTTACAACTTGTTCTGGTTACTCATGCATTTCTGGCTCAATTCTAAGTGGCCGGTTCTGGCATTTGAGGCTCTATAAGCAGTTTGTGGCCATTTTGGGAGCAGGGAGAAAGGCTCTTCTAGAAAGACCATATGAACGTGAAGTGCTTTAAAAGCTAGAGACCCTACTTGTTGGTGTAGCCTGAAGATCAGTCAGATTGATGACCACTAGGGACAGGTCATTCTTAGCAGGGGCCCATAACCAAGGTATGGATGGTTGGTTCTTCAGTTCAAGTTTTGGAATGTGCCTTTTAAAAATGAAAATATTAGAGTAATTCTCCCTCCTACCCACACAAGCCTTATTATGTATTATTTTTCCCCAAATGTATACTTGTTCTATTTATTTCTAAGTTCTTCCTTCTGTCCCCTGACCACCACCCCATGGTTTGGTTTCCTATTATAAAGCTCATGGTCTACTTCACCGCTTGGCATAATTGGCGATGTCTGAACATTTCATGTTTAATGAATGCTGTCTCTGGAAGCTGTAAAACAAATGTTAAGGACCAAGGCTTACATTTTTATAAGCCTTCCTACTGTTTCACCATCTTTGCAATGTGATATTAGACCATGTGAGCCCCAAACCTCTTTCCAAGGGATATTTTCTCTTTCTCTGTGTGAAAAGGATTAGTTACTTCACATTGTGGACTATGATCCACATCTTGATCAAACACTTATAGATGGGAAGGTCAAAATTAGTCACTGTTGCCACTCGCTCCAGTGTGTGAACTATTTGTTTAGAATATTTTAATTCCAAGTTTTTTGTGAAAAGTCAAAGTCTGTTACAGTAAATAACTTATCCCTGTCTTTTAGAAGTGACTGGTGGGTTCCATGTCACTGGGAAGGTGAATCTAATTTAGGTATTGAATAAGCTTGAAGAATTACTGAAAGTAGTGGATCTATTGGGGGGAAAGGGATCAGGACCTTGGATAGCTCCTTTTCATGTTCAACCTTGGGATGGATTCACTGCCTCAGTGACATAGGATCCACCAGCCTCCACTGCTCATTTTAACTAATTTTCTGTGCTGTGACTCTAAGTTATACATTTTCACATTCTTTCCCAAATGCTCTCATATATATATATATATATATATATATATATATATAGTCTTATTTCATTGATTATGTTGCCAGTCTGCCCATTTTATTTCATAGAATCATGGAATCATGAAATCTTCCATCATAGAGTTGGGAGAAACCAGAAAGGAGTGCATTGCCTAAGAAAAGCAGAAGAAGAAAGAAATATGCACTGTGTTTTCTGGTAACAATGCTGCAACTCATTTGTACCTCACACCAAGAAAGGAATTATACAGCAGCTTCAGTCATTTAGAGAAGAGTGTGTAAGATGAGAAAAGGAAGAAAAGCCACAAAGTAACAGTCCTCAGTTGCAACAAGTACTGTATACAAGTCTCTGTGGCCAGAATAATTTATGCCCAAATATGAAAAGGAAAAAAATATTCCTGATATAGACGAATGGCTAACAAAAATGTTAGAGGTAATACAGAAGGACAAATCAACACAGTGGATAAATGAGAAATCATTGGAAATAGTAGAAGAAGAATGGGAACTACTTACAGAATATTGTAAGAACAAATGGAGGTGAACAAAACAAGGAAAATATATGTTGTATAATATACATATATAGATGTATATATAAAGAAGTGTATATGCCACCATGAGTTGAAATTGACTTGAGGGCAGGTAACAACAGCAACAAATATGCATATTAAGCAGATTGTACAAGAATCTCAAAGAAAGTAAGAAATCAATAATACACTGAAGCTGGACATAATAAAGTACAGGAGAAAAAGAAGTTGATAATGGTAAAGATCCAAGTCACACAAACCAGAGAGACAATAGGAAGTTCAGAAATAGAAATAGAACTTATAGAATGGTTTATTTGCAATATGAGATATCATTGTATAATGTATGTTAAATATAGAGCAACAAAATGTAAGACTCCTTGTTTTTAAGTTACTATAATATAATAAAAAATAAAGTGCTAAGAATGAGTAGCAATCATCAATTGCCATGTGCAGTGACAGTTGAGGCAGCTAAGCCTCAGGCAGATTAATATTTCTCCATGTTGACTACACCTTCCAGCTCAACCTTGGTGGCCATGGGTTTGAGAAACAGAGAAGTGAAGAAGAGTCCAAGTCCAACCATTGTAGGTCTACAGCAGCTGATTTAAAGCAGACTGCAGTAGTAAGAGGCAGAAGTACCAAGAAGCTTACACACACTTTTCAAGGCACTACTCTTGACCTGCGATTTCCAACCAGGGGAAATCCTGAGATGTGGGTTATTGAATCTAATGATTCTGCATTACACTGTTTCTAGTCAGTAAGATGATTCCTTTAAAAGTTGAACAGACTTTATGAAGGGAGCTAGAGTTTTTGGACCAGGATTCAGAGATGGTGGAGCTGTAATATTTCACCTAATGTAAATCATCCACTTTTGATAACACCTTTTGATGTTGCTGTACCTTCACAGGAAGCAAAGTGGTTAGATTGGAAGACATATGTGTGTTTATTTGTAGTCTCTGATGTAGCTAATGATCTCCTCTGCAATCAGAAGAAGTTCCATGTATATTTCCATCCTTTAGAGTAGTTGGCGTGACTCGGTAAATGAATCACCAATTAGTAACATATTTATGGTAATTTAAAAATATTCCATGCAACCCCCAATTCTGCCATTAGAGTTTTATAAATGGTGGAAGACATGAAATTAGTTAGATCTGTGATAAATTTGTAAACACAAAGAGAATGAGGAGATGGTGATGGTGGAGATCTAGACAGATTTGGTCTGCTTGGGTGTGGTACTCAGAACATCTCTATACAAGAAACACTGAAACTGTTCCCATTAGGAGTGTTGGTGAATTTTAGTGGTTCAGAATTTTAAACAGTAGCCTTATGTTTCTGGGAACTGGATTAGTAGCATCTAGTCTGTTAGCTGTTAGTTCCATTTCTCCACCCTAAATGATTACAAGCAAAGGTATTGCACACACTTGAAAAGGGGAGGGGGGAAGGTAAGCAAAATTGCACATTTCACAGATATATAGTACAATGAAACCTCAAATTTCAGAACAGATGATTTAGTAAAAAGATCAATAGCAGCACAACACAATAATGCTTTCTTATAATAATAGGGCTGGAATCCTGTTGGTGTCTTATGCATGTGTAATTTCCCTTATGGAAGTGGTTGGACATTTTTATCCAATGCAGAATGTCTGTATTTGGTTCAGTTGTGCATGTAGTACAATATGAATATGCTGATTTGCATGCACAACCCATTGTGCATTGAACTGAACATTCAGGTGCATTCACTTGTTCAACATTGCCATTCAATACAAGAAATGCATAGCACAATCAACGTGTGACTCCACATGCAGGGATTATGCTGCACAACTCTGATATCAGCCTAGATATGAATATTGAAATCCAATAGAATATAAAGATGTGTCCTGAGCTATAAATTCTGTTTCTACCCTGGATATCATTCAGCTAATTATTTGGGCCCCTGAATTAAACAAAGTGGGAATCTCAAGTGTTGTTGTTGTGTGTCTTCAAGTTGTTTCCAACTTATGGCAACCCTATGACAAACCTATCATGGGGTTTTCTTGGCAAGATTTGTTCAGAAGAGGTTTGCCATTGCCATTCCCTGAGGCTGAGAGTATGTGACTGGCCAAGGTCACCAAGTGGGTTTCATGGCTGAGTGGGAATCAAACCCTGGTCTTCAGAGTCATAGTCCAACACTCAAACCAGTATGCCACACCAGCTCTAATCCCAAGTGTAGGGTGGCCATATACTCTACTTTCCACAAGCCAGGCATATATTTGAAGGTGTCCTATATTTGAAAAGATACAGAGAAATAAAAACATAGATTTGGGCTGCATCCTCACTATAGAAATAATCCAGTTTGACACTGCTTTAACTGCCATGGCTCAGTGTTGTGGAATTCTGGGACCTGTAGTTTTGCAAGACATTTAGCCTTCTTTGTCAGAGAGCTCTGGTGCCACAGTAAACTACAATTCCCAGGATTCCCTAGTACTGAACCAGGGCAGTTAAAGCGGTCTCAAATTGGATTATTTTTGCACTGTGTTTTGGACCTAAGACAGTGGAATGCTTCTCAAAGAAGGCTGGGGTAAGGCCTTCCCAAACCCAATCCAAGTTCAGTCCTCTTTCCCTTGTTCTAAAGTTACTATGTCTCCATCTAGTATAACTGACATCCCCCCAAATCCCCCATATTGGGGAATGTGAAAGATAGCCAAGTATCTCATAAGCAGAATAAGTATTATTCAGAAGCAGAAAGTGAGCAACAACCAGTCCCACATATACTAAATACAAATATAACAACTCTTTAGCATGTGCTCTTCAAAAATGAAGGCGACAGCAAAAAAACTTCAGGCTACAAAATGCATGATGAACAAATTGGGACTGATTGCAGATTAACAAAGGTACAGAAAAAGAAAGTGAAGCTAAGAGTAACAGAAAATGATCAAAATACATGTTATGCCTAAACTCTCAACCTGCAAACTAGCAGCTACCTTTCCTATGTATAGCATGCCATTCCATGTTTCTGCACGTTTTGTGTATCTGTCTGATCTAAGAAGTGCTAGGTCTCTACTTAATTGCTGATCATCTTGTGGTTGTATTTTCATCCTAGTTCTGGACAAAAACTATATACCCTGTGCAACATGTTACCATCTCCTTACCAACCTCACAGAATCTACTTGAAAACCTGCTGTAATAGAAAAATTGTCCAAAAGCGTGACTATGCAGTTTTCAGCTCCGGAGTAAACATACTAGAGATTGCCTGAATTTCTGAATTTCCTTCATTTTCCAGATAACTAGCTCAGGGCTGAATAGTTATATAAAATCCTGTGACTATTGGTATAGAAATTCACCTCCCTTTTGTCAAGAGGGTCTGGACAATACAATTGTTTAGAATATATAGCTCTTCCAATAGATTCTATATAGCATTATGTGTGCACATTGATTTTTGAGAAGAAAGAAAGCTGTAATTTGATCTTGTAATACCCTGCTGTACATAACAGGGCTTAGATTGATTGAGTCATTTCTGTATGATTGTGGGAAAGAGAATTTTGTGATCCTCAGGAGACATTGGTGTTCTCCT
The DNA here is from genome assembly GCA_026167975.1 of Phrynosoma blainvillii. Taxonomy (NCBI): domain Eukaryota; kingdom Metazoa; phylum Chordata; class Lepidosauria; order Squamata; family Phrynosomatidae; genus Phrynosoma; species Phrynosoma blainvillii. Next base: position 305,964,694 of record JANUYF010000004.1, on the reverse strand, counting down.
AAGGCTTCCAAATGTGTAGTTACTTGAAATGATATAGACAGTTATAGCAAAAGTAATGAGATGGGGGAATAACTCTACAATCCATTAAGGCTATGGAAGCAATAAAGTGAACATTTATTGTTTTTGTTTTAGATGTGCCAGACAGTTCTAGGATGCTAGATCAACTAAAGTTAGACATGATCCTCAGATTGGCGGTGATGGCCCTATTGGGTGTCCCACCATTTGTGAGGCTAGGGTGATGGGTACCATGATAACAATACTTTGACTATAGAACTCCCTCACAAGGGAAGCCATGCTAACTCCATCACTTTTGAATATCCACTGGTAGCTGTGTCATCTCCCATGGCCTTCAGACCGTAAATTCATTGCTGGCTGCCCCGGCTGTTTGAATTGTCCCTCTAGTTTTTAAACTCTCCTTAAAGAAGAGTTGTTGATCTGTAGCCACACTGGGTGGTGCAGTTATATGAGTGTGTGAACAGTTGACCAGCACTTTAACAGAGGACCTTTGAAATGAGAGTTGATCAGGGCAGCTCAGGGGCCAGAATACTCTAGCCTGCCTCCAGAGTATTCTGGCCTGTGCAAACAGGGCTGAAGTCACAACGTAGGAGACCCAAACCCTGTCCTGTAGTTTTGTGGGAATGAAAACATTTGTAATTTGAATATATAGTTTGGGGAAAAAACTACTTTTTTTGACAATAAAACCCAGAATCTCTCAGGAATCATGGTCAAAGGCTACTCTGGCTAGGTGCAATGTGAGAATTTTGTCTCTCCCCCACACCAAAAAGTAACTTTCTCAAGTTTGGATTTGTATGCATGTGTATGTATGGAGGTGAGAGGATGTCTTAGATTATAAATTCATATGACTGATCACAATGTTTCTCAGGATACCTGGAAAGTTCAAATCCTCAGCAGCCTGAGTGAAATCAAAAGTCAAGAGCATACATGCACAAGTTGGGATTGGAGCAAAATATTGCATTACCTTCTGTCTATTAACAAAGTGGCTGGAATCCTCTTGGTTATGATATTGTAAGTTAGATTTACAACCTTATAACTGTTTTCGGTTCACATTTACAATTGTGGTACCGTTGCCACAATTGTACATTCTCCCCAAAGCCACCTTAAAACTTAGACTTCTCCCTATGCAGCTGATGCCTGGTAAAGTAGGTTGGGTGGGGGAAATCATAAGCATTGCAACAGTGTCAAATTTGTGACTAAGGGAGGTTGCAGACTGCCAGAAATAGTGCAAATTGAGTCCACTTTTAGGGTTAGGGTTACGGTTAGGGAATCATGGGAACTGTAGTTTATTGTGGCACCAGAGCTCTCTGACAGAGAAGGCTCAAAGTCTCAGGAAAAAACAACAACAATTCCCATGATTCCCTAGCACTAACCCTAACCCTTAAAGTGGACTCAATTTGCACTATTTCTGGCAGTCTGCAACCCCCCAATGTAGTGATTGTGGATGTGAAACAGTTACAGATGAATAAATCTAGGTAACTGTTCTGTATACATGGTCTCTATTTAGTCACGATTGCAATACTTTTGCCATGATCATAACTCCTCCTCCAACTTACTTTACCAGGTATCAGCTGTCTAAGGAGAAGGAGGTCTATTCTGCTGGTGACTGGAGTGTAGGTGAATTATGTTTCCATCAGGTTTGGAGGGCAGGTTGGGCCAGGAGAAGGTACTTAACTGATACAGGATTCTGGCCAATGTTTCACAGATATTTCCCCGCACATATACCCTGCTTATTGCAACAGCAGATATTTTGCTAGTATCTTGCAAACAGGAGTCAAAATGCTTGGTAAGTGAAAGTAATAATAGTAACTCTAGTTATTTTGGGTTTCGTATTGGGAGAAAAGTGTGATATAAAATGAAATAAATAAATAAATAAATAGTAAATAACAACTCAGCAAAAAGAAAAAAGAAAAAAAAGAACAACCACCATTTTGTTTTTGGAAAAAGATTCAGAAGGTATGAATGGTATTTAAAGTCATAGCAATACTTACGTAGCACTCGAACTCCATGCTTCAGGGCTTGTACACGACCAGGTTCCATAGACATGCTGAGCATGGTTTGTTGTCCTCCAATAGTGCACACCTGGTTTTCTTGTGCGGCTTGCTTGAACATGATGATGAGCTGGTTGGCAATAATGGTGTTCAGCACAGAGATGACAACCATTGGGAACACAAAGGAAATGAAGGCGTTGACCTGGATGAGGAAGAAACAGAGGGGATAAAGATACCTTGTGAACATTTAACTAGAACATAAGAACTTAAGAAGAGCCATGCTGGATCAGACCAAAAGTCTATTAAGTTAATTTAGATTTCTTCTGGAAGACATGAGCACAATTACACCCTCCATCTTACATTCCCTAGCAGCAGATATACAGAGGCATTCTGCTTCTGACTCTGTAGCTGATGTATAGCCCAGGGTATAGTATAGACCCATTCCATATGGATGTAAACCTCAGTTCTTCTCAGAGGAACTTGGGAACTAGAGTGCAGAGGAGCACATTAGAGCTATCTAGCAAAGCCAGGGGCAGGGCCAGGTTGTTGTCCCTCAGACAATTGAGGGGCCGAAGCACCAAAAATAAATACATAAATAAATAAAAATATTTTTTAATTTTTTTAAAAAAATATATGCATGCACACTCTCTCACCCCCAGAAAAGCAATGGCAAAACCCCTGTGGAGATTTTGCCAAGAAAACCCCAAGAACAAGTAATAGCAACAATAATCAATATCATAATGGTGGGGGGCGGCAGCGGCGGCAGGACCGACCTGGGGCCGGTCCAAAGGCCTCGGGGGGCCGCATTCGGCCCCCGGGCCTTAGGTTGCCTACCCCCGAGCAAAGCTTTTTAAATACTTCACTTAATACCTCACTTGAGAACTTTTGAATCTCAGGATTTCTTAGGATGGCTCCATGACAGTTAAAATGAAATCAAACAGATATAAGTCCTTAGAGCAAATAAAAGCCTTTGTCATAGGCTTCATCTGCATTGAAGAAATAATGCAGTTTGATACCACTTTAACTGCCACAGTGTACGCCAGGGGCCGGCAAACCTACGGCCCCCGGGCCGGTTCCGGCCCAGGTCGCCGGACTTCCTAGCCCAGATGGACCCCTGCTGCCACCGCCGCGCGTTTTGGCGTCCGTGCATCCGCGACACGTTTGCGCATGCGCAGGAGTACTGCGCATGCACAAATGCGTCACGGCCGCCATTTTGGAAATCAAAATGGTGGCCACGACATGTGCCGCAGCGGTGGTGGGTGTGCATGTGGCGGCGGCGGCAATGCATACAGGGGGTCGCGTGTGGCAGAGGGGGTCGCGTGCGTGCGTGAGCATGCGTGTCGCCATCCCCCCCTCGGCCCGGCGGAGAAGAGGACTTCGGGGGACCGGCCCAGGGCTGAAAAAGGTTGCCTACCCCTGGTGTACGCATTAGACATTACAAGCCATTTTTGAGATGGCATTTGATAGGTGGGGTCATAAAAAGGCACATGGTTTTCTCCCCATCTTGATCCACCTCACCTCAATTCAAGGAAATACCTATAGGAGGACAAGCTCAATGAATGAGCAACTCCATATCTTCCATGGAACTTTGTTGTTGTGTGCCTTCAAGTCATTTCAGTCTTATGGAGACTCTAAGGTGAACATATCATGTTTTTTTCTGGGGCTGAGAGTGTGTGACTCGCCCAAGGTCACCCAGTGGGTTACCATGGCTGAGCGGGGAATTGAACTGTGATGTCTAGAGTGATAGTCAAAACCACTATACCACACTGGTTCTATATAACTATGATACCATAATATTTAAAATAGACCCTGTTTGCCAATTTCAAGATGATGGATGGTCTTGGGCATGTCACCATCAGTGGACACTCCTAACTTAGAAAAGTGGTGCCACTTTTGAGAAATTGACAATTCTCTATCTGCTGCTGCTTCTGACCATGTAAGAGACCTATACAGGCACCATAAAAATTATTTATTTTATTGTGCCCAAATAACTCTGCTCAATGTAAAGCTTGTCAGATGTGTTGGGCTACAACCTCCATCATCCCTACTGCTTGCGGATGATGCAGTTGTTGCCCAATACATATGGAGGGCACCAGTTTTGGGGGTCTAGGGAGCTTTGTCAAAGCAAACACAAGCAAACACTTTTTGATGCAAGAAGACTGATGTGTATCCTTTTGCCAATAGAATACACCACAAGTTATTCTCTGGAGTTTAATAACAGTAACAACACATTGGATGCAGAAAAGAATGGTGTGATCCTCCCTTTCCTTCTATAGAGAAGTGGCTGATCAAAGTGGAGAAATTGGCAGAAATGTCAAAGCTCACAGAATTTATTCATCTAAGAGACAGCAGACAGTGCTTTGAGACTTCTCAGATTAACGGATTCTCTGTTATTGGTGTCATGAAGAGAAGATTTCATTTGAAGTCAGGCTTGCCTAAAAGCTTTTCTGTACTGTAAATATTCTTTTATGTGTTTCTGTACTACTGTTTTCCATATTGGGAAGGGAAAAAAAAGGAAAAGATGAAAAAGTCACCTGTGATCATAAAATAGATTTTTGTCCACAAAAGTTTTCAAGTTGCAAACACTGATTAGTTGGAGTTGTATCAATGGGGTTGGGCTCCATTTTGTTTTTGCTGACAGAGGCTAAGAAAGGAATCCTAATTCAGCAAGATGGCTCAGGGGCAACTCAGCTTACTCTAGGCTGGCCGAAGCTGTGTTAAATCTAAACTTGACCGGTGTAGGAATTTGGGGGAATTACTTAGAACTTACAAGAATTCTTGAACTGGGGGAAGTTTGGATCTGGCATGTTCCAGCTTTATCTTCATTCCTCCCCTTCTCTGCCCCCATTTTTGGCTCTTTTTACTGATCTCAGCCAGCAGAGCAGTTCTGTTGGCAGATTTCTTTGTCCATCGATTTATGCAATCATCTGGCAGGAAGGATTTGTGCCCTCATAAAAGCAATTCAGGCTAGGAATGTGCTTGTTTGAATTATCCATCCATGTAGGAAAGAATGAGTAATTTAAACACATTTCTCCTTACTACAGGAACATCTTAGAAAACTCTGCAGTTAGCAATGATCTTACAGGGAGGAGAAAATCCCTTCCCACCACTGCAACTCATCTTTTTCCTGTCCTCTTTCACAGTGATGACATATGCTCTTTGGCAAAAACAGTCTCGATTTATCACCCAGCTGCTTTTAAAATGTCACAGTTTCTTTCTTCTCCTCCAACTTTCCTGTTTGCTCAGCTTTTTTACTTGAAGTGCTGCAAACTGAGTTCAAAGTGCAAAAGTTGTTTGCACTCAGTTAACTCAGCAGGGTGCAGAGGAGAGGAAGGCTCGAATGTTGCTTTTACCTGAGTAGGCTCAGGCAAAAGCAAACTGCTGCAGCCACTAGCTTGGGTTTTCTTCCTCATTAATAACTTTTGTCATCTCAGTGTGCTCTGATTTTGCTTGGGTACATACATCCCATTTTCATATGTGAAATGTCGGAGTAGTGGCTGGTGGAAGCTAGTCCTCAAGCTGTGGGGAGCCAAGTGAGCAGAGTCACCCGTCAAGGGCTCTCATAGGAGATAATCATATATGGGATGGGCTGTCCTTTCCCTGTCCAACCTTCCCACATGATTGCGGGAAGGACTGTTATATGACATTGCACTTATCCGGACATTGTCTCGTCCGGAAAGTGCAAGTGACAGTGATCGCATGAAAGCTTTTCAAATGCTGATCCTGTTATTGTTCCATCATTGAAGTGGCATTGCCCTGGCATTTTTCATTAACAGGAGTTTGCATTTCAATGACAGGATCAGTGTGTACGATATGAAAGGCTTTCATGTGATGCCCCCCCCCCCCCCATGGATGCGATAAGGATGGGAGAGCGATCCCGTCCCTATCCCGTATGAGTGTGATCATCTCCATAGCTGATGATAGCAAGCTGGATTTGCCTGTCCCCCTCCTCTTGGCACAGCCATGTTGTGGGCAGAGACAGGGAGAAGAGAGAGACAAGCAAGGAGAATCATATATTGATGGTTATCATGGCCAGTGTTAGAGACATTATATGGCCATGCCAATAGGAGGAGTGAGGTGAAGCCTTGGCCAGCTATTGCCACACTATTCCTGTTGACGTGGGAGAGAGCAGGAACATGAGCAGCTGTGTGGGAAGGATCATCCATCAGTGCCTTTCATAACTGATGCATGATGGTCCATGAATTGTCCAGGAGCAACCAGGGGTCCTTTGGAGGTTCTGGAGGATGACATCACAATCATGTGACAGCTGTCTCCCCCAGTTGTCTGTCCCTGGCTTCCTTCCAGATATGACATGGACATGTTGGAAGAGAGCAGGAAACAGTTGAGTCTAGGCTGGAACGGATGAAGAGTATAGTTATTGAGGCTATGCAAGGACTTGAGGAAAACAAATGAGAAAAGGGCTTCAGAAGAATTCTTCTTCTTGTCCTAGGGGCAGCACATGTCCAGAGAGACAGATTATCATAATGGCTACAGCTACAGGGAAGTCAATGCCATCTAGGTCATACATACATAATCCAAGAAGATGAAGGGATTCTCAGGAGAAAGTCTGAGATGGTCAAGTAGTCATTATAGAAAGTCAGTAGTCTAGAATAGATAACCCAAGCCCAAAGATGGTAAGAAAAGTAGTCATTCAACATAGGGTCATGGGTCAAGGAATTCAAGAAGTCCATGAACAGTGAAAACACTGCCAGTCAAAGTGAATAGTTGTGAGAAATAAGGACTCCCAGCATGTGCTAGGAGATTTGCAGATGGCATTCTTTGGATGCCAGATGCTTAATGAGTCAGAATTTCCAATTTACAAATGTTGCCTCTTATGAAGTTTTTTCTGCTTTCCTTTGAAGGCTCCAAAGGAAGGGGGTGTTTATCAAACTCTTCTGAGGAGAGAGCCCTTATTCTACTTCATCTACTATTTATTCAGATATGGGGAGGGAGCTGTCATTTGGAGCCAGAAATTCCTCTCAATTCAACCCCTCTGGGCACTTGTCTATATGATTAAAATACCTCATTTGAATCAAATACACTGTGATCCAGCCACATGCAATTGGGAGGAAATCAACCTTTTTATGGGTCAGGGGACTCCATAAACACTGTCTATGAATGGGGACCACGAAACGCAGTGTTCAAACATGAATCAAGGAACATGAGAGGCACTGCAGACTAGGTCAGCCAGAAAAATCAGCAGTAGCAGAACACATTATAAAGCATCCTGGGCATAAAATGCTGTTTGAAAACACTGAAATTCTGGACCATGCCAACAAGTATCAGGTCAGAATGCACAGGGAAGTCATCGAAATCCACACTTGGACAACTTCAACAGGAAAGAAGAAACCCTTAAAGTAAACATAGGGCCTAAGCAGACTGCCAGAAATAGTGCACATTAAATTGAGGCACTGCCCTGGCTCAGTGCTAGGGAATCATGGGAACTGTAGTTTATTGTGGCACCAGAGCTCTCTGACAGAGAAGGTTCAGTGTCTCAGAAAAAAAATACAATTCCCATGATTCCCTAGCACTGAGCCAGGGCAGTGCCTCAATATAATGTGCACTATTTCTGGCAGTCTGCTTAGGCCCAAAGTTTGGCTACCAGTCCTGCAAAACAGGAAAATCATCACTCATTAAATGCAAATGAGAAAGCACCCAGGGTCAGGGGATTTACCAGCAGACAATGATCACCAATTAGCAGATACTAATCCTCTTTTGCATATCCTCCCACCCTGAAGCCTTGCCATCAAAAACAGAACAATACACAGTTTACATGGGAATCACTCCTCCCTACCCAGGGTCTCACAGTATATATATATCCACTCTCTTCCATTCCAGCATTCTCTGAAGATGCCAGCCACAGATGCTGGTGAAACATCAGAAAGATACTCTTCTAGAACATGGCCACACAGCCCAAAAAACCCACAAAAAACTGTTGTCTATGAATTGTTTAGAATTCTCTGCTAGAGAGCTCCAATACTGCAGCTCAAGGATGTGGACTAGAGCTTTCTAACAGAGAAATCTAAGTACATCATAGAACTACAAATCACAGGATTACATCAGATGGAGCCATTGCAAGTTCAAGTGGGATCAAACTTCTATAACTATGTAACATAGATATCAGGTATGAATAATTTGATTTCCATTTTCATGTTTAACAAAATTGGAAGAGTACACTACACTGTTACTTCATTCATGGGATTGTAGTCTTAGCCATGACTAACTTTAAGTGGATTGAGGGTTCAATTGGATTTAGTGATGGTTAATTTTAGTTGTATTCAGACTGCCAGTTATGATGTTTGTTTCCCAAAGTCCCAACTGTTGGGCTCCTGTTCGTCACCTTGTTCTTTTACTTTAAGATCCCTCCCTATTCTGGTACTTGCCCTCAAGGTGACCATTAGATTAGACAACTAGATTTTTGGTCACTAAGGGGGGGGTTGCAGACTGCCAGAAATAGTGAAATTGAGTCCACTTTAAGGGTTAGGGTTAGGGTTAGGGAATCATGGGAACTGTAGTTTATTGTGGCACCAGAGCTCTCTGACAGAGAAGGCTCAGTGTCTCAGGAAAAAAACAACAATTCCCATGATTCCCTAGCACTAACCCTAACCCTAAAAGTGGACTCAATTTGCACTATTTCTGGCAGTCTGTAACCCCCTTGAGTGTGGTAAAGTATGCCCAGTTCCTCTGGTATGTTATTAAATTAATACAGCTAGATAGAAATGTAGAAACTAAAAAAAAATCTGTTATACACTATAACTGATAACATTGAGCATTATTTATGAGCTGAGAAATTTGCTACCTTCTGGGGCTAGGTGTGAGAATCTTCAGATGGTTCATTTGCAAATAAACTAACAGGGCAGGAACGTATTTGAAATTAGATGTTCTGGATGGTTTTATTATTTTATTGCTTCAGTACTAAGTTGAGCAGTTAAACAGCAGGGCTGCATTTGAATCTGTCTCTGGCATGAGTCTAGCTTTGTTATTGGTCTGTGCCTTCAAGTCATTTATGACTTGGGGCAACTCTAATGTCAACCTATCATAGCGTTTTCTTGGTAAGATTTGTTCAGAGGGGGTTTGCCATTGCCTACCTCTGAGGTTGTGAGAGTATGACTTGCCCAAGGTCTCCCAGTGGTTTTCAGTTGTATAGCTTGCTTAGTCCCTTCTTCAGGGATAAAAAGAATTATGACAGCAATTTATATAAGTGGCAAAACTTGTGGATGCAGAGTAAGAGGGCTATATGAGGGGGCATTCTAAAGTTTTAATTATCACCTTTAAAGAAATTTGACAGAATGTTTGTTTTGATTTGCAGTTGTTAACTTATCTCTACATAGCCACTATCCAGATTTACACATTTTCCCCAGAGTTTCTTGACCCTCCAATACCGTTATTGTAGAAGTCTGCAGATTGCACCTTTCGAGGATTTTACACTTTAGTCACTTCTGGCACAACCTGTCACAGAAATAAAGGATACAATGAGCTGATTTTCTCAACATCATTCACTTAGGGACCAGTGATGACACTGACAACATTTGATCAATATACCATAATAACTTCCAGGTGGTAACTATTACTTTACGATACTCCTTCATACGGTGCAATCTGAAATCTGCAATCTACAATATTTGGAGGGTCAAGAAACGCTGGGAAAAATGTGTCAATCTGGATGGCGACTATGTAGAGAACAGTTAACAACTACAAATCAAAACAACTTTCTGTCAAATTGTTTAAAGGTGATAATTAAAACTTTACGATACCTCGTATTAATCTTTCTGAAAAGTTTATGATCCCCCTCACTCCATCTTATTGCACTGACATTTAGGCCTCCCATGTTAATTGAAGTAAGTCTTTGATCTTGTTATTTAAATAGTCAACAAGATTCCTTTGGGTTTCTGTGGAGCCATTTGATAGCATCAATGTTTTCTGATTTACAGTTGTTGGTTTACTTTATTCATCTTTTCTGTATTATTATTGGGACAGCTGGTACTTTCCTTCAGGTTTATTCCATCTCCTCTGCAAAACTGGCTCTTTTGTGATTGTTTTAATGACAGGTCTCTATAGCTCATGATCCAATTAGCCAATAACCTCTGCCCCGAGGATTAGAATTGATTGGACTAACAAATCCAAGTTACACCATTTGTAAAATCCAATGGATGTGCTCTCCCTTTAATAAACCAAAAGGGGATGAAATTAACTTGTGCTTGAATCTAATAGAAGGCACTATGAGCATCAAACGAAATCAAGATCTGTTCCCTTTTGATTGATGTTGATCCAGATCTGTCTTTTTATGCTTTAAACAGCTTGGAAAACAGTTTAAACATCATTAAATTAATGTTAAATCAAATCATGCTGGAAATTGTAGTACTGGAGGACTGAAGAAATCCCCGCCCTTTATGCCTACCCTCTTGAGAATTATAGCTCCCAGTTTCTCTAGACTGGGTTCTATGTTAGATAAAAATGATTGGGAGTCTGCTTAGGATGCACACCATTTTAATGACATGGCTCAATGTTATGGAATTCTGGGATTTGTAGTTCTGTGAGCAAAGCAGCTTCATTTATATACCGCGTCATATCGTGCTATGGGGTGTCTAAGCAGTTTATAACTGTAAGCTCATTGCCCCCCAACAGCTGGGTACTCATTTTAGCGACCTCGGAAGGATGCAGGCCTGAGTCAACCTGAGCCCTGGCTAGTATTGAACTCGCAACCTTGTGGTCTAAGAGTGAGTGGCTGCAGTACAGGCATTTAACCACTGTGCCACCACGGCTCCAGGTATTTAGTTCTCTCTGTCAGAGAGCTCTGGTGCCACAACAAACTACAAACCCCAGGATTCCATAGGATGAAGCCATGGCAGTTACCGTGGTGTCAAACTGCATTAATTCTGCAGTGCAGATGCAGCCAGAGATTTGCCCTCCATCTTGGTTTGAGCTGTTTCTTTAAGATTGCAAAAGCAGGGTATAGAGTTTGTCAAATAGCTTGCAATTTCCAGTATGTGGTTAATACAATATGTGGTTGCTTGGTGAGTTTTTTTTATAGAGCATGGTGTTTTGGGACTCTCATTCCCCAAATCCTCCAGCCAGTGTGGCCAACAGGGGCTTTGAGGTGTTGCAGTTTTGTTTGATCACTTTAAAAAACAAACTTTTCCCAAGTTCTGGTTCCCTTTATCCATTCTCTCCTCAATTTCTAATTTGCAGTAAGCTGGCTCAGAGAGAGAAGAGAGGAAGCAAGCTTGACTCCATAGGTTTAGCTGGGACCAACTTGCAAATGACCTTTCTTCTTCTAGAACTGTACCTATTAACAGCCAGTCAGTGGGTATAGAAAGGTATAGCAGGATATAGAAACAGTAAATAAGGAAATAATAAAGAAACACAGCACATAAGTCAGATTTAGATCAATTTGTGATTTAGATCAGTTTATCTCATTTTATGGACAGGTTTTCCATTCCCTGGGTTTACATGTTTGCTAGCTTTTAAATCTTCTTTCTCTCCTTCTTACTGATTTCTTCATCTGAAACTTGGTGGTAGATGAACTATATTCTCTCTCCATGGAAATCATTTAATGAAGGCTTTTAGAGATGTCCTAAGCAGCAAGAGCAGGTCTGAAATTGTTTATGGTCGCTACTGAACCATGTGAGAGGAACTGGAGATTCGTGGGAGCTGTCTCAAAAGATTAATGGGCTTGCAAATGTTTAAATGTCTCTAAAACATGTATTATATTGGGACCATTTACTGTATATCTCTCAAACCATTAAACTGGGGTTGTTAGCAGTAAAACTTTTTATATATTTTTTTCTTTGTTTTGCTGGACTGAGTAAGAAAGGCCAGGCTGATATTGTTGCCCAAAATGACTTGTTCTGTACCACATCCATCCATCCAAGCTTAATGAGATGCAACTTTTTCTGCTCAAGGATTACTGCAATCAACGCAACTCAATCTTTCTAACTACTGTAATATTTTTTATTTTTTCATGAATGTCTGCAGTTGGATTGCAGAACTGGAGATGGGATTTCTGCAATTCAGATCCAACACAACAGGAGTGGATGATGCCCATCATCTTAGTGGGGTAGTGAATCTGCTTAAAGTTCTTATTCTGAACTTTAAAGAAACTATTGAAGGGGCCACATCCCATCTCCCAAATAGTTCCAGCTTTTGGACAGCTCCTTTGAAGCTTGGGCTAAAATCCAGAGTGGATCCAGAGCCGCTTCTTATCAGCTGCAACAGTCCTAGAAGCAGGAATCCTGTCTGTGTCAGATACATGTGAAAGTTCCTTTACACTCAGGGATTTACTTTTTAGGCCATTAGGCAATGAACATATTTGGGTAATTGTTATGAAAGCAGAGTTACACAAGTACAACTACACTGTGACTTTTCATCATAATTTTGAGAGGCATTACAGAAGAAAATGGAAGTATTTGGGCTTGCTGTGAGAGATGGTGATGGCCATCAGAGTGGACAGGGGGAAAAATTGAACTCTGGTTCCCATACAGTTGAGCACCACTGATCTCAGAATCAACTTGGACATTGTGTTTTGCTATTAATGTTGTGTTTTGTTATTAACTGGCACTTGGCTGTGGTGGGGAGATGAACCTCTCCTGTTTGTGGTACATTTTACTTTTCTATTGGTAGTAACCCAGCAATCAATCTTACCATAGCTCCCAGGCTACAAATTTAGCTTGTTTCCATTATGGATAGAAATTTCAAAATGTGACTATTAGTTCCTCATTTGGCAATAGCAACTAGTAATTTCTAGTTATCAAAAAAAGTCTGGATGCACCAATATGGGCCTTAGGATGAATCAGGACATGAAACTTCTAACAGTTCTCCTCCATAACTTAAGGAAACATCATCCTGGTAAGTATAACTATAACTTTAGATGTTGCAGTGACAAAGCAAAAGCGGTAAATATATCCCTCATTAAGTTATGGCTGTGATATAAGGATAAGAATAAGAGAAATAAGAATTCTTTCCTGCCTCTCCTCAAAGCTCGAGACAGGGTTGTTTTTGTGTACCTTCAAGTTGTTTACAACTCAAGGCGAACCCTAAGGTGACTGTACCATGGGGTTTTCTTGGCAAGATTTGTTCAGAGAAGATTTGCCTTTGCCTTTGCCTTCCCCTGAGGCTGAGAGCATGTGACTTGCCCAAGGTCATCCAGTGGGTTTCATGCCCAAGTGGGGATTTGAACACTGGGTTTCCAGAGTCCTACTCCAACACCCAAACCACTACATATTGTACAGCACGTTAAAATACAAAACACAATTAAAGACACATAGAACCAACAGTTAAAATACAATACTATAAAGTTGTTAAAGTACACTCGTAAGAGCACATTCTTCAGAATATACAAATTTAATAGTCATAATTTAAAACTGACTGCATAGGCCTGCCACAAGAGATATGTCTTTAATGCTGTTTAAATGCTGTCAGCATTTCCAGGTGTCTGAGGGCAGTAAACGAAAAGGTACTCTATGAAACCATTTCCAGTCTAGTCCTGGCCGGTTGGAGCAAACATTTCCCAAAGGACCAGAGTGTATATGGCGGATTGCATGGGATGTAGTCCTGCATTATTGGAACAAAGAAGTAATTATTGGTAACCAGTGACTTTTGAATTCTGCCACGAAAACATAGCATGAGATGCACTGAATCCATACAGATGGATGCTGTCATTCCAGCACTGTGAGACTGCAATCTGTTCCAGGTGTCGCTGTGCCACAGAAAGATCTCCTTTTGCATAAAAGCTTGAGCTCTGTGGATGGGGCTAATCCCAGCTTGGCAATTTACTGATGTCAGAATCCTGAGTGCTAAATTCTCCACTGGAGAAGAGCCAAGAGTGTTTTATACTTGCTGCTGGCAGGGCCTTACAAGGCACTAACCCACTTCTATCTTGCTATCATGCTGGCGAGCATTGGAGCTAAAAAGCAATCTAGTTGCCTTGCCGCTCAGATTTGCAAGATGCAATTGTTTCCTCAGCAGCACCCAAGTAATTTCTACCCCTTTTGAAAGCTCTACCCAACAAAAATTCATTCTCCTCTCCATTTGAATCAAGCTAGCCTGCAGTTCCAGCACAGGGTAATAAGACTGCATTTAACTTTAGGGGTGGGAATATGACTGTTATTTTTCTTTTCAACTGAAGAAAAAGAGAAAAGCTATTCCCTCCACCTGAATAAGAATGATCCTGGACGTGGATTCCACCCTTATTTCTCTTTTCTTTTTCTTTTAATTTAAAATTGTCCCAGATTTTTTCCCCCAGAGCTTGGAAAAGTTATTTGGGCTACAACTTCCAGAATCAAGAGACAGACAGACAGAGAGAGAGATTGATTCAGGGCTTGGAAAAGGTAAAATTTCAACTACAGCTCTTAGAATTCTGGGAGTTTGTAATTCAAGAAATAACTTTTGAAATTATATCTCCAATAGTTGCATCTGTCATGAATTCTTGGAGCTGTATTCCAAAATGGGGATTACATGGCCAATAATTCTCACAAGAACTCTGGGAGTTGTAGTACAAAAAGTAACTTTCCAAGATCTTAAACTTTCTTTCTCTCCTTCTCTCCTTTTTTTTTCTTGTTCCAGCCTTTGGTTATGTTTCATTTATTTTAAAATAAAGGTATTATTTATTACTTAAATGGATAAGACAATGGGCCTTTTAGAGTGAAGGTGATCCATTTAAAAAAATCAAACAGATTTTTTTTGAAAAAAAAAATCCTAATTCTAAATAATTCAGGTGGTGTATGAGTGAAAGACTAACATGATTAAGTTCCTGTGAGTTCAAAACACAGCCGAGCACTTCAGATGCCATGATTTTAGTTAGGGATGGGTGGATTTTAGTCAGGGATGGGTGGAAAAAAACACCCTGGATTAATTTCCTGGACATCTGGTGGACACCCAAAAAGTTAATCTGGATTCTGGATTAGGTATGGATTTAGCGTCTAGCCCTGGACATAGTACAGCGTAATGTCACGGCCATTTCCCAGGGCTGGAGGCTGAGACGCCACTGTGGTCTTCTTCAGAGAACTGTAGAGGCAAATTTATTCTCAGAAGAGAATCTTTCTTCCAAGGAAGTCTGTTTAGGCTCACTGCTTTCAAACAAGCATTTCACTAAGTATACATATGGAAAAATTGTTGACCCATACCTGCTCAAAACAACTAAATGGGATTCATGGCTGGATTAAGGTATCTGGATGCTTGGAGGAGTTCCAGAAACAGCATTGGCATTTGGCATATGCCCCTACCCTTTTGGAAAGCTGTTTTCGTACTATGGGAGATTAGGGCTACATCAACACTGCAGACGTAAATGCAGTGACTCCACTTTAACTGCCATGGCTCAATGCTCTGAAATTGGGATTTGTAGTTCTCAGTCAGTGAACTCTGGTGTCATCACAAACTGCAAATCCTAGGATTTGATAAAATGGAGCTTTCTTTATGAGACTAAATGTTGGACGTACAACCTTGTAACTTTTGGGACTCATGTTTACAGTCATCAATGACTTGTGTCCTAGTTTTCACCTATCAAAAGCTGGGGGGACATGGAATCCCTAATTGTCTTAATCTCTAGGATAAAGACACAAATAAATAGCATCAACACCATTAAATGAAAGACCAGCGTTGAAGCACTCAGACATTAGCCAACCATGGTTAGTCCAGAGTAGATCCACTGTTAGCAATGGGACTTTTACCTACTTGTTGAATCACCATTCAACAATAAATTTAATGGGCCTAGTTTAGCTGGGAATGAGCAATAGAGTTCAAATCTATTCATATATTTCTGGACACAGAATGAATACGAGTGGAATGGACAATGCTAGTATAGAGTAAGAGAGATGTATACACAGTCTGGTATGTCTGCAAAGCACAAGGCAGACATTTACTGAAGCTAAGAGTAGGAGAGAATGGAGTAGGAGGGAGAACATTTAATCATATTTTTTATTTCTTTATTTAAGTCTCTATATCTTGCCCCATATCTATAGATCTCAAGATGGCATACAATAAAATCATTTCAAAGAATTTCAAAGAATTTGACATTTAAGGTAGTAAAGGTTAAGCAGTTTAGAAACACATTAAGCAATATAAGGATTTAAAACCAATTAAGAGAGCCAGCATAGTGTAGTGGTTTGGGTTTTGGACTGTGACTCTGGAGACCAGGGTTTGATTCCTTGCTTTGCCATGCAAACACACTGGGTGACTCTCTCAACCTCAGGGGAAGGCAATAATAAACATCCTCTGAACAAATCATGGGGTTTTCTTGGGCCACCCTAAGTCAGAAAGGACTTGAAGGCACACAACAACAATAACAAATCAGTTTCAAATCATGCCCATGTACCAAAGGTTTTATTAAAAACACAATGTCTTAACTTGGCTCTGAAATGAGGCCTCTGTTGGTGCCATTAGGACTCCCAAGGCAGAGCATTCCATAATAGGGGTGCCAAAGCAGAAAAACCCATCTTTCATATTCTTACATGATCCATTGTTCCCACTGGTGGGAGACAAAGAAGAGGCCCTGTTCCAGATCCTAATGATACAATGACTGAGACCCTACATCAAGGAGACAGAGTGTAATTTTATGCCTGGAGGCTTGCATCCTGTTAATAACATATACATGCTTAGGGTGAATTATTTATCATAGTGCAACAGAGGTATTCTGCTGGCTATGGTGGAAGAGGAATTTGAAATACTGCAGTGTTGCATGGCATTGCATTTGCACATTTCACATTGCAGATGTGTGTTGCATATTGTGGCTGCACACTATGGTTTCACTTTGCATCTTGCACAACAACAACCACCAGCCATTGATATGTGTTGCACATTGTTGCTGTTCTGCATGGGAGGTGCATAGTGTTGGCATGGTGTTTCCCCACATGTGGATATTTTTGCTACATTGAGGGGATATTAGACTGCAGCCATGGATGTGGCAGTTGTACAATGCGACCTCATAAGTGAATGGTAACATTTTGCAACCAAATTTACTTGTGGTTCTGCAGAATGTCTCCCAATTGACAAAGGGGTCAGGCAAGGCTACATCTTTTCACTTTATCTGTTCAACCTGTATGCAGAAAATAGTCTAAGAACATAGAAGGAGGAGTGAAGATAGGAGGAAGGAATATCAACAATCTAGATGTGTGGATGACACTATACTACTAGCAGAAAACATCACAGACCTGGAACAGCTACTAAGGAAAATCAAAGAAAAAAGTGCAAAGGCAGGCTTACTGCTGAACATAAAGAAAACAAAAATATTAACCACAGAGGATCTACACAAATTCAACCTAGACAAGGAGGAAATTGAAAAAGTAAATCAGTTCCCGTACCTTGGATCAAACAGAGATCAGAATGGAGACTGCAGTCAAGAAATCAGGAAAAGAATAGAATGGGAAAGGCAGCTATGAAGGAACTAGTAAAGATACTAAAGAGTAATGATATACAACTGAGCATAAAAGTTAGAATAGCAAAAAAACATTGTATTCCCCATCACCATGTACAGATGTGAGACAATGAAGAAGGCGGGTAAGAATAAATGAATTTGATATGTGGTGCTGGAGAAGAGTACTGAGGATACTATGGTCAGACAACCCCAAAAGATAAACAAATGGGTCCTAGAACAGATCAGGCTGGAAGTTTCCCTGGAAGCCAAGATGATTAAGATGGGAATGCCATACTTTGGCCATATTAAGAGAAGGCACAACTCATTTGAAAAGACAATAATGCTAGGAAAGGTGGAGGGATGTAGAAAGAGAGGAAGACCACATGCTAGATGGATGGACTCTATTAAGGATGTCATGAGTATGAATTTACAGGAACTAAGCAGAGCTGTGGAGAACAGGGAGTCTTAGAGATGTCTCATCCACAGGGCCATCATGAGTTGGGATTAACTCAAAGGTGGTTAGCAAAAACAGCTGCAAGTCTAATGTATATCCATGCACAATTGTACTGTGTTTATAATTTTGCCTCTGCAGTCTTGAACTGGATATGGTCATTCCATAATGGACAAAAATGTCCAAATGCATCTGTAGGGGAGTTCAGGCAGGTGTAAGATAGTAGCAGGATTCTGGCCATTATGTATCATTTCTAAACTAAGAGTTGAAACATTGAAGGTTTGGCTTCAGGAAGTATGCAAGGTTAAGCTAGCAGCAAATTATGACAACACTCTGAGTTGGATACAGTATTTCAAAGGAAGTCTGATGAGTTCATACATACATAAGCACATGCATAAAAAAGCCACTCAGAAAGAAGTTTCCAGTCCAGTTCCCTGATCAATTGTAGATTTTATTACAGGGAACCAATTTCTGTTGAGAAAGTCTTTCTTGACATTTCCAGGACTCATGTAGTCTTGCAATATAAAACTTCTTCTCTCTTAAAAGGAACAAACTACACATCAGTGTGTTAAATGAAGCACCAGCATTTGTTTTGTTTTTAAATTATAGGAGCTGGTTTGGGACTGGGAGTTTTGAAAGAAGGAAAGGGATGGATGAATGAGTCTATTTCTGGTTCATGTTAGTAGTGCATATAGTCAATTGAATGACTGTTTGGGCCAGTTCTTGCATGACTCTGAATTCTTGGTTTTTTCAGGCTTGAAAATGCATTTAACTTTGCATGCAGTTGCTCCTAAAGCACATTTATTTTACACCATTTTCTTTAACTTTTTGTTGGCTGTTTCTGAGTTGAGAACCTCTGTGCAAAATTTATAGAAATGTTGTCACCCAAGGGATTGCTGTAGTGGTCCACTATGTCAATTAGTTTGTGGCAGAAAGGTCAGAAACTGACCATAAGGCCTAAGGAAGGTAGGATTATGTGGAAAGAAAATGTCTGCTTAGCCAGAGAAAATGTGAGCTGTTAGGAATATCAAATTATGTTTCTGGGGCATTCTGGCCTGTATGTCAATCATCTCAATGTCAAATGCTCTTCAGTTCACTTCAAACACCAGTGTGAGTTGTTGGGAACAAGTACGACATGCATAATTTGGGAACATAGCTTGTTCAGTTTTGTTTACTTTTTATTACTGGCATATTCTTTTCATTGCTTAGTTCAGGCAAAGTGAGATGCATGGACTGCATATGGGCCCAAGGTATGTTCTTGTAGCCTTTGGAACCACCCTGAGGGCCAAAAAATGTTTGCATTTTTATCCTCAAATACTTTCTAGCAGTATGGGAGCATTTTAACCCATGGTTCCCCATGACATTCTTGCAAACAAGCTGATAAAATGTGGGCTAGACAAAGTAACTGTTACATGGATTTGTAATTGGTGCTCAACAATGGCTCCTTTTCAACCTGGAAAGAAATGACCAGTGGGGTGCCAGAGGGCTCTGTCTTCGGCCCAGTGCTATTCAATATATTTTCTAATGACTTGGATGACAGTATTGGAGGCATAGTTATGAAATTTGCAGACAACACCAAATTAGGAGGAGTAGCTAATACCCCAGAAGACAGGATCAAAATTCAAAATGACTTGAACAGACTAGAAAGATGGGCCAAAGCTAACAAAATGAAATTCAACACAGAGAAATGTAAGGTACTGCACTTAGAGCAGAAAAACGAAAAGCACAGATATACGATGGGGGACACCTGGCTGAATGAGACTACGTGTGAAAGGGATCTAGGAATCCAGGTGGGCCACAAGTTGAACATGAGTCAACAGTGTGATGCAGCAGCTAAAAAGGCCAATGCAATTTTAGGCTGCATCAGTAGAAGTATAGAGTCTAGATCAAGAGAAGTAATAGTGCCACTCTATTCTGCTTTGGTCAGGCCTCACCTGGAATACCGTGTCCAGTTCTGGGCACCACAATTCAAAAAGGATGTGGAGAAACTGGAGCGTGTCCAAAGGAGGGCAACTAAAATGGTGAAGGGTCTGGAAACCAAGCCCTATGAGGAAAGACTTAGGGAGCTGGGAATGTTTAGCCTGGAGAAGAGAAGGTTAAGAGGTAATATGATAGCCTTGTTTAAATATTTGGAGGGATGTCATACTGAGGAGGGAACAAGCTTGTTTTCTGCTGCTCCAGAGACTAGGACCCGAAACAATGGGTGCAAGGTGCAAGAAAAGAGATTCCACCTCAACATTAGGAGGAACTTCCTGACAGTAAGGGCGGTTCGAGAGTGGAACACACTCCCTCGGAGAGTAGTGGAGTCTCCTTCCTTGGAGGTCTTTAAGCAGAGGCTGGATGGCCATCTGTCAGGGATGCTTTTTTTATCACTTTATTAGAAATTTTTTAAAAAGACAAAGTTCGACAAAATAACACAACACATATCTACATACACAAACACAAATACAAAAGAATAACAACAACATAAACCACAAAATACACAAAAACAAATAAACACTAGAACAGTTAAAAAAACCCCCAAAACACTTAAAACACTTAACTTCCATGACTTTGGTAAGGATCCCATATTTCGTTCAGATTCTGACCTCTTAATCTAAACAATCTATATCAGGTGTTAATATTAACTATGTATCTTATACCTTATATCATATATATATATATATATATATATATATATATATATATATATATATCTTATATATATCTTAGTCTATTCTCACATTTTTGTGCATTCTATATTTCTTTTTTCCTTGTTCCCTATCTGCGGAAGGATTTTTCATCATCTATACCTTCAACTTGAAGCTCTAAAACTCCACCTAATATTCTAGTAATATAATACTCTAATTCTCCTGTTCTTATATTCTAACTCCATTGTTCTACTACCACTGTTCCAAATTACACATTATAAGATTCTTACAAATTATTGTATTATTTTTCTCATTCTTCATTAAAATATAGTATAAGATCTCTTTGATCTCTAATAGTATTCTTCTAAGCGTTTGCCCAATCCGCATCCCTGTATAATTCAACTTCTTGTGTTTATGAACTATCTGTCCCTGCTAATACCCATATGATAATTTAAGCAATTTGGAACTGAGTCGAGCATCCTATCTTTTCTTTCTCATACGTATACCACGAGTTCCAAATTCTATGGAACTCCTGAAGAGATTAATTTCTCTAATTCATAGGTTTCATAAATTTTAATTCTCCACTCTTCCGTCTTTGGTGTCTCACTTTTTCTCCAGTATTTGGCGAAAAGAATTCTTGCTGTGGTAATTAAAAGAAAGAGAAGGTATTCTTTTTCTTTTCCAATTTCGCCGCCCCCCCCCCCAAATATTTAATAGGTATGCTTTCGGATCTAATCCTATATCTATTTTAACTATTTCCATAATTTCTTTGTTAATTATATTCCAATATTTTTGAGAAACCTTGCACTTCCACCAAACATGAAAATAAAATCCTATTTCTTCACCACATTTCCAGCAAGTAGGATTGTATCCTTTATACAATTTCGCTAACATGTAGGGAGTGAGGTACCATCTACTCATGAGTTTATAAGCATTTTCTCTTTGATCAATGTTAATTGCCCATTTTTTAAATATTTTCCCAACTTCTTGTCCACTCATCTAAATTCACATTTTGGTTTAAATATTTTGCCCAATTTACCATATATGTTTTGACTGTATTTTCTTCGTTTCCCAATTTCTTATTAAATTATAATATTTTGAAATAATCTTTTTATTTTCTCCAAATAACACTCTCTCAAAGTTTTTATCTGCCAAACCAATCCTACTTGCTTTTAGATCTGACTTGTTCATATATTTGCATATACGTAAACCAATTCATATCCCATCCCAGGTCTTTCAGTTCCTCCCTTGTTTTAAACCTAATTTCGTTACCATCACCCTCAATTAAATCCTTATATTTAAGCCATTTAACATCTTTATAAACATTTTTCATCAATACAGATTCTGCGGGGGATGCCCAAAGTGGTACTTTTGTACACCACTTTGCCTTATATTTTAACCAAATTCTTAAACACGACTTGCGAATATGGTGGTCTTTAAACCTTGCATCACCCTCATATTTGTCATAAAACAAATATGAATGGAACCCATATAATAAGTCTCCTCCTTCCAACTCAAGACTCCTTTGATTTTTTAACAATAGCCAGTCCTGAAGCCAATCAAGAACACAAGCTTCATAGTACCACAAACAATTTGGTACACCTAAACCTCCTCTTTTGACTGTGTCCTGTATATCTATAGCTTTAACTCTATGCCTTTTATTTTTCCAAATAAAATTTAATATATTCTTGTTCCAAGTTTTTAAAATTTTCTCCTTGTCAATTACCGGTATGTTCTGAAAATAATATATTAATTTTGGAATAATTAACATTTTAACGAGTGCTACCCTTCCCATCCAGGATAGAGTTAATTGATCCCACTTATTCATTCTCTCTTTAATCTCTGACCAAATTTTTTGATAATTATTTTTGAAAAGATCTGAATTCTTAGTGCTAAGACATATTCCCAAATATTTAGCCTTATCTTCAGATTTGAAACCAGTTATCTCCTTTAAATTTCGTATCTCCGTCTTAGAAATATTCATGGTCATCATCACTGACTTGTTTCTATTTATTTTATAACCGGAAACTTTTCCAAATACCTGCAACAGTTCCATTACTGTCTGGATGCATTCCAATGGGTTTGCAATTGTTAAAACTAGATCGTCTGCATACGCCCGTAACTTGTAACTTTGTTTTCCTATTTCTACTCCATAGATTTCCTTACTACTTCTAATTTGAACTAACATTACCTCCAAAGTCAGAATGAACAGTAAAGGAGCCAGAGGGCATCCCTGCCGAACCCCTTTTTCGATTGCAAATTTAGTGGTCAAATCTCCGTTTATTGATATAGCTGCGTCCTGTTCAGAGTATATCTTTTTGATCCAATTTATAAAGATCCTCTCAGTGTCAATTTTTTGCAAAACCCCAATCATGAAATTCCAATTAACATTATCCAAAGCTTTCTCCGCGTCCAAGAAGATCAATGCCAATTTTTTATGTATATTCTTTTGATGCAAATCAATTATATTCAGCAAATTTCTAAAATTTTGTTTTGTCCCCCTGGACGGAAGAAAGCCGTTTTGGTCATCTTGTATCCAATTCCCTAGTATAACTTTCAGTCGATTTGCCAAAATTGATGCCAAAAGTTTGTAATCAGTATTTAACAATGATATTGGCCTATAATTATTAGGATCTAATCTGTCCTTATCTTGTTTTAATATTAGTGAAATGTTTGCGGATTTCCATGATTGGGGAATATTCCCTGAAACAATGCAATTCATAGTAGAAAGTAGGGGTTCTATTAACTCCGAAGCGAATGTTTTATAATATTCATTGGGGAAACCATCAGGTCCGGGAGATTTGGAGGATTTAGATTGTCCTATTACTTGTTCCAATTCTTTATACGTAGTGGGATGGCTAAGTTGGTCTTGTTGTTCCTTCGTAATTTTAAAGAACTTTATTTTATCCAAATAATTCATGATTTCTGTATCTGATATTGGATTTGCTTTATATAAATTACCAAAAAATTCCGTAATTTTTTTTTTAATCTGTGTTTGCTTTGAAAAAATTTCTGTACCTTTCCTAATTTTGGTAATTGTTCTTTTTGCTCTTTCCTTTCTAACCATATATGATAATAATCTCCCCGACTTATTTCCGAATTCATAATACTTTTGCTTAATAAATTTAATTTTCTTTTCCATTTGCTCCGTGGTAAAGATTGACAATTCTTTCTGTATACACTTAATTTTATCTTTAATTTCCAATGAGTTTGTGTTCTGTTTCAATTTGTCTTCTAATTCTCCCAATTCCTTAATAAGACTCTCTTCCTTTTGTCGTCTCTGCCTCTTCCACTCTACTGTTTTTTGTATGACAACCCCTCTTATTACCGCTTTATGCGCATCCCATACTAAGTGAATAGGCACCCCTTTCGCCCATGTCAGGGATGCTTTGATTGGGAGTTGCTGCATGGCAGGGGGGTTGGACTGGATGGCCCTTGTGATCTCTTCCAACTCTATGATTCTATGATTCTATGATTCTAACCATGTTTTGACCTCCTCTCAGCCCAATTTACATACCCTCCAGCTACCTGAAATTTGTAGAAATAGTCCCAATTAATCCTCTGCTGTCCCATTTTTTACCTGCTTTTAAAATGTCATGGTTTCTGTCTTTCACTTTATCCCTTTGTCCCCAGTTTACTTCATTTGCTGCAAACCGAGTTCAAAGTACAAAAGTAGCTTGTTCTCAGTTAAATCAGTAGGGGGGAGAAGAGAAGAGTGGTGTGAAATCCTGCCCCTCCCAGTAGGCTCAGGCAAAAACAAACTGCAGCACACTCTCCTAGCTTGCCTGTTCTTCCTCATTAGTAATTCTTGCAACTTCAACCACAACCTGATGTTGTTTGGCCACATGTGCCCTAATTTTTGACCGTAAAATGCTACACAGTAGGAATTTAGGTCCAGGAGAAGCTTTTTTTTTTTTTTTGGAAACATTAAATGAAAAGAAAATGATTTCTCATTTCTTGTTGTTAAGAAAGACCTCTCCTGGGCCTAAAATGGCCTGCAAGGGGAAGCTAAAAAGATGGCAAAAATGCTCCCAGTTTCCTGGGGCATATTTATTTATTTATTTATTTATTTTGCAGGGATATGTGCAATGTCTCATGTGGGGCTAATGTGGCCCCCTGTTTTTCCACAGTTGTCCACCCCTGGCTTAGGCTGCTGCCACTGCAAATCCCAGAATTCTATGAGATTTTGGGATTTATAGTGGCACCAACTTAAGCCAGAGGTGGGCAAGTGTGGAACGATAGGGGGCCACATTAGCCCCACATGAGACATTGAGGCATGGTAGTTAAAGTGGTGCCGAACTGCATTAATTCTGCAGTGTAAATGCAGCTTTAGATGCTGCTGCTGCTGCTGCTGCTGCATAGTTTTGTAAAAATTCTGTATATGGCTGGTTCAACTGCCTGACTGGGGGAGATATTGGACTTGCAAGCCAGACTCTACCTTGCACTGCATCATTAAATAAAGAGCTATTTTCAATCTACGATACACTCCATCCTTGAATCCCAAAAGGGCAGTTTTCCTCAACAAGGAATATTTTTTGTATCACTTGCTTGTTCCCGGTATTCCAAATTTATTCCTGTTATTGTATTTTATTTGTTTGCATTTTTACCTTGATCATATTGAATTATATTGAATTGTGATGGCTTCCAGCTTTTAGCAATAAACAAACTTACAACAAATAGAGCAAGTGCAAACATTGGCTGCATCTGCATGGCAGAAATAATCTGGCTGACACCACTTGAACTGCCATGGCTCAATGCTATGGAATTCTAGGAACTGTAAAGAGAGCTCCAGTGCCACAACAGATGACAGTTCCCAGGATTCCATAGCATTGAGCCATGGCAATTAAAGTGGTGTCAACCCAGATTATTTTTGCTGTGCAGATGCAGCCTAAGTCGGTTCACTTTAAAATGTGGATCAAAATTGTTTTGATCCAGGGCTCCAGGAGATTCTTCTTTTTCTCATCAAAGCTCTGATCCAGCTGTCTCCCTCCACAAGGAGTTCAATACAGTACACTGTTGGAGTATATAAACAGAGGATAAATATGCATTTGGGATGGAGGAGGATTATAGCCACTTTATTTCATTTAATTTCATTTTTTTAAAGGGGGGAGGCATAACCTGTGGCCAAACTCAATTTGCTTTGTCATATGCTTAGTGTTTGGGATATATGTGTGTGTGTGTGTGTGTGTGTGTGTGTGTATATATATATATATATATATATATATGAAAGCAAAGTGAAAAACCTGTTGGAGAGGATAGCGTATTTGTTAGAGTGTTGTGCAGCAGCAGCAGATGGGCAGCAAAGATAGACCTCTAAAGCTGCTGCCACATTGAAGAAATAAAGCAGTTTTGGACCACTTTAACTGCCATTACTCAATGCTATGGCATTCTACGGTTTATAGTTTTGTAAAATATTTAGCCTTCCTGTCAGATTGCTTTGGTGTCCTGCCAAACTATATAAATCCTAGAATTCCATAGCACTGAGCCATGGAAGTTAAAGTGGTCTCAAACTGCTTTATTATTTCTGCAGTGTGGAAGCAGCCTCAGGTTGCATTGACGTCTTTGTCTGATGAAGAAGCAAGTGGAGCTTGGAAAGCTTGTGACATATACTTTGGTTGACCCGATAAGGGTATCGGCTGTTTTGTGGATGTTGGCTGTTTTGTGTTATTGTACTTTGCTGTATGGCCAACACAACTATCCTGGGAAATGTTTTGTGGTATCAAACTGTTATAATAGTGTAGCATGGATATACATATGGCAGACAAAGGATTTCACTTTCTATTCCCAATGTTGTTTGGCACATAGACTGGAAAAATACTATTAGGAAAAGGATCAAAATACCTCCTCATCTCCCTCATATGGAAAAATATATTTTTAAAAAATCTTTTTTCCTGGATAATTGTTGTTTGTTGTTGTGTGCTTTCAAGTAGTTTCCAACTTATGGTGACCCTATCACTATGAAAGCTATATTATTAAAATTTGCAAGATAATGTGTAGTTTGTTCCTACTTCGATATGAACCTTCTGCACTGTAATGTAACATCCAATTTGACCTCGTGGAGCTCTTTTACCATTTGAGTGTTGATTTTCATTTTTTTAACCATTATCAAAACCTCTCAGCACTTCACAAGTTTGTTAAATTATTACACTTCTTCAGAACAGTCAGTTATCTGGAAGAGAAAGATTAATATTTGACTTTGCCTAAGGTCATTCTGAGCAAAACCAGTGCATTTTAATATTGCTTCCACCCACATTCCTTGGTTTTAAAATTTCTTGGCCTCAATATTTGCTTCCCACCTTTAACGGCAAAGAATTTGTTGTCCTTGTAAACAATGAATAAGCCCAGTTTTAAGGCGATTTTTGAAGTAGCAGGTTGATAGCTCTATCTTGTTTTCTATACTGTTCACCCATTTTAGGTTCTTATTCTTTTGTAATTTTTAAAAGTTTGCATGGAAATGTATATACATTTTGTATACATTTTTGTACATGCAAAAATTTATATGTGTCTCTAGTATTCCTTGATCCTCTAACATAAAATGTTTTTTGCAAGCAGTTTCCACAATTTCATGCTGGGAAGGGTAAGCCTTCCTTAATGGACATATTGCACACATTCTGTACATTGTGTACACATTGTTTTGAACTGAGATCTGTACTGTGACTGTCAAAGAAGTGAAAAAGGAGTTAAAATCTCATCCTGAATAATAACAATCCAATGCAAATGAATTGGAGAGGCGTGATCTAGTTTATATTGTAGGGCAAGCCAATATCCTCTTAATCCCTTTTCCAGAGACTGATTCTTTTGGATGCAAAGGGTCTAGGCTTCCGTCCCTGGCATTCCTAGAACAAAGAGACCATTCACACTGAACAGTATCCTACAGAATTCTGGGATATGAAGTTTGAGGAGAGACCATACCCTTGAACATGTCACAGATTAAAATTTGGATACACATGCCCAAGCAATATCTATGTGTAGTCAAGTAGGTGAAAATTTTTACTGATGAAGAACACACCAGGTAGGAGAGGTTGCAGCAGTTTGGTTTTGCCTGAGCCTACTGGTGGAGGGCAAGATTCCACTCCTGTTCTCTCTACCATGCTAAGTAAATTGAATGGAAACTACTATTGCAGTTTGAACTCAGGTTGCAGCCCATGAAGTAAACTGACAAGAAATGAGGAGGAAGAGAGAGAAACTGGGACATTTTAAAAGCAGCCAGAAAAGAGGGATGACAGAGGATTATTTGGGATTGCCCTCACCAAATCAGGGGGGTATGAGCATGCTACGTTAGGCATCAACCATATTTGCTCAGAATAGGTCCTTCCAATAAAAAAACAAATGAACATACCCAAGTCTAACAAAGTAGAGTGCAGGCACACTCACCCACCCACATGCCTGTACACATGCACACTTTTAACAGCAGTGCTCTCGCTCTGAACCCTAAATATTTGGGAACCCAAAATAAGCCATTCTTCTGAAGGTGAAGGTGCCCCAGAATGGAGTATCTAGTCTAAAAAAGAAGGCACTTCTTTAGGCATCTTGGTTCCAAAATATTTGAGGACTTAAAAGGTCCCAGTCAGCATTTGAAACTGGGATTTGCAGATTGTTAATTAGCAGTCCAAAGCTATATGCGTGGGCTGAAGGTCCTGGCCCAAACCAGTTCTCATTTATTGCTTGGCTGCTACATCTTGGATCATATGTGCTAAACCAGGGACTGGCAACCTACGGCCTGGGGGCTGGTTAAGGCCCCGGGCCCCGGACTTACCGGCCCAGGCCAAAGGCTGCCGCCGTCGCCGCCGCTGCGCGCCGCCGTCGGGGTGCGTTTTCGGCCACGCTCGCTGCGATTGCCATTTTGGAAGTCAAAATGGCGGTCGCGACGCGTTTGCGCATGCACAGTACTCTTGCACATGCACAAACGCGTCGCAGCCACGATTTGGACTTCAAAAATGGTGGCCGCGACATGCACCGTGGTGGCTGCGGCTGCGTGCGCTCCGGCGGCAGGCTGCGGTAGCGTGCGCAGGGGGTGTGCATGGCGGAGGAGGGTGCGCGCGCACGCGAGCACGTGCGCCGCCATTCCCCCCTCCTCGGCCCAGCCGAGACCTGGGCTATTGGAGACCGGCCCAGGTCTAAAAAATGTTGCCTGTCCCTGTGCTAAACAGCCGAATATAACTCAATCCAGCCAGGGTTGGCACCAGCACATAGCATTCTTGGGCAAATCACCAATCCTTGGAAGGGTCATTTCTAGTGTTGTTTGGCTTGGTATGAACCACTATCTGCACTCACTAGTTCCCCCATTTCATCTCCAACGATACAGTGTCATATCCATGTACTGCATTATGGGGGAATGAAAATATCAGAGCCAGGGAGGCCTGTTGTATGGAACCTGGACATCACTCCCCCCCCTAATATTTCCCAGATGAAAACTGAGATGTGTGTGGCCATGCAATATCAGAGTGTGTCAAGATGACAAAAGTTATTCATAGGGAAGAACACACAGGCTAATAGATGTTGCAGCATATCGGATTTGCTGGAATCAACTGGGAAGGGTAGGATTATCCCTCTTCATCTTTTTTCCTCCCTGCTGTGTGAACTGAGTGCAAACAAGTTTTGCAAATGGAACTTTTAGTTTGCAGGAACTGAAGTAAGGTGAGGACAAAGGGGGAAAGGGGGAGGAGGCGAGGGAAAGTGGGACATTTTAAAAGCATCAGAAAAAGTGGCATGGCAGAAGATTAATTGAGATTGTCCCTGCTAAACTGAGCCAGTTGGAGAGTATGCTGTCCACATTGTAGTAAAACTGCCCAACAGTGCTATTACAGGGCAGGGTTACTATTTGCAGCAGGCATATTATGTGTTGGTACCCTTTCCTAGGAAATTACTCTTCTTCAAGCATGTGTAACCATGGTGGGTCTGTGGGCCATTTTTTCTTCCCTATGTCCTACCAGGGGTCATGTGGACTGACAAAATTCTCCTCAAAGAATCAAGTGAGAATTTTTGTCCAGAGCCACTCAAACCAGTACACCACCCTGGCTCAGAGTATGTGTACGTGTAGTTTCCATCAGTATATTTGCATTTTCCTGATCACTCTAAATTACTGGGATATTCATATGAGCAATGCTGAACACGCACACACCATACCCCCCCCCCCAACAAAGCAGCAATACAATCTTGATTTGACTATATGTATAATTGCATGGGATGTGGTGGCTCAAGTGTTTAAGACACTGACATGGTTGATTGCAAGATCAGCAGGTTGGCAGTTCGAGGCCCAGGTGCCGCATGTTGGGGTGAGCTCCCATCACTAGTCCCAAGTTCTGACAACCTAGCAGTTCAAAAGCATGCAAATGCAAGTAGATAAATAAGTACTACTTCTCAGTGGGAAGGTAAACAAAGTTCTGTGCAGTCATGCTGGGCACATGATCACAGAGTAGTCTCTGACAACACTGGCTCTTTGGCTTAGTAATGGAGATGAGCATTTTGTCCAATGTGGAATATCTGTAAAATGATTACTTATAACCTGGAAGGCACCATATAAACATTGAGTCCAGGCTATCTGAGTCTGCCCAACTTTTGAGACCTTGCAGGAGGGACATTTGATGAGGATGCAGGAGAAGGCCTTCTTAGTGCCTGCTCCCAAGGATAGGAATTCCCTGCCAAGGAGGCTAGGCTGGCTGGCTCTTTTTTGTCCTCTCACCAACATGGAAAGACTTAAACAAATAATAATAATTGGGGCTTTGACAATTTGCTAGCTGTTAGGAAGAGACATTTAATGGATTTTTTTTTAAAAAACCCCTCTTTTAAATGTTTTTAAATGCAACTTTTAATATTGTCATTTTTATCTGTTTCAGTTGTTTAATCATGTTTTACCCTTATAATTTTTCCACCTGTCTTCATGCCTATTTACCTGTTTTAATCTTTTTCTGAGCTAATATGAGTCCTGCCAGAATTGTAGGATAAAAATAAAACAAACAAATAAACCAACAAGTAGATATACAAGTAAGTAAGTCTGATTTAGTAAATAACATAAGTATGTTCCTCTTCCATATAGCCAGAGGATCAAACAATCAATGTCTTTGAAACTACCTTTGATCTCTGTAATCCAGACAATCTTTTCAGAATGACTGGAGATATGTTCATAACTGAAGGCCACCTCACATCATTAATATTTCTTCCCAGGACCACAGGAGAATGACACATTTTTAGAAAGTGCATTATGTGGGGGATGTCAAGAAAAGGAAAAGCATAACCGTGGGCAATAAGTCAGCCAAGCTATCTCAGTGCCCAATTAATAAAAGATCCAGTGGGTAGCATTTCAGCCACCTTGTGTTGCCAATTAAATTGGTATTTCTGAGTCTCCTTCCAGGTACTGTCCTTTGCATTTGCAACTGGTAGCTCAGCGTGCTCTCCTTCTGAGAAACTGATTAGAAATATTCTACAGTAGCTGCTGGATGGTTTTACCTAGAGAGTCTGAGTGGCAGAACCATCTCGATAGCATGGATGCAAAACCCAGAGGCACAGATTCAAACTATGACATGCTGAGCAAAGAATAGGGATGGTTTTCCCTCCACACTTCCATATTGCCCCCTCTAAGCAGAATAAGCCAAGCAAGCTGCACTGTCAGACAGAATACACACGAAGCATGGATTTAGGATACTATCTTTTCCACTCAGAGATTGTGAAAAGCTGCTTTAGGCTACAACTCCCAGGACCCTCCTCAGCCAACATGGTTGGTGGCAGTTGTAGTTCAAGAAATGTGACCTTTTCCAAACTCTATTAACAGGAGAAAACAACAATTTAATGGAGGTTGATTTTGTTTTCCAAAAAAATGAATTGAGGAGCTTTGAATACAACATTTATGTTACTTCCAGTATTGACCCTAGGCTATTTGGGGCTTTCAGGAAGGAGAAGGAGAAGAGAAAAGAGGAAGAGAGAGAAGTCATAATTCTTATCATCGTCCTGATCTTGATCGTCCTCAGCAATAGCACCAACTATGGCAGAAATCTTTTGGTCCCTGGACACTTTCATTCTTCTCAATGCTGCTTCATGCTAGCATAATTCCAACTACCTTTGATATCAACCATTAAAATGTAGACATGTGTAAACTTGTTGCTGAAAAGAGCCACAATGTTACTAGATGGCACCAAGTAGTGGTGGGGCCTAAATGTAAGGATACCTTACGGTGGAGGTGTCCCAGAAATGGTTCAATTCTCCCTTTGAAAATGCCACTTGCCCCCTTTGTTGCTGCTGTGCCCCACTGTTGCCCTCACCTTCATTGCCAGCCTACTCTGTGCCTGTATTGATAGGGATAGTCCTAGGACCTTATCCCACGCTGCTCTCAAAAGTGGCAAGAAAGCGATATGAGCATCATTCCAGTACTATAGCACTAGTATAAATATGGCGCTAGCGCTATAATAGCGCTATGGATCACCTCACGCTATTGCAATGCCCGCTGAAACCGACATTCAAAAGAATGCGAATGATGCTGCATTCCGAGCGGTTTCTTGCTGGATTCTGAGCGACGTCGTGTAATCACACGGAAAACTATAGCGCTATAGCGCCTGATTCTTAGAGGATTCTGAGCGACGTTGTGGGATCACGCGGAAAACTATAGCGCTATAGCGCCTGATTCTTAGTGGATTCTTGCTGCTTTTGGCCCCGTGGGATAAGGTCCCTAGTTACTCCTCTGCCATCCTGCTTTTTCAAGTGCTTTTAAAATGTCCCAGTTTCTCTCTCCACTTCCCACTTTCTTCCTCTTTATCCTCAGATTGCTTCAAACTGAGTTCAAAGGGGAGAGGGAGAGGAGAAGACAAGGCAGAATCTTAGCCCTTATCAATTGGCTCAGGCAAAAGCAAACTGCTGCAGCCTCTCCTAGCTTGTCTGTTCTTTCTCATTCGTAACTTTTGCCGTCTTGACCATATTCTGATATTGCTAGACTTCACGTATTTCATCTGTGAAATTTTGGAGGGTATGCAATATTTATATACATTTTGGGGCTCTTGTTGGATTCTGTCTAGTTAATTTGATGCCAAATTGGTACCAAGAAAAACAACAACACATCCTCCAAATCCAGCTTCAAAAGCTACTACATCCAGACTTTGGTGTGAATTGTAACCATCATATCTCTGAAAACCATAGATCCTGCCCAAGTATATTACCCAGAGAATATAACTCTGGGTGAAAGACTGTCAGATGGCAGTCCTCTCTACATGAAGGTGTCCAGGTCCAGATCATCCATGGTTCAACTGGAGCGATTGCTCCAGGACACTCATAGGCTAGGAACCAATTGCTGAAGAAAAACAAAAGAATAGCTGGCTTCTTTTAATTCTGCCTAATCACTTCCTGAATCTCCCAGTTTTTCTGTTATCATCTGTAGTACTTTGTGTGTTACTCAGGTAATTGAGTAAAACTGTAGAGGACCAGTCCCTTGGTCTCACTGAAGTTACAGAAATGAAAATGGGCACAGACATGAATACTTTGATGCTATTCTCTGTTACATTCTCTGTTTCATTTATTGAATTAGCTTCTATGTCATCACTCCCAGAAGAGTTCATATAAGTAAAGAAAGAGGCCCCTATTTTTGGAATAGCTCCCATGCCCCAAATATTTTAATCTGGCTTTGAAGGTATCCTCTGTTTGAAGAACTGTGCAGTCCAAGTCTAGTTTAAAGAACGTCAGGGAGGAAAGGGCAGGGTTGAAGATTTCAGTCAACAATTACCACCTGTCATATACCAAAGGCATCAGATCCCATCTGATCTTGGAAGCTAAGCAGCATCAGCCCTGGTTAATGCTTGTATGGGAATCTGCCAATGAATACCAGGTGCTGTATGCTATATTTCAGAGGAAGGAACTGGCAAAGCCACCTTTGAGGATCCCTTACCAAGAAAACCCTATGAGCTTCATGGAAATCCGTAAGTCAACAGGTGACTTGAAGGGACATATACACACACACCAGAGTAAACAGCAGCCACAAAGGTCTCCTGGTCATTGGTTTCCCCAGTAGGGTGGAATGTAGTGCATTTCCACTGAAATTACAATTATTTTCAGAGTTGCATCAGTACATATCAGTTAACACCTGCAACATTAATACAAATCTACTTTCCATTTTGTCCTCTTGTTTGGTGATGCATTACCTTGTAGAGGAGGAGAAGCTGTGTGAGCAACTATCCTACCATTTCACTCTTTTATCAGTCCAGCAGGTTTCACATTTGTATAATCAAGAAATGTTACCATACGAATATGCAAGAAACTTTTAGAAGCAAATCAGGAAGTGTCCAGATACAAATAACTTAAACCAGGGGTAGGCAACCTAAGGCCCGGGGGCTGGATGCGGCCCCCCCAAGGCCTTTGGATCGGCCCCAGGCCAGTCCTGCCGCCGCCGCCCCCCGCCATGATGATATTGATTATTGTTGTTATTACTTGTTCTTGGGGTTTTCTTGGCAAAATCTTCACAGGGGTTTTGCCATAGCTTTTCTGGGGCTGAGACAGTGTGCATGCATTTTTTTTATTTTTTTTTTAATTTTAAATTTAAATTTAAATTTAAATTTATTTATTTTTGGTGCTTCGGCCCCCCAATTGTCTGAGGGATAGCAACCCGGCCCCCGGCTCAAAAAGGTTACCTACCCCTGACATAAACCAAGAGTTCTTAATCTTGGGCCCTTTGGGTGTTTTTTACTACAGCTCTCAGATAGTCTCTGACCACTGCTGTTCTGGCTGAGGCTTGTGGGTGCTGAAGTCCAAAATAGCTGGAGAATCAACCACTTAGAGCAGGGGTCGGCAACCTACGGCCCGCAGGCTGGTTCTGGCCCAGGACGCCGGACTTACCGGCCCAGGCGGACCCCTGCCGCCGCCGCCGCAGCGCTCCGTGGCCTGTTTTGGTTGGCGCATGACTGAGCATGCCGCGGCCAGCATTTTGGTCTCCAAAATGGCGGCTGCGACGCGTTTGCACATGTGCAGGGTTTGCGCATGCGCAAATGCGTCGCGGCTGCCATTTTGATAAACAAAATGCCGACCGAGGTGCGCTCGGTCGCGTGCTGACCAAAACCTCTGCCACCACCTCCGCCTCACTCCGCCCCCTCCGCCTCCGCCACCGTCTCCCTTCGCCCCCCGCCTCCGCCTCTGCCACCGCCACCGCCTCCCTCCACTGTCTCCGCCTCCCTCCGCCGCCTCCGCCTCTGCCACCGCCACCGCCTCCCTCCTCCGGCTCCGGCTTTCTGGCTCCGCCGCTGCCTCTGGCTCCACCGCCAAAATGCCGGCCACGTCGCGCGCTGTCGCTTGCTGACGAAAGCGAGCGGCGGCGGCGGCAGAGGCGGAGGCGGAGGCAGTGGAGGAGGCGGAGCCGGAGGCAGCGGTGGCGGCGGCAGCGGCGGTGGCGGCGGCAGGGGTCCGCCTGGGCCGGTAAGTCCTCACGTACCCTCCACCGACGCGCGGTGCCGCCGCCTCCATGCCATACATGCCGCCGCCTCCATGCCATGCGCGCACACCCCCCCCCCCTTGGCCCAGCCGAGACCTGGACTACGGGAGACCGGCCCAGGTCTCCAAAAGGTTGCCGGTCCCTGACTTAGAGGATATTTACAGTTTGATACTACTTAAACTGTTATGGTTGCATCCTTGGGATGTGGAGTTTGGTGATGTGCTTAGGATTCTTAGTTGTATTGATCATGTCCACTCCCTAGAGTTTTCCACCACAGAATTCTAAGTACTATATATCCCAGGATTCTGTAGAATGAATCCTTGATTATTAGGGTGGCCAGAGTCCTATAATGGTATACAGTAAATAAAATCTTAGGGGGGTTGCAGACTGCCAGAAATAGTGCAAATTGAGTCCACTTTTAGGGTTAGGGTTAGGATTAGGGAATCATGGGAACTGTATTTTATTGTGGCACCAGAGCTCTCTGACAGAGAAGGATCAATGTCTCAGAAAAAAACCAATTCCCATGATTCCCTAGCACTAACCCTAACCCTAAAAGTGGACTCAATTTGCACTATTTCTGGCAGTCTGCAACCCTCCTTAGTCTAAACTAAATGTGACCTTTTCTGCAGTTATCACACTCAAACAATGAATATTTATACTAGAATATTACACTATGATAGAACATTATGCCAGAATATTTTATATATTATACTATTATACTATAATATTATAATTATATTATATTATACTATTATACAAGCACATTATGCTATTTTATATATTAAAATATTATACTAGCATATTTTATTTTTTTATTATAATAGCTTATACAGCTTACATGCTTAACAATATTCAAACCAAAACTGATAAGCAGAAACATATTTTTCTTTTATATACTCCCATTTCATTGACCGTCTATGTGGAATATTTTATATATTTCATATATTTTTCCATATGACATTAGTCCATATCACAACAGTTTCATTCACATTAAAATTTTTCAAACAAGGCAAGATCTTTTCCACTGTTTGCTAAAAGTCATCACAACAAACAAAGGCCCTAGCCCTTTTGAAAATGTGGTCAGAGCTCATGTAATGCAGACTAATATATCAGCTTTCATTCTGGTACTTCAAAGGACTAATAGAAAAATAGAATCTTAGAGCTGAAAAGAACCACAGGCACCAACTGTCTAAACCACTGCCATACAGGAACATAGAACTAAAGGACTCCTGAAGGATGCCCATCAAACCTCTGCTTAAAGACCTCCAAAGTAGGAGAGTCCAGCAACCTCTGAAGCAGTCCATTCCATTGCTGAACAGCTCTTCAAGTGAAGACATTCTGGTATTATTATTTATTTTTTCTGTAATTTGAATCCAGTGGTTCATGTTCTCGTTTGAAGCAGCAGAAAACAAACCCACTCTTTCTTCTACATGACATCTCTTCAGATATTTAAAGATAGCTATCATGTTACCTCTTAGCTTTCTCTTCTCCAGCCTAAACATTTCTAGCTGACTAACTTGTTTCTTACATGGCTTGGGTTCCAGATCTCTTATCATCTCTGTCATCCTTCTCTGGACATTTTCCAGTTTGTCAATGTCTGTGGTGGCCAGAACTGGACACAGTATTCCAGGTGAGGCCTGACCAAAGCAGAATAGAGTGGCACTTCTACTTCCCTTAATCTGGACACCATACTTTTATCTGATGCAGCCCAGAATTGCATTGATTTCTTTGCCTGCTCTGATTCATGCTGTTGACTCTTGTGTAGATTGTGCTCTACTAAGACAATTACTGGTAGATCCTTTTCACATGTACTCCTTTCATGTCACCCATCCTATATATATGCATTTCATTGTTCCTGCCTAGATGTAGTACCTTATATTTATCCCTAATTAAATTCATTTTGTTAGTCTTGTATGGTAACATTTCTTGATTACACTCTGTCAAGGTAATCTTGAATTCTGATTCCTTTTCTCTGGGGTATTAGCTACCCCTTCTAATTTGGTGTCATCTGCAAATTTGATAAGCATGTGATGTAGTGGTTTGAGGGTTGGACTATGGCTCTGGAGACCAGGGTTTGATTCCCCGCTCAACCATGAAACCCATAGGTTGACCTTCGGCAAGTGACATGCTCTCAGCCTTAGGGTAAGTTAATGACACACCTCCGCTGAACAACTCTTGCCAAGAAAACCCCATTATAGGTTTTGCCTTAGGTCGCCATAAGTTGTAAATTACTTGAAGGTACACAACAACCACAACCCTCTATTCCACTAGCATCACACTGCTTTCTCTTTCACTCATATGACTTTCTCTCTCCATTTCTGCTCCTTCAGCTACTGTGCAATACACTACTTATTTCTTGTATCTAAGAGAACCATCCCTTTATCTGTCCTTTCAACTCAGCTTCCTAGGACTATGCCCACAAGACATAGTTTTTATTCCTTTTGGATAGTTCTCTTGACCTAAATCCTATTGAATTAATGTTACTTATATAAGTATTGATTTACCAAGTTCTCCCTGCTTCAATAAATCTGTTTGGACTAAGAATTAGATTTAGGTTCTCCCCCCCCCCCCCGAAGGACCTGCTGAATGATGGAGGACTCACAACAGTTGTAGGAATGGAACTGACGTCTCTCCTTGACCTATACATATGAAACAACTTTTATCCATATATCTCAGCCTTCAGAGAACATATTATATTGCACCTTGTTTTACATCTTTCCTGTCTCCCTCAAACAGGCATAGACTGAACTCTTTTTTGAATCCTGAAATGTCAAACTGAGCACTGGATGTGTATACCACTTTGCATTCTGACACCTGAACATGCAATGGAAATATCACAATGCAAAAAAATAGATGTCATTATAAACAAAAGGCCAAATAACTGATGCAGACCAAAGATTTCATTCTGCTTGATATATAATGGATATAGGTGACCTCTGAAATGGGTATACAATGGAATACTGATGGTTGGAAGGAGAACTGTTATATGATGAATGAGTGGGATCTTCAATGAAAAGTTCCCATGGGAAGGGTTCTTGTTTAATTTTCTCTGCCAGGTTACTCCATTCCATTCCGTCCCATTGCAATAGTAATAGTAATAGCATTGACATGTCTATACTGCTTCATACTGAACTAAGCAGTCTCTAAGCGATTTACAGCATGTAAACCAATTGTTCCCAACAAGCTGGGTACTAATTTTACTGACCTACAGAAGGATGGTAGGCTGAGGGGTGTCTGCATGCTGCACCGGGAGGGTGTCCTTATGTCCTCCAGGCTGGCTCTTTGGGCTGGTCTGTAATGCCCTTGAGTCTGCTAGCGGTGGATTGGGGCCATGGCAACCCCACGCTGCAGCCCCAATCCTTCCTTTTGCCACCCCTAAAAGAGTGGCAAAATGCCACTCCTTTTAGAGGTGGCAAAAGGCTGCCCTAAGAGCTGGCACTGCGACTCTTCCACACCCTTTTGGCACAGCGTGTCTGCATGCTGCACCGGGAGGGTGTCCTTATGGCGCACGCCATGCAAATGGGCGTGTGGCATCAGGACAGCATTGGGCTGGGATTGGGGCGGCTGGCGTGCAGCTGCTCTACCCCAACTCCACCTCCAGGCTGGCTCTTTGGGCTGGTCTGTAATGCCCTTGAGTCAACCCTGGAGCCCTCAGGGTTGAACTCACAACGTTGTGGCTGCAGTACTGGTATTTAACCACACTGCTACTAGGGCTCCTTATTGTACCTACCACAACAGTCACACTCCATAAACTAAGGGGCTATGCAGACCGGCCCAAAGGACTGGCCTGGGGGTGGAGTTGGGGTGGAGCAGCTGCATGCCGGCTGCCCCAACCCCAGCCCGATGCCCTCCTGACGCCGTGCACACTTACACATAGCACACAGTGTCAGGACACTCTCCTGGCACAGCATGCAGACACGCTGCATTGAAAGGTTATGGAAGAGCCGTGGCGCTGGCTCTTAGGGCAGCTTTTTGCTGCCCCTAAAAGGAGCAGAATTTTGCCGCTGTTTTAGGGGCGGCAAAAGGAAGGATTGGGTCTGCTAGGTGGGGTTGCTGTGGCCCCGATCCGCTGCTTCCTGGGGCGGCTCTCTGCTGCTCCAAATGGGCTGTCTGCATCGGCCCTAAGACTCCATGCATGACCATTTCTTATTGGCTGGAACCTTGTAGCAAACTCCAGAGCTCTCGTAATTTCTGACAATGAAGGAGTGGTTGGAACACTTGGCTATCCTGTTGAGCAACAGGAAATTTTGACCAACCTGGACTAACATCCAGACCAAGTCCTTTCTCTTCTGCCAGTTCTTGACTCCCCACTCTGCTTTTACTATTTAAGGTTTATTGCTGGCTCTTAGGGGTTATTCAGATGGTGTAAATAATCCAGGTGGAATCTGTGTTGAATCTTTCTTGTTCACATGGATTTCGAATGAATCCAATTAAAATTTTGGAGGAGGTTGACTTAACCTGGGATAATTGATGTCAAGTTTTTTCTGAGTTTTTCTAAAAGATTCAGATTCTCAGTTGTGTGAATAACCAGGGTGAATAGACCCAGGATTTGGACATGTTTTGAATACATTCACATCATTAACTGCATCTTCATTCGAGTGCTGACATGTGTGCACAACCAAACTCACAGAGATGCACACAGAGGAAGTTCCATAGTGTGAACAACAAACCCAGAATGCATGAGTGAGATTATTTGCATAGCTGCACTAAAAACAACAATGTGTGAATGATCCCGTAACTCCCAAATCCTTTAAGGTTTTGAAGTTTTGAAACTTTCTTGGTTGATGATGGTTGTGACAGTTTTTCAAACTGTCCTCAGCTCATTTGTTAGTTGGGCAATATATATACAAAAAAATCACTCAGTACACTCTATATATGTGCACAAGTTGTGTCTCTGTACTGGGGTGTATAGAGAGATTTAAACTCTGTTTTGTTTTCCCCCCTCTTCCTATAGGGCAATGCAAGAAGTCAGTCTGCGGTTTCATTTTATCATAAATTTCCTCATTTTCTTAGTATCACAAGCATCACAAATCATTATGGAAACTGATTTTGCAATTATGCAGCAAGTATTCTCTTATTAACAGAAGCTTGTTTTTTTTGGTTCGGTGGGCTGTAATTCAAAAGCAACTAATCTCATACTGAAAACCTCTGGGATTTGACTGAAATGTTCATTTAATTAACTCCAAGCAGTTTGATTCTTAGAGTAGTTGATTAAATTACTTTGATTCATTTGAAACCAGCAGTGTCTGTCCAGAGAAAAGAATGCCGCTCAAGAAGTAGAGTTATGCTCATCATAAATAATATTCAGCAACTGTTGTAAGCTTTTCATCTCCACAGACTATGGCTTCCCATTTGGAAATTTCTACACTCTTCAGTGGATGTGTAAAACAGTGTAGTCACCAAGGGTGAAAATCATGCAGCCCTCTGGATATTGTTGAATTCAAAATCCCAGTAGCTCTAACCAGCAAAGCCACGAGTGAGGAATGCTGGGAGTTGAAGTCCAACAATTTCATACCCTCCAGCATTTTACAGATGAAAATTAGAACACATATGGCCAAGCAGCATCAGAGTGTGATCAAGATGGTAAAAGTTATTAATGAGGAAGAATATGCAAGGCAGTAGAGGCTGCAGCAGTTTGCATTTGCTTGAGCTTACAGAGAAGGTCTCGTCCTCTCCTCTCCCCCTGCTGAGTTACCTGAGTGCAAACTATATTTGCATTTTGAACTCAGTTTACAGCTGTTAAATTAAACTGAGGACAAAGGGGGAAGTGGAAAAAGAAAGAAAAGTTGGGATATTTTAAAAGGAGGTGAAAAAGTGGGGCAGCAGAAGTTTAATTGTGACAGTCTCTGCCAAAACAGGACAATTAGAGGGTATGCAATTTCTAGAAACCTGCATGCATCCCATCTTTGGCCTGATTTGATACTGTGTTTATCATATTCATTTCAAGAAATTATGCTCATTGTTTTACACATTCTAATTCTGATGTCTTCTTCTTCCCCTTTAATATCCAACCAACCACCATCCAACCAAGCAATGAAAGACTGTCAAAAACTCTGAAACCACAGAACAGCTAAGCCAGTTGTAGCCAGAGAGGAAACAACACCTTTTCTTGCCCAGTTTCATTGTGACATCACAACAGGACACAGTGGATCATGCACTGACTGTGACAAGTTAGGGGCTGAGCCAGACAGGCTGGGATAACATGGGCTCAGAGGTTCAAATCTCTGCTTAGCCATGGAAACCTGCTACATGCACGCACGCACACACATACAAACACATACATGTACAACACAATGAGGATTTCAGCTAGGTTCAGAGGGAAAAGAAAAATTCAAAGAAGGTAGCGGATAACATCAATGTTCTTTAAGAAATAGTAATCACAGTGTGGGAGTCCACATGGTGCAGTGGTTTCAGTGTTGGATTATGACTTTGAAGACCAGGGTATGAATTGGCCATAGAAATCCATTTTAAATATTTAAATATGGCTATGATGTCACCTCTCTTCTGTAGGCTAAACATATCAGGCTGCTCTCCTCTAGATTTGCTTCAGCTTGTCAATATCCCTCTTGAATTCGGGTGTTCAGAAGTGAATGCAGCCTAAGATCATATTGGCCTTTTTAATTGCTGCATCAAACTGTTGACTCATGTTCAGTTTGTGGTCTACTAAGTGCTTAAACAGATGGGTAGGATACCATGGGCCAACCTGCCTGTGGCTCTGACCTGGTTCTGTTCCTTGGACTGGCTGGTGTTTCACAACACACCCACCCACTGCAGTGCCATGGAACCACTGTGTACCCTTTACCTGCTGCCACCATTGTATCTGCTCTGAAGACTCCTGCCATAGTCTATAATGGTTAAAATGGGGCCCCTGGCTACACCCACATGGCCAGGAGCCCTTTTCCAATGTCACAGGGTGCAGTAGGGGCCTTCAGAGCAGATGCGGTTGTGGCAGCAGGTCCAGGGTCTGGTGCAGTTGTTGGGTAAGTGGGAAAACATCCTTACTAGCTTGCCTTGTAACCATGCTATTCCCTCTAGGTATACTGCCCCACTGGGTGACACCCCTCTCTAGGGTACCACCCAGTGCAGTCCATCACCACTTCCACTCCCTAGTGATGCCACTGGTTGCGGATAGTCTTTTTGGACTGAGTTAAGGGCACTTTGGGCGAGGGTTGGTCCAGGACAGCTGGACTGGCATCTGGTCTGGGCAATCCTAGTCTGGGGTTATTTGCCTGCATCATCTGTACAGGACGATGCCAGGCTGGTGGTAATTAAGGCCTTTTGGGCTGTGCATTCAGATTCCCAGATCCCTTTCGCATGTATCCTTTCAGTACCAACACAGATTGCTACTCACACAGGCTTAGTTTGCAGTTGCTTGTATGTTTTTTCCCCCAGGACTCAAGCCACATATTTTTTAGGCAGAGGAAAGAAAGATGAGTCACTTCTTCCCATCACTGATGCCTTCTTGGGCCATCCCAGCCCCAACTGAAGCACATTACCAGAAACCTGCTGGTCACTGATTGTGATGTCCTTGAGAGCTGTTGTTGCCTCCAGGCATCTATGGATCACAGCTGTACTTCCTGAAACTTTCTAAGCGAGAGTGACAGAGGAGTTTATTGCATGATCATTTGTCCCAACTGCACTCTAATGGGATGCAGCCAGGATTTGGGATGCAGGTAGGAATTATTCTCTGTACCAAGTATTCAGAAATATACTGACTCTGAACATGGTTAGCTGTTAATTAAGATAGTGTCCATGACTCATTGAGACTTCTGTAAGCTTATTGTTTTTTTTTTCTGAAGACATTTACTGGTGGAACCTATATCCAATTAGTTTTGTGCACATTATGAAACAAAAGCTATTTCATGGACATTAATTTTGCACATTTTTATTAACACTCCACCATTGCTGGAGTGGGGACAAAGCTGGAAAATAATCTCTTGATGCTGGCTTAGACATTTCTTTATTGTAACTGTCTATGAGCCATCACTGCAATAAAGTGCAGTTAAAATACAAATTGTGGCAAAACCCTATACAGGGTCTATTAGGGTTATTTTGAAAAGCAAAGATGGGAACACATTTACCAACTGACTACTTCAATCTACCAATTACTAGGGCAATTCTCACTTTAAATACCCCATTATATAAGCTGTGATCAGTGCTGATAGAAATACAGTTGCCCTTCTGTTTTTGCAGACTTAAAGTCTGTGGTCTCGATTATTTATGGAGGGGTGATCCCCATTGGCTAAAATGGCACGTGTGCCTGTGGTGCACATGCAGGGCCACGTGCAGAGCCACATGGCCATTCAAGCCAATGAGGCTTGAATAAATGTGAGTTTCTGTTTTTGCAGGGGGTGGTGGTGTCCAGAACGGATCCCCCATGAAAATGGAGGGGTGACTGTATTCCTAATCTTCATTGCATTGAACTAATAGCAAATTTGCCTTCCCTTTCCCTCTTCACTGCCACTTTCAAAGCTACCTCACCTGTTCCACCAAGCTGCCCTCTTCCATCATCCCCATGAGGCTGGAGGTTACCTTATCAGCCTTATTTGACTAGCACATCTC
Source organism: Phrynosoma blainvillii (assembly GCA_026167975.1). Lineage (NCBI taxonomy): Eukaryota > Metazoa > Chordata > Lepidosauria > Squamata > Phrynosomatidae > Phrynosoma > Phrynosoma blainvillii. Next base: position 305,921,301 of record JANUYF010000004.1, on the reverse strand, counting down.
CCCTTTCTGCATTTGGCCCTCTTCTGTTCCCTATCCTGGGGTTGCTGTCTCTTCCTCTCTCTGAGCACATCCAATGGGCCAGCCTCTTTCTCTTCTCCTAGTGGCGAGAGACCAGCTGTTGCGGCGGTGGCTTTAAATTCCGCAAGCCAGCCACCCGACGCTCCCAGTGACCAGGAGGAGGAGGAGAAAGTCAAAGTGAGAGCGAGAGAGCGAGCGAGAGACCAGCTGTTGTGGCAGCGGCTTTAAATTCTGCCAGCCAGCCACCCGACACTCCCGGTGACCAGGAGGAGGAGGAGAAAGCCAGAGAGAGAGAGAGAGAGAGAGAGAGCAAGAGCGAGAGACCAGCTGTCTCAGCGGCAGCTCTAAATTCAGCCAGACTCTTTGAATCTCCATCCACCCACTCTAACTACCAGTGTATAAACTTATTAGTCATAGTAGCAAGCTGGAACCACTGCTCAGCTACCCTTAGCTCATCTCGGCAGCTGAAAAAAGGGAAAAAAGGAAAAGAAAGAAAAAGAAAAGAAATTAAAGAGGCAGTATCATCTTTTGCTAAGTATATTAACTAATTTTCATTTATGTGCAGTATTTAAGCAGTGGATTAATAGCTAAACCATACAATGCACAAACTACATTTTCTTTCTTTCTTTGAGATTATAGAGAATTACTGAAAAAGATATATATTCCTTTTCAAATATCCTGAAGAAGTATATATTAGATATAATAATAGCACACCATTATACTTTCTATACTTAACTAAATAGACAAAGTTGGAGTTCATTTATTTTTTAAAGAAAAAATTAAGATAAATTTTACGGCAAGACAATGGCAACCGGTGTTGATTCACAACAACAGGTACAAGAAGGAGAGGCAATTAGCAACATACCTGTGGATGGAAAACCAACAGACATAGGAGTAAAAGATATTTTATTGGAGGAAATTAGAAAATTAAGAGCTGATATCAGAGATGAAATCTGAACAGAAATAAGAGCAGAAATTAAAGAAATGAACAAATGAAAATTGAACTTCAAAGAGAATTAAAGGAATTTAAAGAAAATATTATGTATTATTATTATTATTGGATTATTATTGTATTATTATTATTATTGGAAAGTATTATTGGATTATGGATTGAGGGAATGTTTTAACTTTGTTTGTTTTAACATGTTGTAACCCACCCCAATTGCTGTGCAGAGGGGTGGGCTATAAATAAATTATTAAATAACTACAGAAATGAAGGAAATTCAAACCAAAGTAGAAGCAATTGAGGAGAAAACAGATAATTTAGAGAAAAGAACAATATTAATAGAAAAAATATAATACCAGGAAGATAACCAGAAAGCCTCATTGGAACTAAAACTTAAAAGCAAGGCATTAAAAATAAGAGGTCTACAAGAAAAGTATAGTGAAGATTTAGAAGCTTGCATCATACCAGCTTTGGCCCAATTTATCAATTGGCCAATAGAACAGCTCGATGGAGAAATAGACAAATTATATACAGTTAATTCATGGATAGCGACAAACAGGCGATTACCGAGAGATATAAATATCTATTTTGTACGAGAAAGGGTAAGAGATTTAATTCTTGAAGCAAACTATAAGGAAAAATGCTATATAGAAGACCAGGAGGTTCAAATATTCAAAGACATTCCATCGCAGATATTAAGAAAAAGAAAAGAATACTAGGAATTAACAGATTATTTGAAACAGAATAATATAAAATACAGATGGGGAAGAATAGAAGGAGTAAGCTTTATAATAGGAAAAAAGACATGGGTGATAGATACATTGCAGAAAGCTAAAGAATTTCTAGAAAGTATTAATCCAAAAAAAGAAGAAACTAAAGAAAAAGAATACGAAGAAAAAACGGAAACAAGAAATCAGGAGGCAATAAAGAGATCAGAAAAAAGAATCGATTCAAGCAAAGATAGGAGACAAAAGGATCTGGATGAAGAAGATAAGGGAGATACCGGAAACACTTTAATAGATCTAGAACAGGGGTAGGCAACCTTTCTCCTTTAAGGGCTGAGGGACTTCAGCTCCCAGAAGCCTCAGCCATGTTGGCCAATAGTCCCATGTTGGCCAATAGCTCCTGGGATTCTGGGAGCTGAAGTCCCTCGGCCCTTAAAGGGGAAAGGTTGCCTACCTCTGATCTAGAAGATTCAGATGAAGATGAGAATGAGGAAACAAAACAACAAACTAAACTTGAGGGAAAAAGACAAGAAGAAAATCAGGAAGAGGAAGGAACAAGAACAAATTTAACAGAAGAAACAACAGACAGAAAAAGAGAAAAAAGGGAAAACAAAAGAAAAAAGTGGTATATTCAAACCAATTTAAGATTAAGAAAAGGAAAGAAATTAAGTTATAGATATTAATTATTATAAAGTTTGATTAATTAAAGGAAAATGGCATTAGAAGTAATATCTTGGAATGTTAATGGTCTAAATTCAAAAAGTAAATGAAACAAAATTCTACACTATTTAATCAAACAGAAGAAGGATATAACACGTATTCAAGAAACCCATATTAAAAGCAAAGATGTACATCTGTTAGAAAACAAAAAATTAGGCAAAATGTTTGTAGCATCTAATACCTCCTCTAAGAAAAAAGGGGTAGCAATATATGTAAGGGATAATATTAAAACAAATGAGATCTTTAAACATAAAAATTGACATTACATTGCTATTGAACTAAATATAGAACTTGGGAAAATACTATTAATTAATATCTATGCACTGCAAGAAGATAAATTTAACTTTTTCAAAGAACTTAAAAATAATGTAAGACAATGCGATTACGATAAAATTATAATTGCAGGAGACTGCAATGGAGTGGTTGACTCAACAGAAGATAGATCTATACAAAAACATAGAGAAAAATCTCAGGGGAAACGACCGAGATCAGCACTCAAACTTTTTGAGGAACAAAAATTGATAGATATATGGAGACTACATAACAAAGGAAATAAAGACTATACTTTTTACTCAAACAGATTTAATACTTGGTCAAGGATAGACATGATCTTTGTATCCTCAACAATAAGCAAAGAAATATCAAGCAGTAATATCTTGCCTATGAGTATGTCAGACCACTCACCAATAAACTCAAAGAAAAAGGAATATACGTGGCATTTAAAGGAAGCGTTATTAGTGGATGAAGAAATAGTAACAAAGATAAAAAAAGAGCTTTCAATGTACTTTCAAGAAAATTTGAATAAAGGAACATCAACACGTGTTGTATGGGATGCAAGTAAAGCTGTTGTAAGAGGCTTACTTATACAACAAGAGAAAAGGAAAAAAGAAGAAAAGAAGAAAAAGAAAAAGTTATTAGATCAACTAGCGGAAATAGAAAAACAACATAAACGAAGCCCTAAAGATTTAAAATTAAATATAGAATGACAAAGAATAAGGAATCAACTAAAACAGATTTCAATACAAGAAATAACAAATAAAATTAAATATTTGAAATATTATAATTTTGAAAATGCTAATAAGGTGGGTAAATGGTTAGCGAGAAGACTCAAAAAAGAAAAGGAAAAAAATGTAATTTTGAAACTCAAAAATAAAGAGCAAGAATTTACACAACAAAATGACTTGAGGAAAGTGATACAAGAATATTATCAGAATTTATTCTCCTCACAGGAAATATCACAAGGGAAAAAAGCAAAAATGAAGGAGTACTTACGAAAAGGAAGAATAATAAAATTAACAGAACAGGATATCAATGATTTGAATGCTCCAATTACGATGGCAGAAATCGATCTAGCTATTACTAATTTGAAGGACAACAAAGCACCAGGTCCGGATGGTCTATCAACAAAGTATTATAAAGTATTTAGAGATGAATTAACAGAAATACTGCATAAAACAATACAAGAAATATATAGTGGAAAATATCCTGACTCATGGACATACTCCCTCACTACGCTAATACACAAAGATAATAAAGATCATGAAAATGTCAATAATTACTGACCTATTGCACTACTAAATACCAACTACAAAATATATACAACAATCTTAGCAGCTAGACTAAAAAAGGTATTATCAACACTGATTCATGAAGAACAAGCAGGATTCCTGCCTAGAAGATATCTAAAAGATAATATTAGAACGACACTAGATATTCTGGAGTTATATGATATCCATAAATTAAAGAAGTTAGGAATGGTATTCCTAGACCTAGAAAAGGCCTTTGATAATGTGAACTGGGAATTTTTAGACTTATTATTGCAAGAAATGGGAATAACAGGAAAATTTCTAAATGGAATCCATCAAATATACAACACACAACCCCCCCCCCCCAATTCTGGCAAATGGAGAAAAAACAGGGACTTGCAATATAAAAAAAGGTACACGTCAAGGGTGCCCTTTGTCACCTCTCCTTTTCATTGTTGTAATGGAAGTTCTAAATACAAAAATAAGAAATGACAATAAGATTCAATCCCCAAAAATTGGTAAATATCAATACAAGCTTAGATCATTTGCGGATGATCTAGTTATATTTCTAAATGAACCATCTAAAAGTATAAACCGATTAGAAGAAATATTAGAAGAATTTAGCATAATGTCAGGATTAAAAGTGAATAAATTCAAAAGTGGTACTATAACAAAAAATCTATCAAAAGAGGAAGAAGACACATTAAAAAAGCAATCAGGATATCAAATCTTCAATAAGGTAAAATATCTCGGAATCACAATTACAAAAACAAAACAAAACTCGGATCTATATAAAAATAATTACATATCTACATGGAAAAAAATTAAAAAAGATCTGGAAACATGGGACAAAAAACAACTTTCCCTATTGGGAAGAATTGCCACAATGCAGATGAATGTATTGCCTAAGATGCTATATTTATTTCAAACAATTCCCATTTATTTAACTAAGCAACATTTTCGTACTTGGAACAAAGATATCAGCAAGTTTATCTGGAAAGGAAGAAAACCCAGAATCAAAGCAGAGGTCCTAAAAGATAGAAAAGAGAAAGGTGGCCTGGGTCTGCCAGATATTGAACTATATTATGAGGCAAGCATATTATTATGGATAAAAGATTGGATTTTGCTTGAAAACCCAAAATTGTTGGAATTAGAAGGCGTTGATCTAAAAATGGGATGGCATTCATACCTTTGTTATGGAAAAATATCTTTGGATAAAGGATTTAATAGTCATTCAATAAGGAAAAATCTTTATAGGATATGGAAAAAAATATAAGAAACATCTTTATAAGAAGCTTCCTCAATGGACTTCCCCACAAGAAGCCCATCATAATAAAGAAGCACCTGGACAAGAAAATTGGATCACTTATGAAAAAATGTTAATAAAATCCAAATATGGATTTAGATTAAAAACTAGAGAAGAATTGCAACAGGATAAGATCAACATTAAATGGCTTAAGTACATGCAGATAAAAGAGGACTTTAAGAGAGATGTAGGAAAATATGGAATCGAGGAAGAAACAAAAATATTCGATAAAATACTGAAAGAAGGCGAGAAACATTGGATAAAAAAGACATACAAGTGGTTATTAGAAATAAAAACAGAAGAAGAAGTGATAAAACAAAATATGGTAACATAGATGCAGAACATTGGACACACAATACCCCTACAAAGCTGGGAGAATACATGGAAATATTGCAATGAATTTACTAAGTGTAATATATTAAAAGAAAATTATCATAAAATACTACATCGATGGTGTATCACTCCCTCAAAATTAGCTAAAATAAATAAAAATAATGAAAGCAAATGTTGGAAATGTAGGGAAGAGACAGGAACCATGTATCATATGTGGTGGAATTGTAAGACAAGTAAAATTTTTGGAAAGAAGTTTGGGGAAAAATGTGTGAGATCATTCGGAAAAACATCCCCCTTAAGCCGGAACTTTTTCTATTAAATATAGTTGATGTGATAGATTGTAAATTAAGTCAAGATGAAAAAAGCATAATACTTTACACAGTTACAGCAGCACGAATTATTCTAGCAAAATATTGGAAATCCAAAATAACACCTATGGTAATTGAATGGCAAATTAAATTATACGAATTTGTAACAACGGATAAACTATCAATGCATACAGCAGGAAAAACATTTCAATAATATGAAAAAAATGGGGAAAAGTATTGAATAATATGTAGTTGGGAAAGAATAATTTTTATTGCATTAAAATACAATGAATGTGTAGTGTGTATATCATTGTTACCCCTTTCATAATATGTAATTTACTGAACTATGGAAAACAAATAAAAATAAATTGAAAAAAAAAAAAAGAAACTGCCAGCTCCCACTGTCCTATACTAATCGTAGCTACTCTGGGTTGAATTCAATGGGAAATTGATTGGAAGAACCACCCTGTGCCTCTGCTAAAAGGCAGTTCTCCACTTCCCTAGCTTGTATTTGAAATAATTGCCTTCTGGAAAGAAACAAGAGGTGAGCAGGGGCATGGGGTTCCAGCTGACCTCCTGCTGCTGATAAGATTTCCAAGCTTATCAAGCTTCTGGGAAATCAGCTTGTCAGAATGCCAGCTGAGCTCTATAAATATGTATGGCAGCACGGACAGACCATTTAACCTCATTCCTCTGCATGAATCATAACTCGCTACATAAAGTGCTCTCTGACCATTCATAATTCCACCATTAGGTATAATGGCTGAGATCTGGCATCTGCATACAGCTCCACACACTCAGTTCTGTGCCCTATCACCATCTGGGAGCTGTCAAACCTCAAGAGGCAATAATGTTGTTGCCACTTACCAGGGGGAGGGTAGAGAGGGGGAGGTGGTTCTGACACCGCATAGGGATAAATGAAGGCACACTCTCAAATGGAGAGCACCCATCTTTTCCTTCTTCCAGGAGCCCAGAGGCAGCTGGATCTTCATGGTCAAAGAATTTCCTTGCCTTCTCTCCCTTCCCTCTACTGGTAAGAGAAAGCAGCAGGAAAATCTCCCAGGATTGGTCAGCGGAAGGTTCCTGGTACAGTGTGAGGACAAGATAACAGGGTGGCCAGATGTCCTCCTTTTCCAGGACATGACCTACATTTCAGCCTTCTGCCCACGAAGAATTCCAAAATGTTCTCCATTTTGAGGATGACTAAGAAGGATGAATTTATATTTATAGGAGTGTTTTCAGCTTGTCCTTGATCATGTCTGACATTTTTCTTGAAAGGCCTACATTTTGGTGGTGCTTTGTCCTCCTTTGTGGTTAGGACATCCTGGTCACCTTGGCAAGAGAATAATTCTCCATGTGCCATCCCAAGAAAGAGCTCCATATAGATAAACTGGACTTGTGAGGGCCAGCATGGCGTAGTGGTTTGAGTGTTGGACTATGACTCCAGAGATCAGAGTTTGATTCTGTGGTTCGACATAAAACCCACTGGGTGACCTTAGGCAAGTCACACTCTCTCAGCCTCAAGGGTAAGCAATAGCAAACCTCCTCTGAACAAATCTTGTCAAGAAAACCCCATGATAGGCTCTCCTTAGGGTTGCCATAAGTCGGAAATGACTTGAAGTTACACAACATGAACAAGAACAAGCTGCACTTGCAGCTGACAGAATGCTGCCCAATGTTTGGTATGAACACATTTTCAAAGTATTTATGTTTGCATTTTGAAAAATATATGAATGGATGTGGTGAGTGTATCTGCTCCGACACTCTTGTTATGTTGAGATCACAGGTTATATAGGATACAATCTCTTTCTCCTTTCTAGCCCTACCAAATCACAATCCAGAAAACAAGCAGCAGTCACACAGTGTGTTTCTTTTCTTTCACCATGTACATGCCTTATCTTTGCACTGGAGTAGGGCCTAAGATCTCCTATCATAAGGTTCCCAGACCACAGGACCTGTCTTATCCTCTGAGTCTTGGTGTGAGAGGAGGAATCTCACTGTGGCACATTCTGTCGGATTGAAAAGTCCTAGATTTTGTTCCCATCCTTTCTGTTTTTTTAGAATCATAGAATCATAGAGTTGGAAGAGACCACAACTTGTGGTCTACTAGGGCTCCTAGATCCCTTTCACACGTAGTCCCATTAAGCCAGGTGTCCCCCATCTTATATCTATGCATTTCAATTTTTTGCCCTAAGTGCAGTATCTTACATTTATCTGTGTTGAAATTCATTTTGTTAGCTTTGGCCCTGCTTTCCAATCTATTAAGGTCATCTTGATTTTTGATCCTGTTCTCTGAAGTATTAGCTAATCCTCCTAGTTTTGTGTCATCTGCAAATTTGAGAAGCATGGCCCCTATTCTTTCATCCAAGTCATTGATAAAGAGGTTGAATAGCACTGGCCCCAGATGAGAACCCTATGGCACCCCACTGGTCACTTCTCTCCAGGATGAAGAGGAGCCATTGCTGAGCACCCTTTGGGTTCGGTCAGTCAACCAGTTACTAATCCACCTAACAGTTGTATTGTCTATCTTGCTTGCAAGAATATCATGGGGTACCTTGTCCCTTGTCAAAAGCCTTACTGAAATCAAGATATGCTATATCTACCAAATTCCCTTCAACTAGCAAGCTGGTAATTATATATATATATATATATATATATAGAGAGAGAGAGAGAGAGAGAGAGATCAGATTAGTCTGGCATGACTTGTTTTTGAGAATTCCATGTTGACTTTTTGTGATTATGTTCACAGACTCTCTGTTTAATAAGTTGTTCTAGAATCTTTCCTGGTATTGATGTCAGACTAACTGGATGACAGTTGTTGGGATCCTCTTTTTCCCCTTTTTGAAGATGGGGACAATGTTTGCCCTCCTCCAGTCTGCTGGGACTTCTCCTGTTCTCCAGGAGTTCTCTTTTTTTTACCTTCAAAAAAACTGATCTTGGGTGCTGGTATCAAAGTCTCTGATTGGAACTAACAGAATATACATCTGGGATCAATAAAACAGGTGTGGATCTCCAAAATAAAATGGCAAAGAACAGGAACAAAATATGGGACTTTTTGGTCTTTTTAATAAGTCTGGATGCATACTATGAAAGCACTGCCTTACAAACAAAATATTCTAAAAAATATTTGTGCATTGGTGACTTTTCCAGATGCGAGCCACATTGGAGTGGCTGCTGTAGACTATGTGGTACTACAGGACTGTTTTGTAGGATTTCCTATCTTACTTGTAACTTTCCCAGTTCTGTTCCCACTTTCCTCATCCTATCCTAAATGGCTGAAGCGGCAAGACAATTTTCTTTGTTAGTTTGAGGTGCATGTGGCTGTACAGTTTTGATTATGGTACTAATATCCTTCTTCAGCTGTGTTAGAGTTTTGATTCCTTTTTCTTTCTTTAATTCTTGGTTTCATTTTCTCTCCCTCTTCATCCTTTCTATCTTCTCTTCATCCTCTGCAACTTCAGGTGAAACATTTTCTCCTTCCTTCCTCTCTTTCTTGTCCTTTCCCCTCTTGTCTTTCCCAATTTTCTTGCTTTCCTTTAGCTTTTACCTAATACTCTGGTCCCTCTCTTTATTGTCATTTTCTCCCTCCCACAACTCCTGGCTACATGTCTTCTCCTTTCTTCTCTTCTCTTCCCTTTTTCATCCCTTCTTCCCCTCTTCTCTCCTTCCCCTCCTATGCCCACCACTTGCGACTAAACATCATCTTCTTCCTTTCTCTCCCTCTTTCTTTTTCTCCTTTTGACACCTGCTAGTTGTACTCATCTTCCTCCTTCTCTAACCTTCCTTTCATATTTTTTTCCTTTCTCTTCCTTATCTAGTTCTCTTGGTTGTTTTTGGCTTCTGTATCCATCTTCATTCCTCTTTTTCTTACTTCATTTTTCTACACCCATTTTCATAGCTAAATTTATCTTTCTCCTCCTACCACCATGCTTTATCATTCCAGCTTTTCCTTCACTGTTCCATGAAAACATTGAAACTGGAATATGTTCAGTTCTCAGCATTTTAAACTTATAGAGCCCATTAAATTTAATGATCTGAGATATTAGTAATGACAGAATTTATAGTTTAGTCATACTCCCTCAGTTAGAAGAATTTTGCAATTTAAGGACTTTCCCTAAAGGCACATAACAATGTTTTTACCAAAGGGTCTATATACAGTACAGTTATATTAGATTAGAAGATCCTGGAGGTTTAGAATAAAGTGATTTATTTATTTATTTTAAAACTGCTTTTCATTTCTCTTGCCTGGCGTTTTTGATCTTAAATTATCACATTTTGATGTCATGAGGCTTTTAGGAACTAAATAGGATGGGCTTTTAATGGTGTGCTTTGCTGTTTTATAATTTGTATATTTCTTTGTAATGAATTTTAATGCTTTTAACTTCATAAATTGTTTAACTTTCTTTTAAATATCTTTTATATTTATACAGTTATTGAGGTTTTTGTATAGTTTTTAAGCTCTATTGTTTTTAAATATGTTGTAAGCCATCTTGAGTTTCATTATTGGGAAAGGCAGGATATAAATGAAAACAATAATAACGATGATGGGTGGAATTCAGTAATGGACTTATGTCTACATAGGTGGACCTATGTTTTCAGGAAATGGGACTGAGCAGTTTCACAATGTCCATATTCAGCCAGGGATTGCTGTGACATTACTACATAAGGAAGCCAGCAAAATGACCATTGCATATTGGTCCTGATGTACAATGGGTGCCAATGCACATCAGGCACGCCTGATGTGTAACAGGGCAACAGCTAGGGACTGCTGATGTACATTAGACACTCTTGCTGGTGCCCTGAGATGCATTTTTGCAATTCACTAGGAGGATTCTTTGGTGCCTCTATTAAGTAACTACATAAATACGCATAAAGGTGCACAGCGGAGACTGTGATGTAATATTGTGGCTAATAATAATAATAATAATAATAATAATAATAATGCATTTCCCAAATGCATTATTATTATTATTATTATTATTATGCCTGAAGATCAGCATGTGAAGGAGTCAGCTTCTGACAAACCCATTGTTAACACCTGAGCCAGCATGGGCATGCTGGAGCCAACAGGGATCACAACAGCATCCTTCCTTCCTTCCTTCCTTCCTTCCTTCCTTCCTTCCTTCCTTCCCTTTATTTTCCCTCAAAAAAAACCATACACAATTTATTACAATCACAAGTTTGAAGATCAAGCATATAGATGATTCTGGGCACTCATTTTATTACCTTCATCTTTCAAATACATCCTTTTCTACAATCAAAGGGTACTTTATGCCAAGTAATATGGTTTAACCTCAGAAGAAAATCCTGTTTTTATTGTTGTAGCTATGTGATGGTGTTGATTTAAACTAGTTTGAAATGTGAAACTGTACATGCATGGAATATTTCTTTCTTTCTTAACTTTTTTTTTTAAAAAAACCTCCACAAAGATGATTTTGTTTGCTCTAAATTAAAAATATGAATAAAAATAAATAAAAAAATATAGAAAAAGAATTGTAAAGCATGGGGAGATGGTTTGGCAGGGGAGAGAAAAAGAGTTATATGTGCACTTCACAATTCAAGTAATGCTATGCTAGAAAAGTTTTTTTTTAATTGCCCACAATCCTCTTGTGGCTTTATGTCAGTATAACAGTGGGTTATACTGTAAAAATAGTGGAACTACTTTTTCTAGTCTTGTGAAAAGAAATATCCAGTACCTCCGTATGCAACATTTTTCACTAAGCAATAGCTGCCTAGACAATGAGAAAATCAAAATTGAGTTCCCGTACCTAGGATTGAACACTAATCAGAATGGAAACTGCAGTCAAGAAATAAGAAGAAGACTAGGAATAGGAAGGGCAGCTATGAAAGAACTAGACAAGATTCTAAAGTGTGAAGATATACAACTAAGCACTAAATGTAGAACCATCCAAGCCATTGTATTCCCCATCACTATGTATGGATGGATATGAGAGCTGGACAGGAAGAAAGCAAATAAGAGGAGAATAAACTCATTTGAGATGTGATGCTGGAGAAGTGTGCTGAGGATACCGTGGACAACCAAAAAGACAACCAAATGGATTCCTGAACAGATCAAGCCTGAAATCTCCCAAGAAGCCAAGGTGATCAAACTGAGTCTGTTGTGCTTTGGTCACATCATGAGAAGGCATGATTCTTTAGGAAAAACAATAATGCTAGGAAAGGTAGTGGGTAACATAAAGAGAGGAAGACCACATACTAGATGGATAGACTAAATCAGAGAGATCACAGGGCTGAATTTGCAGGACCTAAGAAGAGCAGAGCAGGATAGGGGGTCTTGGAGATGTCTCATCCATAGGGTCTCCATGAGTCAAAATCAACTTGAGAGCAGTTAACAACAACAATAGCTGTCAGACAATGTCTAGGCAAAGTCATTTTGCCTCCCAATATCCACTGATGGGCTGCAAGTGATAGTGTGCTGGGGAAGTTCTCCTCCACCACTGCCTACCTGCATGCTGTCACCCTCCCTTTCTGATGCCTGGACCACTGCTTTAATATGCTGGGGAAATTTACACTCTGCTAGACTCAGTCTTGGAGTACAACTCCCAGAATCCCCCAGCCAGCATGGCCACTTTTCCAAGCTCAGAGTAGTGTATACAGCCAGCTAAGGGGACCACCAATTGATCATTTCCTCCATGGTTGTTGTGCCAATGGCTATGAATCTCTCTTTCATTTTCTTCACTGAAACGTGCACAGTTGTCACTCATTTTGTGATTCCTTCAAGCCAGCTGTGATGGCTGCATTTGGTTTTAAATAATACATGTGTCTATTGAGTTTTCTGGATTGCATTCCAGCCTGGACTTGGTTTTGCCACAGGGCTGCTGTCCATCACTGGTCACAATTAATTTCATTCCCTAACCCAATGGTGCTTGTGATTCTCCCTCTGGATCTTTTAATACATGCTGTTGACATAGCGTCCAATGCAATCTCCAGAGCCAGCTATCAGTATAGCACCATTATCCATCTTTCTTTTGTCCCCCACAGCTTAAAATTCTTATGTGCATAGTGGGAAAAGGGTGAATAAGAAGCAAGATCTAAGCAGTTAGTAGATCTTCCTGTCACAAACAGATCTTGCCTGCAGAAGCTGCTCCCAAGGGATGGGGGTGGGTTCACTTTGCTCTTTGCCACTAATGATGTTCCTGTCAAAACAAAGAAGCATTTCTTCTGCTTGTTATTATGTGAGACATGACTGCTCTATTCAGGGCAATTGACACCTGCATCTTATTTATTTACAAGCAGCATCCTAGTGAAAGCCACAATGTTTTGTTTCAGAGACTGAGAGCGAGAGCTTTTCCACACTGTAGAAATAAAGCAGTTTGACACCATTTCGATTGTCATGACTCCATCTGGTGGAATCCTGTGGTTTGTAGTTTGACAAAGTATTCAGCATGGTCTGTCAGAGAAACCTGGTCCTGTACCAAACTACAAATCCCAGGAATCTGTAGCATAGAATCATTGCAGTTAATGTGGTGTCAAACTGCTTTATTTCTGCAATGTGGATACACCCTGAGATGCCAGGACAAGGAAAGAGAATGCATGATCTCTACCAGAGTCTATTTGCACACTTTTCTGATCTGTAGCAATAGCCTGGGTAGCATCAAAAGGCTAATGCTACATGGGAGAAAGCCAAATCATGTCTCTTCCTCATCCCAGAGGCTTGAGTGTATGGCTTGGGTTCAGGTTATCTGAAGGACCATGACATTATCTGCTGTTATCCTTGGACTCCCTGATCCACTTTGAATTTAGTTTTCAATCCCCACAATTGGGGAGAAGAAATTGTTGGGAAATGTGAGAGATCGCATTGTGTCTCTAAAGCAGAATATTCAAATGGGCAAAGTAGAAGCTGAACAACAATCAGTCCCATGACCACCTATACACACAGGGCCTTGTACAGAAAGCAAGAAGCCTAGCCTTCTTTGTAAAACATAGAAAAGTAGCTTTACTTGTTAAAATGTGTGGACAGTAAATTTGTGGTCTGGATGAGAGAGGAAAGGGGAATTGGCTGCAGGTTAGTGTAATTCAAGCAGAGAGATGGATGGGAAAAACCTAAACAGAAAGTCACTTTAAAAAGTAATCTAAACACTTGTAAAATGACATGCCAACTAGCCATTAATGAATATAGGTTCTACTAACTATAGCAAAATAATAATAAAGTAAAATAAAAAAAAATTATGAGCAACAAGATATTGTTATGAGCTATTCCTGTTACAATCAAAAGTGTTTTTGGTGTGGCTTGGTCTTGAGAGGGCAAGATTCATTAGCTTTACAAAACCCCTGCACATGGTGGAGATGAAAACTACTGGAAATATTCTCTCTCTTCCCCCTTCTCTACACAGCCACCTGCATATTCAGATTCTCCTTTGGCGATGTTGCTATAGGGACTTGTTTTGATAAGAATGTGCCCTTCAACATTTGCCATTGCACCATTTTAATGTGGTGGTGAAATTTGGTGGCCAAATTTTGACTGATAAGCTTTGGTTGATGCATACCACAGCTTTTTAAAAATAACTTCTTTGGCATTCTATTGATTTCTGGCTCTAATGCAAGATGTTGTTAATTGTTGTCAAGTTAGCTTTAGCTTATGAAAGAGAGACCATGAAGACATCCTTTTATTAACAGACCTGATAAGATCTTGCAAACTCAGGACTGTAGCTTCCATGGTTGACTCTATCGACCTTCCTCTTTCCTACTGTCCCCACTACTTTGCTGAGCATTATCATCTTTTATAGTGAGTCATGTTGTCTCATGATATATCCAAAATACGACAGTCTCAGTTTAATCATCTTGGCTTCTTGGCAAAGTTCAGAAATGTTTTGCTCTAGGACCCATTTATTTGTCTTTTTGGAAATCCATGGTTTCTATAGAATCCCCCAACACCACATTTCAAATCCGTCAATTTTCCTCCTGTCGGCATTTTTCACTGTCAAATTTTCATAACCATCTGTAGAAATCAGAAAGACTACAATATGGATTACCCTGACTTTGCTATTCAATGCTACATCTTTACATTTGAGGATCTTATCTAGTTCCTTCCTAGCTGTCTTTCCAAGTCCTAGTTTTATTCTGATTTCTTCACTAGACTAGAGTCTCCATTTCAATTTACGAATGAGCCAAGGTATAAAAGTCTTTGTTTTGATGTCTTCATCATTCACTTTAACCTTGTGTGATCATTATTTTTGTTTTCTTAATATTCCTCTGTAACCCTGCTTTTGCACTTTCTTCTTTGACTTTCCTTGAGTCAATAGCTATTCCAAGTCTGATATTTTCAGGTATAAGTATGGTATCAGCTACATATCTTAAATTGTTGATGTTCCTTTCCTCACTTTTTACACCTGCTTCCTTTGAGTCCAATCCAGCTTTCTGTATGATATGTTCAGCATATAAATTAAACTGATAGGTTGATAAAATGAAGCCTTGTTTGACCCCCTTGCTGATGGAAAATCATTCTGTTTCTCCGTTCTGTGTCCTAACAGTGGTCTCCCCTCCTGAGCATAAATTATGTATCAGGATAATCAAACATTGTGGCACACCTATTTCTTCAAAAGTGATCCAAAGGTGCTAGTATACATTTTTAAAAGAAAACATTTTATATCAATTTGCATTGAAATCTTCTTCTGGGGGCACTCTTTGGATGCACCATGGGTCAGAAACTCATTGTGCCAATGTAAGATTTTCAGCCTTCTCTTGGTTCCAAGGTATCCTAGCATGTGCATTGAAACCCTTTCAGCACAGAATAAACACAATTTTTAATCTGCTGTCACTTTAAAGCTCAATTTAAAGGCTTTAATGTTCAACTGTGGGTTTATTATCCTTGTACTGGAAACCCACAGAAGCAAGATTAAATTTTGAAGTAAATGCATAGTACATGATACACTGGGATTTAATTGTGGAAAGAAGTGGTGGAATTCAACTGCCAAATTTCACATTCCTGATCCAAATATTCACTATCTTCCTGCTGGTTCTGGACATTCATTGTGAACATCAAAGATGCAGAGGCAGAAATTTGCTTATATTCAAGGCATCTGTATGTTGAGGGGGAGGAAGTAGGTACTGTGTGTAAGTGTTTTATTTATTTATTATATTTTATTTATGTAGATGTGCCTCTAGATGTAGTATTTTATGATGGTCTTGGCTTAGGATGCTTGCTTGAGGCTGCAGCTGCATTCTTAATGACAAAAGGGTAGGCTTGTTGCATGTGTTAATAGTGTTTTCCTCCCTGTAAATAAATCAAAGCTGATGTTTCCTGGGGCTATGTAAGGCATTCCAGCTTCCTTAACATCTTTGTGTTACTTCTTATCTTTCTGCTTCCTGCTTAGCAGCTTCTTTCTAACAAAGAAGTTTATGCTTTCAGCTATAGCCAGGGATGTGCGTGGTTACCCTTAATCAATGAATATCTTTGCAACCATAACCTAAACCACACCACATTTTGCAAACACAATTATAATGCATTGTTGCTGTTAACTGCCCTCGAGTCAATCTCAACTCATGGCAGGCCTAGGGACGAGACATCTTCAAGACCCTCTGTCCTCCACTGCTCTGCTTAATTCCTGCAACCCCATAAAACCCACAGTGACCTCCTTAATAGAGTCCATCCATCTGGCATGTGTCCTTCCTCTCTTCCTACTTCCCTCCACCTTCCCCAGCATTATTGTTTTTTTCTCAAAGAGTCCTCCCATCTCATGATGTCTCCGAAGTACGACAGTCTCAGTTTCGTCATCTTGGCTTCCAGGGAGGCTTCTAGTTTGATCTGCTCTAGGACCCATTTGTTTGTCCTTTTGGCTGTCCATGGGATCCTCAGCACTCTTCTCCAGCACCATATCTCAAATGCATTGATTTTCTTCCTATCATCTTTCTTAACTGTTCAGCTCTCATATCATACATGGTAATAGGGAATACAGTGGTTTGCATGATTCTAATTTTTGTGCTGAGTTGTATATCTTTGCATTTTAGAATCTTTTCTAGTTCTTTCATAGCCACCCTCCCCATTCTTAGGGGGGTTGCAGACTGTCAAAAATAGTGTGAATTCAGTCCACTTTTAGGGTTAGGGTTAGTGCTAGGGAATCATGGGAGTTGTTATTTTTCTGAGACATTGAACCTTCTTTGTCAGAGAACCCTAGTGCCACAATAAAATACAGTCCCCATGATTCCCTAACCCTAACCCTAAAAGTGGACTGAATTCACACTATTTCTGACAGTCTGCAACCCCCCTTTGTCTTCTGATTTTCTGATTGCAGTCCTCATTTCTATGTTTGATCTCAAGTATGATAATTCTTTTACTATTTCTGTTTCTTCATTGTCTAGGTTAAACTTGTGAAGGTCCTCGGTGGTAATTATTTTTGTTTTCTTTATGTTCAGCATTAAGCCTGCCTTTGCACTTTCTTCTTTGAACTTCCTTAGTAGGTCTTCCAGGTCTGTGAGGGTTTCTGCTAGTACTATGGTGCCACCTGTATATCTTAGATTGTTGATATTCCTTCCTTCTGTTTTCACACCTCCTTCTTCTGTGTCCAAACCTGCTTTTCTTATAATATATTCTGTATACAGGTTGAACAGATAGGGGGAAAGGATGCAGCCTTGTCTGACCCCTTTGCCAATTGGGAACCATTCTGTTTCTCTGTGTTCTTTTCTGACAGTAGCCTCTTGTCCTGAGTACAGATTCCTCATCAGGACTATCAGATGTGTTGGCACTCCCATGTCTTTAAGGGCATTCCATAGCCTTTCATGATCTATGCAGTCAAAGGCTTTGCTATAGTCTATAAGGCACATCTTTTGAAATTCCCTGGTGCACTTCATTAAGTATCATATGTTTGCAATGTGGTCCTTCATGCCTCTTCCTTTCCTGAACTCTGCTTGGGCCTCTGGGATTTCTCTCTCCATGTATGGTTGGAGTCTATGGGAATTTGCAGAATGCCAGAAATAATGCAGCTTGAGACCACTTTAACTGTCCTGGCTCAGTCCTAGGGAATCATGGGAACTGTAGTTTATTGTGGCACCAGAGCTCTTTGACAGAGAAGGTTCAATGTCTCAGAAAAAAACTACAGTTCCCATGATTCCCTAGCACTGAGCTAGGACAGTTAAAGTGGTCTCAAGATGCATTATTTCTGTGGATGGGGATGTATATTGATCACTTCCAATCTGTTGGCCATTATTTTGTTTTCCATATCTGTTGACATATGTTGGTTAGCAGCAAAGTTGACTCTCTCAGTGTGGATTGCAGCAGTTCAACTGTAATATCATCTGTCCCTGGTCATATTTTAATGCATACCAGCAAAGAACCCAAAAGAACACAAAACGCAAAGCAAACAAGTCTGCTTATTATTGGTTTAACTTTTCAGAATTAATCCTGTTTTAAAGCAGTGTGTGTGTGTGTGCGTGTGTGTGCGCGCGTGTTTTAAAATATAAACAGACATAAAGGCTGAAATCTACTAATAATTCCAACTAGAGGAGACCTATCAAACAATTCAAATTTACAAAAGGTTGACTCAGCAATTGGTGACTCAACAAATGTTTCAATGGGTCTGCTGTAACTTGGATTATCAATAGGATTTGAACCAAAATGTGCTGCCTTGGGGTAAGAAGGTCAGAAAGAAAATTTGTAAAATTGTGAAATAAAAAAAATCAAACTGTGCAAAAGTTGCATTATGTTAGCAGATGTAAAAATTGACAACTAAGGGGCTCTACAGATGGCCCCTTAGGGGTGGTTCTGTGCCACCCCGGGAGCACTGGATTGGGGCCATGGCAACCGCACGGTGTGGCCATGGTCTGGCCCTTTGCCACTCCAAAAAGATCTGGCAAATGCCACTCCTTTTTGGAGTGGTAAAAAGCTGCCCTTGCCATGGTGGCAGCGGCTTTTCTGTGTTCCTTTGGTGCAGTGTGTCTGTACACTGTGCCACGGGAGCGCCCTGACGCTGCTCACCATGCAGTGGGGTGCACGGCATGACAGCGGCTTCTGAGTGGAGTTGGGGTGGCCAGCATGTGTTCACCACGCCCTGACTCCACCCCCAGGCTGCCCTTTTGGTCGGTCTGTACAAGCTCTAAGCTTGTGAAAAGTAAAGCGAACTTTTCTAAAGGCCCACCCTAAAACTTGACTAAGCACACCCATTGCATTCCCACCCTATGCCATGACACCTGTTCTTGCTGCATTTTTTTTTTTTTTTACTTTTTAACATTCTAATATTCTGGTAATGTGATGTAAGTTTTTTTTTTAAGTGAAAGAAATAGAAAATAAAATAAAAGGAATCAGTCTACTTGGGAATCAAGGGGGAGCTGAAACAGAGGGAGAGGAGGAGACACCGATACCACCTGACCGCCAACATTGGAAATGCTGTGGCAGCACACATGGGGTCTAATGGGACTGCAGCATGATTGGGAGGTAAATGATTGGTTTCTCTCATCAATGATAAGGGACACCTTAACCACCCTTCACAGACACAGCAAATCCTGTTTTCACTAAGAGATGCCTGGAGGGTCATCCCTGTTCATTATGAAGAATACAAACATGGCTCCTAAGGAAGCATATCTCAAAGACTGATTGCTGCAAAACTGGGAAGACCAGTCTATCTGTCCATTTTTAACACCAAAAAGGAAAACCTCCAAGCTCACTTCTCACGATAGCAAACAAAACTGAAGAGGGGATGGTGAAAGAATAGAGGAACCCTGCAATATGTATAATCTTGATATCTGCTCCACTGTATTCAAAGTATTACAAGGTGTACAAAACAACTAGAAATCAAACCTTTACAAATATCAATGAAATACTTCTACGTACTCTTCACTGAACAAACTATGTGAAGTTCATATATTCTAAATCCTGAATATAAGTATTTTCTAGAAACCAAAAACAGGCCAGGCATCACTTAGATCTCTGCTCTTGAGAGAGAGAAAAAGTCAGAAAGAACTATGGTAAGCTGCCACTACTCCCTGCCCGCATCTGCTGCTTGAGGTGGTTACTGCACTCTTTAGCTGTCTGCCATCTTTTGGTCAGTCTGTACAAGCTGGTTGTTAAGACTGACTAGATTTTTGTTTTTTTGTCCCTCCAAGTCATTTATTTTAACTTATGGTGACCCCAAATCTAGGGATTTCTTGGCAAATTTCTTCAGAGGGGGTTTGCCATTGCCATCCTCTGAGGCTGAGAGAATGTAACTTGCCCAAGGTCACCCAGTGTTGTTTTTTTTTTAATTCTTGAGTAGAAATCAAATCCCGATCTCCAGAGCTGTAGTCCAACAATCAAACCATTACACCATGCTGACTCTAGATAGCACAGTGCAACTTGACTAGATTGCAAGGGGGTTACTTGGGCATACAGAAAGTCCTTTATCTCTGTGGAAGCAGAACTGCCTGGGTCTTAATGTTCTGTGCCTCCCTGTTGCTTCGTTGGCACTGACAGTTTTAAGGAAAGTTTGATGATGGATGTAACAAATTTGTACTCTCTTTCCCCTCTGCACAAATTGTAATTGAATCTCTCCATGTGAGCTATTACAACTTTCAGTTCCTTGGTTACGTCTTTCTCATGATTATTGCATCTGCAGTTTTAGTGTCTCCAGGATCAGTTCCTTCTTGGTGACACATGCCCAACTTCTGCTTCCTCTCCTTTTGAAAGTGTGGTTTTGGTTTCAAGCAATTACATCTATGTTTAGCTCCATTGATCTGGGAAGAAAATGAAAGCTGAGGCAAAGGCATTTTTAGTGGAAATCACCCCCCTACTCCAACACTTCTCCCATAAAATTGGTTCACCTTTTCAAATGCCTCTTTAAAAAAAAAAAAAGAGAGAGAGAGAGAGGCTTCTTTGATTTGCCTAAATCTGAATGAAAGTGACTTGTGAATTTGAGTACTTGCTTTCATCTGGAGGCTGTTTGGGGACCTGAGAAGATGGCAGACAGCTAAAGCAGTGGGACAAAGAAGGGGAAGAGATAAGGCTCCTTCAAAATGACAGAAGCAAGAAGACTTGCCTGACATGTTAATATGCATTTTATATCCTCCTCTCCTGCCCATCCCCATCCATAAAGAAAATGAGAGGCAAAAAGGCTTTGATGAGACAGGGAAAGATAGTATACAATTGCCTTGGACAGTGGAAATGGCTGCTTCCCCTGTCTTTGGGAGCCTCACATACCCATGGGGAAATAGCACTTCCATTTTATTATTAATAGATGATTACATAGATTCCTTAACAGGAGGCCATATGCATCATTAAAGAGAAGGCTGCTGCTGAGGAGGATTCCTGGAAATCTTCAGCTTAGGGCCCCTTCTCACACTCATTAGACTTCCTGAGTTGGAAGGAGCTGCAAGGGCCATCAAAGCATCCCTGACAGATGGCCATCCAACCTCTGAAGTCTTTAAACAGAGGCTGGATGGCCATCTGTCGGGCGTACTTTGATTTTGAGTTCCTGCATGGCAGGGGGGTTGGACTGGATGGCCCTTGGGGTCTCTTCCAACTCTATGATTCTATGATTCTAATGCAACCCTCTGTCATGCAGGAATATACAACTGAAGCACTCCTCAAACATGGGCATCCAGCCTCTGTTTGAAGACCTTCAAAGGAGTGTCCATCACTCCCACATTAATCTCACTAGCATTCTTCATGCATATAGGTTCTACCTGTTTGTCCAGAATTCTACTGTCATAATTATCTATCTTGCCATCCATTCTGATCACCTTCTACCATTCAGTGGTCACACTTCATCTTTGGTTTGTTCCAGAGGGGCTTTTCACTTGTTATTTCTCAGGTTCTCATGCCTACTTACCTATCTTTGCTAATATCCTGCTCTGTTGACTCTGTTGATTGCAAGATCGGCAGGTTGGCACTTTAAAGCCCAGATGCCGTATGATGGGGTGAGCTCCCATCACTAGTCCCAGCTTCTGCCATCCTAGCAGTTTGAAAGCATGCAAATGCAAGTAGATAAATTGGTACTACTGGGAAGGTAGACAGCAATCTGTGCAATCATGCTGGCCACATGATGACAGAGTAGTCTCTGATAACACTGGCACTTTGGCTTAGTAATGGAGCTGAGCACTGCTCCCTGTGGTCAGACACAACTTGACAACCTTGTCAACGGGGAATACCTTTACCTTTTTTCCTCTCACAACAATGGCTGCTCACTTTCTCTAAATCTGGATCATCATATGCTTCAAATTTCTCTTAGTTGTCTCTGCCCAAATCATGGGCATCTTCCATATCATGTGTGCAATGCTACATTAGCTTCATCTCTATTTTTAATACCTACATTTCTGTTTAGTCCTTCCATCGTTCATTTTCTCAAAAATTATTTTCACCTTTTTGGATTTATTTTATTTATGAATTATTAATATTAGGACTGTTTCAACTGAATCCCAAATTAGAACAGATTAGTCCAGATTAGGTCTAAATTACTTCAGACCATCCATCCAGATTTGAAAGGTGCAGTAAAAGACAGTCAGTAAGTCACCAAAACACCAAAATGTCATACAATTGCCCCCCCATATCCACAGATTTTTTTTCTCATTACACAATTATAGTCCTATGATTCAATTTTAATTTCCATAGCAACATCCTATGGAATCCTGGGATTTGTGTAATGAGCCACCAGCTTTCTGGATAAGAACTGTAAATACACTTCCTGAAATGCCAAATCACAGAACATCATAGAATGGAATTGTGGCAATATTATGTAGCCTTAAGAAATCTTGAGAAATGGGGGAAACACAAGAATGAAACTCTAAGTACAAGACAAGAAACAACTTAGGGATGGAAAGAAATTTCCTTGGACACAGTAGGAGGGACAATGTTGCCTCCATTTCAAAGATTCAGGCAACTACAGATTGGCCACCTTGATGTGAATGCTAGCATAGTTTATAGAACAGATAATTAAACAGTTGGTCTGTGAGTGTGTTGTTATTGTGTGCCTTCAAGTTATCTCATAGGACTTTCTTGGAAGGATTTCTTTGTTTGAGAGGGTTGTGTGTGATTACTAAGAGGTAGCATTGATTTCTCATAACAAGTCATGTCAGACTAATTTTATCTCTTTTTCATACAGTGGTACCCTTAGTAGATCAAAGGAATGCTGTGGATGTAACGTATCTTGATTTCACTAGGGTTGTGTGGACCATACTAGGTGACAATCTAAGAGGAGGTGACACCACTGCCCCTCAAACATTTCTTTTTTGGCAGAAATGGCCTGTGACATTTACCTGTGTCCCATTAAAATGCTGAAGAGATGGTATGAGTGGGTTGAGGCTCAATGGGAGGAGAAAGGAGAGGTCCCAGTTTTTTTTAAAAAACTAAAGTTTTGATTCTTTTAAAATTTTCTTTAAAAACATCACCTTTTTTCAACCACATATGTAAATGCATCAAGGCTGTGCATACAACACTGTAATTTAAAGGTATAATTGTAATTTAACTAGTTGTTTTATGACACAACTATTACCATGACATCCAGGGATATGCAAAAATGATGATTTATGAGTAACAGCAGTACAAAAACCATTACTAAAGATTCTGTAGTGTATGGTGTGGTAAGGGAGGAGGTCAATAGGGTGGGGTGGGGGGGGTGACACCATTAATTACTGCACTGGGTGACACCAATTCTAGAGACGCCATTGATACACAGAGCTTGGTCTTCCAACAAAAGGGAATAGATGGGGAGGGAATTGAAGATGAAAGACTAGTAAAGAGATTCCACATAAACATTAGGAAAAATTTCTTAAACAGCTGTTTGACAGTGGAATACGCTACCTCAGAGAGTTGTGGAGTCCCTTTCTTTGGAGGTTTTTGAACAGAGGCCAGATGGTCATCTGTCGGGACTGCTTTGATTGTGTCTTCCTGCATGGCAGGGGGTTGGACTGGATGGCCCTTGTAGTCTCTTCCAACTCTATGATTCTATGACTCTGAAGTTGCCACTGCTGTCCCCAGTATCTGTTGCTGGAAGCTGGGGCTATATTTTGTCTAATGGGAAGGTCAGCTTTAGTTTACTCACATCAAAGCTGTTCTGATGGGAGGAAGATCATGATCCCTGCTCCAAAGTACAGTCCTAAGTGCAACCCAAGGAATAAAATACAGCTCATCAGTCATGCAGAGAGATCTTGTAGCACCTTTGAGACTAAGGGGGGTTGCAGACTGCCAGAAATAGTGCAAATTGAGTCCACTTTTAGGGTTAGGGTTAGGGTTAGGGAATCATGGGAACTGTATTTTATTGTGGCACCAGAGCTCTCTGACAGAGAAGGCTCAATGTCTCAGAAAAACAACAACAAACAATTCCCATGATTCCCTAGCCCTAACCCTAACCCTAAAAGTGGACTCAGTTTGCACTATTTCTGGCAGTCTGCAACCCCCCTAAATGAAAGAAAGAAGTTAGCAGCATGAGCTTTTGTAGACTTGAGTCTACTTCTTCAGATGCATTTGAGGAAGTAGATTTAAGTCTATGGAACCTCATCCTGCCAACTTCGTTCCTTCAGTTAATCTCAAAGGTGCTACAAGATCTCTCTAAATACTGATTCTACAGACTAACATGGCTATATCTTTGAATTCATTCATGTAGAGTTTGCCATTAACAGAGCTGTGAAAAGCTGCTTGTTTGGGCTACAGGTCACAATATCTCTGAGACAGCATGACCCATTCTGTGTGGGGGAGTTAGAGCTGCCATTTAAAAAGGGCAATGTGTCCAAGCTCAGCCCACTAGGGATTCTATAAAGGTTTGTGATTTATGTGTCTGCTGGGGCCACCAACCCAGCAGGTACAAGGCTGTAATCTTCAGACAGCAGGTACTTCCTATAGCCTGGCATGTTCTATGCTGAGTAGGCCTGCTCTGTATGTGTTTCACGATTCAAGGTACATGGCAGATACACACACAGTTGAATTTCTTTTGTGCTGCAGCCCAAATATTCTAAGAGTCTAGCACTGAATATTTTTAATTGCCTAGTGGAAACAGCTGTAAGATGAGAGCCTCTTCCCATGGCATTAAAAAAAACAAACTATCCCCATTTTACAGCAAGAGAAACCATTTCCCAAACTCAAGAAGCCTTTACTGCAGCACATGGGATTGGGATTGGGATTGGGGCCACTTTAGATTTAAGCCTGGTGTAGGGGCTTGAATGTTGAACTACGGGCCTTTGCAGACTGCCAGAAATAGTGCACATTAAATTGAGGCACTGCCCTGGCTCAGTGCTAGGGAATCATGGGAACTGTAATTTATTGTGGCACCAGAGCTCTCTGACAGAGAAGGCTCAATGTCTCAGAAAAAAATACAATTCTCATGATTCCCTAGCACTGAGCCAGGGCAGTGCCTCAATTTAATGTGCACTATTTCTGGCAGTCTGCAAAGGCACAACTCTGGATACCAGAGTTCAATTCCCAGCTTGGCCATAAAACCCACTGGGTGACCTTGGGCAAGTCACGTGCTCTCAGCCTTAGGAGAAGGGTATGGCAAACCTCCTCTGAGCAAATCTTGCCAAGAATACCCCATAAGTTTGCCTTAGGGTCACCATAAGTTAGAAATTACTTGAAGGTACACAGCAACAACATCCTTCAGTGAAAGAAGACTAATAGAGAAGAGCCACAGTGGAAGAAAGGTGGAGTAGAAATCCAATAAATAAATAAGCAAGCAAGCAAGCTCAGACACTTTGTATGCAGAACACCCCAGGTATAACCCAAGCATCTCCAGGTGGGATTGGGAAACACATTTTCTGAAATCCCAAAGGTAGGTTGCTAGTCAGAGTCAACACTAGTGTGGTAGCTGGATGATTCATTATACTGCAGCTTCCTTTGTTGTTATGGCATGCATTCTCTTCAGAGTCTTCCCAAAGATCACAGGTTTTAATTTCCCCATGTACTGGCAGGTAATCCAAACTAATGTTCTGAGACATATACTCCACTGGGAAGACTTTGCACTGAGGCTCCAGTTTTAATTACCTAGAATTTGCAAATACGTTTTTGTCATAAATATTCCCAGCTGAGGATCAGTGGGTGAGGTTGGCTATTGTTTGGAATGGATTCTCTCCAAATAAAGATTGACTTTGGGGTATGTCAATTAGGAACCCTTTTATTTATTGTCTATACTAAACTTTTTTGTTCCTTTCAACAGCCATCCAACAAACTGGGTCTAAATACTCCAAAGGCATCAGATCCTGTCTGGCTGGTGAGCTGGCTGGTGGATATCAAATTCCAAAAGCCTAGGTGTTTTTGAGTCCTCTTATTTCTTGCCATTGTATATTTCTATGCCAAACTTTGTCATTATTCTTATATCTTCAGTTTCATATATATGAGCTCTTGTATAAATGGAACATTTCTAGTCATTTCTGGTAATGGACATAATGCTACTGTGCCATCAAAATGCATCTCTGTGTGTTTCTTTCTGAAAGCAAGTGCAGCTAATGTTGAAACTCCAAGGCGCCCAGGAAAAAATGGAAGGAAAATAACTTCAAATGACTACACAACAAGAGATTTGTTCAAATACAATCAGACATTCTAAATGATCCTGTGACATATATACCTGTGTAACATCTGTCTCAATAAAGTGCAAATTGACTTTTTGATGTGGCACTTTCTACCTCATTTCCCTGACTGATTACTTGCTGAAATTGCACATTACTGGTTAATTTTCCAAACTAATTAATTTCACTGTTGGAATTTCTTGTCTGTTTATATCAGGGGTAGGCAACCTTTCCCCTTTAAGGGCCGAGGGACTTCAGTTCCCAGAAGCCTCAGCCATATTGGCCAATAGCCCCATGTTGGCCAATAGCTCCTGGGATTCTGGGAGCTGAAGTCCCTCGGCCCTTAAAGGGGAAAGGTTGCCTACCCCTGGTTTATATCAAGGCTGTTTCCAAGACTCCAACAGCATTTCTGTTGATCTACAGTCGATTCCCTTTCAGGAAAAGGCTGATGAAGCTGCAAAACTAAATGAAACTTTGTAGACTGCTCCACTTTGTAGACTTCCTTAACTGAGTAAATGGGAACTGATGAAGTTGAAAGCTCTCTAGTGGCCTATCAAGAGTCCGACTAGCCACAAATAAGCATAAGCATTTAATAGCTATCAAATCCAGGGCAGTCACAGATGTAAATGTGATGCAGAATCCTGAACTGGAAGACTCAAGTTTCTACCTTGCAGTTGGAACACTTTAGTAGGAATCCTGAAACATCCAGGGGTAGCTGTGTTGGCCATATAGCAAATCCAAAAACATAAAAACCCCCACCAAACAGTGATACCTTTATTGGCCAACCAAAATGAACAGTATACTTGTTGCAAACTTTCGAAGCTCCATGGGCTTCTTCTTCATCAGGCAAGATATTACAAACCAAACAGGAAAAAAAATTGGAGATGTTAGTCAGATGCCTGCATTTTGATGTTTCGGTCCTGCCACCCCATGTGCGCCTGTGCTCTCATGCGCATGCTCACGGTGGCAGGCGCCATTTCCAAGGCCCAGGGAAGCCCCCCCATGGCTGCGCCGGGTGAATTCACCTGCCGTGGGTGCGAGGGGGCCTTTCCAAGGCCCAGGGAAGCCCCCCTGCACCTGCGCCAGGTGAATTCACCTGCTGCAGGCTTGGGGGGCCTTCCAAAATGGCGCCCGTGTTGCGCACACATGCACATGACGGCATCGTTGTTTGCATGCGTGTGCATGGGGGCAAATGCGCACGCACGCACAAGTGCACACGCACACACACGGCCCCACCTGCCATCCCCCCCGGCCCTCTGGCAACAAAGGTTGCTGGCCCCTGGTTAAGATGGTAAGGGAAGGTATCTTTTGCAGGCTGGCTCCTCCTCCTTCTGGCCATGTGACTATTGGGAGATTTGCAAAGATAGTAACATGGCCAATATGCAGGCATCTGACTAACATCTCCAATTTTTTCTCCTGTTTGGTTTATAACGTCTCGCCTGATGAAGAAGCCAGTGGGGCGCCGACAGCTTGCAACAAATATATTGTGCATTTTGGTTGGCCAATAAAGGTATCACTGTTTGATGGATTTTTGATGTTATTGGGAATCTGTTATTCTACTTGTGGGCAAAGAACCCCCCCCCCCCCGGTTGCAACAACAAATGTGTGTGCAACAACAAGTATAGGGAATACCTGTTGGAAAAATTATGCATTGCAGTCTCCTGTCTCTCCTTAGATAGATAGGGACTCCTTCTCTCTCTCCCATTCTATCTGTCATGTGATTCCTGTCACTCTTGGAGGCAGTTCAACAGCTCTCTCCCACGATTCTAAACTGCTTCAAGCAGTCAGATGCCCCATCTTCCTGTTATCTATAAGATGGTGAGATTTACTCTCTTTACCCAAACCATCTCGTTAGATTAGTTTTTAGTTATTTTATGTAAATATTTAGTAAAGCCATTATTGTTTATTTATTTTTAAATTACAAACTGCATGTTTGTTGTTTTTCTGAGTTAGTCTTTATTCTTTAGGAAAGCATATTTAGAATAAAATATAGTCTGACTCACACTTCTGCTGTACTGCTACTGAAAGCTAGACTCTGACAGGTTTGACCAGGGGTTGGCAACGTATGGCCCATGGGCCGGGTCCGGCCCCCTGAGGCCTTTGGACCAGCCCCTGCTGACCCCCAGCCGCCGCGTGCATGGCTGCCGCGCTGCTGCCACACGTGTCATGGCCACCATTTTGTTTTCCAAAATGGCAGCCACAACTCATTTGTGCATGCGTAGTACTCCTGCGCATGCACGAACAAGCCGCAGCTGCCATTTTGGAAAACAAAATGGTGGCTGCAACTCGTTTGCTCATGCGCCGAGTACTGCGCATGCACAAACAAGTCTCAGGCACCATTTTGTTTTCCAAAATGGTGGCTGCGACTCGCTCGCGCATGCACAGTATTCCAGAAGTACTGTGCATGCGCGAGCAAGCGCGCTCACGCATGCGCAGTACTTCCGGTGTACTGCACATGCGCGTGCATGTGAGCGCGTGCCGCAATTCCCCCCACCACCACCATCGGCCTGCGGAAGACCAGGGGATCCCCAGCCCGGCCCCAGGTAAGGGGAACTTGCCGACCCCTGGGTTTGACCATCATACTTGCTTATTTTTGTTTCCCTTTAAAAAGGGTTAACACCCTGGGAAACTAAAATCGCACCCCACAATGCCTATTTAAATCCTCTGTTGCAATGAGCTGGAAACTTTAGGTCAGTGCATAAGGACCCTTATTTCCAGTGTAAAAGAATACTGTGTGGAGCTCTGGTTAACTGCTACCAGCCAAAGTGAGCAATGCAGTGCTAGACAGGAAAGTGGTCTGAACTGCTATAAGATAGCTTCATCTATTTTTATTGTCCTATCCTGCTTCATATCTCTTTTAATAGCGGGTGTCTTATCTGGTCACTACATGCCTTTACCCAGTCTCAGCCCTTGTGACAGCCGATGTTGTGGGGAATGCACAAGCATGAAGTATTGAGTGGACACAGATCACTTGTTAGAGATCTTATGCCGCAACAGATAGAGGAAGATGAAGGAAACATCCAGCTTCCAGGTTAATGTAGTTCAGTAATGTAGATTACTGGTTTTAGACCAGTGCCTCCTGGATTCAAACTTCTTAATGCTGGATGTTGAATCAGACTGCTGCTTGTCTAGGCAAATATTGCTAACTTGGCCTAGCAGTGGTTTTCTACAGTTTCAGGCAGAATTCTTTCCTAGCTGGGGATGCTTTCCCAGTTGCCTGGGAATGCTGAATATTGAAATGCTACGGAAAGCCTTCACTTTGCCATTGGGTTACAGCACCAGCCTTCTTAGTTTAGCGATATCTGGGAGTTTATTGCATTTTTTAAAAAAAAACAACTTACCCTTGCCGTTTTGTAGTCTGTTATCAGATGCAGTTGGGTATTATCACATTGAAAATGCCACCGATGCTGCCACCCAACTGCATCCTGCCTAAAACCTGGCTCCCAGCCATGCTCAGCTGGCTGATTTGCAAAATCGGGAAGGTCCCAACTTTGCAAATCCGCCATCTGAGTGGACCCCTGGTGGTGCAGTGGTTAAATGGCTGCACTGCAGCCACTCACTCACAAACTTCAAGGTTGCAAGTTCAGTATCAGCCAAGGGCTCAAGCTTGACTCAGGCTTGCATCCTTCCAAAGTTGCTAAAATGAGTACCCACCTTGTTGGGGGCAATTAGTTTACACATTGTAAACCACTTAAGGAGTGCTTAAGTGCACTGATAAGCAGTATAGAAATATACTTGCTATTGCTATTGCTATAATTCTCAACTTTCTAATTCTGCAAAGAAATAAAAAAAAACCCTCTAAAGATCACCCAGTTCTCATACATGCTAATAACAGTGATAGTTCCAGTTCACAGAAGACACATTGATAATTATAGCATTTTAATTTCAGCCCTAAAGCACAGGAACATTTTCATAAATGGTTCTACTGAGATACAGTAATGAATTTTTATTAAGTGGGTGGAGGGATAAGGAGGAAGTACCAGAAAATATATGCTTGCCTTACATAAAGATAGAAAGAAAAGACAGACAGACATTTCATGCTCATGGGAAAATATTTTCTCACCCACTGTACTCACAAAATTAATTGGTATCATAGAGGTAGAATTCAAAGATATAGCCATGTTAGTCTGGAAAATCAGTATGCAAAGGGATATTGTAGCACCTTTGAGGCTAAATGAAAGAAAGATACTGGTAGCATGAGCTTTTCTAGACTTGAGTCTATGTCCTTAGATGTATACTAGCTTCTTTCTTTCATTTAATCTCAAAGGTGCTACAACATCCCTTTGCATATTGGTAACAGAGAGTTCACCAATTCATCCCTCTAGTAGTCAACTCAGGTGCTGAATACCAAATACCAACAGGAGTGAAGTCAGAATTGTACATCTTTTAAAAAGTTCATCTTTCTGCCATGCATCCTTTTGTTGGTCCCTCTGTTCTTTTACAAGACTAAAGGATAATGGCAGCTGATGGCTTCCATGTCCATGGAGGCAATGAAAATCCTCCAGATTTCAGTCTGAACTTTAAAAGATCTATTCAAATTGTTGAATTTATTTTGGGGTGAGCACCTGGGACAACACCATTAAAATATAATCTGTAACTTGGAATGGATTCACTGCTCTACTGAGGTGGAAGCTATCAACCATGGGTGCTAGACCAACCTCAACCCAGTGATGACTGAGCATACTCAGTAGCCACAAAATGATGAACGAGAGAGAGAAAGAGAGAGAAAGAGAGAGTATCCTGGAGACTTACTTTATAGCACTGTAAAATAACCCCCATATTTCTAATGTCAAGTACCCCTAACCTTTCCTGGGATTATTTCTTCTTTCACCTCAACCTATGATTTACACTTGAATATAGAATATGAACAAGAGATCAAAGATAGGGAAGGAGACAGAAAGTCTAGGCTCCCTTCCCCAGTCAAAATAAAAAAAATAATAAAAAAAATACATAGCTTAAATTTGATTTTATTTCACTAGCTTTGGAAATACATTTGGTGCTTATTTTCAGCCATAACTGATGCTTCTTTGATTAAAAATAGATTTTCTGTCTCTTAGGGGGGTTGCAGACTGCCAGAAATAGTGCAAATTGAGTCCACTTTTATGGTTAGGGTTAGTGCTAGGGAATCATGGGAATTGTTTTTTTTTCCTGAGACATTGAGCCTTCTCTGTCAGAGAGCTCTGGTGCCACAATAAAATACAGTTCCCATGATTCCCTAACCCTAACCCTAACCCTAAAAGTGGACTCAATTTGCACTATTTCTGGCAGTCTGCAACCTCCCTTAGTTTGATCTTTATGGTGATGATAGAAGCTTTTCTTTACTATTAAATGTGAAATATGCATTGTGAATCTTTAAATAACCCACCCCATGTGAGAAACCTATGAGAAAGAATATGTAACCTGAGCAATGTTAAACAGGGTTGTTAACTGTTCAGAAGAAAGTGGTTTTTTGTTTTTTCTCTTTTTAATGAGATAGAGTTGTGTTAGTATGCAACCCACTTTCTGGACTTTTTATGCAGATTTCCCCAGGTCCATCCTGCAGATCAAATGAACTTTGTATCCTGGAATCTATAAATTACTGGGCAGATCAGGGAGCATCTGATACAATCAGATCTGCACATTTGAAATGTGAAGATTGAAAAACAGATGTGCAAAAGCACAATACAAATGCACTTTAGTCAGTGAAGGGAATGAATACAGGCAATGCGCATGCTTTGAAAAATGCACACCTATAATTTTGTGGTATATATATGCAAAAAGAAAAAAGAGATGGATTACATATTGTTATATTTTAAAGGAATGGAAGCTCATGTGGATCATATCTGGAGGTAGATAAGATGGGAAGGCTGCACCTGTGGACTTGAAAGGTGAGCATATCTGCTTAACAGATGTTTGAGATAGCAAAAGGGATCTATACCACAAAATTATAGAGGTTTGATCCCACTTTAACTGTTCTGGCTCCTGGGATATGGAGTTTGGAGAGCTTGCACGTGGCAAGTTGCATGCGACTCACCTTGCTACATATCATCTGAAATCATGTTGGGTGTCTTATGCATGTATAATTCCCTAACAGAAGTGGCTGGATACTTTTGTCTGATGTGGAATGACTGTGTTCAGTTCAAGATATGGAGTTGCCCGTGCAGTGCCATAGCACATGACTGCACATTGCATGTTCCACATGGAGAGGCACATTTGGTTGCACTTTGTCACAATTCACAAATGAGGCAGTACTGTGCAACTGCCCAACTCCATGGGTGTGAAATTATGCACCATCTCCTCCATGTAGGATCACAGCCATTATGAGTCTTTCTCAGACTATGTTAAACCCATTTTACTTATAAAGGGCTGAGAGCCAGCATGGTATAGTGGTTTGAGTGTTAGACTATGACTCTTGAAACCAGGATTCGATTACCAGGTTGGCCATGAAACCCACTGGGTTGACTTTGGGCAAGTTACACACTCTCAATTAGCAATAATCACACCTCAAATTAACCTCATTTGCTATGATATTGCCACTGCCCAATTTATAAAGATATAAGAGGTGCCTTAACCAAACAGTTCTGATTCATATTTGATCAATTTTTTATTAGGGGACACATTTCTGTGTACCATACATTTCTGAAAAGGTAGCCTGGTTTGTGTTTAAAGCATCAATTTTAAGGAGGAAGTTCTGTAAAGATGATGGTTAGGTTTAAGGATAGATTTGAACCTATTAAAATATATATATTTGGATGATCTTAGCTTTGTGAAGCAATGTAATATATTTTCTGTGTATTTGATCCCTGTGTTTATTTAGTTTGAATTGAGCCTATAAGGTTAATGTTTCTAGATGATTTTAACTATGTGATGTGACATACTATTTTTATAATGTATCTGTTTTTTGTGTTTTATTTGGATTACTTTTTGCTATACAAATAAACTTAGGGGGGTTGCAGACTGCCAGAAATAGTGCAAATTGAGTCCACTTTTAGGGTTAGGGTTAGGGAATCACGGGAACTGTAGTTTATTGTGGCACCAGAGCTCTCTGACAGAGAAGGCTCAATGTCTCAGAAAAAAAAACCAATTCCCATGATTCCCTAGCACTAACCCTAACCCTAAAAGTGGACTCAATTTGCACTATTTCTGGCAATCTGCAACCCCTCTTACTTACATGCTCTCAGCCTCAGGGGAAGGCAATGGCAAACCTCCTCTGAACAAATTTTGCCAAGCCTTTGGGTTGTCATAAATCGGAAATGACTTGAAGGCACACAACAACATATTGGAAAGATGGACTCCTCTCATATGTTTTGGGGTTTCAATTATTTTTCTAGGTCTTGTTTTATCTTCTGTCCACCTGAACAAGTTCTGCTGGTGAGAATCAAGATAAGTCAGTGAAAGAACAAAGAGCGAGGGATACTCTCTCCATCCTATTTTTTTGCTTGAGACTGTCAAGCACATAAACTGTCTCTGACTAAAAGTTGTATGCCCATTTTGTGAGGCATGCATTCCTTTTGTTTTTCTTCCTACTGGAAAAAACAGAACCATGGAACAAATTTCACTGGGAAAGGGAGGCAATGAGCAAACCTGGACGAGCTTAGAAGTAACTACGGTAGGTAGAAATGCTGTTTGCACATTCCTTTCATTTTTGCAACAACTACAGCATAGTTTTTAGTTATTTCTGAGTAACGGGAAAGTAAATAACTATTTCAAAAACTGCACCTGATGAAAGCTGTGTTGGATGAAATGGGCTGACATCTACAAAAGTTTATGTTACACAAAATTTGTTATCCTGAAAGGTGCTGCAAAACTCAGGCTGCATCTGCACTGCAGAATTAATGCAGCCACTTTAGCTGCCATGGTTCAATGCTGTGGAATTCTGGGATTTCTAGTTTAGTGAGATATTTAGCCTTCTCTGTCAGAGAGCTCTGGTGCTGCAACAAACTACGAATCCTAGGATTCCATAGGATTAAACCATCGCCGTTAAAGCGTTGTTAAAGTGCATTATTTCTATAATGCAGATGCAACCTTTGTTGCTATTTTTTCCATAAAAATTCTGATAGGATAATAGATTTCTGAGGGGACTTTCATAGAGCTGCAAAAGATACAGGGGACTGCTTTTCACTTGCAATTCAGTGATGTGGGCATTTCTCAGCACATTTGCTGTCACATGCTTTTTAATGAGCTTCATGGTGTCTTTAAACTACTGAAGCCACTGCAAGAGAGGTAATAGAGTCTAGTTTGTGCACAGAACCAAACAGTAGCTACTTGTGATGTAAACTCTCTGCAGGGCTCCAGGAAAGCTCTTCCTCTTCCAGTTATCATCCTCATTGAGGAGATTAGTCATCCTTAAAACCAGCCACTTTTTTGAGCAAATGGATTAACTTACTCCTGCCGGGCACAACATGTTTGGATGATGTTGCTTAGCAAGATTGTTGAAATAAGCTGAGGGTTTGCTGTGTATCTTTGTCTCCAGCTTCTTGGAGGTAGCTTAGATCATGCTGAAAAGATGTGAACTGTGAAGTGTTTCTTTCTCTGCACTCCTGAGAATTTATGAGCCTTAACTCTGTGAGATTCAGAGTGTGCATTTGCATGATATTAACTCTGAGATCAGAAAGGGGGTCCTGAAAGTTAAACCATCTGCATGGTGTGTGCGTATGAAATTTATGTCTAGAGAGCTTAGAATGGAAATTCAAGTACAGATGGGACTCCTGAGAAAGCATATCCATCCCCATCAAATTGTGCATTTAATTCAGGAGTGCTGAGAGCCAGCATGGTGTTGTGGTTTGAGTGTTGGACTAGGACACTGGGAGGCCAGTATTCAACTCCCTGATCAGCCATGAAAACCCACTGGGTGACCATGGGCAAAGCACAGTCTCTTAGTCTCAGGGGAGGGCAATGGTAAACCTCCTCTGAACAAATCTTGCCAGGAAAACCCCATGATAGGGTCAACTTGTGTCACCATAAGCCAGAAACAACTTCAAGGCACACAACAACAACAACAACAACAACAACAACAACAACAACAAAAAGTGCACATGGGGGGCAGTGCAATTTTTAACTCCCACTAGCCAATGGCAGTCTAGCCAGAATGAGTAACTGGAAATCACTTCTAATGAGACTTCTGGGTTCATTGGATCAAGTGGGAAAAGGGATGCTCGGGGTATTTTGAAGAAATGTGGAGGCCTCTAGCAGAGATGATAGATATTTTGTGGATGTTTCTCTCCCAAACTGGGCAAGGGTTAGAGAGAATTGGAGGGCAGAAAAAAAAAAAGGGGGGGGGGCTTGGTGTCACTTATGGCTCACAGCTTTCACTCTTCCTGACCCTGATGTAAAGAAATATGCTTCTATCTCAAAGGGTGGTGTCACAGCACCCAGTGACCAGTGCCTTCTATGAAAATTTCACATTGGCCCCATAATGATCCTTGGCAGCCATATTGACTGTTGGAGAACCAGTGAAGACTGAAAACAAACAGACAGACAGATAGACAGAGAAACTCATGTATGTCTGAAGCAAAATGTCATCAACAGAAGGAAGGGGACATGATTTACAACTGTTCAGGTAGCAGTGATGGAGAATATCTACACTGTAGGCTCAGTTATGTGTGGATTGTACAACAAAAGATGACAATGGAAGTTTTCAACTGGAAAATGAAAATGTCCCATCCCAGTGCATGAAATGGAATTACTGATACTTACTGCTTTTGCACTAGTCTTCTCAAGTGTTATCCTCCTTTTTTTCTGTCAAACATACATGTTACAGCACATTTTTTTCAGTAACTAAGAATGGTTGAATGCTGTTCTTCTTAGTGAAGTGTTTTGTGATGGAACAGCAAACATCATATGAAAAGCCAGCTTTCTCTCATAAATAAGTCAGTGTGTTACTCCTGCTAGACTGGCAGTGGGATGACAGCTCTTCCAGATGCTGTGCTTCTGCTTGCCTTTGACCTCAGGTAAACCTGAACTTGCTAAAAATAAACAATATAAAACCACATTTGCTTCAGGGCTACAGGAACACCTGGAAGGGCAATGAGAAGACCGCTTAACTGCTCATCTCACAAGGGGAGGTGTGTCGCTACCTAGTTTCACTTGGGTTTTGCCACAGCCAGTGGGAAACGTGTACCACACTTGGATTCTCCATGCTTTTGTTCCTCCTCCCTTACCACGTCAGGTCAACGTGCATAAGTGGTTCAGGAATAAGAGGATCCAGCATCTCAAAAATACAATTATAAGTTCCCATTAAACAATGTAACTGTACTATTGACCTTGGACTCATCAGTATGCTGATGACACCCAGATATACTTCTCCATGTCTCGGTCTACAGCTTCAACTTCAGATGGTGTCTCTCCTCTCAATGATTGTCTTAAGGCAGTAATGGACTGGATGAGAAAAAACAAATTGCTACTGAATCCAGACAAAATGGAGGTACTAACAGTTACGGGCCCGAAACCAGGTCTGAGAATACAACTTCCAGTCCTGGATGGAGTCACCCACTCCTCTAAGGACTGTGTTCGCAGTCTGGGAGTGCTCCTAGATCCATCACTCTGGTATCAATTCAGGTAAATGCGACGGTCAGGAGCGCTTGTTATCAGCTTCGGCTGATACGCAAGCTGCACCCTTTCCTGGAAACCAAGGATCTTGAAACTGTAGTACATGCCCTGGTAACCTCCCGTCTTGATTTCTGTAATGTACTCTACATGGGGCTACCCTTGTGCTTGACTCAGAAACTTCAATTAGTTCAGAACATGGCAGCCAGGTTGGTTTCTGGTACTTCCAGAAGAGAGCATATTACACCTGTGTTAAAATCTGTCCACTGGCGGCCTATTAGTTTCCAGGCACAGTACAAGGTGTTGGTTATGACCTTTAAAGCCCTACATGGCTTGGGTCTAACGTATCTCCAGGACCGCCTCTTTCTGTATGATCCACTCCATGCACTCCGGTCCCCTGGGAGGAATTTATTACAGCCGATAAAAACAAGGATGTTGGCGACCTCCCAGAGGGCCTTTTCTGCTTCCGCTTCCAGATTATGGAACGTCCTGCCAGACAAGATCCGTCTTATTACCACCTTAGACAGCTTCAAAAAGGCTAAGACGGATCTCTTCTGACAGGCCTTTCCTATATAATTACCCCGGCCCAAAGAGTCAGCTAACTCTTCTCCCTTCCATGCCGCTGTTGATTATGTTGCATTGTTGTGATGTTTGGTCTTATACCTTGTTTTATTTAATGTTTTTAAACTGTCTTAGTTTAATATTTTTTAAGGGATGGGTGGGTTGGGGATTGGATGTATTTACTGGAGTTTTTATTGTTGTAAGCCACCCCGATTGCACTGCAGAGAGGCGGGATAGAAATAAATGTATTATTATTATTATTATTAACATCTTTTCTTAGTATGAAAGCCACCCCATTTTCTTCTTGTCTTTTCATTGCCTGAGTAGAACACTGTATGGTTATCTGAGTCAAAGTGGCCCATTCCTGTCCACTTTGGTGTTAACTCACTCACTCCCAGTACTGCTATGTTCATGAGTTCCATTTCTGTTTTCACTGTGTCCAGCTTCCCTTGGCTCATGCTCCTCACATTCCACATCCCTATTTTATGCGTAATGCTGCTTTGAATGCCATTTGCCTTCCTAAGGGAGGCATCATATGAGACATCATATGAGAAACTAAAAAATTAAAAAATGTTTTTGATTTTGATCCAAGTTGAAATGGTCATTTTCAAGTGAAAATATTAAACTGGAGAGTGGGGTGCTTTAGAAGCAAGGAAAGGATGACTGCCAGAATAGGAGAGGGCTCTCTGGGACATTGCTACTAAGAGTCCTGAGCCAAGGAAAAAGGCCTTTAAAGAGACCCTTTAAAGAGGGTAGGGAAATGGGAGAGGACTCTCTGAGGTATTGCTGGTAAGATTTTTGAGGTTTACAAAGGGTAAAACAGGAAAATAGGAGTCCTGTAGCCTTCTTTCAATTCCTTTAAAGCCATCTCTTTCCCAGGTCTCCAGTCTTTTACATGTGTACCTGCATATGAAACTGCCCTAAACCGAGTCAAAAACCACAATAGAAGGATAACAATCAGCAAAACAATGGGTAGACCATTGTTTTATGTATCTTACTGTCTGCTACATGGACTGCTAGCTAACTTCAAAGTGTGCATGGATCACAACTGAGCTATGGACATTCCTTACAGGAAGCTGCCTTATATAAAACCAGAACATTGGGCAATTTAACTCAGATTTGTTCTCACTGATTGGCAACAGCTTTCCAGGGACTTAGGCAAGAGCTTTCCCTCCTTTCTTCTTTATTTTTGTTTTAGGGTTACAGTGCTCTAGTCTAGTGCATCAGCGAAATAGTACTTTTGCACTATAATTCTGAGTCTAAAAAATAATGCTACAAGCAGATCCCCCAAAGATGGAAGGAGTGGAAGCGGAAGGGATAACAATTAACAAAACCCAAGCTGCCATATTGCAACACCAGTCTGAAAGAATCACAAGGAAGAGAAAGTGTTCTGTTTCTAAATACCATATTGCAGTTGGCAGACATGTAAGAAGAAAAAGTCCTTTTCCTCCTACAACAGCTTCTGTTTAGGAGGACTTTGGAGAACTGCATTCAACGGTGAAATGTGGAAACTTATGAGAACATAAAATGCAAAATCTTGGTTATTAGGTCTGTAGGTCTTCTTACAGGTTTGGCTACCTTCACTACTTTCCTTACCATGATGTTACACTGCTGGACTTTCTGGCAAATGGTCAAGCCCTCCCTCTCCCTGAAAGCCTATCTGCACAAATTTTCTGCACATTCTCTAGGCAGCAGGAGAGACAAGAGGTAGGAACTCATGATGGTGCTTAAACAAATGGCAGCACTGGTGTTTTGGACTTCAGCTCCCAGAATTCCTGAACATCACCCATGTTAGCGTGGTGACGCAGCGCGTGGGAACCACGTAACGTGAAGCACCAGGATCCAGACTGTCTTCAATGAAGCAAGCAACGTTGTTAGTTACAGGAAAACTCCTTTCCCCTCCAGACAGAGTAGAGAGAGACTCAGCAGATGTCTCATTAAGAGGCTTTTAATCTTCAGAAGTTCTATGTACAATAATACACCAACGCACACTCCAACAATCTCCACCTTCCACTATCAACCCACATCAACCCACCTGTGTGTCCAGAAGCTTGTCCCTTATATAGCCAGTGCTCCACATGGCTTTCTAGCCCTGCCTCTTCCTTTTGGACACCTGTCAATCATAAGCATGACTCAACATGTTTGCAGCCCTTTTGCAGCATTTACTGTGCTTTACAGCACCAGGTGACTCCCTGTCATGATGTCACCTCCTGTTTCATCAGCCTTGATGCTGCATGACTCAGCAGTGGCCAAATGCTTAGTCATCATGGCTGCTGCCATTCACCACATTGTGCATTTTCCCTGGAACATTATTCCAACAACCCAAGCTAGCTCAGACTTCTGGGAGATGAAATCTTAAACACCTAGAGCACCAAAGTCTGGGAATCACTACCTAATTACATGCTTGGCATGGCCTTGGAATGGAAGAACTTTGCCCAACCACCTGTTAAGATGCATCCCTACCCCATTAATTATAAATACAATCAGTTATCAGAATAAGCATTATTAGTTTGTTTAGATGTATATATTAGACACAGCTGCTGTTAATCATGAGTATGTGTTCAGTGGACAACAAGTGTTATTGATAGGGAGTGAAAGAATACATGTAGTCGAGAGCAGTTTCCGTCCATAAAATCCCCTCTAGAATTACCCCAAGAGAGCTTGGTCTAGGTCAGAAAAGCCAACAAGGTGCTGAACATCACAAATGTGAGGTATCTCCACTGTTACTTCTCTGGGTTCCCAACAGATGATTGCAGATGTGAGTTGCTGGGGGCTGGGCTTTAAGTAGAAACTATATATTTTTTTTGTCTCCTGTCTAATAGATCTCATTCCTTTCACCAATTGGTGTGTATATTGTTGCTGTATCCTAAAAGAGCTAGTGTGGTATAGTGTTTAGAGCTTTGGACCATGACTCCAGAGATCAGAGTTTGATTCTCTACTTGGCCATGGAGACCCAATGAGTGATCTTAGATGAGTCACACATGCTCAGCCCCAGAAAACTCTATGATAGGGTCACAGTGACTTGTGATAAGTTGGATGTGATTTGAAGGCACACAACAGCAATGGTCCTAAAAGGACCAGCCCCATTTGGCATTGCATGTGTTAGGGATGTGAAGACATCTTACAGTTCTGAGATTCTAGTCAAGATGCCAGTCTTGGCATGATGAGACAACACCCCAGGGATTCTTCACCCCCCCCCCCCACCCCCAAGAGGTCTTGACTCCAGCATGAGAACAAGAGTTAATGCTGTGGTGTCTGCAATTTGTGCCATGATGGCTGGTGTCACTCCAACTTTATAGTATCAGTCCTCAAAGCGGATTCAGCACCTTGGAGAAATCCTACTGGGTTCAGATGAAAACCCGCAGTAGATTCACCACCTCACTGATACTGGAGCCATCAGTTACAAATTTTGTACATCTTTGTACAAAATATACTTTGCACAATACTCCTGAATCTGCACAAGCCTATGCCTTTCTGAGGCTAAGTGCACACATAGCAAGCAGAAAAGGATAGGATGACTATCACAAAGACACAAACAACCCATCTGATGGTACTACTTTTACAACAAGGCAACAGTTATCACTATTATCTTGATAAAACCAAGATAAATGCAGTATGTATTCAGTACTGTATTTGTTATGAAAAAATCCCAAGCAATAGATGGTTAGCCCTAAAAACATATTTGAGTGAGTTTGGCAAAGTTTCAGCGTATAAGGGTAACCCTGCAGAATCTGCTTTCCATTAATACAGGAGGACATGGAAAGAAGAAAGATCAAAATTATAACAGGATGGAAATGCAAAATGAGAGGCCTCAGATATTTAGCAGTACTTATTTTTGGAATTCAACCTGATATTACTGAGGAACACAATATGCAGATCTTAAGCAAAAACAGACAAAAATGAAGCAATCTACTGTTTGGTTGGGAGGGTAGTAGCTGTTAAAATGAAAATTCTTCCTAAAATGTTATTTCAATCAGCAGTTGAAAGTACATTATGGAATTAAACCAGCATGGATCTTGTATCTTGCAATGGAAGAACAGGGAGAGTGTTCTGAATATGCCCAGTATTACATATTATTAACATATATTATTTTGGCACCAACATTCATTGTGGTTTTAGCTATTTAAAAGCCCTCTAACATAGCTGGAGTAACAAATGGGAGCAGAATATCAGTTATGAAACTGGATGGGGTTTAGATGCCATGATGAAAAATGCTTACACCAAAATCTTTTTAACAAGGTGTGGGAAAGGCACAGAACAATGTTATTTCCAGGGATATCCTCTCTTGCTCTGGCTATCATTAGCGGAGGCTTTCAAAAAGCTTGAGGAGAAGATAACTCACTAAATTTAAGGATGTTATTGTTCATGGGGTAATTGTTTCATGAGAGCCAGAATGGTGTAGTGGTTTGAGGATACTGAGAGATTAGGGCTCAAATCTCTGCTCAGCTATGGAATCCTACTGGATGACACTAGGCAAGTCATAGGATACACCTACACTGTAAAAATAGTGCAGTTGTTTTATTTGTTATTTTGGGAGACACCAGTACTTTTTAGCAGAGAAAGCTAAAGATCCAGTAAAATTACAAATCCCAGGGTTCCGTAGGATGGAACTTAATGTGGTATCAAACTGCATTATTTCTACAATGTAGATGCACTCTCACTCACTCTCAGAGGAAGGCAAGGACAACCCCCTCTGAACAAATTCTGTGAAGAAAACCCTGTGATAGATTTGCCCTAGGGTTGCCATGTGTTGGAAATGATTTTAAGAGACACAACACAACAATAGCAACACAAGAGATCACCTGAAGAGTTATCCCAAAATGCACCCAGAGATTTTCCCCCCCTCCATTCTTTCACCAGCACCCACTTTTCTTCTGATTTCCATTTGGTAGCCTAGAAATTTGTGCTTTTTGAATATGTTGGGAGTACCCGATGAAGTCGACATCTGCTGTCTCCCTTTCTCCCTATTTTGCTGTTCACATATGCTCAGTAAGGAGCTTTGAAGGTAACTGATGTTTTCCTTCTCTGTTCTAGGATGACACACACAGCGACAGTAGGACTGGCTAGAGCAGAATCTTGGTGTCAGTGTGGTGTAGTGCTTTGAGTGCTGGAACAGGACTCTGGAGAGAAGAATTCGAATCTCCACTTGGAATGTAAACCTGCTGGGTGACCTTGGTTAAGTCCCACTCTCTCAGCCTCAAATGAAGGCAATGACAATTCACTGTGAACAAATCATGGGAAGAAAAACCCATGATAGGGGATGCGGTGGCTCAAGTGGTTAAGACTCTGGGCCAATGCAGACCGGCATTTTAGGCCGGCCTGGGGGTAGAGTTGGGATGGGGCAACTGCACGCCAGCTTCCCTGACTCTGCCTCGACTTCGCCCCGATGCCACATGCCTGTCTGTATGGCACGCGGTGTCAGGGTGCCCTCTTGGCACAGTATGCAGACACACGGCACCAAAAGGACACAAAAGAGCCACCGCCCCTAAAGGAGTGGCATTTTGCTGCTCTTTTGGGGGCAGCAAAAAGGAGGATCAGGGCCGTGGTGTGTGGCTGCCACGGCTCTGATCCTCCGCTCCCAGGGACGGCCCAGAGCTGCCCCAAATGGGCCATCTGTGTCGGCCCTCTGACTCTGTTGATTGCAAGATTGGCAAGTTTGCAGTTCAAGACCTGGGTGCTGCATGATGGGGTGAGCTCCTGTCCCTAGTCCCAGCTTCTGCCAAACTAGCAGTTAGAAGGCATGCAAATGCAAGTAGATCAATAGGTACCACCTCTCAGTGGGAAGGTAAACATGCTGGCCACATGACCACAGAGTAATCTCTGACAATGCTGGCTCTTCGGCTTAGTAACGGAGATGAGCACCACCCCCTACGGTTGGACACAACTTGACAACCTTGTCAATGGGGAATACCTTTACCTTTACCTTTGGGTTCACCTTAGGGTCACCATAAGTCAGAAATGACTTAAAGACACCCAACAACAAGAGTAGAATCCTATTCTTGTCCAGCCTTCTTTAACTACTTTCCCAGAGGTGATGCTGCCAAAAAACCTGCAGCTAGACTCAAGACAAGGAAGAAAAGGGAGGCTGAGTGGGTGTGAAAAGCCTTTATAAAAAGAAGCTTATTTGTCAGAGGCTTTGTTAACCAAGGTATTTACATCTCTATCAGTGCTTTGAGCTGTGAGGAAGATCAGAAGGTGGGGCAGCTGGATCCACTACCATTTCAGTTTCTGGCCTGTTGCAGGATTGGAGAAGGAGCTTACATTAGGGACAGGGGCAATACTTTGGGGAACAATCGGACCAAAATGGTTACTTTGGAAGCTTCCCTCCCACTTTGACAGTTTTGCCTTGCTGTCTTCCACTTGTACACATACAAACAAATAAGTCTTTACCCCTTCCCCCCCAAAACAATAGCATAATATTGAACCTTCAACTCCCACTTCTAAGCATGCAATTCTCTTTTTCCTTTCTCTTCTTCCTTTGTTTTTCCATCAATAAACTGAAACTAATTTTCACTCCAGTTCACACACAATGCTTTCCCCT
Organism: Phrynosoma blainvillii; assembly: GCA_026167975.1. Taxonomy (NCBI): domain Eukaryota; kingdom Metazoa; phylum Chordata; class Lepidosauria; order Squamata; family Phrynosomatidae; genus Phrynosoma; species Phrynosoma blainvillii. The sequence goes on along the minus strand of JANUYF010000004.1, from coordinate 305,877,378 downwards.
CTGTTTTAGCTCAATATCTAGACAGCTGCTGCTGCTCCTGCTGCTATTTTAAGTTTGCCAAGAGAAAATCCTTCTCTGTTGTACTTGCTCTTTGGGAGAAGATTGTGATCTGGTTGCTGATATTGCCACTTAATGAACAACTGGAAAATTTTGGGGAAATACAAGGAAAATGGTAAATAATGAAAAAGGGCAAAGGAGGATGCCATGTAGATTTAAAAACGAAGTCCTAGTTATATATCCAGTTCTCATTAGGAGAGCCATTAGTGAGCTTTGGAACATCTTCCATTTCCTTGGTGAAAACAATATTGGGTTAAATTGATTTTAAAAAATGAACTTCTATAAGACAGCATGTCTTCCTATACAAGTATGTCACAGTTAACAAACCCTTTGATAAAGAAGCCCCCTTTTGCAAAGTCTTTTTACATCTGCCACTTTCTCCTTTTCTCCTCATCCTCTGTATAGATGAAAAATGTTTAAGCAGTATTGGCACTGGGAAAATGGTGGAGGAGGGCTGGAGAAACACAGACTTTCAGGGTTGCAGCAACATGTTTATAGAAAGCCCTGCAATATAATTTGAATTGGGAAAGAATGTGATTATACTGTAGTTGTGTGTGCCACCTTACAACAGTCAAGGTAAACAGATGCTGCCAGAATCTCTTACCGAATGTGAGTGAATAGCGAAACAGAAAAAGAGAGAACAGATAACCCTGCCTCACTAGCAACACTAGCATCTTTTTTAAAGTATAGATCTGTAAGTCTAGCCAACAATATGGAAATCATAAGGAAACTTAAGAGTGGCAAAAGAAAAAACAAACAAACCAACAATCCTTGGATGCATTTGGGAAGAAGCTTTCAAGTGGTCTCCAGAAGGATCACAATGTTTTTGCTTACTTACCTGACTTATCTGAACTGGCTTATCTAACTTTTCACATGTGCATATTTTAAATAAAACAGTTGCTGAAAAACTTTGAAGTGCTTTTCTTTTTTTGTTATGCGGAAACTTATGTCTCTTCTTTCCTTGTTATTTCTGCCTCTTGTACCAAATTTTCTATTGGTCTTCATGACTGAAATACAGTTGTCATTCCCCGTTTATGGACTTCAAGTCCATGGTTTTGCTCTTTGTGAGAGGGACAAGCAGCTATAGATAAAATGGTGGCGTGCATCCATGCGCGGCCATGGGCATGCACCATTATTTTCAATGGGGCTCGAATATTTGTGAGCTGCCATTTTTGTGGGGGTGAGTGGGTCCGGAATGGATCCCCTGTGAATAGGGAGGGGCAAGTGTATACCTCTACTCCTATAGGGTTGTCCTCTCTCTGTCTGTATCTCTCAATCTTCTATCTTTATGTTGGAAGAAAATACATGCTTTGTACCTTCTTTCCATAGATTGTGTGTGGGAATCATGCTCTCCTCCAGATATTATTTTATTGTAACTCCCAGTGAGAGACAGCATGGTATAGTGGTTTGAACGTTGGACCCTGGAGACTAGGGTTTGAATCCATGCTTGGCCATGGAAACCCACTGGGTGACCTTGGGCAAGTCACACTCTGTCAGCCTCATATAGTCACACTCTCTCAGCCTGTGTAGGTCTGCCTACATAGATATCCTCCCATACTATCTCAACACAAAACGACACACTAATGACACCTTGACAAAATGCAGTACTGTGACTAACATTGGGCCTTTGCAGACTGCCAGAAATAGTGCAAATTGAGTCCACTTTAACTGCCCTGACTCAGTGCTAGGGAATCATGGGAACTGTAGTTTATTGTGGCACCAGAGCTCTCTGACAGAGAAGGCTCAATGTCTCAGAAAAAAACTACACTTTCCATGGTTCCCTAGCACTGAGCCAGGGCAGTTAAAGTGGACTCAATTTGCACTATTTCTGGCAGTCTACAAAGGTCCATTGTCATCAAAAAATATATAAAATTTCTCCTGCATGATGTTTAACACCGTTGCCTAGTTCTTTTGTGAATGTGGCGATTTAGCATCCAAGCTGCACAAAGCACAGTGTGGGAAGAAGTACCATTTGATTAATGCTTTATACCTTTGGTGCCACAAATTACAAATTACCCATCTATTACCATTCCTGGTTCTCCTCAAATGAGTTCTTTTTCTCTTTTGTTTTCACCACCTTCAATTCAAATGGATGAAATGATAACATTTTAATTAAAGGAAAATTAAAGGGGCTACACAAGAAGTGATTGTGTTCCACAGCAGTCTATTTCCAATTCCCCATGTAATTACTTTCAAAGATGAGGCAGAAAGGGAATGCAAACTTCAGTTGCCAAGTTGGCAGTGGGAAGGCAGCACTAACACCAGCAAGAGCATATGACAGAAAGAGTTATGAGCAGGTTGGATTGCCGAGAGTGAAAAAGGCCTTCACTGGCCCTGCTGGATGGAAGATTCTGAGAGTTACAGTCTATAAAAGTAATGTTTCCAAATGCTATTGCTGATGATAATGATCATGGTGATGCTAATATTGATGGTGATTCACTGACCTATGTCCCAATTTCTCTCCCCCCCCAACTAAGACTCAAAGGGCTTACAAAAATTAAAATAAATACAGATAAAAACACTAAGTTCTAGGTAAAAAGCTATGCCAATATTCTAATTCAGTTGCTTTATTATATATGCATATCTAAGCAGTGTCACCTGGCCAGACTCTCCAGCCCACCTTAAGAGCCAACAGCCAGATTATAACCTAGAGTTGTAGTTGTTGTTGTTGCTGTGTGCCTTCAAGTTGTTTCTTATTTATGGTGACCCTATCACAGGGTTTTCTTGGCAAGATTTGTTCAGAGGAGGTTGGACATTTCCTTCCCCTGAGGCTGAGAACATGTGACTTGCCCAATGTCACTCAGTGGATTTCATGGCTGAGCTGGGAATCAAACAGTCTCCAAAGCCATCCAACACTCAAACCAATATACCATGCTGGTCCCTATACATATCTGTAACTGCTCTATATTTAGTAAGACTACAAAATCTTACTGACTCAGGGACTTGTGACACATCTTGCTTCTGATGATCACAACCCTGCCCTTTGGGGCTTAAAGTGGGCTGCAGTGGCATTTACATAGTCTTACAGAAAAACTGCATACTCTTACTAAATACCAAGCACAAGTTTTGCATTTCTATGGCTATTTGTACAGTCTGATTATAAAGGTCCTTCCTGGGCACCAACTCACTCATGCATTTCAGGAAGTAGACCAAGTCTACAAAAACGTATGCTACAACTTTTTTCACAGTCTCAAAGGTGCTACAAAATCCCTTTGAATTATTATTGTTTGTTTGATTATGGTTTGTTTTAATTATGTGTTTAAATCATTGTTTTAATGTAAAAAATTGTTTAATTCTTTTTTAAGGGGTGTGGGGGCTGTGGGATTTGGATGGTATTTTAATATTGTATGATGTTTTTAAATTGTTGTGAGCTGCCTTGATCGCGTGACAGAGGGGCGGGATATAAATCAAATTTATTATTATTATTATTATTATTATTATTATATTCCAGACTAACATGGCTATGGAGATTATCACACTGGGAAAAGTGATGGGAGCATACCAGGATGGTCCTGTCACTATTGCGCTAGTGTGCTAATACTATCAGATGATGTTGTGCGACATTGCCATAATCCCATCATTATTGAGTGAATAAAGATGAATTCTACAGCCTCTTTTTATTAATCGGACTTTCTCATGAATAAAAAGCGGGCATAGAATTCCTCTTTATTTGTACGATAATGATGGGATTATGGTGACGCTGCGCGACATCGTCTAATAATTGTAGCACACTAGCACAATAGTGACAGGAGCATCCTGGTATGCTCTTGTCACTTTCCCCAGTGTGATAATCTCCTATGTCTCAGAATACAAAGCAATCATGGATCTGTACCTCTAGGTTACATATCCATAACTGCAATGTTGAATGTCATCCATCCATTTTTGTTAAAGTGGAATTAAACAATCTACAAAATATAAACTATTTCACACAGATCCATTTAAAAGGGGGGGGGGGAAATGAATGGCACAACAGACTTTTAGAAAATACTTGCAGTCACTTTCCCAAAGTATGTTGAAAAAGAAAAGTTTTCATTGATTGATGGAAGGACATCAAGAAAGCAAACATCTATTCTCCCTAGAGAGGGAATTCCAAGGTCTGGGAGCAGCTACTGAGCAGGCATGTCTGTACTCCCACCAGGTGTCCTATGAAGGTGGCAAGGCCAGGGAAAGTCCTCCTCCAAAGATCTCACCATTTGGGTGATTCCATATTGAAGGATATGGTCCTTCAAGTAAACTGGACCTGAATCTTAAAGGGCTTTATAGGTCATAGTCAACAGATATTTGTAGTTTTTTGCTTCAACCAGCCCAGCTGGCAGGGACATTTTAAAAACCCTTCAATCTGGGATTTTCCTGGTTTTCTGGGACAAATGGTAAGCCTAATGGAAGAGAGCCTTCCCAGTGGCTGTTCCCAGGTCCTGGAACTCCCTTTCCAGTGAGGTTAGACTGGCACAAGTATGGAAGTTTTTATTCTACCACACCTTTGAGAATACTTTTTTTTTTAAAAAAGAAAAAACTAGCTTGCATAATGTGCTAGATTTTTATTTGATGTTTTGATGGTTAATTTTTTAAATAGTCCTATTGCTTTTAAACTTTTGTATGGTGTAGATTTTTAGCTATGGTTTATTTTAATTGTTGGAAGCCACATTGGGTCCTGAACTGGGAAAAAGGTGGTAAGTAAGTAAGTAAATAATGGTTGTTATGATTATTTCTGAAAACTTTTCAAGGATAGCTCCTTGTAGAATGTGTTACAGTAATCCAAATGGGTACCGAGACAGAATCAATCCAAATTCTAATTTTTCAACAAATATGGGAAATAAAACAATGCCATAATATGTGTGTGTGTGTGTGTGTGTGTGTGTACTGCTCTGGGATATGGGGCTGTGTTGACACCCCAGACACATCTTCTAGAGGAAATCTGGGCGCATTCCAGAACATTTTTTTAAAAACCTTTGACTGCATAGACCATGAAAAACTATGGTTTGTTCTAAAGAAACTGGAGAAAGGGTCATAGCATTTGTTTCTCCTGGTGCATAATTTGTATGATGGACTAAATGGTACTGTTAGAAGAGAATATGAATAGAATGCTTTCCAGCTGATAAGGATGTTAGACAAGAGGGTATTTTATCAAGCTATTTATTTCGTTTATATGCAGACTATATCATATGGAAAGTGGAACCAGATTTAGACAAATGAAGAGTAAAAACTGGAATAAGAAACATCAATAATTGAAGATATGCAGAGGGTACTATATTACTAGCAGAACATAACAAAGCTTTAAAATGACTTCTGATGAAAGTAAACGAAGATAGTGCAAAAGTAGGATTGCAGCTGAATATTAATAAGACACAGATAATGAATTCAGAAGATTTGCATGACTTTAAAGTTGATAATGAAGACATCAAAGTTGTTAAAGTGTTTTTATACCTTGGTTCACTTATCAATCAAGTGTAGTCAAGAAACTTGAAGAAGATTAGGATTAGGAAGAGCAGCTATGAAGGAATTAAAGATCCTCAAATGCAAGGATGTGTCTTTGGACAGCAAAGTTAGGAGTGTTTCTTCCATAGTATTTCTGATTTCTATATATGGATATAAAAACTGGATACTGGAGAAAGTGGTCAGGAAAAAGATCAATTTATTTGGAGGTGACTCTGGAAGAAAATGTTATGGATACGATGGACTGTCCAAAACACTAATAAATGGATTTTAGAGTAATTCAAGGCTGAATGCTCATGAGAAGCTGCAATGGTTAATTCAGGTTATCATATTTTGGACATATCATGAGAAAACATGGTTGTTTGGAAAAGACAACAATGCTGGGGAAAGTTGAAGGCAGCAGGGAAAGAGGAAGACTGCACAGAAAATAGACTCAAAACATCATCATCATTGTTATTATCATCAACAACAAACCAGTTGCAGCCCTGAGTTTGCAAGATCTGAGAAGGGTAGTAAACAGTAAGTTGGCCAGGTACTAGGGGCCACAAGAATCAAGGGCAAGATATCAGAGCTGGGGAAGTTGTCCTCCACAAGTGGTATTTAACATTGCTTCCAATAATGACCCTGTGTTCTAGCCCACCTTTTTTCCATAGACTGATAATGGAGGAGGAACAGGCAGGGCTGCTCCGATTGTGTTGTTGCTGTTTGTCTCTGTGTTGGCTACTTCCCATACATTCAAATCTGATACTTGGCTGTGTCAGCTGTCCTGTAAAAGGGAGGCACAACATGCCAACATTTTGTGCCTGGCTCCCAATTCCTCTCTAATGTATATTGAGACCCAAACTGGAAAATAGTTGTCGTCATCATCATCATCATCATCCATAACTGCCTCTTGGAGGAAATGTTTCTGAACATAAACTCTAAAACTTTGATTCCTGCAATAGTTAAATTATAGCTGACTGGTTCTTTGACACAAGCATTATGCCCAGAAAAGAAAAGAATGGAGTCTGGAATTCTTCATCACGATTTATGTAAGGTAACTTTATATATGCTTAGTCACTTAGCAAAGTTTCTAAAAAAGTTTCTTAAAAAAACCCTGTTAGTGAATTCTGAAAAAGGTGTATCAGGGAACCGGCAAGAGTGTCCCAATGTGCATCAGGCTCTTCTGATAAGATTTGGCACTCCCTAGCTGGTGTCCTGAGGCACATCAGTCCTGTTGTGCAGTCCTGATGTTCATTGCCCCCAGTTTGCATCAGTCTCAATGCACATTGATCCCATCATGCACTGGTAATGTTGTACATCAGTCACTTTGCTGGCTGTTCTGCATAATAACATCATGGCAGCCTCTTGCAGAGTAGGATCGCCTTGGGGCCACCTTAAGTCAGAAGTCCCTTACTGAATTCCACCAGAAGTCTTAATTTCTGTCTAAACAGAAGTCTTCCCCCATTGAGAAAGAGAGAAAGAGAGACTGTGTGTGTGTGTGTGTGTGTGTGTGTGTGTGTGTGTGTTTAGTAAGAAGGACACATCTTTGTTTTATCCTGTGACTTCCTCCCTCTGAGAGAAATAGATCATATAAGATATAATTGTGGGATGTGGAAACCCTAGCTCTTGGAGCTATGCCAATGGAACAGAAAATCTGACATGATTTTTTTTATATATAAAAAAAATGGAGTTCTGAGTGCAGCCCAGGAGGCAACCCATATCTCTACCATTTGAGGGCCACTTTGGAGAGGTTCATCATCAGAAGGATGATTATACCAGCAACTATGAACATAACAGTATGGAATACTTAAAATCTGCATTAGTGGAAAGACTACCTTCATTGCACCTGAGGAAGTAGATTTAAGAGGCTATGTAGACTGGCCCAAAGGGCCGGCCTGGGGGTGGAGTTGGGGTGGAGCAGCCACACGCTGGCCACCCCAACCCCAGCCTGATGCTGTCCTGATGCCATGCGCCCTTATGCATGGTGCGTGGTGTCAGGACGCCCTCCCGGCACAGCATGCAGACATGCTGCACCGAAAGGGCGCAGAAGAGCCAAGGAGTGGCATTTTGCTGCTCTTTTAGGGGCGGCAAAAGGAAGGATCGGGGCCGCAGCGTGCAACTGCCACAGCCCCGGTCTGCATCTAGCAGAGGCGGCCCAGAGCCCATCTGCATAGCCCCTTAAGTCTATGAAAGCTTATGTTATCAACTTTTCTCTTTCAGTTAATGTAAAAGGAGCTACAAGATCCCTTTTGCATACTGATTTTCCAGACTAACGTGACTAGGGAGTTTATCACATGGGGAAAATTGGGGATTTAAACAGGCATTTTCTCAGGAAAGTTGCATGATCATGGCTAACATTATCACAAACATCATGATTAGAGGGGACTTATCCCAGAAATAACCATCAACAAATCATTCAATAAGTCATTGTTGAAGTCATGGCACTTCCAAGATATTCAAGGTGTACTTGAATAGAAGTTCAGATAACTATTTCCCTGGACATTCTGACATTCTGACAAATCCCTGCTTTAAGCAATGCTGAAGCATTTGACAAATCTTTTCTTATAGGTGTGTTGAGACAATTCACTGGAATCCAGTTCAGAGAAGGAAAAAGATAATAAACTACACACATTGAAAAAGAAAAAAATGAACCCAAACTAAAAATGCAGAACTGCTCCTCATTAATTCTTCCCCACCATCTAAGTATTTTGAGTATGTCCAAACACATCTTAATAATACTGGAGATGTGATTTTTATTTTATTTTTTTAGCTGTGGGCTTTCAGTCTTGAACTGATAATAGGATTCCAGATAGATCTTGTTTTGTTCACCTTAATAGAGTGTCAAATCCAGAAGATAAGGATGTTATTTTCTTTCTTTTCAAAACTGTTCATGGTCAATTTTATTTAAGTAATCTAACTAGATTAAAGAATGGAGCCAATTGTCTCAATCCTATTTCAGTTCTGTGCAACTAGTAAGTGCTCTTTGGGTACAGAAGCACATTTTAGGAGTGGCAGCTGGTAGCCCCAATGTCAGTGGGACAAGGAATCGTTCTGGGTTTTAGTATGAGCTATCCATAGTGCTGACACCTATCCCCAAATAATTTCAGTATCTACTGGATATCTTTTTGCATGCACCATTTACTGCTGATGAATTCAGTGCCCTGCTGTCAAAATCTTGCAGCTGTGGAGCTCATAAATTACATTTGTAAGACTAAAACAAGATGCCTGGGGACAACATATCAGGCAACATTATTTTGTTTTAAAGGAGAATCATACTTCTGGAAGCCTTGTTGGTGTGCGCCTTCAAGTAGTTTTCAGATTATTGCAACTCTAAGGCTTATAGCCTCTCACTGGGTTTTCTGGGGCTGAGAGTGTGTGACTCGCCCAAGGTCACCCAGTAGGCTTCCAGGGCCGAGCAGGGAAGCTTTAAGGAAGTACAATTTTCCTATAAAAGAAAGTATGCAAGGAGGGCATACCTTCTTTTATAGGAAAATTGTACTTCCTTAAAGCTTCCATGCTTGGCCATGGAAAACCTTTGAAAATTCCTCAATTTTACAACAATATATATTATATGATATCAAGTAGCCTTATAACAAAACTCCTGCAAAGTAAGTATCAGTGTCTCCATATTGTATAAGTGTACAAGTGAACATAGAGGCTGCGAAACAAACTGGGTATTTGTCAAAGTCTTCAACACTTATTTACACCCTTCTGATCAGAATTGTCCCCAACCATCCTGGTCTACATAACCATTACAACTAGAGCAACCTTACCCTCTTTTCTCATCCTAATTGGAAAGTAATTTGCAGAGAGGATGAAACATCATATAGAAGGCTCCATTTCCATTCTCTCTTTGAACTGACAGGTTTTGTCAGTCTGCAGTGTCTGTCTCTTGCAAAGTGTTTGGCATTGGTCTATGGAGCTCATTCATGTAAAACATATCTTTAGGGAGGAAGCTTTCATGAACACAATCACCGAGGCAAAGTTGCACATTTCCTGAAGTCAGTCAGTCAGTAAAGGTTTGACATTCTTGACTCAGATAGAAAAGAGAAGAAAGCTTTGACAGTAACGGATATAGAGAATCCCTTTCAGCCCAAGAATCATATTCATATTCTGTTCAATTCTCAAGGGCTGCATTCTGGTGCTAGATGAGGCCAAAGGCCGAAAAGTGTGGTACCAAAATACTAACTTCTTAATGTCAGTGAGAGAGCCATTTCATAAAAGCTGGGAAACCACTAAATAATGATCTCTAGCTATCTCAGATCTCAGGAACTGGCGCCTCTTCTCCAGTCCTCAAGACAAGAGAGAGGACAATATATATGTGTGTATTTGTGTGTGTGTGCGTCAAAATACAAACACACACACATTGGGAGGACCCAGTATATTAAACAAAATACCACCTGCCATTTCTGAATGCAGATGTACAGGATGCCATCTCCAGTACATGTGGAAAACAATCATGGACCAGCATATATGTTTCAGGAACCACAAACCTGCAAACTTGAGTAGGGTGTTGCTAGACATTTTAACTTAGAACACCATAGCCTCTATAATTGGCCTGTTTTTGGAACTGAAATGACATCTCCTCTCTCTCATTCTATGAGGAACGACTTAGGGAGCTGGGGATGTTTAGCCTGGAGAAGAGAAAGTTAAGAGGTGATATGATAGCCGTGTTTAAATATTTGAAGGGATGTCATATTGAGGAGGGAACAAGCTTGTTTTCTGCTGCTCCAGAGACTAGGACTCGGAACAATGGATGCAAGCTCCAGGAAAAGAGATTCTACCTTAACATTAGGAGAAACTTCCTGACAGTAAGGGCTGTTAGACAGTGGAACACACTCCCTCGGAGAGTAGTGGAGTCTCCTTCCTTGGAGGTCTTTAAGCAGAGGCTGGATGGCCATCTGTCAGGGATGCTTTGATTGGGAGTTCCTGCATGACAGGGGGTTGGACTGGATGGCCCTTGTGGTCTCTTCCAACTCTATATTATATGATTCTTTCTCTCTCTCTCTAATATATATTCTGCCTGGATATACAGATTTCAGGCTTTAACACTTCATGATCTCATGGAGGAGAATACCATCATTTACTTAAGAATATTGGCAACAGATGTTTTAAACTGCCACCTTGGATACAGTGTATTACGGTTTTCGGCCACTGAAGAAGACAGTTTTCCATTTTTCTTTAAAGGTTTGTATCTATTGTTTTAAAGGTTATTATCCATTGTGTATCACCTTGGGGACCTGTTGGGCTGAAAAGTAATTAAAAATAGCCACCTCGTTTCCCATTTTGGGAGAAAGGCAGGATATAAGTGAAATAATTAATAAGTAAATATTAAATGCCACAAATAAATAAATAAATAAAGTATGTTACTGTAACACTCTCTTCAAATTCAAAGATATAGCCATGTTAGCCTGTAGAATCAGTACGTAGAGAGATCTTGTAGCACCTTTGAGAGTAACTGAAATAAAGAAATTGGCAGCATGAGCTTTCGTAGACTTCAGTCTACTTCCTCAGATGCATTCTGAGGAATGCACTCAGATGAACTCTCTTCAAATGTTAACTTTTATGAATCCTACTCACATACCCTCCAACATTTCACAGATGGAAACTAGGGCACATGAGGCCAAACAACATCAGAGTGTAGTAAAGATGGCAAAAGTTATTAATGTGGAAGGACACACAACCTAGAAGGAGATGCAACAGTTTGATTTTAATTGTCTACAAGAAAGGACAAGATTTTGCCCCTCCTGTCTTCTTGCCCCTGCTGTGTTAATTGAGTAAAAATTACTTTTGTACTTTAAACTCAGTTTGCAGCAACTGATGGAAGCTGAGGACAAAGAGGGAGGAAGAGAGGGAAATTGGGACATTTTAAAAACAGCTGGAAAAGTATAGATTAAGGATTAAGTTGAGACAGTTGGAGGATGTGTTATGGAAAAACTCAGTGCCATTTGAGAATTTTGGTCTGAAACTCCCCAACAGGAACCCTCTCCAACCAACAGGTTAGAAGATTAGATCTATTTTTCCTGGAATTGTACATTGTGGCGGTGGAACACTGAAGCTTCGGGCCAATCTCAGAAGGTTAGCAGCAATGCTGGGAATGTAAACAGGCCTCCTACTGCTACTTGGTCCAGCCAAGAACAGGCTCAGTGTGAAGTTCCACAGGCCCAGAACAATGTTTAGCAATGGATGTGGACAAAATAAAATAAAACCCTAAAAATGGAATTGTTGGCTTGGTTGCTAACAGACTTCCATATACTCCTTTCATGCTACATATAGCTTTGGGACCAGTCAATGTCAAATGAGGGTATATGCACCATTGCCCATTTGACACAGAGGGGCACAAATGGTTTAAACATGGGAAATCCTCCATGGAGGGGCAATAAAGTTTTTACTTTCCTAATTGACTGCAAAACATACATTTCAAACTGTGTCAGAAGGGTAGTGCTTACATGTGTGTGTGTCTGTGAATGATCTTGGCATTGGACAAGGAGATAATACTCAGTAGTTAAAGAAGTTCAGTAAATAAACTGAACGGAGTCCTTTCATCTTAGGAAACATATTCAAGGGTGGCTGTGTTGGCCATGTAGCAAACCACAACAAAATTCAAAATCCACAAAACAGTAATAATAATAATAATAATAATAATAATAATATAAATAAATAAATTTATTTATATCCTCTCTCTCTGTAAAAACAACTGAGGCGGCTTACAAGATAAAACAAACAATCCCTTCCCCCAATAGCCCACCCCCCCTTAAAATGCAATCAAATAGACAAAATATAAAAACATACTTAAAAAACACAAATAACAAATAATTTAAAATGGCTGTAGCGAAAATCAGGGACAGGCTTAACTATTTTCAGTGGCCGGTTACCTACTCAGGAAAGGCATACCAGAAGAGATCCATCTTAACAGCTTTTTAAAAGCTGTTTAGGGTGGTCAAATAACGGATCTCATCCAGCAGGCCGTTCCAGAGTCTGGGAGCGATAGCTGAAAAGTTCCTCTGGGCAGTTGCAGATAATTTAGTTTTTATAGGTTGCAATAAATTCTTCTCAGAGGATCTTTAGTGTGCAGGGTGGATTATACATTTCTTGGGCCAACTAAAAAGCACAAAAAACATCATGCAAGCCTTTGAAGCTTCACCAGCTTCAGGCAAAGATGTTAAAAATCATACAGGAGAAGAAAAATGATGACTTGAGAGTTCTATGGATATGATGGACTGCCAAGAAGACAAATCAGCGGGTCCAAGAGTGAATCTAGCCTGAACTCTCACTAGAAGTGGACTAAACTGAGGCTATCACACTTTGGACATATGAGATGACATGACTCACTGGAAAATACAATAATGTTTGGTAAAGTGAAAGGCAGTAGGAAAATAGGGAGAGCCTACTACATTGGATTAACTCAATCAAGGAAGATTGAGCTTGCAAGACTAAAAAGGGCAGGCAGTTGATGACTGAGGGTCTTGGAGGTCTCTCAATCATAGGGTCACCATTGGTTAAAATTGACTTGATTGTATAGAACAAAGTGAAGAGTATTTTGAAAGAGTTAAGGGAGAAACTGGCTGAAAGAATCTAGCACTATCTTGAAAAATTTAATATTGAAATGAATAGTACAGAGCTGAGTACTCAGAATCCAAATTAGCTACTGGATGTCAGAAGATCAGAGAAGGGTTCACCTCCAAGGCTGTTAATGGATTCCAGTGGATGTTCCAAGAACTCACAGTACCTCACCTGAGTCACCTCATGCCCATAAGAAGAAATAAAATGGTGCTAAATTAATTACAGGGAAACAGAATACATTCTGTACCACCTTGAACTTAGTGAGATTAATTTTCTTGACAGCTTGTTTAAAACACAGATGACTGCTGTGTTTATTATTGGAAAATGAGAATGTACACGTAGTGCCTAATGTATTTTCTTTGAAAGTAAACCAATGAGGACAAGAGGACAAATCAATCTCACTGGAGTGGCCACCATGCTTGCAGGAATCATGAAAAGCGGGTAGCATTGGCACTGGTCCTCATTTTGCTCAAGGATATTTGCTAAAAACAAAGATAGAGCACACCAATGAGGCTAAAAAAGGATGAGCTGTCTTGTTTTGTGCTGCTTTCATGTGTGTCCAACAACAACAACAACAACAACAACAACAATAATAATAATTCTCACATTTTGGGTCATTTTCAGCACATATGAACACATTTGAGTCATTTCAGTGTTGTTAATCCTTGGAGCCCATGGTTGAAAGAGACATGCTTCAAGATGCTTCTGAGTGATCTTGTGCTGTTAAAAAGCCTGGCACATTTCGGACAGTTAATATTTTAAGACCTTCTTTTGGGGGCCAAAGAAAACATTCTGGTTTTCAGTCTACTAGTAAGTTATATTAGAGACTTTTTGATTAGGTATTTCTGCAGATTCTCTTCTTTGATCTCCTGAGGAAGGCCCTAAAATATTAACAGGAGAAAACGTGCAAGGCTTTTTAACAATAGTAGTTTGAGATGCATCACTTTCATATGTGGGCTGTACTAGTTTTTGCATTTCCTGAGGTTTTTAAAGGTTGATTTCCTTCTTTTTGTTTGTGTTCACATACTGGGGCTACACTAGCCCAAGGGCTGAAGGGGTGGTGAAAGCATGGACCGTGGGTACATGTGGCTTACTACTTCTACCATTTTTGGCCAAAGATTAAGGTCCTCTGACTTGCTTAAGGTCACATAGTGGGTTTCCATGGCTCAGCAGGGATTTGAACCCTGGCCTCCCAGGAATTCCATCAATCATCACCCCTGGAAGCCTCCTGGGGTGGTAGATTACTTAATTTAACTTCTCTTTACTAACTCCCATAAAACAGGAAATGAAAAACGGAAGGGACTTCTGAACACAGTTGGATTTTTAGGGGTACTATAGCGTACTAAGAGGGCATGGGGTGAAATTTGCCCCCCATCAACCTACCCATACCTGCCATATTGCTATCCTATCCTACTGGCTTTGGTATTTCACCCCATCTGATGTCACAATATATTACAGATACTCAAAACCAAAATTGGGTTGGTTGTCATAGGTGAAGGTAACATGATGGAAAAGTTGTTGCTTATAGCCATCTTTAAATATCTGAATTTTGCTTCTCCACTGACTAGAACATGAACCTATGGACTCAAGTTACGAGAAAGGAGATTCCAACCAAACATTAGAAAGAACTTTGAAAGTGCAATGGACTGCCTTAGTGGGTAGTGGATTCTCCTTCATTGGAGGTCTTATGGCCATCACTCAGGAATGTTTTAGCTGCATATTTCTGCATGGAAGGGGGTTGGACTGGGTGACCCTTATAACTTCCAACTATATGATTCAATGTTGTTCACATTCGTTTCTTTTGTCCTAATAATGATTCTGATCAAATAGGTTTTACAGGTTTCTAAAGCATGATATAACCTGCTTACTGTCTGTCCTTCACACAATATCATTGATGTTCACAAAGGTACCCATGACTGGCAGCTGCTGTTACCATTCAAAGGGTGGATGTTATCTTCAATGCAAAGTTAAAGAAGTTTGTTAGCACTTTAACAGGCACAGCTCTTCCTATGGAGTCCTGGGATATGTAGCTCCACCTGGTTCTTAGAATTCTCCAATTTCCTCTGAACTATGCCATCTGAACTCTCTGACTTGGGATTCTAGGTACATTCCACTGAAAAACAAATCCCAGGATTCCATAGCATGGCAATTAAAGTGGGAACAAACTGCTGTAATTGCATAGTGTGCACATATCTATAAAGAAAAACATAGATTAACTTTAATGACTAACAAAAAAATCAGTATGAGCTTTTGTGAACTACAGCCCATTTATTTGGGTGCAGTGGATATGAAAGACAGTGTTGAAATTAGGATTAATCTTCCAGGTGCCACAAGATGATTTTTGATAGTGAAACAAAATAACATGGCTGTCTTTAAAAATAAAATCATAGAAAGGACAGAAAACATAGTAGGATGAGAGGAAGCCCACATGCCAGATGGATGGAATCTATTAAGGAGGTCATGGGTATTAAGGGGTTGCAGAAAATAAGCAGAGCAGTGGAGTCCAGAGGGTCTTGGAGATGTCTCATCCATAGGGTTGCCATGAGTCAAGATCAACTCGAGGGCAGTTAACGACAACAACAACAAAATTCCAAAATTCTTTCATATTCAGGATGGAAAGAACTTGAAGTCTAAGAAACATGAATGCAGGACAAAGTGAATCTGACTTTCTTATTCTCAATTCCTGCCTTGTATATAAAAATGGGAGATTACTGCACCTGCATTCCAGTAAGAAGAATCCTATGCCAAATGTAATGGAACAATGGCTCCCAGAATCCCCCAGCTGGTGGCAATTCCAGCTGGGGAATTCAGGGGTTTATGAACTCCAAATATTATGTCTTCAGGCTTACACACACACACACGGAGTTTTGCAACATGGGGACCCTTGGTTTAAACTGCATTTTGTTTTAATCTTTCATTGTAAGCCACCTTGGGTCCCATAATAGTAGAAAAGCAGGTAATAAATAAATAAATAAATAGTGGGCATTTAACAAATGTAGGAAAAGATGGAGAAGCAACAGGAAAAAGCAGGAAATATAGCTTTTCTCATTGCTTTCACTGTTGCTCCCCATCACATAAGCAGCCTGCTGTTATAGCTTCACTCTCCGCTTGATAAATTACACATTTCAGGGAGGCTGCAACTGATAGAAACAGCATGGGGTCCTTTAATACCTGATAGCACCTTCATTTGAAAAATGTTTCCTCCCTCTGTTGGAGTCCATATACCTCTTCTCCCTATGCTCACACAAACATGCACACACCCCACTGAGGCAAACATTAGATTCCAAGAATCCATTTATCTACTTTGGGTTTTCTTCGCCTTTGAAACACAGTAACAATGTGTCTGTAAGGGGAGGGAATCAAGCAGTTCAAATGCCGTATTCTCACCCTCCTAGGCCATGTCTGCATAGACAAAAAGGCCTGTCCCTTGCCCCCTTTTCTGGCATTGTCTTGTTAGGATGCCACATGGGCCAAACCTTGGGTCTGGTGCCAAGAGTCCAGATGATGTCTGGCATATTCAGCACATGAACCAGAGTATAACACCCTTAACATGAATTAAAAAAACCCACCTTACCTCTTATGTTGGATCTTCCAGGAAGATCTGGAGCCCTCCATTTCTACTGTGTGCCTTGTCTTAACCTTAGAAATCAAAGACCCACAGCTGTGGTGGATGCACTGGGAGGCTTAGGTGTTATTCAGACATTTTTTTTAGTGTGACTATGCAAATAATCTCATTCATGCATTCCAATTTTGTCATTCACACTCCTTTTTTTTTTTCAGAACAGCACCTCTGTTCATCTCTGTGTGTTCTGTTGTTCACACATGTCAGCACTGCGAATAAAGATGGAGTCAATGATGTGGATGTATTCGGAGCATATTCAAGGCATGCAGAGTTTTATCTCGGTTTATCCCTGGTCTATTTGCATTGGTTTTTCACACAGCCGACAATGTGAATCTTTTATGAAAATCTGGGCAAGAAAACCCAATTGATTAAGGGTGAAGTTTTTGGCAGCCCCTGCAAACTTACTTGGGTGCATTTGAAATGCCTGTGAACAACAAAGATTCAACCCGCATTCTACTGGGATTATTTTCACTGTCTGAACAACCTCTCAATGAGACATCCATGCAGACAGTTGCCTCAGCATGGAAATGGTTCCTCTGGCGTATCCTGGCCAGTGCACAGGGGAATTTCTCCCCTATGTGTGGCTACCACAGTTATTGCAAAAAGGAATCAATTGCAATTAATGTAATTTCAAAGTAATATTTAACACGCTGGCACTGATTGAAACAGCATACACACATACACACAGTAGTATACCTCAAAAGTCAGATCTTAGCTGCCTTCCCTCATGTCTGTGTTCATGGAACACTTCAAAACAAGACTTGCTTTCATCATCCCAGTGATTTTCATTATGCCGCATTAAAGCCAAAGGAGTAAATAACTTGAATGGATGCTTCTAATGTGCAGTAACCTTTAATCTTCTCCTTGTGGCTGTCTTGGTCAAATGACACATACGAGTATAGATATGATAGCATTTTCAAATACAAGAAAAAGGGAAGATAAACAGTAACTACAGGATCATGTTGCTTGGAGCTTAGTTCTGCTTGTTAAAGCAAAACAGCTGCATTTATATAGCGCTTCATACCATGCTATGCAGTGTCTAAGCAGTTTACAACTGTAAGCTCATTGCCCCCCAACAGCTGGGTACTCATTTTAGCGACCTTGGAAGGATTCAGGCCTGAGTCAAGCCTGAGCCCTGGCTGCTACTGAACTCACAACCTTGTGGTTTATGAGTGAGTGGCTGCAGTACAGGCATTTAACCACTGCGCCACCAGGGTTAAGAGAGACAAGGCAAGAATTTAACTCTATCTGCAACAGGGCTCAACATCTTGTGGATCTCCAGGTGTAATTCCCATCATCCTTCATTATTGGCTACTTTGAAAAATGTCTGATGGGAGTTGCATTCACTAACCATGGAACATGTGCAATTTATAGGAGAACACTGATAGAGTGCCAAACTGTGCTAAGATGGTCAGCAATGGTTCTTCAAAATAGGCATGATACAAATGAATATCTTTGTTAAACCAGTATATTGTAGGGTTGTACAGGGCTTCAACTCAGCACAAAGGTTGGAATCATACATGCCATTGTATTCCCTATTACCATGTATGGATGTGAGAGCTGGACAGTTAAGAAAGATACCACTTTAATTGCCATGGCTGCATCCTACAGAATTCTAGGATTTATAGTTTTCTGAGGTGCCAACACTCCTTGGCAGGAAGGCTAAAGACCTTACAAAACTACAAATCCCATGATACCATAGGAAGGAGCTACAGCACCTAAAATGGTGTCAAATTGCATTATTTCTAGTTTGTAGATGCCTCCCCCTCCAGTGGATGAATATCCAGTTTCCACAATCCCCTACCTTCTGTCTCTTCAACTTGAATACTGTGTCCATTTCAGGTTATCATGTTTTTGAAATGATGCTGATAAACTAGAGCATGTCCAAAGGACAATGACATGAATGTTGAATGGGGTCTGGAAAGGATGGCTGCACTAAGCTTTAAAAGATGATTGAAAGGATGACATGATACCTCACTTCAAATGTTCTGAGAGCCTGCCATGCAGAAGATGGAGCAAGCTGGTTCTCCATTGCTTCTGAGGAAAGGTGGGCAGAAAGAGCAGAGAAGCAGATTTTAGATACATAGTCAGAGAAGCATCCTAATTATGAGAGTTGTCTGACAGTGGAACAGACTGCCTTGTGGGGGTGGTGGGTTCTTCTTGGCTAAAGGCATTTCATAGAGGCTGGATGGCCATATGTCAGGGAAGCCATAGTTGAAACATTCTTGCATTGAAGAGGGGTCAGGAGGAGGGGAAGGCTTGGCCTGTGGTATGTCAGAATCTGATCCCAAGTGGGGAAAGCAAAATAAAAGCAAAACTAGGCTCATGGCTGAAGTGCTGGGTGGAAATGTTCCATCCATCTCTTCAAGCCAGGAGCTCTATGATACCAGTTGGCATGGTCATATCCCATGATGTAATTTGGATTATGGTTGGTTGATTATGTATATATTTGATATATATCCTGCTTTTCTCTGACATATGACCCAAGCCAGCTCACAACAGGGATTAAAACAAGTTTTAAAAAATGAAATAACCTACCATCTTAAGACATCATTACTTTTAGACAGTGAGAAATCATTTCAAAGCATAATAATAAAAAATAAAATAACACCGAAAACACTCCCATTAAAAGACCTAGTTAGTCATCAAAGACCTGTTCAAATAACAAGGGCTGGAATTCGATTGGTTAGTACCAACTGGAGTAGACTTATTCAATGAATTGTTGAATGGTAAGCCAACACATAGATAAATCCCATTGATTCAATGGGTCTACCTTAGGTAGGGGTGAGCCAGTGTGGTGTACTGTTTTGAGTATTGGACTATGACTCTGGTAACCAGGGTTCAATTCCCAGCTTGGCCATGAAACCCACTTGGTGACCTTGGACAAGTCATATGCTCTCAGCCTTGGGAAAGGCAATGACAAACCTCCTCCAAACAAAACTTGCCAACCCCCCCCCCAAAAAAACCCCCCTATGATAGGGTGATCATAAGTCAGAAACAACTTGAAGGCACACAACACATGCACACACACTTTAGGTAGGATGAGTAACAGAATTCAGGCTAAGGTTTTTACTTGCTGTCAAAAGAAAAAGGAGAGGAAGCTAAATCTCCTATGGGAAAGAATACCAGAGTCTTGGAAAAACCACCATGAAGACTCTCCAGTGCCCACACCAAGTGTACCTCTGGTGATACATGCCTGTGATGATGCTAGATGGCTTCAGGGAAGAAATCTAGCCCACACTTGAAAATCACTCACCTTCCTTAAATTAGGTGATCTCTAAAATCTTTCCCAACTCCTGATTCTGTAATTTTAACACTGCTTGGACTATGCTGTTTGTCTCTGTCCATCTACTTGCTAGCTACTGCCTTTGGAAGATGACCTTTGGTGTACCTGTTGCATCCCTCCATGTGCTCATTAATGAATGCCTCTGGAACATGATCTTTCAGCCTGCTTTTGATTAGATTTCCCACCTGTCACACTTTTTCAGACCCTGTTGTCACTTGGGATGCTGGTTGTCAGTTAATCCTGACAACCAGGTGAATTGATTGAGGTGCACAGCTCAATTAAGAGGAAGATTTGAGGCAAATGTGGAAAGTCTTGCTCAGATAGATATCTGCATGGCTTTTAGGATGGAAGAAAATACTTCTGCTGGATTTTGTGAAAAGTTGGAGGTCTTTTCTGGCTAGCAGCTAAAATGTGGAGGAATGAAGACATGCAATCTCATTATAGCTGTATGTTTAGGCTGAGATCCAGTTAGCAGGCTTTGCCCATGTACTTATCCTGGTCACCAGGGTATGTGAGGGGGTATGGTGTAGCAGTGGTATCACTAGAGTTGGTGTCACCTGGTGTGGTAACTCATGGTGTCACCCTTCCTATTGACCTCCTCCCATACCACACCATTCAGAATCTTTAGTAATGTTTTTGGTACTAATGTTACTCATAAATAATTCCCATATATCACTGAATGTAATGGTAATTGTGACATAAAGAACTAGCAAAATTAAAATCATACTTTAAATTAAAATATCATATGCACAGCCTAAATGTATTTACAAAGACATAGTTTCATGTGGTTAAAGTGAAAATTTGGTAAAATGTGATGGATTTTAAAGAGACACAGGTAAATGTCACAGCCTGTTTCTGCCAACATGCAGATGTTTAAGGATCACTGGTGTCACCACCACCTTAGGGTGTCACCTGGTGCCGTCTATACCCCCCGCACTTCACTATTGACACCACTGTAGTGTAGGATGCTTGTTCTTTTCCACTTCTTCCCTGGAGAGATCCTCAGAACAAACTCCATTCCCCAAGCTACTGAATGCCTACAGGGTAAAACCAGGCATGGTCCAGCTGCTGTTGTGCACCCAAGGAGAAAAAAGGAGACTCCCTCTGCAGTGGGTATTCATATACAACCAGAAGGTGTCTGGACAAGGTCTGGAAGGGTGAATGGAGCTGAACTAGGAAGGTTGCTGGCTATTGTTTTGCACCTGAGATGTTGTGAAAGATGGTAGTGAATCCCCCTTTCCTCTGATCTCCCCAAAGTATTTATGCTGTTTTAGCTGAAGGTTATGCCAGTGTGTTTCTAAAACAGGACTCTAGCCTTCATTGGCAGTTTAAGAAACCTGTTAGTATTTTTAAAAATACAATAATAATAATAATAATAATAATAATTGTCATATATTGTCATGTATGCCAGTATATATAAGAAACATATTTGAACTATTGAGTATAATCGACTAGGAACCTGAAGAACTGTGGACAGAAGTCAAAGACATAATTAAGGATGAATGTATGAAAACACTAACCGTGGCCAAAAAGAAAGATAAGAAACAAGGGATGATAGCTGAAACACTTCATGCAATAAAAGAAAGAAGAAAAGCAAAGGGAGATAAGAACAAAGCCAGAAGTATGAACACAACTGTCCAATGTTTGACATGCAGGGATAAGGAGAAATACTACAATGACCAATGCAGAGAAATAGAAGACAACAACAAAAAAGGAAGAATGAGAGATCTCTATAAAAAAAAAATCTGAGAAATTAAAGCCAAGTTCAAACCGAGGGCAGGGATGCTCTATGGAGAAAAAAACAAGAAGAAATAAAAAGATGCTGGAGGCAATACATAGAAGAGTTATACAAAAGAGATGAGGGAATGAATGATATTTGGAATGTGGAGCCATATGAAGATGAACCCCAAATTCTAAGAAGTGAAGTGGAATCTGCAATAAAGGAAATGGGAAAAAATAAATCACCGGGAACAGATGATATCCCAGTTGAACTGCTACAGTGCCTACAAACAGATGCAACTTTAGTGCTAACTGAAATATACCAAAAATATGGAAAAGAAGGCGGTGGTCAACAGACTAGAAATGCTCGATATACATACCAATCCACAAGAAAGGAGATACAAAAGACTGCAGCAACTATGGGACAATAGCACTAATCTCACATGCAAGCAAACTAATGCTCAAAATTCTACAGCATAGACGCCAACCATACGTGGAGAGAGAAATTCCAGAGGTGCAAGAAGGATTCAGAAAAGGAAGGGGCACTAGGGACCACATTGTAAACTTATGATGTCTAATGGAGTTCACCAAAGAATTCCAAAAAAGAATCAGCATGTGTTTCATAGACTACAGCAAAGCATTTGATTGTATAGATCATGAAAAGCTATGGAACACACTCAAAGACATGGAGGTGCCACTACATCTGATAGTCCTGATGAGGAATCTGTACCAAGGACAAGAGGCCACCATCAGAACAGAATTTGGGGAAACAGAGTGGTTCCTAATAGGCAAAGGGGTCAGGCAAGGCTGCATCCCATCACACTACTTGTTTAACTTATATGCTGAAAACATCATAAGAAAAGCAGAATTAAAAACAGAAAAAGAGGAAGTTAAGATAGGTGGAAGCAACATTAACAACCTAAGATATGCGGACGACACCATAATATTAGCAGAAGACATTCAGGAATTGGAACAGTTAATAAGGAAGGTCAAAGATGAAAGTGCAAAGGCAGGTCTTACACTGAACATAAAGAAAACAAAAATAATGACCACAGAAGAAATATACAAATTAAATCTAGACAATGAAGAAATTGATAGTTAAAGAATTCCCATATCTAGGATCAAACATTGACCAGAATGGAGACTGAAGCCAAGAAATAAGAAGACTAGGAATGAGAAGGGCAGGTATGAAAGAACTAGAAAAGATACTGAAGAGCAAAGACATACAACTAAGCACTGAAGTCAGAATCGTTCAGGCCATTGTATTCCCAATTATCATGTATGGTTGCAAGAACTGGACAGTGAAGGAAGCAGACAGAAAGAAAATCAACTCATTTGAAATGTGGTGTTGGAGAAGAGTACTTAGGATACTGTGGACAGCCAAGAAGACAAACAAATGGGTTCTTGAACAGGTCAGACCAGGGCTCTCCTTGGAATGATCTCAAAGATGATCAAGTTGAGACTATTGTACTTTGGCCACATAATGAGAAGGCATGGATCACTAGAAAAAACAATAATGCTAGGAAAGGTAGAGGGTAGAAGAAAGAGAAGAAGACCACAAACCAGATGGAAAACTCAATCAGGGGGGAAATGGGGAAGGGCTTGCAGGATCTGGGCAAGACAATGGAAGATAGGGATTCTTGGAAATGTCTCATCCAAAGGGTCGCCATGAGTCGGAACCGACTCAAAGGCAGCTAACAACAACAAATACCAGTCCCACCATTGCTGAGAGTGAGGAATCTGTCCTAGGCAGCTAGGTATCCAAAAAGGAAAATGATAGCAATTTATTCAGATTGTGGGAACACCTTCACTGGGGCTTCTGTCACACTGCAGAATTAATGCAGTTTGACACTATTTTAACTGTTGTGGCTCAATGCTATAGTATCCTGGGATTTCTAGTTTGTTGTGGCACTAGGGCTCTCTGACAGAGAAGGTTATCTCACAAAACTGCAAATCCCAGAATTCCATATCATTTGAGCCATTCCTAGAAAATTTACATTTTCATAAGGTCCCAACTTGAGTAGAGCCATTGAATCAAATGAATTTATTCATGTATCGACTTACCATTCAACAATTGATTCAATGAGTCTACTTTAGTTGGGCTAACCAATAGGATGCAGTTTTAAATGAGATGTGTTATTACTTTCACTAGAAAACTTACCTATATAATGATTTCTTCCCTTCCTTGGCTATCTTTTTGAAGAAATATGTTTTCAGCTAGAAACTATTCAAGTGGAAGTACAAGGTGAACAATTCCTTCAATCATCCCAACAGCCTTTATGCAGTACTTCAAGCAAGGGTGAAGCTATAGCAGGATGAGCATATTCACCCCTCAAATAAGCTATTTAAAAGGAATAATTGCCACCCCTGGAGGCTTCCAAGAGAGCAAGGATGCAGCTCCACTACATTGCCTCTCAAATAAGAATTATACCCCTATGAAATTTTCCTTCAGTCCACAAATTTCTAGCATTGCAGAGTGAGACACTGAAAATTCTTCACACTTAGAACTTCTATATTTTGCTATGTTCTCATTCCCTTGGAAACTGTGCCTGTTCTTTTAATTTGGATGCCTAAACTGTATTTCTAACTGTTAAACTGAAGTTTTCAGTGATTATAATGCTAGGAATTTTGGGAGTAAAACCAATAATAATAATAATGATAATAATAATATCATTTTGGAGGTCAGAATTCTCATTGCAGGGCAATGTTCTTCTTTTGCCCCCCTCCCTATAGATACACCACAACTCCAACTAATCTGGAATTTACAAAATGGACCTGTGAGCCAGACTTCTTTTTTCCCCACTTGTGTTGATATAGCCTCTGCTTTCCCCAACAATTCTGCAATTGCATGGGCTTAGAATGTGCAGCAAGTTGAGCTCGAATTATTATGCATACTTATTGCCCACATCACTCTTTGCTTATTAAAAAATGGTTCTCTATTCATCTCCCCATTTAATGGACTTGTTCAGGACTTATCTTAGAAGGAAAAATATTAAATTGTTCTGGAATTATTGCAGAGGTGCATCTGATTCTTTCCTTTCCTGCCAAGATTCTTCATACAACTTGGAGTCAAAATGTCAAGTGATTGCTGTGCATGATGCCATCCAGACCATGCAGGGAGAAAAACGTGTGAGAGTCATTGCTGCTGCATATGTAACCACATGCCTCAATAACCAAGGAGGCAGCAACTCCTCCAAAACCCCTCTAAAAAAATAACAAGGGAACACAAAAAGTGCATCCCCAAAAAAGATAATAGAAGGAGAGAGTCATGCACAAGCATCCTCAGAAATTATTTAGTGCTGGTCAGTAAGCACGTCTTCAGTGGTTATATGTGTGTGTGTGAGAGAGAGACTGCATCTACACTGAAGAAATAATCCAGTTTGACACCACTTTAATTGCCATGGCTCAATGCAATGGAATTGTAGTTTTGTGAGATGTTTAGCCTTCTCTGCCAGAGAGCTCTACAACACACTACAATTTCCATAATTTCATACCATGCAGCCACAGCAGTTAAAACAGTGTCAAACTAGATCACTTCTGCAGTGCAGATAGAGCCAGAGAAAATACCTCTACATTCTCAAGCACTCTGGAGAAATTCTAAAGAAAATGATGTTCTTCTAAGGAAGCAAACAGCACAACACTAAAGGAGGTAGCAGTTTAAAAAAAGAAGAAAAAAAGTCCTAGACTCAGAACAATTTTTTAAAATCTCAGATGTCTAGGAAGGAAATAGATTCTGCACCTACCCATATGTATCTTCCAAAGTGTTCCTGAACATATATGGCCTTGCACTGTACCCATAGGGTGTTGCAAAGCTTTGAACCCAGGTATTTCTCCATTTTAGCAGATTTCTTGACATCAAAGAACCCACTCACCGGGTTCTTTAATGTTAAGCAAGACTTTTCTAAAAGGAAAACATCCTTGCTATGTGTGTCTGTGTCAAGAGCGGGAAGGAAGTAGTTTGGAGAAGTGCTCAGCTTTGTTCTTATCACTAGGCTTCCTCCCTCCCTCTCCACTGGCAAGACAAGAGCTCTGTTGAGAGGGGATGGCTGTGGTCCATTGCTGGAGTTTGGAAGCTAAGAGAAGATAGGTACCTTTCTCCAGCTTGGCAGAATTTTAAAGTACCTTGTCTTGCTCCATAATCTCTTTGGGATTAGATACAGGAGCTATGTCTGGTATCCAGCTTGTTGGCAACCCCAAACACACACACACAGAGGGAAGTCACAGGCCAGGCTCCTACTGAAGCATTATGATGAAGTTATTGGAGTTGTATAACTTCAGGCTGCATGAATAGCTGTACCATTTGCATGCTTGCATAAGGAGGTATCCAGTACCCCTTTACACAAGTGTTTCCTCAAATTGCAGCACAATAGGGCAAGATCAGTGTCTGGGTATAATTTTGCCCTCCATGAGCTGAATAAACAGCCAGAATGCCTTCCCCAAGCCACCAGAATGGCACAACTCTTTCCATTGTTCTAAGTTGTGTTACATATGCTGGTGGAACATTGTACTTTGCCATACCAAATGGGATCTCCGCTATATAGTCCTTCCATACGGAGAAGCCTGGAAAGAATGTGGAAACAAGAAGTCTATTTTAAAAAAATGTATCACTGCTTCCGAAAGTGAATACAGAAATGACCACCCACCCATGGGTGATAAGAGACAACAAAAGGGTGCTTGGATTGAAAAATAGAAGGTCATATCAAACAGCAAGCTTTGCAGCTAGGGACCATGCAAGAAAGCAACTGAACTGAAAGCCATTAGCAGCATCTTGTACACACATGAACACATGAAAGCAATACAAATCAGTAATCTTTAAAAAATGTGGCCAACTGATGTATTTTGGAAAGTAGTAAAAATAAGACACTCTCAATATAATTCATACCCCCCTCCCCACAAAAATAGGATGAATGCATTTATCATAGCACAAGCTTTCCCAAATTAGAAAGCTGATGGTGTGGTAAATTTGTTAGTTTTTAAACTGTCACATGACTCTTTGTCTACCTGCAACAGGCTAACACAGCTGCCGCCCCTTTGAGAACTGGACTTGACAGGAGTGTCTAACAAGGTGATAATACTGCCATTGAAGGTGAGAAAGCCAAACTATCCAGCATTGAAGGAATGACATGAAAAGCTTCATTTATCTCGTCTAGGAAGTGTCGAAAAGGTGTTGAAAAAGCAAGCAAGAGACTGTTTAGATCAGCCTCAAACAAGAGAGGGAAAGAAAGAAAGAAAGAAAGAAAGAAAGAAAGAAAGAAAGAAAGAAAGGGAATGGAAGGGAATAATGGAGAATGTTCACCTGCAGGCTACAAAGCACAGGCTACAAAGGTGGTTAATACTATACCCTTTAACTGTGCCAATCTGGCAGAGGGAGTCTCTCCTTCATCATCCTAATTTCCACTTGCTTTAAAAATGCCCAGAGTTTCTCTCTCCTCTTCCCACTTTCATCCCTTTTGTCCTCAGTTTACTTCAGTTGATACAAACTGAATGCAAAATGCAAAAATAGTGTGGATTCAATTAACTCAGCCAAAGAGAAATGGAAGAAGGGACTGGAATTTTGTTCTTCCCAGTAGGCTCAGGCAAAAGTCAACTGCTTCACTCTCTCCTAGCTTGTGTGTCCTTCCTTGCTAATAACTTTTGCCATCATGACCATAATCCAATGTTGCTTGGCGATGCCTGTCCTTGTTTTCATGTGCGGATTTTTGGAAAGTATACGAGACAGCCTGTGGCTCTACTATGAGGTGGAGTGAATTGTCCACTTCAGATAGCAGAGTGTGAGGAGCAGAAACATCAACACCCTATCGATGTCCCCACTGCCACTCCTATGAGCTGTCTGCCTGAACTGCCTAGACAACTGTATTAACAGGTCTGCAGCTGGGGTGAGTTCTGCTTCCTGGAACACATACAGCCAGAAAACAAAAGCAAAACAAAATAAAACCAGAAGTGGCTGCAGGTTTTGAAAATTATTTTTTAAAATATATATATCAAGCAGTGCAGGGGATGGTAATCTATTTAAAAACTAAATTACTATTCATGAAGGCTTCCATGAGAACAAGGGTCAGGCAAACATGGGATTAAGCAAAGCTAGGTCATTGCCCCCTAAATATGAATTTGGAACCCCAAAGTCCCCACATTTCTAGCAGAGAGTGGGCCACTGAAAATTGTTCACCCTTAGACATTTGCTGTATTTGCCTTCTCTTGTTTCCACTATCTACATCCTTCTCTTGGGTGTATTTCTAATTGGTCAACTGAAGTTTTAAGTTACTGTAATACTAGAAATTTGGACAGTAAAGAAAAATGTAATTTTAGGGAGTCAGAATTCTTTGTTGGGGGCAATGCTGTCGTTTAGGGAACCCTGGCACAGTGGTTAAATGCTAGTACTGCAGCCATAATGTTGTAAGTTTTATCTTAGAGGAGGGCTCCAAGATCCACTCAGCCTTCCATCCTTTTGTAGATCAGTAAAATGAGTACCCAGCTTGTTGGGGGCAATTGGCTTACACATTGTAAACTGCTTAGGGAGTCTATAAGCAATATAGAAATGTACTTGCTATTGCTATTGCTATTTTGCCCTCTCCCAATAGCCACACCCCACAGGGAAAGCAATCCAGGAATTCTGGACAACTTGCAAAAAGTACCTTGTGGACCACATATGGCTCCAGGGTTACTGTTTGCTCAGCCCTGGCCTTCAAAGTCCACCCTAAATTGTACGATGCCCAAGCAGTGGCAATGATGGAAAGGAAGAAGGGAAAGGAGAGCAATGGTAGTAGATGAGGGAGGAGGAAGGTGTATGGCAACAAGTGGGAAGGAGGAGAGTGAGTGAGTGAGTGATGATGATGATGATATTTTTTTATTTCCTATCCACATCACATCACCCCAAGGCTTGAGGTAGAGTACAACATAGATCAAAACTTGTAAAACTCATAAAACCATTTTAACACATTAAGTTAAAATACATAAATGTAGAACAAATTAAAATCATCCAACACAAAATTAAGAATACAATAGCCCTTCCAATTTGTGGGGGATCCATCCTGCCCCCCTCTGCAAAAATGGTGGCTCGTAAATATTCGAGCCCCATTGAAAATAATGGTGCACACACTTGTGGCATATGTGCAGGGCTGTGCGTGTGGGCATGCCCCATTTTGTCCCTCTCCGTTTGCCACCTGCGAATGGGTGAGGGGCCTGGATTTCAAGTCCGTGAAAATGGAGGGGCAACTTTATACCAATTTAAAATTGAGAGTTTGACTAGTTAGGCTTGTCAGAAAAGGTCTTTAATACTGTTTCAAGTTCAGACAGTGTATTCAGCTGTCAAAGCCCTCCCAGCAGATTATTGCAAAATCTAGGCGTGACAATTGCCAACCTAGTCCTGGTTGACTGGAGTAAATGTTTCCCAGAGGGCCTGAGTGCACAGAGCAGATTATACAAGAGGAGGCAATCCCATAGGTAACCTGGACCCAAACCATGGAGGGCTTTAAAGATAATAACCAACACATTGTAATTTGCTTGGAAACTAACTCACAGCCAGTGGAGTGATTTTAATATTGGTGTGATTTATTCTTTCCTAGATGTACCAGCGAGCCATATGACTGCTGTGTTTTGAACTAATAGAAGTTTCTGAATTTGGCACAAAGATAGCCCAATGCAGAGAGCATTGCAAAAGTCTATCCTTGAGGTTATCTGTACATTATAATGGCAGAGAAGGGGGAGAGGCAGCAGGAGTGGGTGTCAGGATCACAGGTTCTGCTATGCTTGCTGGATATATATATATTTAATATACTTTGTAATGCTGGATGATGGGCAATGCTACACAAGTGGTGTTGCTGGGTGGAAGGATTGTTTATCTTTCATGTAACTGGCTAATGAAGAATGC
The DNA here is from genome assembly GCA_026167975.1 of Phrynosoma blainvillii. NCBI lineage: Eukaryota > Metazoa > Chordata > Lepidosauria > Squamata > Phrynosomatidae > Phrynosoma > Phrynosoma blainvillii. The sequence goes on along the minus strand of JANUYF010000004.1, from coordinate 305,847,849 downwards.
ATTTTGAACTGTGAAGGTCAGTTTGATGGGAACTCTTGGTAAGGAGTGGGAAGGAAGGATAGTCCTAGGAACAGAGATGTTTTGGTTTGAAGATGAATGGGGAGGGGTAACATGCGAAAACATTTGACTTGCTATGTAATTCTAATATACTCTGTAACTGAAAGTGCCTCAGTCCTGACAATGTCATTATGTTATGAACAATTTTAGTTTTCTGAATAAAGCTTTCTGAATTGCTGGAGCTTATATTTCTGAGCTTCAGTTAGTACATAATAGTTGGAGAGAAGGGGGTCAGGCAGCAGCAACAATGAAGTGAGTGATGGTAGAAAGAGTACCGGTATTTTAAAATGCTTTTAAAAACGTGTTACCTTAGTGTTGGAAAACCCAGATGAGAAGAATCCTGAACTGAGGAGAATCTTTGTAGACTCCGACTTATTCTGTGAAAAATTCACTTTTTTGTAGAAAACTGTATTTTCTGAACAAAAAAATATTTCTGTACAAAAATCCTATTCTCTCAATAGAAGAAGCTGTTTCCCACACAGAAAAGACACTTTTCTGTGCAACCCCCAACATTTGAGTTTTGTGCATAATAAATCCTGAATAAATCCTGAATAAATAAGTCTTTACAAACTGTGAAGATAGTGCCATCACTTGGAATCAAGCTCTCTCAGCCAGGTATTCTGTTTATGAGCAGGTAAGGGAAAGTGGGCGCGGTGGGTGGGTGGAGTGGCTCTGGTTCATAGAGATAACCTCACCTTGACTAGGATACCTATCCGGAAAACAGACCACTTCGAGAGTATGTACCTAAGCCTGAAAACTAGGGATAGTATAGGGATTCTGTTGTTATACCATCCACCCCATTGCTTAACAGACTCCCTATCTGAGCTGATGCAGCTGGTCTCAGAGTTGCTGCTGGAGTCACCTAGACTTTTAGTCCTGGGTGATTTCAACATCCCATTCGAGGCCAATTTAACAGGTGCGGCTCAGCAGTTCATGGATTCTATGACAGGCATGGGCCTATCCCAATTGGTTTCCAGGCCAACACATTCTGTGGGTCATACCCTCTGTTCACCCCACCGGGGGTGGAGGCCCTATTAGAATGGTCCGCCCTCAGAGGCTAATGGAGCCAACTGGACTCCAGAAAGCCTTGGAGGGTTCCTTGCTTGGCAAAGCTGGTGATTCTATTGAAGCCCTGGTTAATACTTGGAACACCGATCTTACCAAGGCTATCAACACAATCGCTCTCAAGAGTCCTTTCCAACCCGCTCCAAACCATCAACCTTGGTTCACAGACGAACTTAGGAATATGAAGCGGGTTGGACAATGACTAGAGTGCACCTGGTGGAAAACTCGACTCTTATCTGACAAGACTCGTCATAGGAACTTTCTTCATTCCTATCGAGAGGCAATACGTGCAAGACAGAAATCTTCTCCTCTGCATGTATTGCGTCTGTGGAATCCCGTCCAACAGAACTGTTTAGGTAAGGGAGCTGACACAGGCTTCCCCTGTGCAGAACCCTTTACTTAATCTGACAACAGCCTGTTGTGACGTTTTAAACAACTATTTTGCAGATAAAATCTCTCAGATAAGAGCCGACTTAGATGCCGGAATTACAGCAGAAGTGACTGATGAGGTGTCCAGTAAACCTGTTTTTGAGATTAGACTAGATCAGTTCGAGCCAGTGAGTACCGATGACATGAACAAGATCCTTGGAAAAGTGAAGAAGATGACATGCTCCCTCAATCCCTGCCCATCTTGGCTGGTCGTCCAGGAGGGTGATGCCTTGATGGCCTTTCTTAAAAGGGTCATTAATGCATCCCTTAGGGAAGGAATTGTTCCATCAAGCTTAAAGGAGGCGATTGTTAGACCACTCCTGAAGAAACCTTCCCTGGACCCCCTGGAGCTGGAAAATTATAGACCAGTTTCTCATTTACCATTTCTGAGCAAGGTGATAGAGCGAGCCGTCGCCTTCCAACTCCAAGTGATCTTGGATGAAACTGATTTTCTAGATCCATTCAAAACTGGCTTCATACCTGGATATGGGGTGGAGACTGCCATGGTCGCTTTGGTAGATGACTTGCACCTTAGCATCGACAGGGGAAGTGTGACCCAGTTAGTACTTTTGGATCCTCTTGGGCAGGTTCCAGAGGGTGTCGCTCAGGGACAGTTGTTCCTTAAAAATGGAGCTTAAATGTGGCGTTCCACAGGGTGCCATCCTGTCCCCGAGACATGGGGCGGGGTGTTATCAATATGCTGATGACACCCAAATATATTTCTCCATGTCTCGGTCAGCTGCCATGACGGCAGATGGCAGTTCTCCCCTAGTTTAACAGCAACCTCCCAGAGGACATTTTTTGCCACCGCACCCAGACTGTGGAATGCCTTGCCGAAAGAGATCCATCAGATAACCAGTTTAGATGTCTTTTTAAAAAGCCATCAAGATGGATCTCTTCTGACAAGCCTACCTGGAATAGATCGCCCATTTAACCAGGTCTCCCTCCTGTCAGACATCCTTTGCACATCTTTATTTGTATCCCAGAGTGCTTATAGTTTTAATTTTACATTTTTAATTGATATGTGCATTTAATATATTTTTAATGGGGGGGTTCATTGTTATTTGTTAATATTGTTTTAATGTTTTATTGTCTATTATAGGGGTTGTTTTATTTAATCTAATTTTATATGTAAGCTGCCTTGATTGCCAAGGCAAAAGGTGGGGTATAAAAATAAATTATTATTATTATTATTATTATTATTATTATTATTATTGTCTTTTATTAGTCCAGGCTATACAAAAACTGTATCTTCCTATATGAGCATGCCTAGGCTCTAAGATCTTTGGAAGAGACAGTCCCACCATCCGGTGGGAACATGGGACAGGGCCTTCTTGGTGGCTGCTCCCAGGCTTTGCAACTCTGACCCTGGAGAGATCCCAAAATAGCTTCGTCTTTGGTCTCTACTGGGAGGAAACAACATGTTTCATATTCTGACAGACTCTTAGGTGCTCATTGTATGGTATGTTGTGCCACTGGTTTTTTACCTTTTGCTTTTTAAACTGATTTTTAAACTTGACTTCAATTTGATGAAAAGTTTAATTGCATTTCAGCAAATGCTATGTATATGGTTTAATCTTTGTGTGCTTTTATCAGTATTTGTTTTAAATTTTCTAATTTGCCTTGAGTCTCAGTTTTGAAGAAAGGATTATTTAAATGAAACAGCAGCAGCAGCAGCAGCAGCAGCATCAACAACAGCAACAGCAACTGCAATAAGTGTTATGTATGGGAAAGAGAGGATTTACCATTCAGTGAATAGCAGCCTGTTAGTGTTATATGTATGCACAAGTCACTCTGCATTTGTCAGGCAAGTTATTTGCCATAGTGCAAAATATGTATATTCTGTTGACAGAAGGAGATTTGTGCATACAGCAATGTTGTACATTTGTTGTTATGCACTATACATTTCACATTGTGGTAGCATACTGCACACTGCAGTTGCATATCACACATTGCAGTTGCACTTTTCGCATTGGTCAGTATGCACTGAAGAATGGCACTCAGTCATTGACATGTGTTGTACAATGTTGCTATTTTGTGTGGTGCTGGTGCATGCATAGTTACACTACACTGAGTGGATGTTGGATTGCAGCCAATAAGTAATAAAAACACATTGAAGAGATTTCAGAACCTGGCCTGAACCAGAGAGAGAGGCCTGAGGTCATTTTGGTCCACGGAGGTCCCAGTAGCCCATTCTTTCTTCAGAGGAAGTCCTCAAGCTGCCTTAGCCTCCTTTTACTGTGACTTTGGAAAAGCTGGTGTTTTCAGCAAAGTGGGATATTGTAAATGCAATACATTTGTGGTGTGGAGAGGCAAAGGAGGATCCATAGGAAACTGCCAAGAAGACTGTTGGGAGCAAAACATGCTAAAAGCTGAAAATTGTCTTGGAGGTTTGGTGCCCTCCACCCCAAGGAAAAGCTCTATAAACCTAGATTGCCCCTGAACTTCCACAGCAGTAAAAGGAACTTGCTTTGGTCACACCTTTCAAATAGTCTGGCATGAAGACACTAACACAGCTTGGCAAAAATGTCATTGTACAGATGAATGCCAGAGGAGTAAATGTTTATGAAACTAAATGTTTATGTTATGTGCTGGGTACAATTTCCATCTCCACAGTACCCCCTGCCCTGAACTGGCTGAAAACCAGACCTGAAAGTGAGCAGAAGTTACTTCCAGTTTTGAATTTCAGGATCTACTCCTATGGGAGGGGACATATTTGGCTCATTTCGGGGTCAATCTGCTGGGGCCTGGGGCAAGACAGTTGTTGTTGTTGTGTGCCTTCATTTCTTATGAAGGCAACCCTAACATGAATCTATCATGGGATTTTCTTGGCAGGATTTGCTCAGAAGGGGCTTGCCCTTGCCTTCCTTTGAAGCTGAGAGAGTATGACTTGCCTGAGGTCATACAGTGGGTTTCTGTGGCCAAGCAGGGATTCAAACTTTGGTCTCCAGGATCATAGGCTAATGCTCTAACCACTACACTACACTACACTACACTATATTGGTTCTAAGCACTCTTCCTGACCCTGATGTAAAGATAGGCCTGTTCCTATCCCAAAGGGTGGTGTGACAGCACCCAGTGCCAACCCCTCCCTCTGCTTTTAGCACCAGGAAAGAAGCTACTATTAGTACTGTAGGGAATTTTCCTCTTGAAGCTAAAAGCAGCTTTGGGAAATTGTGTATGATTTTGATTAGGGCTGTGGCATAGCCTTCAATGTATTGCAAGGCACTATAAGGTTCTGTATAGGGAGCTAAAGGATTTTAGGAGCACAGGTTGTTATTTCTTCACTCCTTCCTGTTCAAGAACATTGCTCAGGAAGAGAGAGGATACTACTTGAAGTGAACAATTGGCTTTGCAGGTGTTGCAGTTGAAAAACAATGGACTTTTTGGACCATAGTTTGTACTTTCATGAAGGACTTTGTGACAAATGTTACAGACTTCTGGCAAGAAGTTGCCTTTCATAGTGATAGGTAAATATGTATGTGCTAGAGATCGTGTAACCTGATCAGGAGAGCTTTAAACTAAATTAAGTGATGGAGGGACACAGTATTCCAGAGGGCAGGGGGACATTGAATACTTGGGATAACAGGCTCAATTGTACAGGGGGATTAGGACTCATCAGTAGGCAGAAAAAATAAGGAAGGAGCTGGAAAAAATGATCCATGATCTTTGATGCATCTATACAAATGCACAGTATGCAGGCAATAAATAAGATGAACTTGAAGACTTAACACAGCATGACAAAAGATTGTAGAACAGATCATTTAACAATCAGTCAGTGTGAACTTTAAAAAGAAAAGCTGTGATTACTAAAAGCCAGCACAGGGGGCTCAAAAATAAGGTATGCAAAACTCTCTCTCTCTCTTCATTTCAATAAGCCATTTGATATGATCCCCTATGATAGTCTTGCAGACAAGCTGATCTAGGATGTGGTATAGATAATGCTACTGGCCTGAAACACACAGGCCAAAATCTCTGGCTTCAGCCCAATCTGAGGGTGTGGTGTACAGATGATGCACACCCCCAGATTGGGGTGAAGTTGCATTGCAGCCACCTAAGGTGGCCCGGGGCTGCCGGAAAAAAGAGCTCAAAAAAGTGCTCGTTCCCAGTGGCCCATTCAGGAATGTGGCAGCGGCCAGCCTCAGGACCACAATGACCAGCTGCTGCAGTCCTGTGCTGAATGGGGAGTGACCAGGGCTGGAACGGTTTGAGGCTGCTCCAAGCTACCAGTCTGCTTGACCTCATTGTTAGGTGGATTTTTAACTGGTTGATAGACCAAACCCAGAGAGTTTTCACCGATGGTTCATTTTCTTCTTGGGGAGAAGTGACTAGTAGAGAGCCACAAGGCTTTAGCTTGGGTCCCATATTGTTCAATGGGCTGAAACAGATGGCCCATTTAGTCCACCTTGGGGCTGGCTTGGGGGCCTGGTTTACATGCGCCACGCTCTCAAGCCAGACAGAAGCTGGGTCAGCAATTACATCCTGGCCAGCTTCTCTCCCACTTGGGGGTTTGGTGCTTAGACACCACTTTCCCCAGAACCAGCTTTTGGGGAGGAAAAGCTGGGTCTTTGGGAGAAGGGGTGGCTTTTTTTCTCCCCAAAAAGGAACGGATCTTATCTGATTAGATGGGGCTTAGCATCTGTTTGCTCTGGCCCTGATCCAGCCTAAAGGGGCAGCTCTAAGCTGTTCTTTTTGGGCTGTCTGTATCCCCCCCAATGTCTTTATAAATGATTTGGATGACCAAGATGGTAAAAGATCAGGAATTGCATAGGGAGATGTGTATATAGCTTGGAGAAGAGAAAACTGAGAGGTAATATGATAGCTATCATTACACATCTGAAAGAATGTCATGTAGAATGAAGTGAGTGCATTTTCTGCTGCCCTAGAGACTACAATGCAAACCAGTGGATTCAAACTGGAAGAAAAGAGATTCCACCCAAACCTTAGGAAAAATGTCTTAATGATAGCTGTTTGACAGTGAAATAGAGTACCTCAAAGATAGTGGGCTCTCCTTCATTTAAGATATATAAACAAAGGATGGATGACCATCTCTCAATGTTTTTCTTTCTGCTTTAGCAGTATATTTCTGCATGGTACAGGGTTGGATGGGAAGTCCCTTCTAAGGGGGGTTGCAGACTGCCAGAAATAGTGTGAATTCAGTCCACTTTTAGGGTTAGGGTTAGAGTTAGGGAACCATGGGAACTGTATTTTATTGTGGCATCAGAGTTGTCTGACAGAGAAGGCTCAATGTCTCAGAAAAATAACAGTTCCCATGATTCCCTAGCACTAACCCTAACCCTAAAAGTGGACTGAATTCACACTATTTCTGGCAGTCTGCAACCCCCCTAAATCTATGATTCTATGGAGAAAAAATTCTTCCTGTGTCTTATAGTCCCAAACCTAGCTGAGCTCTCCACCTCACCCCTGTAAGCTGCTATTTTCATTAGAAAAAAAAAAAACAAAATAAAATAAGTATGCCAAATTCTTACATTCATTTCAATCTAAATCTTCTTTAACTTTGCAGGGGTGCATGTTACATTTCTAGGGTCACAAAGAGGAAAAATGCAGGAATGTTGTATAGGTGAGAAAATTCAGCTCCCTGTGCATTTCTACTTTCATTTTTAAAGCAAGTTACTTCAGGTTGAGGGGGTTATTCTTGAAAGCATGTCACTAACGTTTACTGAAATCACCAATTTACTGAAAGCTGGAGGGATGGCTTAGGAAAACAATTCCAGTAATTGGAGTAAGGGCTTTAGTGTCCTGAAAAGCTCTATGTATCTTCCCATGACTAGCAAAAGGCAAATACATTATTCAACACAGGAGAAATTATGTAGATTTAATTAATTTGCAGGATGTATACAGACTACAGGATTGGCTGCAGATGTATTTATATCTTTTCAGCATCGGGTCTCATATAATTTGGGGCCATTTTACAATCAGTCCAGTCATGCTATCAGCCCTGATGGCATGGTTATATTAGTCACACACTTCCAGGCTCATGGGAAAGTAGCATGCACAGGGCTTGTGGAAAAATTACATATTACATTTTTGGACTACAATTCCCAGAATCCTCTAGCCAGAAAAGCCAACTGTCTGAGGGCTTCTAGGAGTGATAGTCCACAAAGGTAACTTTTATAAGTTCAGGCTATGAACCTGGGGGATTGTCTGCAAGGATCCTATCAGAAAAAACTTTTTGGAATGAAATGTGATATTTAAATGCCTTTTATACTTTTGATTTGTGATGAAGGACAAGCAAAATTAACATCTGCCCTTATGTTTTTGTGCTAACCTTCATGCAAATGGGAGTGGGGGGAGGAAGAATAGGAAAAAAACATAGGAAACAAAGCCCATCTGTCCCTAAAACGTTTCTTTGCTCTTTTTATTCCTGGGCACCGAAGGCTTGCAAGGAAAAGCAAATGCATTATAATTGACAGACACATACACAAAATATTATGTAAGAACCAGCAAAGCTTGATAAGCCAAGTGATTATATAAAGCAGTGAAAGCAAAGACTTATTTAATTTCAATCCAGCCACAAGACTAGCTTCGGTGCAAAGAAGGTAGGATTACTCATCCTTGGGTAACGCTGTGCACATTTGCGGAGATAAGCTGCCCTTCTTTCGTGATGTGAGATCACACAGCCTACCCTTTAATAAAAGATTTATGCCACAGGAAAGAAAAAAGGAAGGAAGTATCCAGATCCACAAGTCTGATTCATTCTCTTCCTTCTACTCTTTGTGCTTTTCTCTAACAACTTTGTCATTGGAAATACAGCGCTGATTGAAATTCTGATCAAAACCTGTGAAAATCCAGCTCACTAGTATGACCAAACAATACAGGCCATAGGCTAGGGACCTCCAGATAAAAGAGGAGTTATGTCAAGAAGAGCCCCTTTGATTCTCAGTGGTGCCCTTCAGTTCTGTGGTTTTTAATCTGAGGTGCTTTTATAGAATTGTCTGGCAAAATTTCCACATCATGTTTTCAACTACAAGCATCCCTAAATTAACAGAGCTTCTGCAAAGAAACTCCTTTTTACGAAAGATGTATCCATGCTGCAGAAATAAAGCAACCTGACACCACCTTAAGTTCATGGCTTCCATCCTGTGACATTCTTGGATTTGTAGCTCGGTGACATATTCAGTCTGATCCATCAGAGAGCTCTGGTGCCTCATCAAACTACAAATCCCAGGATTCTGTAGGATAAAGTCATGGCAGTTAAAATGGTATTAAACTGCTTTATTTCTACAGTGTGGATACAACAAAAGTCCTTTTCTGCTCATTCAGTACCCCCCTTTCCTTGTTGTCCCCTGTCTAGCTGGAAGGGTATTTTTAAGCAGTATAGGCACTAGGAAGATGGTGAAGGAGGCCTAGAGAATTATAGACTTTTGGTCCTGGTTTGCAGCATCCTATCTGTGGTAAATAATGCAGTAAAAGCTTGAACTGCAAAAGTATGGTATTCTGCTCCAGCCAGTCTTACTATAGCTGTGAGTGCCTGCCTGCAACATACAAGGCAAATGGTTGCTGCTTCCAGAATCTCTCACCTAGAATAAATAAATACTAAAACAGAGAAAATGGGAGAGCAGATAAGCTTGCATCATCAGCTAATGTGCTCCACACTCCACTCTGGCATGTTAAAAAGCTTAGATCTATGTTTGGCTACCAAAATGGAGATTGGGCAAAGTAAAAATAATCTCTTAATCCATTTGGAAGAGGCCTTCACATGGTCTCTTGAATATTTACCATGTTTTTGATTATTTCTACAAGGCTTATCTTACCTGGTTGTTTCATTTCACATGTGCTTATTGTTACGTTTGATAAACAGTTTGCTGAAAAGTGCTCTTTATTTTTGTGGTGCAAGAACTTATCCATATTCTTTGCATATAATTTCTCCCTCTGGCACCAGATTTCCTGTTAAAGAAGTAATGCACAGAACATGAGGTGTACCTGTACTTTTATTATATTACATTGTATTATTACTTTTCATTTCTTGAAGTCTCCAGGATCAGATGAACTACATCCAGGGATATTAAAAGAGCTGACAGAAGTAGCCCCAGAACCATTGGCAATAATCTTTGAGAAATCCTGGAGAACAGGAGAAGTCCCAGCAGACTGGAGGAGGAGAAATGTTGTCCCCATCTTCAAAAAGAGGAAAAAAGAGGACCGGATAATTACCACCCACTCAGCCTGACATCAATACCAGGAAGGATTTTAAAGCAGAGCATTAAACAGTCTGTAAACACTTAGAAAGGAATTCTGCAATCAATAAAAGTCAACATGGGTTTCTTACAAACATGTCATGCCAGACTTATCTGTTTTTTTGGATATAATTACAAGTTTGATAGATAAGGGAAATGCTGTAGATATAGCATACTCTGAATTCACTAAGGCTTTTGACAAGGCCATAATATTCTTGCAAACAAGCTAGTAAAATGTGGGTTAGACAATGCTACTGTTAGGTGGATTTGCAAGTGGCTGATCAACCAAACCGAAAGGGTGCTCTGCAATGGCTCCTCTTCATCCTTGATAGAAGGGACCAGTGGGGCACTACAGGGTTCTGTCCTGAGTCCAGTGCTATTCAACATCTTTATCATTGACTTGGATAATAGAGAGCATATATATCAAATTTATTATACAAATTTATCAAACAAAAAGGCAGGCTTACGGTTAAACATAATGAAAACAAAAATAATGACTATGGAGAACCTACACAAATTTGAACTAGACAATGAGGAAACAGAAATAGTAAAAGAGTTGTCATACCTGGGATCAAACATTGATAGGAATGGGGATTGCATTCAGGAAATTAGAAGAAGATTAAGAATGGGAAGGACAGCTATGAAAGAACTAGAAAAGATCCGAAAATGCAAAGATATACAACCCAGCACAAAAATTAGAATCATACAAGCCATTGTATTCCCTGTTACCATGTATGGATGTGAGAGCTGGACAATTAAGAAAGAAGATAGGAAGAAAATCAATGCATTTGAGATGTGGTGCAGGAGAAGAGTGCTGAGGACTCCGTGGGCAGTCAAAGAGGCAAACAAATGGGTCCTAGAACAGATCAAGCCAGAAATTTCCCTGGAAGCCAAGATGACAAAACTGAGGCTGTTGTACTTTGGACACCTCATAAGAAGGCATGGTTCATTGGAAAATGAATAATAATGCTAGGAAGGATGGAGGGAAGCAGAAAGAGAGGAAGGCTGCATGCTAGATGGGTGGACTCTATTATAGAAATCATGAGTATGAATTTGCAGGAGCTGGGCAGAGCAGTGGAGGACAAGGGGTCTTGGAGATGTCTCATCAACAGGGTCACCATGGGTTGAGACTGATTCAAGGGTGGTTAACAATAACAACAAATATCAAATTTGCAGATGAAACCAAATTAGGAGGGGTAGCTCTTATTCAATAGGATAGGATCAGAATTCAAAATTACTTTAACAGAATAGAGGGTTGGGCCAAAACGAACAAAATGAATTTCAGCAGGGAGAAATATAAAACACTACACTTAGGCAGAAAAAATGAAATGCATATTTCATTTCATAGGACAGGTGACACTTGGCTTGACAACATTACATGCCAAAGGGACCTAGGAGTCTTAATAGACAGCAAGCTGAACATGAGCCAACAGTGTGATTTGGCAGTTTAAAAAGCCAATGCGATTCTAGGCTGCATCAACAGGAACAAAGGAAATTATCACATTACCTTTGCTCCTGGCATAGATGTGGGATGTAACTTTAAGAAGACGGATCTTATTGCAATCACCTGTTGCTGAGCAGCAGGTAGTCTGTTTGCAATCCAGGCTTCTGTCACAGCTTTTCACGAATGGGAAAATCCCATTCATAAAAAGATGTGAGAGAAGCCCGGAGAAGTCTGGGTTGCAAATGGCAATGGGTGCCTGGCAATGGGTGAATGCAATAAGATCCATCTTCTTAAAATTACATCCCACATCTATGCCGGGAGCAAAGGTAATGCAATAATCTCCATAGTCTTTACATCCATGGAAGTAATAGTACCACTCTATTCTACTTTAGTCACACCCCTTCTGGAATACTATGTCCAGTTCTGGATACTACAGTTGAAGAATGATATGGACAGGCTGGAAGGTCTCCAGAGGAGGGTGACCAAAAGGGTAAAAGGTCTGGAAACCATGCCCTGTCAGGAGTGGCTTAGGGAGCTGGGTATGTTTAGCCTGAGGAAGAGGTGACTTTATAACCATTTTTAAATATTTGAAGGTATTCAAACTATAGGAAAAGAGATTCAAACTAAACACCAGGAAGAACTTCCTGACAGTAAGAGTTGTTTGACAGTGAAATATACCTGTGTGGTGGAGTCTCCTTGGGAGGTTTTAAAGCAGAGGCTGGATAGCCCTCTGTTGTAATTGAATTTTGAAAAGAGTGAAAACAACAGCAACAATACTTGCATGGCAGGGGGTTGGACTGAATGGCCTTTGTGATCTCTTCCAGCTCTATGATTCTATGATTTTTACCTGTGATTTCATTTCTATCTCTCCTTTGTCCTGGCATGAGACCTAAGGGCACTTGCAACAAGCCTAAAATAAGCTAAGGCTAAAAATGTGATAATAAAAAAGTGAAAACACAAAGAAAGGGTCATTTATAAACACTATTAATTCTAAGAGATGTTAAATCATTTAATAACCTAACAGTAAAGATACAAACACAGCAATCCCCTATTTAAAAAAAGACTTCCCACAGTCACAACACACTGCCTCAATTTGATGGGAAAAGAATTGTTTTTGAGAAAGAAATCCAAAGAAGAATGTGTAAAGGTAATTCTTCTATTTGGATGATGGGTTGTCACACTGATGTGGGGGCTCAAAAGTATGTGTGTATGTCTTATACTGTATAATAATTTGTTCAGTGCTCTGAGGACTCCATAGCATTGCATGCTTCAGTCAAAGCCCAAGAGAAGATGTCATATGGCAACTACTCTCATGGGGCTTCTTCTGATCAGGATATATGGGCAGCTGGGGAGGCTGCAAGGCAAGACATGTGCAACGGAAAAGGGAGGGGAACAGAGAGTACCCACAGCCATCTTTTGTCAGTGAAAGAACTCTTAAAAAACAACAACCCTGAAAAGCGCTAATAAGGTAGAAAAAGAGATTTCTCTTTGATGGAGAAAATATTTATAGGGAAATTGGAGCATTTGAAAAAAAGCAAAACTGGCCTTTCATCTCAGGGTCATAACAGATATTAAGAGGAATATTTCCTCTGACTGAATTATTTTTCCTCTCACAATGGAGTTTCCTCTGAAATACATGTGTTAGCAATTAAGACTTTTAAATTAAACCCTCGCTTACCTTCCGATGGTCAATTTTGAAACAAAGTATGTTAAATATGACAAAGGTTGTTGGAAATAATCTGCTATGAAAAACAGACTTCCCCCCCCCCCACAACTTGAAAGAGAACCACTTCTTAAAACCTGGGTTGGTTTTGATGTTTAGATAAGGGGTCTCACTGCCATTCCCCCCCCCCTCGGCCCAGCTGAGACCTGGGCGAATGCCCAGCTTCTCTCCTTCTCCTCACTACAGCTGGGTTATGGGTGTCAACCCCTAGCCTCTGTGGGGTTCCTCCGTGTCCCCTATGCCAAGGGGAACAAGCTGCCCACCTCCTTTATCTCCTTCTCCTCTGTTGAGTGGGCAAAACCTGCACCCAGGAAGCATTTCTCTGCGGAGCTCTGTGGCAACACTCTCCACGCCCCCGCTTGCCGGCCGGAAGTCCCATTTTGACTTCCAAAATGGCAGCCATGACATGTGCCGTGGCAGCTGCAGCCGCGCGTGCTACGGTGGCGGCTGCATTAGCGGCGGCACCGGCAGCATGCACTGGGGGCGCGCGCGGCAGCGGAGGGCCCAGCCGAGACCTAGGCGACGGCAGACCGGCCCAGGTCTGAAAAAGGTTGCCTGTCCCTGCTCTAGATGATGCCGCCCAGAATGGCACTGTTTTTTGGGGGGTGGAGGTGGCCACTGCATCATACTGTTTACTCATGTTTAACTTGTGATCTACTAAGACCACAAGCCATCCACACAAGTCATTCAAAGGCAGAGAAGCAATGGAACAAAAGGATGGAATCATTTCTACCGAACATATGACCAAGACACGCACATGACACAGACTGCACTTTGATGGAAAATATTGATTGAAAAATTCCTAAAATCATAAAAGCTTAGCCAAGAGCAATGCTCTGGATTCATATAATGGGGCTGAAGCAATGGAAGATTAGTAGAAATTGTGAAGGAAAGTCAATTTCTATTAGAGGAGCATGAAATTAGATCATTAGGAACAGATTTGATTATTCTACCAGAACTGAATTTCATTGCACTTCATTAGTTCATATCTTAATACAGACCAAGCTCAATGTTCATTGGTTATTTCGTGACTGTGACTTCAGCATTGCAAAGAAACAGCCAAATTGCTGAGATTTGTTCAAATAATATCTCATGTTTATGTGACCATTTCCATACAAATGAAAATGGCAGTCTCAGAACTGTGATAATACACTTTTGGTCCAAATAACTGATTAATGTGAAATGTTATTTTAATATTTAATCAGTATATACAGTATATATGAATTAATGAATTAATGAATTAACTTTTTTTAGAGTTGGGCAAAGCATGACTCTGGGGACCCATGTAGTTTCTAATACTGTTTTTTTTTGGGGGGGGGGGTTGCTGCAATCCTCATCCCCTCCAGACTTCTTGTATCTTTGCTGTGTTTTTTCAAGGCATTTCTGATTTATGGTAGCCCTAAGGGGTTTTCTTGGAAATATGTCTTCAGAGGGGGTTGTCACTGATTTCCTATAATGCTGAGAGAGGTAACTCACCCAAGGTCACCCAGTGGGTTTTCATGAGTGAGTGAGGACTTGGATCCAGGTCACAACAATTTTTGGCATTTGGTGAGCCACTCAGAAAATCCTGATAGAAAAACTTGGCCCCTGGACCCTGTGCAGTTGCTTATCCCAATCTCTATATACCTTAAGAATGTGAAAATATCCATTCTCTTGGGTTTTTTCCAAATCCCACCTGTATTTTCCTTCTGCTTCTGTTTTGTAACAAGTTGAAAGACTTTTACTTGATTTATGAAACTTTTCCCCATTGACTAAAGCATTTTTGAATAAAAAGATGAGGAAGCAAGTGACGGAAAGAAAGGCCTCTGTTTTTACTGCACAATGAAAGAAAGGTGAAATGGATCAGGAGCATAGTGGATCCTTCTGTGCCACTTTGTATGCACTTGTAACACTTCTGAGAGAAGGTCATCAAAGTGCCTCTTTTGCTGAACTGATTCCCAGGAATCCATTTGGCAAAAGGGACACTTTTACAACCGTCTCCCCCTAGGAAGAGAACAGAAATTCCATGAGGGCATGTGGAATGGCATGGAGAAAGCTGCTACGCTTCTGATCCATTTCTTTTCTCTTGTGGTAAATTTCTGAGAAACTGGAGAGTTATTGCCCATCAGAATATAAATGCATGGTGAAATCTTCTTTCCTTATATACAGCAGTCTTATACAGGTTCAAAGCAGTGGCTGGAACTTTTATCATGTCACAACATTGGAATGACTGAGCAATCCAATTGCACCAGAGGTCAAGCAGATAAAATTATCCCTTCCAAAAAGTGAAGAAAAAAATCCCCAACTATAATCATACAGAAACACAGTGAACAATCTCCCTTGAATGGGTGCTTTAGGCTCACAGGCAGCCTTTTATCTATGTGATTCATTTATTGAGGTAGGTGGGCATAGACTGGAAATTGTGGACACACAGACTTTATAAATATGTTCCCACTCCTTTCCCACTTTTCTACTCATTTCTAGTTTCAGAAAGTTTAATTTAATGCATTGATGCTTCCAAGATCCTGAATCTTTTTTCAAATGGCACAGATGTGCTCGGGAGACCAATAACACTTTGTGCTGTTCAAGAAGTTCTTAGCTTTGCCATACTTGAGCTTATTTTAAAGATATTTTTTTGGAGCTGCAGTGTTTTTTTACTCTGAAAACTGTGAAATGATGGTCTGTTGCCATAGAGAGGAATCTGGCAATGTAAGTAGAAAAATGTAATTTTTAAATGGGAAGGAAGGAAGTAGGATGCTTGTTTAACTTGACATCTCTTGACATTTTCTAAACAAGGGAAAGAATAACTCAGGCATGGCCAAGAGTAGGGATGGGGAAAGCAGGTGGGTTTCTAATAGTTTTTCATTATAATATCAGGTCAGATGCAGGAGGTCAGATGTTCTTGGCAATTTTTCTTAGAATCACTTGTTAACTATGTTCCTTCAAAAAAAAATCAGGGGACAGTTAGTGCATTGGGACAGAGTTGGGGGTAGGATCAACCCTCCCTTCCCCGATCTTAGGTCAGTCTGGATCTTCTGTACAAATACATTGTGCAAAAGAATATGCCATAGATATGAACACACAATCTACAGCTCCACCATCTCTCAAGTAAACCTCCCCCATAACCTACAACTCTTCTGGTTTAGAAGGGACAGTCCCAGTTAACCTTTTGCTGTTCCACTTTCTTAGCTACTTCTAAAATGTCTCAGTTTCTCTCTCCTCTTTCCAATTCCCCCTTTCATCCTCATCTTATTTCAAATGCTGCAAACTGAGTTCAAAGTGAAGAAGTAGTTTCCACTCAGTTAACCCAGTCAGAGAGAGAGGAGGGGGCAGAATCTTGTATTTTCCTAGTAGGCTCATTTGGGCCTCCCCCACTCCCACTTCAAGCCTTTCTAAATCCAGTACATAAATTCCAGGGTTCCTCTGACTGATCCCCTTTGCAGATGGCACAAAGCGCTGTCTTCAATCCCAGGCACCGGGCGCCCCAGCCCCTTCCTGAGGACGTCATTGGAGCGCCCATCGTTGCACACGATGGGCACTCCGATGATGTCCTTCTGGCTCAGTGTCCAGACACGCTGAGCCAGAAGAGGCATGCACTGCCTCTTGTGGCACCCTTTCCGAGCCTTGCGCTCCTTCCAGCGCCAGAAAAAGAGTGGATTGGGGCTGAGGCATGCGGCAGCCTTGGCCCCAATCCGTGGCTTATCAGGGCAGCCCATGGCTGCCCATCTGCAGAGGCCCTGAAATAGTAATTTCTATGGTCTTATCAATAACTTTTGTTCTCTTGTTGCCTGGCTACACACTTTTGACCACACTCTGATGTTGCTCATCTCTGAAATGTTGGAGCATATGCTCCCCACATGTTGCATTTCATCCCTACTTCATAGAGGACAGTCTTCTGTTTCAAGGCACCCTCCCCTGGAAGGTCTGTCCAGTCTATGTTTGAAGAAAAACACCACAATAAGGTAAAATAGAGACCTCAGGGTTGTTCATACACATTTATCACCTGGGCAGAAGACTGAGGGTGTAGCCACACTGTAGAATTAGATACTACTTTAACTGCCATGACAGAATCCTGGGCTTTGTAGTCTGGTGAGGAACCAGAGCTGTCTGACAGACCAAGCTGAATAATTTCCCAAACTACAAATTCCAGGAATGTGTGTAGGATGGAATCATGGCAATTAAAGTGGTGTCAAACTGCTTTAATTCTGCAATGTGGCTACACCCTGGCATGTGGGTCACCTTGTCACTGTCTTTCCACTAGGGAAAGGTGTATTGTATTCCTCGATAAATTCTAGTTGTTGTTTCTAAATCTGCATGTGTGCATGCAAATTAGCATGTGTAAATTGTATGCAAATCCAGGTAATCTTTTCACCCTCATGTTCCATTATGCATTTCCTCTCTTGTTTGGTGAGGTATAAGTGGCCATCCTAGCAAGAACTCACATAACATCTTGTGCTCTCTGAGTATATCAGCTGTCCCCCATTTGATTAATTGACAAGGGTTGAATTACAGTAATAAGCTGTGGTTTGCTTCTAAATGTGTGCTCAACAGGGAGCTGCAGCCAACTGAGGTCCTTTGATGAGAATGTCTGTATGATGCAGGCTATCTGAAGGACCATATCTTCCTATACTTCTTCAAAAGAGGTTCTTCTCTCTGCCCTACCACCACCACGGCCATGTCTGGTAAGAATGTGGAAGTTGGACTTCTCAGTGGCTGCTTCCACACTTTGCATCTCCCTCTCTAAAGATCCTTGTTGTTATTCCATTTCCAATAGAAAACATTTCTGTTCAGGGGGAAAAAAAACTTTTAGGAGCTGATTGCAAGGGCTTTTAACAGTGTACTATTTTACTGATTTGTCCTTTTAATCATTTGTTCTTTTTCTTGGATTTGTTTTCTAAAATTCCAGTGATATATAATTACATTTCAATAATAACCTTTTGTATTTCTTTTACTCATTTCTTACTTCTTTTGTATTTCCTTTACTCATGGCTTTGTGCTTTTATCTGTATTTGCTTTCATTTCTGTAAGCTGCCTCGAGTCCCAATTGTGGGGAAATGGAGGGATATAAATTACCACCACCAACAAGAACAGAAGCAGGGATGTATATATGTAGGGATATAAATCCTCAACTATTTTGTCCTCATATATAAGGATGATAATTATGTTATTCCTCCCTGCCCCCCGCTGTGGGGAAACTCCTCAATATTGTCCTTATATTCGAACATCCTAGAGTGTTGCAAAGGAGGTAGAATTCAAAGACATAGCTGTGTTAAACTGGAATATTAATATGCAAAGGGCTCTTGTAGTACTTTTGATACTAACTGTGCAAAAGAAGTTGTAGTATAAGCTTTCACTCCATGAATCTGAGGAAGTAGAGCAAGTCTATGAAAATTTATGCTACAGCTATTTTGCACATATAGGCTCAAAGATGCTACAAGATCCATTTGTATGTTGCAAAGGAATTATTATATAAAGTAAAACACCTGGGAGAGGGATAGGCACAAAAATACCCTGTTTTCTGCACAGTGTGCAGAATTTATTTTTGGAACAACACCCTCCCTCCCCACCTCACCCAGAATAATTTCTTGGCATAACAATTCCATAATTACACTTTGGGATGCTGAATACCAGGAGTAAATAGCACTAATATCATAGAATTCTTGCTGGTCTATTATTCTTTCTGATGACATTTCCTGAATGCCAGGAAGCCTTCTTTTTGATCTAGGAATGAATAAATGCAAATATTCTTTCCATCCTTACTTATGACTTGTTTAAATGATGGTGTACACCAAAATGCCCCTTAGTGTTTGGGAAGCATGGTTTTTACATGGAGAACAGGGCTCAGGAGTAACCCACTCTGTACACTACCTTACCTTTCACTATCACACTCTCTCAGTTCTCCAAACAGCACAATTTGTATGAGAAATCTCACTTTTTTATCTGTTTTTATAATGTCTAGCTTTTCTCTACTCTTCCCAGTTTCCCCCTTTGTCCTCAGTTTACTTCAGCTGCAAACTGAGTTCAAAGTGTGAAAGTAGTTTGCACTCAGTCAACTCAAGGAGTGTGAAAGGACAAGAGAGAGCCTTTCTCCTTCCCAGTAGGTTCAGGCAAAAGCAAACTGTCTCATTTTCTCCTAGCTTATGTGTTCTTTCTTATCAATCACATTTGCTATCTTGACCACACTCTGACATTGCCTGGCCACATATGTTTCAGTTTTCACCCATGAAATGTTGGAGCGTATGATGGCCCCTGAAGTCCTCCAAAGACCATGTACATGCTGTCCACATCTGATCGAGACAGGGAACATTTGAGCCTGACATGAATTTATTCAGGTGAAACAGTGTCCAGAACCAAGGAAGAGAATTCTGTTTAAGCATGGAGCACTTGACAAAGCACCATAGTGGGGCCAGCTCTAGTTATTTTTGGAAAAGTTAGAAATAAAAGAAACTTAAAAAAAAAAAAGTGCCTGCATCCCTTGATTCAAAGTCAAATCCTATGCCTCATCCAGACCCACCTCTGTCAAGCTGAGCTTTTCTTTTATTGTCCTTTTCTTTTGATTCTGCAATGTCCCTGTCAAATTAGCTATTGATCGGGTATTGATTTCAGGTTTCTAGATGAGGTGTTTCTGACAAGGGCTGCCTTCTCTAAAGGATAACCTGTCATGGGGTGCATATTAGTGGTGGGCAGAACCAGAATCAAAAGTGGACATGGGCTTTCTCTCTCTTTTGCCCTTGCTTCTTCTCTCTCTCACTTTCTGCCATCACCTTTTTGATTTCTCTCTCTTTTTCTGTTACTCTGAATTTCCTCCTGCCTTCATCTTCATCCCAGTCTGCTTGTATGAGGTATCTGAACTGATCATTACAGGAAGGCTTTTTAAATTAGCCAAGGGCTGCACTAAATTAGTGAGTAGGCTTGTCAGACATCAACTCTTGAGTCTCAATTTTCACGGGTCATGAAAAGACACCACTGTGCATATTCTCCCATTCTGGTAGGCTCAGCTCTGGGCAAGAGGAAAATGCTGTGTGCAAACCTTCAGATCAGTTATTAGAGAAGCAGCTTGTTACAATCTCCAAGGCTTTAAGTGATTTGTGGATGCAGCTTCCAAATACCTTCCAGAGGGTCTATGTATTTATTTCCTTAGGTTCCTCCTTCCCTCACAGGCCTTGTTGCGGCCAGAGCTCACCTTCCACTCTCCTCTAAATCCACTTTCTGACTAGATGTGAGTAGGCTAGAGTAAATGCTCCACATCCTGTCTCCCTCAGTAAATGAGAAGGAATAATCCCCTTATTTCACCTTGAGACATTGACACCACGTGACTGTGCAATCCTAGAACTGCCGCAGGAGTAACTTATTGCACCTGCTATACCAGAGCTATTGGGATCTTATTGAAGTTTTCCCCCACCAAAGGCAAGGTGTGGGCTAATCACACTTGGAGAACAGGACGGTAATGAGACGGAGACAATATTGTGCAATATGTATGGCCAAAGGCACAATTATCCTACTTGTATGGTGGTTTAAAAGCCACATATGATAAAGTACTAAGATTCTTAATTTCCAAACAGGAAAATATGTTCTCTGTGCATGTGTTACAATGACAAGCTGTGAACATCTGAGATTAGTATTTCATAGAATCATAGAATCATACCATTGGAGGAGACCCTAAGGGCCATCCAGTCCAACCCCCTGCCATGCAGGAATTCAAAATCAAAGTATCCCCGACAGATGGCCATCCAGCCTCTGTTTAAAGACCTCCAAAGAAGGATATTCCACCAGTCTCTGAGGGAATGTGTTCCAGTGTTGAACAGCTCTCACTGTCAGGAAGTTCCTCCTAATGTTGAGGTGGAATCTCTTTTCCTGTAACTTGCATCCATTGTTCCAAGTCCTATTCTCTGGAGCAGCAGAAAACAAGCTAGTGCCCTCCTCACTATGACATCCCTTCAAATATTTAAACAGGGCTATCATATCACCTCTTAACTATCATTTCTCCAGGCTAAACATACCCAGCTCCCTAAGTCGTTCCTCGTAGGGCATGGTTTCCAGACCCTTCACCATTGCCCTACTCTGGACACGCTCCAGTTTTTCAACATCCTTTTAATGCAAAATACTGATTGAGATAATCAGGGGACATTCCTAGGTCTTGGCCTGGAAACCTCAGGGCCTGAGATGATCCAGAAATGGCCACTTTAATCATGATCCATAGGTGGCCCTAGCTCAGTGGTAGGAACTAAGCAGCCTTCCCTATGTGGCTGGCCTGCAACTCCCAGAATTCTTTATTGGCTATGCTGGATAGGGCTGATAGGAGTTATAGTTCAATGCCATCTGGCTGTCCACTACTTCTAACTTAGGGCCACAGTTTGCCCACTCTGTTTGAATGCTTAGGTTTGGAGCTTGCCATATCTCATCCTTTTAAAAGGAAAAGGAAAAGAAAGCGCATCCAAAGAATTCATTCATTCCTCAACCATTTGTAGGGCATTTCAAACAGCTGGAGTCTTTTGTGGCAGACAAAATTGTCCCTCCAAGGTCTCCTAACTAACCCTCAACCATTGCCCACTGCTAGTTTAAACCATTTAACCACTCTGATTATGGTCAGAAGTCTTTTGTTTAATCTTCATTAGCGTAGACTTATGGAGTCAGTTGTTGAATGGTGAGTTACCATATAAGTTAATTCAGTGCATTAGGCTGCATCTACACTGCAGAATTAATGCACTTTGACACCGCTTTAATTGCCATAGCTCAGTGCTATGGAATTCTTGGATTTGTGGTTTTGTGATTTAGTTAGCCTTCTCTGTTAGAGAGCTCTGGTGCCACAACAAACTACAGATCTCTGGATTCCATAGGATGAAGTCATGACAAGGAAAGTTGTGTCGAACTGCATTCTGCTATTTGTAGTTTTGTGAACTATTTAGCCTTCTCTGTCAGAGAGCACAGGTGCCACAACAAACTACAAATAACAGGATTCCAAAGGATAGAGCCATGGCAGTTAAAGTGGTGTCAAATTGCATTAATTCTGCAGTGTGGCATCAGTCTCAGAGGGTGTAATCTAATTGGGTTTAGTCCTACATGTTTTGACGTTAATGTTGTTGTTGTTGTTAACTGCCTTCAAGTCGATTTTGACTTAGACAAGTCTCATGACACTACTCCTGGGCTCTCTCCCAACAATCTTATGGATTCTGCCATTTCGCTCTTAGAGGTGCTGCATTCCATGTCTCCTTCCTTGCTGGCTGAACTCTCCCTTCCTTATTCTTATTCTAGCTGTCTCATGTTTAATCTTTGCTTTTTATCTTTAATTTGCTGCAGAGACTGCCTCAGGTGGTGGCTCTGCTTTGTATCTCAAGGATGGTATTTCAACATTTTTAATAAATAAGTGGCTAGATCACTAATTTGAACTGCATTTGTGCTGCCATTTACTGTAGGATTTACTTGCCCTCAAAACCCTAAGGGCATATTTGTTCAGGAAACAAGGCCAGCAGTAAAGAACTCCCTGGAGCATTTGAAAACTCTTGCAGGGCCTTTTTTGCTCCACTAGTTTGCAAATGCTTCCAATAGCATTTTACAGTAGGATACATGTGAGCACAGTTTCTTGAGTAAATCTACCATTACTGCTTCTTTTATTGGATGGAAAAGATACCTGTCTGCTTTCTTTGTGAACTTCTTTGGACCAATTTAAACCAAATGGCTATGCTACCCTATGTCAGGGAGAATGAGGAGGTCCATATTTCCTTGGAGTAAGGGTAGGAATCATTTAGCTGTCCAGACAGTGTTAGATTGCAACACCTAGCATTGATTATGCTATCTAAGACTGCTGGGAGTTGCAGTCCATCAACATTTGGAAGGCCAGACAACTCCTAACATCCTAACAGATTTAGGGCAGGAACTGTCTGGCCTTCCAAATGTTGCTGGCCTGCAACTCCCAGCAGCCTTAGATAGCATAATCAATGCTGGGTGTTGCAGTGTAATAATATCTGGACAGCTGAATGATGTTTACCCCCATCACAAGGAAATATGAACTTCCTCATTCTCCTTCTAGCATAACTTTGGTGGGCATCAGTTCACTTGCTTCTAAAGATGTATTTTTCTGAGTTTCAAAGGTATTACAGGATCCCTTTATATTGTTTTACAACTAAATGTAATGGTGGGTGATGGAAATTCAAAAGCGGGTAGAGCATTCCTTTCTCTTTCTTCTTCTACAACCACATGTTCTCCTCCTATTCTAAACACCTTTTTCCTTTCTCTTCTCCCCATTTTTTAACTCAACCAGACTCCCAGCCATGAAATGTGGGCAAAGACAACACACAATCCTAGGTTGTCCATCCATGGCCTAGATCCAGTGTGGGGAAAGACCAGGACATGGGCTGCATAAGGCCCCATGGCTGTTTTCTGGCTCCTGAGGAAACCCCCCCCCCCATTACCCCCAAGAGCCTTCTGAGTTTGTATGTTGTGTGTATGATACCCCAATGGCTGACAATAATTGAGTGCTTCAGGAGGATTGTCTTGTGCTAGCGTGATGGTTACAAATGTTGGACTTGGCTTGAGGAGACCCCAGTTTAAATTCTCACTCACTCATGAAAACTCATAGGTTGACCATGCACCAGCCAATATGGTCCTATGTAGGTGTTTGCTCATGTGTAGGGTTAAACTGGGTATGGGTATGCAAGTGCATGTAAACACTACCCTTGAGTATTGCTGCACATCTAGCAACTCCAGACCTTTACAAGTTGAACCTAGGAAGCTAGACCTCAGGCTCCTGATTTCAGAAGCTCTGTAATTATATTCAACTATCTGTGGTTATAGATCTCAACATGCAAAGGTCTGGGAAGCTGTCATCAGGCATAAAGAGACCTGTAAAGGTGGGCATTTGGTATGTAACCTATAACCACATCCCTAATTTACCCTTATGGCTGCTTCCACAGAGTTAACTCTCACCCTTACCTCCTTGTAGGTGAGATGCAGGATAAAAATGTGAGGGAGCATCACATAAGCTGCCTTCAGCTCTTTGAAAGAAAGACAGACCATAAATGTAGCCAAAAAATATAAATATTTTTTGAAGATAACAATCAGCCTGAAAGATCAGTAACTTAAATCACAATCCCCATCTTAGTTCTGTGTGTGGTGTGTGTTTAAAACAATTTCTCATTTCTTCTCATGTTCCCTGGCTGTCTTGACAGTGATTATATTAAATCATCTAGTGTGATCTCAAGCCATTTACTCCTCTCACTTTTCAAAATGTTGTTGAGCCAACCTTCATTCTGGTGGGGGATATTGTTTTATCATTTTCTCTTGAATATCCCCCCTGGTTGACTTCTGGTTCCTGGGTATATAGAAAAAGTAAAGGCATCTTTCTTCTCCCATAGAACTCCTGACATATTACTATACTGGCTTGAATCCTGTGGGTTAGCCATAACTCAAGTTAGGGTTCCAAGATCTCAGACCTAGACCCTCTTTGTTCTCCAGTCCTTGGGGTGAGGGAAAAAGTCTTAGGGTCAGAAAAATGCCTTGAAATGTGTTTGTATATATATTTCCCTCATTTGTTACACTTAGTGTTTGATTTGAATGGCATATTCTGTGCAATTATGTTGGCACTTAACTCTCATACTTAATGTCATCACCAGAGCCGGCTCCTTGCATTATCACCATTGTAACACAGAATCATAGATTTGGAAGGAATCCTAAAGGGTATCTGCTACAGCACTCTGCTGTGTAGAAACCCATTACTACACTACCTATGAATAGTATAGTGCCCATACATCACTCACTCTGAGAGGTGGCCATCCAACTTCTGTTTAAAAGATTTTTAAACAGAGGTTAAATGCCTACCTCTCAAGAGTACACATGGAGACCCACCCCAGTGATATCACAAGGGGCCATCCTGAGATATCTCATGACCTGCAATAGTCCTGACCTGGCAGGTCTAACTAGAGTAGATTCAATATTCTTGAGAATTCCATGCCTATGAAAATTAGTGCATTGGTTTTTATTCCCATGCTAGGCATGGGATGTAAGCACACAGGGACTGATTCTATCGCATAGCTCCATCCCCAGGCAGTACTCATACTGTACCCAACCTGGGCTTCTCCCAGACCATTAAAGAAAGGTACTGGATGAGTACTGCCTGGGGATGTGGCTATGTGATAGAATCCATTCCTGTGCACTTACATCTCATGCCTAGCATGGAAATAAAAGCCAGTGCACTAATCTCCTAAGAAATCCCTGTGAAATTCATGGGGTTATCATAAGTTGACAGGTGACTTGAAGGCACACACAAACAAATGCTCTTAGAGTTATTAGGTCTACTTTAGTTGGGTCTTCACAATACAAGTCAGGTCATTATGTTGTAATAACAAGCTTACTTTTTGCAAGAAGTGTCTGCTTTCCCCCTCAGTTGAGTAAAAGCAGGGGTAGGCAACCTTTCCCCTTTAAGGGCCGAGGGACTTCAGCTCCCAGAAGCCTCAGCCATGTTGGTCAATAGTCCCATGTTGGCCAATAGCTCCTGGGATTCTGGGAGCTGAAGTCCCTCGGCCCGTAAAGGGGAAAGGTTGCCTACCCCTGGGTAAAAGTGATGCTACTTGTCTTGACAATGATATTGATTCATACTTTGTGTGTGCGCATGTGCCTTGAAGTCACCTGTTGACTTATGGTGGCTCCATGAATTTCATAGGTTTTTTTTAGGCAAGGGGTATTCAAAGATGGTTTTGTCAGTTCTTTTCTCTGAGGTACAACCTACACCACCTGGCATTTGTTAGCAATCTCCCATATAAGCATTAATCAAGGCTGACGTTGCTTAGCTTTCAAGATCAGGCAGAATCTGGCGCCTTGAACTTAAATTGATGTCTCAGTAAACTTTGATAATGCACACAAACTTCTTCCAAATTCTTTGCTCCATTCTAGTTTGATATCCAAATATTTCCCTCTGCCTGTAAAGTCCCTCCCCAAATCAGTTGAATTACAGAATTTGAATGGAACAAAGTTCTCTTGCAAGAACTCACATGCGCTTGCTCTATGAATGGTACTCCATATTTCTTCTGCATCCGTTCCTCTCATCAGCATTGCTGAAGTTATTACAGATTCATAAGGTGTGTTTGCTTTGAAAACCAGTTATGTTTTAGAATATATGCACTACACTTTGAGAAGCCTGGAAGCAAAGTCAGATTCACAAGCCACTTAAGCCAAGGGCAAAGAAGTGCTAAAATCTGAATGTAGAAGTCAAATCAGGTATAGGTAGGTATATCCAATGGAAGCTGGTGATTCCCTTGTCTGTGGGACAGTGAATACACTTCAGGTTTTAGGTAGATTTAAAAGAGCAGTTCAAGATGCTGAATTTATTTTGAGTATAGAATTCAGCACCATGGATAGCTCCTTTAAAGCTATTAAAACCCTGGAGTGGATTCATCATCAGCCACCACATAGCCATTCCCAGCATGGAGAGGACCCTGCTGTTCTGTCTGCCACGAGGACATCAAAAATTCAAAGAGGTGGCAACTCTAATTCAGTAGCACCAACATGGTTAAATACTCAATGATTTCAGACTCAGACTCAAGGCACTATCAAAGCATAAGACTTGATACACAAATCTGTTGGTTTTGAATTTTCAAACATTCCATTTTTAAAAAAACTTGCTTCATCCAACATGTCTGTGTAGAAACTATTAATTCAATTTATATTAGAGAGAGAGAGAGAGAGAGAGAGAGAGAGAGAGAGAGAGAGAGAGAGAATTGTTACCCATTCCTCCTTTCAAATAAGCCTGTCAGGAATTAGGCTGCATGGCTCTAATCATGTAGACAGTTACCTAGAATAAACACTGCTGAATACACAGGAATGTCTGAGTAAAAATGTTTAGCATTTATATGACTGCTTTCATTCCTTGCACAAGTTGCAATGAACACAGTGTGAACTTACTTCCAAATGCACTCTAGATATTTGGGTGCCCTAAGGTTAAAATCCAAGTTAGTGAGTATTGCTCTCTCTACACATGCATTAACCTGCCCAAAGGGCATGGTTCATTTTAGGGATATCTCCATCATGCACACTCAACACTGACAAACCAGGATGTTTATGTGTGTGACACTTTCAAACAGAATTCCGCTAGACTATCTATCCATCTATTTATCTAAGCAGTAAGTCCTTTTGGTATTTTTAGACAGGTGGTATATCAGTGTCCATTATCAAAACTGGCTGCTTCGAAACAACACTAGTTTGTATTGCTACTAAGAATGCCTGCAAAAGACAAAGATAAGGGAAAGCTGCCTCACACACATTAAAATAGGTTTGGCTTGATTTATCTTTTTGTTTGTTTGTTTCATGCAAAGCAACTAATAATGTCTTGCAAAGGTGTAAAGATGCTAAAAGGTATCCCATGATGATTTGTTTCTGTTTGGTGTGAGGACAGTATTGAAGATTAACAGTGCCATCCTGTATGCAATCATCCTCATCATCACCCCCCCCCCCCAGTTCAGTTGCCCAGTTCAACAGACTGAAGAATCACTGAACTGAAACAGGAGGAGGCAAATCATGAAAATGTTTCTCCCTAAATTACTGGGTCAATTTATTGTTTTTTTGTTTGAATCACTGTTTTCCCCCAGCAATAATTTCAGAGAGATAATGTGCCAACAAAAAACATTGCACACCTTGAGCTTTATGCATTACAAGTAAATGTAACTCTTCTCTTTTCCTTTTCTTCCTTTCTGAAAGGAACACTGATTTGGGATTTGTATGGCTACATATAAATACAGATATTTAGGATTTTTTAGCACACAAAGTGAACCCTAAAAGCAGGACAAGTATGTATATGATCATTTTGTGCAAGCTCAGAAAAACTGTGCAATGTGGCATTGAATGCAATACTAGGATATGCATGTGTGTGAATTTCAGTTTTCACTTTTTGTTTGAAAGCAAGCTTCTAGCCCCTGCTATAGGGAAGAAATTCTTGCAATGTCTACTGACAAACTGAAGTACCCAGCTGAATTCCTGCAAATATCTCGTTTCATCCTCTAACTCAAAGTCTTTGCAGGAATTCAGCTGGATTCTTTTCACAAAGCATTGCAAGAAGGTCATTCCAGTGTTTGGTGCTTGCTTAATTAAGAATAGGAGTTGAATACATTGTACAACAGAATAACATTTTATCACTCAATAAATTATGTAAAATAAAGCAAATCATATCAATTAGTTTGCTCTGAGTAATTCATAAAATTTCCCCTGTTCAACTGGGTGTAGTGAAGAACTTGGATTTCACTGGTGCTAATAACCTTCAGTTCTGTCTGTGATCTGACACTTATGACCATTTCCTACATTATTCAAAGCTACAAACTGAGGGTTGTGACTGAGCACATGCTGCATAGAAGCTGGAGCCAAACGGAGTGCTCTCACACTCACAGGTCTGCAATCCACGTGTTTGCAAGCATGTTTCTTGCACTATGTACACACCTCACAGAGAAAAACCTAGTCTGTTTAAAAGCATGGCTAAAACAATATAAATGCAAATGGCTCTTTTAAAAAGTTCAGCTAGCTTGCACTGGTCTTTTGGGAGCAGTAGCACACAGTGACTTCGAAAGGTAGAACAACACGAGGAAATGAGCGTGCTCTACAGAGCGTCTGTCATCTGCTGTGACAGGGGAAAGCTTATGGCTTTATAGGAAAATGAGCGTCTGCTTGCTATGTTTTCTTTCTATCCTGTTTTTTTTTAGTCGCTAACTAATCTCTGGTCTCTTGGTATTAAACATAGCTAGAGCTGGGTGCAGTTCTGCAGCAGCAGCACTAACAACACAAAACAAAACCGGCACGTAGAGACTGACCTGGATGACAATTTTAAGTGTAGATGCTTCCACTATCTGGGTACAGATGAGTGAGTTGCTGTCTTGGGGTACCTTGTACACCTCTCCCATGGTCACGATCATTGGAATAGCCAGCAGAAATGAAGCCACCCAGATGCAGCTGATGAATTTTTTGGTCCTGCTTCGGGACATGATGCTCTTGGCTTTGAAAGGATGGCAAATGGCCATGTACCTTTCAATGCTGAGGCTGGCAATGTTGAGGGCTGTGGCATAGGTGCAGGCATCCCTCAGGAAGTAGTAGCCCTTGCAGATGTCGTTGCCGAAAGCCCAAGGGTGATGCACCCAGATGAAGTTGTACAGTTCGATGGGCATGCAGAGGAGGAAAATGAGCAGGTCAGAGAATGCAAGACTGGCCAGGTGATAATGCACAGTGCTTTGAAGATTTTGCAAGGACTTCTTCTGCACCAGGGTGTAGGCAGTGATGGAGTTGCCGATGGTCCCCACCAAGAAGAGCACCAAGTAGATGATGGTGACCATGACTTTAGAGTAGATGTCTGTGTTCACATCTAGATCCTCCTCATTGGGCATCCGGGACCCAGATTCTGAACTGTTGGAGACATTCCCGGAGGTAGGCAGAGCATAGCTGGTAGGCTGCAGGTGAAACTGACCCATAAGGTATCCCAGCTGGTACAGTGAAGAAGTTGTGTTAAGGTGCATGTTGTTCTTCTCGCTGGAGAGAAGGCTGATCCAAAGGCTGCTAAAGATGCTCACTTAAGGATGCTCTAGCCCCAGCTGGTACCCAGCTTCAAGGAAGGCTGTCTGGAAGTGGTTGCGTCTGTGCTGAGGGTGTGACTGGCACGTTGCTGCCGGGCAGGGCGAGCTGCTACTAAAAACACAAAGTGGAAATTTGCCTCATGTTCATGGAAGGGAGAGGAGGAGTCTGCTCGATGTGTATAAGAGAGAGATTGAAGCAGAGAAGAGCAGTTTTAAACAGCCCTGGCACCAAGACAGTGCCAGAAATAGCGTGCAGCTGTTTTCAGTGGTGAGCACAGCTCAAGGCAGCAAGCAGCTCCTGTGTCTTTCCCTGCGACTCTCCTCTCCCCCATCCCTTGCTCTTTGTGCGTGCCTTATTCTTTAGACTCCTGCACTCTCCAGATGTGAATAGCGCTAATGTGGTTTAGCAGGACAATAATCTCTCTCTCTCACTGTCATTCCCTGGGATGAGTGAGAGTAAGCAGACGAGAATAAGCTATTCTCCCAATTCTATATACATTATATGTGTCTGTTAAACTGGTCAAAGGTGGTCAGTATTTTTGGTCTACATCCCTTTGACCCTCCTCAAGTTCCACAAAACCTGATTTTTTTTAAAAAAAATTCCTCCTTATATGCCAAATGTTTGCAATGTTAGGAGAATTAGATTCCATAAAGAAAAATTTAGATTGCCTTCTTATTTTGGCTTCAGCTATGCAGCAAAGACAGCTTCTGTTCTGTCAGGGCTTTAATTTTGTTTAAAGTCCTGTCACTCTTTAATTTGAATTTTACTGCCATTCTTAAGTTTTACTGTACACTTTTGTTTTGTTTTGTTTTATTTTCACTCATATGTTTCTTGGTTTTATGTGACATTTTAATGATTTTATTGTACATTGTCCTCAATGCCTAGTGAGCAGAGGGTGCAATTTATACTTTTCATAATTGCAAAAATATTTATGTTGGATATCTCTACATCTGCATATGACTGAGGCTAGAACTTCCATATCTTTTTCCACTAGGAATCAAAGAGTGGAAGTAGAATGATGTGGGATTGGATGCCAATATACATTCTGAAGAAAAAAAGTGGATGATCCCCCCCCCCCCTCCAACTACACCGTTTCTCACTACACAGCTACAACACTATGATTCCACTATAACTGCCATGGTTCTGTCTTATGCTTAGCTCCAAGCTGTTTTGGATGAAACCGATTATCTAGACCCATTTCAAACCGGCTTCAGGACAGGCTTTGGGGTTGAGACTGCCATGGTTGCCTTGACCCACGATCTGCGTCTGAGCATCGACAGGGGTAGTGTGACCCTGTTGGTGCTCCTAGACCTCTCAGCGGCTTTTGATGCAATAGACCACAGCATCCTCTTGGGCTGACTGAGAAGGTTGGGCATTGGGGGCACTGCTTTGCAGTGGTTCCGGTCCTTCCTCTCGGGTAGGTCCCAGAGGGTGCTGCTCGGGGACTGTAGTTCCAGTAAGAGGGAACTCACTTGTGGGGTCCCTCAGGGAGCTATTTTGTCCCCGATGTTATTCAACATCTATATGAAGCCGCTGGGTGAGATTATACGGAGTTATGGTGCTGGGTGTTATCACTACGTTGATGACACTCAAATCTATTTCTCTGTGTCTCGTTCGTCGGCCTCGAATTCCGATGGCATCTCTCCTCTCAATGAATGTCTTCAGGCGGTAATGGGCTGGATGAGGAAAACAGATTGAAACTGAATCCAGACAAGACGGAGGTGCTCACGGTAGTAGCCCCGAAACCAAGAATTGGGTTGCAA
Source organism: Phrynosoma blainvillii (assembly GCA_026167975.1). Classification (NCBI taxonomy): domain Eukaryota; kingdom Metazoa; phylum Chordata; class Lepidosauria; order Squamata; family Phrynosomatidae; genus Phrynosoma; species Phrynosoma blainvillii. Next base: position 305,816,655 of record JANUYF010000004.1, on the reverse strand, counting down.
CTTCCAGTCCTGGATGGGGTCACACTCTCCTCCAGTGACTGTGTTTGCAATCTGGGGGTGCTCCTTAACTCGTCACTCCTGATGACAAATCAGGTAAATGCAATGGTCAGGAGCACCTGTTATCAGCTTCGGCTGATACGCCAGCTGCGCCCTTTTCTGGAAGTAAGGGATCTCGAGAATGTTGTACATGCACTGGTAACCTCCCGCCTTGACTTCTGTAATGCGCTCTACATGGGGCTACCCTTGTGCTTGGTTTGGAAGCTACAGTTAGTTCAAAATATGGCAGCCAGACTAGTTTCAGGAACTTCTAGGAGGGACCACATCACTCCGGTTTTGAGGTCCCTCCATTGGCTGCCTATTCGCTTCCGGGCTCAGTACAAGGTGTTGGCTATTACCTTTAAAGCCCTAAATGGCTTGGGTCCAAGCTATATCAGAGACCGCCTCCTCCCGTACAATCCTCCCCACGCGCTCTGGTCTTCTGGGAGAAATTTCTTAGAGCCTCAAAGATCCAGGCTATCCGCGACCTCCCAGAGGGCCTTTTCTATTGTTGCCCCCAGACTCTGGAACGACCTGCCGGACGAGATCCGTCAACTAACATCTTTGGACAGTTTTAAAAAGGCTGTCAAGACAGATCTCTTCCGGCAGGCCTTTCCAGACTAAATAACCCGGCCCTGGGCAATTCCCTCCTTCATCTAAACCTTGGTTCCCCCGCAGTGTCGCAATGAGATTAGCTGCTATGGTGTTTATTATTTTAATTGTTGTATATTGTTTTATGTTTTTTAATTATATTACTGTTTAATAATGTTTTAAGGGGGGGAGGGCTATGTTGCTTATTGTAACTGTTTTTATCTTGTAAACCACCCGGATTGGGCAACCATTGGGCGGTATATAAATAAATTTATTATTATTATTATTATTATTATTATTATTATTATGGAATTCTGGGATTTGCAATGTAGAGTGAGGTATTTAGAATTCCCTGTCAGAGAGATCTAGTGGCTCAACAAACTACTACCCCAGGATTCCATAGAATATAGCCATGGCAGAATCATACTGATATAATTGTATAATAGAAAAGGTCCCTCAGCCTGATGGATCACTACATTGGGGGCAACAAAGGGAGCTAGAGCAATATATTGACCAAGAGACTGAAGTGTAAACCAATACATTTGCAGTTTAAATCATGCATCTTCCATGATCCCACTAGCAGAAAGACTCAATAAAGTCTCTGTAATCTCTTCACCAGCACACAAACACTATCCCACACACTCACTCACCCCATACAGAGATACAATGGCCTTCTTCCTATATGTTATGGGCACAGTATAGTACTCCATCCACAAAGTTCCACATCCCTTGCTCCTCTGGAAGCCAGCTTCCAAGCCCCTAGAGTATGTTGCCATGTCCATTTACTTACCAGAGAGGGGATGCAGGCTGCGAGTTGGTCAGGCATTACATGTCTAAAGTTCTGCAGCTAAGACCATCATAACACACCGCAGTGACTCACAGGAGATCCTCAAGGAGGGTGATATCATCTCTCTTGCTCCATCTGTAACCAAATGCTGCCTGAGTGTCTCCTACAACCCTGGGCCAAAAACATAGCCATGACAAGTGCTTGGAAGCTTGTGTGTTTGTGAGCTTGTGTGTGTATGTGTTTACACTGTGTAAGGAGGAATTCAATATCCTCTTGCACAATATAAATAAAAGACTTAGATGTGTGTGAGCGTTGGACTATGAATCTGCAGATCAGGGTTTGATTCCCAGCTTGGCCATGAAATCCACTGGTGACCTTAGGCAAGTTCCATGCCGTCAGCCTCAGGGGCAGGCAATGGTAAGCATCCCCTTAACAAATTTTGCCCAGAAAAATGATAGGGTCACCTTAGGGGTGCCATAAGTCGGAAATGACTTGAAAACACACAACAACAACAACAACAACAACAAAACATAAATTTAAGAGAGACAAATGTTATTGCCATATGCTTGCTTTACCTGGGTTCTTACCAGAGGTACTGTGCTAATGTAATGTGACAGGATCACATCCAAATGGTGTAGAAACAACAAGCATTGCCATTATTGGGCTGCATTCACTTGGTAGGATCCCTGCTATGTGCACCTTGGCTCACTTGCTTGACTTGAGATGGTAGAATGATTCCTCACTCTTCAATAGTATTCCAGCCACTGCTAGGGTAGGGAGAGGGTACAAAGAGAAGAAGGAAGAGAAAGATACAATTTTCCTGCCAAACACTTTTGGGGCAAAATCAGCTCACACAGTAGTTGTACCCTCTATTGGATAGAGAATTTTTATTAGAAGGCACTTTCTAGGGTTGTATGGCAGTGGCAGCTGATGACATCCACATCAGTGGGAGAACAAATCTTCTCTTGGTTTTAGATGGAAGTTTAAGATCTCTGGGTGCTGAATTTGCCTTGAGAATAGCATTCAGGACTATGGAGCAGATTCAGATTCAGATTCACCAAACCACTGAGATCGAAGCTACCAGTTGCAGTGCTGCCTAGTCCACATCTGCTTTAAAAATAAAAGACTGCTTTAAAAATAAAAGACAGAGATCCAATCCCTCTGACAGAAGAGTTATATTGAGTATAGAGGCAAAAGTTGGAGGCGAGAAAGGGAGGGAAAAGGATGGGGCAGCAGAATGAATATAAGGTGTTGGCTCCATCCAAGCAGCTTATTTCTTGAATATCTGGCCCCCAAGAGTGTATCAGAACCAACAGCCTTCTCATCCCATCTTCTCCCTGTGAGAATGGCAAGAATGGAACATGAGTGACATAATTACTATATGAGGAGGGGGCTATTATAGCAGGGCTAGGGAAATTATGGTCTGTGGGTCACATGTAGCACCTGGACCTCAGTTTTGCCCTCTACTAGCACTCCATGACTGCTAACTTTTATTTTTATTTTCTAGTGAGACTTTTTTTGTGCGGAAAACTCTACCAACGCCAAGAAAATGTGCAAAAACACCAAAAAACACCCTCCCATGCCCATCAATCCCACATAGAAACATGATATCTCCATTTGCAGCTGTGTACTAGCCAAAATGGTGGCAGCAAGTGACATTATGCCACTTCTGGACACCATTTTGGGTGGTGTACAGCTCAAATCAGAGGTATTTCCCACATTTCCCATTTGGTTTCTTACCCTTGTACTATAGAATCCTAGTCAAAGAACCATAACCAGGAGGAATTTGAAGATGCTCATCAATAGTTAGAATGTAGACCAAAGACTGAGCTGAGGTACACAATTCAGTATAGATAAATTCAATCTATTTTGGTTTCTCTCACTTCCCTTTCCTTTAAAAAAAAAAATCAAGTTATTTCCATCTTTTTCATGAAATAATTTGCTAGTTTGGGTACATGTTAATATCTAAAACAAACCATACAGAATTCTTAACCATTGACACTAGCCAAATTTAATAAAGAGTCCTATTGGCAATCTGTTGTGTGCCTGCTATGTAGCTGTTAAATGGGTGGGGTGGGGGAGGTAGCAATGTGAATTTAGCCCCACAAACAAGGTTGGTATTTATTTATTTATTTATTTATTTATTTATTTATTTATTGTATCTCTGTATTGCCTCCCAGCTGACAAGGGCTCCTGAGGCAATGAATAAATAGAAACCAATTAAAACACTTCAAAGATTAAACATTCTGAAAACACTTTAAAACAATCTTTTAAAACTTCCAAAAACCATCTAAAATCAGTCTTAGAACCTAGTTTCAAAACAGTTAAAAGAGCAATTTCAAATATTTAATGCTATTTGCTGTAAAAACCTTTCCATGCATCTTCTTTGCTGCTTTGTATGTTATACAAAGCAAATGTTACATAGCAGGAAGAGAAACTCAGGGTGACTGAAGTTGCAGCCTTTGCTGGTTTGAATGTTCACAGTTTCCTTTCTGTGAGGAAAGCTGCACAAATTTCTGCAGTTTTCTGGGCAAGCACCACAATTTTGGTAGAAAAGCTACAGTTTTCAGTCAATGTGGGCTGGGGTGGGGAAACCCAAGTGTCGTTAAGTTACTGGATGAAAAACTGTTTCATTGTACTCAATATACATTTTGTATTAGTAAAAAAATGAGATTTACCATCCCTAAAAGGGAGTTCCATAGCCTGGAAGCAGGCCTTGAGAAGTCCCTCTCTGATGTTCCCACCAGAGATATCTGTGAGAGTGGTGGACAGAATGAAGGACCTCCTCAGAGGATCTCAAGATACAGGCAGGGTCATATAGGAAGATACAGTTTTTCAGATAATCTGCAGTTGAGGTCTTTGTTGGTCATAACCAGCTCTTTGAATGTGCCTGGAAGCAGACCAGCAGACAGCAGAGCTGTTGCAACAGAGGACTTGTGTGTTCCTTTTAATCAGTTAATAAAGCCCATGATTCCTAAGGATGGAGCCATGGCATATAAAATGGTATCAGCAGCTTGGCAGCAGCCTATCTACAAGAGCAGCTCTTTCCATAAAACCAGACCACTTGGTGAGGTCATTGACAAAGACCCTTTGAATTCCAAACCTGGAGATAGCTCATATAACCACCTAAAGAAGGACTTTTTTTTTTGCAATGGCTCCATGTGGTGGCATGATCTGAGATACAACACAGACCAAGAACTTTATCACAGAAGGCTTGAAAAGTGGAATTAGAGCAGGATAGTAGCATATGTGGATGTACCTTATCATATGACACTGTGTTTGTCTTGTGGTTGGTCTATAGTCCATCTGCTAGAGTGCTCCTTTTCATTGATGTTCAAAACCTGTCAATGCCTCCCAGTTATGTTGCTTTTCCACTACTGAGTGAGTATGATAAGTCCCTTCCAAAGTAATTCCAACATGCAGGCAGTTACTTGATGCAAGTGATTGCAATTATGCTTCTCTCCACCTCTCTCCTTTCCTCATCTCTATTTCCAAGAAGGCTGTTTTTCTCACCCCCCCCCCTTTCTCTTTTCTTTTCTTTTCTTTCCTTCCTTTTTTTTAACCTAATGGATTGTCATAATTGTGCAAATGCACTAAAAACAAAAACAAAATAAATATAGACTAAAAGGTATCCTGGGAAGAGGTTAGGGCAGGAAAGCAGGGCTATGAAGGCCAGTGTGTGGAAGACAGAGGTCAGAAGCAGCACCATGTCAATTTGGAAGAGCTGTGCAATAATGACTGTCCCCAACCATGTATATTTGCATTTCCTAGACTAACATGATTGTGGTGCCTTATAAGCCTGATGTGAAAAAAAATCCCTACAATGTGGATGTTCTGCCTGTGTTATGGAGGCCAGTGCTTTTTCTGTGAAGTATCCCTGATGCCACTCTCCCATCCTTGCTCAACAATAGAAGGAAAGGAATGGATAAACATGCTCACAGCAACGGCTTATTAATTGGGGAGGGAATGGGTTGGCAATGAAGTGGCAAGGTGGCTTTGGTGACCTAATAACATGGCAGGAGAAAGTGGAATTGGCAGAAAGAGGAAGAAGGTGACTTTTTGGCTCTGGGTCCACCCACATCAAGCTTTGGTCCTTCCTAATGCTGGGATATGGCCCCAGACTACTTCCCCTTCAGAAGACTGGTTCTATCACCTTAAAATACACTCCTCATCTCAGTTCTATTGCATCTTCTAGAAAGCTCCTTGTGTGTCTGCCTGCCATCCATCACCACATCTTGATTCCTGATAGTTTAGGCTATGTTTCACCAAAAATCCCAAAGTAGTCAGTAGTTACACCGAAAGAAAATGAAAACCTTTCCATTGTTGCTACTGTTGTTCACTTTACAAAACATTTAGAATATGCTAGGTGTACAAAGATTAAAAAGGAGAATCCCAGTTTGCAGTCCTATCATCTATTAGAAGTGGCTGGGGCAGGGTCAAGGACCGGAATGATAGAAAAGATTAAAAAATTATCAGTACAATTGATAATTTCTCAATACAATTGAGAAAGCCACAGTGGGAATCCTCCTCTTATCTCTCATGAAAGTTTTAGAATGAAGAGGGGTGGTGGTGTTGAAATCTTTTAGCTTTCTGTCAGTTGGAATAAGTAAGCACAGTGTAGCAGCTGTTGAAGCTGCATGAGTTCAATGGCTTTGGCAGAAGGAGAGTAAATAGCCAACATGGCTGACTGGGCTGATTGTAGCATGTTTGGCAGAAGACCCTTTGAGCTGAGATGAAGCCAAAATATGAGAGCGCGTCTGGTCTCTCTCTGTTGCTTTGAAAGGATGCCTCTGGTTTGTGCTGCCATTTGGTGTTTGTCTCTGTGTCTCAGCACTGCTGGCAAAGAGGCACCCCCAAATGATCAAGCTAATTTGTCACACTTGTCTTCTTCTCTGCCCTGTCTTCTCCAAGGACTGTTGAGTTTCTCCTTAGGACATGCACGGCTGGCTCCCCTGCTTCACCCCATGGGTGCTTTGAAAGAAGATCTCAGAAGTGGCTGAGGCTCTTTTCACTGTCTAATTTCATGCAGGAGATATGGCTCTAGGGAGCATGGGGTTGGTTTTGCTTTCTTATTGGGTATTCCCAGTGACAGCAGGGAACAGCTGTTGGAATAGCTGAGTCACAGATTATTATTTTTTTTTACCAGCTACAACAACAACAAACAAATGACAACAATCTCTTCAACTTAGTCTAATTATCTGGTAAATTTATACAATTTTGTGTCTATCTCTCTGTGTATATGTGTATGTGTATGTGCAAACCAGTGCATGATGCAAACTGGGAATAAGGCAAAGAGCCCCCTGGATAACTGAAAGGCCAGTGACTCATCTCTATGTATATAAGGAAAATCATGGCAGCTATCCTGCATCTGTAGAGTTGGATGGGATTCATAACTGACTACAAGCACAATACAGTGGGCCTTCATTATCTGCCCTGTGGATACCAAAATCCGTGGCTGCTCAAGTCCCATTATATACAATGGTGTATTAAAATGTGTTGAAACAATGGAATTGAAAAGGGCAAAAGCAAAAGGTACTATAAATAATCTTTTATTGACTTAAAAGGTAACAAAACCATGTATATATTCAAAATCAATATATACAAAAGATACAAAATAGACCATAATAATAATGGCAAAAAGAATAACACAAAATAGCAAATACATCAAATAATATAAACTACTTTGAAGTAAATAACACAAAATACAACGCAACAGAAAAGGGGCTAAGAGAAAAGAAAGGGAGAGAGAGTCACAAACTAAAGGTAGCCTTAGGAAGGCTCAACAGTTGACTAGGGCAATACACACAGCTGAATATCATCTCTATCTCAGTAGTTCACCATTATCCCTATAATGGCCATTAACCCTATAATGACTCATGTTTTAGATCTTGTTCCTGATCCAACAAAATGACACCCCATATATAAAACAGCAAAGTGGGATTGTTTTGCAAGTGAATATTTTCAAAATGTGGTTGCAGAATCTGTGGATACACTGGGCCGACTGTACACTTGAAAGCAGCCCAGTTAATGCCCAACTTGGCAGAAAAAAATAGGGTTGAGAAAAAAAGCAAAACACTCTCAGTCTCAGAGGATGGCAATGGCAAATCCCCTCTGGAGAAACCTGCCTTAGGGCAGCCATAAGTCAGAAATGACTTGAAGGCACACAACAACAACAACAACAACAACAACAAATATATCAAGGGAAAGATACAATATATGTAGGGAGGGAAACCCAATTTGTCCAATATGCATAGAAAATATAGGGTGGCAAAAAGAAATCACCAGTATCTACCATTTTAACTAATTCTTTCCCTTCCCAAAATCTGAGCAAAGAGTCAAACTTGACATTAATACACATCATGTAGCTCCATATGGGATTTTTCTTCCTGTAGAGTAAGCATGGGGGTCATGTCAGGACTACAATACATAGGGAAGGGAAGGCTTAATCACTCTTTCTGTCCAGTTGCATCCCCTCCCCAATTCACCCCTTATGAATGGCAGTTATTGAGATTAACCTCCCTCCAACAACCCCCCCATTGGCAGCAGTAGGATTTTTTTTATTTAATCTTCCTTTAATTGTAGCATGCAGGAGGAGGGGAGGAGGAGGAATACAATAGGCAGGAAAGCATTAACTTCCTTTCCCCCTTCATTACTGACCTGATTCAGGTCAGCTTCACTTCCACTTATTTTAAGTAAAAGGAGTGAAAATTCCTAAGGAGTGAAACGGTAAAAAAATAAATATAAAGTGGATGTCAAGCTTCAGGTGGCTGGCATGCAAAGTAAATGGGCTGAGACTAGTGTGGACAGCCTGGTAGTTGTACCAGAACTTGATAAGCTTACGTGCTGGAACTAAAACTTCTTACCCCACAAAATTTCAAGGATGAAAACTGGGACATGTGTGGACAAGCAATATCTGAGTCTGGTCAAGAAGACCAAAGTTATCAGTGAGGAAGAACACAAGCTAGGAGAGGTGGCAGCAGTTAGCTTTTGTCTGAGCCTATTGGGAAGGGCAAGATCCTGCTGAGTTAATTGCATAGAAACTACTTTTGCACTTTAAGCTCAGCTTGCAGCAACTGAAGCAAGCTGAGAACAAAGGGGGAAAGTGGGAGGAGAAGAGAGAAACCAAGACATTTTAAAGGAGCTAAGAAAACAAGAATGACAGAGGTTTAATCAGGACCATCTCTGCCAAATTGGGACAATGAGAGATATGAAACTTCTACAGCCAGCAAAATGGCCAGTGGATTCTGGGACCTCCAGTCCCCAAAAAGCAACATCATTCACTTCTTATTTGTGAACTTGATTGAACAAAGCATGGAAATGTGAAAACACTCTGGAGTTCTTATCTGAATACAGAGGCAATCCCAAATCCACTACATGGCAGATCAGTTTTACTTTGTCAGTCAAGGTGACTGAGCCCTGGTGGCACAGTGGTTGATGCCTGTACTGTGGTTGCTCACTCACAAACCACAAGGTCGTGAGTTCAATACTAGCCAGGGGCTCTGGGTGGACTCAGTCTGGCATCCTTCTGAGGTTGTGAAAATGAATACCCAGCTTGTTGAGGGCAATTGGCTTACACATTGTAAACCGCTTAGGGAGTGCTTAAGTGCACTGATAAGCAGTATAGAAATGTACTTGCTATTGCTGTAAGGTGATATATTTGGCCATATACAGCTTATTTATCTGAAATAGTTTCACATAGAATCTGTATCCCATGCTAGCCTGACTTACTAGTTTTATTCAGCTTTAGCTGAATAGACTACAGCCCATGATATCAAATCCAAGTAAATAGTCTGCAGTCCTCAAAAGTTTAGCAAATCCATACTAGACATTGGTTTCCAAGCTACCCAAACCTCCAGAGCCCTCTTTTCTAGCCCTCCAAGTGATGGTGAGAAATTTTAGTGGGAGTGCTGCCCTGAAAAGTGTGTGGATATATAATTTCCTAATTTCTTACTAGGATTGCCAGTTCAGGATCATCCCAAGATCTGAGGTTTCTGTGTCAAAATCTAATACCTAGGGATAGGCCCTGGTGATGTGATTAAGCATTATGCATTCAATACCAATTACAGTGCCAACATAGTGTAGTGGTTTGAATGTTGGACAGCAACTCTGAAGACTAGGATTCAATTCCCACCTCAGCCATGAAACCCACTGGGTGACCTTGGGCAAGTCACATTCTCTCAGCTTCAGGGGAAGGCAATGGCAAACTACCTCTTGCCAAGAAAATCCCCATGATAAATTTGCCCTAGGGTTACCATAAGTTGGAAATACTTGGAGGCACACAACATCATCAACAACAAAGCAACAAAAGTAGCTTATAGCTGGATATTCAAATATATACAAATGCAGACAAAAACACATGCACAGAGAACATATTTTTCCTTACTTGGAAATTAAGACAGAAATCTTAGCCTAAAATTCTCGGTTCAAAATGAAATGAAATTCCATCTTACCTACATAGGAAGATGGAATAAGGGATATTTAATCTAGCCTGTTTGCAACTAGCTGGAAGGTGTATGAAGAGCAGAGAGTGAGCCCAGGTGCCACAATATCTGGGATGGAAGGAGAAAGCTAACACCCTGTACAGACCAGCCAAAAGGGCTGGGCTGGAGGTGGAGTTGGGGTGTGGTGACCGCATACTGGCCGCCCTGACTCCTGCCCAATGATGCTGTCACGCCGTGTGCCCTACCGCATGGCGGGTGGTGTCAGGGTGCTCCCTTGGTGCAGTGTACAGACACTCTGCACCAGGGGTCGGCAACCTTTGTTGCTGGGGGGCCGGGGGGGGAAATAGCGTGGGGGCCGGATGGGCGTGAGTGCGCTTGCGCACACACATGCGCACGAGGCTCGCTGTCATGCGCATGTGCGCATGTGGGCGCCATTTTGGAAGGCGCAACTGTCAGGGTGCTCCCTTGGTGCAGTGTGCATGCGCATGGCACCGTTAGACCTTCCAAAATGGCCCCACCACACCTGCGCCATGCAAATTTGTAAGGTGCAGCTGCCGTGGGGCCTTCCAAAATGGCACCTGCTACCGTACGCATGCACGTGTGAGCGCGGGCACCATTTTGGATGCCAAAATGCGACCACGCTCACGCACAGCATGCCGCTGCATGTGGGGCAGCGGCGGCAGCAGTGGAACCAGCCATGGGCCGATCCCAAGGCCTCTGCGGGCCGCACCCAGCCTGCGGGCCGTAGGTTGCCGACCCCTGCTCTGCACCAAAGGAGCACAGAAAAAACGCTGTGGCAGGGGAAGCTTTTTTGGTGCTCCAAAAAGGAGTGGCATTTACCCGCTCTTTTTGGAGCAGCAAAATGCCAGATCAGGGCCATGGCATGTGATTGCCACAGCTCCAATCCAGTGCTCCCAGGGGCGGCACGGAACCACCCCTTAGGGGCTGTCTGTAGAGCCCTAAGTAAATACACAGACCCCTGGAGAGTCTTGTTAAGATGCAGTAAGAAATCAAGCCTTGCAAGTTTTAGTGAGCTGCTGCTGCTCTGCTCACAGAATCACTGGACATCTCATTACTGACTTCTATTCCAATCACGGCATTTAAATCTGCTCTTACGCAAGAGATTTTATTTGGAAAATGGTTATTAAAAGTGTCACTACAGACAACTACTGAAGGTTCTAAGGTTGGGTTCAGTGGGGAGGGTGCCTGAGTTAAACCTCTCACCATCCTGAACAGCTCAGCTGCATGTGAATTCACAGACACCATTCGTAGAGAAAAGAAAACTTTCTTTTCTGCACATATTGCCACTTTATAGGAGCAAAGATATTTTCTATATTCTATATTTTCTATAGCCTTGTGTCTTGTCACATAGAAGTCGAGTTTTCCACCATCTGCACTCTAATAATCATTACTCCCATTTCAGTTCTCTGAGGGTTTATGTATACTAAGGAGTTTGTTTACAAATGAACCGGAGAGGACGTTTGGAGGTGATCGTGTCCATAGCCCTGGTTAGATTTTGGTTCCATTTATCAATCAGAGCTTCAACAGGGTCATCAGTGATACCAGCCCTATAACTATCCAAGGCCTCTTGGAATCTCAAGGAATCTATTAGCCTTCACGGGCAGACTATTTTAATAGGTTCTCCACTCCCACAGGTGCAGGTTGTAGCTGTGATGCTGGCCCTGACCAGAAAATGATCTGTCTGTGGACTTTATCACATGAGGGAAATCCTGTGCAGAAACAGGGTTTTAAATAGAAAAAAAAACTGCAAAAGCTGGTAGTTTTTCAGATGATGTCTCTTTAAAATGTGCTTAATCCGAATGGAAAGTAGTTAAAAGGCACTTCTTTTTTACTTTCGGAAAATCCTGAAAGTAAAAAGAAGCGGCTTTTGACTACTTTCCGGTTGGGTTAAGCACACTTTAGCAGCGATGTGTGTGAAAAACTACCCACTTTTGTGGGTTTTCTCCACCTTTTAAATCCCATTTCTGCATGAGATTTCCCCCATGTGATAAGGTCCTATAACAACTCAGAGGCATTAGTCACCTCCACCCATAGATCTGTATATTCTGAGCTGAAAACCACATCAATGGTGTGACCTGCTGAATGTGTAGGTCCTGAAACCAACTGGGATAGGTTCATGTTTGTCATGGATAACATGGACTCCCGAGTTGGACCTGATAAGCTGGTCTCCAATAGTATGTTGAAGTCATCCATAAGCAAAAGTCTGGGGGACTCTAACAGCACCTCTAAGACCAATTCAATGAGCTTGGCAAAGGAGTCTGATAAGCAATGTGGTGGATGGTACACTAACAGAATCATAGAGTTGAAAGAGACCACAAGGGCCATCCAGTCCAACCCCTACCATGCAGGAATCCACAATCAAAGCACCCCCAACAGATGGCCATCCAGTCTCTGTTTAAAGACCTCCAAAGAAGGAGACTCCACCATACTCCGAGGGAGTGTGTTCCGTGGTCACAGTTCTTACTGTCAGGAAGTAACCCCTAATGTTGAGGTGGAATCTCTTTTCCTGTAGCTTGCATCCATTATTCCAAGTCCTGTTCTCTGGAGCAGCAGAAAACAAGCTTGCCCAATCCTCAATATGACACCCCTTCAAATACTTAGAGTATTGGTTTTCAGGCCTAGGTATACACACTCAATGTGGCTCAGCTCCCTTATAGTTATTCTGCTCAGGTTGAGATGGTCTTTGTAGACCACAGTTACAACACCTCCTCCCCTGATCACTAACACAGTACCCAGCTGGGAGTACTGTGCCCGAGCAGGTATAAGGCACAAATTGGCCCACCCTTAACTGAAATTGGCACACAGAACAAAAACCTGGAGACCTGGGTGTGCAGTAGGCACAATGCTCATTTTATTAATTGTATTAATTGTTTCAAAATTATTTTTTAATTCATTACATCCTTTATTCAAGGCTTGGGCTGCATCTACAATACAGAATTAATGCAATTTGACACCACTTTAACTGCCATGGCTTAATGCTATGGAATTCTTGGATCTGCAGTATTCAGTGTTCTCCCTCAGAGAGCTCTGATGACACAACAAACTACAAATCCCAGGATTCTATAGAATGGAGCCATGACAGTTAAAGCGATGTCAAACTGCTTTAATGCTGCAATGTGGCAGCAGCCCTAGTCTTGACAGTACTACATTCACACAAACTATGCCTCATGTCAACTGGTTTTGTATGTTGTAATGACTGGCAGCTTTCCCTCAAGACATGAAGAACCTGTAATAGAAAAATGAAATATTTGATTCAGAAATACCAAAGGTCTTTCCTCTGACAAAAAACCTTTGAACTACACAATACCATTTCCCATCCGGCCTGAGCAAACAAAATAAAAAATTCTTACATTACTAAAATTTACCGCTTCCTCCATCCTTAATCCATGTGATCTTTTTCAAAACCCACATTTGTGTTCAGCTTAATTTTTTAGGTGTGTGAGTATATGGATCTCTGGGATGGAGAAAAAGCCGACAATAAATGTTACAGTGACTTAAAATCTTTTAAGAAAATGTCACCAGAAAGACCTTACCTATTAACACTTCCAGGGTTTTAAATGAAGATTCACTTGAAATCTTTTGGGATGGCTTACCAAAATGTCAGTAAAACACTTTTGTGATGCCCAAATGCACAGCAACGGGGAACATTTTATTCCATATAATACAACTACACTTTAATTTCCCTTGGCAGTGTAACTTCAAGGAATTTGGAAGCCTTCAGATGTAAAGTAACCTCTAAGAGATACTTCTTTTTCCATGGAAGCAACTGCCTGTAAGGTAGAAGCATACTCTTGACACAGTTCTGTACACACAATGTTGTTGACTGATTTATAGAGGCTCAAACAACTTGTCAGTAGACTCCATATTTTTCTTTAAAAATATATCTCCAAAATGCTGAGCATATCTCCATGTCTTGGGTCTTAAATTAAGTTGGAAAGTTGTCTTGCTTTGCCGAGAGAGTACCAGGGTGCCAGTCCAAATTTGTGATGCAGTAATTGCATTTTTGGCTGAGCTTGCAAATTGCTTACAAATAATCCTTGTGTTAACAGAAAGGGTATGGAAAATTAAAGAAAGGGTTCCAATGTGCTGCACTTTGTTATTTACTGTTCTGATACAGGAGAAGTGTTTAAAGAGAGTAGAATTTCTCTCTCTCTCTCTCTCTCACACACACACACAACTTCAGCCACACACTGGCGCAGACTGAGAAATAGAAAAGAAATATTGGAAAAAGTAGCCATTTCAGACTAATTGTGCAAAGAAACATCACACATAGTTTGCACATTTGTGATGCATACAGGGCATTGGGGAAATAAAGTATGTGCATGTGCGTCTGCCTTCAAGTCAAGTGTTTGTACCTTCATGCCTTCAAGTCACCTGTCAACTTATAGCCACTCCATGAATTTCAAAGGATTTTCTTAGGCAATGGATACTCAGAGGTAGTTTTGGCATTTCCTTCCTCTGAAATATAGCCTACAGTACCTGGTATTTATTGGCAGTCTCCTATCCAAGTACTAACTAGGGCTGACCCTGCTTAGCATCCAAGATCAGATGGGATCTGGTGCATGACCCCAAATAAACACATTATAAAATGCAAATAGCTTGAAAATTCACACAACTGGACAAAAAATAAGCACAAATACGATTACGGGCCTCTACAGATGGGCCCTTTGGGCCATCCTGGAGGCAGGGAAGGGGAGGGACAGCCACACACCAGCCACCGCAACCCTTCCCCGAAGACGTCCTGACACCACGCATGGTTATGCATGGCACATGGCGTCAGGACGTCCTTCCGGTGCAGCCTTTTGACGCGCTGTGCCAGAAGGGGTGTCAAAGAGCTGTGCGGCAGCTCTTAGGGCGACCTTTTGCCGGCTCTGAAAGGAGCGGCATTTTGCTAGTGGAATTCTGAGTTGCACAATCAAAACAAAACTGACAGATTGTCACATCTTTACCAGAAACTTTTCCATGCAAATGCATGCACACACCAGAACCACATTCCTATCTGTCATGCTAAAGCTACAGTATCTGGGTTCTAAATTCTTTTATTTGTTTATTATGTCCAGGTACACTCTCTGTTGAGTAAAATCCAATCATGGACCAGGACAGGCTATGCCATATTCTGCTCCACAGCAAAAAGGTGACATGCAGGATGTCCTTACAACGGTGCCTATAAGAAGAATGAGATAAGCTAATGGGAAAGGAATTGACAAAGGAACTTTCTGGCTGTGACAATGACTATATCATTTAGCAGCAGGCAATCTATTTCCAATCATGTTGTTTTGTTTCCCTTCCTGGAATGTCATGTTTCATTTGTCTTTGATTGCACTTGCAAGATTAAATACATAGATGAAGATTGCCAATAGCACCACTTAGTGGTCAAGTTCCCACAGTTTGCAGGCTGGAAGACATTGCACATTTCAGCTGTTTCCTTGTTTTTGTAATTCATTGGGAAGAACCCAGTAACAGCCACAACTAACTCCTAAGGGAAGTGACATCTCTCTTCCTCTCCTACCATTTTTCAGATTACATAGTAGTTTTTCTCAAGAACATCTGTAGTTCTAGCATTAGTTGTTCTTGCTGTGTGCCTTCAAGTAATTTCTTACTTATGGGGACCCTAAGGTGACCCTATCACAGGGTTTTCTTGGCAAGTTTCTTCATAGGGGGTTTGCAATTGCCATTCTCTGAGGCTGAGAGAGAGTGACTTGCCCAGGATCTCCCAGTGGGTTTCATGGCTGAGCAGGGATTCAAATCATGTTCTCCAGAGTCATACAAATGTAAATATAATAAACAAAACACTTTTACCAATTTAATTCTGAATATATACAAGATGGAAGGGGAGTGGGGCTCAGACAACACCTAAGCTGAAAGAAGATGGGAGAGAGGATGGCAGGCAGCACAGACTCACATCTATCTGTACTATACATCATGATTCCCAACTCACAGAAGCCCCAGCCAGCTTAGCCAACAGTCAGGAATTCTGGAAGCTGAAGTCCAAGACTTCTGGATAACCAAAGTTTGTGACTCACTGGACACTTTATCTATTCTGAATCTACAGTCAAATAGGAAGAGGGAGAGAAATTAATAATAATAAAAATAATAATAATAATTTTATTTTTATGCCGCCTCTCTGCAGCGCAATCGAGGCAGCGTACAGCAGATTAAAACAACATTACAAGTTAAAACAGTCAAACAACCCCTTCCCTAACCCACCCACCCCTTAAAAATATATTAAACTATAACAAGATTAAAATACAAATAAAATACAATACAAATAAATAGCAGCTTAGCAACGAAAGAGCAACGGCTGGTTTTACACTAACCGATTTCTATTTTAAAGTTAAGTCAGTCTTAAAGGTACTGCTAGATTCCTTTTCCCCCTCCCTTTTTCCTTTTCATGCTTCAATGGGAGACCACCAAGGAATACCAGGTGCTGTAGGATATGTATTTCATAAGAAGAAACTGGCAAAATCACCTCTATGGATTCTTTGTCTAAGAAAACCCTATAAAATCCCTGGGGTCACCATAAATCAATAGGCAACTTGAAGGTACACGCAGAGAGAGAGAGAGAGAGAGAGATTGGGTACAAACTGACATGGCTGTTTCTTTGAAAACTACTGGCAAACAGTCTCATTGCCTTTCAGTTTTAGGAGAGAAGAGAGCATTCTTGCAGTATATTCCCCCCCCCTTTGCCATTGTCCATGCATTTATGAAGTTCTACCACTGGTTTGTGAGGTTGGGTAGCTGTTTTGGGATCTAGCTGAGGAAGAGTCCAACTTCTGTTTGTCAGCAAAATGAGCACCTGGCATGTTTCATATTTCTTTAACCTCATCTGATGGTCAACTTTTCTTCAATGCAGTGAACATTTCACTAAGCAGAAGCTGCTATGTTTAAGTGTTGAAGTCTGGCCCATAATGTATTGGTGTAGTTTGTACAACAACTGCTTTCTAAGCAACCTGTAGACAAGTTTGTCCTGTCTGTAGTTAAAACTCCTCTCAAAAGCCACTAAAGCTCTCAAATTGAAAGGCAACATAAATGCAAAATGTTATTATTCTCTGATCTTCAGCAGCTTTGTGTCCAAGTAGACATTTTTATTTGCATACAAATGAGCAGTAATATAAAAGTAATGTAAAAGTGACTGCACCATCTTTTTTATTTACTAAGTAGAATTTAAGAAGATTTTCTTCAGCTATTCAATCTTCAAATACATTCCCTTACATTTTCTCATTTCAGCCCTGGACTGAATACAACTGAATTTATTGGTGTCTGTGCAAAGAAAAGGGAGTCTTAATAGACCGATTCCGCCTTCAGACTCAAAATGCAACAGAGTTATTACTCTATTAAATCTCACAAAAAAAGTTTGACCCAGACAAAACATTGCCACTTAAACATATTTTCAGAAGTAATAAAGCAAGCTCTGGTAAAGTTTGGAAACATTATCTTGAAGTCTACAGAGAATGTTAGCATTTATCCTTGTATGAGGAATTTTTCTTACACTTCCCATGCTAAGAAATGTTAGAGGATGGGATGTTCACCCATTATAGTCAACATTCTGTGCAGATATGTGTATAGCATTTGCTGTGGTTGTTTAAGGGATACCTTATATTGGCAACCTCCAGTACTTTGTCTCTATCTGATTTTCCATTTCCCTCAAAATTATTACACAACAAGATTCCCCCCTTTTGGTCTGGGCAATCCTATAGAGAGTAACACTTTACCTGGTTACTTAGAATATATGTTCATCTATTCACACAACCATACACACAGAGTATGCAAAGGGATCTTGTAGCACCTTTGAGACTAACTGACAGAAAGAAGGTGGTAGCATGAGCTTTCATAGACTTGAACCTATTTCCTCAGATGCATGTTTTTGAGGAAGTAGGGTCAAGTCTACAAAAGCTCATGCTACCAACTTCTTTCATTCAGTTAGCCTCAAAGGTGTTGCATACTATTTTTCCAGACTAACATGGCTATGTCTTTGCATTCACACACACACAGTCATTCAATACAGGTACAGCTGCAGCCAGTGACAAGTGGTGATTTCTCTGTGAAGCAGGCTATGAATCCACTCTGGGGTTTAATTTGAACTTTAAAGAAACTATCCAAGGCTCTGAACCCCAACAGGACCCCCACAATAGGATCAATGTTTTGGAAAACAGCTTTTAAAGTCTAGGCATCTCTCTGTCATTTATCTCTGATAATCTTAGACCATTGACTTATGTGATAATTGTCCTGTAGGAGAGTGACCTACTTTGCTTCAAGTTGTATTAATCTTTTGCTTCAATGTTCAAACCAACATGCGGACAATTTTGTCACTCCTCTGCATGGAAGCCAACAGTTGGCATTGGCCATGTCCAGAGGAGGCTGGTGCAGGGCTACTATGATGGTGGGCAAACCTAGTACTGATTTTACTGCTCCTCCACTTGCAACTGTTCTGAGTTGATAGGAACTTTGCCAACGCAGAACCTCTGAAGGGATAGGGCCTACCAACAGACCTCCAATTCAACTCAGAGTAGTTATGAGAGAAGCAGAGGTAAAATCAACAGTGGATCCATTAGATCCATCAGCTGCTTCTGTTTGTACCCAATCTCTCTCTCTCTATGTGTGTGTGTGCCTTCAAGTTGCCTATTGACTTATGGTGACCCCAGGAATTTCATAGGGGTTTTTAAGTCAAAGAATTCTTAGAGGTGATTTTGCCAGTTTCTTCTTATGAAATACATATCCTACAGTACCTGGTATTCCTTAGTGGTCTCTTAGCTTCCAAGGCAAGATATGTTGCCTTAGGATACTTAGCCCTTTCCCCCATATCTATACTCTGGAGTAAGCAAGATTTTAATACCTGGGTACAAATTAGATGGTAACAGACATCTAATTTGACAGAAACCCTCCTTGAGTGTTATCAAATTAGTTATAATGATTACCCAAACTGTAAGAAGGCCACCTTGCAAGATTTTCTCCACATCTTCACCACTAACTGTTATAGTGGCTGTGATTCTGACCCCCAGTTCCTCAGGGAAAATTGATAGGCCCAGTACATTGGGGAGGATGTATGCCAGCACAGTTTCTGATGGTGTATGGCTCCCATGTCAGTAGGGCCTGCAATCCACTCCAGGCTTTATTCTGAACTGCAAAGGAGGTGCTAAATCTTTTTTGAGGTTATTGCTGAACTTCCTGAATAGTGTTTCAGGAAGATAGTGTTGGGATAGTGTTTAGCACCTTGGACAGCTGCTTTAAAATTCAGATTAAAACTGAGAGCAGATTCACTGTCCCATAACATGGGAGCCACCTACCACCACTGGATAATAATAACTACTGTTTGAAGCAGCAGCAGCAGCAACAAGAACAAACTTAGCAGTGAAAGATAGAAATAAGTGTGCCACATTCCAATAATAATAATAATAATAATAATAAATTTTATTTATAGCCCGCCCCTCTGCATAGCAATCAAGGCGGGTTACAGCCTTTAAAACAAGTCAAGAACATTCCCTTCTCCCATAATCTACCCTCCCACCCCTTAAAACAAGATTAAACCAGAAAAAATTAAAACAAAGCAATACCATAAAACAGTATACTAAAAACCAAGGGATCAGCTGTGCTGACCAAGCAAGATAAAAGCTCATCTCCTTACAACAGCTGTTATTCTGGAAAGGCCTGTTGGAAGAGATCCGTCTTTACTGCTTTTTTAAAAGCAGCAAGAGTAGTAATCAGACGGATCTCATCCGGCAGGCCGTTCCATAGTCTGGGGGCAGTGGCAGAAAAGGCCCTCTGGGAGGTCTGAGACAGCCTGGTCTTCATTGGCTGTAACAGATTCCTCCCAGAGGACCGCAGGGCGCGGGGGGGATCATATGGGGAGAGGCAGTCCCTAAGATAAGATGGATCCAAGCCATGTAGGGCTTTAAAGGTCAAAACCAACACCTTGTACTGTGCCTGGAAACTAATTGGCAGCCAGTGGAGGGATTTCAGCACAGGTGTTATGTGCTCCCTCCTTGATGTTCCGGTGATTAGCCTGGCTGCCATATTTTGTACCAGTTGTAGTTTCTGGGTTAGGCACAGGGGTAGCCCCATGTAGAGCACATTACAGTAGTCCAGACGTGAGGTTACCAGGGTGTGTACCACTGCTTCCAGGTCCCTCACATCCAGATAAGGGTGCAGTTGGCATATCAGCCGAAGCTGATAACAGGCACTCCTGACCGCTGCATTCACCTGACTAGTCATGTGAGGTGACGAATCTAGGAGAACCCTCAAACTGCGAATACAGTCCTTAGAGGAGAGTGTGACTCCATCCAGGACTGGAGACTGTATTCCCAAATCTGGTTTCGGGCCTGTGACAGTGAGTACCTCCATTTTGTCTGGATTCAACTTCAATCTGTTTTTCCTCATCCAATCCATTACCGCTCTTAGACAGTCATTAAGAGGAGAGACGCCATCTGAAGTCTGAGACGATGATCTGGTCTGGTGATGATCTCCAAAGAAACTGTGGCAGTATTTTACCTTCCCCTGGATAAATTTGTGGAAATTGTCTCCCACATTCTCTCTGGGAGCAGATAGGGCGGCGAATTTTGAGAGACCATTTGGGCACAGCTTTAATTTGTAGCAGGCATGTTGCATGAGATGTCCCTCTTTCCATATTTGCAAATCAGCCAACATATTTATGTTCTGTAAGATAGAGAAGGAGATTTGTGGAAAGATGAACAATCAGTTAAGTAAGAAAATGAAGTATGTGCCAGAAGGGAACTCATTCCCCCCCCCCCAGCAGCCAAGGAACGTGTGCTAATGGGACAGATGGAATTATTTGTTCTTCAAATTCCCAGCAGTAGCTTATTTGTGCTGAAGGGGAAATAGGAGAAAATAACCCCATTGTCTTGAGTAAACCAATTAAACATCTGTCTTATGGCCTAAACATATACAGTAGTGGCAGATTTGGGATTAATCATCTCTTGGTATTTTAAAAATTTGGTAGCAGATAAAGGAGACATGTTGAATCTGTTCTACACCTTCCCCATTCCTGAAGGAGCATTGGAAAACAACTGAAAGGTGGGGAAGAAGGCTTGAATTATCCCAGTCCCCCCCACCATTCCTGAAGGAAACAACAGAGAGGTGGGGGAAAAGGCTTGAATCCAGACCAGCCCTCCAGCTGAGCAGGAGGACAAAGAAGAACATTGGAGAGGCAGGGGAAAGAGGGGCAAAGCACCAACTCAGCTCATTCTCCACCCCCAGCTGAGCTGGAGTGCCGCTGGAGGACCAGGCAGGCGAGTGGAAGAAGGAAGAAGGCAACCAGCCATCTCTGCCCTCCCCCAGAGAAAGAAGTGAAGGAACTAAAGGAGGGAGGGGGTGGGGATGGGGATGTACTAAAGGAGGGAGGACACAAGAGAAGGGAAGGAGGGAAACCTAGGGAGGCATAAGGGTATGGGTAGGAAAGCAAACAAACAATGGGAAGAATAATATAGGGAGACAAACAGCTACTGGGCAGCAGCAGTAGTGGTGAGTGTCACTGACAGGAGTGAATTGTAGTGACACCATAGCTAACATTGGTTAGCACCGCACACAAGGAGGTGTAGGTGGTGCTCCTTGTGTAACTCCATCACCTAGTAAACCCTACCATGAGACACCCCAAGTGAGACACAGGCAGGATCAGACCATTAACAGAAAGGAAAGGAGGGGGAGATACAGGGATATCCCATTTGCAAGATTAGCTAAGGGCACAAGAAAGATGCCAACAGAAATAGCAGACACCCTTAGGAAGGCAAACTGCATCCAAAGAAGCATTACACATAAAATATGGACATGGAATGTGAGGAGCATGAACCAAGGGAAGCTGGACATAGTAAAAATGGAAATGGAATGCATTAACATAGCAGTAGTGCGGATGAGTGAGTTAAAATGGACAGGAATGGTCCATTTGAATCAAACAACTAGTGTTCTACTCAGTGTTCTACTGAGTGTTCTACTCAGGCAATGAAAAGACAAGAAGAAATGGGATAGCTTTCATACTAAGAAAAGATGTGGCAAAAGCAGTCAGAGGCTACAATGCAAAATCAGACAGAATCATTTCAGTAAGATTCCATGGTAAAGCTATGAATATCACCATAATCCAAGTATATGCACCAACCCCAGAGGCAGAACAGGAAGAAATTGATAGATTCTATGAAGGAGTACAAGAAGAAATTGACAGCACACCAACACAGCATGTCAAGCTGATCATTGGAGACTGGAATGCATAAATCGGAAGCAAAGAAGAATCAAAAACAATAGGCAGATTTGGATTAGGCAAAAGAAACAAAGCAGATGAGTGTCTCATAGATTTTTGTGAAGCAACAACCTATTCTTGGCAAACATATTTTTCATACAACCAGAAAGAAGGCTATACACATGGACATCACCAGATGGCCAACACAAAATCAAATAGATTATATAATCGGAAGTAAAAAATGGCGGAACTCTATACTGGTGGCCAAGACTAGACCAGGCACTGACTGTGGCACAGATCATGAATTACTCATAACAAAAATAAGACTAAGACTCAAGAAGAAAACAAAACCAGTGATTATACCAAAATATGATCTAAATAATATCTCAACTGAATTTACTGATAACATAAGAAACAGATTTGCATTATTAAGAATAAAAGACCAAGAACGAGAGGAACTATGGTCTGAAGCCAGGGACATAATAAAAGAAGAATGCAGACAGACACTTTCAATAAACAAAAAGAAAGAGAAAAAACCATAGATGACAGAAAAAACATTACAAACAATAAAGAAAAGACGAGAAAACAAAAACAAAAGGGACATAGGAACAAACTAAGATTTTTTAAATTTATTATTATTTTATTTAAAAAACTATATTTAATTTACAAATACATACTTGTAAAGCTTATGTTTTAGCTTCACTTTTCCCTCCCCTACCCCATTCCACCCCTTAATATATATCCTCTAATATAAAATGCATTTATACAGCTTTTTTAATTTCTTCCTCTTTCCCAACAGTTTCTTTCCTCATCCCTCTATCTCTTATTCTATTATATTTTTTGAAGATTATTAATCATCTTTATATATTTCTCCAAGTAGTTCTTCCATTATTAACCTATATATTATTGTAGATTACATATATTTCCTTATTTTCTTGAAACCAGATATTACCTTACTAGACAGTGAATTCTAATATTTCTTCATTACTTACTTTCCTTCCCCTCTAATATTGTTGGTGTTTCTATGTTTCCATTATCCATCCATCATTCTTTAGAGTACAATAAAGGGTTCCCATCCTAATTCTCCTTCCCTAATTTCTTCCTCTTTCAGTAGTTTTGTCAAATTATCCATTTCTATAACTTCAAAAGTTTTGATCAGCCATTCATCAATTTCTGGAGCTTTATTTTCTTTCCACCTCGTTGCAATTACTATCCTCGTTGTGCTAACTAAATATAGTAGTTGTTTCAATTTTTTCCCTTGAATTCACATCATCTACCATATTTAATAGGCATGTCTCTGGTCTTAATTCAATCTTAATTTGAAGTGTCTTTTGAGTGATTCTGTGTATCTCAATCCAATATTTTTTTTAATTTGAGGGCATGTCCACCATATATGATAGAAGGTACCTGGTTGTTTCTGACATCTCTAACACAGATTTTCTTGCTTTTTATATATTTTGGCCAATCTTGTGGGGGACAAATACCATCTATACAGCATTTTAATAAAGTTTATACATACTGTGAATTTCAGATCTTTCCCCCATGCCCTTTCCCAATTTTAAAGTGGTATATTATGCATAACATTTTTTGCCCATTCCACTATATTTATTTTAATTGTTTCAGTTGCTTCTAATTGTAATTTTAAACATAATTTATATAGCTTTTATATTATCCTTTTATGTTCCCCATTTATAATTTCGTCCAATTCCATTTTCAAATTTGTTATGCCCCTTTGTTTAGTATCTATCAAAAACCTCTCTTCTAATTGTTTTTTTGTGGGTTTTTTTGGGCTGTGTGGCCATGTTCTAGAAGAGTTTCTTTCTGACGTTTCGCCAGCATCTGTGGCTAGCATCTTCAGAGAAGGCTAGCATCTTCAGAGAAGTCTATAAGGAAACCAACTTAATTCTATCCCTTCTTGCCCCAATTCTTCCTGACTCTTCATTTTTAATATTCCATTATCTCTTTTCAAAATATCTTTGTATTTTAACCAGTCTTTATTTGATGATTTTCCCCTCCTCAAAAAAGCCTCTTGTGAAGAGACCCAGTCTGGTATTTGTCTATAGATTTTCCCTTTTTATATTTCTCATATTCTCAATAGTGCCCTTCTAATGACATGGTCATTAAGTTGTTTATTCTGCTCTAATTTCCCATACCAAAGAAATGCATGCCATCCAAATGTTGTATTAAAGCCTTCTACGTCTAATAAATTTTCATTCCTTAGATATATCCATTCTCGTACCCACTCTAGACAGCACGCATGATAGTACGCTTTCAAATCTGGCATTGATAGACCACCATTCTCTCTAGTGTCAATTATTGAATTCCATTTTATCCTGGCTTTCCTCCCTGCCATATAAATTTGGTCAAATCTTGTTTCCATTTAGTAAATATAGAATCATTTAATATAATTGGAAAATTGTGAAATAAATAAAGTAGTTTTGGTAAAATACTCATTTTTGTGAGTGCAATTTTTCCAATTAATGATAGACATAATTTTGGCCATTTTTCTAATTTCCTTTTTACTTCTTGCCAAAGAGGTCAGAGTTTTTGTTTGTTAGCTTTATGCCAAGATATTTTATTTTCTTCTGAACTTGTATTCCTATTATTTCCTGAAGTTTTCCTTGTTCTTCTCTTGTCATATTAAATATTAATAGTGCTGATTTATTTTTAACTTCAGACCTGCACATTATCCAAATTCGATTATAATTTCAAGCGTTCTTGATATTCTTTTCACTGGTTCTTCCATAATTAAGACTATGTCATCTGCATAGGCCCAGATTTTAAATTCTTTCCCTTTTATTCTAGTTCCCTTTGTTTGTGAATTTCCTCTTATGTTATTACACAAATTTTCTAAACACATAACAAAGAGGAGAGTGGAAAGGGGACACCCCTGTCTTGGTCCCTTACTAATTTTGCAGGTTTCTGTTTTATTTCCATTTATAATTATCTTTGCCTCTTGCTGATCATATATCTTTTAAATCCAATTTGTAATATTTCCTCCAAAATTTAGTTTTTCCAATAAATATATCATAAACTGCCAATTCAGATTATTGAATGCTTTTTATGCATCCAGGAAAAGCATCGCTGCATCTATCCCAGGGTTTTTATCATAATATTCAATTAAATCAATTATAATTCTTGTATTTTGTTTTATATGCCTTTGGGGGAGGAAGCCACACTGATCATGATGTATCCAATTTTGTAAAATCTTTTTTATCCTTTTTGCAATTATACTAGTCAAGATTTTATAATCTGAATTTAATAGGGAGATTGGTCTCTAATTTTTTACAGATGTCCGGACTTTATCTCCTTTTGGTAATAGTACTATGTTTGTCTCTTTCCATGTCTCTGGTATTCCATTTTTATTTATGTCCTTGAAAGTTCTCTGTAATCGTTCACCTAGTTCTTCTTTAATTTTTTTTATAGTAGCACATCGAAAATCCTTCAGGACCTGGGGCTTTCCCACTTTTTGCCTCATCGATAGCTTCCCTGATTTCTTCTATGGAAATATCCTTGTTCAATATTTCTTCTAACTCTTTATTTTTTCCAGCTCCCTTACATTTTTTAGGTACTCTCTTATCTTACCCTTATGGTGAGTTCTATCATTAGTTTCTCTATACAGATCTTCATAGTATTTAAGAAATATCTCCGTTATGTCATTTTGTTATGTATATTTTATATCCCCCTCTTATATTTCCATTATTAAGCTTTTTTCTTTTTTCTTTCTAACTTTATATGCTAAATATTTCCCTGCTTTATTTCCCCCTTCAAATTGTTTTTGTTTAATATATTTTATTTTTTTGCTTAATTCTTGTTTTTTCAGGAAATTTAGCCCATTTTTAATTTTCCTATTATTCGGGGTTTTCATCAATTTCTCCTCCTGTTTGTGTATTTTCCCTGAGATGTCTTCAATTTTTTTTTTTGCTTTATTCTTTTCTGAATTCTTCTTAATCAGAAATCCCCATATATATGCCTTCAATGCATCCCAAATTGTTTTCATTTCTAATTCATCACTGATATTCTCTTTGAAATACCATATTAATTCTTCTTTGAGCCTTTTTTAAATATTTTCATTATTAAGTAGATTCTCATTGCATTTCCAATAAAAATTCTGTTTTGTTTGTTTTATCTCCAAGACAATTTGATTATGATCTGAAATGTTGTTTATTTTTATTTCCACATCTTTAATTTCTTTAAACAACTCATTTGATAACAAAAACATATCAATTCTCGATGCTGAACTGTGAGGGGTTAAATAAAATGTATAGTCTCTTAAATCCTTGTGTTTCTGTCTCCATGGGTCCAATAACAAACAAAAAAACCTCTTGAAATTCAAAAAATGAGGTTGGTAGTTTCCCTTGTTTTTCTTTTATTTCCTAGACCAGGGGTAGGCAACCTTTCCCCTTTAAGGGCCGAGGGACTTCAGCTCCCAGAATCCCAGGAGCTATTGGCCAACATGGGACTATTGGCCAACATGGCTGAGGCTTCTGGGAGCTGAAGTCCCTCGGCCCTTAAAGGGGAAAGGTTGCCTACCCCTGTCCTAGACCATCTATCTACCTTGGGGGCCAATGACCCCATTCCAGTCCCCCATGAATACATAATAATCATATTTTAAATATTTTATTTGAGTCAATAATTTTTATAGAATTTCCCTTTCCTCTCAGGACAGCCATATATACTTACTACTAAAGTCCCCCCCCCCCTTAACTGAATTTCAACACCAACAAATCTCCCTTCCTTATCATTTATTATCTCCTTTGTCCTGATTTGGTTTTTCACAAATATTGCAACACCACTTCTTTTCTTTTCACCCGTGCTTATATATGTTTGTCCCAATTTAGGATTTTTTAAAAATATTTTCCTTCTTTTTTTCTTGTTCTAGTTTCTTGAATACCAATTATGTCAACTTTCTCTTTCTCCAAGATATGAAAAAATTGCTTTCTTTTATATGCTGAATTTACTCCTTTTACATTCCAAGATAGAAATTTCATATTTCTAATACCTTTAAGATAATTTAAATTTCAATCCAGACCAAATAGTATTTGAACCTTTGTCAGTCTTCAGATCCTGTCATCTGATCTTCTCCCTCATTTTCTTCTGCACTATTAGTTTCCAAATGCAGACTATTCTCCTCTCTGCCCACTGCTCCTTCTAGTGCTTCTTCTTCTGCTTCCTGTGCTGTATCTTCCCCATCCTTGTTTTCACCTTCTTGTTTCTCATCTTTTTTCTTTTCATTATCATTCTGTTGTCACTTTCCACTTTCTTTCTCTTGTTTCCTTCTTCCCTCCTCTCTGTACCATCTATTATAGAATGTTCTAGCTTTTTCTACTGAATCAATTCTGTATTGTTTTGCCTCCCACTAAATGACACTCCTTCTAATGGTTCCCATATATAGCTGACATTTTTCATTTGTAACATTTTCGTCAAAGTCATGTATTCTCTTCTCCTTCGTAAGATTTCAACAGGCACATCTTTTAAAATCTTGACTTCTTTTCCATCAATTATTAGCTTTTTATTATAGTTCACCTGGATAATTTTATCTTTGATTCTTTCCCTTGTGAAATAAACTACAATATCTCTCGGAAGGTTTCTATTTCTAGCCGCTGATGAGTTTATTCGGAAAATCTTGTTTACGTCCATATCTAGATATTCTGGTGTATAATCAATCAAATTTGCCAAGGCTGGTACTAAACATTCATACAGATCTTCATTAAACTGTTCTTCCAGTCTTTTGATTTTTATGCATTTTTTCCTATCCTTCACTTCTCTCAATTTTTAAATCTCTTTCTCTTGTTTTTGTTCTTGGTTTATTGTATTAATCATTTTCTCCACTTCTGTTGTTCTCTCTTCTAACACCCCCACTCTTTTCTTCACATCTTTCACTTCTTCTGTTATTCCTTTTATCATTTCTTTTAAGTCCTCTATATCCTCTTTAAAGTCCTATCTCAGTTTATTCCGTGAATCTTTAATGTCTTGCTTTATATTAATCTCAATCCTCTGGATCACTTCAAGAATTTTAGAGTTGGAGTCTGATGATTTCAGTTCTATAGATGGTCTTCTCCCCAAACCTGGCCTTATGTCTGTTAAATGTAGTTGTTTCCTTTCCTTCTCTCTAGTTATCATATCTCTCATTGTCATAGTTGTTGTAACCGACATTCTTTTCTTTCCTTTATGCTTAATTTATTTACCACTTAATTTTATAGAATTATTTCAAAGATTTCTATATTTCAGTGTTCAATATTGTTTTCAGAAATGAATTAGGGATAGTATACTTGTTTATATATATATATATAAACTTCTTTCCCTTATTTATTTTTTAACTATCTAGACTCATTCTCAATTATACTATATCTCCTCTTTACCCTTACCAGACTTTCTACATTTATCCAACCCCTAGAATTATTTCCCCCTTAATACTGTTTAGTCAACCCTCATAGGTAGTTATCTATCATTCAAAAAGAGTAGTCTGCTGTTAATCTTCCTTCCTCTAGGTGTCACTGTATCATCTGCAGGCAGTCCTTTTCCTTTTGTTCTTTCTTTATTCCCTTCCTTCTCTTCTCTTCTAAAGCAGCTTCATTTATATAAGCAGCTTCATTTATATACCACTTCATATCGCACTATGGGATGTCTAAGCGGATTACAACTGTAAGCTCATTGCCCCCCAACAATTGGGTACTCATTTTAGTGACCTCAGAAGGATGCAGGCCTGAGTCTAGCCTGAGCCCTGGCTAGTATTGAACTCGCAACCTTGTGGTCTATGAGTGAGTGGCTGCAATACAGGCATTTAACCACTGTGCCACCAGGGCTCCTATTGTCTATATCTGCTTCCTTCCTGGTAGTATCTCCTTACTACCTCACATGTGCTCTGTGACCTTGAAAATGCCCATCTTCTTGTCAACGTCCCTTTTCCCTCTCTGTCTTCCCTGTTACTTTCCCTCCCCCCCTCCTCCTCAATCTTTCTTCTTGATCTCTCCTCACTCTCCTCCCAACCCTGTTTTAGACCATCATTCTTCCCCCTTTATCTTCTTCCAACTTTTTCCTAGTCTTAGTCTATATTCTTCCACTTCTTATCCTGGTTCAGGGTCATCTGCTTCTCCTCCTGGTCCACAGTCATCTGCTTCTCTGCCTGGTCTTAAGTCATCAGCTTCTCCTCCTGGTCCGCAGTTGTCTGCTTCTCCTCCTGCCCACAGTTGTCTGCTTCTCCTCCTGCCCGCAGTTGTCTGCTTCTCCTCCTGGTCTGTAAGTCGTCTGCTTCTCCTCCTGGTCTGCCCTCTTTAAATCTCTTATCTTTATCTTTTCACCTCTTTCTCTACACCTCAGAGATCTTATTTCTTGCTTCTATCATGTTCATCAAGCTCTCTTTCTTCCCCTTCTCTGATCCCTTTCCCCCTTCTCCTTTATCCCTTCTCTTTCCAGCTCCACTCCATCACCAACCTATTTATGTTTTCTCTGGTTTCTCTTTCTATCACCACTCCTCTCTTCTTTCCCTTTCTCAGCTTTTAGCTTCTCTTCTTCTCCCAGCACACAAACTTCCTTTACTTATCTTTGTTCCTAATCACTTTGTTCCCTGTTTCTGGTTGCAGTCCTCTGATAGGGATATTGAGGTGAGGATCTTCTTTATTATCTTTTATTTAATAGTATTTCCTCTCACAGGCTCCTGTGAAGAAGGGGGGGAGAACATATAAAAAGAGCCCAGCGGGACTTTCCTGCCTCTTCAGATCCAAATTCATGGTCGCAGTCTGCCTTTGTCCTCTTCTTTAGGCTCCACTCTGATCCTCTTGGGATCTGAATGAATCCTCCCTCGGTGAGAACCCCTGTCGGCCCGTCAGAATCCCTTTTATTGGGGGGATTTTCAGCTGGTTTTTAACGTCTCAATTTCTGTTTGAGACAAGCCATTAAGACCATAAATGGTATCACAAATCACCCACTACAGTAGATTGCGACTTACCGTCCTGCCTTCTTTGCTCCGCCCCAAACTAAGAATTATGAATGTAACAGTATAATGGCTTGTGCAGAAAGATAAAGAAAATTTCTACAATGGCCAATGCATAGAAAGAGAAGCCAACAACAAAAAGGGAAGAACAAGAGATCTATTTAACAAGATTCGGGAAATCAAAGGAAAATTCAAACCAAGGACTGGGACAATCTATGACAATAAAAATAACATAATTCATGACCAGGAAGGAATAAAAAGACATTGGATGCAATATAGAGAAGAATTATACAACAGTGATGACAAAATGAAGGACACATGGAATGAAGAGCTATATGAAGATGAACCCCAAATTCTAAAAAGTGAGGTGGAAAGTGCAATAAGAGAAATAGTGAAAAACAAATCACCAGGAACAGATGATATTCCAATTGAACTGCTGCAATCCACACTGACAGAATCAACTCTAGTGCTAGCCAACATATATCAACAGATATGGAAAACAAAATGATGACCAACAGATTGGAAGTGATCAATATACATCCCCATCCACAAAAAGGGAGACACAAGAGACTGCAGCAACTATAGTACCATAGCACTGATCTCCCACACAAGCAAAATCATGCTCAAAATTCTGCAACTTTGGGCCTTTACAGACTGACAGAAATAATGCCGCTTGAGACCACTTTCCTGGCTGAGTGCTAGGGAATCATGTAGTTTTTTTTCTGAGACATTGAGCCTTATCTGTCAAAGAGCTCCGGTGCCACAATAAACTACAGTTCCCATGATTCCCTAGCACCAAGCCAGGATAGTTAAAGTGGTCTCAAGCTGCATTATTTCTGGCAGTCTGCAAAGGCCCATAGACTCCAACCATACATGGAAAGAGAGATCCTAGAGGTCCAAGCAGGGTTCAGGAAAGGAAGAGGCACTAGGGATCACATTGCAAATATACAATGGCTAATGGAGCGCACCAGGGAGCTCCAAAAGAAAATCAGTATGTGCTTTATAGACTATAGCAAAGCCTTTGACTGCCTAGACCAGGGGAAGGCAACCTTTCCCCTGTAAGGGCCGAGGGACTTCAGCTCCCAGAATCCCAGGAGCTATTGGCCAACATGGGACTATTGGCCAACATGGCTGAGGCTTCTGGGAGCTGAAGTCCCTCGGCCCTTAAAGGGGAAAGTTTGCCTACCCCTGGCCTAGACCATGAAAGGCTATGGAACACCCTTAAAGACATGGGAGTGCCAGCACATCTGATAGTCCGGAAGAAGAACCCATACTAAGGACAAGAGGCTAATGTCAGAACAGAATACAGAGAAACAGAATGGTTCCCAATTGGCAAAGGGGTGAGACAAGGCTGCATACTTCCACCCTATCTGTTCAACTTGTATGCAGAATATATTATAAGAAATGCACACTTGGACACAGAAGAAGGAGGAGTGAAGATAGGAGGAAGGAATATCAACAATCTGAGATATGCAGATGCCATCATAAAACTAGCAGAAACCTGGAACACCTACTAAGGAAGATCAAAGAAGAAAGTGAAAAGGGAGGCTTAATGTTGAACATAAAGAAAACAAAAATAATGACTATTGAGGACCTTCACAAGTTCAACCTAGTCAATGAGGAAATAGAAATAGTAAAAGAATTCCCATACCTAGGATCAAACATTGATAGAAATGGAGACTGCAGTCAGAAAATCAGAAGAAGACTAAGAATGGGGGGAGGTGACTATGAAAGAACTAGAAAAGATTCTAAAATGCAAAGATATACAACTCAGCACAAAAGTTAGAATCGTACAAGCAATTGTATTCCCTATTACCATGTATGGATGTGAGAGCTAGACAATTAAGAAAGATGACAGGAAGAAGATCAACTCTTTTGAGATGTGGTGCTGGAGAAGAGTGTTGAGGATCCCATGGACAGCCAAAAGGACAAACAAATGGGTCCTAGAGCAGATCAAACCAGAAACCTCCCTGGAAGCCAAGATGACCAAACTGAGACTGTTGTACTTTGGACACATCATGAGAAGAGAGGACTCTTTGGAAAAAAACAATAATGCTTGGGAAAGTGGAAGAGGTAGGAAGAGAGGAAGGCCACATGCCAGATGGATGGACTCTATTAAGGAGGTCATGGGTATTAAGGGGTAGCAGGAATTAAGCAGAGCAGTGGAAGACATAGGACAGAGACCCCCAATATGATCATTTTTCCTAGTTTCCAGCACCAGTGGAGCCTCCAGATAGGATCAGTGCATTGGATAGCTGTTTTAAACCTCCAACTAAGCCCCAGGGCTTGTGTTGAAAGCTTTCCCCTCTTGAACAGAGCATTATAGACTTTTAAGCTTTCCTTGGAAACACCGCATTACTGATTGTGTTCAAAAGACCAGCTGAATTGGCTTCAGGAGGAAGGCGTAGACTGAGAGGTCAAGACAGCAGAGATGCAAGGTGGAGAGTGCAAAGAAAATATGTATTGATGCAAGTGGTAAAAGTCAGCAACCTTTGCAGGCTGACCCACTAATTGCTAGTTTGCAATTTTGTTTTGTAGGAGTTTAGGAACAGCATATATTTATGGTAACTCTTAGGTTGTTTATCTCCTTATCCATTCCCTTCCTGCGCCACTCTAATCTGTAGCTGTTTAATTTTCTCTCCCTCTCTCTCATCAAATAAACCATGGATTTGCCCTGCCCCCCCTCGAAATGACCATGGTTGTAATTCACTTTTTTTCAGTGGAATGGAATAGGTTGTTTGCTTGTAACTCAATTATTATGGTGTGTGTATACTGACTCAGTATGAGCAATGAGAAGAGGATGAGGAAAGGTCATATGGATGGTTGCTTGTGTTCCAGTTGGAAAGGATTGTTTTGTAATGTCTTTTGCATTTTTCTCAGCATTCCCAAAGTGTAGTATCTGAATTGGTTATTTGGAAGAACCAAAGACCATTTGTCTATATTGTTTGAATGGCACAATGGAAGCAGTAAAGGCAACTTGTTAATAACAAGTAACCTTTGTGGCCTATAGTAGTGATAACAAGTAACGACTGATAATGACTTGTTCAGTGAACATGATTTGGTAACTTGTTTTTTTCAAAATGTAGTGTTCTAAACTCTGATAAGAAGCAGTGGTGCAACCCTGTGTTGCTCGTTGTTTCTTTGCCATAGGTGTATCATTAGCTTCAGCTCTGCAACTGCTGTTCATCTTAAAATACCTCTAAAACTATGTGATACATTTGTTGTTAATTTCTGTCAAGTCATCTTCAACTTCAACTTATGGCAACATTATGAATGAGAAACTGCCAAGTCCCCCTGGACGTTTTCACACTTGGGGTCTAAAGCCGCATGGAAGCAATGAAAGAATCATACCGGAATGGATCCTGCAGCTTCAGATCAGTGACAGCAGCATCATTCCGGTATGATTCTGGCCGCGGCAGATGCAATTCCTTTTAAAAAGAGGAATTGCAAAGAACGGGGCTGATGCCGGGGATGGGACAGGATGGGGTGGGGTGGGGCGGGGCTTGCTGCGACGTCGTTTGAACACGCGGAGAAAGGACCCGGAATGATGCCGGGGATGGCACTGGATGCCGGGGATGGCACTGCAACGTCGTTTGAACACACTGGCAAAGGAGCCGGCATGGGGCCAGAGTGAGGTAGGATTGCTTCTGCCTTAAGCCCAGTGTGAAAATGTCCCCTGTCATCAACAGCCCTGCTAAGGTCTTGCAAACAAAGATATTCGGCTACTTTGATTGAGGCTGCTACTACACTACAGAATTAATGCAGTTTAATACCCTTTTATCTGTTATGGCTTCATCCTATGGAATCCTGTAGTCTGGAATTTGTAGTTTGTTGTGGCACCAGAGCTCTCTGACAGAGAAGGCTAAATATCTCACACAACTAGAGATCTCAGAATTCCACAGCACATTAATAATAGCATTGATCTAATATGTTGAGGGAGGGAGCGGAACAATCCAAAGGCTTTTTCCCTTGGGTAAGTAAAATACTGCTAAAGAAATTGATGAAATAAGGCAAGGTAGACTAGACCATGCATTCAGACTTTTCTGATGGGACCCATCAGTGTGCTCCAAGAAATACTGTACATCAGATCATTCAGTCAATGGCGGCAAATTCGAGTAGGCGTAGGAGTCAATTTCCCCCAGCTGGGACTCACTGGAGGCCATGTTCTCCTTTGAAAATGGTGGTGGACTAACATTTTGATTTTGTGCATTTATTTTTCACTGGTAACTGGAAGTGTTGAACACTTCCTTCAACCCCAGTGTTGAATAGAAACCCAGAAAACACCTCAACAAACCAAGCTCTGTGTCTTACTTTAGAGAAGAATCAGTGCCTCTGGACATTTCCAAGAGGGAGGAAACATCCCTTTTTTAAAATTTTCTGGTCTTGGGGAACTGGGAAGTACGGTAAGGGGGGGGGTGAGCCACAAAAACACTTGCAGGGCCTCATTTGGCCAATGGTCATATGTGACACATACACCCCGCCATACTCCTCCCCATATTCAGTCTGTTTAGCTGCATAAAAATATGGTTGCTTGCTATTCCAAATAACATTTGAAGTGAAGAGGATTTGTTTTTCCAGTTCTCTGCATTGGGTATGATTGCCTCATCCAATCATTCCTGACTCACAAAAGCAAACATTCTGCCTCTCTGAGACAGCCTCTCACTGCATTCCAACATGATCTAACCCCTTCCTTTCAAGGAGAGCATGAGGAATAGGGACAGGCTGAGGTTGAGCTCCAACAGAAGTGGTTCATTCTTGTTCTTTTGCAGTTTCAAAGTGAAACATTATCCAACTGTAGGTCAGATGGGTGAGACTTTCATATGATTTTAGTAAGAATCGACTTAAATTAGCGTATTTCTGCATATTCAGGGTGATTTTTAAAAAAAGAGTATGGGGGAAAAACAAAAGTGGCAGATGCATCTATACAGGCCCAGGGATCTAAGTATGTAATTGCTTTTCTAAAATGCTGGCTTTAAAACTCTGGGTATTCAATCACATCAGGGCTGAATCAGGGTTGCTACCTCATATAGGCATACTTCCACATTTACAGCTTTGACTTTTGTGGATTAAATTATTATTCATGGATTTGATTAATACATTCTCTCTAGGAATCTCCAGGTCCTCCAGGACAACTCTATAGTCAGCATCCACCAGATGTCATGTTGGAGGACTTAGAAATGCCTAAAGAGAATAATTCTTTAGGCATTTGTAGGTCCTCTAGTGCAATTCTATGTTAAAGTTCTGGCAGATATTGACTATAGAGTTGCACTGGAGGACTGAGGACTGTTCTCTCAGGTTAAAAAAAAGTTTTTTGTTTGTTTGTGATTTTTCTGCTTGCACAGGGGTCTTAACCCCAGTGAATGCGTATTTATTTTCACCACCTCCTCATCTTTAACTGCCCCATGGCAGGCTGGTAAACATGAACCTCCCCATGTTGAGATTACCCACACTAACTGCATTTGGCTGAAACAAATGGTTATTAATTTCATTTTGAAAGAATTTACCAATATTCAGTACACTTCGTCATATTAAGGATGAACTTGACTTGAAAATTAATGCTGTAGAATAAAAAGCTGTCATTTCCCTCATCTTTATTCAGCTGTGAGAATGAAGTGAGGTTCTAATTTTTAGAAGGGTGGGGGTCAGTGACTTATATTTAAGAACTAGTGGTTAAAAAAAAAAAACCCAACATTTCTCCAATGGCTCTCCTCTCCCTACAGTAACTTTATGGTGCATTATTTTATTGCTGAACCAACTTCAAATCACCCAGGAGCACATTGGGTAGCGTGAAATGAGAAATGAAAGGAAAGTAATGCCTGCATTTCCACTAGGGCTAAAGAAAAATGATGGTGCCATTCAATGGCAGAGAAAAAAAGCTTTTTCTTTTTTCTTTTGAAGGGCTACTGGCATGAATCACCAGTTCTTCCTCTAACTGAAGAATTTGCCATGCTTTCTCAACCCATCCTCTATGTTGTTCCAACAGCGCTGAGTTTTGGGAATTTTCAACTGTGAATTTAATGGTATTAAGGGAACACTGGAGGGTTTCATTTTAGCTAGTAATGCACTTTCTTCAAATGGTCTTGTAAGAGGGGCTTCACTTACTTCAAACTATATTAAACTGGTATTGCTCTGTTTGCAGGCTGCTGGGGTCATCCTTCTTTGGGGGACCCTAGACATTTGCCCCAAAGTCCAGCTGCCACAAGGGCACCATTGCATTTCAAGAACTTTGGAATCATCTTGGCAGATTAGGCTAGGATCCATCTTGTCCAACAAGTTTCCAAGATTTATCTTCAGGTCTGCATAGCAAACATATGGCACATCTGCACAGAGCTTGGAAAAGTTATCTTTTGGACTTGTTACAGGTCTTCACATTGCCTCCAACATATGGTGAACTAGTCACAGGGCTTTCTTGGGAAGGTTTATTCTGAAGAGGTTTGACATTGTTTTCTTCTAGACTGAGAGAATGTGATTTGGCCAGGGTCACTCAATAGGTTTCC
Source organism: Phrynosoma blainvillii (assembly GCA_026167975.1). Taxonomy (NCBI): domain Eukaryota; kingdom Metazoa; phylum Chordata; class Lepidosauria; order Squamata; family Phrynosomatidae; genus Phrynosoma; species Phrynosoma blainvillii. The sequence goes on along the minus strand of JANUYF010000004.1, from coordinate 305,780,168 downwards.
ATGAATGAGCAGGGATTTGAATCTTGGTCTCCCAGAGTCCTAGTCCACAACATCACAATAGCTCTCTTTGGTCATATGACCAAATAATCTTCTTTACAGTTGGTTCTCCATATCCATGGATTCTTTATCCACAGATTCAACCATCCACAACTTGAAAATATTTTGAATATATATATATTCCAAAATGCAAACCATGATTTTGCCTTTTTATATAAGGGATGTCATTTTACTAAACCACTGTATTTAATGGGACTTGAGCATCCACAGATTTTTTTTTATCCATGAAGGGTCCTGGAACCAAATCCCAGTGGGTATCAAGGGCCTACTCTATATACATGGCGTGGAATGGGTTAGAACTTGGGAAAGTTCCTTTTGGGGAGCTAAAACTCCCAGAATCCTAGATTCTGCATGTTGCTATCCCCAAAACTAACTTTTCCAATGCTGATGCTTTGCAGAGCACTCTTGCAGACTGTCTGGTCCAGCCATTCTCACTGTAGATCCAGGCATCATGTCAGGGTTTCCCTTAAGATTTCACAATCTCTTCTCAGAGCCATGCAAATGCACCTCTTGCTATCAATCTTCTCCAGCACTTCAGATTAAAAGCACCTGCTTTTGAGATTAAAAGCACCACAAGCCCATTTTTTTTCAGATTATGGACTATCCCCATGGCAACCACCACTGATGGCAGAGAGCCTTACAATGTCTCTGCCTCATTGGGATGCAGAGGATTGAAACAGTTGAAGTAATGAGGTTTCTTCACTATCTGAGATAAGACATGGGGGAGCTGGCTAGTGTTTAAGTTACATAAAACTACTTTATTGATAACAATTGTGTAACACCCTATCAAGGAATCTTTTCTGCCAGCTGCTTATCAGAGTTGCTGTGTGCAGCACCACAATGCCACACATCCACCCACACAAAGGAAACATCATCTGATAAATGGCTGTTGAACATTAATAAAACATCGTATAATTCATTGTGTTCATACTGGGAGAAAACAAGTGAGAGAGTTTTGCTGATAGATTGACCATAACGGGTTTCTTTTTTAGATAAATGAGAAAGGGGGAAGAACATTTGATAGGGAGGCTTGAAATATTCATTCAATCTACATTTCCAAAGCAGACAATCTGACCCTAGACCAATTTATACAATAATAATAATAATAATAATAATAATAATAATACATTTTATTTGTATCCGGCCCCCCTGTCAAACAATCGGGGTGTCTTACCAGACCTTCAAACTGTTTCATGCCTCTTTCCTCTTGGTCTAATTCTGCTTTACATATGATATGTTTAGCATACAATTTAAAGTTAAACAAATACGGTGATAAAGTGCCTGGCTCCCTTGGCAATTGGAAACCATTCAGTTTCCTCTTATTGTGTCCTAACAGTAGCCTCTTGGCGCGAGTACAGCTTATGCATCAGGAGAATCAAATGTTGTGGCAACCCATTTCTTTAAGAGTGATCTATAGTTTTTCATGATCTACACAACTAAAGGCTTTGCTAAAATCTATAAGTGCAGGATGATTTTCTTTTGAAATTCTTCAGTGTACTCCATTATCCAATCTATTTTTGCAATATGGTAAGAGCTATTTGACAGTGGACTATGCTCCCATGGAGTGTGGTGGAATCTCCTTCTTTCAAGATTTAAGCAGAGCCTGGATGGTCATTTGTTGGGAGTGTTTTGTGTTTTCCTGCATGGCAGGAGGTTGGACTGGATGGGCCTTACGATCTCAAACTCTATGATTCTATGAATCCTTCTGCCTCTTTCTTTCCTGGATCCAGTCTGGATATCTGGCATTTCTTGTTCCATATATGGCACAAGTCTTTGTTGTAGAATTTTGAGCAGCACTTTGCTTGCGTGGAAATTATTGCAATGGTCCTGTGGTTATTGCAATCCCTTCTGTCCCCTTTCTTGGGGATTGGAATGTATATTGAGCATTTCCAATCTGTGAGCTGTTGCTTGCTTTCTTTTCTTTTCTTTTCTTTTCTTTTCTTTCTTTCTTTCTTTCTTTTTTTTTTTGACAGATTTTATTTAGAACTCTATTGATATGCCATCTGTTCCTGGTGAGTTATTTCTCCAAAGTGCTCTGATGCAGCTTCCATTTCATTTTTTTTTTAAAAAAATCTGGAGGTTCATCTTTATATGGTTCTTCTTTGAATGAATCTGTCATCCTTTCATCTCTTATCTATAGTACTTTTGTGTATTGTTTCCATCATCATTTTATTTCTTCTGGTTGTGTAATGTGTTCCCTTGTTGGTTGTAGTGCATCCTATTCTTGGTTTACATTTGTCTTTGATTTTTTTAGAACTTGTGGAAGAGATCTTTTGTTTTTTCCTTTTCTGTTGTCTTCTTCTATTTCTCTGCACTGATTGTTACAGTAGCTCTCCTTGTCCCTGTGTATTAGTCATTGAACAGTTGTGTTCAGGGTTATGACTTTATTTCTGTTACTTTTTACTTTTGCTTCCAGTCTGTCCTTAACTGTTTGAAGAGTTTGAGCTGTCACTCATTGAGGTTTCTCTTTCTTTTTGGCTACTAATTTTGGCTTTTGGCATTCCCCCCTGACAGTGTCCATGACTTCAATCCAAAGTTCACCTTTCCAATCAATTAAGCTTAATGATACAAATCTGTTTTTCACATTATCTTTACATTCTATGGGGATGTTCTTCAGCATGATGATAGTGTTCTTCTTTAGTTGAAATACAAACTAAATGATGATAGTGTTCTTCTAACTTTTGCTTTTCATAGTCTGTGCCACAATCTCCTCCTTGTTGTGTTTTTGCAGAAAGAATGCTTCCAATGATGTACTCTCTTTGATTTCTGTATTGGTTATCAGATGATGACCATAATGACCTTACTAGGGCTAATACAAGAAAACAAGACAGTGGAATATTGAGTCATTTGAAGCTGTAATCCCAGAAAGCAAACTAAGCAATGCAACTTGAGGCCACTTTAACTGTCCCGGCTCAGTGCTAAAGAATCATGGGAATTGTAGTCGATTGTGGCACCAGAGCTCTCTGTGACAGAGAAGGCTTAATGTCCCAGAAAAAAAAAATACAATTCCCATGATTCCCTAGCACTGAGCCAGGGCAGTTAAAGTGACCTCAAGCTGCACTATTTTTGGCAGTCTGTAAAGGCCCTAAGGTTCTGTCTCTTGTACCCACTTGCCTACAAATAAACCAACTGGACTGCCAACAGATTAAGTTTATAAGAGTTACTTTTCAGTAAAAATGGATATGATTCCACTGGAAGCTGCCTTGCTATCACTAGTTACCTAGGAATTAGCCACATTGGTCAGTGTAGACCTGTACATGAATGCACTCTAATTGACTAAGAGGATTACACTGAAAATGGACTGTAAAATGGAGAAAACTCCACTTTTCTTCACCAAGTCTATCATTCAACATGATTCCCATTATTCTTTGTCTTTGTCTGTATATGCTGCTCATTCTGTATTGAGCTGAATGCCTTTGCAAGTTGAGAACAACTAGCAACAACATAGTAAATCAAGAAGGCACTCATAAACATAACAGCACAGGGACATCCATATATATGTGTGTGTTTTATGATGAATGACTTCTCACAATCCTCCTGCAACTCTGTTCTTTCCTAATAAAATATTTGGTCATCATCCAAGACTCCTATGAAAATGCCAGTTAAATGAGGGATTGAGCATATATGCCTGCAAAAGGATAGCCAGTCAGGAACAAAAGATAAGTTCTTGGTTTTGAGGAAGAGTGGTTTGATACTGGGTGTGAGATCAAAGAAAGATACATTTTGGGATGGAACTGAACCTGCCTTACTTAAAGTATGTCTGAAAATAATTTAGGAATCTTAGGTCTAAAACACACTGCAGAAATAATCTGGTTTGAAACCATTTTAACTTCCTTGGTTCAAAGTTAGAGTATTCTGGAAACTGTAATTTTGTGAGACATTGAGCCTTCTCTGTCAGAGAGCTCTGGGGCCACAATAAACTACAGTTCCTAGGATTTCCTGGCCCTGAGCCAGGGCAGTTAAAATAGTTTCAAACTGCATTATTTCTGCTGTATGTTTTGGACCTTAGTAGAAGTGAAAAATGAGTCAACAGTGTGGTGTGATGGCAAGCCCTCCCCAAAACACAATGCAATTCTAGGGTACATTAACAAGGCTAAATAGTAGTTACCCTGAACTGGATACTACTATTAGTACCCATTTCAGGGTAACTACCCATATTTTCCGGCGTATAAGACGACTGGGCGTATAAGACGACCCCCAACTTTTCCAGTTAAAATATAGAGTTTGGGATATACTCGCCGTACAAGACGACACCTCTTCAAATGGGGGAAAATGAGAAAGTGTTGGGGGGAAAGGACTGCCAATATACTAGGTGATGCATTCTGGGGTATGTACAATTTGTGGCCAAATAAGTGACCCTGGGCATGTCACACACTCTCAGCCTCAGCGGATGGTAATGGCAACCCCCATTTGAAGAAACATGCCAAGAAAATCCCATGATAAGATTGCCTTAGGGTTGCCATAAGTCAGAAAGGACTTGAAGACACACAAGAACAACAAAAAAGTCTGCAGTTGTTTCATAGGTAGTACATGGGATTAGGAGCCAGCATGGTGTAGTGGTCTGAGTGTTGGACTACCACTCTGGAGACCTGGGTTTGATTCCCCACTCTGCAATGAAACTCACTCGGTGAACTTGGACAAGTCACACACTCTCAGCCTCAGAGGAAGGCAATGGCAAACCTCCTCTGAACCAGTCTTGCCAAGAAAACCCCAGGATAGGGGTTCACCTCTTATCGGCTGCTGCTTCCTCCTCCTGCCTCACGCCACACCATGCCACCCCTTCCTCCCCCTCCTCCTCCTCTAACATGACTTCCTCTCTTCTTCCTCCTCCTGCCTCGTGCCATGCCACCTGGCGTATATACTCCTCCACCTGGCATCTAAGACGACCCCCGACTTTGGAGAAGATTTTCCTGGGTTAAAAAGTAGTCTTATACACCAGAAAATACTGTAATAGTACCATTCTGGGTGACACAGTTTAAGAACTCCAAATAAGATGTAACTGAGGTAAGTGTCATCATGGCCAGATCTGATATTTCCAACAGCAGGTACAGTTGGCATACAAAGCTCATCTGTATCAATTTCTTCTTTACCACCACCAAAACCCTGGGGATGTAGGCAAAATACTGGAATACACCTAAGCTAGAATGTAAGCAAAACATTGATGTCTTGATCTGCCTTTATCAAATGCTTTCACTATCAAGCCACACAAAAGTCTTGAGAGAAGGATTATTTGTATATCACCAAAGAGCATGAATATGTGCGGCTTGAGGATACACACATTTCTCTGTTCATTGAGCATTTCATATTAAAATATGGATAGTTTTCTATTTAGTCTACCAATATTTGCTGTTCAAGACTAGCTACCATCACTCAATTCTCAAAGTCAGAATTTGAGGAAGGCATTTTTTTTTTTTGGAGGGACTACAGCTCCCCAAATCTTCCGCTTCTCCCCCAAAGCTGCTCAAAGCAACATCCTTGTAAATGCTCCATATGGGTTAAGTAAGCTTTTCACAGCACAAATTATACAGTTAGATATTTCTGGAGTAATAACATCTCTCCACTGTGATATAGGCATGCATAAACGGAAAGGGAGATAATATATTGTTGAAGGATAAATGATATGACAGTGTCTTCCTCCCTTTCCACTGCAATTTCCCCCTGGAAAAGGTAATGAGTTCTGAAAAGAATGGTGTTATTACACAGATGATATCTTGTTAGTTTCTAGCAGGTATTTATTCTTTCTTTGAATGGAATATTCATGATGATGTAGAAGGAAGAAGTCAAAATAACAATAAAAAACTGAATGCAGAACATAAACTAGCCTTCAACTACGCCCTGCCCAGGACTATAGAGAGGTACAACCTTCCCCAATCTGGGGCCCATTGACATTGCACAATTAGAGCACAATGATTTCACTTTAACTGCCATGGATCTGTCCTATGGAATCCTGGGATTTCTAGTTTAGGAACAGCCATTTAAAATTCTCAGCCAGAGTACCCCAGTGCCTTATGAAACTACAAACCCCAGGATTCCACAGGATGGAACCATGGAATAATCTGAAAGTGGGATAATAGTGCTATAATTCTATAGTGTGAATGGTCCCCTGGTGTTCCTGAGGAGTGTTGATCTACAATTCAAATCACTTTCAGCCAGCATTGACACTAGTTGTAGTGGCTGAGAATGATGAAATTTGCAGTCCAGCACATCTGGGAGGTGCTAGGTTGTGGATGGTAGGTATAAAAGCCTTTTCCAAACAAAAATGGAGATGGCAGCAACAATTGTACCTTTTCTGTCTATATGATCAAATTTAGAGTGTTTGCTGTCAATTGAGGGGAATGAACATAAGAAGCTCCTGTTAATGATGAATGAATCATTCTGTTTTTATATTTAAAAATCCCTATCATTTTTGCATATGTGTTTTCATTAGTCTGTTCCACCTCTTCTCTGCATTAATTGTTATTAAAAAGAAAAAAAATACTCAAAATGCATTTATCAATATATTTTCTTTCAAATTATACATGCAAATGCATTTTAATATACATTTAGTTGGGCCAAGAACTTCATCAGAATGTTCAGGAAGGCTAATTAAGTGCAAAAGATAATTTGCATGGAAAATATTCCACAAGAGATAAAATAATTAAGTTGTGATATGCATATTAGACTGGAAGATGTAGAACAAGTCAATTCATATTGGAAGTTCCAAAAATACAAAGAAAAACAAAGCATCCCTAGATACCGTGATTTCATCTAAAAGATCTGAAGCAAAGGGTCTTTCTTTGTGGCTTCTATTAGAGTTGGATAAATCAATTTTCCAAGTGGTCAAGGTAATGAGCTGGAAACTTTTGTATGAAAAGCAGATCCTCTGGTACTGACTACAGCCCCTCCATGACTATACTTCTCTTACTAAACTTTTAATTCTTTGAAATTATTCATAAGAATGATAAGGGAGAGAGAGGAGAAAGGAAAAAGGGGGAAAACATTTGAAGGTCCAGAAACCAATCAAGTCCTATGAGAACCAGTTGAGGCAAATTGTTATGTTTACCAGAAGAAGAGATAATAAAGAAGTGATATGATTTCTAACTTTCAACAGTTGAAGGGCAGAATAAGCTTGCATTCTGCTGCTCCAGAGTGTAGGGCTCAAAAAAACAAAAATTCAAATTAAAAGAAACAAGTTTGGGGAACAACTTCTTGATGGTAAGAACTGATTGACAATGAACTCCCTCAGAAGATGGTGGACTCCTCTTCATTAGAGGTGGGGTAGTCATAAAAAAAGTGCAAGGAGTGAAAGAGATGAAACAGGTGTGGTTCCCCACCTTTATCTTATGAAACTGAAGGATTGAGGGGTTTTGTCATTTATTAGCTAATCTGTATTTGTTTAGATGTCCCTTTTATCACCTTCTGGCTACCTGAGCATCCAACTTGTGACCAATGATAAAATCTAGACAAGCAGAGTTAATATGAACATTCCACATTCTCGAGTATTGGAATCTCAGGATATTTATATATAGGATAATGAGCAGGCTCTCTGTTAGTCCTTTAGGCTATTTATTATATGCAGTCATACATATACAAACATGCACACGCCATGTAGGGAGAAACACAGACATGTCCATGTCTAGGCACATTGCTTTCATTACACTACATTGCATGTAAGGCATCCTACTTTTTTTTTTTACATTATAGTATATAAGGTAAAACCATTACACTTTCATAAAGGTTTCAAAACCTTCATACCATCTGCATCTTTTTAGTAGGCTTCTCTATACTTTACACTTAGAGGAACATTATCATCTTAAACAATATAACTAAACCCTTTATCCACAAAGGGAAACATTTTCATTTGTTGAAGATCTATCTCTAAACAGGCATCTGTGAACACACAGGCATCCAAGGGATTAATATTGCTGGGCATTGCTATATTTATCTAGTGATCCAGTAGATAAACTTTTAAAAATTAATGTTGCTTGCTGAAATGTTTTTTAAACATCACAATTATATTAGATATGTTTTAATAGTGATTTTACTGTATTTTACTTGCAAACTGCTTAGAAAGGATGGCATGTAAATATTATCAATATTATCTGGATGACAAAATTGAGAAAATCATATTTCAAACATATCATGGCATGACATGAATCATTACAGGAAGATAATAATGCTTGGTAAAGTGAAAAGCAGTAGGAAAAGAGGATGTCCCTGAACTTTCAAGACCAACAACAGTGTTGTTGGTCAGGGCTCTTGGAGGTTTCTCATTCATTGGGTTGACATCATCTTGAATTCTAATAACAGCAACAAAATATTATCTCTATCTATCGTTCAGTTGACCAGTCTATTGATCTAATTTTGTTTTAAACAACTGAGAAGGGTAGAATCTAGAAGAATTTTCTTATTAATTTAATTATTAAGTTTTGTTGGTTAATCACTTCTTTCTCTATGTCTGGGGTTGTCTGCACTGGCAAAATAAAACAGCTTCAAACTGACTTGAAGCTACCTCTTCAGATGATGCATTGGGCCAAACCAGGTGGAAATAGACATAAAATCACACTCCAGGGCTAAAAACCAGAGCAAAAAAAAAAAAAAGAAGCTTCTTACCTATCTATCTATCTATCTATCTATCTATCTATCTAAAAAGATGCAAATACACAACATAATTCAATTACAGGGGATCTATCTGTCTAGCTATCTTAGCTATAGCCAGCCCTTCAGCCAAAATGGCTCCCAGGGAAACTTACACATCTCCCTGCCCTTATTTACCATGCAATTAAGAAATGACACACAAGGAAAAGAGAATGGCTATAATGGAGGAAGAAGATTAATTCCACCATATGCTGGCTGCTCTTCTGTCCCTCAGTGGCCTGAGCAGTGGCATCACTAGGGAATGCGGGGGGTGCGTACCTCATGACATGACATCCCAAGGGGGGGTGACACCACTGCTCCTCAAACACCTATCTTTTGGCAGAAATGGGCTGTGACATTCATCTGCTTCCCTTTAAAATGCTTTAATAAATGGTGGGAGTGGGGTTAACCTTAGTGGGAGGAGAAAGGAGAGGCCTCAGAAATTTTTAAAAAATTAAAAAAATTGAATATCAAAATTTTAAATTTTAATTTTTTACTTCTTTTAAAACTTTCTTTTAAAAACATCACATTTTAACCTCACCTTCACTATGTATATGTAAATACATTTAGATTGTGCATATGATATTGCAATTTGAAGTTATAATTTTAATTTTGCTAGTTGTTTATGTCACAATGATTAGCATTACATTCATTGGTATACAGAAATTACGATTTACAAGTAATATTAGTGCAAAAAAGCATTACTAAGGATTCTATATGGTGTGAAATGGGAGGAGGTCAATGGGGGGGGTGACACCATGAGTTACCGCACTGGGTGACATCAATCCTGGGGATGCCACTGGGCCAGAGCAATGGCAGTTGGAATTTAGGGAAACCTCTCAGCAGCCACTAGTTCCAGGCATGATGGCTGCTCTTCTCTCCCTCACACACTAGAGCAGTGGCATATGGAAGGAGGGCCTGTCACCAGCTGTTGGACCAAGTCATGACAGAGCTGTGTCCAACTACTCTTCTTTTGAATTGAATTGAAAAATCCTAGTACTTTATTCAAGGCAAAGGGGATTGAATATTTTCCTTTAATTACTTTGAAGATCCTTTTGGATTTCTAAAAAAATAAAAAATAAAAATCTATGTAAAAAATACAAAAATGCCCCCAGTCCCCTGAAAGGGACTTTAAAAACTGATATTTTTGAAGTAATATTACTTAACATAGAATGGGTACATTACATTGGTTATGCTGTTATACAGAAGAATGATGGTTCTGGTCTCATTACTCTCCAAAATAACACATTCAAGGTAACGTTGCTGGTTTGGACAGAATTCCTGACTGTAGTATGCAGATAGGATCCTCTTTTCTCTCCAGCTGGCTTTACAAAAATTGACACTTTCATGTGTTTCTTTCAAAGCATATAAGCAGCAAAACGAATGTCTGAGAAAGATAAAATTAGGTTCCCCACTTATTTTGTGATCCATGAAACCAGACCCTTTCTTTGGAAAGGGGCCACCATTTGTGATTAACTAAGCTTCTGACACCACCAGTAGATTGTCCCCAAATATAAACAATGATCCTGTCTTTCTTATGTGCCAGAAATAAGGTTTTCATGGGTATATCTGTCAGGTTTTTCCCTTTCTTGACATATCTCTCCTATGAAGGGGGAAAACGTGCTGGAGAAAGATAAACAGCCCTTATATATCCAGTGGAGCATATATTGCAGAGGATTAAAAAAATGTTGACATCATGCAAAAGACTGGAAGGTGTTAGTGGACAGTCTTCAAATATCAATAACTTCTCCTCCTTCTTCATCTTCTTCTATTCCTCTTCCTCTCTGGACTACCACAGATGTGCATCAGGGACAGATAACAGACCAAAATATTTTATGGGCTGGTACCTTGCACTATAATTGATACTTTATCTGCAATCTCTATCTTTATCTCTATCTCTATCTGTTTATATATCTATATATCTGTTTTTTTGCATGTGCCTTAAACTGTATTTGTATCTTGAGTCTCACTATTGGGGAAAAGATGGAATATAAATGAAACAACCACAACAACAAAAAAATATGTTGTTTTGCTCTGCAAGGCCAATTGATGTACAACATTCCAACTTAGAACATCACATTGTTTTGCAAAGAGAGCAATCGCTCATTTCCCCATCCCTGCAAAGTTTTAGCGCCAGATGCTTTTCTTGCCTTTCATCTCTTTTGATTATGTTGGTGGTAATTCACAAAATGAGGGAGAAGAGGAAAAGATGTGACTGCTCATAACTCAGATAAATCTACAGATGGATGGCAAGGCCAGATACTGATCTCAATTGCTAATAATAGTGGGTAGCACTCCAAGCTCCCATGTCCCTGCAGTGCCTTTTCGTACTTCCCAGCTGTTTTAAAACATTTCCAGAATTCTAATGTGTACCACAGCTCCATATCCCTTAGAGATATTTTGATATGCAAACAACTTAAATTTAGAAACTTGCCTGTCATCAAGCCTTGGAGAATATGCATATTCTCTCTGCAATTTACCATTCTTCCAGTATCCTCAGTAGAAAGTTTCCCATCAGTTTGCATTTATACACTATTTAAACATACATTTTTCATATTTTTTCATATTATTATTTACAATAAAATACTCAGAATAGGCTGAAGAAAATAGTCCATTTTTATCTCATCTCTTTGGAATTTCTGTCTCGTCCCTGAAATGTTAGCAGTCCTTCCCAGGGCTGTCTCACCAGATAGCCAAATGGCAATTAAAATTAAGGATTATAATTTAAACTAATTTACAGTTTAATTTACAGACTTGATCTTGATTTAATATCTTGGTCTCAGTTTATGGTGTCCTAGGAGAACTTGTGGAGAAAGCATGTAATATTTCTCCCAAAGAAACTGATATGCCCAAACTTACCAGCTCTTCATCATCACCAGCCCTTTGCCATTGTTATTTGCAATGATATTGGGCAGAGGTGAAGGAGAAAGATGCAATATGTAAGACTGGCAGTGTGATAGACTCATCCTTAAATATCTAGCTTTACAGGAGCAATAGAGGCCCATCCTGAGTATGTTCAGAGTCCACATTAGCTCTGGAAACTTCCATCTTGGATCTGGGTAGCTCCAGTGACAATGCATGAAGCCAGGAGATGATGATGATGATGATGATGATGATGATGATAATAATAATAAAATTTATTTATACCCCGCCCCTCTGAGTTCAATCAGGGCGGCTAACAAATGTTAAAAATACAGGGTACAATCAAACCCCTATACCCTCCCCCCCTTAAAAAAGTATTAAATCAACTAAGAATTAAAACCATACAGATTAAAACAAACATTAACAACATAGCCATATGACAACAGTGGACCAAAGCTTGTAACTAGGAATCTGAAAAAAAATTGACAATATCTTGTGTGCCATCATGTTGTTTCTACCTTATGGTGACCCTCCGGTGAAACTATCATGTGATTTTCTTGGCAAGATTTATTCAGAGGGGGTTTGCCATTGCCTTCCTCTGAGGCTGAGCAATAGCAATAGCAAGTACATTTCTATACTGCTTATCAATGCACTTAAGCACTCCCATAGCAGTTTACAATGTGTAAGCTAATTGTCCCAACAAGCTGGCTACTCATTTTAGTGACCTCAGAAGGATGCAAGCCTGAGTCAAGCTTGAGCTCCCTGGCTGGTATTGAACTCACAACCTTATGGTTTGTGAATGAATGGCTGCAGTATAGGCATTTAACCACTACACTACCAGGCTGAGAAAGTATGACTTGCCCAAAGTCACCCAGTGGTTTCCATGGCTGAGTGGGGACTTGAACCTTGATTTCCCTTGTTCTCCTGGAGTTCTAAGACCAACTGTCAAACCACTGGCTCTCCACACTGGCTCTCATCTTGCTTATGATCAAAACACAGTGAGATAACTATAGAACATTGGGATCTGATGGATTCCATCTCAGTGGGGTAATGAATCCATTCTAGACTTTGGTCTATAAAAGAATGCAGTAGCATCTTTGATACTAAGTGAGAAGAAGTAATTTAGCCTTTGGTGGACTCAGCCAATTTTGTCAGATGAAGCCAAAGATGTAATTCTCTACTTCTTCTCAAAGGAAGTGAGAAGTAATTTTAAGAATTTTCTCCCCACTGTGAGAAAGTCTTCACAACTCACACTTTCCAAACATATTTGTAATTTGAGTCATACAATCAGTTCTCCATATCCGTTCTGCATCCACAGATGCAACCATCCCTGCCTTGAATATATATATATATATATATATATATATATATATATATATATAAATTCCAAAAAGCAGCCTTGATGTTTGCCCTTTTATATAAGCGACATAATTTTACTACCCCACTGTATAAAATGGGACTGGAGCATCCATGGATTTTGTTACCTATGGGGGTCCTGGAACCAAATTATAGCAAATACCAAAGGCCTACTGTATTCTGCACATATTTCCTCTGCAGAGAAGGCTGTTTTCTGCTCAAAACATCCATGTATGAATTTTGTGAAGGATTGGTCTGAACTGTGAAGAACTGTGAAGGCCATCCAGCCTCTGCTTAAAGACCTCCAAGGAAGGAGACTCCACCACACTCCGAGGGAGTGTGTTCCACTGTTGAACAGCTCTTACTGTCAGAAAGTTCCTCCTAATGTTGAGGTGGAATCTTTTTTCCAATGGGTGCAAGCTCCAGGAAAAAAGATTCCACCTCAACATTAGGAGGAACTTCCTGACAGTGAGAGCTGTTCGACAGTGGAACACACTCCCTTGGAGTGTGGTGGAGTCTCCTTCCTTGGAGGTCTTTAAGCAGAAGCTGGATGGCCATCTGTCGGGGATGCTTTAATCGGAAGTTCCTGCATGGCAGGGGTTTGGACTGGATGTCCCTTGTGGTCTCTTCCAACTTTATAATTCTATGATTCTATGATTCTATGTCAATCCAGTACTTTTCTTGTCAGGGTTTCTCAACACCAAAATAGATAAATAAAGTGTTCCAGCCATTTTACAATTTTCCCCAAATATTCTTTCCATCTCTAGATGTAGCACTTCATATCTGATGCAGTGGACTAAGTCCACAAAAGCTTATGTTAGATATGTCTTCTTACCAGTGAGTCTCAAAGGGGCAACTGGATTCTTTTATATCTTGTTGTGCTGAGGAGGGTGCAACTTTCCTTTTCTCTCTGTGACAAACTGCAGCTGCTGAATTGTTCCCACTGCACAATTGTTGCAGTATTGAAGTCTTGCCTTCCTTTGCACCTGTATTCCTAGAAGGAAAGGTGTAGCTGGTGGAGAAAAACACTTCTGGAACATCCATTGGTAGCTCCAGCAACTTGCCTTTATGCTAATGATGTTGTTGCAGGAAGGAGAAGCTGAAATGAGTGATATCTCTCCAGTGTTTGCTAAATGTATTCTTTACGTGTTAAGATGGGATGTGCTGTAAAAGACAAGCACTGGATTTATTTCTCTTCTTTACAAACAGCTGTTCTAGCTTTAATTATGTGTAGTGTACAAACAGCATCTCAAATCAAAATGTTTTTCTTTGGGGATGAGGGAAGGAAAGAATTATTCCCTCTCTGAAACTCCAATTTGTGCTTAGATTTATCTCCATAAACAGGATATTAGAGCCACAAATATGATCACTCTTATTTGAATGAGTGCTTCAAACTTAATCCATTTTAGTCTTGGGATGTTCTCAGCTGCCTTATGCATAATTGCATTTCTCTTATCTTCAATTCACAATGCACCCCTTCATACTAAAGCAACCTCTTAAAGAAGGTTTCTCTCTAGTTTTAGTGTGGGTTTGCATTTGTATCCAGCACAGGCAGAAAGAGATAATGGAATAAAGACATAAGATTTTATAAACAGGGTTTTTTGAAGCCATTTCTCTGCCTTTCTTATGAATGTACATTTCCAAGAAGGCTTAGCTCTTTCAATAAGCCCGTCTAGAAATTTTCAGCACAAGCTTGCTGTGGATGACACTGACTGGTTGAAGTTCATGGCATCAACAACATCCATCATGCAGCTTTAATTTTTGTTTTTATAAAAATAATATTTACAATTAGTCAGGGGATAAACATAAGTATCCTATAATATTAAGTGGTTTTCTCTTAAACTATACAAAATCCGCATGTTGGTCACAGTCAGGACTAAAACAAAGACTAAAATAATGTCCTGGACCCAGTCTATTTTTCAGAGACTTTACAAGTCTCTTAAACACTTTAGATTTCTCTCTCCTTCTCCCTTTGTGCTGTTTTTTTTTTTGCTTTTCTTCTAGATTGTGTATATATATTGCCAACTTACCGTAGGTTGACACCTTGAACATTTTCATGCAAGATCAGGATCATCTGATAAACTTTGGCTTGTGGAGGGGAGGAATGACTAGTTCTGGTCCATTTGGCATGGAATGCAGTATTAAATTATAGGGATTCTATGTACTAAGGATGTAAGACTCCAACTCAGGCTGTATAGCACAGCATAATGTGACAATTCCACAGGCAAAAAGACAATACATCTATCCACTCAACCCTCCTCCCCAACTCACGCCTCTCTAGCACCCCATGGCCTTTCAGCAGCTGGCGGACAGCAGAGGAAGGGAAACCAGTGGCTATGTCCTTATAGTTACATGCAGATCAATAACATCCATCCACTGAGATCTGCTGCAATCCTCTGGAGATCTTGGCTGATGGTATAATTATTTTGCATCTTGCTACAGGGACATAAATGATTCTCTGATTCCTTCCCCTTCTTCAGGCACAGAATGGCTGTGGGAGAGGGGCTTCTGCAGATAAACAGTGAGTTGAAGGGGATGGGAGCTTTGGCCACTGCAGATGGTGGAAGAGTATGCCAATGTCTGAAATGCCTCTCCCACCAATAAAAGACATATGCAGGCATAAAGTGGTTTTATACCTGCATGTATCATTGAAAGGTTGCCAGCCTTAATCTGCCCTACAGGTGTTTAACTTTTCAGGGACTCTCATGTGTTTCGATGTCCATGTGGCACTTTTGTGGATTACAGTTGTCCCTCCGTTTTCATTGGAGATCCGTTCTGGACACAACCCCCCTCCCCCCCCCCCGGGAAAATGGAAAAACACCAATATTCAAGCCCTATTGGCTTGAATGGTAGTGCACGGCCCATTTTAATCCCCTCTGTTTGCTCCCCACAAACGGGTGAGGGACGTGGACTCAAAGTTCATGAAAACGGAGGGGCAACTTGAAGGGAAAATAATATGGAAATTTATTTATTTATTTATTTATTATACTGCCTTTCTCCCAAACTGGTCCCAAGGCAGCTTGCAAAAGATGCTTAACAATATCATCATCCGCAGCAACACAATACAATTTTAAAACACAATTAAAACATCACATTAATATAAAAAGTTAAAAAATGTAAACTCCTTAAAAATGTGACGTTGAAAAAACCATTTAAAATATCAAAGGAAACACCCCAATAAGAAACATCAAAAGCCCACTTGAAAATAATTTTTTTGGTTGCTGGCAAAAGGTGGGGAAGGAAGGGCCCAGCCTAGCTTCCTGTGGAAGGGAGTTCCAAAGGATAGGAGCAGCCACTGAGTTCTTTCTCATGTCCTCACTAAACAAGCCGGTAGTGGTGGCAGGACCAAGAGAAAGCTTTCCCCTGAAGATCTTAGGGTTCTGGCAGATTCATATGGGTTCATAATCTACTTTTTGGTGTAAGGGTTCATAATATGATGTTTTGATTATATGGGTTCATAATGTACTTTTTGGTGCAAGGCATAACCTTCTCTGAACAAATCTTGCCAAGAAAACCCTGTGATACCTTCACCTTAGGGTTGCCATAAGTCAGAAACAACTTGAAGGCATACAAGAAATATTAATAAAAAGCCACGTACACATTTGTATATGTGAAGATGATCTTTTCCTCTATTCTCTTTTATTTGTATCTTTTTCATCCTCTTTATCTGTCTATTTAAAAAGCTGTATTTTCCAAAGACATAATGTAAATGTCAAAAAATTTCAAGGCACTGGACCCTTCCTATCCACCCACAGATTTCTTTGAGACAAGGCATTCTGGCATCATGAAGATGCTGCCCTGTGGAGGAGGGAAAATCCAGGACCAGCAGATTCCATGGCATATTTCACTGATATCCCCAGAAGAATTCAGAAGTCAAATTATCAGCACCATCCCTGGCAATGATGGGCAAATTTCCTAGTCTATACTATAATTTAAAGTGGTATTTATTACAACAAAATGAAGATGGTGGTAATATTTCGGATGTAGTCTGGCAACAATATCTGGCAGCTATTGGAGGAACATTTCTTTAAGTCCCCATCCCTCTAAAATGCAGTTTTGATCACATCTGATTAGTTCCAAAACATTTTGATGCAAGTTTGGAACTAATCAGCAACCTTTTCTCCAGAAAATTGACAATTTAGGTCCATTTTGCATGGAAACAGATTGAAACTAATATTTAGATTGCTAGGTGTCTCAACTCTTTCTTTCCTTCAAGTTATAACTGAAATCATTAACATCAACATGGGCAGTGCATAGTAAATGTATAAATGAACATGTGGCAGTTAGCAGAGGGATAAAAATGGAGAGGGATGGAAGTTCAGGGAAAAGCCAAGCTATACTCTGGAAGAAAAAAAATCTTGAATGACAGCTCTGAGAATCCCTAAACCAGCATAGTGGATTCTAGAAGCTGCAGTCCAAGACATGAACTTTTCTAAGCTCAGAACCAACCCAGTTTTTTATGCATACTATGTCTTTTCTTACCACAAGTTTTAAGTCCTGTTATTGGTATCTGCCAGCTTATTCTTTGGAATAGGAAGGAGAATGTGAGTATTTGCTGGAAAACCTTTAGGAACATATCCTTAAAAGATATTTAATGTTTTCTTACAATAACCTCTCAGCTTTTTATTGAAGTATCATTCATTCTGTGCTGCAGAACACAATTATGTTCAAGTATCTTTCTAACTGCTTCCTAGCGGGAGAGAGTTCTAATCCATCCTTTAATGTGAGTGTTAATGGAACTGAATCATTTCAAATACTTCCCGGAACACAAGAATACCTAAACTAGTCAAAACTAAGCATTAAGCTCTTCTTCCTTGGTGTGTCATATGCTTATGACATCATTTCCATTGATGGAAACAAATAGGTACTGTGGCTTTTAGATGAAGCGAATAGAGAACAGAATGAGATTTAACATCAGTAAGAGTTTTCTAACTACTGTGACCTAGTCCAGGGACAATGACCTTAATATACTATTGTTTTCAAAGGGATCTTACAAGTACCTTTGAGACTGAAAGAGAGAGGTTGTAGCATAAGCTTTCATAGACTTGAGCCTATTCCTCAGATGCAGTCTACCAAGTCTATGAAAGCTCATGCTACAACTTCTTTCCCACAATTAGGGCCTCTACAGACAGGTGGCCATGGGCCGCCCCGAGGATTGGGGCCAAGGCTGCCCCACGCCTCGGGCCCAATCCACCCTTTTGGCAGCTGGGAAAGGAGCGCTAAAATAGCACTCCTTTCCCAAGCCACGGAAAGGGCACCACAAGAGCTGCCATGCAGCTCTTTTGCACATCTTCTGGTGCAGCGTGTAAAAATGCTGCGCCGAAAGGACATCATCAGAGCGCTTGCCATGTGCAGTGGCGGGCGCTCCAATGACATCCTTGAGAAGGAGTTGGGGCGTCCGGCATCCAACATCTGGCATCCAGCGTCCAGCTGCCCCTCCCCTTCCCTGGCTTCAAGATGGCGCTTTGTGCCATCTGCAGAGCCCCTTAGTCTCAAAAGTGCTGCAAGATCACTTTGCATACTGAACTACAGATTAACATGGCTATGTTTCTGAATTCTATACCTCTGTTTTGTTCAAAGAAAAATCAACATTTCCACTTGGGTTGAAAAATTATTGTAGTATTTCTTGCAACAGGAGAATGAGACCTCTTTCCCCACCCTGACATGGAGATTTCCCCATCTGGACCATGGAGCATCTGGGAAAGTTGTTGCTCTTGCCTTAAAGTTGTTTCTGACTTATAGCAACCCTAAGGTTTTTCTTGGCAAGATTTATTCAGAGAGGGATTTGGCATCAGCTTCATCTGAGGCTGAGAAAGTGTGACTTGCCCAAGGTCACCCAATGGATTTCCATGGCCAAGCGGGGTTTCAAACTCTGGTCTCAAGAGTTATAGCTCAGACCACTGCACCATGCTGGCTGTCATCCATCTCAGAAAGAGTTTACCTAAACCCATTCCGGACCTTGTGTGGAGTTAAAGCAATGACAGAAACAACATGAAATGCTGAAATGCCTGGTTCATATTGGTAGGAAATGTTATGTCACAGCTGGAAAGCAAGCCTGACATTTCAGTGTCACTCTCTCAATCTCTTCCCTTCCACCACACACATGTTGCAATGTTTATTGATGGTCTTCTTTCTTGAAAGAAAGCATGCAGAAAGCTTGCTTTTATTTTGTTTCCCGCATTTCTTCCCAGATTTAGGCAGGGAGTAAGAGCTGATCCCTGACACTCTTTAATTTCTTTTTATCAACTCTAGAAAGATAGATTCCAAGGTGTGTCTGTGTTTAAGGAAGCTTATTAGCATGACATTTGAGTCCCCTTGAATGAAATCAAGAGTGGGAAACTAATATGAGACTAATGAGATGAAAGAAAGATTTCCCCATCCACAGTGGGTGGCCACACTGTCTCATGTGACTGGGTTCCTAGGCGCAGAGTTTTAGGTGGAGTTTTTCACCAAGGCATTGTGACTGAGAAACAGACATCATTCAATTTCCTTGTCTTCAGATGAATCCCCATTGTTGATTCTGATCTGTGATCACAGATTTAAGTGAGTCCCTTTTTAGTGGTAGGATTGTGAGAGAGGTAGTGACCCTCCACGGGGCAGATTAGTGCTGCAAAGTACATGTGGTTCTCCATCACCCTGGTCCACTGACTATTTTATGAGGTATGGAATACATATTAAGAAACACATGGGAGTTATGGAAGATAAAGGCCCAATGGATGGTGGATGTTTTCTTCTGTAGTATTTATAAAAGTGCACACATTGGCCTTACTGGGATTACAGCAGTTTGTGCCAGAAATGGAATTATGACCACTATTTCCTGAAAGGAGGATTCTCGGTCATTGCCAAAGAAGAAATGGGTCCAGAGAAGGATGGTTTGTGCTAGCATCAATATAGTTTATAGCCATAGTTCCATTGGTAATGTAGTGGCTTTGTTGTTGTTGCTAACTACTTTCAAGTCAACCTGGATCCATAGTTACCCTATGAATGAGAGGCCTCCAAGTTACCTGATCCTCAATAGCCCTGCTCAGCTCTTGCAGATTCATGGCTGTGACTTCTCTGATTGAATTAATCCATCTGGAGCATGGTCTTCCTCTTTTAGTATCACCCTCAACTTTACCAAGCATTATAGGGCCTTTGCAGACTGCTAGAAATAGTGCAAATTGAGTCCACTTTAACTGCCCTGGCTCAGTGCTAGGGAATAATGGGAATTGTATTTTTTTTTTCTGAGACATTGAGCCTTCTCTGTCAGAGAGCTCTGGTGCCACAATAAAATACAGTTCCCATGATTCCCTAGCACTGAGCCAGGGCAGTTAAAGTGGACTCAATTTGCACTATTTCTAGCAGTCTGCAAAGGCCCAAAGTCTGATTGTGAGTCTTTTCACTAGTGAGCCATGATATGGCCAAAATACGGCCAAAATAAGTCAACTTCAGTTTAGTTATCTTTGCCTCTAGGGAGAGTTCAGGCTTGATTTGCTTTAGGACCCATCCATTGGTCGTTTTAGCAGTCCACCATATTCTCAAAGATAGGTAAAGATTATTGAAGAAGATCAGGGCAGAAATCTTTGCTTCCAGAGAGTGCTCGCTTGATCTGTTCTAGAACCCATTAGTTTATGTCTTGGCTGTCCATGGTATTCTCAACACTCTTCTCTAGCACCACATCTCAAATGAGTTGATTTTCTTCCTATTGGATTTCTTCACTGTCCAGCTTTCACAACTATATATAGAAATAGGATATATGATGGCATGGTCAATCCTATCTTTAGTATTCAATGCTATATCTTTACCCTTCAGGATCATGTCTAGTTCCTTCATAGCTACCTTTTCAAGTCCTGGCCTTCTGATTTCTTGACTGCAGTCTATACTCTGATTGATGATTGAGCCCAACTATGGAAACTCTTGAACTATTTCAATGTCTTCATCATCTGCTTTAACATTATGTGGATTGTTTGTGGTCATAGTCATGTCTGAAGGGCTTTGTAGACTGATCTAAAGGGCCGGCCTGGAGGTGGAGTTGGGGCAGGGCAGCCACACGCCAGCCACCCCAACCCCACCCTAACCCCATCCTGACGCTGCATGCCTGTTTGCACTGTGCACGGTGTCAGGACGCCCTCTTGGCACAGCGTGCACACAGGCTGCGCCAAAAGGGCACAAAAAAGTCCGCCGCCATAGCTGAAAGGGTGCCCTTTTGCCACCCCTAAAAGGAGCGACATTTTGCCACTCTTTTGGGGGCGGCAAAAGGGAGGATCGGGGCTGCAGCATGTGATTGCCGTGGCCCCGATCCGCCACTCCCTTAGTCATGCATATGTTCCTCTTCAGAAGAGTATGGACATTTTTGTTTGCATTCAGTTCAAGGCTGTAGAAGCAGAGTTGCATACTTGGTGCCACTGTAAATGCATATTGCATATTTGTACATGCAAGTGTGACTTGAGTATTCCATGTGCAGATGTGGATGTGGAAATGCACACACATTTGGTTATACATTCAGATGTGTAATAATGTGGTTCACTATCGAAGTATTCTGCATGTGCTCTACTACGCCATAGCTGTAAAGTTATGCTCCCTTTCCTTTATGCAGACTCACCTGTACATCTGCATAGAACTTAAATTTCTGGGTTACATTCAAAGTTGTTTTCATCCATGCTTCTTTAGGGAAGACAGAGACATGTGCTTCAATCCTGGCTTTTCCCATAGGACATCAACATCCACTTATTGAAGGTTGCCAGGCTCCATCCTAGAGATGGGATTTTAACAAATCATGCATGCACAAGGAGAAAGAGAGAGAGAGAGAATCCAGATTGCAGACTGGCAACCCAACTCATGCCCGAGAATAATTCCTCTTAAGCAAGATGAGAAGAGAACCATCCTCCACATTTTATGATGGAACCTTGTGATGGATTTGGTCCTCTCCTGGAGCCACAAAGAAAACTCTCCCAACAGCAGCATGGAATTATTTCCATATGGATTATGCTAGGAAAAATGAGCATTTTTCCAGGATGAATTCAAACCAAATCTTGAGATCACACAGAACATTTTTTCACCCATTAAAAACTTTTACTATGATGAGGTAAAACAGCCTCTTTGCTGCTCAATGGCTGTGTGCAGTATTATTTTACAAGATAAAGCTCCTACCATTCTACAGTTTATGAGCAAAATTATTTTAAGTGAGCAATATTGTCCTCTGCAGCAGCAGTCCTCAGCTACCATGATACATATTTTGAAGCATACCAGGGAGGAAGGTGATATCACAAAAACCCAGCTGTAATGCGATCAGTGTTACTAAGCAAATATCCACAAATTTATGGCAAAGCTATTGATATCCAGCGTCTCTCCTCTTTGTGTGAGCTGTCTGGCAAAAGAGTTAAGAAATTGGAGAAGTTGACAGGATGGATAGGGGATATTGAAGCATTTTCCTGCAAGTTGCTTTTCTCTTTCCCAGCTGCTTCTATCTCACCTGATATTCTATTCATATAAAAACTTTGCCAATTTTTTCCCCATGCATGAGAATGGGACATATAGCCCTACCAGGTGAATACAGAAGGGGAGGATTTACCAAGGTGCCAGCTTGCCTGCTCTCTGATCTCCAAATTCAGAAGAGAATAAGAGGCAGCTACTGGCCTCATTTAAAAACCTCTGCAACCAAGAGAAGCCTCCCCCAGTCTGCTGGGACTTCTCCTGTTCTCCAGGAATTCTCAAAGATTATTGCCAGTGGCTCTGAGATTACTTCTGTTAGTTCTTTAAATAACCCTGGATGTAGTTCATCTGGCCTTGAAAAAACTTAGAGGTAGCTGGGTCCCTTTTCAAAAAGGAAGCTGGGCAAGTTGTCAAGGTAAAGAGAAGCCTACAGTTGCCTGATGTTAAGCACCTTTTCACATCTTCTCAGGGTACACTGTAGAAATAATGCAGTTGGACACCATTTAAACTGCCATGGCTCTGTGCTACAGAATCCTGGGAGCTGTAGTTTTCTGAGCCACCAGCACTTTTTGGTAGAGAAGGCGAAATACCTTGTTAAACTACAGATCCAAGGATTCCATAGGATGGAGCTGCAGCACTTAAAGTGATCTCAAATGGCATTGTGTCATTTAACTATATACACACACGCGCACACACACACACACACACATACATACAGTTGCCCTTCGGTTTTCATGGGCGATCCATTCCGAACCTTCCCCCCCGGTGTGAAAATGAAAACTCGCAGATATTCAAGCTCCATTGGCTTGAATGGGCATGTGCTCGTGTGCACGGCCCTGCATGTGCCCCATGGATGCACGTGCCATTTTAGCCAATGAGGCTTGCCGGTCCGTGAATGACCAAGACCACGGACTCAAAGTCTGAGAGAGACAGGCAGACAGTTAAACCGCATTAACACAACTCCAGAATAGCCTTAAAATGCAATTCTGGAGTAGTGTTAATGAGGTTTAACAACATACACTCAGTTAAACCACATTACCACAACTCCGAAATTGCTTTAAAATCCAAGTAATAGCCCAGTTTGCTAATGAAGGGATGTGCCTTAGAGAGTGCTCCCAAACTGGTACATATGCACTTTCTTTCATTAATGTGATTGTGGTGAGAATGAATAAAGTCCTTAGACTTTAGGCTTAGGTTTAGATACAGGCATTATCCAATCAACATAAGGTCAACACCTAGAAGGTGGAGTATGGGAAGGGCCTAGAGAATATTGTGAATAAGAATGTTTATAGTTCAAGATGTGAGTGTGTGGCTGGAAGCAGTGGTTTTAACTGCTACAAGTTTGAGATCCTAAGCATTTGGGATTGTTAAAGATGTAATCTTGCATGGCTGAACTGGTCAAGTTCATCACAATGGATTTTACTTAGTTATCTTATTTTTACTTTTATATGCATTAATAAACTATGCTTTTGGACTTTACAATTTGTCTTCTTGACTGAGGAAGACAGGATCCTGAAGAAGGGGAGCTGAGCCAGTTGATGGTATGAGTTACAGAGTGGCTGTGGATCACAACAGCCAGCTTGTCCTGCAGATTCTGCTGGGTGCCAAAGAGCATCACTGCAACACCCATCATCCACATACGGACAATTAAGGCCCTTCCACTGTGACATCACAAGGTTGTTTTTTTTTAGAGGGTCTGAGGTAAGGAGTAGCTACAATGTAGAAATAATGCAGTTTGACATCACTGTAAGCACTGTAGCTGTATTGTATGAAATCCTGGGACTTGTAGTTTTACAAGGACTTTAGCCTTCTCTGCCAAAGAGTGCTGATGCTTCACAAAACTACAAATCTCAGGATTATGTAAAATGGAGCCATGGCAGTTAAAGTGGTCTCACAATGTAGATGCACCCATAGTCTTGATTTGGCTACCTTAGTAACACCAATTCCTAATAGCAGTAGAGTCTCAAGGATCCCAGATGTGTTTTGCTGAAGTACAATAAACTAATTTGTTTCCTCTCTTTTATCATTTTCCTTTGTCTGGGAGAAACCCTGGTCCCAGAGGAATAAGATCCCCTGCCAGGAAAAATGACACAATCCTGTTTAATAAACTGTTAGATTATCAATTCATATACATGCACAGTATATGAATTCAAAACTCAGCAGAACTAGTGCAATACTTTGGAAGCTGGAAGTTACAGCAACTAAATGTTCTACTGTCTGGCTGTGACAATAACCATCAATGCTAGCCTTCAACTGGAAATATAGTTTGCTACTGAAGAATAACCTTCCACATCTAAGAAAGCGATTACATTATCCAGAGGTGCTGAAATTACTCTTGAAAAACAGAGATATTTTCTAGCAAACGGTGAATAGAGACTTTGGGCTATTGGCAAGATTAATCATCAGGACTGCTCAGGGAAAGGCACTTCTCAGCTTCTGGACTAATTTAAAGATGTCAGTGGAAGAATGATTGCCAGTTTCTACAACATATTGGAGCTTTAGCCTTGCACTTATCAGAGAGAAGAACCTGCTTAGGAGCTGACTGGCTGCTGAATCAAACAGCTCTATGTAATTTAGGAAGTTTAGGAAGTTTGGGTAATCCAATATTTTTCCTGGAAATAGTGCGCTCTCTCTCTCTGTGTTTGTGTGTCTACAACATAGCATAGAGATACTAGACTGCAGCTGCCACACACACACATACCCTCTCTGCAGAAACTGGCTGGGGGACTATGGGAGCTGCAGTCCAATACTGCTGGAAGACACTAGGGTGGGAACATTGCTGTAACATAAAATCTAACTGCCCTTCAATGTTCCTGGTGAACTATTCTCCATGGTCCAACATGCACTGCAGAAACATTCCAGTTTGTGTCTGCTTTAATTGCTAGGAAGGAGTCCCAGGGAAAATGCACATTGTGGGGAATAGCAGCAGCCATGATGACACAGCATTTGATTGCAGCTGAGTCATGCTGACTCATGCTGCGTCATGGGAAGTGACGTCATGGATTGTGGTTGTTGAGTTGAAGAGTCGTGTTGCTGTATATAGCCTTGTACATATAGGAACTAAGATTAAAGTCTCATCTGAGAGACGGCTGTCTATGGAGTCTCTTTACTCTGTCTGGATGGGGAGAGGTGCTTCTCCAGCTGACATGCTACTGCCTGCATCTGAGAAGATTGTGATCCTGGTGCTGCACGTTGACGTGAATCATCACACGCTGCATAACCATGCTAACATTAACTGCCCTGGCTCGTTGCTAGGGAACTCTGGGAATTTTAGTTTATTGTGGTAGCAGAGCAGGCTACGTTGGGCCCTCCTTTGCTATCTTTCTTTTTTATTTGGTCAGGCGAAGATCCCTTTTAATCCAACAGTATTTTGGAAACTGATTACTTTACAAGAAAAGGGCTTCTCTACTGTGACTACTGCTGTTAGACTTTGCTTTAGTGTTTTAAAGGGCTTTACTTTGTTGATAGTTTAATACCATTTTAATCACAACTTTTTTGTATATTTTAACCGTATGCATTTTTATTTGGAATTTTCTCTGTTTTGCAAGCTGCCTTGAGTCCTTGCTTGGGGGAAAAGGGTAAGGTGGCGGATGGATACCATGGATCATCAAAAGACAAAGAAATGGATCTGACAGCAAATGAAGCCTAAACTCTAACTAGAAGCTAATATGACTGAAGTGAGGTTGTAATACTTTGGGCAGATCACAAGACAATGTAGTTAATTGGAAAATATGATAATGCTGGGAAAAACTGAAGGCAGGAGGAAAGCAGAAATATTATAGGTGAATTGACACAATCAAGAAAGCCAGACTCCTGAGTTGGCAAGTCCAGAGCAGGGCTTGGGACAACAGGAACTCTTGAGGGTCACCATAAATCAAAGCCAACTTGATGGCACATGACAAGCACACCTACATGCATTGTTCATTGCCTGCCGACCCTATAACTGCTCCCAGATAGTAAACACTGCCAGATGTATTTGAACTGCTGCTATTCTAATTCCCAACCAAATCCAGTCAGGATTAAGGTTTCCATTAAAGATTCTTAAAGCAGGAGCAGGTTTTATAGACCTACCTTTCTTTAGAAGCAAGGGATATACAGGCTGTTGCAGAGAAAGCTGCAGATAGAGAAAAGGCTTCAGCAAAGTGTAATGGTGTGTATGCATGCGTGTGAGTGTGAGCGAGTGTATGCATGGAAGCAGCAGACTTTCAGGCTTGTTCCTTTTACAGTTGAGGTACCCAGTCATGTTTTGGGGTTTCTATGTGGGGTAATGTTTTTTTACTGTCCCTCTCCATTTTAGCCTCAGTAGCTTTTCAAAACAGAAACCAAGGGAACTATCACAAAAGGTAACTACCTACCCATGTGTAAATTTTATGCCTTCAAGTAATTTCTGACTTATGGTGACCCTCCAAGGTGAAACTGTCACATTCTGGGGCTGAGAGTGTGTGACTCACCCAGTGGATTTCCATGGCTGAGCAGGGAATCAAACCCTGGTCTTCAGAGATGTAGTTCAGTGCTCAAACTACTACAGCATGCTGGCTCCTCCATTTTCTTTGGGAAATGTTGGTTTGTGTGTACTATGAATTGGATTATCCCTGTATAAGCTAAGGCAAAGGAAAGATCACCAAAGGTATAGGAACTTCCTGGTTTACCAATTCTGAAGCTTTCTTTGGCTTTTCTTTTATTTGCTTGTTCTTCCACTGATGACATTGCGAATAGTTCTTCTGTGGGGTGAACAGAGGAAATAACTCTATTTGGATTTGCCCTTTCTGGATTATCATGATTATAGGCTACTGAGCCTCCTCTCCTCCATTTCCTGTAAACTCACATATGTAATTCTAATCTTGTTTTGTTTGCCTTGATTCTCTGGCTGGTTATATACTGTACAAGTGTAGTACTAGCCAGCTGTCATTTGTGCTGATGCACTAGGCTGTGGAGAGAGTGGAGGATTTGCTTCAGATTCAGATGAATCCTGAACTGCACGGTGCTGAACTGTGCTGATCTGAAGTAATTCAGGAGATGTCAGTACCAAAATGGGACTCCTACTGAAGTGGACTGACTCTGAAATTGGCATTTTGTTAGCAATTCTGTTTCACAAAAAAACACAGAAAGTCAGACAATGGATCTCCAAAACCATGTGGAATTTCTCCCTACTCTCAGTGTACTCTCATTGTAAGGAAAAAGCTGGGAGATCATGGAAAGAGAAGAGTGTCATTGTATAGCAGAGACCACTAACATCTAATCATAGTAGGTGGTTTTATGAGGGCTTTGCCATTCCTGGTGGAGGGGTGTCGAAAGAACTTATCATAGGGCTGATCTAGCATCTATGTCACACAGACATGTCTCTGTCTCCTGATGTCACAAGCTTTCTTGCTGAAGCACCCAAGCTCTCAGCTTTACTTCTCCCTGACTTTTCAACTGTGAAATTTGTTCTTTCACAATGCTCCCTAATCTTCAGTGCCTCCAATGCCTCCAATATGAGTGCAGTTGCATGAGCCATAGAAATTTCCTTCCACTTAAAACTGGCAGAGCCACTTTGAGGTTTTGCCACAGCCATGCAATCAACTTCAGCCATGCTTGATGTGAAGACTGACACTGACATGGAAACAGACCTTTTTTAAAAAGGAAGGGAGGAAGGAAAGAAAGAAAGAAAGAAAGAAAGAATGGAAATGTCACACTGTCCACCATTCTCTACTGCAGGGGTCAGAAACCTATGGGCCGGGGGCCGGATCCAGCCCCCCGAGGCCTTTGGACCGGCCCCAGGCCAGTCCTGCCGCTGCCACCGCCATCCCCCGCCAACCCCTGCTGCCACCACGCGCGCCGCTACTGCATGCGTCATGGCTGCCATTTTGTTTTCCAAAATGGTAGCCGTGACTTGTTTGCACATGTGGAGTATTCCTGCGCATGCGCGAGCGAGCCGCAGCCGCCATTTTGGAAAACAAAATGGCAGCCGCAGCTCGTTTGCGCATGCGCCGAGCGTGCGCAGCACCATTCCCCCCCTCGGTCCGGTGGAAAACCTGGGGACCAGCGACCGGTCCCAGGTAGGAAAATGTTGCCGATCCCTGGTCTAGTGTCTGCACAGGTAGACTTGGGTTGTTTGCTTTGCATTGAGAATGACACCATGAAAAGCTGAAACACTCTCCTGATATAACGTCATTCGATCAGTAGGAGAAAAGTGCCCAAGAGGCCTTGTAGATGGCTTTGAGTTCCATGTCTGCCTCTGGTGTATGTAAGGCACCATGAGTTTATCAGCAGAGTCTTCCTCAAGTGTTTTCCTCCAAATACATCAAAAGCAGCTTTTCTTTATTTAATAGGCCAGATGGAGTATGATTTGCCATAGAGGAGTTTTCAGTGCTGAAGCCTGCCTGTGTTGATTACAAAGACAACTGTGATGAACTGAGCAAAAGAATAGCATAAACTTTTGTAGACTTGTTCTACTTTCTCAGATGCATCATGACCTGGGCTGCTGCTACACTGCAGACTCAATGCAGTCTGACATTACTTGAACTGTTGTGGATCCATCCTAGGGAATCCTGGGATTTGTGGTTTGTCATGGCACCAGAGCTCTCTGACAAAGAAGGCTAAAGAGCTCACAAAGCTACCAATCCCAGAATTCCATAGCATTGAGCCATGGGAGTTAAAGTAGTGTCAAACTGCATTAATTTTGCAGTGTAGGTGCAACATTCGTCTATAAAAGCTTATGTTGCTCAGATTGGTCTCAAAGGTGCTTTGCATACTGATATTCCAGACTAACATGGCTCTATCTCTGAATTCTACCCACATAGCAAGAAAGCTGACACTCCTGTCCCCTCCCTGCCACTTCACTCTGCCTAATAGTAGGGCTTGCTTTGTTATGATTGGGGGGAAGTATATTTTTGGAGTTTTTATTTCTTTGTTTCTAAAGAACATGGAACAGAACTATCTCAATTTTTAGGGTCACTGTTAGAAGCAAGTCCTGCTCAAGTGAGAGCTCTGCACTAGAAATACCCTGCTGTCAACCATTGTTACCCCAGGGAATACACCACCAAGAAAGCATCATGAAGAGTTCCCAGCTGACTCATGGGCATGCTTTTGGTGTATAGGGACAGAAGCTGTCTTGAGGGATTAGCCAACAACCATATGGGTTGAAAGCATGGAGGAAAGGAAAGAGGCTACATTTTTGTTCATGTAATGTAATTAGACAATGGTAGCTGGCCTTCTGCATGTCCATTTTGTCGTTGTCATCATCATCATCACCTCTTACCTTCCTCTTCCCATGGTTCAAGGTGGGGAACAACAATAATTAGCGAACATCAGTTAAAACACATAATCCTCCCTGTGCACTCCAGTCCTCTGGGAGGAATTTGCTTCAGCCATTAAAATCTAGGCTGTCTGCAACCTCCCAGAGTGCATTCTCGGTAATCGCCCCCAGATTATGGAATGGCCTGCCGGACGAGATCCGCCAGATTACAATGCTAAACAGCTTCAAAAAGGCTGTTAAGATGGATCTCTTCTGGCAGGCCTTTCCTGAATAGATTTCCCGGCCTCAGGAATCCTCCCCTCCCATCTCTCTTTGCCCATCTTGGCGGCAATCGCGCCGTCTACTGTTATTTACTTGTTTACTTCTTTTTGTTTAACTGATGTTTTAATTATCATGTTTTTAATGTTATACTGGTTTAATTTATTTTTAAGGGGTGGGAGGGTTTGGGGACTTTGTATTGTATTTTAATATGTTGCATGAATTTTAACTACTGTAAGCCGCCCGATTGTTCATCAGAGGGGCAGGCTAAAATTTTTTATGTTGTTGTTGTTATTATTATTATTATTATAATCAACTTCTGGTTGGGAAAGGTGCTGGGTCAGAGGGTTGCTAGTGTCAGAACTCCCCCATCCCTCCAATAATGTGGGGGAAAAAGAGCTAGTGGGGAGGAACTCTTGGCAACCCATCAGCCTAGAAGAACTAAAGAATGAAATAAAATTCCCCTTTGGTAGAGAGAGGGAATAGAAGTGCCCCAAAGAAGGTCAGATTCCTGCCTATAACCCAGGTAACATCCGAAGCAGGAGGCAGAAGAGACCAGGGGGTGAAATGCAATTGCATGAAGGAAGCCAAGACAGATTTAAGGCATACCAACCTTATCATGTGTTAAAATAAATATTCAACTTAATAGGCTATGTCTATACAAATCATCTACAGTATCTAAGCCAGGGGTAGGCAACCTTTCCCCTTTAAGGGCCAAGGGACTTCAGCTCCCAGAAGCCTCAACCATGTTGACCAATAGTCCCATGTTGGCCAATAGCTCCTGGGATTCTGGGAGCTGAAGTCCCTCGGCCCTTAAAGGGGAAAGGTTGCCTACCCCTGATCTAAGCTGTGAAAAACAGCTTACCTTTAGCAGAAAAGCCCTCTGGAACAAATAAAAGTTTGTACTATACAGATATAGAGGGAAACAAAGATGGAGAGAGGCGGAAAGAGGCGGAGAAATGGCAATGGAGTGAGAGGAAAAGAAGGGAGAGACAGAGACAAAAAAGACTGAGAATAATAAGAAATATAAATCAAAAATGGAAAATTAAGAATTTAAAAACCAGTGTCCCTGGATTGATTAAACATAGAAGAAGAAAGAAGATAAAGGAACTGCATTGGAGAGACTACCCTTACATGTGGGCAACTCAAGAGGAGAAAAACACCATTGAGAGATAGGCAGAAGAGAGAAAGCACAAAAAGAGGAGTGGTTGAAATGGTGGTTTCTGGAAACTGTAGTTTTGTAGTTTGTTTACAATGGACACCTGAGGAAAAAAATGCGCTTTGAATAGAGGTGTGGACTGAAAATGGATGGGGAATTAATGAAGGTAAAGAGACTATTTTAAAAATATAGACAAATATAGACACTTAAAATAAGACAAACACAGCCTAAGACTAATAAGACAAGATAGACTAAGAAGACATTTCATAACAGAGACTAAAGACATTGACAATGCTAAGGACAACAAACAAGAACAGAGGACAGAGGACAAGATTATATCCACATCACAAAAATACAGAACTGTTTAGTGACTTGGACAAAGCGATTCAGAGAATACAAAGACAAAAATAAGATAAAGAAGAGATTGATTTAAAGACAAAAATAAAAATAAAGATAACAATTACAGTCTAAGATAACATCTACATTATAGAGTAGGACAATATATGTATTATGTATGTTTTAAAAAAGAGGGGGGATACAGATAAAACTACATTGTTCAAATCATTGAATGTATTTGCAACTGGAAAAATTATCTATAATTTGGGTATTTATCTGTAATTAACTAAGAAACCATAATATAATCCTAAACTGATTTAGTTGTTTGATTGGGGTGTATTTGCAGTGGTATATTGATAATTGATAGGTTCTGAAACTGTACTATCTGGAAATATAATTTAAAGACGTACTTGAAATATGGACTTACATGCTTCATGTGAAAATTAATTGAGAATATATAATTAAAAAAAATCCTTTTGAATTATACTAGAAATTTGAACTATAGTAGTAATTAATTAATTCTAGCAATTAATTTAATTTAAGAGAAGGATAAATTTAATTAATACAGAGTAAGGGAAGGTTGCATGATTACATTTTTTCATGAATTTGTCAACTGCTGACCTCTACCGATGTATTAATAGTGATTCCTTATAGACTTATGAATTATTTTTGATATAGTAAGAATTTGTGAATTTATCAATCAATTTATCAATTAATTGTTGTAACATCAGGATATGAATAATATGAAACAAAATTGATTAATGGCAGCAGTCACAAGATTACAAGCCCAAATGCAGTCAAAACAGCAGAGAAAAACTTCACTAGAATCTAGTAAAATGACGGACACTAATACGATGATATTGGAGGAAATAAAAAAGATAAGACAAGAGATGAAAAGGTATAAGATGGAACTCAAACAGGAAATGAAGGATATGAAAGAAGAAATGAAAAATATAAAAGAAGAAATTGAGCAAGACATAAAATCAGGAGTGAAAGAGGTGGTAAATATTGTTGAAACATTGACAATGGACCTAATCCAAGCAAAAGCAAAAATAAGTATATTAAAGAAACATAATGAGGATTTACAAGAAAAGATGAATATATTAAGAGAAATAGATGGAAGAAAGAACAAGAACAGAGCAAAAAACAAAAGAAAGATGTCTAAAAATCAGAGGTCTAGCTGAACAAAAGGGAGAAAATATATATGAAAGCTTAACTCCAATCTTAGCAAATTTTATGGAATGAGATGAAGGGGCCTTTGCAGACTGCTAGAAATAGTGCAAATTGAGTCTACTTTAAGGGTTAGGGTTAGGGAATCATGGGAACTGTATTTTATTGTGGCACCAGAGCTCTCTGACAGAGAAAGCTCAATGTCTCAGAAAAAAACACAACACAATTCCCATGATTCCCTAGAACTAACCCTAACCCTTAAAGTGGACTTAATTTAATAATAATAATAATAATAATAATAATAATAGTTTTTATTTATATCCCGCCCCTCTGCCAAGCAATCGGGGCAGCGTACAACAATCACAATAACAAATAGCATCAATACAGAGCCCATCCCTTCTTCCCAACCCCACCCATACCCATCCCTCAAAAACAAAACAAACAAAGCAAATTAAAACAATTTTTAAAAATATACAAAATACAATATAAAATGCAAATACAATTTAAATGCAATTTTTGAAGGGTCCCTCCTCGCTGCCCCAGGTGGAAAAGGCAGCCTTTTTAAAGGGTCTCTCCTCGCTGCCCCAGGTGGAAAAGGCAGCCTTTTTAAAGGGTCTCTCCTCGCTGCCCAAGGTGGAAAAGGCAGCCTTTTTAAAGGGTCTCTCCTCGCTGCCCCAGGTGGAAAAGGCAGCCTTTTTAAAGAGTCTCTCCTCGCTGCCCAAGGTGGAAAAGGCAGCCTTTTTAAAGGATCCCTCCTCGCTGCCCAAGGTGGAAAAGGCAGCCTTTTTAAAGGGTCTCTCCTCGCTGCCCCAGGTGGAAAAGGCAGCCTTTTTAAAGGGTCTCTCCTCGCTGCCCAAGGTGGAAAAGGCAGCCTTTTTAAAGGGTTCCTCCTCGCTGCCCAAGATGGAAAAGGCAGCCTGTTTAAAGGGTCCCTCCTCACTGCCCAAGGTGGAAAAGGCAGCCTTTTTAAAGGGTCTCTCCTCGCTGCCCAAGGTGGAAAAGGCAGCCTTTTTAAAGGGTTCCTCCTCGCTGCCCCAGGTGGAAAAGGCAGCCTTTTTAAGGGTCTCTCCTCGCTGCCCAAGGTGGAAAAGGCAGCCTTTTTAAAGGGTCCCTCCTCGCTGCCCAAGGTGGAAAAGGCAGCCTTTTTAAAGGATCCCTCCTCGCTGCCCAAGGTGGAAAAGGCAGCCTTTTTAAAGGGTCTCTCCTCGCTGCCCCAGGTGGAAAAGGCAGCCTTTTTAAAGGGTCTCTCCTCGCTGCCCAAGGTGGAAAAGGCAGCCTTTTTAAAGGGTTCCTCCTCGCTGCCCAAGATGGAAAAGGCAGCCTTTTTAAAGGGTCTCTCCTTGCTGCCCAAGGTGGAAAAGGCAGCCTTTTTAAAGGGTTCCTCCTCGCTGCCCCAGGTGGAAAAGGCAGCCTTTTTAAAGGGTCCCTCCTAGCTGCCCAAGATGGAAAAGGCAGCCTGTTTAAAGGGTCCCTCCTCACTGCCCAAGGTGGAAAAGGCAGCCTTTTTAAAGGGTCTCTCCTCGCTGCCCCAGGTGGAAAAGGCAGCCTATTTGCAGTGCAGAATAGTGCAGAAATTTGCACTATTTCTGGCAGTGTGAAAAGGCCCAAAGGTGAATTTCATTTTGAAATTGATAAAATGTATAGCATTCACTCCTAGATAACCAGAGAGAAGAAAATTCAAATAGATGTCATAATTTATTTTATTAGAATGCAAATGAAAGATGAACTATTAAAAATGCATCTAGAAAAAATACTGGAAATAGAAGGATCAGAAATTCAGATATTGAAAGATTTGCCTGGCAAAACGCTAAGGAAAAGAAAAGAATATTCAGCTTTGACAAAAATATTAAGAATTAATATCAAGAAAATATGACATCTTTTACAAATGGGAACATCCAGAAGGCCTTTCTTTTAAATTTAAACAGAAAAGATACAAAATAGACACAGTTCTGAAAATAAGAGAAATGATAAAAATACTGGAGAAAGATGTGGAAGGTGAAACAACAATTGGTCAGACAACACAACAAAAAGAAGATGAGATATCAAGAAGATGTTAAAAATCAGAATAATAAAACAAAGAAAGGTAAGAAGAACAAAATAAGGTGACTACCAAGAAGAGGAAGAAGACAGAAAGAAGAGGAGAATAAAGAAAGAGAAGAAGAAGAGAGAAGGAAAAACCTAAAGCTCCAGCAGAGTCATAAGAACTAACTGAGGAAGAGGATGTTCAAAAACTCTAAAATTCTCACCTGGAATGTTAAAGGCCTTAATTCTCTGCAGAACAGGAAGAATGTTTTTCATTATTTAGCAAAAATAAACCTTGAATAGTTTGTTTACAAGAGACACGTGTTTGTAAAAAAGACATTAGATTATTAAAAAATTATAAATCAGGAAATCTATTTGTGTCTGCATTTGAAAAATGAAAAAAGGGGTTGCTATATATGTGAAAGATAGCATTGAAGCAATAGAGCTATTTTCTGATAATAATGGTCATTTTATTGGGCTGGGAATTAAGTGGGAAAATCTAGATAGATGTATATAGCCCATTGAACAATAAAAGTAAATTTTATCAGAAATTATTGGAAAAAATATTGGAAATTTTTTCCCCATGTTAATATAATAATGGTAGGAGATTGGAATGGGGTGCTGAACCCCTTAATGGATAGAAAAACAAATGTATATCAAAAAGTTAACCAAGGAAAACTCCCAAAGGTTTTTTTTTTCTTTACTGGATATGCTTGTTTTAAAAGACACATGGAGATACAAATATGATGAAATGAAAGATTATACATTCTACTCCAATCCCCATAACTCATGGTCAAGATTAGACATGCTTTTCACCTCTGCATTTATTAACACAAAAATAGAAAAGATAGAAATATTACCAAAAATTCTATCAGACCACTGCCCAGAAAAATTGATCTTTAAAAAAAAAAATCAAAAATCAAAAAAAGATTTTTGCTGGAGGCTAGACAATTCATTATTAAAAGATGAAAAAAATATTAAATAAAACAAAAGGATACTTTAAAATACTTTTTTGAAGAAAATATAATGGAAGATATTGATATAATATCATAATAATATCAATATCCCACTAGGTGTGGGAAATGAGTAATGCAATAATGAGGGGTTTCTTTATTAAATAAAAATATGAAAAAGGAAAAAAAGGGAAGAGAAGCTGATGGAACTGCAATCAGATTTAAAACAAATTGAGAATCAACTGAAAAGAAAACAGGAAATAAAAAATTGAAAGCTCAACTAAAAATAATACAAAAGCAAATCTCATTACTGTTAGTAGGAGAAGTAGAGAAAAGGTGAAGTTTCTAAAACAAAAATATTTTGAGTTTTCAAATTAACCAAGCAGATGGTTGGCACTAAGATTAAAAAAGGAGAAAAAAGAAAAGATTAATTTTTAAGATAAAGTCTAATGATAAAATTTATCATTTTAAGAATTGTTGAATCAAGATGACCAACAGACAGTAAAGTGGGCCTTTCCTTTAAGTACGAATCAATTCCAGACCCCTCTCCCCACTAGAAGAGTCTCTGAAGATGCCAGCCACAGATGCTGGTGAAACATCAGAAAGAAACACAGCCCAAAAAGCCCACAAAAAACAAAGATATCACAATTTGGTGGATTTTTGTTTGAATTTCCTAAATGGCCAGCACAGCTATCCCTGCATGTTTACTATATAGATGTTATCTAACTCTGAAAAGACTGGTTAAGATGAATAAGAAAAATAATAATAAGTGTTGGAAGTGCATAAAGGAGCTGGGCTCATTCTTCCACATGTGGTGGGAATGTTTTACAGCTAAGGGGTTTTGGTCTAAGATTCACAAAGAAATACAGGAGATATTAGAATTGAAATTTAAAAAACCAAAAATATTTTTATTAGGGATAGTGAATAAAGAAACAGAAAAGAATAATGGTAAAATTCTTTTTTACTTGCTGACTGTAGCAAGGGAGGTATATGCTTGCAATTGTAAGAATAGTAAGATCCCACCAATAACGGAGTGGTGCTGGAAAGTTTTAGCTTACACAGAAATGAATAAATAAGTTGACATGCTTAATTTGAAACAAATCACATGAGTGTTTTAACGAACAATGGTCAAAGGTGATGGAAAAAATACAATCCAGAGTGAAATTAATTAGCTGCATTGTAAATAGTTGAACCTTAAATAAGTAAAAAAAAAAAAAAAGACATTTATCAAGAAATAAGTAATTTTAGTTACATTAAATATGGAAAGCACATGTGTAGATAATTAATTGAGAATAAGATGTGATATGTATAGATACAAATATAGACAGACATATATATTAAATTAACTTTATAGAGGTATACAAATATATATATAAAGTAGAGTTTATAATATGGCTATAAATATTTAAGCAACGGGCAAGGTTATTTCTTTTTTCAACAAAATAATCAATGAGTTAGATACCTGGAAGTCTAATTTTATATAATTGTTGTATGTGTTTGATTTATATAGTCATATGTGTTGTATAGTTTGTCTTGTTAGCTTTTGTAAATTAATTATTTGTTTTTAATTTTTTCTTCTTTTTTTGTCTGTCATTTTATATTGTCTGTTATTAAATATTTTGAAAATCAATAAAGATTATATAAAATAAAATGGCATAATCAATGTTTGATTTTGGATTTTCTTTTTAATATGGTCAAGCTGCAGATGGTTAAAATGGTGGATGCAGAATTTGTGGATATAGAGAGTTGACTGTATATAGGATTACAGCCCTACACCAACCATATGTGTGCATATGCCTTCAAGTTACCTGTTGACTTATGATGACCCCATATAATTCATAGGATTTTCTTAGGTAAGAAGTGATTTTGCCAGTTTCTGCTTCTAAATCATTAGCTGGTATATGTTGGTGGTCTCCTATCCAAGTCCTAACCAGGGCTGACTCTGCTTAGCTTCCATGAGAAGGGATCGGGTACCGTTAGGGTATTTAGACCATACCAACCAAAGCCTTCAAGATTTCTATGGAGCCAATTTCATACTAACTTTTATCATCTGTTTTTAGCTTTATCTTGTTTTAACTTTGTTGTAAACCTCATTTAGCCCCACATCAGGTGAAAGGTGTGATATTTTTTTTTAAAAAAAAGCCATAAAAGAAGAAAAACATCCTTCACTGACTTTTCTTGTATAAACCCAGCTAGTCTTTGAATTTGGTGGGATCTCTACTTTAAATTCTCTGCCACCTTCCTTCCCTCAAGTACTGCCCTGGCATTCATCAGAAATGTAAGCCTTCCTCCCTGCTTTACAATTCAGGCATTTGGCTTCTTTAAAAATGACACAATAAGAATCCTTGGCATTGTGTTGGCTGGTGTCTCATACATAAAGTCATGTTGTAAATTTCCTTTGTGTGCATTTAATAAAGTAGTCCAGTGGAGAGCTGTGATTTTATCAGTAACATTTTACTATCTGAGCCGAAAGCTCATAACCTTTTCAGACTTTCTGTTCATTTCTTTGCTTTAATTTCAGAATTCAGATGCATTCAGAGAAACATTATTGTCACACTGAAGCTCTGGACAGAGTCACTGTTCTTGAAGAAAAAGAACAAAAACCTGGACTAGAATTTTAAAGTGGAATCTAGAATGAATGCCATGCAGATGAAGAAATTACAACCAGAGAAATCTCTCACACCTAAGAACAGTTGTTATCTGTATCATCCCCTTAAGTGGGCCAATCTACATTGCCTTGAGATAATTTTGCTAAAAACAGAATGCAAAGTGACATTTTCTTTCCACAGCACCACCATTCATGGTGATGGTAGTGGGAGCAGAACTTGGAAGAAGTCCTTTTTGGACTCCAGCTCCTAAGACTCCTTTCAGTCAACACAGGTATTGCTAACTGGAGAGAGTTCTGGAAGTTGTAGTCCAAAAGTTGTGTCATATTGTGTTCTGGTGCACAAAGTGAAATGTGTCTTATTCTAGAACTGAGTGTAGCTCCAAACCTTCTAAAGAGTTATTTTGCTGCTGAAAACTAATAGGCATTACTGCTACAGCATGAGCTTTATTGATGGTAAGTGATTCAGCAAATAGTACACAGTAGAGAAGCATTCCAACCTTTTCAGTCATGGGCTCCACCATCCTCTCACTGAGCCTCCAAACTAATTCTTTCCAGATTATCCTTCAGACAGCAATCAAATTCCCATCATTGGATATATAGGGAGCCTGGTTTGCAGTGCAAGGGCAAACTCCATGGAAGATGAACTCCTTAGGTCTATATAGTGTAGAAGCAAACAAAGCAAAGCAAAGTGTAAAGGGGGCCCATCTCTTCCCTCCAATAGCTATGAGAACTATACAAGCAGGTTAGCTACAGAGGAAAATCCACTCCCCCATTCTTTTCTCCGCCTTGATATCTTTTCCCAGCCTCAGAATGCAACACACACAGATCTCCATTCAACTGCTTATACAAGTTAACTCTTTCATGTCAATCGACAGCTGTTGCCATTTGGCCATGATGATAAGAAGGACTAGAAAACCTATCTGCCTAATGGCAGAGGCCGAACTCACTGTAGCATGCCATTTTTTTCTCCTCACAACAGCCCAAATTGTCCTGCATCTGCTGTCCCTCCAACACATTGTAACCAACACTATGAATTCTTAAAACATTTCTTTTTTCACTACCTTCCTACTGCAAATTTAATTGCTGACAGCTTTGACTGTTAAATCAGTTGCTAAACTGTAGATGAAAAATCTGAAGTGGAGACTTCTCAGATTACCGGCTTTATGATAAGTCACTGTAAGTGACTCTTGCAGTTGAAAGAAGCATTGAATTTGCCTCTATCTGCACATCCTCCAGCTTCTGGTGTCCTAGTGGAATAGAAGTCACATGCCCATAGTTTTTCTTACATTCATAAAAGTCACATCAATGCCTGAGAATTTCAAACATCTATCTGATGTTACAGAAGGAGCCTTTTTAACAATAGGCAATTATTTTTCATTATCAGAGCAGCAAAATAGCATACAATTGATTTGCTGATTGCTTGTGTTAAGAATAGAAAAAACTCTCTTTGTGCCAACCTGGTACTATAGTGTAGATGGGTATGAGAATAATTTCTTTTCATTTTGGATAAGAATTTGCCCAGATTCCAAATTCATATTCAGAATAGAGAAACATTGTGGATTTCTCTTTTCTGATATGGATCAGCCTTTCTGAAGGCTGCCTTGAAAATGTCAATTACCATCACGTTCTCTAACAGTGAGTTCCATGTTAGCAATGTGTTATCTGAAATGGATCCTTTCTTTGCCGTTTCTGTTTCTTTCTGCATACAGCCTGCCATGCCCCAATGGAGGATGCCTCCAATGAGGATGTTTCAAAGCTTTCCAAGTCTCAAGCAGGCAAGAAATCTGATGCTCTTGTGGACTCTGGATCATCAAGGATCTATTCAAGATGAAGAAGGCCAGGCTACAGAGCTAGATGAGGAGGCTGGGCCCTTTCAGTGTGAGAGAGCAATGTCAAATGAAAGTGGAGCTTTCAGGCTGCTAGGAAAGGTCTCCTGAAGAACAGGGACCTTCCCAGGAGAGAAATGTCTCTTTTAAATGAAGAGTTCTTCTCCAAAGGAACTTAATGTAGGAATTACTGCACCTAATCTTTAGATGTGGCTCAGGCAACTTGACATAAAATCTCAGAGCTGGCTCAGCCAAGTTTGAGAACTATAGCTGGTTTCTCCCTCTCAATATCTAGCTACCAATTTCCCCATGCCAAAATTCTTGTGTCCCTTGATGCCTGTTATCTGCTGGTGCCAACCTTGTTGTGTTTGCTTTTGTGTTTTATACCACCCCTGCCTGGTGGCTGCTCTGAACTGAATTGGTTAGACCAGCAGTAGGTAAAGCATGGTCTACAAAGCCTATTGCTGGTGGGTGTGCTCCCTCTGTCCTCCTCCATGCTCCCCTGATGACATAAATCACTACCTGGATGACTCCAACAAAGAAGAGGAGGATGTCATAACAGCTCCTGGACAATTCAGCTGAGAAGGAGAAAAGAGCGGAATGCCAGGAAGCTGCAATTTCTGATGATGATGTGCTGAAGAGATGGCAGAAGGCTGAAGATAC
Source organism: Phrynosoma blainvillii (assembly GCA_026167975.1). Classification (NCBI taxonomy): domain Eukaryota; kingdom Metazoa; phylum Chordata; class Lepidosauria; order Squamata; family Phrynosomatidae; genus Phrynosoma; species Phrynosoma blainvillii. The sequence continues at coordinate 305,739,634 of JANUYF010000004.1, read as the reverse complement.
AGAAGACAACACACCCCTATTCTTTAGATGGAGGAGGGAGAGGCACCACACCCAGTGCAGGTTAAATGCTAGATGCCCAACTAATAAGGCACTAGTGAGGCACAGGTGACTTAGAAGGAACTGCTCATAAATATTCCAGCAGTTCCAGAGTGCGGTGGAGTCTTCTTCCTTGGAGGTCTTTAAGCAGAGGCTGGATGACCATCTGTCGGGGATGCTTTAATCGGGAGTTCCTGCATTGGCAGGGGGGTTGGGCTGATGGCCCTTGTGGTCTCTTCCAACTCTATAGTTTTATGATTCTATGAGTTCCCTCTCAGCCTTAGTGCTGACAACTGTGTTATCTGGTTGCTGGAATACACTCGCGTGTCCCTGTTTTGCCTTGACCTTGGACTGACTACATTTGGACTACTCTATTTGCTTCCTGCTGGTCCATGTACTTGGACTTCTGGACTGGCTAATGACAATCCTTGTGCTTCTCTCTGCATCCTGCTCAGATAACCTGTGACTGACCTGGACTGGATTGACCAACTGGCACCTCCTACTTGCTTCCTCAGGCACTTGATGACTCATGTTCATGACACCCGTCTCTGTTTTCTTTCACCAGCCAAAAAATTTGCCAGTCGTGCTGACAAAAGCCTTTGGGTATTTGATTAGCCATTTGAGGCTGGGGGGATGTTTCTAAACCTAGAGAGTGGCCTTTTACAAAACTGGAAGACACTCCTGGTTTTAAAGAAGGGCTACTTTAGGACTAAAACAGGTCTTTCAGTCTTATGTTTGAGGATGTCCCCAACATGATTTCAGCACAAGACTGCAAAATATATATCTGTGTCCTTACATCGCAAGGAACCTAACATCATGGGGAGGCATTGGAGGATGAGGGCAAGGAGATGGCTGGAGAATTTTATGAGTTGTTGTCCAAAAAAGTAACTTCCTAAGCTCAGGACTACATGCAGAACTCTTTCCACTGCCTGGATGTGGAAGAACCAGGCAGGAGTGCTCATCAAAACACTAACACTTAGCATTGTCCTGACAACATAAACCCAGGCAGCTGCATTCCTGATAAAGAAACACTTTGGAGCAAGCAACAACCTAACAAAGCCATTCTTTGGGGGATTGCAGGTTCAGGAAAAACCATGTCAAATAGTCTATACTTTAAGCAGGTGGCAGCAGGCACAACATTTGAGGCCACTGCTTTGACAAAGGGCACAAAAGCCATATGCCTGTCTTTGACCTAGTCACTTGTTCAAGACCATTTTGCAGGGTTTTAATGCTCTTAACAGTTGCCCTCCTTTCAGCACCCTCCCTTTGGCCCCCTTTACAATGTTCAGTAATTAAATGGTCGGTCGAGTGTTCACTGCTCACATTGGATATTGCAATAATCCATGCTTTCCCCTTCAGTTTCAGCCAAATCTCCTCCATTATGTCAATGAGTTGGTAATGCCATTTTTACCCTGCAAGCAACTACCCCCCATCTCCATCAGCATATCCCTGATAGATGCAAAGGCAGGCTGCCAACCCACACTTGCAGTGTTGCACTATAATGAAACTTTACCTTTTAGCAGAGTCCATCTATTGTTTTTCATTGTCTGAATCCACTTTTAAATCTCTTTTAAATCTATCAAATTTAATTGTGTGGGGGTTTTTTTCTGTTCATGGGCAAACTAGAAAATAACATCCTTAAGGAGGCCAGTGACAAACCTATCATAGTGGGGTGGCACATTCATGACATCTTTATGGTTTGGATGAATGGAAAAGAATATGTAGGAAAGTTTAAGTTCTATATCTATTCAACAATCAAATTTACATCTAGTATTATATCTGAACATTCACATATCTTTTTTCCTTGATGTTTTCTTCACTACCAAGAAATATATAATTAGAATAATAAAATTGTAGAATTGGAAGAGACCACAAGAGCCATCCAGTCCAACTCTCTGCCATGCAGGAACTCTCAATCAAAGCATTCCCAACAGATGGCCATCCAGCCTCTGTTTAAAAATCTCTAAAGGAGATTCTACCACACCCCAAGGCAGAATATTTCACTGTTGAACAGCTCTCACTGTCAGGATGTTCTTCCTAATGCTGAGGTGGAATCTCTTTTCCTTTAGTTTGAATCCACTGCTTTGGATCCTGTTCTCTGGATCTACAGAAAACAAGCTTGCTCCATCCTTAATATGACACCTTTTCAAATACTGAAACAGGGCTATAATATTACCTCCTAACCAGGTTAAACATATCCAGATCCCTAAGTCTCTCCTCATAAGGCATGGTTTTCAGACCCTTCATCATTGTGGTCACCCTCCTCTGGACATGCTCCAAATTGTCACTGATCTTTACAATAAACTCATCAATGACCATATTTACCTGGACTGGAGACCCTGTCATCCCATCTATGTTAAAAGAATATTGAGTTATAGTCTCTTAGGCAGTTAGGAGGTATTCACATTTACAATGATGGCACCATTATTGCAACTGCAATGCCCCACTTTGAAAATCCAACTTAAAATGCTGGCAGCTGTACTGAGGGATGGAGTTACGTGGTGCTAGTTAAGTGGAACATTAAACTATGACATCTTCTGCTCTCCCATGTCAGCGAAGTGTGGTGCAACATCAGGTATTGACAATATCCCAAAGGAGTCCCTACTTCTGCTTGTCCCACCACTGCTTGCTTTTGGAAGCAGGCTGGATGTGTGCTGTCCCAGTCATTAGTACAGCTGAACTCCATCCTTCAGTACAGCTGCCTGAATTTTAAAGTGGCTTTCAGAGATCAGGTCAGGAGAGTTATACCTATGTGTCCAATGCAGACTGAAGAAAGCAAGAGCTGAAATGTTTTGGCAATATATTTGCAAAGCTCTGTTGGTTAATTACATCAATCAATGTATATTTTCAGCAATTAACAATCCCAAAGGCATGGCAGAATACTGCTCCTTTGCTCGCTAGATTGGGGCCACGGCAACCACATGCCATGACCCTGATCCAGTGCTTTGCTGCTCTAAAAAGAGCTGGCAAATGGCACTCCTTACAGTGGCAAAAAGCCACCCTTGCCCCCGTGGTGGTGGCTTTTTGGTGCTCCTTTGGTGCAGCATGTATGGACACTGCACCAAGGGAGCGCCCTGACGCCTCCCACCATGGAGTGGGGCATGTAGCATGTAGCATGAAGATGACATGGGGACAGAGTCAGGGCATTCGGTGTCCGGTCGCCAGACCCCCACTCTGCCCCCAGGCCGGCTCTTTATACTGGTCTGTTCAGCCCCTTCATCATTCTGAGACCCAAAACAAACTTATACAAGTTCAATTTGCTTTTAAATCACCCAGATGATGATGATGATGATGATGATGATAATGATAATGCCTGGTTTCAAAGATTACTATGTGTTACTGACTGTGGGTTTGATTTAAATTCTGACTAAGAATAACCAACCTCACTAGGACAATTGTTGGCAAGGCAATGAAAACCTCCAACTGAGAGATTTTCAATAGCCATTCACAAGTGATGTCATCTACTGTTTAGGATCTCCGGTTATGTTCTTGCTTGTCATGTGCTGCCAAGTCAGTTTCAACCTATGGCATTCCTATGAAAGAGAGACCTCTAAGATCCCCTTTCATAACTTTGCTCAGCTCTTGTAAACTTAGGGCCATGATTTCCTTGACTGAATCAATCCATCTGTAATGTGGTCATCCTCTTTCCTTATTGCCTTTGACTTTACTGGGCATGATTGTTTTTTTCCGAGGAATTATATCATTTCATGGTATGCCCAAAGAATGACAGGCTCAATTTAGTCATTTAGGGAGTGCAGATGGGTGGCTCTGGGAATCAGCGGATCAGGGCCATGGCTACCCCACACCGCGGCCCTGATCCTCCCTTTAGCTGCCCTGAAAAGAGTGGCAAAATGCAGCTCCTTTTAGGAGTTGTAAAAGGCTGCCCTAAGAGCTGGTGCGCAGCTCTTCCTCGTCCTTTCTGGTGCAGCACATCAGAACGCTGTACCAGAAGGGCGTCAGGACGGCATCGCTGTGGGGTTGGGGTGGCTGGCATGCAGCTGTCTGGTCTGGTCTGCAAAGACCCTTAGTTCAGAGAGGACTTAATTCTTTCCCAATAATAATTTTTATTTCTTTTAGAATCACAAATATTTGCGTATGCAAAGGGATCTTGTAGTATCTTTGTGACTGAGTGAAAGAAGTTGCAGCATCAGCTTTCTTAGACTTGGCCTGCTTCCTCAGAGGGGTGTAATGCCATGGTTCCTCTTAAATCCAGCATTGCTTATGGTTGCAGCATATCCAGTCCTGTTCAGCAGCAGTTCTTCCTAAGTCGATTTAGAACAAAGTTCATGTGCTAAACGGTTCTTTGATTATCAGTTCATTATGTGCTACTTCATAGTTGGCAAGCTAAGTTATTTTAAAGGCAAGTCTGCATTAAGCATAACTGATTATCACATCTGGGACCATGTAGAAATGTCATTACTTTTGGTGTCCAGTTAAAGGAAACAATGGTCTAAAAAGGCCAGGGTGGGGCAGGAAATTATGGCCTAAAATGTATTGTTGGACTGACTAGATGAAAGCCATTCAGAAAACTGAATTAGCCTTATGTGTTGTCTCATAGCAGAGCCAGCGTGGTGTAGTGGTTTGAACCTATGACTCTGAAGAGCATGGTTCAAATACCTGCTCAGCTATGAAACCCACTGGGTGAACCTGGGCAAGTCACACTCTCTTAGCCTCAGAGGAAGGCAAAAGCAAACCTCCTCTGAACAAATCTTGCCAATAAAATCTTAAAACCTTAGGGTTGCCATAAATTGGAATCAACTTGAAGACACACAATAACTCTCAGTGTGTGGATGATGGGTGTTGTAGTGGTGCTCTTAGACACCCAGCAGAGTCTGCAGGACAAGTTGGCTGCCAGCTTGTCCTGCAGACTCTGCTGGGTGTCTAAAAGCACCACTGCAACACCCATCATCCACACACTGACAATAACAACAACAACAACTCAAAGGTCTTGCCTGGTTGCCTACAGTTAGCCAGGATAAACCTCAGTATTCTCCAACTTCTGCAAGTCTATGATTTGGCTCTCATTTCCAGTACATGTTCATTTCTGCCAGAATAACAGTGTTTTGTCTGAGCTTCCCAGAATGCAGATTCTGTTCAAATTCAGTGAGGCTTGACTTCCTAATCTGTAATTTTCAAAATCTGGCAAATGGCACCTTTTCTAACAGATTTTCTATTTTGGATTTACCTTAATTCTAATGTTGTTGTTACAAAGTGGTTGGGGGAGAGCTTTGAAAAGATGAGCCAGGCAAAACTTGTAAAAAAACAAAACCTAGATACAGCTGTCTTGACTAAAATTTCTTTACTTTATAGAATGGGTGGCCGAAGGGTAGCTGTCCAGATGGTGTTGGTCTGTAGCTCCCAGTATTTCTCAATATTGACTGAGCTGTTTAGGAGTGATGGAAATTGCAGTCCAACAACATTTGGAGGACTGCATATTGCTCACCTTGTTAGAATTATGGTTTTGGTTAATGTGTGGTTAAATCAGTTTAGCAGCAGCAGCAGCAGCAACAGCAAGCATGTACTCTACAGGTATTTGGTAAAAAAAAAAGCAATTAGATCTGAGCTGGTAAATAAACAGGATCCATAAGTAGGTAAAAAGAAACTTATTTTATTGTTACATCTAGTTCTACAAAAACAATTAATCGGTAGAGAAAACTATACTTTGGTACAGATCTCCCTCTAGATAGCTGACCTCCATGTATGCAAGTAAGAAGAAAAATATCTTTAGGAGCAAAGCCTGGTTTGTGTGTCCATGCTTGGTAAGAGCAGAGAGGAAAGTTTGCTACCAAACAAAGAATCATAAAACTTTATTATCCCCAGGAAGAAACCCCCAGGAGGTATGGGAAGTGATCTCTTCATAAGCAACACTGACCAAATGACCATAGAGATATACATCGGTATTCCTGTGTAGAGCATCCCCTTCTCAAGGAAAAAATAGAAATACACACAAGCATAGATGCTAATACTCCAACACACCTGCCCCCTTAAATGGATTCAAGAAGACTCTAAAAAGACTGAAAAGGATGGCACCCTCACACATTGCCCCATTTGACCACAGTAGTGGCATTTGGTGGCTTTCACTACTGTGGACTCTTGAATCTGGTTTGGATTTCTAAAGTGCTGAATCTTAGCTCCCCAGATATGTTCAGAACCATGGATAGCTCCTTTCAAATCCTTTGTAAAACTCAAGAGTGGTTTTAGTGCCTCAACTGCATGGAAAGAATAATGTCCAACTGGCCCGTGAGTTTGCTACCTCAGATAGAGTATAGGCCATTAAAATCCTGTAAAGCAATATCAGATTTATGTGTATACCTAAAATATTGCTTAATAACCCAGATTATAAGGACCCTACACAAATGCAAACAAATGTCATATTTATTTCTTTATTTAGAGTGGATAGTAATGGCAAACCCCTTCTGAATAAATCTTGTGAAGGAAACCCTGTGATAGGTCCACCTTAGGGTTGCTGGAAACAATATGTAGGCACACAACAACAGCAACAACAACAACAACAACAATTGTATCAACTCACATTCAGCAATTGATAAAATGGCTCTGTTTAACCAACAGATTTCCAGTCTGTGTTTAAATGGTAAATCACTATCCTTCCTGGCTTTTTAGGCAAAATTTGCTGTTTGAAGGGTGACATTTGCTACAAAAGGTTGCACATATAATTGACTGATGATTGATGATTGATTACTTATGCAGAAGCATTTTGAAAGGGGTTGTATCCAGGGACTATTTGTACAATGCTTTCACCAAACTGTGCAATGGAAGGCAGAAGGCACCTGGGCACAACTCCCTCTGCCCACCCATTGCTTGACCACAGGGGTGTGCGTAGTTAGCATTGCACAGCCAAGGAAAATAGGCCCTTATTTCCTTTGCCCTGTCAGAGCTCCAGTGTGCACCCTAAAGATCCAGGAAGGCAATATTTCTCCTTTTCCTGGCTGTTCAATGCAAGTTGGATGGTACCAAGATATAGCTGTGCCCTGGCCCCAGCTAGGAATCCCACTGTGGGAGAAAGGTGGGATATAAATCCTTGAAATAAATAAATAAATAAATAGGGTTGCCATTTGTCCCAGAAAACCTGGAAAATCCCAGATTGAAGGGACTAAAAAATGCTCTGGCTGGCTGGGCCAGTTGAAGCAGTAAACCCCAGAATTCTCTTTCATCACAGGCTGGTGGGTAGGTTAAAATGTGACAGTGTTGATGAAGCAGGAAACCATGCAAATGGACTGGCACTGACCGGAGTCTCATCCCACCCTGCAGACTCTGGTTGCTATTGCACAAGGGTAGCATTGTCACCTTATTCTTCCATCCCCCCCCTCCACACACACCCCTTTCCCCAATAGGCCCAGAAGGAGGGAAAGAAAGGAGGCAAGCAAAGATAGCCTTGTGTTGTGTGGAGATTGTGCCTAGGGCTAGGCATCAGGTGAAACTACACTTACAAACAGTCTTGAGAGTAAAGGGAGTCCCTATACCCTCTGGGGCTGTTTGGAAGACTCTGGGCCAATGCAGAGCAGCACAAAGGACTGGCCTGAGGGTGGAATTGGGGCAAGGCAGCCACATGCTGGCTGCCCTGACTCCACCCCGACGCCATCCTGACACCGCACATGTATCCGCACAATGCGTGGCATCAGGACGCCCTCTTAGTGGAGCGTGCACACACACACTGCACCAAAAGGGCACAACAGAGCCTCTGTGGTGGTTCTAAGGGCGGCCTTTTGTCACTCCCAAAAGGAGTGGCATTTTGTTGCTCTTTTGGGGGTGGCAAAAAGGAGGATCAGGACTGTGGCGTGTGATTGCCGCGGCCCCAATCCACCACTCCTGGGGCGGCTCTGTGCCGCCCCTTTTGGACCGTCTGCATCGGCCCCTCCCTCTCATCACATCAGCTGGGGGGAAGAATTAAAAGAGAGCTCATCTTGGTACTGGTATGGAGGTTGAAATAGAATGGTTGAACAAGTGCAGTGATTAATGTGCTGAATTTGCACAATCAGAATGCAAATTGATAACATGAATAATTATAATAAGTTGCATAATATGCAAATTAAATGCCCAGATATGAGGGATATAGAGTACTGGAGGTGATTCTGCAATGCCTCGGAGCATGTAGCAGATCCCAGAAGGCTGTAAGCAGCCCACGGAGTGTATTATGCTCCAGTCCTTCAGTTCACTGAGGTTGGTTATGTGAATTATTCTGTGGGGATCCAATGAGAAGTGGGTTATGGCTTGTACAGGATACTGATTTAAGAACTTTCTAAGCCATCCCAGTTTATGATTCAGTGGAGAAAATGGTATATTCTAGCCAGTTGCTGGAACAGGACAATTTAAGAAAGTATTGCCTTGGCTGCCACCTAGTGGCATTATGGAAGTAGTGGAGAAAGGTTATGCGTTCTAAAGTCTTGGTAGAAACTAACCTACTAGGGATGTAAACATTTGAACATTTCATTTTCACGAGTGAGGACATATAATTTTCTCTGCACTGATAAATAAGCAGATAAATAAATAAAGTTCTGCACAGCTGTCATCAGGTATTCACATATCCTCAGTGTTCTGGGGAAATTATTGTGTGCAAAAATAAATATTTTCATGTGTGTATGAGTGAGGGCCAGTGTGCTGTATTGGTTTGAGTGTTGGACTAGGACACTGGTAGGCCAGGGTTCAAACCCTGGCTCAGCCATGTAAATCCACTGGGTGGCCTTGAGCAGGTCACATTCTCTCAACCTCAGAGGATGGCAATGGCAAACCCCCGCTGAAGAAACTTGCCAAGAAAACCCTATGATAAGTTCACCTTAGGGTTGCCATAAATTGGAAAACAACAACAATAAGAATTAGGTGGGGAGTTTTGTGCAAAAAACCCCCCACAACTCAAAACACTTTCCAGTCAGCCACAAAAAAACAGAGTTCTTTCAGAAAAAGCTACACGGCTATCTGGAAACACTTGCTAGTCCCAGCTAGACTAGAGCCATTGCATCTAAGGGAGTGTGCTAAGTCAAGTTTCATACGTTCCATTGATTCAAGAAGTTTACTCTAATTAAATTGAACACATGGATATAAACCTTGGTCTTATTTCTGAAGAGGAATGAATTAATCAGAAATCCCCTGGTGTTCCTTTAATGATGGCATCGATGTTGATGGTGGTGAAGTTGGGGAGCATGTAGAGTGCTGCACATAACTGGCGCTATGCCATATTTTCCTCATCTCATGGGATTCTCACCTCGCTTGAAGGTGGGAAAGAATTCTCCATTGTAGAAAGGAACTGAGAAAAAAGGGATACTTTGTCTATGTACTATTAGACAAAGTGTCCAAAGGGCTATTCAGATGGTGAAAATAATCTAGGTAGAATCATAGAATCATAGAGTTGGAAGAGACACAAGGGCCATCCAGTCTAACCCCCTGTCATGCAGGAACTCCCAATCAAAGCATCCCTGACAGATGGCCATCCAGCCTCTGCTTAAAGACCTCCAAGGAAGGAGACTCCACCACTCTCCGAGGGAGTGTGTTCCACTGTCGAACCGCCCTTACTGTCAGGAAGTTCCTCCTAATGTTGAGGTGGAATCTCTTTTCCTGGAGCTTGCATCCATTGTTACGGATCCTAGTCTCTGGTCCCTCCTCAATATGTCATCCCTTCAAATATTTAAACAAGGCTATCATATCACCTCTTAACCTTCTCTTCTCCAGGTTAAACATCCCCAGCTCCCTAAGTTGTTCTTCATAGGGCTTGGTTTCCAGACCTTTCACCATTTTAGTTGCCTTCCTTTGGACACGCTCCAGTTTCTCCACATCCTTTTTGAATTGAGGTGCCTAGAACTGGACACAGTATTCCAGGTGGGGCCTGACCAAAGCAGAATAGAGTGGCACTATTACTTCTTTTGATCTAGACACTATAGTTCTATTAATGCAGCCTAAAACTGCATTGGCCTTTTCAGCTGCTGCATCACACTGTTGACTCATGTTCAACTTGTGGTCTACCTGGACTCCTAGATCCCTTTCACACATAGTCTCATTCAGCCAGGTGTCCCCCATCGTATATCTGTGCTTTTAGTTTTTCCACCCTAAGTGCAGTACCTTACATTTCTTTGTGTTGAATTTCATTTTGTTAGCTTTGGCCCAGCTTTGTAGTCTGTAATCTGGGTAGAATCTTTTTGTTCACATGCATTTTGAATGAATCCCTCTAAGGGCCCGAACAGACAAGTGAAATAAATCCATTCTGGGTATCATTGGTGTGCGGCTTGAAGCTGCCCAGATATGGGCGGTTTACATACCTCACACTGCTGGAGCATCATGAAGCGGGGCCAGTAAAACCGGCTTTTCTCTGGCTGAAAAAGGACCAGATCTTATCTGCCCTTTTTTGGCTGGGTTGAAGGTGGGTTGGGGTTGCGGCATGTGTTTACTGCAGCCCCAGTCTGTCTTCAGAATGGGTGGCTTCAAGTCTGTTTCCCCCCCTTAGTTTGGGGGAGCAGGCTGCCAAAAATCTCATTTAACCCAGGATGATTGATGTCTGATTTTTCTCCAAGTTTTTCTAAATGATTCAGATTCTTGGATGTGTGAATAACTGATGTGAGTAGGCCCGGGATAAACCAGAATAAAACTCTGCATGCCTTTAATGTGTTTTGAATGCATTCACATCATTGTCTCCCTCTTTATTTGAGTGTTGACATAGGTAAGCAACCAAACTCATGGAGATATGCAGAGATGCGGTTCCGTAGTGTGAACAGCAAATCAGGACTGTGTGATATTATTTGTATAGTCAAACTAAAAAACAAACAAAAAACCCAACTTTTTTTACCTCCCATGTGGTGTTTCTTCTTTCAATATTAATAAAAATTACTTGGAGGAGCACTTCTTCCCATAGATATCTTCCCAAGATTTCAGGACTACTGAAGAGGCCTTCCATTTTACTTCATCTGTGGGAGAAATACACTGTGAAGCTCTGGGAGAGAGACTTCTGTGCTATGGCACCCCAGTTGGGGACCCAGCCTGTACCAACACAGACTTCATTCTGTTGCCCACTTTAAATATTGGCTGAGATTCTAGATTGTCTCCTGGCCTGACTCCCCACTTCAATCCTGAATTGTCGGATATCAGCCTCTGTGAGTGATGGGGTTCTGTTCTCTTGCCAGTCAGGGCACAGCAGACTGGCATTTCCACAAACCGCTCCTGTGAGCATTCTTGGGTGCAACAATCAGAAGCAAGATCCTAGTTGCTACTCTTCCTTGCTTGGGAGATTGCTTATGGGAAGGGGTTGGAAACATCTGTCAGATGTGCCGCAAATGACAGAATAGTCCCTCCTGCCCACTCACAACAGCTGATCCCTGTTAAGTCAGGCTCAGGAGACTTTTATGATCCCTTTGTATTCCCTACGCTAATGAATATGTAGGGATGGTATGACTCAATTACTAAAGCATAACTCTTAAGGTGGTGTGTTTGGAACTGCGAATGTGAATTGCAGCAACTGCATCTCATCAAAGGGACTTATATGTCTTCATAAATGGCCTTATGTGTACTGAGTAGTTTCCCAATGTTCATATTCACCCAGGGGCTGTTGTGATGTTATAACGTATAGCCGTGCCCTGTGAGGATCAACTTAGGGAGCTGGGTATGTTTAGGCTGGGGAACAGAAGGTAAAAGGGTGACATGATAGTCATGTTTAAATATTTGAAGAGGTGTCATATTGAAGCTGTAGCAAGCTTGTTTTCTGCTGCTCCAGAGAACAGGACACTGAGCAGTGGATTCAAACTACAGGAAAAGAGTTCTGTTTTTTGTTTCCTTAAAAAAAACCCTCTGTTTAGTAAGGCCATATCTGCACAACTACCGGTATATAAATAACTGTTACAGTTTGTAATAGGAGTGAAGTTGTCTCTGGATAAGTTGTGTAGTGCAATGTACTTAAGCCTTAGCTATTAGGGAAATGAATTCTTGACAATTTTGGAAACTAGTTACTTTTAAGTTCCACACTGCTCAATCCCCTCATGCAGCCACTCTCTTCCCACTAGATAAGAGAGAATCTTAGCCTAGGGAAAGAGGGCATGGATTGTGGAAAGGGCTAACTCTGTGGCAGATGGTGACTTCCATGTCACTGGCTGGGGAAGCTGCTTTGGGTCTGGATTTAAAAGAGTTTTATCCAATGTATTATTTGAGGGATAGCATTCATAGAATCACAGAATTGGAAGAGACCACAAGGCCCATCTAGTCCAACCCCCTTGTCATGCAGGAACTCACAATCAAAGCACCCCCAACAGATGGCCATCCAGCCTCTGTTTAAGACCTCCAAAGAAGGAAACTCCACTACATTCTGAGGGAGTGTGTTCCACTGTCAAAAAGCTCTTACTGTCAGGATGTTCATCCTAAAGTTTACATGGAATCTCTTTTCCTCTAGTTTGAATCCATTGCTCTGGGTGCTATAATATGGAGCAGCAGAAAACAAGTTTGCTCCATCCTCAATATGACGTCCCTTCAAATACTCAAACAGGGCTATCATATCACCGCTTAATCTTCTCTTCTCCATGCTAAACATACTCAGCTCCCTAAGTCTTTCCTCATAAGGCATGGTTTCCAGAATCTTCACCATTTTGGTCACCCTTCTCTGGACACGCTGCAGTTTTTCAACATCCTTTTTGAATTGTGGTGCCCAGAATTGGAGACAGTATTCCAGGTGAGGCCTGACCAGAGCAGGATACAGTGGCACTATTACTTCTCTTGATCTAGACCAGGGGTCCCCAAACTTTTTGATCTGGGGGCCGGTTTGCTGGCCCCCAGATCTCCGGGGGGGGGGGGGGTGGAGGCGCATGCGCACATGCTTGCACAATGCCAGCCACCATTTTGTATTCCAAAATGGCGCCTGGAGTTGTGTGCATGCGTGCGCAACGCTGGGCGCATGCGCGCAACTCCGGATGCCATTTTGGAATACAAAATAGTGCCCCATGTCACACGTGCATGCACACTACTCTGGCACCGTTTTGTATTCCAAAGACGACACAAATGGTGGCCGGTGGCGCACGTGAGCGGGGGTGGCGGCGGCAGTGGTAGCAGCGGCAGGACCGGCCATGGGCCGGTAAGAAGGCCTCAACGGGCCGGGTCTGGCCCGCGGGCTGTAGTTTAGGGACCCCTAATCTAGACACTATACTTCTATTGATGCAGCTTAGAATCACATTGGCCTTTTCAACATTCTTTTTTGAATTGTGGTGCCCAGAACAGGACACAGTATTCCAGGTGAGGCCTGACCAAAGCAGAATAAAGTGGTACTATTACTTTCCTTCATCCTAGACAGTGTACTTCTATTGATGCAGCTTAGAATCGCATTGGTCTTTTTAGCTGCCTTGGATAGTTCTTCCTCATGTTTAGGTGGGATCTCTTGAAAGTAATCTTTTAATTGGATTGATGGTTTAAAAATCTTTTAAAACTTTTGCATCACATTTTGTTGTTGCTATTTTGTTTTAACTTATACTGTAAGTTGCTTTGAGTCTCATTGTGGGATAAATGTGGAATATATGTTTCTCATCAAGCACATTTTTTGTGATCCCCCAAAGCCCATGCCAGTCCCCTGAAGCTGTGATTTTGGACTGATATTCACCCCAAGACCAGGCCAAAAGCACTCAAAATGTGCAATGTGCAAAAACACACATGCTCCCTACTCAGAACCCACGGGGGGGGGGCAGTGGTTGTAAAATGGTATAAAAAAGTGAAAATGCAGGTTAGAAGTGATGTGATGTCACTTTTGGCTACCATTTTGGATCAAATATGGCCATAAAAGCATATATTTACACACCCTCTGCCAGATGCAGCTTATGGAGGAGAAGAATTCGTCCCTGTGCAGTTGCCCACAATTCCATCAGGGGTAGGCAACCCTTCCCCTTTAAGGGCCGAGGGACTTCAGCTCCCAGAAGTCTCAGCCATGTTGGCCAATAGCTCCTGGGATTCTGGGAGCTGAAGTCCCTCGGCCCTTAAAGGGGAAAGGTTGCCTACCCCTGAGATAGATAGTCCAGAGAAACAGGGTAGGGTACATGTGCTGCAGAAGTACATTTACTCAATGTGTGCCCACTTCTCATTTAGAACATCTATCTGTTGTAACACTCCATTTTTTGTTGTGCAGGGGACTTTGGATGTAATCCAACATCCGCTCTGCACAGTGTAAATATCCACACGTAGAGATACTTTATACTAGAACTATGCAACTTCCCTGAGCAATGCACAGTACAATGCTCAATGTTCCTGTATGTGCAACTTCACTTCTGTTGCTATCAGCAAAATATGACTGTTGTGCTACAGAGAATAATTTGTGTGTAGTGTTAACAGTGCGGTTTGAAAGTTGGACTACTACTATTGAGAGTATGGTTCAATTCCCAGCTCAGCCATGAAACCCACTGGGTGATCTTGGGCAAGTCACATTCTCTCAGCCTCAGGGGAGAGGCTGAACAAATCATGCCAAGGAAACCCCTTGATGGGTTTGCCTTAGGGTCATCATTAGTCAGAAATGAAGGCACATAACAACAAAGCATGACATATATATGGGTTTATCCCTAATAGGATACCATTTAGCCTCCTTGAGTCCCTGTATTAGGAGGGGGGATATAAATAAATGGAATAATAATACTAGACAGAATGAGCTGGATTTTCATGGAAGGTTGAGCCTAAATACCCTAAAGGTACCAGATTCTGTCTGATCTTGGAAGTTAACCAGGGTCAGCCCTGGTTAGTAGTTGGATGGGAGATGGCTAATAAATAACAGGTGCTGTAGGCTATATTTCAGAGTAAGGAATTTGCAAAACCACCTCTGAGGATTTCTTGCCATAGAAAACCCTATGAAATTAATGAGATTTCCATAAATCAACAGGTGACTTGAGGGCATTTATACACTCATAAAGGAATAGTTGCAAACGTGCTGGAGGAAAGCTTTCCCATTTCTAATGACCATTATGATTGCAAAAGACATTTAGCTTCCCCCCCAGGTTAACTAAATAAATAATAATAATAATAATAATAATAATAATCATTTTGATTTTTGCATGTATCTAAAAACAGTTTCTTTACAGAGTAGAGCAAGCAAAATATTGCATAGATCCATATTTCTTTTACATCTTCCTTATGTCAAAAAAGAAATTTAAAAAAATGACAGCATGACAATTCACAATCAAAAATTCCAATCTGTACAGTACATCAGGCAGGAAAAAGCATCCAGCTTAAAACCATAGGACAAATACACATTGTGGCTGCAGGTGTGGTTTTGCTTACTTTCTGGGAAAGGAAACTGGATACCTCAAATGGCAATCTAGAAATAGATTGGTCAGAAATGTGGCCAGGGCATGGCATTCAAGTTTCAATTTGGACCATCTTGACTAGTATGCCACATTCTCTCATACTTCTTCCAATGAAAGTAATATGAACTTGTCCCAGTGGTTTGTACCACATAAACAAAGAGCTTCCAACAATAGAAAGAAAACATAGAAGATGCTTCCCTATATCACTTTGCATATTGTTAAGGTGGAAGCACTGGGTCTGTGCTTTGCAATTCAGATTATTAACCTGAATAGGGGAGGCTGCTTAAGCGTCAAATTGTCTAGACAAAACTCTTTATGTTTTAGGAATTGATGGTTAACAGATCATCAGGATTTCTAAACTGTAGTGATTTTAATCTGTGGACCCACATACACAAAATCATGGGATGCAACTGCTCTGTTTCACAACTGCCTTTTAGAGGGCAAAGCAAGTTTATCTCACCTTGGCTTTCTAACAGAAGATGCCAGCATGGACATTGAACTGGGAACCTTTGCCATTAAGCACAGTTCCATTCTAATATTCAAACACAAATTATATTTGCACCCCTCCAAAAACCCAACCTGCCCAACTGAATTGCATATGGAAAGGTAGCATTTTAAAGGAAAAGCCTGGCCTACCCTTTGTAGTGCCATACTAGTTTTCAATGAGAAGGTAGTTACAAAAATAATAATCAGGAGTATTCAAATATATCTCTTAACTCCTGCAAACTGAAGGAGCATAATCCAAGAAAAGAATTACTATGTAATTCTGATAATTGGGTCAATTCAGTCACAGCAATCAGTCAATCAATCAATCAATCAATCAATCCCATTTAAAGAAGAAATGGAGTAAAAAATTGAAAAAGCAACCCGTCTCCCACATAAATTCACACATAAACACATATTTTTGGCATTTTTGTGGGATAGGTGTTGGGAGAAGACAGAAGCTCTCATTTTCTCTCCAAATGCTAAGCACATCTTGAAACTGGTCCTTTATTTTTTTTTTTTTTTAAAAAATCAACTTCATTGTGGTTTTGGTCCCATAATGAGCAATTCCCGTCATGTTCCCCTTTACAACCTTTCTCAGAGAGGTCAAGCCATTGAGTTTGTATGCAGGTGTGTTCTGTGGCTTTCTTTGAAACTCATCAGACTCATCAGATGAGTATAGTTGTCTTCACGTTCTGCTTTTTCACCTGAAATTACATAGGTGACATGTGTCACTTTATAGGACATGGATTTAAGACAATTCAACAACCCTCAGGTTTTGAGGAGGTTCTCAGCAAACTGGTGATTCCCTAGCTAATGGGAAACTAGTTAGGGTTATACAATGCTCTCCCATCAACCCTGGACAGCAGTCTTGGAGCTGGCATTTTAATCATTCTTAGTGCCTCAGAACAATTTTAGCTTAGTGCCTTCATAGAAGAGGAATTCAGGGAAACATCAGCAATGGGGGTCCTGCCAAGATCCCAAGGTAGCCCTATTGTTAATTTTGGGCCTGTTTAAGAAAGTCTATTACAAAAGTGGAATACTTCTTTGGTAATGTTTTGAAACCCAAAATCTAGAATAAGAGGTGGGCAAAGTGCAGCCCATAGGTCATTTTTATTTTTTGGTAAAAAAAACACCCCCTAACTAAACCAGAAGTGACTTCTAATCACTTTCTATTTTGAAAATAAGAGCCCTCCTGGACCTAAAATGTCCCCGGGCTGCCTAAAACCATAGCAAAAATGTTCCCCCCAAGGCCCTAGAGTGGATTGGGGGGCATGTGAGGGAAAACATTTTGGATTTTTCTTTTTGCAATGGGGTTTCTTTTTGCAATGGGGTGTGCTGAACTTGAATGCCGTGCCCCTTCCAAGAGAGCTAATGCATCTCTTCCAGCTGCCCACCACTGTCCTAAAAGACTCCAAAGGTATATCAATACAATGACAGAAATGTGACAGGAAGGGACGGGTTCAGAGCTTCTCCTTGGCCCAACAAGGGACCGCCTGCTCCTGTATAGTCCTCCCCGCGCTCTTCGGTCCTCCGGGAGGAAACTGCTACAGCCTCAGAAATCGAGGCTTGTGGCTACCTCCCGGGGGGCATTCTCTGTTGTTGCCCCTAAGCTTTGGAACGGCCTGCCGGACGAGATCCGTCTATTAACATCTTTAGACACCTTTAAAAAGGCTGTCAAGACGGATCTCTTCCGGCAGGCCTTCCCAGATTAGCTACACCAGATCAGCCATCCCACCTCGGAAACGCTCCTCACGTGGCCCCATCAATTTGATGGGAGGAATGTTGACCAGGCTTGGACTTTTGGGATAGGAGGGTTAATTCTTGCATTTTTATAATTTTAAATCTTAATTTAATTTTAAATTTTTAAATTGACTTGTTGTTTTATATTGTTTGATTTAATACTGTTTTAAGCGGGGGAGGGGGGTATGCTGCATTGTATGTTGTGGATGGTTTGTTTAAAATTGTAAGCCGCCCAGATTGGTTTACCATAGGGCGGGGTATAAATAAATTATTATTATTATTATTATTATTATTATTATTATTATTATTATTATTATTAACAGCCATATAATCTGAGCCTGAAAAGAGATCAAATTCTGCAGCCCGTTGTTGTTGTTAAGTGCCTTTGAGTTGACCTTGACTCATGGCTTCCTAGACCCTCTATTCTCAACCTCTCTGCTCAAGTCCTGCAGGTTGAGGCCCATGACTTCCCTGACTGAGTCTAGCCACCTGCCATGCAGTCTTTCCTTTCTTTTTACTGCCTTCTACCTTTCCTAGCATTACTGTCTTTTCTAATAAGTCCTGCCATCTAATAATGTGGCTAGAGTAAAGCAGCCTCAATTTAGTCATCTTCGCTTTTAGATAGAGTTCAAACTTGATCTGTTCAAGGACTCATTTGTCTTTTTGGCCATCCAAGGTATCCTCAGCATTATTCTCCAGCACCACAGCTCAAATGAGTTGGTTTTCTTTCTATTTGCTTTCTTCCCTGTCCAGCTCTCACATCCTTACATGGTAATGGGGAAACAATGGTTTGGATGATTATAACTCTAGTGTTCAATTGTGTTATCTTTAGGATCTTGTCTAGTTCTTTCACAGCCACCCTTCCCATTCCTGTTCTTCTTCTGATTTCTTGACTGCAGTCTGTTTTGATTGATTTTTGATCCAAGGTATGAAAAATCTTAGACTATTTTGATTCCTTTGTTATCTAGGTTGAATTTATGTAAATCTCCCATGGTCATTATTTTTGTTTTCTTTCTGTTCAGCAGTAAGCCTTTGCACTTTCTTCTTTAACTTTCCTTAGTACTTTTTCCAAGTCCATGTTGTTTTCTGCTAGTAGTATGGTGCCCTCTGTATATTTTAAATTGTTGATGTTCTTTCCTCCTCCTTCTGAGTCTAAACATGCTCTTTGTATATTTTCTGCATACATGTTGAACAGAGTAACAGAATGCAGCCTTGCCTGACCCCTTTGCCAATTGGGAACCATTCTGTTTCTTCATATTCTGTTCTAGCCCATTGCATGCACACTATGGTATGAGCTATGTCACTTATAGAGGTGAGCCAGAGTACCATGTTATGATATATTGCAGAAGTAATATAATAAAATGACTCTCACTGAAATAGGATACCCTTTGTAATCACCAAAATGAACATATCAGTATGGGCAACTAGCAGAAGACCAGTGATAGATGTTATGTTTCATGCTGAGCTGTTCGGAAGAATTTACCCTTCTTCCATGGGATGCTTCCTTTGCTTCTAGGTCAGCATTATATTGTAGCTGAGCCACTGCATGAATGAGCACTAAGGGAAGAAAAATCAACACAACACAAGAGGCAAAGTACAGGAAGAAGAAGAAAAATACAAAATTTGTGCTGTCAAGAGGCCAGCCAAAGATAAGGGTTGATTGACAAATGCATGGACATCACTTGAGGAGTTGTAATTCAGTGACTCACAGCTAAATTATAAATGGCTTCCTTTGGAAATGATGGTGCTTGAGGTGCTGTGGAAAACTGAATTGTGCTATCTCTCCTGTGGTGACTGATTCATATATACACATCACCAAGAACCTTGCAGCCATTGAGGGGTGGACAGGAAGGAAAAGGAGCAAGACACAAGAAAGGCCTCTGAATTTTCTGACTAGGAGTAGCAATGGGCCAGAGAAATCTCACTTATACTACAAAAAGTCAGTTTGAATATATGGCCCACAACGGGTGTTTTTTCTTTTTAAGTGCTTTGTACAGGAATGGTCTGAAGCTATGTTTAGCCCTTCTTTAAATAAATTAAATTAACACTGTGATGTCAGTAAAGTTGGTGCTACAAACCTTTGTGATATTCTGAGGTCACGTAGAAATGCAGTGTCTAAAATATACCCCTCACTTGGGCCAAGCAGGAGAAACACAACCCCATGCCCTATCGATACGGCCATCTTGACTGTCCTGAAAATTCCCAAATGACTGTGCCCCATTTTTTTTTTAAAAAAGACAACACCCACATGGAGAAAAACCATCAAGATGGTGGCAGGAGTCTTTCTCTGAGATCCTTCCAACTCCATTTGTCTTCGCAGGAAAAGGCCTCAAAGATCTTGGCAACATCCACATTTCAAGATGGAAAGGCAAATGTACAAGTGTTGCAGTGTGCTTTTTTTCCACAGAAAATACTATAATTATACCAAAACTGCATTAAATTATTCACCCTGAAAATTGTGTATGTGTATGAACAAAAATAAAGTAATATCAAACATTAACAGGAAGAGACTAATACATATTAGACACAGTATCTTGTTTGGAAGTCACTTGTCACATCCAAAGTGCTATACATTGTCTTGAGACTGATGAGGACATTTCCTCTTCTGGAGGTCACAGTTGCCATTTTCAGATGTGTTGGAACTGCCTGGGATGGATTCCGATGGAGGAGGTTTGTAGAGCAGACAGGAAAGTAGAAAAAACAAAGATCCCATCACCTGTAATAATAGGAATTGTGATTGTAAAAAACATTCTCTGACTGTGTTTTTCCTTCTTCCTCTCCATCCCATTTTCCTGGTATGTAACATCTTGTAGACTCTAAACCTGAGGATAGTGTCTGCCATGCTGTTTTGTAAGCCTCTCTGGAAAATCCTTTTTGGCTAATTAATTAATAAATCAAAAGTGAGAGGGCCTTCTTAGAGGACAAACCCAAATCACAGGACTCCGTTCACTGATCAAAGCTTTCCTTAGCAAAGGGAAAAGCTTTTGGTTTGCAAAGTGGGCAATGGTGTTGGTTGGGTAGTTTTAACCTCTCTCTTTCTATTGTTTTTTTTTTTTAAATACTGATATTATTGCTGTTGAACTGTGACAAACCCACCCCATGCCCATTCCTTTGCTGGTATAGAATGGAAGAGATAGAAGAAACATTTGGCTATGTTGCCACAGATAGACACAGACCAAGGACATCAACAGCTGAGACCTTCAGAAGACCTTGGTGGATCTTGGCTGAAAATATTTTCAGCCTGTATCTGGCTCTGTGGCCAGGTAGCCAGATGTTTCTCAGATTCCCCTCACCTTGCTCTCCACCTACTCTAGAGGGCACTAATAACAGAATTCAGGGCATTGTGTCAATTTGACAATGCCACTTCAGAATGAAACAGGAAGGTTACATGACTGCAAGTTCCCTCATATGGAAAAATTACTTGTAAAGAAAAACTATGAAGCCAAAGAGAAAATTAACAAGTAAGAAATGTAGGTTAGGATCCTATCCTGTGTAGAGATAGATAGATGACAGGGGGAGGCAGAGTTTGAATGCATATGTGTATGTGTATGTGTATGTGTAGGTATGTTGTACACATTTAAATATCAAAGTCAAAATTATCCATGTTTATTTCCTTTTTCTATGCATGGTGGCTAAGGCTGAACAGTAAAGAAAACTATTACGAGGAAAATCAACTCATTTGAAATGTGGTGCTGGAGGAGAGTACTGTGGATATCATGAACTGTTCAAAAGACAAATAAATGGGTCTGAGAGCAAACCAAACTTTCTCTGGGATCCAAAATGACTAAACTGGGGCTATCATAGTTTGGACATATCATGAAAAGACAAATCCAATGGAAAAGATGATATTGTTTAGCATAATGGAAGGCGGTAGGAAAAGAAGATCCACAGTGCAGATAGATTGATTCAAATAATAATAAAACAAACCCCACAGCCCTGAGTTTGCAAGGTCTGAGCAAGGTAGTTGGTGACTGGTGCTCTTGGAGGTCACTCATTCATCAGGTTACCATAAGTTAAAGCTGACTTGATGGCAAATAACAATATGTATATATACATTGATATATGTGTGTATAATCTGGAGGAGCATTTAGTCATGTGAGTCCTAAATACAGTCTGATTAGTGCAGTCCAAACATAGGTTTATTATCTTAGTGAGAACAGGACCACAGTTTTCAGTTTAGTGCATAACCAGAGGTAATATTTTGCTAGTTCAAGTGACTAGTCCTTATGGCCTCTACCTCTATGCAAGCTAGACAGAAAGGAGCCAGAAAAGTCCCCAGGCCAAATCAGCTAAAATGATGAGTCAGAAAGATAATTTTGGATTACCTTGTATATAAGGCCAGCAGTCAGGGTGTATCGACTCATGGCAAAATTCTGGTAGACAAAGCAAGATCCTTGTTCACCACATTGGTTCTGCCAGAGGAGACATGATTTATCAATCATTGACCCAAAGGCAATTGGTCCTGGAATGCCACCTAGACAGAGACAGTAATGAGAGATATCTGTTGCCTATATATATAATTATATAATCTTGTCCAACTACTTCAAACAGTCCAATTGCAATCATTGGCATTAGATTTATTGCAAAAGTTTCCATCATTGGCAGTTAGGTCAGCTTCAGTGATTAAATGGAAATAATAACTAGGGAAGTCTTAAACAGACAATACCTGCTGGGATCATTTTCTGATATTTTTGAAAGCACAAGTCCCAGTATCAATGTTTTATATGCAAACATGTACACTCCCTTGAATAACAGCATAATTTATATTCCTTGGGTAACTAAAAGTCTTCAATCTGTTCATCAACACAGATATCTCTGTACAGCATTTTAAAACAGCTAGACTTCAGAATGTAATCTTGCTCACCAGAAATACAATTAACATTTTGTCCTGCTCTCTAAGTTCAACCATCTATGATGATCTCCAAGGCTCATCCTTCTGAGAATGGTAGAAGGTACATATTTTTGACAGTTATGTTCTGCCGAGCATTGAAATACAGGCCTGAATCCTATTGGTTAGTCCTAACTATGGTAGACCCACTGAGTCAATTGCAAAATAGCAAGTCAATATGTAGATCAAGTGTGAGCAAATACATGACAGCAGGGGCCAATTTTTCCCCTCAGACCTCCTATGGACCACATTAGTACAATCAGGCCAGTGGAGATGTTTGTGTGTGTGTGTGTATGGAGGGAGGGAGGGAGGACCATTCCCTGGGTATGTCTACAAAGGCCATTAAAACCAGTTTTTCCCCTTGCCATAACCTGTCCACATGGGACAGGACCAAAGCTCTGATTTGAGTTTGGCCTGTTGTCACTTTCCACAGCGAATCCAGGCCATCCCTGCCTTAAAGCAATTAAAAAACACCCACCCACAAAAAAACCCTACCTTTTGCTCCAGATCTTCCAGGAAAATCCAGAGCACTCTGCAGTGACTCTGAGTAGCTTTTTACACAGTGTCTCACTGTGCCACCCAGTGCCACCATCATGAGTTGTTCCTTTTGAGGCCAACCAATATTCAATGATCAATGCTAGGAACCTCATTTTTGACCTAAGAGGGAAGGACTTTCACCAGTGCCAGTGGTGCCAAGTGCACAGTGGGATGCATGTGGAGTCAGCAGTCTGGCAACACTCCAGAATGCGCAGGTAAAAGGGGAATTTGGAGCAGCTTTGGGACCAAAATACTCCTGAGAATTCTGTCCAGTACAGACCCACCCTCTGACTGTGAGACCTGAGGCTGGAGTAAAGACTCAAGAAAAGGACAACAACACTATTAAGGCCAATTGATTTTTGTGTAAATTGGGCTGGGGTTGTTATTTAACAATGTATTGTTTGTTTCTAAATCTGTTTAATTGTTATAGGATTTCCCTTCCTTCCTTCCTTCCTTCTTAAAGAAAATGGTAGCCAGTAGAACTTCCAACTAAATAGGAAGAATGTCCTTATGCTGTTTGAAAATGGAATAGACTCCATCAAAAGGCGCTGCATTCTCCATTGTTGTAGTTTTCTAAACCAAGGATGGCCATCCATCAGGGATGCGTTGGTTATGGGTTCCTTAGGGTTGCCATGTGAAATAACAGACAGGGCTTCTATTGCTTTACAGTGGGCAATTGTGAAAAGATTGGGGGAACACATTAGACCCCCCAGGAGACCTGGGGGGGGGTCTTCACCCCAATAGACCCCCTGGAAAAAAATCTTTTGTGCCAAAATGCCCCCAAGGAAGCCTTTTCCCCATTTTTAAGGCTCCCAGGTCATTTTAGGCCTAGGAGAGGACATTTTTTAACAACAGGATGTGAGTAGACATCACTTTTTCTTCATTTCCTCTCCTGGGCCTAAACTGGCCCAGTGGGGCAAAACCATGGAGAAAATGCCCCCACACCCCCTACATAGCATTGGGAGGCATTAGGGGGCATTTTTGATGGCTGGGGGGTTGTGGAGGTGACAAAAACAGGTTTAGGGGACTATATGCAGCCTGCTGGCAACACTTGGCCCGCTCCCTGCTTTAATGGTTATGTTGAAAAAGGAATTTCATCCACTAAAAGGAATGAAAGAGAGCCCTGTTCCTTACTTCACTAGCTAACCTAGGACTAGATGATTGCTGTGCCCTTTCCAAATCTATGACACTATTATTAATTTATAATTAATTATTTATTGTATTTTATTTTACATGTGCTGTCTTTCTCCCGACTCAAGGTGGCTTACAGCAAGGTTCCAACAAAGTGCAGCTAAAAACATGGTGATACAAAAGGTTTTAAAAATAATAATAATAATAATAAATAATAAAATTTATTTCTATACCGCCCAATGGTTACCCAATCCGGGCGGTTTACAAGTTAAAAACAAATAAAAATAAATAAATAAGGCATCATGTTAAACAAGCTAACAATTTAATTTAAAAATATGACTGTGAAGATAAAAATGCAGCACACCCTCTCCCATTAAAACTTTTTTCTGCACAACCAATTAATTGCCAAGTACATATTTAAATAAAAAGTATGTATCTGCCAGTGAAAGGAGATCACAGAGAGTCAGCCTAGTCTTCTATGGGAGGGAGTCTCACAAAGTGGGACCAGCCACCGAGAGTGCTTTAAACTTGCTATGCTCATATTGTTGGACACTGAAGAACTGAGGACGTTATCACACGCAGGTCTCTAGCAACTAGCATCATTCCAGAATGAACGAAAGCAGCATCATTCCGGTATGCTTCTGGTCGCGCAAATGTAATTCCCAAAGAAACTGGCATGCAAAAGAACGGGGATGATGCTGCAATGCGACAGGGATGGGAGGGGGATGGGAGGGGGTTCTCTGTGACGTCGTGTGATCACAGAAGCAAAGGATCCGCAATGGGACGGGGATGCGATGGGGATGGGCGGGGTTCTGTGCAACGTCATGTGAACACAGGGGCAAAGGAACCGCAATGGGACGGGGATGCGACGGGGATGTGACGGGGTTCTGTCTGCTTTAGACCCCGTGTGATAACGTCCTGAAACTGAATGTCTTCAGGCACTCACAGAGCCAGCCCCCCTGTTAGAATGAGGCAGCTGCCTCCAGCAGCAAATGTTCAGAGACAGAGAGTGGCAGGGCATTTTTAATGTAACAATTGTGTGTTGAAATGGACACCTAGTCCTAATTTCTGGACATCCAGTGGAGTCAGATGGGCAAAGGTAATCAATAAACCAAAAATATAGATTCAGCTTTGAAGCTACGCTGACTTAGGCTGGTTTTGACGAATTAATGCAGTTTTGACACCATTTTAAGTGTCATGGCTCCATCCTATGGAATCCTGTGATTTGTAGTTTCTTGTGGCACCAGAGCTCTTTGAAAGAGAAAGTTAAATATCTCACAAAACTACCAATCTCTGAATTTTATAGCATTGAGCCATGGAGGTTGAAGCAGTGTCAAACTGCATTAATTTTGAAGTGGAGATGCAGCCTTATACTACAAATATAAAAGACAAGATTCTGTGTTGAAGATATGGAGAGTTTAACTCATGGAGTTATTCAGCAGTTTTACAATATCACCATGTTAATGAATTATGACACTGTGCACCTCAATGTGCACTACACATCAGTGTGCATAAGCATGTATAATGTACAGCCATGCACAATGGTATTTGCACAATTATATACAAGCATAATTGATGTGTATTTTAACTAATGTGTTTTGACTGATGTGGTGTGTCTGTTAATTGCTGTTGTTACCCTCCTCGATCCATTGGGAGAGGAGAGTAAGAAATAAATGTTGTTATAATTTTTATTACTCCATTTCCATCATTTGGAATTGAATAGGGCCATTCCACATCGTGTCCAAATGCTAACAGGGGAAGTTATGTATGTCCCCCTATGAAACAGGATTCTGGTCAATGTGTGTAAATGTATTTGCAATTCTATATTTGCTCTCTTTTAAAAAAAACAACACCCAAAACAAAACACTTTTGCCTCAGTCCATTAAGCTTATCGCATGGCACTTACAAGAACGGGAATGGAAGGGAAGGGAACAGAATGGAACGGAGTGGAGCAAAAATGCATTTTACTGCACGAGAGAATGCCGCCGGGAGTCCCCAAGGCATTCCCCAGCTTTTCCTGGCAACCGATTTTGAAGAACGATTTTGGGGACTCCCGGTGGCATCGGTGGCATTCTCTCATGCAGTAAAATGTGTTTTTGCTCTGTTCCGTTCCCTTCTGTCCGTTCCCGCTCCTTAAGTGCCATGCGATAAGCTTACATATGTCACGATTTTTATGTACCAGAGAAACTTCTACTCACAAACCATTAGAATAATAAAATGGATACCCAGTAACAATTTATTTAAAAATGCCTTAGAGGGTGATTGTGTGGTGAGTCATAGTCCAAAGCTCCAACCACTACACCACACTGGCATTCCTATAAATCATTAACAACACAAATATTTCTAAAGCTCTCTTTGGGTTCATTTAACATTTGCCTAGCTTCTTCTAAAACACACTTTGAGCAATTGTTCTGATCCAATCTGAGGATTTGTCTCAAGAGTCATATTTTTTTCTGCTTCCAAAGAAAACAATGGAAACATTCATTACCAAAGGAGTGGAAGAATAGTGGAGACTAAAATCAGAATCATGGGGTGGCTATTATATGGGGTGTTTGTTATAGTTACAATTTTTTTAACATATGTAATTTTATACTGTTTTTATTTTGATGTTTTAATTGTTTTAAAACATTTATTGTAAAGTTTTAAAAATGTTTTTATTTGTGAGCTGCTTTGGGCCCCTTTCTCAGAAAAAGGTGGTATAAAAATGAAATGGAATGAATGAATGAATAAATAAATGAATAAAGAGCAGCTGCCATCAAAAAGGTATTGGAGGGAAACTTTACCAAATGCACATTTTAGCCAAAGGTGGTTATCTGGTTTGAAAAAGGTAGTATTTTCTGTTCCAACCCTCATCATCCTTAATATCCTGACTAACTAGTTTAAATGAGGAAGTCTGATCTTCATATGAAAGCGGGTCTTTAAGGTCCTACAGCCCTCTTGAGAGGGATGGTCTTTGCACTACTCCAGTTTTTATAACACATTCACAAGCTATACAGTAGATGATCTAATTTCGACAGTGTACCATACCTAGAGTCCTCACTACAATCCACTGGATTCCTAGAGCAAAGGACCGCTGCCTGTCAGGAACACACCTAGGACACATAAAATAAACATTGAGGAACGATGGTTGGCAGGAACAACCTATGAGAATATCATAGTGCAACAGTCCTCTATTTTATAATATCATTAAACTGTAGACCTCAAATTGGTGGCTTCCATGCTGTGGAACTGCAAATCTGCTCTAGGGTTTAGATAACTTTAAAAGAGCTATCCAAAAAGATTCAACATTTTCTATAGTTTCTTTAAAGTTCAAACTAAAATCCAAAGCAGATTCACTGCCCTGCCTACATGGGGGCCATTAGCCAACACATCAGCAATTAAACACACAGTTGTCTCATTCATGTCACATATTCAAATGCATCTAAAATAATTTAAACCCACACAGGAACACATATACATGGTAGATCATTATGCCAGTTTCCTAAAACAACAGACACACAAACCACTAGTCTAAGAGGTACTCAAAATTGTCAAGTTGTCCTTTTTCAAACTATGCAGAAGTGGCACATGCCCACCCGGTTGCTAGATCTTTTTGGCTTGGTCATGGATTTTATTTATTTACTTTAAAAAACAAAGCCCAGTGCTAGTAGAAAGCACTGCTAGGCACTTGGGTTTCCAGTGAGAATGGTGAATCTCAAACTTGTTTTCAGACTTGCATATCTGCTATGTCAGGAGGAAGATGGGTAATCCCATCTAGAATGGGGATTCCACATATTTTATGGACCTAGGAGCCACTCAATCATATGGACTCTCCCTCAACAGGATATGTTTTCAGGTTCTTGGTCCTCAGCCTTTCCACAATCAATGTATCTGGTCACCATATCTGCACAAAGAGTTGTGCTATTAGCCGTCATCAAGGCAGCTTTGACTTATGGTGACCCTTTGAATGCGAGACCTTCAAGTCACCCTTTCATCAACAGCCCTGCCCAGGTCTTGCAAACTCAGGGCTGTTGCTTCCTTGACTGAGGGGGGATGCAGATGGGCTGCCCTGGGCCACCCCGGGAAATGGAGGATCAAGGCCGAGGCTGCCGGATGCGTCAGCCCCGATCCTCCCTTTTGCTGCCTTGGAAAGCAGTGCCAAAATGACGCTCCTTTCAGAGGTGGCAAATAGGCCACCCCAAGGGCCGCCGCGTGGCTCTTTGGTGCCTCTTCTGGTGCAGCGCGTCAAAATGCTGCACCGGAAGGACATCCTGACGCCACGCACCATGCGGAACGGTGCCCAGCATCAGGATGTCTTCAGGGAGGGGTTGGGACACCTGATGTGTGGCTACCCCTCCCCTTCCCTGCCTCCAAGATGGCGCAAAGCGCCATCTGTAGAGGCCCTGAGTCTATTCACCTGTAATGTGGTCATCCTCTTTTTGTGCTGCCTTCTATCTTACCAAGCATTACTGCATTAATGGGCCTTTACAGACTGCCAGAAATAATGCAGCTTGAGACCACTTTAACTGCCCTAACTCTGTGCTAGGGAATCATGGGAATTTCAGTTTTTTCTGGGACACTGAGACTTCTCTGTCAGAGAGCTATGATGCCACAATTAACTACAGTTCCCATGATTCCTCAGCACTGAGTCAGGACAGTTAAAGTGGCCTCAAGTTGCCTTATTTCTGGCAGTCTGTAAAGGCCCAATGTCTTCTCATGATATATCCAAAGTATGATGATCTCTTTTTAGTCATTTTGCCTTCTAGGGAGAGTCCAGGCTTGATTTGCTCTTGGACCCATTCATTTGTCTTTTTGGCAGTCCATGGTGTTTGAAGAGCGCCACATTTCAAATGAGTTGACTCTCTTCCCATCAATTTTCTCCACTGTCTAGCTTTCACAATCATCAGGGGCATTACTAGGGGAGTGCGGGGGGTGCGGACCACACCAGGCAACACTTCAGAGGAAGATAAACACCCAGTGTGGTGACCCATTGGCTGTGGCTGTTGGTGGGGATGGCGTGCTGCTGTCTCCCAGAAGCTCCTTCCCCAATGGGTGCAGTGAAAAAGGGTGTCACCTCTCTTTCTTGCTCTCCCAGCAGTTGGCCACTGGTGGAGTGTGTGGTGCATTCTAGATCTGACAGGGTTGCTGGCTTTCAATTCCACCTCCCCTCCATGCATACAGCAAAATGCATCCCAGCAGTGTGTGTGCATAAACAACTCCGACTGGGATGCATTTTGCTCTGTGTGTATATGTGGGGAGTTGAATCCCAGCAGCAACACAAGCAGCACTCAACCTCTCACACATACACACACACAGCAAATTGCTTCCCCTATGACTTGGACAAGTCACATTTTTTCAGCCTCAGTGGAAGGCAATAGCAAACCCCCTCTGGAAAGCCTTAGTTTCCATAAATCAGAAATGACTTAAAGGCACAACACACACACACACGGCTATGGAGACCCTGCCATAGGTTTTTCTTGGCATGATTTATTCAGAGTAGGTTTTTCTCTAAAGCTGAGTGTGTGACTTGCCCAAGGTGTGTTTCCATGGCTCAGTAGGGATTCAAACCCTTGTCTCCTGGAATCCTAAGCTAATGCTCAAACATCTACACCTTAGTTTCATTATAACATTTCCAAAAAATGCTGGTGTTACTAGATAAAAAACATGCTTGTCAAAGAAAAGGCATTTTTTAAACAGGCATCTGCTTTTATAAAGAAAATTTTATATTCAGAGGAGGTCTATTGGGTGGGGTGGGGGGTTGTGGTGACACCATGAATTACTGCACCAGGTAACACCAACCCTAATGAAATTATTGACAATCATACATAGAAATCAGAAATACTAATGTTCTTGACTTTGGTATTCAGCGACATGGACTTGTAGCCAATGCTAAAATGGAGTGTAATCAAAGTGCACATTAGTGTGCTGTTAGCACAATGGAGTGGTATAATGGCTCAGGGGACAAGCAAATTGGTCTTTTCTGATATGTTTTGAGGAGTTAATTCTGATTCCTCTGGCTTACCGTAAAGTAGCTGTCAGAGCAGGAATGCTGCTTAGGAATGTGAAGAGAATGACAACAAAGATGAAAAGCAGAAGAAGGGTCCTCCTTTCGCATGAAGATGAACATTTCCCTGCTGTAGCCAAGCCAGATGAAGGAGGTGCAGATTCCAAAATGCAGCTGCATTCATGGTAAATCTTAGCAAGCAAACAGCAACAGTACCAATTTAGAAGAAGTCCAAACAATACTCCAGGATTATTGTAGATCAAACACAGATCTAAATAACAAAGTACATCAAAAAGCTGTCCAGCAAAGAACTCTAGATAATTCAAAGATACATCTGTGTTGGTCTGTAGAATCAGTATGTAGAAAGATCTTGTAGCACTTTTGAGACTAATATCTGAAAAAAAGAAGTTGGCAGCATGAGCTTTCGTAGACTTCAGCATCTGAGGAAGTAGACTGAAGTCTACGAAAGCTCATGCTAATTTCCTTTCAGTTAGTCTCAACGGTGCTACAAGATCTCTTTAGATAATTCAGCTATGGAAGGAAAGGGAAGGGAAAGGAAAGGATGGGAAGAAAATAGAAAAATCCTCTGCAACACTTCAGGATGCTTGAACATGGCACAAATATTATTTTCCTCCTAAAGCAGGGAATTACAGTCACTTTTTGTCATTGCAAATGAGGATGAAGTAATCAGGGATTTACATCCTTAGAACCTATTTGTTCATTCTTCTCTCCATGATAGGGGACTTTTTATTTATTTGGAAATTTTAAACACTAGTAGACCTTCCTACTACACTCACTATAAACAAACAAACACAAGAAAAACAATTTTCTGCCCCAAAATACCCTCTAAGGGATGTGGGAGCATTTCCACCAAGTTCTGGGGCCCAGGGCCATTTTAGGCCCAAGAGAGGCCATTTTTGCAACAGGAAGTGACTCAATGGTCACTACCAGTTCACTTCCTGATTTTAAAAAGGCATGACATGAAAGCCCCTGGCCATCACTGTTTAATGTTAATCAAAATTTGGCTATATGTCAATGTGACGTCAGGACTGGCAAGACAGAAGAAGGGGGATATGGAATCTCTCCTCAGAACACACCTTTTTCCCACTCTCATGACTGGTGGATACTTGCTTGCAGCCAGCATGGCAGGGCGAGTAATACATGATGTCATCATTTCCACACACTGGACTGTACATCTCTCGAAGGCAGTCACAGTCCACATTGCAGGGAGCAGACAGGTTGAGGTGGCCTTGTAATAAGACACTGAATAAAACACACAATTGGCAAACAAACACTGGTTGGAATTCACTAAGGTAGTTACAGATGCATAGCCTAGAGCAGTGGTTCCCAAACCTTAGCCCTCCACGTGTTTTGGACTTCAACTCCCAGAAGCCTCACCCAGATCAGCCAACAGTCTGGAATTCTGGGAACTGAATTTGGAGGACCAAAGTTTGGGAACCACTGGCCTAAGAGTTACATGTTTATCAGTGGTTTGTATTCATTATCCCTACATATTCACTAGTTTAGGAAACGCGTAGGGACCATGAAAGTCCACCAGTCCTCACATACCAGGCAGCAGTATACTCAGGAGTTAAATATTGAGTTCAAGGACATGTAAAGAATATTTAGCTCCAAAGTATACATGGAAGTTATGAATATAGTGAGTATGATGGTAATAGCAATAACAATAGGAAGTATATTTCTATACCGCTGATCAGTAAGCTAGCACTCTGAAAGTGGTTTACAATGTGTAAGCCAATTGCCCCCCAACAAGCTGGGTACTCGTTTTACTGACCTACGAAAGGATGGAAGGTTGAGTCAACATTGGAGCCCTCCAAGATCGAACTTACAATGTTGTGGCTACAGGACTAGCATTTAATCACTGCACCACCAGGGCGCCTTGATCTTGGTATGATCTTGGTAGGATATCAACCAATTGAATATAAAGGATATGCTATGCTGTATATTGTATGACTGCACAAATTATATGACTTTCAGTGAACATGAATGACTGAGGATTGTTGAAGCAGTCATATATACATCCTGGGAATAGCTATCTCCTTCTAGGACTCTCAGCTTTCATATAGATGTGTGTCTTCCTATCAGGACTCTCAGCTTGCAAAAAGAAAAAAGAAAAAAAAAGAAAAAAAGGGGGATTCATTTTCTACTTTGACCCTTGGATTATTATAGTCCCATAGTGACTTTCAGCTTGCCAAAGTGTTGCCTCTAGGACTCTCAAAGGGTATTTGTCTTCTATGGCATTTTTGAAGTGTTATGGCCCCACTGTGACCCTTAGTTTTCTTGTACAGATTGAGGGGTGAGCCTGTTATGGTGGATTTCTTGTCAATCCTGAGACTGGGCTTTCATGGTAAGTATGTTTGCTTTGCAATATCAATGTACTAAATATTAAGCAAGAAAACATTTTATGGATCACTAGTAAGAAAAACCATAACAGAGATGTGAATGGACAGTATCATGTTCTGAATAGCTTTTACTGTGGATGTTTTGAACGTTTTCTGTTAACAATCAACATGTTTCCCTGTTCTGCATCTTTAGGAACACAGTTCCAGCAAAGAGAGATAGTTATATTGCCTACCTTCTGTCATACATCTGGGTTACTCCAGCCATGGGCATGTTAGGACAATCAATAAAAAATATGAAAATGGCCAGAAGACTTGACAGGGTGCAAAATAAACAGAACTTGATGATTCCCGAGCAACGCAGCTTAAATTTGTTCACAATGAAACCTCCAAGGAACGTGCCGCCTCCTCCTGCTGGAACCACAAGGTAGCCTATCGAAGAAAAAGAAACAGGAAAGTTCACATTATGAGATGTATTGTTTTATTAAAATATTTATGTCTTATTCACCTTGGATCCTGTTTCAGAAAAAAGGGGGGATATAAACAAAATAAAACAAAAATGGTTCTCCATATGAAATTTGCAGAGGTTTGGTAAATTTGTTAAACTTGAACAAAAACAAAATACTCTCTCTTTTGAACTAGTCATTTGCACTTGTCACTTCCGATTCAGTCCAGACTTGGCTTGATATGTTACTTTCATACCAAGCTTTCATACTTTCATACACTTGACTCAACAGAGTAACTTAAGCAAATGTTTTGTATTGGTTTTTTTAGTTTTGTTAAGTTAGAACCATAATTTATTTATATTGTTTCAATTATGATGCTTTAATATATTTTCAGTTTAATACTTTTTTAAGGGATGGGCTGGATTTGGGTTGTGTTTTATACATACTGTATGGAATTTTAACTGTTGTTAGCCGCCTCGATTGTTGACAGAGGGGCAGGGTATAAATAATAATAATAATAATAATAATAACCAATAAAAAACTGCAGTAAATAGCCGCAGCTATTTCAGAAACTGCAAGCAACTTAAAGCATCACTTAAGTTTTTTTTTCCTTACCAAACAAGGTTGCTGCTTCTGAGGCACTTAAGCTAAACTGGGATTCAAGAAATTTGGGACCAAAGGTGGACATGCCAGCAATAAGTGTTGCCTCCGTTGCTCCAGCCAAGCAAAGGAAGATGAAGGTTGGGTTCTTTAGTAGCAGCAATACTGACCTGTAGGGTGCAAAGTAAGAGGAGGGGGCAGAAAGCAAGCAAGTTGAAAAAAACAGATATCCACTAATGATTTTGTTTACAATTTCATAGAATCATAGCATCACAGAATCATAGCATTGGAAGAGACCACAAGGGCCATCCACTCCAACCCCCCCTGCCATGCAGGAAATCACAATCAAAGCATCCCCTCCAAGGAAGGAGACTCCACCACACTCCAAGGAAGTGTGTTCCACAGTCGAACAGCTCTTGGCGTGATGCTGCCCAATGTGTGGTTGCTTGGGTGGCATCTTGCCAGCATCGGGTTGGCTGGGTGCAGTTGCCACACCCCCACTCTGCCCCCAATCCGGCGCTTTATGTCGCTCTGTACAGCCCCTCAGTGTAGTTTTTATGGCTGACTAAGGATATGAACTTGGGTATCCCAAGCTAGGCTATTGTACTTTGGACATACCACGAGACAACATGGAAAAGACAAAAGTGCCCACTGGAAAAGACAAAAGAATTTGGTAAAGTGGAAGGCAGTAGGAAAAGAGGAAGATCACATTCCAAATGAATTGGTTCAACAAAAGAAGCCACCGTCCCAAGTCTGTAAGGACCTGACGAGAACTGTTGGTGATCAGGGCTCTTGGAGAGCTCTAATTCATCAGTTTGCAATAACTCGAAGCTGACTTGATGGCAAACAATAACAAACTCTAAGTCAGCCTTTCCTAACCTGTTATCTTCCAGATATTTTGGCCTACAACTTCTATCATTCCTAGTTATGGATGGTGGGGCCAATGGGAATTGTAGTCCCAAATCTGGAGCGTGCCATATTGAGGAAAACAATGGTACTACACCAAAGTGGCTTTCCATCCCTTATTCTCTTCTCTCCTCTCTTCACAGACCTTCTACCAGTTATACAAGCATTTTACTGGTGTTGTATGAGAAGAGTACACAACAGTGAACATAATTCCTGTTTTTAAAGAAAGCACCACAGACTGATAGACCAGTTAGCTTGCCATTAGTACCAAGGGAAATATTGGCAAAAATTATTAAACAGCATGCAGACAACATAAGGCATGAATAAGCCCTTAGCAGGATAGATGCCAAAAGATATTTCACCATATCTGACATGTGGCAAGTGTTTGAATATTTATATTCAAAAAATGGTTCCAGCTGTGACCCTTTCTCCTGGGTACAAAAACGGCCCCTGGGGAGCCAAGATGGTCCCAATCATCTGTCCCTTTATTTGGCTATTAAGTCCAGTTCAGTTTATAAATATCCAAGAGGATCTTTCCTGGGATTAAGGGATGAATTTCTCAGATATACCAGTTTATGGAAGTTTTTGCTTCCACCCTTTCAGCAACAAAATGAACAACACAGCTCCAGTCTGAGGAAGACTTACTGCTTGCCAGCAAACTAAATAGGCCCAATATCATCCTGGCAAGTGTTGCCGAACCCAAATATTCCTGCTAGGTTCTGATGCTAATTTGTGAGTTAGTGAGGTAACAGTAATGCATACTGAGTCAAAGCACTGTTGTTTCAGACATTAACTGTAATAGCCTCAGCTGTGCTGTGCCCTGCCTTGAAGTACAGAATTATCTGAAGCCATTTGAAGTTCCCATGCTCCACCTACCTAGAAACTCTTAGGAAAAGAAGACATTTCTGGCAAGCTGGTCAAACAGCTCCAGGTAGAATTCCAGGCAAAAATGATGATGACGATGATGATGACGGTGATGATGATATTTATTTCTTACCCACCTCTTCCTATGGATCGAGGTGGGGAACAAAAAATTAAAATACCGCAACAAATAGACACATAACACAGACCTTGAGAAGACCTGAGTGTATGGGGCGGATTATATGGAAAAGGTAATCCTATAGGTAACCTGGACTTAAACCACGTAGTACTTTAAATATAACAACCAACACTCTGTATCTTGCTGAAAACTAAATGGCAGCCAGTGGTGTTATTTTAATATAGGTATAATATGATCCACCTAGATATACCAGTAACCAATCTGGCTGCCAAGTCTTGAACCAAATGAAGCTTCTGAACATGGTACAGAGGTAGCCCAAGGTACAGCATATAGCAGAAGTCCAGTGTGTGCACTACCATCTTTAGGTCCTCCATTTCTAGGAAGATCTGGTATTTTCTATCCCTCTCTCTACTTTGACTCACCTTAAACTTTCAAGATCCCACTGGATCAATTGTAGACCCCTGTCTTTTTACCTTTGGCTTCCTCCCTGATACAATTGATCCACCTGGCAATGGACCATAACGCAACAGTCTCAAAGCATATGTCCTGCAAGCAGAAGGCCCCAGGTTCCATTTCTGACATTTCTGATTAAAAGACTCCAGTAGCAGACTTGTGATTCTTTCTCTGCCTGAGATCCTCTGATGCAACTATCAGAGTTGACAGTACTGGACCAAATTCCTTAAACCAGTATAAGCCAGCTTTCTGTTTTCTGCCAGTTACCTATGTGGTTTGATACCAGATCTTCCTCTATTAAACATTGTGGATAGATGTCCTTCCAGCTCAGTTCCTAAGCTGCTCCTTCCTGGTCCTTGATATTATTCTTGACTCATCCTTGATCAACCAACCCTTTGGTTGAAAAAAATCAAAACCAAAAAGCTACTGGTACCAGAATGTGAAAGATTCAAGAAAAGGAAGATGAATGATGGTACCATCTAAACATCAACTGAGTCTGAATGCATCATAATTAGTGGTGTTCACTTTGAGTTATGGTGACCCTATGAATGAAAGATCTGCAAAACACCCTGTCATCATCTACCCTGCTCAGGTCCTGCAGACTCAAGGCTGTGGCTTCTTTGATTGAGTCTATCTATCTGTAATGGGGTCTTCCTTGTCTCCTACTGCCAAACTGAATATTATTATCTTTTCTAAAGAGTCATGTCCAAAGTACAATAACCTTGATTTGGTCATTCTGGTTTCTAGTGAGTGTTCAGGCTTGATCTGTTCTTGGACCCATTTATTTGTCTTTTTGGCAGCCCATGGTATCCACAGAACTCCCTGCCAGCACCACATTTCAAATGTGTTGATTTTCTTCCTATAATTTTCTTCACTGTCCAGCTTTCACACCATACATAGGAATCAGAAATATCATGGCAGCAGATACACTGAACTATTATTAATTATAATCTCTTGGAACATTTATTAAAACACATCTTGAATACCTCTAGCTATAAAGGAGCATCAAAACTAACTGAACAAGTTTTGCTTGGCTTGTAGGCCCAAATAGGCCCAGAATCACCCTGGCCAAGGACCCAAATGCTCCTACTGGGTTCTGACCAAGACTAAAAGTGTTGTCTGCCATCACTAAGGTCTTCTGGGATTCTTCTTAAAGAGGCGGTAAACTGAATTCCTTACATAATCTTTTGTCCTCAAACAACCTGCAGTTCTAGTCTCAGATATTTTGGCACTCAAACCCAAAAGTCAAAGTGATGTCCTTTTGCTACAGACTGGAATTAATCGCTGTACAATAAAGAACACACAAAGACTGGAGACAGGAAATGGATTCCTGGAAAACCTTCATTGCATTGCTGCCCAGTAGGGATAGCTGTTTCTCCATAATGTACTCAGTTTGTAAAGAATATTCACAAAGGTTCTTGTTCTCAATAAGAATAAGTGTCTTTTGACACTCAAGAGACATCCCCATCAGAATTTGTCAAGCACCATGGGATTTGTTGTCCTTCAGTGAAAGTAAAAAAGACCAGCAGAGTGATAGAGAAAGACAAGAGAGAGAGAGTATATGTGTGTACAACAAATGTTTTGGCCACTTAGTTGGTGTCCTGTTCAGGAATTACAATGTCATAAAACTTGACTTAAAAATTGTAACTATTCCAGTTCAGTTTTACAGGTGACATACAACAACTTAAAGTGACATATCTTTGAAATCTCCCTTCAACAGAGCCATCTCCAGGGAAAGCAGGGCAATGAGTAACGATATAGAATCATAGGAGTTTATCAGACAGGGAAAAATTGGAAGTTTAAAATGGTAAGAACCCATTATTAACTCACAACTGCGCAAATGGTTTTCACATGCAAAGCACTGTTATCCTGTGCAGAATCCAAGATTAACCTGCACTTGTGCGCAAATGCATAAATGGTTTTCACATGACGGGACCAAATATGCCTCCATCACTATAATGATTAAGGTGTGTGCATCCCACAAAAGTGAGCAACTGTGCGAATGTGAAGTCATAGGTAAATGATTTTCACACGTAGACCGCTACAAATTTCTCTGTGTGTATCCCTGCCTTCCCTCAGCAGCTGTTCCTTTAAGAGCCCTGCCTATGGGGGAAGCTGGAGACAGACAGACAATAAAGAGCAAGGGGGAACTCAGCCTTTTCTCTATCTCGCTTACTCTGTCCCTGCCTTTGCCTCAGTAGCTGTTTCTTTAAGAGTTCTGGCTAGGAGGGAACGCTTAAGTGACTCAGATAGAAGGGAGGGCTGAAGCAGGAGACAGAGAGAAGAGCACTTGGGGACTCAGACCAGGAGGCAAGCACTCATTCACTGTCCATTCTCTCTCTCTCTCTCTCTGCCCTTGCATCAACTGTTTGTTTTAAGAGCTCTGGCTATGAAGATGGGTGGATACTTATTTTAGGAGCTTTAAAAGCAGTATTATGGCATTACCCTGCAGCACTGGAAGTAAACTTACCCCAAAGAACCATGGGAAATCTGGCAACAAACACAAAAACAGGGAGAATCCTATGAATAAACTGCAAGTAGCTTTCACACTACAGCAATCATACAAAAAAAGTGAATTCATGATATTTCCCCGAAAATGCCTATTTGCTGGTTCATGTCACTTTCTTGTTGGATTCTATGTGGTTTGCGCACAATGTCATGTGAAAACCATTCACGCATTTGCGCCTAATACACTGGATAATCATGGGTTTTTACCTATTTAAACTTCCAGTTTTCCTCGTGTGATGAACTCAATAGAAATCATAGAGTTGGAAGAGACCTCAAGGGCCATTAAATTCAACCCCTCTTTTGGTCCTGGGACACACTGAGACCGAGAGCTGCAACAGGGTCCTGATAGGACTTTGCAGTGGTCTGCAGGGACAGCTGGAGACTTCGGGGGGTTGCAGACTGCCAGAAATAGTGCAAATTGAGTCCACTTTAAGGGTTAGGGTTAGTACTAGGGATTCATGGGAATTGTTGTTGTTTTTTTCTGAGACATTGAGCCTTCTCTGTCAGAGAGCTCTGGTGCCACAATAAAATACAGTTCCCATGATTCCCTAACCCTAACCTTAACCCTAAAAGTGGACTCAATTTGCACTATTTCTGGCAGTCTGCAACCCCTATCCATTACTCATTGCCCTGCTCTCCAGTGCATCAGAAATAATTGTGTGTGGGGGGAGATGCACAGCTTCAAAGGCAGGATTTTGGAGGATAGCATTGAGACAAATTGTAGTTTCTTCTCTACAATTACACCTCTTGATGCAGGTTCTCGGATCTAATCTATGCAGCATAAGTAATGCATAGTTTTTTATGGGGTTTTCGGGCTGTGTGGCCATGTTCTGGAAGAGTTTCTTTCTGACGTTTCTCCAGCATCTGTGGCTGGCATCTTCAGAGAATACTGGAATGGAAGAGAATGGGTCTATATATACTGTGAGACCCTGGGTAGGGAGGAGTGATCCCCATGTAAACTGTGTATTGTTCTGTGTTGAATAGGTATTGTTCTGTTGTTAATGGCATGGTTTCAGGGTGGGAGGATATTGTTCAACACAGAACAATACACAGTTTACATGGGAATCACTCCTCCCTACCCAGGGTCTCACAGTATATATAGACCCACTCTCTTCCATTCCAGTATTCTCTGAAGATGCCAGCCACAGATGCTGGCGAAACGTCAGAAAGAAACTCTTCCAAAACATGGCCACACAGCCCGAAAAACCCACAAAAAACTATGAATGCCAACCATGAAAGCCTACAACTTCACGTAAGTAATGCAGTTTGACACTGCTTTAATATACATGGTTCAATGTTATGGAATCCTGGGATTTGTAGTTTGTTGCACCAGAGCTCTCTGACAGAGAAAGCTAAATATCTCACAAAACTACAAATCCCAGAATTCTAAAGCATTGAGCCATGGCAGTTGAAACAGTGTCAAACTGCATTATTTCTGCAGTGCAGTTGAGGCCAATATTTATTGCACAAAAGGTTTTATAAAATTGTGTTTTTGGACAAAATTTCCTCAAACTCCCCACCACCACCACTACAGGTGCCTGCCCAAGGATTGAGGCCTACTGGAGAGGCACTCCTCTATGTCCCATCAATGACATCAATACACTATTTGAGGACATGGAAGACAGCCTTCTCAGTGGTGATGCTCCAATTGTAGAATGTCCTTCCCTTGGAGCCCCAACTGGTGCCAATACTGAATTTATTTAGGCACCAAGTAAATACTTGGCTGTTCATTAAAACCCCTGGGTCTCTTCAATTTCTCTCAGATATTAATGTACATCATTTTAAATTTTTATATTTTAAATCTGTTTTAACCTCTTATTTATGTTTAATATGTTTTATTTTAAACTGTTTTAACCTGTTTCTCCTAATTTTGCTTGTAAGCCTGCAATCTTTTTGACATAGGGTTGGAAAGAAAGAAAGAAAGAAAGAAAGAAAGAAAGAAAGAAAGTCCAAACATGTGAACAAAAAAGTCAAAAATGTGAATAAACTCACACCTTATATAATCTCATGCAACAGGGATAAAATTTCTGAAATTTTTCAGTCAGGCATGCAAGAACATAACAGACAAATTTTATATCCCTCTTCACTAGTGATTGAAATAGTTAGACCTTCTTGATCCAGTCTCTCCTCCAAACTCCTCTGATACTCCTTGGCTCTGTGCTCTCTGTCCTAGCATTTCTGGACTGGTTCTCATGGATCAGGTGAGCAATATGAGTGGGAGAGGAGTAGGGATGTAATTTCTCCCACATTTTTAGCCCTCCAGGGTAAAAGTCACTTTCTTTTTCTAAAAAGGCCTTTCTTCAACAAAATGTAGAAAACAGGCTCCCATACTCCCGACAGCCTGTTCAGAAAAAAAATAGGGAGATCTTGACTGCTGAAGGTCCTGGAGGCCACATCTTGTTAACCCCTGGAGTACCATGGGCCCTCCATATTTGCTGGGGTTAGGGGTGGAGAACCTCCATGATAGTGGAAAAAACATAGGGAAAAAACACCACTTTTTTACCTGAGAGAACACTTCTCTAGGAATCTCTAGGTTCTCCAGCATAACCCTATAGCTAACATCAAGTAGAGGTTGACCACGAGGATCTACAAATGCCTAGAGAAGTGTTTGTTCTAGGAACCTCTAGGTCCTTCAGTGTGAATCTATGGTCAGCCTCTGGCAGAGTCACACTGGAGGATGTAGAGATTCTTAGAGAGAATATATTAATCATATCTGCAAATAATCAATTCTTCAAAAGTCAAAGTCACAAATGTGGAGGGCCAATTGTATAGTGACTACTGAATCAATGGAATTTATCCAAGTGCTGACTTAACATTTAGGTAATTAGAATCATAGAGTTGGAAGAGACCACAAGGGCCATCCAGTCCAACCCTATGCCATGCAGGAATACACAGTCATGGGGCCAATAACTTACTGTAGCTACTTTGAGTCCCGTGTTGGAAGAAAAGCTGGATATTAAAAAATTGAATAATTCAAAACTCAGAACTGCATTTAGACCACCACATTTTACTACTCAAATTTCTTCACATACTTATTGGGTTGGTCTTGGTCATACCCTAATGGGCACTAACACTCTGCATTTGAATTTAATTTCCTCCTCTCTGGGAAGAACAGATGCATAACTTTGGAAAGTGGCACAGAATCAAGAATTCCACTCAAGAACAAGGCAGAAATTTCTTCAATTGGTTGCCTGTCTCCTGGCAACCAATACATGCAGGTCACAATCCAGCACAGGCTTAAGCTCACTTGGAATCAATGTGCATGAATACTGTATACTTAATGTTACATCAGACAGCAAACATGACTTCAAAGATTGTCCCACAAGATTTAAAAATAGCCTTTTCTAAACATCTGGTTTCATCTTTACTAGTCCATGTGCCATGATTTTGACTGATGCTATTATGATGCAGGCATTATACAGCTCATTCTAGCCCCATTACCTGAAGTCAGAGATTAGAAGATTTAACTTTCTGGACGACACCTC
Organism: Phrynosoma blainvillii; assembly: GCA_026167975.1. Lineage (NCBI taxonomy): Eukaryota > Metazoa > Chordata > Lepidosauria > Squamata > Phrynosomatidae > Phrynosoma > Phrynosoma blainvillii. Next base: position 305,697,818 of record JANUYF010000004.1, on the reverse strand, counting down.
CCAGAATCCCCCAGCCAGCATGGCCAAGGTAGGCTTGAGGATTTTCAGAGTTGCCATGCAAAAAAGTAAGCTTTTCAAGCTTTGTTTCAGCTTCTCTTCAACTTTGGTATCACCTGGGGTCCATCTACACTGCAGAGTTAATGTAGTTTGACACCACTTTAACCACTTTGACTCAGTGCTATGGAATTCTGCAACTTATCATTTTATGAGATATTTAACCTTCTCTGTCAGACAGTTCTGGTGCCAGAATAAACTACAAATCCCAGGATAGCACAGGATGGAGTCATGACAGTTAAAGCAGTGTCGAACAGCATTAATTCTGCAGCCTCAGTCCCAAGATGAAAACTTGAGAATGAATGCATTCCTGGTAGGTGGAACGAGTATATTTCTGAGTTATGAATACTTATATTAAAACCCCACAGAGCTGAGGTCATTCACATCCTACACATACAGACAGAGAGAGAGAGAGACAGATTCAACATAGATTTCTCTATGTTGAAAAGAAGACACAAAGAAAGGTTCTCACAGTGGGAGATCTTTAACTGTCTTTCCAAAATCAGGATCCGAAGCTGTTTTTTGACTGTCATCTTTCAGCTGATGGGCTTCCGAAACTCTCATGACAATGTAGCGTTGGGATCCTGAAATCACATAGTTTGCGACAAATGTCAGTTTTGTGCTTTGAAGATAAAACATATGACGAGAAAATTGAAGTTCATGTCAAAAGGCAACCAGAAATGTTCTCCACCTATTCATTTATTCATTGTGTGTGGAGGTGGGGTGGGATGGGGGGAGGCATGGAAAGCAGTGCCATGCCAATATATGTATCCCAAAGGTTTGTGTGCCTGCTACTTCCAATTTATGGGTTTTGTGCTTTCAGTGGCAGCTATGCATGGGATTCTTGCAGAACTAATACCTTCCATGCATAATCTCCCTGTTTGATGTGTAAAAGTCAAGAGGAAGGAGAAAACCAACAGGCACATTGTAACTGGAGTACAGCCTCACTCCATCTCCATGTATTAAGTCAACATCAAGGAAGCTCCTCCTTTTCGAGGGCCTAATTCAGCATGAAAGATATTCTCACAGGGGAGTATGCCAATAGTGGGAAGGGCGGAAGGCATAAGGGTGGGATAGTTTTTGTTCTCACTGCCCAGGCATAGTACTCTGATCTCACTTTAATGCTCATGGTCTTATCCTATGGGATCCTTGAGTTATTGTGATTTCTCAGCCAGAGTGCTCTAACACCCCAGTAAACTACAAACCCCAGGATTCCAGAGGCTGCAGCCATTGCAATTAAAAAGGTATCAAACTGCTACAATTCTGCAGTGCAGAAGAGGCATTAGCAGCTTTAGGGAAAACATTTCAGCCTTTTGGAATGGGAAGGGGAATGTATACTAAAGCTTGGAAACCATGAAACAATTGTACCATGGGATGGCTATCTGAGGAAGCCCAGAGAACTGTGATGACAAGAAGGCCAGATTTGTCCTCAGGGTCCAAGGTGCCCCACCACTTACATTGGGCACATGGAGTATATATCTGCAAAGGCCTTTTTCCACTTTTGTAACTGAATCTTCAAGTTATTGAATGGTATACTCAGGTTGTAAGCAATCTCCCTCTTCATTTCATCATTGTTCTGTGGGTTGGCTCTGCTAGGGATCCCAGATCTCAGGGCCTGGTCCTGTCTTTTAGGGCTTGGCTCCTATTTTGTAGTTCTTAGGGCAAGGGGGAAGACTCTTTAAGGCATGAGCATTGCCTTGAAACATATTCGTATGTATGTATCACCAGTGAATACCAGGTATTCTAGGGCATATTTCAGAGGAAGAAACTGGCAAAACAACCTCTGAGTATTTCTTGCTTATGAAAACCTTGTGAATTGAAGGCACACACACACATTCTCCTTTGTTAGACTTGGTTTTTGAAAAAGCAATTAACAACCTAAGGTTGATGCTCCAAGTATTATGCTTAATTGCATTGCCAGGTCCTGCTCCCATGACACTATCTTTGTAACATTACTTGGGCTTGCCCCTTGTGATACCACAAGGGGTCATCCCTTCCCTAGATCTCAAGTTTGGGTACTCAAATCTCAGGATCTGGAATATTTCTGATCTGGCAACACTAAACTCTGCCCTAATTTCCATTGCATTTGTCTTTCACTTTAGCTTGAGAGAGCTTCTAAAATCAAATTAAATGTATTTGTTTAGCATTTTGTTTACCACAGTTTCCAATTTCTTCTCTCTGCCATTCAATCAGTACATATTAATTCACAGCACATCCAAAACAACAACATCATAAAGCAATGAAAATCAAAAATGGAAGAAGTCAGACTGAAATGAAACAGAAGAACAGTGCATTGCTAATACATCACTAACTGTCCACAAACAGTGTCAGAAAATTTGGAACCATAATATTCAGGCATACATTTAGCAGAGAGGAATTTAATAAGGATTTCTCTAATTTGGGTTTATCATTTTACTGAAAAAAATGTGTATCCTTGCATGATTTACTATTTTCCTCTTCTTTTTAGATTTTTTCAGATAATGCTGGATTCCCAATGGACTTCCTTCTTCTTATGCTTTATTCCTCTGACGTGTGTTATGGGGCTGCCCCCCTTTGTGTCTGTGTTAGCACCTTTCCTTTCAGAAAGGTTGGTGTGGGAATAATGCTCACATGAGTTGGCACCTCCAATTCCCAAATTAATCCCAGTTCTTTATTAAGCACTGAGATAAACCTACTTTATGGCTGCTGGCCAGCTCAATAACATTTCTAAGATATATAAGAGCATGAAAATTGGCTTGGATTAAATCGGGATGGAGATTTTAAAAATAATAATAATAATAATAATCACAGAACATTGACCCATAGGGGGGAAAAAAATCAGTGGCCACACACAAGTAAAAATGTGAGGCCTTCAAATGAACAGAGTGGGCCAGCTGACAAATGTGAATGAATGGAACAGAATGGTTGTCAGCCAGGCCAATCGCATACCCTCCAACTGTTTCAGTTTGGAAAGCACAGCCCCCGATTAACCTTCCATCATCCCACTTTTTAGCTCCTTTTAGAATGTCCTAGTTTTTCTGTCCTCCCCCCACTTTCTCTCTTTGTCCTCCACTTATTTCACTTGCTGCAAACTGAGTTCCAAGTGCAAAAATAGCTCTCAGTTAACTCAAGAGGAAGGAGAGGAGAGAAGAGAAGGAGGTGGAATCTTGTCCTTCCTAGCAGACTCAGGGCCTAAGCAGACTGCCAGAAATAGTGCACATTAAATTGAGGCACTGCCCTGGCTCAGTGCTAGGGAATCATGGGAACTGTAATTTATTGTGGCACCAGAGCTCTCTGACAGAGAAGGTTCAGTGTCTCAGAAAAAAATACAGTTCCCATGACTCCCTAGCACTGAGCCAGGGCAGTGCCTCAATTTAATGTGCACTATTTCTGGCAGTCTGCAAAGGCCCTCAGGCAAAAGCAAACTGCTGTGGCTCCTTTCCTAGCTTGTGTATTCTTCTTCATTACATTTGCATTCTGATGTTGCTTGGTCACATATGTCCTGGTTTTTATCTGTGAAATGCAATCTCCATGCACCTACCAAGCTCTCCTCAAGAAAATGGTAGTTCTGTCCTTTGATGTATTGTCTTTTTTCTCTATTACCTCTTTCAGGTATACAAAAGGAAACAGCCAGCCAAAAGTTAAAGCTCTTCAAAATCAGACTGATCCATAAAGTTAGGCCTAATTGCTTAACCTTTCTGTTGACACCATTTCTAAGTGATCAACAGTTCTGCAAATGGACCAATTACTTTTTTGAACTAGTCTCATTTTTCATTTGCAGTCTCCCTAGCATTCACTTGTGCCAGTTAGCCTTTTGCCCTCACTTTGTGAAGACTTCTCCTGCTGCCAGCTTTAGCAGGCCAAGATAAGCTACTGGCGCACCTGATTTAAAAAAGAGAAGGAAACATATGCAAAGGTAGCTGTGTTGGTCATACAGCAAACTACAATAACATCCAAAATCCACAAAACAGTGATAACTTTATTTGGCCAACAAAAATGCAGAAAATACATGATGCAAAAGAGAAGGAAGTAAGCAGACCAAAAAAGAAAAAAAGAAAAGAAAAGAAGGGGGGGGGTAATGTTATAGAGCTATTTTTAAAAGTGAATTACTTATAACTGTAGTTCCAAAGAGAGCCAGCAAGTGTGGTGGTTTAGATGTGAGACTAGGATTCTGGGAGTGTAGGGTTCAAACCCTTGCTCAATTATGGAAAGCCCCTGGGTGATCTTGAGCAAGTCACACTTTCTTAGCCTAAGAGGAAGGCAATGGCAAACCTCCACTGGATAAATCTCACAAAGAAAACCCTGGGATAGGATTGCTGTAATCTGGAGTCGATGTAAAGGCACATAATAACAAAACTTCCAAGCTCTGACAAAAGAAGCTAGTTACTATTATAGTGACAATTTCAAGAAGTAACCATATATTTGAAAAGAACCTAAACAGTTATTTTAGCTCCTTTAAAAAAAATCTTAATATTACAAGCTGCTGGCCTGTGACACCAAGCACACTTTCTTCATGAGGAACAGCACAAAGCACAGCATGAACCAGGGCTTTCAGAAGATTCCTCCTGTATCATTTAGTATGAGGTTGCATATCCATAACTTTAAAAGTAACTCGGAAAGTTAAACAGCAAATAGAGTGAAGCTATTCATCACAAAGCCATAATCACAGTGTAACTGTGTGATACCTTCTTGTTGGGGAAAATTAATTAAGTACAAGTAGTGAGTTATTTGTAAATAGTTACTCACTTCCAGAGCTCTACAAGGCTGGCAGTGGGATAGAAGGTCCAAATCAGCATGGCACTTTGGAACACAAAAAGTTTCACCCCTAGTCTGTTCTAAGCTTGGATGATCTAATAGTTAATATATTAATATATTATTAATAAAGACTATCAGGGTGGGTGCAGAATGGGCCTAAAAGAGTTGGCAAAAAAACTCTTCAAGCTACATGTGCCATTGGTCAAAATCCACCATGTATCAAAGTGTTTGTCCTACAAACACTTTGTCTGAAAGGCAGATGTACAAGAACAGGAAAGTAACCCAAACAAAGAAAAGGCCCATGCAAAGGCACCAGAGGAGGGAAATATGTGGGCAAGAATTTGTGTTGTCTTTCTTCACTCCCTCCCATAGGCAAATAGGCACATCATGAGGACAGTTCCTTGAGCCTGACAAGGTGCTGAATGATACAATAAGGGAATGGCAGTGTCAGTATGTTCTATGAGTTTCTGGGCACCACAGTTGAAAAAGGGGATCAGTGAACTGGAACAGGTCCAGAGAAAGATGACCAAGGTGTTAAAGGTCTGAAAGCCAAGCCTTATGGCAAATGACTTAAGGAGTTGGCTATGTTTAGCTTGGAGAAGACTGAGAGGTGACAACCATCTTGAAATATCTGAAGGGATATCATGTAGAAGATGGAGCATGCTTGTTTTCTGCAGCTCCAGACACTAGAACATAAATCACTGGACTCAAATTACAAGAAGAGAGATTCCATTAGGAAGAATTTCTTTCTGTAGGAATTGTTTGTCTTGGAGACTGGTGGACTCTCCTGCTTTGGAGGTCCTTAAACAAACAATGGATGGACATTTTTCAGGAGGGCTTTAGATGTGCATTCCTACATGGTAGGGAGTTGGAGTAGATGATGATGATGATGATGATGATGATGATGATGATAATAATAATAATAATAATAATTTATTTCTTATATCCTGCTTTTTGCCTAAGCAATCAAGGCGGCTTACAAATATAAAATAAATACAATATTGAAATAAACATAATAAGATTAAGACAGCACACATTCTTCCTTCTCTCCCTCCAGATGATGGTGGATAGAGGGAGGGCCTTCTTTTTTTCAGTCTAGGCCCAATGGAGCCAGCCTGCTTTCTCTCCCTCCAGATGATGAGCCCCTCAGCTGGCTCCTTCCAACTTTAAAATCCTATGATTCTATGAGGCTTCCTACCCCTCCAACCTATGGGCCTCAGTAGGGATTGAAGGTAGTATACAGGCTGGAACTCTACCTGTTGATAGACCAAGGATGAGGAAAAGGTACAGTAAACTTCCATCAAGCAGAACAATGGCAAGTCTCTTCATGTATAATTTTGAGCATCACTTTGCTTGAATGGGAGATTAATGCAATGTTCCTGTGGTTACTATAATCCTTGGTATCCCCTTTCTAGGGACTGGAACACTGAGTGTTTCCAATCTGTGGACCATTGTTTTGTTTATCATATTTATTGATAGATTTTAGTTAGAACAAGAGTAGATTCTGTCTCTGTAGCTTGAAGCAACACTACTGGTATGCCAACTGTTCCTGGTGATTTCCTCAACCACCCAAAGTGCCCAGAGTGCAGCTTCCATGGTACTTTCTAAAAACTGTGGGTTCATGTTCAAATGGTTCTTCTTTAAACAAATCTGTCATCTTTTCATCTCTTTTATATAATTATTCAGTGTATTGTTTTCATTATCTTTTTATTTGTATTCAGACATGTAATGGGTTTCCCTGCTGGTTTACTGTATCCTGACTCTTCGTTTAAATTTCCCTTTCATTTCTCAGATATTATGGAGGGGATCTCTTGTTCTTGTCCATTCCTGTCCTCTTTAGCTTGCTCACACGCAAGTATTGCAATGTTTATATGTTCCATTTCTTGTTTTACAATGTCTAGCTTCCTCTGATTCATCCTTCTCTCATCCCATGTTCCTATAATATGTGTTGCACAGCTTTGTAGTCTCCTGACACCTCTGAGCATGTCAACAGCTGAACATATTTTTGGGTTCAGTTCAGTTGTGTCATTAGCCACAGCGCTACTGTTGTTGTCATCTGCTCTATCTCAGTAACTCATTGAGTGCCTTCTGACCTGGGAGTCTCATCTTCTGGCACTATTTCTTGTTTTATTTTAGATTGTCTCATCATAGGGTTTTCATGTTAAAAGATATGCAAAAGGGGGTTTACTGTGCCTTCCTCTGTGCAGTACTAACAAGTATTAAGATATAGTGCCACTGCCATTGTCCCTGAGAGATCCTTTGCCAGTGTCACCTTCCACTACTGCTGTTCCTCAGCAAAAGCCTGTCTGATGAAAGAAAGCCTACCAGCAGCACTGCTACCATCAGCTTGCCTTACAAGAGCATGCAATCCCACCTCCCAGGCTAGGGCGAGGAGCCCCATATTCAGCCTTGCAAACCTAGCCACAGTAACAGATTACTCTAATAATCAAAATATCTGTGTAATAGCAAACCAGACATCAATGCTTATAACTGTGTGGCAGGAACCTTGTCCAGTTGAATACAGGTGTTGTCAAAATGTGGGTCCCAGGATTTCTCAAATTTGTAGAAAAAAGAAATTTTGCCAAGCTCTGATCAAGTTAACTTTTGCTCACCCTTGTCCTCACCTTCACATATCAGTCTGGCTCTGCTGCAAAGAACCTATGAATCTGACCATGCTTCTAGTAACATTAAAATGCTGCCCTACACCAGACTAGTTGCCCATGTACTCTAGTATTGTCTGCTCTGACCAACAGCATCTCTCCAGATTCTATCCCAGACCTGCTACCTGAAATCTTCTAAATTAAACATTCCAGGAATACAAACCATATGCTCTATCACTGAGTAATGCTCCTTCTCACACCTAACCTGGAAGCAGGTCAGAGAAGACATGGATCACTGTGTGCATGAGTTTGGTTGAAACATCCTTGACATACCTGGCAGGCGATGTGGGTAACCCAAGATGGGAATCGCAATTAAAAGGGAACCAGCCCCAGCACCCAAGAATCCAATCCACCAAGCTCCAACCCATAGGGTATTGTCTGGGGTCAGATCAATTCTGCAAGTAAAAGACAGAAGGACAAAAGTCATTCATGAATGGAAGTCAGTTCATAAAGGGTCTCTCTTGACCTTTTCACACACGAGTATCACTCGAAGGCAAACTACCGGTACACACCAGCTAGCATCCTATTAATGAGATACTATGGAGTTTTGTAAAAACCCAAATCCCTCAACCCACCTTCCCCGTATGGACACTGATATGTTGGTGAGGAATGGGAGGGGGGAGCAGCAAAAACACATCCAGCCATTTTCCTATAGCTCAGGGGTGGGCAAGGAGAGGGGCCATATTAGCTCCCCAGAGATAGAGGGACATACACCCCAACACACCTGCACCAGAAAAAAAATTGTTGTGCTCCCAAATGCCTTCTAGTGGACAAGGAGGACATTTTCACTATGTTTTGGGGACATCCTGAGCCATTTTAGGCCCAGGAGTAGCCTTTTTTAAACAACAAGAAGTCACATCCTGTTCCAAAAAAAGCCTCTCTTGGGCCTAAATTGGCCTGGAGTGGGCCCAAAACTTGGTGGAAATGTTCCCTACCACACCTAGAGGACATTTTGGGGGGCATTTTCCTGACCCCCCGAGGTGCTGAAGGCCCCCCAAATGGCCCTCTGTGGCTACATATGACCTGTGGGCTGCACTTTGCTCCAAATTATTAGAGGCATATCCTAATGGTTCAGGTTCTCAGACAGATGAAAACTGTGAAAAAGAGTGGAGTGCAGCCTTTTACCACGGTAACAAAAATCAATACAAAACACTCAACCAGAGTGGGCAAAGTGTGGCTCACAGGCTTTAATTCACCACCACCATCCCGAGACTTTTGTATCCTCCAGTCTAAAGAAATGGGGTGGGGAGTCACACCTGTTTCACAGCCATTGGATCCAACAGAGCTGGCTCAACCATTAGACAAAGTTAGACCCAAGGCACAGATTTTGGGTATCACAGAAAGATAGCAACTTAGGTCCAAAACACACTCCAGAAATAATCCAGTGTGAGACTGCTTTAACTGCCCTGGCTCAGTGCTAGAGAATCCTGGGAATAGTAGTTTATTGTGGCACCAGAGCTCTCTGACAGAGAAGCCTAAAAATCTCACAAAACTACAGTTCTCAGAATTCCCTAGCATTGAGCCAGGGCAGTTAAAGCAGTCTCAAACTGGATGTTTTCTGTAGTGTGTTTTGGACCTACAGTAAGGTAATACTTAGTTGTATTTTTACTGATTGGGATGGAAAGAGAGTTGTTGTTGTTGTTTGTTTGCATGTACCTTCATGTTGCCTGTTGACTTACCCATCAATTTCATAGGGTTGTCCTAGGCAATTAATACTCAGATGGTTTGTTATTGCCTTCCTCTGAAATATAGCCTACAGCATCTGATATTACAAGTTTTTCTGCCCTATGTGCTAAAAATATATTCCTTTGGTTTGGATCAACAGTAACTGGGGGCTTCCATATCAGTGGGGCACTGAGCCCACTCTAGATTTTAATCCAAACTTTAGAGGAACTATTGAAGTTTGCAGAACCCAGTACCAAAATGGGCTCAGTGCCTTGGGTGTCACTTTTACAGTGTAGGCCAGTAGTTCCCAAAGTTTGGTCCTCCAAGTGTTTTGGACTTCAGTTTTCAGAAGCCCCAGCCAGCTTGGCCAACAATCAGGAATTCTGGGAGTTGAAATCCAAAACATCTGGAGGGCCAAAATTTGGGAACCACTGATCTAGGCTAAAATTCAGAGCAGATTAACTACTCCACTGGTATGGAATCCACCAGGTACCATGTTTTTGTGGTGTCACCTTGATTTGGGTGGATAGGGAGCATCATCTACTGGCTCCATCAAAGGCAGCAAAGTGGTATGGGGTAGCCCTGGACTCCAGCAAGTCTTCCTAAACTTCAGAATGCACCTTTACTCTAGGAGAAACAAAAAGCTTAGCATGAACAGAACTTCTGATGGAATTCTGCAGCAACCCTATGGTAGAGTTAACATTTCACATTTCAGTTGGGGAGGGGGACAAGGAATTTCAGGGACTGGAGGGGCTCACCTCAAAGCTCTAGGGCCCATTCTGGGATTCAAAATTAAATTACAAGCTTAGTTCTTTAAATTAATTTAAGATTAAAGATTTTGTTCAAGATTAAAGTACAAAAAAAAGGGACTCTTTGTGGCTATTGTTTTAAAAGAAAAAAATATCTCCTGAAAACTTTGGCAATGTTATACACACAGGTCAGTCTCTGATTCTTTTCATCCAAAGGTTCTGTACCTTTGGTATGCATATACATAAACACAAAGAACTGTATATACATAATATATTGAAATTGCGGACTACAATAATCGCTCAGTATGTAGCAGGTGGGCCAGACATGTAACAAATCCTTAAAAAATGGGATGTAGTGTGAAATCTGCAGTCAGAATTGTTGTTTTCACCAGTTATGCCTGCTCCTCCTCACTGAACTTTAGAAATATCCATATATGTTATTAAAGTTCTGGATAGAAAGTAAACCTGCTGTTTGAACATACTAGATCAATGATGGACAACTTGTGACTCCCCCAGAATTAATGAATTCTGACTCTTAGAGCCACTCACAATTGGTTATGCTGGCTAGGGCCAATGGAATAAGCAGTCCAACAACATATGGAGAGCCACATGGACTTAACTCCAACTGCTAGTCCCAACTAGAGTAAACCTAATGGATCAATGAGATTTATAGAACTGCTGATTTGTCATTTGGAAATCGGTTCAGTGGCTGTGTTTTAACTGGGACTAGCAATTAGATTTACCCACTTATGTTTGTACTAGGTGAAACCGTTTTCCCACTTTATCTGCTTTGACTAGCCATCATTCCCTGGGGTTCAAGCAGATGTTTTTTACATCCCTGCCAGAAGGGAATACCAAGGACTCCACATGGGACCTTCTGCACTGAAATCATGGGCTCTACTTCAGAGCTCTGGACTCCTTTTGGTATCTGGAGTGGTGTGATTCCATTGTTAATATTTAGGAATCCACAACAACTGCATTGACTACATAGTGGGTGGCCCTGTGTCCTACTTTACAGAAGGTATTTCTCTGTTGGAAGAGCTGCCAGAGGTCTATTTAAAAGTGTCCTGTCTTTGAAGGCCTGTCCCACTCAACTCTAATTTTAAGCTAAAAGAAGGAAGAGCACAGGCCCTGAGTTGGCCAATTTACAGTTATCACCTGATTGTCTTCCACATTGCAGAAATAAAGCAGTTTGACACCACATTAGCTGTCATAGCTCCATCCTGTGGAATTGTGGGATTCATGGTTGTGTGAGATATTCAGCCTGATCTGTCAGAGAGCTCTGGAACCTCACCAAACTACAAATCCTTGGGTTCTGTAGGAGAGTCATGGCAGTTTAGTGTCAAACTACTTTGTTTCTGAGGTGGATACATCCCTGGACAAGAGATGGAACTGCAGACACTAGATATGGTTGGTGGTGCCCATGTCAGTGGAGGAGCAAATCCAATCTGGGTATTAATCCAGACTTCAAAGGAGCTATTCAAGGTTCAGAATCCTATGTCCCAGATAGGTTCAACACAATGGACAGCTCTTTTAAAATTTGGACTAAGACAGAGCAGATGCATTGCCTCAGTGACATGGAAGTCATCAGCCACCACTGAGCAAACACTAGGAGCCTATGATCATAGACTTCACCACCATGGTAAAGATGTGGATTTTTTTTTAAAAAAATATTGAAATCATGTTTAAAAGACGTTTTAACTGTTTTTAATTATTTTTAAAAATAACACTCTTACTTAGTCTTTGTTTTAACATTTACATATTAATGTTTTAGCTTGATCCTTTCTAAAAAAAATTAAGCCACCTTGAATCCCATCTTGGCAGAAAAGTGGGATACAAATTAAATAAATTCATAAATAATTTGCGGGGAGCCTGAGAGCAGTTTGGGAATTATTTTAGGGTTTGCATTCCAGATGTGAGCAAAGCCAAATGCAAAATAGGCACAGCTGAAGTACAGAAGGTACAAAAAGAAAAAAAAAAAAGGAAAAGGAAAAGGAAAGGAAAGAAAAGAAAAGAAAAAAATAAAATATATCACCAGTAACCTTTTCACACATGAAGTACTATAGTAGGTAACTGTAGCAGGATGTAAGCACATTGCTGCTAGAAAGAAGATGTGTTAACACAAATTTGCTGTAAGAAGGAAAAAATAATAGGTGGTTAACTTACTGTCTCCCAATTTCAGTGTAAATATTTAGAAAGATTCCTCCAACCAGATAACCAGCTGCAGGACCCAATATGGCAGCAGTATAGAAAATGGCTGAAAATGAAAGACATCAAGATTGATGTTTGGAAAGATGCAAAGTGCAAAATGCAAAGTCTGTATTCTTAAACTGTGCTTTGAGATATATACAGAATAAATTAATCATAGCTGTTATGCTCTCAATGTTTTCATGTTCTGATGCATTCCTCAAAGAACAGATATTCATACACTGAGTGTGTGGCACAAAGAGAAGGTTATTTTTATGTGATTCTTCAGCATACGCGCAAGCCATGTGATTTTTTTGCCCTTTGTGGCTTTCTTCAGCCTCACAGCCTAGATTGTTCCTCAGTAATCTATGGACTCTAATAATGATACAATAATATCACCATGCATCTTAGCTTGGCTAAAACAACTGACAGTGCTCAACCATGAGGGAAAGCAGCACCATCATATTGTGATCACCATCATCATCAAAATATTGTAATACCTGTAGCAATAGCACTTCAGAGCTTGACTCAGGAAGAACTGTTGGCCAAGCCAAAGACAGTGGACATCTGCCTCCCAGTTGGCCAGCATTCCCCCATTGTCTGATATAAGAGGATACTACAGGTCAACAGAGAGCCAACATGGTGTAAGTAGCCTGAGCACTGGCCTATTTAGTCCCTGCTCAGCTGTGGAAAGCCACTGGGTGACCATGAGCAAGTCACACTTTCTCTGAACAAACCTCGCCAAGAAATCCCCATGATAGTTTCGCCTTAGGTAAGTTGGAAATGACTTGAAGGCACACAACAGCAACAAGCCAACAGTATGTCATTTTTCTTTGCATGAGGCATTTGCTATGTCCACAGCTGTGATTTGTGTGCTGCTACATCAGCTGACACTAGATGCATCTACACTGTAAAAATAATGTAGTTTGACAACACATTGAATGCTGTAGCTCCATCCTATGCAATCCTGGAATTTGTAGTTTTACAAGGCCTTTAGCTTTCTCTGCCAAAGACTATTGGTGCCTCACAAAATTACAAATGCCAGGATTCTGTAGGATGGAGCCATGGCCATTAAAGTGGTGTCAAACAGCATTATTTCGACAGTGTATATCAGGGGTCGGCAACCTACGGCCCGGGGGCCAAATCTGCCCCCCCGAGGCCTTTGGACCAGCCCCAGCCTGGTCCTGCCGCCATGCGCTACATGCGCAAACGAGTTTTGGAAAACAAAATGGCGGCCGCGACTTGCTCACGCATGTGCAGTATGCTGGAAGTACTGCACATGCACGAGCGAGCATGTATGTGCATGCGCAGTACTTCCGGTGTACTGCGCATGCGAACGCGAGCCTGCGTGCGTGGCGCCATTCCCCCCCCCCTCAGCCTGCGGAAGACCTCGGGACCAGCGGACCAGCCCCAGGTAAGCAAAAGTTGCCTATCCCTGGTGTAGATGCACCCACCAAGTGTTAGAACAGATGCTCCAGTCCTCTTGGGGCATTCAGGATTGAGAGGGACACGTTGCCTCTACATCAAGCAGGTGGCATAGAAATCAATTCTGTGTTCTTTCTCCACTCTAGTCCCAAGGGACCCATTCAGGTCCCAAGAGTGGCCTCTGTTGCTGTTGCTTACTGGCAAGGAGGGGGCAGAGAGAAAAGGGAGTTCTGATTATGAAGATGTGGCTGGTATGGTCTCCATGAGGGAAGGATAAGCAGGGTACACAGTCCTTCCCTTCCCTCAAGTGACCAGACCAGAATTGTCAGAACAGTATCTCCTCCCTGTCCCCTTCTTGCCAGTAGGCTGCAGCAGTGGTGGTCCCTACTGTAGCATGAAAGCTGCTGGGAAGGTAAGGTTTTGGATTCTGTGCAAAGGTCTACAGAACAGCTCCCTGCATACCATCGGAAAACAGACATACTCACATGTAGGCTGTGCTTACAGGCATGTCTGCCATTAATAGGATTTTGGCCTTTATGTTCTTAGATATAGTACTGCCTTAATGTTGCAGTATGGGGTGACAGGCAGTAAGACAAATAGGAAATAAAAGAAGTTATGAAGCTATGCAGTTTTAGTTTTATAAATAGATTATGCTAGGAAATTGAGCTTGCTGTGGTGATTTGAGCATTTGACAATGATTCTGGAGACCAGGGTTCAAATTTCTGGTAGACCATGGAAACCCACTGGGTGACCTTGGGCAAGTCACACTCTCTCAGCCTCAGAGGAAGGCAAAGGCAAGCCCCCTGATAGGGTTGCCATAAGTCAGAAATGACTTGAAGGCACAGAACAACATCAGCTCAGTTAACTAGTAGTACTACATTAGGCCAGAAAGGAGAAGAGGAATGCAGTTGGGAAGTGGAGGATGTATTTTAACTGCCAACTGATCAACCTCCAGCTGATCTTCTTGAACATATAAGGCTCTTATTTGTGGTCATAGAGGGTTTCCTAACCTTGGAATTAATTTGTAAAGATGCTTTAGCTTGCAATGATCGTCTACCAGTCCTTGTTTGACTGATTATCTAAGAGACCACTGGATCTCAAGATTTGATTGTCCAAATGTTTACATCTTCAGGTCTCAGAATTTCTGTCAATTGGCTGTGCTGGCTAGGATTTCTGAGAGTTGAAATCCAAAACCTCTGGGAGACCAAAGATTAGAAGCACACTATGTAGTCTAATCTAGCATCTTGCTTATTCAAAGAGTGGCTGGGAGCAATTGAGTGTGGAGTAAACTTCATAGTGTAAAGTTGGAAACCTTATTACGCCAGGGTTTAAGTCAGGGTGGGGAGATTCCTGGAGCATAATCTTTTTCATAATCATATTTCCACCGACACTTCTTTTGTTCACAATTTGAACTATAGTATAAGACCAGCTGAACCTGCAGATGCTGGCTGGACAAAACTAGTGATATGTTTGTTTTTTTTTTTTTTTTTTTTTTTTTTTGCTGCTTTTAATATTTTTCTGGAGCAACCCTTTATGGAACTACACATGTCCCATTTGTTTTATAGCACTTGGATTCAATTAATGTGGCTGGAATCCTGTTTGTCAGTTCCAACTAGAGTAAAGACACTGAGTCAATTGTTGAAAGATGAGTCAATGCGTAGGTAAACTCAACTGCTTCATTAAACTACTCTAATTGGAACTCACCTCAATTTCCCAACAAGATTTGATGGCAGCAATAATGATACCTTTAGCATGTCAAGAACTGAAGATGTGAAAGAACAGAAGAACTGAAGATAAGCTAACAGTTTCAGTTGCTTATGTTGTGCCAATATAAGCTTTGCTTGGATTTTTCCAATCACTTTGTAAGTGTTAAACACTTCCAAGTTAAGCAATGGCATATCTTAGGCATTGCTCGACGTCATGTAATACCTATAAACCTACCAGTGACTCATCAAAATTGCATTATCTATTCTGGAATCTAGTCGATTATGAATCTCATGGCATAAACATGCAACCTAAGTTTTGGACTTTCATGCTCCTTCCTCCACTTTTTAAAAATCACCTAGCCTGATGAAGAATTCTGCATGGCATACTATTGTATGGCCATAGTTGCTCTTGATAAAGCAGGGCTGGGAAAAGCACAGCCCTCCAGATGTTGTTCGACTGCCAGTCCTAGCAGTCTTAGCCTATGATGGTGAGGAATGCTGGGAGTCACAGTCCAACAGCATCGGGAGGACCAAACAATTCCCATCCCTGTAGTAAAAGGATTTCTTATCTGTAGATTTGAAATTTATTTGAGAGTATTTTGAGTGTGTTTGAGAGTGTTTCTCCAGAGGAATCCAAACAGATATTAGCACAATCACTCACAAGTCACCAAAACCAGAGGAGAGAAAGGGACAGTGATTTGCATAAAACTACATGCCAATTTAAATGGATAGATGCAAATTTTGAAACAATTGCTACATTAGGCCCTTCGTATCCACAGAGTTTACATCCACAGATTCAATCTTCCACAACTTGAAAATATACATTTTTAAAATTCCAAGAAGCAAACCTTGATTTTGCCATTTTATATAAGGAACACCATTTTACAATAGCATTGTATATAATGGGAGTTGAGCATCCATGGATTTTGGTGGGTGGATCCTGGAGGCAAACTCCAGAAGATACCAAGGGCCCGCTGTATACTTTCAATAGAAAAACCATGCCCTTCACTATAAGGACCAAAGTTGTGACAAGGTATACTTGCTCAACCTGCTGTGCAAGTGCTGTTTTTTGACAGGCAGATTCAAGTGATTCTTTGAGCTCTTTTAAATGGAACCCTTGTCCACAGAGTTTACAATACAGACCTATAGTAGGGCTTCATCTAGTCCAAGAGAGAGGGTGGAGATCAAGGCTAGGTTGTTCTTAAATGGACAGAGCACACACTGTGCTTAAATAAAACACAAGGTTCCTTCTATACACAGAAAACGGAGGTGGAACCCTTTGTGCTGGCTGAATGAAGTGGAGGCAGATGTTAGTATTGAGGGGGAAGGCATTAACAACCTTGTCTGATGCACCTTTTCAGCACTCAAGCTGCCTAATAGCTACATCTGTGACTAATGTTCCCTTTTGTGCAAAGTGTAATTAATTGAGACAAGTAAAGAGCTGTGTGTGGCAAGACTGTAAGGTTTAGGTGTGCGTTTCCCTGTGGTGATAGAGGGAACAAAAGTTGTTTTACATCTTGCAGGGCACTCACAGCAACCAGGAGAGTAGGAATTGTCTGGCATGTGCCACCCCCTTTCAGTAAATCTCTGCAAGTATGCCACAAGCAGTTTAGAGCACTGCAGGATCTCTACACAATCTGTGTGTGACTCCTTCCCTGCAGGTAAATCTTGTTGGTAAATTCTTTAGGACTTCCTGCTGTTTCAAATCCTAACTGCAAGGCAGTCACAAAAGCAGGTAACTCTCTCCTTGCCATCAAGTGAATTGATTTCAGGTTGCTTTTACCTAGCAAGGATCTGACTAGTACTAGTTTCGGACGATAACTCCTACAACCCACCAGACAGCATGACCATTGATCATGATGGCTAAGGTGGTCTTGACACTGTGATCCTAAACACAGGCCTGAATACTGAATACTGTTGGTGCTAATCCATTGAGTCCATTGGGTTTAACCTCTGTGTTGTCTCATGATTCAAAAGTTGATTCTGGGTGGAGTAGGGGAAGAAGCGGGGTGGGGTCTGCTGAGATTTCTCCAATTTCAAAGTGAATTGGAAGTTCTTCCCAGGAGAGATATAGTGTTGTAGAGGTATGCTCTGAAGTGTGAAATCTCATCATGACAGTTCCCACAGCATCAGTCCAAAGGAACGCCTGAAAATGTTGTTGTTGTGTTCCTTCAAGTCATTTACAACTTAGGGTGACTCTAAGGCGAATCTAATCACAGGGTTTCCTTGGCAAGATTTGTTCAAAGGGGTTTTACCACTGCCTTCTTCTGAGGCTGAGAGAGTGTGACTTGCCCAGGGTCACTCAATACATTTTTATGCTCAAGCAGGGATTTGAATTCTGTATTCCAGTTGTAATTCAGTGCTGAAACTAATACACTACACTGCTCTCTATCCAAAAATGCAGGCAGCTTTATTATATGAACAAGATAGTATAGTATCTGGCTTGACTGGGGCAAGACTGAGTTCTGCATATCCATTCAACCCACATGTTACACACAATTTGGTTTTACAAAAGCACATATAGTAGATATTAGAAAGATCCTACGTCATAGGAATCCTCTGGGGATAAATGCAATAGTATCAAGAGCTTTGCACATTAATGTAACAGAGAAGTCCATGTAGTCATGGAAGAAAACAAATGATCACCAAAATACTTTGATGAGCAAAGCTTGAAAAGGTTAGTTTTTTGGACCACAACTCCCAGAATACCCAGCTGGCATGGAGCTGTGGTTCAAAAAAGTACCCATATTTTCCGGCGTATAAGACGACTTTTCAACCCTGGAGAAGTGTCTCCAAAGTTAGGGGGTCGTCTTATACGCCGGGTAGAAAAAAGGAGGAGGATGACGACGAGGCGAAGGAAAAGGAGAGGGAAGCCCCTGGGAAGAGACAGAGGGGGCAGAGAGGCTGAGGTGAATGGGAGAGAAATCCCCGGGAAGAAAAGGTGGGGGGGGGAAGGCTGAGACGATGGAGAATGGGAAAGAAATCCCAAGGAAAAAAAGGTGGGGGCAAAGAGGCAGAGACAACAGAGAATGGGAGGGAAGCCCCTGGCAAGAAAGGGGGGGGCAGAGAGGATGAGATCTCCCCATTGCTTCCCTCCCCCTCTTTCCACCTTTCTCCATGGGCTCCTGTCTTCTCCCCATCGCTTTCCCCCCATCTTTCCTCCTGTCCTCCTGTTCCTCCTCCTTCTCTCCACCTTTCCCCCCTCCCACCTTTCCTCCTCGTCCTCCTTTTCCTCCTGGTCCAGGAGGACATGTGTAATGTGGGGGGGGGAAGTTGGGGAGAGAAGGAGGGTTCCTTGGCAAGGTTTGTTCAGAAAGGCTTTGCCATGAGGCTGAGAGAATGTGACTTCAAAGACTGTTGTGTCTCTTGAGGCTGAGAGTGTGAGGCTGAGAGAGTGTGACTTCCAAGACTGTTGTTGCTATTGTTGTGTACCTTAAAGTCGTTTCTGACTTTTGGCAACTCAAACATGAACCTTTCCTGGGGTTTCCTTGGCAAGGTTTGTTCAGAAAGAGTTTTCCATTGCTTTCCCCTGAGGCCAAGAAAGTATGACTTTCAAAACTGTTGTTGTTGCTGTGCACCTTCAAGTCATTTCCAACTGATGATGACACTAAGGCAAACCTATCATGAACCTATCATTTCTTGCCTATGTGTTTTTTTTTCAGACAGGGTTTACCGTACCTTTGCCACCCTCTGAGGCTGAGAAAGTGTGACTTCTAAGATTGTTGTTGTTGTATGCCTTTGAGTCATTTCCAATTTACAGCAACCCTAAGGCTGTCCTATCATGGTGTTTGCTTGGCAAGGTTTTTTCAGAGGGGAGTTTGCCATTGCTTTCTCCTGAGGCTGAGAGAGTGTGACTTTCAATACTGTTGTTGTCTGCCTTCAAGTCGTTCCTGACTTTTGGCAACTCAAGGATGAACCTACCCTGGGGTTTCCTTCACAAGGTTTGTTCAGAAAGGGTTTTCCATTGCTTTTCCCTGAAGCTGAGAGAGTGTGACTTTCAAGACTGTTGTTGTCTGCCTTCAAGTCGTTCCTCACTTTTGGCAACTCAAAGATGAAGTTATCCTGGGGTTTCCTTCACAAGGTTTGTTCAGAAAGGGTTTGCCTTTGCTTTTCCCTGAGGCTGAGAGAGTGTGACTTTCAATACTGTTTTTGTTGTTGTGCATCTTCAAGTCATTTCCAACTGATGATGACACTAAGGCAAACCTATCATGAACCTATCCTTTCTTTCCTATGTGTTTTTTTCAGACAGGGTTTGCCTTTGCCACCTTCTGGGGCTGAGAGAGTGTGACATCTAAGATTGTTGTTGTTGTTGTATGCCTTTGAGTCATATCCGACTTACAGCAAACCAAAGGCTCATAGGGTTTGCTTGGCAAGGTTTCTTCAGAGGGGAGATTGCCATTGCCATCTCCTGAGTCTGAGAGAGTGTGACTTGCCCAAGGTCACCCAGGGGGATTCCATGGCTGAGCCAGGATTCGAACCCTGGTTTCTAGAGATACTCAGACAGGGTGACCAAATGTCTTCAATGCAAATGAGGACAAGTCACTACAAAAAATGTAGGACATACAAGGAAAAAAGGTAGAGAAAGCTAAAAACACTAATATAAAAGTAAATCCATGCTTCTTAGCCGTGCTCAAAATGGAGGACATTTTAATGGTCAAAATGGTGACTTTTAACCTTATCATGGGTTTTTCTTGGCATGTTTGTTCAAATGGGGGTAGCCATTACCATCCTCTGAGGCTGGGAGTGTGTGACATGGCAGAGTCACTTACTTGGCTGCAAATTGTACATACCCCAGAATGCATCACCTTGTATATTGGCAGTCCTTCCCCCAAAAACTTTCTCATTTCCCCCCAACCATCTCATAGCTGGGAGATGGAAATACTTTTTAAAGCAGCATTTAAATCTGGACTATTTTTTAAAAAAATAAGGTCCAAAACACACTGCAGAAATAAATGTTAGGGAACATGGGAGCTGTAGTTTGTTGTGTTTATAAGTGACAGTTTTCCTGCTAAGTATCTGCATGTCATAAGCATTTGAATTAAATTTACCATGTTGAAATCAAATCTGATGTTTTTAAAAATTTTATTTGGTGTGTGTTGGAAGAGTGGGGTCGTCTTATATGGCGAGTATATCCCAAACTCTATATTTTGACTGGAAAAGTTGGGGGGTCATCTTATAAGCCCAGTCGTCTTATACGTCGGAAGATGTCTTGGTTCATTTGGGACTCTAGAAGCTGGACCACTGCAACTGTGTTAAAACGAGTATTCCATCAAGAGTTCATGAGTAATATCAATAGGATAATTTCACTGAACAGTGGAATGATATTTATCATGTTGCTCTTGATCATTATTCATTGTTTTCTTTGATCTGAATTGTAAATTCTAATTTTTGGACAAATTTAATTTTTGAAATTATATGGACTAGTTGTACATTAAACCTCTAATCTATACAACTTTCAGTGGAAGTCCCAATGATCACACCTAAGAACTTTTGGGTTATACTGAATCCTAACATATAGTACAAGTAATGTGGAATATTATTATTCATTATTTATTTACTGGATTTATAGGCCAAGCTTCTGCCCCAAATGGGACTCAAAGTAATTCACAAAAAAAGCTGAATTGAAAATACAATCAAATCACAGTGGCTTAAATCCAATTGCTAGCCCAAACAAGAGTAGATTCATTGAATTGGTTTACCATTCACTCATTGAATGGTAAATCAATTCCTATGTTAAACTCACTCATTTAATGGTTTTCCTGTAGCAAATCAGTTTTGGCTTTGAATATTAATGCATAATTTAAAAAAAAATCAAATTGAAGAGACTGCAATAGCCACCTGGTAGAAAGTCTATTTATCAACATTCTGTTGGTTGTCAAAAGTCGATCTATGTAAAAAGGTTTTTCCTTGATGGTGGAAGGACACTAGGCCAGCCTAACTTCCCTGTACAGGATACTCCATAGCAGTTACCAAGATAGTCCAATTAAAAGGAGGCGCTTTCTGAAACATGGGACAGTTTTGTGGACAACAGTTCTATTTTTCTGGAAATGAAAAAAACATCGCACAAAATGCCCCAATAACCTCTCAGGTATATGGCGGATAACTGCGTCATGTTTTTGACCTCTGGGCTGTTTAATACCTGGGTGCCGTTTTCCAAAAGCAAGTAACTTTCAGGTTTTGGGGAAAGATCCCATATTCAGGGGCCAAAAACAGCTTGGGGGAGACATAAGCACTGCAGAATTAATTCCATGTGCCTTTTAGGGGGCGTTTGTGAGTATGGCATGGGTGTGCTGTATTTATATTTGCTGTTTTTCCACTTTCACAGGGGAGGCTGTGTCCCTAACCCCCACGACGATGGGGCCCCCAATTGTAATTCAGATTATATGCTCATAATCAGGATCTGCTATACTACTGACCTATCTTTTTTGTAGCTGAAAATACAGGTAAAGATGGAGAGAAACCAGAACAGGAACAGTCTGGATAACTTACCGATATATACAGGGGAATAGTTGGACTTGACATTTTCATCCAAATATGTCACTCCAAGGGTATAAAGTGGTGTCGCTCCGATTCCATGTAGGAACTGTCCAAGCATGAAGACAAAGCGGTAATTCGAGAGGCTGGAGACACTCTCTGAGCATCTCATGCTCTGATTGGAGGAACACATGCCAAGGTCCTCTGAGAAGTGTACTTCGTATTGGCTGGTGGTGAACTGGGGCAGTGCAAAGACAATGGACCCAATCCCCATGATCAAGACCCCCCATCCAAGCCACCGTGGTTTATGCCCATTGCCCCCAAAGTAACTGACAAATGTCAAGCACACGCAGGCAGCAATGTCGTAAGAGCTGGCGATCAGCCCACTTTCGTAGCTCTGCAGGTCGAATCGCCTCTCTATTGAGGTGATGACTGTATTAATGAAACCATTCACTGTCATTCCCTGGAGGAAAGAAGCCACACAAAGGAAGAACAAGACTCCTTTGGGTTTATTGAAGAACTGTAAACAATTTGGAGTGAAGCCGCCCCAACCGCACACAAGAGCCTCTCCTTCTGAGGAGACATATTTAATTCCTGCATTGAAATGGTTGTCATTTTCAGATATAATGTCACAGAGGGGCTTAACGCAAGAATCCGAAGGGCTGTTTGCATTGGAGTAGAAAGTGCCATTGCTCAGAGGAGTATCACAAGATTCCTTGGGACTGGGTGTATCAAAAGGAAGGCTGTTCTCCATTGAGTTGGATGTGTTTGAAAAAATAAGTTTCTGGGTACAATTGAAGCCATTTTCTCCCACCAACTTGTGAGGCATTTCCACCAAAGAG
The DNA here is from genome assembly GCA_026167975.1 of Phrynosoma blainvillii. Taxonomy (NCBI): domain Eukaryota; kingdom Metazoa; phylum Chordata; class Lepidosauria; order Squamata; family Phrynosomatidae; genus Phrynosoma; species Phrynosoma blainvillii. Next base: position 305,675,322 of record JANUYF010000004.1, on the reverse strand, counting down.
GAGCCAACTAGTGTGTTATGCTTTCTCCCTCCTTCTCTGTATCTCTTTCTCCCACTCAAAGACTGGTTTGGGGCCCTTTGCAACAGTGGATTGTCTTTGTTTTCAGGAGGAGAGAATTTGTCTTAAATGCGTGGATGAGTAGTTGGTCACAGAAGAGACCCTGAGCCACTTCATTCTGTAAAGAAAATAACATCAAGAGTTAGCAGATAATATATTGGCCAATATCTGCCATTAGGATTGTTTAGTGTAAATATCTGCCTATGGTTTTATGCATTGTGCTATGCAACGTAGAATGGTAATGTTGTGCAGCTAAACCAGGGACATTATCACATGAGCGCTGTTCTTGCCAAAGTCATGCTTGTTAAAGAAAATAGAAACACACTGGTTTATCAGCAGCCATTATTGCACATCTTGTTGCTGCTTTTGCAGTCATCTTCCAGACTCCTCCTTAACCCCACCTGTCTGCCCTTTTAATACACACACACACACACACATGCAATTTCAGAGTTGTTCTAATGTGATTTAAGAAACGAAATTAAAAAAATACATCAGGCTGCTTAGGAGTAGCAATGGTGAGAGGGGACATGGGAAGAGGTGAAGTCTGTGACTCGTGACTTCCAATATTGCAACTGCCACAGCAACGACATTTCACACACGAAGATTATGTTATACGATTGGTCACTTATTGACAGGTTTCCCCCATCAATGAAAAGGTATGTCCTAACCATGCATCAGAGAAACAGCAGCTACGGATTGGAGGCAATGTTGAGTGATAAAGATTGCCAAAAGCACTGTAGTATTTTACAACTATGATTGCAGTTTAAGAGCCACGTGTGATAATTTCTCAAGACACCAAATGTGCAATCAAATGCACAACAAAATTTACATGTGCAATCTTAAATTAAATGTGCCCATTTCATATGGGGCAAAAAACGCTTCCATACCTATTTATATTATTTTATCCTGACTTGCCTTCAAGAAGCTCCTGAGCTCTCTTTCACCTGAATTTTAGCCAAACTCTGTTTGCATTTCTTCTAAAAATAGCTTTGAAAAGTAGTGGGAGGGATGTAACAAAAGCTAAGGGAGCTGGGATCTCCTCTGCTACCATCGCCACATTTCCAACCATTAGAGCACTGGAAGCTAATCAGATGGGGAAAGAAAAACAAATCCCCTTTACAGTCCAAAATGTAAGTACCGGTAGTTGCACAGTGACGTGTGGTGTAGTCCATGGTGGGAAGGGGACAAAGCTAGCTCTCAGATTTGTTGCAACTACCCATTGCTGATATTCACATATGGGGTGGGAAGTGTGGGGTGTCAGGTTTAGAGATGTTAAATTTCCAGAGATGTTGAAGTCATTTTTTTTCTGAAAAAATATGGAAATCTTCTGAAAAAATGATAAATTTCTGGTTTTCATTTTTGCCATTTTATGATGAGCAGACAAAAAACAATAAAGACAGAAGAAAACATCAGCATTAGCAAAACAAAGAAAATCATTTCCGCTCTTCTTGCCTTCCATAGGGTCAAGCAGGCATAAAGCACCCATTCCCATAAAAAAACTGAGAAAAGGGATTGAAGGTGAAGAACTGAAATGATTTGATCCTGTAGATAGTCTTGCATAAAAATCTTCCTGTTATATAGGTTTCAGAAATATTTTTTGCCCGAGGGGCACGGACACTTTGTCTTAAACACTATTTATCGTTATAAAACAAAATATCCCATAATCTACATATGATACTTTTTTTATAGACACATGCTCTTTTGGGTTCCTTACAAGCATTTTCAGTATTGCTTTTGAATCTTTCAATATATCCCTTCTGTCCAATCTTACCATTTCTATCTTTGATTTTATGCTCCTATCAAGAGCAAGTCCGGAAAGAGAGAAAACAAATGTAAGATACCAGAAATATAAGATGATTACATGTAAGAAATCAAAAAACAGAAGGTATCAGGTGCAGACTTAAGCTAGCCTCCACACAGAGAGAACTGTAGAACTAAAAACAAGAGATTTATTCCCCCAATAGCCAAAACAGAACAAAGTCTGCAGAAAAACTGAGAGCTACAGATATACAAGGGAAATGTTAGACTTGATATTTTTGTCCAGATAAGTTGCTCCAAGGGTATAAACACAAACAACTCATCCAATGCAGAGGGGCGGGATATAAATAATAATAATAATAATAATAATTACTAGTTAATGCAACAAGATCACTATACTGTTATTACATATTACACTACTACAGAAACTGCCACAAAGCACTCACAAAAATGCAAACATGGTCTCTGAGGGGGGTTGCAGACTGCCAGAAATACTGCAAATTGAGTCCACTTTTAGGGTTAGGGTTAGTGCTAGGGAATCATGGGAATTGTTGTTGTTGTTTTTTTCCTGAGACATTGAGCCTTCTCTGTCAGAGAGCTCTGGTGCCACAATAAACTACAGTTCCCATGATTCCCTAACCCTAACCCTAAAAGTGGACTCAATTTGCACTATTTCTGGCAGTCTGCAACCCCCCTGAGACTGTTTTTTTTGTTTTGTTTAAAGAAGTCCAGTGTCTTAAATTAGCTCACCTGAAGGAGAACTTTTCTGAATGTTTCCCATTTATCGCACGAGGATGAACCAAATCAGTATTTACGTCCCTAAGCATTCCATGCTGCAACATTTTGTTGTAGCTCCCACTTGGGCTTTACTCCTGTCACTTTTTTGCTTTCCGGTTCAAGAACCCTGCATGTCCTCAGTTTGCTGAAGAAGGAGGGACCTATACTTCTTCCCCCCCTCAACCAACCACTCTCTTTCCACCACTTAAGAGCTGCTTGTAAATTGAGACTAGGTGTTCCCATTGTCAAAATAATTTTCTTCCAGGCCTTCACATCTGTTTGCCACAATGCAACACAAGCTTCTTGGTAGATAATTGGCCTATGTGCACTCACTCTATAGGAAAATCTGCTTGGAGGCAAAAGCAGCTCCATGGGTTTTCTTTTTTTTCCTTTTCTTTTAAAGTAAGAGATTATTATTATTATTATTTTGCCTTTTTGGATTCCACTGTCCCTCAGAAATCTCTGCAAGATAAATCCTGAGCGTGCTCCCTGATCCAAATCACAACCAAGTACCGTAACAACTTTTGAATGATTTCATGCTACTTTAATATTGGCAGTGCATCTCAAAGCACTGAGAAAATACAAATGCCCACAGAACATACTATAATGCTTCAGCACAATAAAACAGACGGCTTTCTGAACTGAATGTTTTAATACGGAGTTGCTGTTGTTGTTGTTGTTGTTGTTGTGTGCCTTCAAGTTATTTCTGACTTATGGGGACCCTAAAGCATGGGTTTTTCTTGGCAAGATTTGTTCAGAAGAGGATTTCCATGGCCTCCCTCTGAGGCTGAGAGCATGTGACTTGCCCAAGGTCACCCAGTGGGTTTCCTGGCTGAGTGGGAATCGAACCCTAGTCTCCAGAGTTGTAGTCCAATGTCCAAACCATACACCACCTAGCAAACTTCTGCTTCACAGCCTTACTAGCCTTACTAATTGTGGGGATCTTCACATCCAGAAAACATTTCCAAGGGTTGCCATGCTGGCCATATTGCAAAGTACAGTATCATCCAAAATCCACAAGATAGTGATACCATTATGGGGCCAACCAAAATGCACATTATGCATGTTGCAAGCTTTCAAAGCCAGTGGAGCTTCAAAAGCTTGCAACATGTACAATGTGCATTTTGGTTGATCCCATAAAGGTATCACTATCTTGTGGATTTGGGATGATACTGTGCTTTGATTGTGGAGATGTTAATGCTAAGGATCTCCTTTTAATAGTTCTGACCTGTGTTAATAATACAACTGCCATTTTCTGCATCTCATTTCATTCTAATTCCTAACTCTCAAACATGGACACACCACATTTACACCTGAGCTTGAACATTATGCTCCAAGCATCTGAGGAAGCAGATTGCAATCTAGAAAAGTGCATGTTAAAAGAAGTCTATTAATCTGAAGGGTGGAACTAGACTCTGTTAGCATGAAAAGTAGGCTACTCACACAAACTAATGCACATTTAGGATCATTTTGTTAAGGAGGTTTCTATATTTCTTCTTTGAAACAGTTCAAGCTAATCCCATGGGGAAAATTCTAACACAAGGACACTGATGGTAGAAACATTTTTCCCTGCATAAAGAGAACGATGATACTAAAGCGAGAAGAAAAGAAACAATGTTTAGAAGAGATACCTCCAGAGAATGAATACATTTGTTGATAATAAGAGGCTAGCTCATATCAGATACTTGAACAACAAATCCTATAATAGTAGCAATTCTCTACAACATCTTAATTCTAAGATTTTTTTTATTAAAAAAGCAGCACATCCCCTGTACTTTTCTACATCATTCTTTGTCATATTTTTTCCGTTAACAAAACATTCTTATGGGGGTGAGAACTGCTCAGTGGAAATGTATATAATGTTTACGTTTGTTTTGCAATGATTCTTTCATTGAGCATTCCTCACATTAATCTTCCTTGCCCATTTCCGACTTGTTACAAAATTTCTCTTAAAACAAAATTCAGAGCAAACAAGAAGGCGCTCTCTTGGTCAAGGTTTCAATACACTTTCCAAAATGATAAGAATGAGGGGAATCCCAGCTTGGCCTGCTCCTATACCTTTAGCAACTAATTGATCTATACTATTAATTGATCTGTACTACCAGTACTATTAGACAGATCCATTTCTTTCATAGCAAGAAACATGTATTGTCTGACTACTGTTTAAGACTATAAATCAACTTATGTTGAAGTACAATTTAACAGTACAATTTTAATTGTACTGTGCTTTTACACTGTAAGCAGCTTTAAGTCCCAATTTTTTTTGGGGAAAGTGGGATATAAGTAAATATAATTATAATAATAAAGGCACTGCAACACTAGCTGATAAAACAATGGCAATATCAATTTTCATTCATCCCTGTGTACAAGTTATCAGTGGTGCCATCCAGATCAGACTTGGAGCTTGAATCGCCACCGCATACAAGAGTTCACAGTCATGGCACTGGCTAACTACATTTTGATGTAGTTTCAATGAGAACCAATGGATTCAAATTACAAGAACAGAGATTCCAGGTAAAGTTTAGGAAGAATGTTATAGAAGGAGGCCATCAGGGTATCTCTTTGTGATATCAAACAAGTGAGGCAGGCAACTGTTGGGAATAGGGCCAGAACGTCTTCTGGGAGTGCATCTACACTGCAGAAATAATGCAGCTTGACACTACTTTAACTGCCACGGCTCCATCCTACAGAATCCTGGGATTTGCAGTTTTGTGGAGCACCAACACATTTTGGCAGAGAAGGCCAAAGGCCTTGTAAAACTACAAATCCATAGGATGGAGCTGCAGCACTTAAAGTGGCGTCAAACTGCATTATTTCTATAGTGTAGGTGCACCTGGGTCAGCTCAGGCATGTAGTTGTGGGAAGAGGGGACAAACTAAGGGCACTGCCCCCAAATAAAAATTCTGTCTCAATTACATTTTCTTCCAGTCTTCATATGTGGAGCACTGCAGAGTGAGACGCTGAAAAGCGTTCAGATCTGGAACTATTCTATTTGCTGTATACATATTCTCTTGGGTATTTTGTCTTCCTCTTGTCTTCAGATGACTAAACTCCATTTCTAAAGGCTTAAATGGGAGGGGAATAGAAAGTTTATTTGGTGACACTCATTTTGCACAGACACACCCCATAGCTACACCTCTCAGTCAGCAGCCTGTAGAAACAGGAATGAGGTAGTCCAATTAAATGGGTCTAGATATAGGGCAATCAAATACGTCCAAAATTAGGACACCTATATCCAGTTTAAAAATGTATAGAAGAAAAACCCCTCAAACCATTTTTGATAGCTAAGCAGGCAATAAAATGTGTCCCCAAGTTGAAGCAGTTGCCACCCTTCCCAGCAGGGTCTGCCTTTCATATAGGCTGCATCAACACTGCAAAAATAATCCAGTTTGGCACCACTTTAACTGTTATGGCTCCATGATATTGAATTCTGGGGACTGTCATTTGTTGTGGCACCAGAGCTCTCTGACAGAGAAGGCTAAATGTTTCACAAAACTACAATTCTCAAAATTCCGCAGCATGGAGTCCTGACAGTAAAAGTCGTGTCAAACTGGATTATTTCTGCAGTGCAGATGCAGCCACTCTTATCTCTCGGTTATTCCAGAGCAGGCTTCCTCCATTATTTATTTATTTATTTATGAAAAATAGTGGGACTTTGGTGTCTGCTGGGGTTTGTTTCCAGGACAGATACCAAAATCCGTGGATGTTTGAGTCCCATTAAATACCATGGGTAGTAAAATGGTGTCCCTTATATAAAATGGCAAAAATCAAGGTTTCTTTATATATTTTTTCAATATTTTCAAGACATGGATGCTTGAATCTATGGATAAAGAATCCATGGAAATGGAGGAATGACTGTATCTCCAGAACTTCATTAAAAATAAAATTAAAAACCCTAAAAGGCACACTTAGGGCATAGGGGATGGAGTCAGAGTAGGAATGAGTGTGGAAAAATGCAGAAGAGAATGCAAGACACCATTTACACTATTGCAAAAATATATGAGAGGGAATGCTTCAAAACTAGAATGCATCTGGATCCCCTAACTAGTGTGATCACAGTGAAAAAGGGGCTCATGTGATAAACTCCCAACATAAGCTTTTGGCTATTAATTAGTTGCTTCAGTAGGGTTGTTTAACAGGAGAAATTTGCTGCATTTTTATCCTCATTGCAATGTTTTAATGCAGTTTAAATTGTTGTTTCAATAGGATAGTATATTTAACTTTTAAAACCTTTTTTATTATTATGATGATGGGTTTGAATTGTATTTTATTTCAATCTGTGGCTGCTGCCACACTGCAGAATTAATGCTGTTTGACACAGCTTTAACTGTCATGACTCCATCCTATGGAATCTTGGGATTTGTAGTTTGCTGTGGTGCCAGAGCTGTCATAGTGAAGGCTAAATATTTCACAAAACTACAAATCCCAGAATATCATAGTAACGAGCCATGGCAGTTAAAGCAGTGTCAAACTGCATTCATTCTCCAGTATAGTTTCAGCCTATGTTGGGGAATAGGAGAAACAGTTGCATATCCTTCAAGCAGTATAATTAGTATTCACACATAGAAGATGAATAACGGAGGAATGCAGAGAGGCGGCACTGGGCTGCCCCCGAAAGCGGAGGATTGAGGCCGAGGCTGCAGGACACTCGGCCCCGACCCTCCCTTTCGCCGCCTGCAAAAAAAGCGCTAAAATAGCGCTCTTTCCGCAAGCTGCGAAAGGGGCACCCCAAGAGGGGTGGTGCACCTCTTTGGCGTCTCTTCCGGCTTAGCATGTCTGGACGCTGAGCCGGAAGGACATCATCGGAGCGCCAGGCCATCGCTCCGATGACATCCTCAGGAAGGGGATGGGGTACCCAGTGTCTGGCTGCCCCTCCCCTTCCTGGGATTGAAGACGGCATTTTTCGCCATCTGCATCCCCCCAACAGCCAGTCCCACCCCATCCCACCCCACTACCCAACCAACACATGAAATAAATCAGGCTTAGTCTTCTTTTTAAAAACATAATAATTATTATTATTATTATTATTATTATTATTATTATTATTATTATTATTTATAGTTCCTGCCTCTCCCTATGGATTGAGGCAGGATTACACAATTAAATGAATACAATATGCAAAATACAAACAATAAAATAGTAAAATCAAACAACAGTAATAAATTATAAGAGCATAAAATATAATCTAATAAAATAAATAAAAATAGAATAAAATAAAGTAAAATAAAATAGCCAATCATCATCAGAATCTAGAAGTCTAGAAGATCAGATGGATAGGCCCGCCGGAAGAGCTCCGTCTTAAGTGCCTTCTTAAAGGCATCTAGTGTAGTAATAAGACAAATCTCTTCCGGTAGGCCATTCCATAATATGGGAGCTGCGGCCGTGTACGATCTTTGGGAAGTTGTTCTGAGTCTGGTTCTATGATGTTCAAGTTCTTCCCAGATGTTCTGAGAGTGCGGGGCAGATTGTGTGGGGAGAGGCATTCCTTCAAGTAACTCAGGCCCAAGCCATGTAGGGCTTTAAAGGTAATAACCAACGCTTTGTACTGCGCCTGGAAGCTAATCGGCATCCAATGAAGAGATTTTAATATAGGTTGACTTACAACTATGTACCAATGATTTCATAATATCTCATGTTAAGAGGCTCTGTAACTTCATGTGCACTTCAAATGCAGAGAGAGAACTGCACACCAGAAAATGGAGAATGAACAAACTAAGATCAACTACATACTATCTGATGTAGCGATACAAAGAGAGAGAGGATGTGGCTATGACCAACAAAGAGGAAATAACATGAATATATGTGACAACTAAACTCTTAGAGAGACATGCAAACTAGAAATGAGTGAGCACAGGAAGGATCAGGTTGCTGTCTCTAAAAATACACCACCTTAGTTCTCATATTGATGAAAAGGCAAGATATAACTGAAATGAATATATAAATAATTGGCATGAGGAAACCATGTGCATTCATACACACTCTCTCCCCAGTTCCATGCCTCACTTCTTCCTTCCTTCCTTCCTTCCTTTTAGTGTACCAACATTGGAGAAGCACAACACATATACAGTGGGTCCTTGGTATCCACTGTGGTTTGGTTCCAGGATCCCCTGTGGATACAAAAATCTGTGGATGCTTATGTCCCATTAAATACAATGGCATAGTGAAATAGTGTCCCTTATATAAAATGGCAAAGCCAAGGTTTGCTTTTTGGATTTTATATTTTTTTGAAATATTTTCAAGCTGTGGATGGTTGAATCCATGGATAAAGAATCTGTGGATATGGAAGGCTGACTGTATAACTCACCTTCATGCTGAGCCAGAGACCCCTGGAACCAGTGAGAAAAGAGTGGAGATAGGTGCCCAACTTTTAATGCTACCTTACATACAAAATCTAGCACATTTGGTCCTCAGGTGCCATTCACCTTGATATTTGTCCCTTCACCCAGAGTCCCATAAACATATATTTTCAGAGACTTTCGAGCTTATCACATTATTAAATAACTCGCCTTATCTGATCCAGCTTAAAATTAAGTTTGGGTGGCGTCCGGACCCTATCACAAGGGTTTTACTGCTGAAATTGCCACCCGGCACCATTCCGGGGCCATCCCTGTTCCTGAAACCACTCCAGTGGCCATTTTCTCAAGCCGGAAAACTCCTGACTTTGAAAAGAGCTGCGCTGAGCATTTCTAGGAGCAGGGATGGCTGCATTCAGGCAGTGATCTTGGTGGCAAAGCCTTTGCGACAGGGTGCGGATGCCACCCAAATTTAATTTTAAGCCTGATCAGGTAAGGTGAGTTATTTAACAATGTGATAAGCTCATTTAGCTGCACCCTAAGGGTACATTTACACTGTAGAAGTAATACAGTTTGTCACCACTTTTAAGTGCTGTCACTCCATCCTATGGAATCCTGGGATTTATAGTTTTACATTGTCTTTAGCCTTCTCTGCCAAAGAGTGCTGGTGCCTCCCAAAAGGACAAAACCGACGATTATGTAAGATGGAGCCATGGTAGTTAAAGTGGTGTTAAACTGCATTGTTTCTACAATGTCGATGCATCCTGTGACCAAACAAGAAAAGTCTTGGACTATCAGGCTAAAATAGCAGCAAAGAAATGAACAAGGTGCTGTTGCAGAAATGGCTAAAACTCTAAAAACCCAATGAATAATTTTCAAAGACCTTGTTCCCTACCCCATCAAATTACACAAAGCAGGAAAGCAACCAAAGGCTTGGCCTCCCACTTGATGGTGGGATCTGTCAAAGTTTTGGGCATCAAATGCAATGGTTTAAGAAACAATATGACACAGTCTTTCATCAGATTATCATTTTAATCAGCATAACAAATCACAGGGCCAATTAGGAGTGCTGTGTGGAAATTCAGCTGCAATGACTGGGCAAGATGAATGTTTTGACTTAGCTGCCAAATGGCATGTAAAATAATCCTATTTCTCAAAGCAGAGCTCAGTGGTAGGTAATCTTCTCTTTCACTCTCACTGGCTTTGTGGGACTTCGATAAGGAATTACTATGGCAAATGAGATTCACTCTTATCTTGTGTTTTTTCTCATAACTAGGAGCGGCTAAGGCCACACAACGTGAAATTCATTATATTTATGATGGTGCATAATATATGGAGAAGCCTGAGGAGAAATGGAAATATAATGATCTGTAAAAGTTATCTCGTCATGGGGCTGATGAGATTTGTAGTCCAAATTATTTTTATTTATTTATCTATTTAGAACATTTATACCCCACTCCCTTCAGCCAAAGAGGCCACCAGAGCAGCTTACAAACTGTTACTGCAATTTGACCATTCCCTGCCCTTAGGCTTACAATCCAAAAAGATATAAAAGACAAGAAAAGGGAAATGACAGTGTGGGGAAGGGATTTAATTAGCTAATACTGGCTGCTCTTCTCTCACTCAGAGGCCATAGTAGTGGCAGATGGTATGGAAGGAGGGCTTCTCATCAGCTGTTGGGACCACCACATGGTGACACTGTGCCTGACTGCTCTTCTCTCCCTCAGAGGCCACAGAATTGGCAGTTGGTATGGAAGGAGGGCTTTTCACCAGTTCCTGGGACCAAGATATGATGGCACTCTGCCTGCTTTTCTCTCCCACAGAAGCCACCATAGTGTCAGCTGGTATGCAGGGAAGGCCTCTCACCAGCTGCTAGGACCAAGGCATTGTGCATGGCTGTTCTTCTCTCCCTCAGAGGCTACAGAATTGGCAGTTGGTATGGAGAGAAGGCCTCTTACCAGCTGCTGGGACCAAGGCATGATGGCACTGTGCCTGACTGCTATTCTCTCCCTCAGAGGCTCAGTAGTGGCAGTAGAGATGGATGGAGGGCCTCTCACCAGCTGCTAGGACCAGGACACAGTGGTGTTGTGCCTGGCTGCTCTTCTCTCCCTAGGATGCCATAGCATTGGGAATTGGTATGAAGGGAAGGCCTCTTACCAGCTACTAGGACCAAGGCATAGTGGTGCTGTGCCTGACAGTGTCATTCAAGTGGTGCGATGTGGACCAATGTTGGGGAAGACTGTTTGCCGAACTGACCCAAACACTCACTATCAACAAAATTGACTATTAGCAGCTTTTAGTGGCAGGGATCAGTTCCCATGTCAGTGGAGTGGTGAATCCCCCCGCCCCAAGTTTGAGTCTAAACTTTGAAGGAGGCAGAGTTCTTCGGTAGCTCCTCTACAGTTTGGATTAAAACACAGAACAAATTCAATGCCACACTGACAGGGAAGCCACCATCTGTCACTGACAGCCTTGTTTTACGAAGTCATCCAGGGATTGTGAGAACCAGCATGATGTAGTTGGATACACTTAGGTGTTAGAATCATAGAGTTGGAAGAGACCACCAGGGGCCATCCAGCCCAACCCCCTGCCATGTAGGGAAATTACAATCAAAGCATCCCTGACAGATGGCCATCCAGCCTCTGTTTAAAGACTTCCAAGGAAGGAGACACTACCACACTCTGAGGGAGTGTGTTCCACTGTCGAACAGCCCTTACTGTCAAGAAGTTCCTCCTAAAGTTGAAGTGAAATCTCTTTTCCTGTAGCTTGCATCCATTGTTCCATGTTCTATTCTCTGGAGCAGCAGAAAACAAGCTTGCTCCATCCTCAATGTGACACCCCCTTCAAATACTTAAATAGGGCTATCTTATCATCATCTCTTAACCATCTCTTCTCCAGGCTAAACATACCCAGATTCCTAAGTCTTTCCTCATAAGGCATGGTTTCCAGATCCTTCACCATTTTGGTCACCCTCCTGACTCTAGGAGATCAGGGTTTGAATCCCAACTTAGCCATGGAAACCCACCAGGTGACCTTAGGCAAATCACACTCTCTATTGCCAAGAAAACTCCATGATAAGTTAACATTAGGATTACCATAAATCAGAAAATACATGAAGGCCCACAACAACCATGGATCTCTTTTCTTCTGAAGTGTATCCTGAAGTTCCTAAACAACAGAGAAAATGACTTACACAGATTTCTAACTACAAATACTAAGTGTCAACAAGCCAAACTTCTGAAAATCTCCTATCCCGATCCCAGTAGTCACCCATCCTTGATGATAGAGACAAATTCACCCCATCCCACCTGCTCAAATTGCATTAGTAACATATATTGAATCTGTTCATGGCCTATGAGGATTATCCATATTATTTCTGTCACAGATGATAAATTCCACATGGAAAGATGTAATCCCATCTTTCATTTACAAAGTGGGAGTTGGGGTCGGGGGAGAGAAAGCTTGCCAGGAATGTCACAAATTGACAGGAAAATGGAGTGACTGGAATGTTCCTATTCAGATCTCCAGTAGAAAGGAAGAGTGGATTAAAATAACTGAAGCACTTGTGGTGTTCATAAATTCCATCAGGGACCCCAGAATTGTTCTTAAGTTGGTGGGTGGGGGGTGCTCAACATTAGCAGCCAGGTTCTTATTAATTTTCCACACTTGCAGGAACTTGCATGGGGAGGGCAAATTACTTTTCCTGTCAATTATTACTGAAAGATCTTTAAACAGAAAAGCTCTTACAACAAGTACAATGTATGCTTAGAAGTGCCTTCCATGTGCTCAGTTTAGCTTACTCCCAAGGTCACCCAGTGGGTTTATAGTTTAGATGGGAATTGAACCCTGATCTCCAGAGTTGTAAGCTAACATTTAAACCACTATGCCACACTGGCTTCTCAACAGATAGTTAGATAGTGCTTATTGTAATAGCTCTGAAGGGAAAAGCATTAATTTCTTTATCTATATGTAATTTGCACATGCACTACAATATGCACTAAATAGAAAGTTAGGGGGGTTGCAGACTGCCAGAAATAGTGCAAATTGAGTCCACTTTTTGGGTTAGGGTTAGTGCTAGGAAATCATGGGAATTGTTTTTTTTTTTCTGAGACATTGAGCCTTCTCTGTCAGAGAGCTCTGGTGCCACAATAACTACAGTTCCCATGATTCCCTAACCCTAATCCTAAAAGTGGACTCGATTTGCACTATTTCTTGCAGTCTGCAACCCCCCTTAGATAGTGCTGATTGTAACATGTGTACAAATCACATATAAATAAAGAAATTAATGCCTTGTCCCTTCAGAGCTATACCATGTGTAAATACAGTGGTACCTCTAATTACGTATGCTTCTTCTAACGAAAAATTCGACTTACGAAACGCGCCTCTGGAAAAAATTTGTTTCGACTTACGAAAGCGTTCCAACTTACGACATTCCAGCCGAGGCCGCGGCTGGAAGGAGGCCTCCTTCCAGCCGCAGCCTCGGCTGTTCTATGGGCTGGTCCTGGAAGTGGAGGAATCCTCTGCTTCTAGAGCCAGCCCAAGGAACAGCCGAGCCTGCGGCTGGAAGGAGGCCTCCTTCCAGCCGCGGCCTCGGCTATTCTATGGGCTGGTCCAGGAAGTGGAGGAATCCTCAGCTTCCAGAGCCAGCCCAAGGAACAGCCGAGGCCGCGGCTGGAAGGAGGCCTCCTTCCAGCCGCGGCCTCGGCTATTCTATGGGCTGGTCCTGGAAGTGGAGGAATCCTCCGCTTCCAGAGCCAGCCCAAGGAACAGCCGAGCCTGCGGCTGGAAGGAGGCCTCCTTCCAGCCACGGCCTCGACTATTCTATGGGCTGGTCCTGGAAGTGGAGGAATCCTCCGCTTCAAGGACCAGCCTAAGGAACAGCCGAGGCCGCGGCTGGAAGGAGGCCTCCTTCCAGCCGCAGCCTCGGCTATTCTATCGGCTGGTCCTGGAAGTGGAGGAATCCTCAGCTTCCAGAGCCAGCCCAAGGAACAGCCGAGGCCGCGGCTGGAAGGAGGCCTCCTTCCAGCCGCGGCCTCGGCTATTCTATGGGCTGCTCCTGGAAGCGGAGGAATCCTCCGCTTCAAGGACCAGCCTAAGGAACAGCCGAGGCCGCAGCTGGAAGGAGGCCTCCTTCCAGCCGCAGCCTCGGCTATTCTATCGGCTGGTCCTGGAAGTGGAGGAATCCTCAGCTTCCAGAGCCAGCCCAAGGAACAGCCGAGGCCACGGCTGGAAGGAGGCCTCCTTCCAGCCGCAGCCTCGGCTATTCTATTGGCTGGTCCTGGAAGTGGAGGAATCCTCCGCTTCAAGGACTAGCCTAAGGAACAGCCGAGGCCACGGCTGGAAGGAGGCCTCCTTCCAGCCGCAGCCTTGGCTATTCTATGGGCTGGTCCTGGAAGTGGAGGAATCCTCCGCTTCAAGGACCAGCCTAAGGAACAGCCGAGGCCGCGGCTGGAAGGAGGCCTCCTTCCAGCCGCGGCCTCGGCTATTCTATGGGCTGGTCCTGGAAGTGGAGGAATCCTCCGCTTCAAGGACCAGCCTAAGAAACAGCCAAGGCCATGGCTGGAAGGGGCTGGAAGGAGGCGGCCTTCCAGTCGCAGCCTCGGCTATTCTATGGGCTTGGAATGGATTAGGGCATTTCAATGTTAAATTTGCTTCTACTTATGAAATTTTCTACTTACAAATTGGCTGTCGGAATGAATTAATTTCGTAAGTAGAGGTACCACTGTACATAGAGCTGAAATGGGCAAACTCATCAGTTAAATATGATGGCCAGAATTCTGTTGGTGTTATATACCAATGTAAGACCCCTTAAACAGGCAGCTGTAATCTTTCAGCTCTTGTGCAATGGTCAAATTCAGTACATGGTTGCATACCCTCAGACGTTTCAGTTATGAATTCCTGCAGCATATGTGGCCAAGCAATGTCACAGAATGGTCAAGATAAATGTTAATATGTTAAAAAAAACCACAGAAGCTAGAAATGGCTGCAGCAGTTTGATTTTGTCTGAACCTACTGGGAAGGGCAAGGTTCCAGCCCCCTCCTCTTCTCTTCCCTCCTGTTGAACTGATTCGGGTCAAACTACTTTGGCACTTTGAACTCCGTTTGCAGCAACTGAAGTAAGATGAGGACTAAGAAGGAAAATGGGAGTAGGAGAGAGAAGCTGGGACATTTTAAAAGCAGCTGAAAAGTGGGATAACAACAACAACTATTTATTTTTAACACCTGCTCCACCAAAAGGTGGAACATCAAATGTAATCAAAAACAGCAATAAAACACAACACTATAAATGCTAAAATACTAAAATAATATGCCAGTATACTAAAACAAACTCCTCATATAGCTAGTATACTAAAACATCCATTACCTATCTTGGCAACCTTAGGCACACTCAACAACTCAGCCATCCAGTGAATCAAAGGGGAAGGTCTTCAACTCCTTATGAAAGCGGGTAAGATCCTCCTCCAGCTGGAGGTGTAAAGGACGATTGTTCCACAAATGTGGAGCCAGATCCCAAGAGGCTTGCAACCTTGATAGAGCCATATGTGTTGGTGAAAGTTGAGATGATAACTGAGGACAAATTGAGCTTGTGTGGGGCAGGGTACGTGGTTGTGTAAGTGCAGTTCCACAAGTATAACCATTTCCATGGCCTAAATCCTCTTGTTAGTCCTGAGTAGGGTTGAGTAAGTTGATTCATCTACATGTTGACTCACCATTTAACAATTAATTCAATGGGTTTAATCTAGTTGGGACTAACCGACAGGATTCCAGTGATGCCGTTGTACATTCTCGGATGGTGCATAACTGTTCATCAGGGCCTTCAAAATATCACTTTCTCCACTGGGATTGTAGAAACAACCAGTGTGCTTTCCTCATTGCACAATGGGACATTAAACAAGCACATCGGCAGATCGCTTCGATCCCAGCGCCAGCCGATTCAAAGACTGAGGCCACGGGGGGAAGGAGCCCTCCTTCTCCCCGCGGCCTCAGTTTTTCAATGGGCTGGCGCTGGGATCGCTTCGATCCCAGTGCCAGCCGATTCAAAGACTGAGGCCGCGGGGGGAAGGAGCCCTCCTTCTCCCCGCGGCCTCAGTCTTTCAATGGGCTGGCGCTGGGATCGCTTCGATCCCAGCGCCAGCCGATTCAAAGACTGAGGCCGCGGGGGGAAGGAGGGCTCCTTCTCCCCGCGGCCTCAGTCTTTCAATGGGCTGGCGCTGGGATCGCTTCGATCCCAGCGCCAGCCGATTCAAAGACTGAGGCCGCGGGGGGAAGGAGCCCTCCTTCTCCCCGCGGCCTCAGTCTATCAATGGGCTGGCGCTGGGATCGCTTCGATCCCAGCGCCAGCCGATTCAAAGACTGAGGCCGCGGGGGGAAGGAGCCCTCCTTCTCCCCGCGGCCTCAGTCTTTCAATGGGCTGGCGCTGGGGTCGCTTCGATCCCAGCACCAGCCCATTCAAAGACTGAGGTCGCGGGGGGAAGGAGCCCTCCTTCTTCCCGCGGCCTCGGCCCTTCGCCCTATAAGGCGCACTGACTTCCCCACGCACGTTTTGGGGAAGAAAAAGTGCGTGTTATAGGGCAAAAAATACGGTATATCTCACTTTCTGTAGAAACAACCTGGAAAGTCTTATAACTATAATAAAAAATGCACACTGCAGTTCTAACCAACCACCACTGAAATAAAAAGTCAGAAACAGTAGTTCAAAGGCTGGATGCAGTTATTCCTACAAGCATAGGAGAAAGCTATATATCTAATTACTGTTACCAACCATAATGATTTTTTAAAAATGTACTGGGCAAGCACAGAGTCAAATGACACTCTCGTCCTCCTCTTCAGTTTGTTTCCAGTTCATGATCAATAGATTCATTTTGTCATTCTGTAATGGGAATAGATTCACAATCCATTTCTGACATTACTTCATGAAAGAGAAGCAGTAGACTCCAAGAGAAATTTTGTACCTGCACCCAACAATACAAACATCCCGTTTCCTTTAAAAAGGCAATACCTTTATAAGTGTGATGTTGCAGTCCAAATCCAGGGTTGCCAACTCTCTTTTGATTCTTTGACTATGATTTGAGAAAGCTTTTTATACATTTGAAAAAGATAGATACCGGACAAATATTGTTTGAATGGGATGAGAGCCAGTGTGGTGTAGTGGTTTGAGTGTTGGGACTAGGCTCCAGGAGATCAGGATTCAAATCCCCATTCAGCCATGGAAACTCACTGGCTGACCTTGGACATGTCATACTCTCTCAGCCTCAGAGGAGGGCAAAGGCAAACCCCCTCTGAACAAATCTTGCCAAAAAAACGCACCTTAGAGTTGCCATAAGCTGGAAAGAGGTGAAGGCACATAACATTATTTGAATAATTCCTTTTGGCTCTCTGTAGGACAAAGCAAATTACAGAGTAATGATTCTCCATACTCATGTAAATACAGCACCAGCATTTGAAACATTTGCATACTTTCCAACCATTATCAGTATACCTTCCCACCCCACCCTGCCTCAATATTGAATATTGAACATGTTCACTAGTATCCTTTTGATGACTTGCAATGGCATAACAATAATCTATTATCCTGGCATAAGGCACTTTTTTGAATAGGAGTAGTGACAACATTCCCCTCCCATTATCATAGTGCCATTTATCCTCTGATGCCATGTTGACATCTCTAGCCCTGCTGTCTCCTATGTCAGTGTAGTTTGGCTGATACAGTCATGACAACAAACCCTCCAATCCTTTCATGACAGATGAAAACCAGGAGACATGTAGCCAAGAAATATCAGAGTGTGATCAAGATGGTAAAAGTTATGAATGAGAAAGAACACAAAAACTAGGAGCGGCTGCAGCAGTTTGCTTTTGCCAGAGCTTACTGGGAAGGTCAAGATTCAGCCTTCTTCTCTCCTCCCTGCTAGATTAATTGAGGACAAACTACTTTTGCATTCTGAAACCATTTGCAGCACCTGAAAGAAGCTGAGGCCAAAGGGGAAAGTGGGAGGAGGAAAGAGAAACTGGGGCATTTTAAAAGCATCTGAAAAGAATGGATGCAAGAGGATTAATCAGGATTTTTCCTGCCAAATTGGGACAGTTGAATACTATATGACTAAAGCCTGTTTAAATGTCAGTGTTCTTCATGGAAGGTGAGCAGACCATGACGTGGTAAATATTCTAAAGTATGCTCTAAAATCCTACTGTTAGTTTCATCTTCAATAGAAGCAGTTAAATCTGTTGGATTTAACCATGTAATGACTCACTCCTATTCAGCTAGTAACTGAATGGGTCTACTGTAGTTGGGACTAACCAACAGGACAAAGACCTATGTGTTTCCCTAAGCCATTCTGTCTGTCCAGCTCACATTGCAAGGGGATGTTCGAGTATGCTACTGTTGCAAGGTCTGTAAAATGTTTTGTAATGCACAATCTAGAAATCTTGCAACATTGCACTTTTACAACACTTACAAATGTAGTATACAAAGAAATATGCTGCTCAGGCTGATGTTGCTGATGTTATGCTTATGATTTAAATAGACAAAAGGTCGCTGCTACAATTCTGAAAATCTGTTTCATACCAAGTCCCAGTGAAAATAGTCCAAAAAGAAAAAGAGCATTTAAAACATCCATAGCTGTTGTTGCTGCTGCTGCTGTTGTGTACCTTCAAGTTGTTTCTGACCTGTGGCAACCCTAAATATCAAGAGGTTTTCTTGGCAAGTTTCTTCAGAGGGGGTTTGCCATTGCCATCCTCTAAGGCTGAGACAGTGTGACTTGCCCAAGGTCATCCAGTGAGTTTACATGGCCAAACTGCAATTTGACCCCTGGTCTCCAGAGTCATAATCCAATGCTCAAACCACTACACTAAAGTTTATCAGAGTCCTGAACTTGCACAGTTTTTGGGGGATGGGGATGTCAACCTAAATCTAAATAGCAGTTTTGGTTAAAATTGTCCCATATATGTGAATTCCATACTCTCCAATGCAGTCCTTTAACCCCCAATAGTTGTTCACTCCTGCTACATATCATTCGTTGAAGTTCATGCATTATGAGATATCATGGATCCTGATAATTTTGTAGCTATTTTGCTTTACTTAAACAGGAAAGTTATCAATGAAGGAGTCATTTTTAGCATGCAAAGTTGTCAAGCTTGATACTTTTTTTTTGGGACTATTTGATTTTTGTCTTGGAAGGATTTGACCTGAAACTTGATCGAGACAGTCAATTTATCTACTAATAGAAGGGAGGGGAGGGGAGAAAGAGCTCTGTTTTAACCACAATGTCTAGTGCTCAAAGTAAGAACACCTCAATTTACCATGAAGCACACCGGAAAGAGGCTCCCCACAAAAGGAGAAACACTATCTGACTGCAAGGCTGATTGAAGGCTTTTGCCTTAAACTTTGACCAAAGAATTTGATAGCAAAGAGTTTACCAAGCAAGTATGCTTTGCAGACCAGCTTGCAAAAGTTGCTTTTTGGACTAAAATTCCAAGATCCAGGTACTCAAGGTGAAATAGTCCCTCTCAAAACAAACAAACAAAAAACCAACAACCCCAAAAAAACCCAACACTCTTCTTAACTCTTAATGTTAGAATGTCACTTCGCAACTCTTCCAGTAACATTGATCTAAAAAGATGGGCAATTTTAGCAGGTTAGGAAACCACAGTTTTCCTCCCAGAATGCAGGGGAAGCAACCAGAGAGAGCCAGTGTAGAAGATCTGAGTTCAAATCCTTACTTGGCTATGAAACTCACTGGGTAATCTTGGACCATTTACTCTTTCCCAATCTGACCTACTTCACAAGGTTGTTTCCCAATCTGATCTACTTCACAAGGTTGTTCTGAGGATAGAATGGGGAGGTTCCTGTAAGCTATTCCAAACTCCTTGGAGAGTGCACATCATGAAAATGTCATTAAACAAACAGGATAGGGGGGACAGTGTCTTGATCAGAGTCTCATTGTGAGAACAGAGACACCAACAAGCATTTATACTACAGGCTCTTCTGTTCATTTACTTATGCCCACCCCTCTTCTGCACAACAATATAGCAGTAGGTGAGGGCAGCAGGAGACTTTGGCATGCATCAGCAACTTTTATTTATCTTTTTTAAAAAAGCCAACAGGCCTAAAGCACTTCAATGTACAGTTGGCCCCCTGTTTTCGTGGGGGATCCATTCCAGATCTCCCTGCAAAAATGGAGATTCACCAATATTCAAGCCCCATAGGCTTGAATGGGGCTTGAATATTGCGGTGCACCCCATTGACTTTAACAGCAGTCGCCCCTCCGTGAATATGCAAAACCGCAGACTTTAAGTCTGCAAGAACAAAGGGGCAACTGTTTATTCACATTGTGCTGATTCAAACTAAGTCTCGCCATGGCTAACTCTAGCTGAGGAGCATTTTCTTTGACAGGTACTGGATCCCCAGAGCCTTAGGCCTGTGCCAATGGCACCGGGTAATTTACTGGGGTGGCGAATCTGTTTTGGATTTTAGTGAGAATTTTAAAATAAGTCCTGCTTGCAGACTCCTCCCTTTTCTTTCTCTTATTCAAACTAACCTTGTGACTTAGTTCACTCCTCTTTGAAGATTAACAGTCTTTCTCTCAAGATTTTCATCTGAGCTGTTCCATCTTCCTGCTATCTCAACTTTGTTTGGAAAGATGGTGAGATAAATATTTCCCTCTACCTGAACTATTCACTAGTTAGATTCTGATTTAGCTATGTATGTAAACATAGATTAAAGCATTGTTTTAAACTAGCAGCTACGTCTTTGTTGTTTTTTGAGCAAAGCAAAGCAAAGCAGCTTCATTTATTTACCACTTCATATCGTGCTATGGGATGTCTAAGTGGTTTACAACTGTAAGCTCATTGCCCCCCAACAGTTGGATACTCATTTTAGCGACCTCGGAAGGATGCAGGCCTGAGTCTAGTCTGAGCCCTGGCTAGTATTGAACTCGCAACCTTGTGGTTTATGAGTGAGTGGCTGCAGTACAGGCATTTAACCACTGCACCACCAGGGCTCCTCTTGAGTCAGTCTTAGTTCTTTAGGGAAGCATAGTTAGGCAAAGTCACACTTCTGCTACTCTGCTAATTTAAAGCCAGACTCCTAACAGGCTTGGTTTTCATATTTTGATATTTAAATATTTTTGTTTCCTTAAAAAGGCTGAAGCCTAGGGAAAATTAAATTCCCCACAATAAGCTATCCAAACCCTCTTTTAGGGGTAAGATTCAGCATCTAAGACAACACCTTAAAAGTTCAACTGAAAACCCAGAACAGATTCACTGCCTCAGTAATGTGCTGGCCTATATTTTCTCCATCCTTTGTACCAAAGAACACCTGCTGAACTGAAGATTTGGGGATGAAACTCAGAAACTTTTGCAATCATCAAAGCATGGACTACAACCCCACCCTGAAGACAGTAAGCAATGTACTCAGGGATGGCCCAAGACATTGCGCTACCTGAGGTAATAGATAGATGGAGCTCCTTCCCATTACACCAGGAGTGGGAACTATATAGCCCATGGGCCACATGCAGCCTGGGAGTCCCATGTAATCCTTGGAGCCCCCCACTAACCTCCAACAAAATTGCCAAACATCCCTGTTAGGTTCCCCAAAATGCTCTTTGCACCCATTTTTAGGCTGAATTTTAAAAGGAGCTATCAAAGATGCCAAAGCCCATTCCTGAAATAGGTTTAAAAATCAACTCCTTTAAAGTTGGAGCTACAATCTAGAGCAGATTCAACATCACATTGACATGGGAGTCACTAGATACTAGTGCTGATAAAGTGGAGAATTGAAGCCAGTCAGAGTAAAGAATACCAGTCAAGATACTACAAAGGAGGTTCCTTCCTTCTTCCATCCTGGAAGTAATTTAAGGGCACCAAATATAACCACGAGTCCAAAACCTCTGATAGGTTGGTGAGGATAGAGACTAAAGAAGTTACTTTTTGGACTTCAAATTTCAGAATGCCCCAGCCCACTTGGGCAGAGAGATTCTAGAAGTCAAAGTCAAAAAAGAAAACTTTTCCAAAGTCATGAAAGAAGGGAAATGCCAAAGGCAAGAGAAAGGCAGGGGCCCCATTAACATTCTTTCTTCCCAGGATCCCTTTTTGAAACAAAGCGGGGGTGATTGGGCCACAAATTTGTTCCCAGTGCTGAAAAAGAACCCCATTCTGCTGCATTGCCAAATGGATGTGTCGTTTCTCCCTAAGATAAAGGGAGGAAAGGCTGGATCATGTTTCCATTGTCAGGGGCAAACATCTGTCGGCATTCCAAAGTAGCTCATTTTCCAGCAGTGGCAGAAACGGTCATTTAGCAATTGGGTCTTATACTCCTGAGAAACACCAGCATCGCATGGCAGCTGTCATGGGGGATAGGTTTCCTTGGAAATCGCAAATCCTTCAAAAGGATGTTCCATGCCATTAAACTAAAGCACATTTTGCCATCTGAATCAAAGGATCCCACTGCCTGCTTTTAATGAAAGAGCTGCTCTCAACTTTCCCTGGCCATGTTCAGTGGCTGCTCTACACAACCTACAATCACAACAGAGGCTGGGTTGGTCTGGTGATGCAGCTCAAGTTCGATGGGGAAAGGAATCCTATTAATTGCTAGGTTTTCTTAGCTGCTACCTTTCAGATTGACCAGGAAAAAGGTAAAAGGTAAAGGTTGACATGAATGTCTAGTAGTAACCAACTACTAGACAACCAACGGGAGCAGTGCTCATCTCCATTCTTAAGCCAAAGAGCCAGTGTTGTCTGAGGACTAATGTGGTGGTCATGCAGCCAGCATGACTGCGCCGAACACTTTTACCTTCCCACTGAGAAGTGGTACCTATTTATCTACTTGCATTTGCATGATTTCGAACTGCTAGGTTGGCAGAAGCTGGGACTAGTGACGGGAGCTCACCTCATCATGCAGCACTTGAACCTCAAACTGCCAGTCTTCTGATCTTCCAATCATCAGAATTGGCATCTTAACCACTAAGCCACTTATCACCACATGACTAGGAAACCCAGTGTCTAATAAATGGTGGGATCTAGAGCAGTGGTACTCAAACTCTGCTCCTCCACCTGTTTGGGATTTCAGTTCCTATACATCCTCAGCATTGACCATACTAGCTAGGACTTCCTGGAGTTAAGGTCCCAAACACTTGGATGATGAGAATTTGAGAACCACTGAGAGAGCATGCACATTTTTTGAAAACCATCATGTGAAGGTACACCCACATTCCGCATCCCACACCATTCTGGAGGGAATATTACAGTAGCAGCAGGAGGCAGGGACACCTTATTACCTGCATCTATTCCAAAGTTATCAAATAGACAAATAGATGGACAGATTGATAGAATATATATTGTCTAAGGCAGATGACTCAGTTCCACCATGCTGCACCACCTCAGTTTAGCCTGGAGAACCAAGTGTGACACAATTTTTTTAGAAAGTTCATAAACTGGGCGTTAAGGCATAGTAAATGCATTTCAAGTTTGACTTTTTGCTACATCCTGACACAGGCGTTCCTTCCTACTTAACTTCCTGAAAGGGGAAATAGGACCGGCCAAACTCTGTTTCACTCTGCCTAACATCCTGAGCTAGGGCTTGCCACAGTTTCACAAGGAACCTCTTTAGCTTCTGCTTAAATAAAGCAGTCATACCTGGGCAGAGCTGGCTGGAACGCAGACAGGCTCCTGGACTTCAAAATGTCCCTGTTTTAGGAGGACAGAAAGATTCTTCTTCCTTTGAATCAAACAATGGGTCTCCTATAGTCGGGAGCTGTTGGATGAGGAGGTACAAAGAAAGTTTGGGGGCTATGTGGATCCAGGGACAGTTGGTCAAGCTCATGTTAGTGGGGTGGTGAATTCCACTGGAGTTTGAGTCCAAACTTTGACAGCGCTGTCCAACTTCTTTGAAGGATAGGGTTTAGCACCTTGGATAGTTTCTTTGAGCTCCAGACTAAAACCCACAGCAAATTCACAATCATCACTCACCACATAGGAGCCACAACTGCATGTTGCATTGCAGCAGTGTATTGCACACCTGTTTCCAACTCCACCTAAGATAGAAAGTGCCTGCCTATTAAACCATTGAAGGCATATTTATGAATTCAAAATCATAACTAGATGGCCTTTGGGATCCCTCCCAGCTGCATTATTCCAAGAAAATCATTTTATTTCCTTGTTATGGATTGGAATATTAAGTTTTGAGTACTCTTGTCAATAAAGCACCACATCTTTTTTGGAAGGAGGTGATTAAAATAATGTAATGTATTCTTATCTGGGTGGATTCCAAACTAACACGTTCTCCTTTTGCCTTGGGCTTCTCAGCCAAGATACTAAACAGATGTGTGTTAATTTTATTCATGTACTTATAAAATCACTTCTATCCTGCTTTCAGCCCTAGCATGGACCACCAAAATGGCTTATATAACTGGGTGGGGGAGGGAACAATCAGAACACCATCAAAGAACAAAGATTAAAAAACGAAAACCTTCAGATCAAAAGGAGTAGATTTAAAACTTTACATTAGCCATCATAAAGTAAAAGCACTTGGATACTGGAACTTTAGATCTATCCAAAAATCAGCCAGGTTATTGCAACCAGGTAAACAGTAAGGATAAGGCCCTTTATTGGTGAGCTTATTTTAACTGCCGTGGCTGCATTCTATGGGACCCTGGGACATGCAGTTTCCGCCTCTCTCCTTGGCCTCACAAGTTATTTTTCCTTGGTAAAAGTTACTTTTTCCTACTACTCCTGTGGGCTGTGCCTTGGAACAGGCATGCATTCTCATGAAAGCACAAGTTACTGGAACTGTAATGTTTAATCAGTTTAAATCTAATGGTTCCCAAACGGTGGGGTGGGATCCCCAGGGAGGGGCATGAGAGTTACTCAAGGGGGCAAGAGACTTGGAGTTTCTGATCACTCCTCCTCCTCCTCCTCCCAAACTTTTTTACACATCTGTTGAGTTAAATACTGAATTGATTTAAGTGGAACACACTCCCTCGGAGTGTGGTGGAATCTCCTTCCTTGGAGGTCTTTAAGCAGAGGCTGGATGGCCACCTGTCGGGGATGCTTTGATTGGGAGTTCCTGCATGGCAGGGGGTTGGACTGGATGGCCCTTGTGGTCTCTTCCAACTCTATGATTCTATGATTCTATGAAATAAACTGTTCCACTTTGAATAATAGTATTCCCTTTAAAAATGTTAAAATATGAATATACATTAACGTGTGAATGAAAATACACACACTAAATAAACAAAATATGTTTTATTCATATACTACATTGAGTGGGGGGCACGACATCTACATCTAGATGTCACAAGGGGAAAAGATTTTGAGAATCACTGGTTTAAATCAGTAGATTAATTGGCATTGGTAAATTCATTGACATAGAGTATCCTTAACTGGTATGAGTCTGTGTTTGGAAAGTTACTTTGGGAGACTACAACTTTAAAGGAAATATTCAAAGTGCAGAAGCTATTTGGGAGATAGAATTCAGTACCTTGGATAATTCATTTAAAGTGTGGTCAAAAACCCAGAGCCGATTCACCATCTCACTTACATGGAAGCCACCAACTACCATTGGGCTCATTTAACTTAAATCTGTCTACATCATCCCCTCCTCAATGTTGTGCCTTTCAGATGCTTTGTGTAAAAGGATACATCAGCCCCAATCATCACAGCTACCGGTGAGGAATGATGGGATATGTAGTCCAAAACACCTGAAAGGGACTGGAGAAGGGTGGTCTGCACTGATTCACAGTAGCTCTACAAGTTTTCAGATAGGGTTTTCCTCTGAGTTCTATTTAGACATGCTGGGGTTGAACCTAGGACCTTCTGAACACAACACAACAAGAGCAGTGCCCAGTATAGTCATTTTAAAAGGGCAATTTATCTGTGGAAAAATACCACTACTGATTTTTTTGTTAATATTTAAGGATATTTTTATTTTATCCATTGGCTAAAAGTCAAGCAGTTAACCAGTTATTATAATGATCGGCTGTTGGTATCTTAATGATCAGTCTACAAAAAAGTAAGAAAGAGGGAGGCAAAAAGTACAATTATTAAATGCTCAACGTATTTGGTATATTTTTTCTTTGGTCTAGTGATATGTGGTAATAAGTGGTCATTTGCAAAGAAAGGGTGGGTGTCTCTACATTAATCGTTGTGTAAAAGAGGGAATTTTAACTGAGTAGTTTTTCCCATCCTTCATGACAAGCTGCACTTAGCAAAATCCCCTCATTTGCATGATGGCTGTATCTCAGCAACACCCTTTCAGTGGATTGCATTCAGACTCAGCAAATTAGAAAAGTAATGTTCTCATGAGCACTGAGTAGCCTCTCTTCACTTAGATTAGGATAAATTCTGCTGCTTGCAGGTTCCTATTGGGTGTCCCAGAAGGGACGTACAGTAGGCCTTGGTATCCATTAGGGTTTGGTTGCAGGACCCCCAATGGATATCAACATCCATGGATGCTCAAGCTCCATTAAATACAATAGTGTAGTAAAATGGTGTCTGGTACATAGAAAGATAAAATCAAGGTTTGCTTTTTGGAATATATATATATATATATGTGTGTGTGTGTGTGCGTTAGAATACAGACACACACATATTCAAGCTGTGGATGGTTCAATCCATAGATAAAGAATCTGTGAATATGGAGGGCTGACTGTATATAGAAACTTAGAAATAAATCAGTTATCGCCTTATGAATAAAGTAGTATAGATAGCAAAACTACTTGCCATGGAGCTGTCTAAATTCGGTAGTGAAAGCTCAACACAAACATATGCCATATGTTTGGGCAGGTTGAATGATCCAATTAACTGGAATTTCTCCTAAGGCAAAATCTATAATCAATTTGTGAATTCATGGTCAGGTGAAACATTAAGAGGAATATGGGAGGAAATACAAATGAATGTCCATTAGGCTAGAATAATATTTTAATGCAAACCTACAAATGTTTATTCAAAAGTAAGGCTCACTGTATTCAGTGGGACTCATCTCACATACATTTCCATATGATTGCAGCTTTGTTATGGTTCTTCTGGACAATTAGGCAATCCCATATAGTTTCACCCACGGTGAATTAAATGGTAAAATAAAATAATGTTCTTCTTTATGTAATCTATGAATAGTTTGGTTTAGCATAATTGTGTGGGGCAAAAAAGTTCTTATAGGAAAAGCAAAGGCTTTTCAGAGAGGCTTCATACCTACCTACCTACCTCCATCCTGACCCTATAAGGTGACACAGAAGAGAATTATAAGGTATATCTCTATTTGAAATGATTGGATAAGATAAGAGCTGCTCCCAGTGACATTTTAGTTAAGGTCAAACAGATGACAGATGCTCACTATCAGCCTCCATTGAGCATGGCCAGATCATGAGACTGGATGAAAATGGATAGTGATTTCTCCAAAGCCTTAGGCATGTTTCCACTGGTAGTTTGCTCCTATGACTCTTGGGAAAAAAAGTTAATGATTCCTACTCTTTATCAACTCCCTGAGCTATTACTCTTATGATATAGGAAGAATCTATGCAGATGACACACTTTTCCAGCTGTTTGGGACTTAGAGGCTTGCTGATGCTCCAGTCCTTACTCACATCTTATCAACCAGGAACTGGGTTGATATGAATATGGACAATGCAGACATATGGGTGATGCTTGAGATTGTTATGTTAACAGTCATTTGTGCTATAAACCACCCTTTTCCAGCTAATTGGTTTAGTGAGAGAATGGGAACTTTACAGAGAAGCAGGGCTATTTGATCACATACCTGATAATTAATGGCATATGAAATTGTGGTTGCCACAGCACAGTTAACGACATTTTGATTTCAAAAGCGTGTACTGGAATTGTTGTACCTTTGCAGGTCATGGAACAGCATAGTCTTCAGATTTGTGGCATAAAATCTGGAGTTTGGAAATTTTACTTTCTTTGAAATATAACACCCACAATCCACC
Source organism: Phrynosoma blainvillii (assembly GCA_026167975.1). Lineage (NCBI taxonomy): Eukaryota > Metazoa > Chordata > Lepidosauria > Squamata > Phrynosomatidae > Phrynosoma > Phrynosoma blainvillii. The sequence goes on along the minus strand of JANUYF010000004.1, from coordinate 305,647,505 downwards.
AGCCAGGATGCTCACAAGCCACACTGGCTGGAACATTCTGTGAGTGAAAGTCAAAGAACTAGCTTTTCCAAACACTGATAAAATCCCACTGCTACTCCCCTCACACAAAGTGTGGGTGATAAAAAAGATACGTTTAAATTTGCTATCCTTTAATTGTAAAGTCTGGCATAACCTTGTTAAACACAAGGGGCCATTTCATACTATACAGTTATATAACTATGGTTCCTCTTTAACTGCCATAGTTCTATCCTATGGAATCCTGGGATTTGCACTTTAGGGAAAGGCATGTAGAACTGTCAGCCAGAGAGTTTTAGAGCACCACCAAACTACAAATCCCAGGATTCTGTAGGATGCAACCACGCTGCTATAGAATCATGCTGCTATAAATGTGTGGTGTAAAAGGGACTACTTGTGGGGGTGTTTTGCTCTTCCCAGCATCTCTTACCACTGACCATTCTAGGCTGAGGCTAATGGGAACAGAAGTCCAAAATAACCAGAAGGCAAAATGTGCTTGGTTTTGTATTGCTACTGTTTCATTAAAATGCTTCCACCACTATCTGGGTTCTAAATATGCAAAGAGATCTTGTAGCATCTTTGAGACTAACTGGGAGAAAGAAGCTGGTAGCATGAGCTTTTATAGACTTGAACTTTTGTAGACTTTAGCCTACTTCCTCAGATGCATGGAGTGCATCCATGAAAGCTCATGCTTCCAGCTTCTTTTGTAAAGTGCTACAAGATCCCTTTGCATACTGATTTTCCACACTAACAGGCTATGTTTTTGCATTCTACAGTTTCTGAGAATGGGATCTATTGTTGTAAAGTGTTGTATTTTTTTAATGTGGGTTTTTCTCACTTCATAAGCAGTTGTAACTATTAGCCTCTTGCCCATTTGCACCTCAAGCCCACTCATTATGTCACACATTACCATGTGGGCTTACGCACATCACATCTATGTTAGTCACTATTTTCCTAAACCAATAAACTGACCTCATTCAAGGTTCCCTACTTTCAATATGAATGGGACTTCTGGTGAGTCATATTTAGTTCCCATCTAGCAATGGAAGAGAACAGTTAAAGATGCATGTATGTGGGTGGGGGAGACGTGGGACTACGTGAAGTGAAGCGGCTGATATGAACCTTACAGAGGTTTTCCTCCGAAGCTTGGGTCAGGAAACCCCAACCTTGTGAGAGAGTTGTGTGTGTTGTGTCGGCTTGTAGCAACCCTAAGGTGAACCTACCATGGGGTTGTTTGGCAAGATTTATTCAGAGGAGGTTTGCCATTGCCTTCCCCTGAGGCTGAGAGCATCTGACTTGCTCAAGGTCATCCAATGGGTTTTATGGCCGAGCTGCAAATCAGTTAGTTGACATATAACCCTAGTTGATGTATATGGTAGAATGTGGCAAACTTCTTTTTTTGGAGGTTAGCTCCCAGAATCCCTGCAGCCAGCATGATGAGTAGCCATATTGGCTGGTGCACTGTGGGAGCTGTTCTCTAAAAACCCCAATCCACCCATGGCTGTTGCTATTACCTATATTTATACCCCAAAATTGGGAGTAAAGGCAGCTTACAATTTAAAACAAATAGCTAAAAATTTACTAAGGGTCAAAATTAAATACAGTCGGCCTTCCCTATCCATGGATTCTGCATCCACAGATTCAACCATCCATGGCTGGAAAATATTTTTTAAAAACTCAAAAAGTAAATCCTGATTTTGCCATTTTACATAAGGGATACCATTTTACTGCACCACTGAATTTAATGGGACTTGAGCACCCACAGATTTTGGTATCTGTGAAGGGGGGTCCTGGAACCAAACCAAAGCAGATACCAAAGGCCCACTGTAGAACTTAACTATTTATAATACTATTTTAAAATATATACTTAAAATGATTAAAAACTGGTTTTAAAAGTATTAATGAATACAATTATATTATATTAATGTAATATAATCTCCAAGCTCTCTTTGCATACCTAACTCTGTAGATGTCTAGCTGCAATTTAAATTTCAAGGTTAAAGCCAACAAGGATTGTTAATATTTACAGCAGAAACATAGGCCAAGAAGTGAAACTTTCTGTGTTATTTGTTTTTGCACATCAAAAAGCTCTTAATGCAGGGATGAGCAAGTGTGGTAGGACAACCAGTCAACCCTGAGAACCAGTGTGCCAAAAATGGTTGTTGATGTTGTCATCATGTGCCTTGAAGTCATTTCTGACTTACAGTGACCCCAAAGAGAACCTATCACAGGGTTTTCTGGGGCTGAGAGTGTGTGACTCACCCAAGGCTACCCGGTGAGCTTCCATACACACACACACACACCCTTCTAAGTAATCGTAAGCTCATTTCAGGTTTTGAAAGACCATTTAACAAATATATGTTAAATCAAGTGTGGAAATCATGAAACCCAGCAGATGTACATTTTGGATCCCAGAGTGGAGAAAAGGTGGGATCCAAAACTAAAAAATGGTGAGGAATGATTGCAGATGCAGTCCAACATCTGGATGGCCACATGATCCCCATTCCCATGTTAAACCACCTTGTGGGAGATAGCTGTGATAAAAAAATTAAACAAATCAAGACTGAACTCTCCCATGAAGCAAAGATGACTAGACTGAGACTGTCGTACTTTGGCCACATCATGAGAAGACATGAATCACTAGAAAAGACATTTCTCTCTTGGGAAGGTAGGAGGCAGGAGGAAAATATGGAGACCATATTACAGGCAGATACACTCCATCAAGAAAGTCCTGAGATTGCAAAACCTGAGCAGGGCTGTTGATGACTTGGAGGTCTCTCATTCATAGCGTCACCAGAAGTTGAAGTCGTCTTAATAAAACTACAAATGCAGAACTGGCATTTATGGCTCAACTGGGGGAGGAAATTGTTCTTAATCTTTATGTACTGATTTTATGATGTAAGCCACCCCGATTGTGCTCAGAGGGGCGGGGTATTAAATAAAATTATTATTATTATTATTATTATTATTATTATTGTTATTATTATTATTATTATTATTGTACAGGGGAAATGCATCAGTTCAAATGAACTAGCACTTAACAATCACAAGGAGAGGAAATTCCAACTGGTGTTGCTTGTCAACCAGATAACCACCAACATCTGCTGAAATCTCTCTTCTACACAACTATGAAGCAACTCTAGCTTTCAGACTGATCTAGGATAACTGGTTTGTGTTTTAACTTTTATTATTATTACTTTTGCTTTTTAAACTGCTTATCAAACATGGCATAGTGGTTTGAGTGTTGGATTATGTCTCTGGAGATCAGGATTCAATTCCCAGCTGAGCCATGAAACCCACTGGGTGACCTTAGGAAAGTCACATGCTCTCAGCCTCAGTGGAAGGCAATGGCAAACCACCCCTGAGCAAATCTTGCCAAGAAAACCTCATGATAGGTCACCGTAAGTCGGAAGTGACTGGAAGGCACATCACAACAATCATGCTTTAGCTTTTCTGCAAGCTGCCCAGGGCCCCCAAAAGAGGAGAAAGCAACATACAAGATGAGTCTCCCTTATCCAGAATTCCTAAATCCAAAATAATCCAGATTGTCCACACAGCTGGCTGAGACACATTTGCTTTCGGATGGTTGAGTGTACACTAACTTTGCATCATGCACAAATGTATTTAAAATATTGTGTACAAGATTACCTTTGGGCTGCGTGTCTAGGTGTACAGTGGGCCCTTTGTATATGCGGGGGATCTGTTTGTCTCCCCACGTATGGGAAAAACCGTGGCACCGCTGCATTTGGGGGGAGCGGACTGTATATGAAAATAGAAATCATATCTGGAGGAGCCACACTGGCCCTACAGCAAAGTACAACAATATCCAAAATCCACAAAATAGCGATATCTTTCTTGGCCAAACAAAATATTTTGTGCATTTTGGTTGGCCAAAAAAGATATCACCATTTTGTGGATTTTGGATGTTACTGAATGAAACAGAAATTATTTTCATGTTTCAATTTGGGTTCCACCTCCAAGATCTCTCATACACATATGCGCGAGGGCCAGCATGGAGTAATGGTTTGAGCGTTGGACTTGGACTCTGGAAACCACGGTTCAAATCCCAGCTCGGCCATGTAAACCCAATGGGTCTACAGTGTTTCCCAAACTTTGGTCCTCCAGATGCCTTGGACTTCAACTCCCAGCATTCCTGATTGTTGGCCTAGCTAGCTAAGGCTTCTGGGAGTTGGAGCCCAAAGCACCTGGAGAACCAAAGTTTGGGAAACACTATATATGAAACATAAATGAATTTCATGTTCCGACTTTGGTCCCATCTCCAAGATTATGTATATGCAAATATTCCAAAATCCAAAAAATAAGGAAATCCCCAAACATTTCTGGTCCCATGTCTTTCTGATAAGGGAAACTCAATCTGTGGGCCCAAAAGCACACTGCAGAAATAATCTAGTTTGAGACTGCTTTAACTGCCCTGGCTCAGTGCTAGGGAATCCTGGGAATTGTAGTTTATTGCGGCACCAGAGCCCTCTGACAGAGAAGGCTCAATGTCTCACAAAACTGCACTTCCCAGAATAACAATAGCAATAGCAAGTGCATTTCTATACCACTTATCAGTGAACTAGCACTCCCTAAGCGGTTTACAAACTATAAATTCCCTAGTATTGAGCCAGGCAGGCATCTCAAAGTGGATTATTTCTGCAGTGTGTTAAAAGATAGATAAGATTGAAAATAATGACACACACACACACCTTTCAGAAACCTCTCAGCAATTTCCGACTCAGGAAAGCAAAGCAGGAGGAAGCAAAAAAGGCGTTTCCCGCCACCTGCAGGTGGGTGACCGAAGGTAACCCCAGGCTGCAGGAGACACCCCTCCATTCAGTTGAGCCATTCCAAGCCGCGCCCCTTTCCTCTGCCGCGATGCATAATCACGCACCTGCTCCCGGCTGCTCCCAGGAGAGACCAAAGACGAGGCGGGGGGGGGGGAATGGTTGGGCGGCGGTCGGGCGCGGCTATTGTAGAAGGAAAGTACTGCGGGGAGACAGAGGCAGCGGCGGCCCTTTTGCAGAGAGACTTCGGAAGGAAGGAAGGAAGGAAGGAAGGAAGGAAGGAAGGAAGGAAGGAAGGAAGGAAGGAAGGAAGGAAGGAAGGAGTCTCCCCGCTGCCTGGAAGGAAAGCCAGCGGCATCCCCCATCCCTCTCCCGGCTGAAGGGGATTGCTTTTGGAGGAAAGGAGGCTTTAAAGATATGTGTGTATATATGTGTGTGTATATATATATATATATATATATATATGTGTGTGTGTGTGTGTGTGTGTGTATACACACACACTATACATACTATATATATATATATATATATATATAGACACACATATATACATACACACACACACACATATATATATCATACACACTGACAACATATATATATATATATATATATATATACACAAACAATATATATATACACACACATACATGCACTATATACACACACACACATTCTCTCTATATATAGTGTGTATATATACACACATGCATACTATATATATATATATATATATATATAGTGTGTATATATATATATATACATACACATATACACAGTACATATATACACACATACACTATATATGTGTGTGTGTGTAGACATATAGATATATATATATACATATAGTGTGTGTGTGTATATATAATATAATATAATATAATATAATATATATATATAGTGTGTGTGTGTATATATGTGTGTATGTATATAAATATATGTATAGATGTATATAGATAGATAAATAGATATTTGTATATGTGTGTGTGTGTGTCTGTGTGTATATATATATATATATATGATTGCAGGAAGAGGAGGAGAGAAAATAAGAAAAAAATATGCATCAGATGAGACTATTAAAGATGCAGTTTATTAGTGGCATGACAAAAGAGAGAGAAACCAGTGATAATTAAGAGTCCCCTTTCTTAATTGTCCATTAAAAGACAACACTCTCGCTCTCTCTTTATATATATGTGTGTGTGTATGCATACATACTATCCATTAAATAATGATTATTACTATAATTTATTATTAATATTAATAATAACTAATTAAAATCAATCTGAACACAACATTACATCTCAAAGAAACAGATGTGTGTGTGTGTGCATGTATTTATATATGTATTTACATATATAAACACACACACACACATACACAATCAAAGGACAACCAAAACAATAGTGCTATATATTGCACACACATGCACTATCTATCTCTATCTCTATCTCTATCTATCTGTCTATCTATCTATAAAACTCTTTCTCTCTCTCTCTCTTCACACACACACTGTCCATTAAATTATAATAGTAATAACAATAATTATCATGATTATTATTGTTGTTATTTCTTACCCACCTCACCATGGATCGAGGTGGAGAATAACAACAGACCAACAAGTACATAACATCAGTTGAAAACAGAACATCAGTTAAAAAGTCATATCAATTAAAAGAACAGATGTATACACACACACACATTAAAGGACAACAACTAACTAGAGAGAGATCTTGTAGCATCTTTGAGACTAACTGAAAGAAAGAAATTGGCAGCATGAGCTTTCATACACTTCTGTCTACTTCCTCAGATGCATTCAGTTAGTCTCAAAGGTGCTACAAGATCTCTCTATGTACTGATTCTACAAACTAACTAACCTATAGAATTCAAAGATATAGCTGTGTTAGTCTGTAGAATCAGTTCGTAGAGAGATCTTGTAGCACCTTTGAGATAAATAATAATAATAATAATAATAATAATAATGGTGGTGATGATTTTAATGGATAGTGTTTGCACATGCACACTATTATTATTATTATTATTATTATTATTATTTCTTACCCACCTCTCCCCATGAACTGAGGTGGGGAGCAACAACAGACCAATAAGTATATAACATCACAATATCTGTTAAAATAACATATCAGTTAAAAGAACAGACACTGTATTTCATTATTCATAGAATTTTCAAGCAGGGCTGTCATTAAAGAATGCACTATCCATTAAAGAGGCAAGAGATATATCTATATCTGTATATGGATAGTACCTGCTTTAATAACAGCATTGCTTGAAAATGTTATAAGCAGTGAAACTGGCATTTTAACAACCTCTTGTCTCTTTTCACTTTAACAATCTCTTTTGTTTCTTTTCGTTTATAGCACCTTCTCCCCCCCTTTAAAAAAAAGAAAAAGAAATGGTATCTGTTTTTATTGCTGCAAGCCACCTCGAGAAGCATTTCTGGGAAGAGACAAGATATAAATAAATGAATAAATAATAATCCCTACTGAGGAGGGGATCTGTCTGAGCCCATCCTTGCCAATTCCCATGTCAATTTGAGAGGAAAGATTGAAAGAGGGCTCTTAATTATCACCGGTTTCTGTCTGTTTTGTCATGTCACTAATAATCCATGCATGTTTAATAGTCTCATCTGATGTGCATTTCTTTCTTTCTTTCTTTCTTTCTTTCTTTTCTTGTTTTCTCTGCCTCTCCTCCTGCAATCTTGTCATCTAAAATATGGTTTATCAGATCTTGGAGAGAAACTGAATACTATCCCACTCCTACCAGAAATAAACAGGGGACTCTGTTTGCAGAAAGATTCTCCAAGGTACAACATCTTTTAAATAGCTCATTTGGGTCCTGGGGTGCATCTACACTGTGGGAATAACACAGTTTGACACCACTTTAAGTGGTGCCGCGCCAGCCTATGGAATCCTGGGATCTGCAGTTTTACAAGGTCTTTACCTTTCTTTGCCAAAGGGTACTGGTGCGTCACAAAACTACAGATCCTGTTTCTGGAGGATGTAGCCATGGCAGTTAAAGTGGTGTCAAACTGCATTATTTCTACAGTGTATAAAGTGGGAAGCACCATGAAAACATGGCAGCATTTCCCTCCTTAACATGGGATGAGTGCATCTCACTCAGTATTGCCTGTAGTTTTTTGAGCATGTGATAAGTGTGTTGCATTCACTAGTTCAATCTCGTGAAATGCATTCACATTTTTAAATACACATCTCACTCAACGTTGCCTGCATTTTTGCACAGGTGATGAGTATTTGGTAAGCATGGCCTCCATTTTTTGAGCATGTGAAGAGTGCATCTCACCCAGTATTGTTGGTGTTTCTTGGCATGGGAAGAGTGCCTCTCACTCAGCATTGCTCACGCTGTTTCACAAGTGAAGAGTGCCTCTCACTTAGTATTGCCCACATTTTTCACCATAAGAAGAGTGCATCTGTCGCCAGAGTTTCCAAACTGGCCAAGAGTGCCTCTCACTCAACATCGCTCACATTGTGAAGAGTGAAACCCACTCAGTAATGCCTACATTTTTGAGCATAAGATAAGTGTATACACAGTGATGTCCTAACTGCAAAGGAGGACAAGGCACCGCAAAAAAGTAGGACAGTCAAGAAAATTATAGGACATGACCAAATGAAAGCCAAAAATGCATGTTTCGTAGTCATGCTCAAAATGGAGGACATTTTGGAATTCTTCCTGGACAGAAGGATGAAATGTAGGACATGTCCCAGAAAAGGAGGACATCCGGTCACTCAGGAGTGCATCTCACTCAGGATTGCCTACAGTTTTGAGCCTAAGATGAGTGAATCTCACACGGGATTGTTTGCACTTTTGAGCATAAGGCAAGTGCATCTCACACAGCATTGCCTACATTTTAGAACACAAGATCAGTCCATCTCGCTCAGTATGGTCGACATTTTTGAGCATAAGATAAGTGCATCTCGCTCTGACCTATGGAGATGCTAAAATGAACCTATCACAAGGTTTTCTTGGCAAGTATTTCAGAGGGGCTTTGCCATTGTCATCTGCTGAGGCTGAGAGAGTGTGACTTGCCCAAGGTCACCCAGTGGGTTTACATAGCCAAGCTGGGGTTCAAACCCAGTCTCCAGAGCCACAATCCAATGCTCAAATTACTACATTTACAAAACCACTACAGTACAACAAACCCTGGATATCTATCTATCTATCTATCTATCTATCTAGGGTTTGTCATGGTTTGAGCATTATATTGTTTTTTTAAATGTAGTGGTTTGAGCATTGGATTATGGCTCTGGAGACAGGGTTTGAACCCCAGCTTGGCCATGTAATATATATAGAAGAGTGCATCCCATCCAGTGTTTCCCACGCTTTTGAGCATGGGAAGAGCGCCACTCACTTTACCTGGACCTTATGAGCATGGGAAGAGTGCATCTCACCTAGGACCGTCTGCCCCTCTCCAAAATTACAAACAAGGAAGATACAGCATGAACACATACAGACACACAGACCTTTCCAATGAATGGCACCTTTTGAAAAATGAAGGGATCTCCCCCATCCAGCCAAAATTGAGCCAGAGAGAAGGAGAGCCCTATCTCCTCCTTGGCCTAGAAATACTTCTGTTTCCCAAAAGGAAGATCTGGAAGAAGGTTGAATCCCAGCTCCCCCCAAAAAAGAAGGGCTGGGGGGGGGGGAAGTGTAGCTTCCTTCCTTCCTTCCTTCCTTCTTCTATTTCTCTCAGCCACTGCATCTTTGCTGAGTGCTGAATCATCTCCAGGCTGCTTCTGCTCGCTTTCCTCGCCCAGATGTTGCACCATCTCCACCCCACCCAAACCCCCACCCGTGTCCGTGTTTTCCCCAGGGCCACGCGTGGGCCCGGATTCCCTCCCCAGGAGAAAAGATGCTCCTGAGCATCATCAGACGGCAAAGGCAAGAGCCACCGGGTGTCTAGGCTCGCCTGCAGACTTTCCTCACCCATCCTTGTCCTTTCTGTTCCCAGGTGGATGGGCTTGACACGTGTCAATCTCCTCCTGAGCCTTCCCACGCGTGGATCCCCCCCCCCCAAAAAAAACCTTAAAAACATCTATTTCTGCCTCCTTCCCTGGTTGCCTGTCATGCATTTGGATCCTTAGGCAATCGGACACCAGGGTTTGGGTGTTGGCAAGCGCCCCTGTCAAATCCACCCAAAGCGAGCAAGATGACGGGCCAGCCGGTACACACGTGCATGCAAACACGCATCCCCCGTACAGGCATAAAGGCAAAGAGTTATGATATCCAGCTGTGCATCCGACTTGCACCAAGGGGAGCCTTGACATTTTTCTTCCCCCTCTAAATAAACAAGGTCTCCCCATTGCTTTCAGCTCCTTCCTCCCCATCGCATGCATTCCCACCTGTACTCTACCTGTGTTTTGGGCACCAGGGCTCCCCGATCCCTTCCGATCCCTTCATCAGTTTTTTCTCCTTTCTTTCAGCTTCTCTTTCTCCCCTCCCTTTCATTCAATCTTTTAGGGATCCCACCCACCTGCCCTGAGCGACGTTGGGCCAAGCCAATGGGGGAGCGTCTCAGGACCGGTGGCCTTATCACAGCTCAACCAATCGCACCCACGCGAGCAATCAAAGTAAGCCGGGAGGCTGCATCCGCACTGCAGAAATGATCCGGGTTGACACCACTTTAACTGCCATGGCTCCATGCTATGGAATCCTGGGAGTCGCAGTTTGCTGTGGCACCTCTGACACAGCACTTCCAACATATGGGGACCCTAAGGCAACCCCTATCATGGGGATTCCTTGGAAAGATTTGTTCACAGTGGGGGTTGCCATTGCCTTCTCCTGAGGCTGAGAGAGTGTGACTTGCCCAAGGTCAACCAGTGAGATTCATGGCTGAGCTGGGAATCGAACTCTGGCCTCTAGACCAACACTTAGATCACTACATCACAGCAAATTACAACTCCCAGAATTCCATAGCATGGAGCCATGGCGGTTAAAGTGGTGTCAAACTGGATCATTTCTGCAGTGGAGATGCAGCCTGAGAAAGGCAGCTCCTGGGTAAGGCGAAGGGCTTAAAGAGAGGTTGGAGGGCAGGAATGGGTGGGTGGCATAAAGCAAAAAGAAAGGAAAGGTAAAGAAAGGGACTGCTTTCCTACCTGAGTCCAGGACTACGGCCACATTGCAGAACTGATCTAGTTTGACACTGCTTTAGCTGTCATGGATCCATCCTATGGAATCCTGGGATTTGTATTTTGTTGTAGTATAGTGGTTTGACGCTGGACTATGACTCTAAAGACCAGAGTTCGATTCCCAGCTCAGCCATGAATCCCACTGGTTGACCTTGGGCAAGTCACACTCTCTCAGCTTCAGGAGAAGGCAATGGCAGCCCCCTTCTGAACAAATTTTTCTAAGGAATCCCCATGATAGGATTGCCTTTGGGTCTCCATAAGTTGGAAGCAGCCTGAAAGCACACAACAGCAACAACACCAATGCTCTCTGACAGAGAAGGCTAAATAGCTCACAAAACTACCAGTTCCCCAATACCATGGCTCTTGAAGTCATGGCAGTTAAAGTGGTGTCCGGCTGCATTAATTCTGCAGTGTAGACAGGTAAAAGGTAACTATTTCTACATGTTCCGCAGCTTGTGGAACTCCCCGTCACAAGATGGGGTGATGTCCTCCAGTGAAAAGGAAGCACTTCTTCACACCGCAGGAAGCTCGATGATGGGATTTGGTGTGGCAAGATGACATGATGGCTGCCCATGTTAAAAGGTAAAGATAGCAATGCATCACCTCAAGTGTCAGAGACATCAGGGGAAACGAAATGGTGTGGTAGATAATACCAGATGATTTCCTTTTGCTATTAATCTGAACATTACAGTCACTATCCAAGGTGCTGAATATACCTTGGAGAAAGAATTTGACATCTTTGATAGTTCCTTAAAAGTTCACATTAAACTGAGATAAGCGATTTGTTTGTTGTATAAATATATGAATAGAAAAATAAAAGAATTTTAAGAACATATTGAAATAAATCTCATCTTACAGCCTATGACGGCAATGATGGAGGAGAGTAAGATATAACTTGAGATAAGGACTTGACTTGAGTTCAGGAAGTGAATTAGATATATGTATATGTATTAGTTTGAATGGGTTGTCTTATGTCTGTAGATATGTTTTAGTGTTGGTTGTATATGTCTTGTCTTGTCTTGTTTGTATTGTGTATTGTACATAATTGCATGTATGTATGTTTGCATGGATGTTTAATGTATTGTATAGTATTGTATGTATATGTGTTATTTTGGTGTTTTTTTTTAAATCAATAAAATGTAATTAAAAAAAAGAAAGTTCAGACTAAAATCCAGAACAAAATGTACTACCTTAATGGCACGGATGACGCCAACTGCCACAGAATAGTCAATCAATTGGCCATTCTGGGAACAGAATGCTGGTCTAGATACACCGATGTGTGTAGCAAGACTTTATTCTCATAGAATCATAGAGTTGGAAGAGACCATAAGGGCCATCCAGTCTAGTCCCCTGCCATGCAGGAACTCCCAATCAAAGCACTCCCAACAGATGGACATCCAGACTCTGTTTAAAGACCTCCAAATGAGACTCCACCACACTCTGAGGCAGCATATTCATTCCACTGTCAAATAGCTCTTACGTCAGGAAGTTCTTCCTAATGTTTGGGTGGAATCTCTTTTCCTGTAGTTTGAATCCATTGCCCCATGTCCTAGTCTCTGGAACAGCAGAAAACAAGCTTGTTCCCTCCTCAATATGACATCCCTTCAAATATTTAAACATGGCTATCCTGTCACCACTTCACTTTCTCTTCTCCAGGCTAAACATACCCACCTCCCTAAGGCACTTCTCTTAGGACATGGTTTCTAGACCTTTTAGCATTTTGGTCGCCTTTCTCTGAACGCTCTCCAGATTGTCCATATTCTTAATTGTGGTGCAAAGAACTGGACACAATATTCCAGGAGAGGTCTGACCAATGCAGAATAAAGTGGCACTATTACTTTCCTCAAACTAGACATGATACCTCTATTGATACAACCTAGAATTACAATGGCATTTTAGCTGCATTTTTAGCTGACTCTACTAAGATTCCTAAATCTCTTTCATATGTACTGTTGTCACCCATCCTATATCTGTGCATTTCATCTTTGTTTCTGCTTAAATATAGTACTTTGCATTTCTCTCTATTGAAATTCATTTTGTTAATTTTGGCCCAGTTGTCTAATCTGTTGCGGCCATTTCGAATTCTGATCTTGGCTGCATCGACATTGCAGAAATAATCCCGTTTGACACTATTTTAACTCCCATGGCTCAATGCTATGGAATTCTGGGAATTGTAGTTTGTTGTGCTCTCTAACAGGGAAGGCTAAATTTCATGAAACTACAATTCCCAGAATTCCATAGCATTGAGCCATGGGAGTTAAAGTGGTGTCAAATGGGATTATTTCTGCAGTGTAGATGTAGGTCTTGTCCTCTTGTCTTGGCTACTTCTCGTAATTTGGTGTCATCTGCACATTTGATAAGCATGCCCTCCATTCTTTCATCCAAGTCATTGATAAAGATGTTGAATAGCATTGAACCCAGGACAGAACCCTGTGGTACCCATTGGTCACTTCTCTCCAGGATGAAGAGGAGCCATTGGGTTCAGTTCAGTCTGTGGGATGGATCCATGGCAGTTATAGTGGGATCAAACTGCATTATTTTTACAGTGTAGATCACTCCTAGCCCACATTCGACTAGCTTATTTACAAGTATATCATGGGGGAGCTTGTCAAAAGCCTCACTGAAATCAAAATATGCAACATCCACAGCATTCATCTACCCTATCCCTTCATTTTATGTTCCTCCTGCGAGAGCTGCAAAAATGTGGCCTGATAAATCCCCAAAGATTCAACAGTGATTTTTAGGGACGTGATTAACTATGTGAAACCTCCATGTTCAGAGCTAGTCTGTAGCTGAAACCCACTTTCTGGGAAGCAACAAGGAGGGAAGGTGGTTGCTTTCATTCTGCTTGTGGGTTTCCCATTTTCTTCTTTTTCTTCTTCTTCTTCTTCTTCTTCTTCTTCTTCTTCTTCGTCTTCGTCTTCGTCTTCTTCTTCTTCTTCTTTGTATCCTGCTCTTTCCACAGAACTGGGACGCAGAGCGGCTGTCCACAATAGAGAACAAGATACGGGACAATATGCATATTTAGTGTGATCCAGCAAGGCTTTTCTTACACTCTTCTGCATATTAACATATGGAATCCACTACCACATTTTGGAGAATTACAAATTGGAAGATGACTAAGACTTGGAGAGGAAGTTATGAAGTAACTAAGGGCCTTTGCAGACTGCCAGAAATAGTGCAAACTGAGTCCACTTTAAGGGTTAGGGTTAGTGCTAGGGAGTCATGGGAATTGTTTGTTTGTTTTTTCTGAGACATTGAGCTTTCTCTGTCAGAGAGCTCTGGTGCCACAATAAAATACAGTTCCCATGATTCCCTAACCCTAACCCTTAAAGTGGACTCAATTTGTACTATTTCTAGCAGTCTGCAAAGGCCCTAAGTAAGTTCCTCAGGTATAAATATATAATGTTGAATACTGAAGTCAGTGTCAACCATGCTAAATGTCGGGAATTCAGTTTGCCTGCCATGGTGTAGAGTGTTAACCTAGAAGAGCATAGCTTTACTTGCTATTTACTGGTATTAATGTGATATTAATATGTTATTAATGGGTTATTAATACAGCCAGCCAGCATGGTGTAGTAGTTTGAGCATTGGACTAGGACTTTGGAGACTAGGGTTTGAATCCTGACTCGGCCATGTAAACCCACTAGGCAACTTTGGGCAAGTCACTCTGTCTCAGCCTCAGATGATGGCAAGGGCAAGCCCGCTCTGAAGAAACTTGCTGAGAAAACCCCATGATAGGTTCACCTTTGGGTCGCTGTAAGTTGGAAATGACTTGAAGGCACACAACAACAACAACAACAACAACAACAACAACAATGTACTATACTGTACTGTGGGAAGTGATGGGATATACAGTGGGATATGCAGTTAATTGCTACAAACTGTTGGTCACATTCCTTTGTGGTTAATGAGCAGATGGAAGGGGGTTGAGACTGCCTTGAGAAGATCCAGCCAAGGGCACTCTCTTGGGAAAACTGGCAGAGGGAGAAAAGAGGAGGGCTCCATGGAAAAAGAAAAAGTACAGAATATTTTGCTTCTGTAACAAATGAGAATGTAGCCCACCAAAGAAGTGAAATTGTATTGCTTTAATTATGCTTTGCTAAAGCTTTCTGGTTAGTTCTGACAACAACCATCTCTGGTGTACATCACTAGCTGCTGAATAAAGATGTTATGAATTTTACTACTGAAGCCTAGATTTCTGAACTAGGTGGTTACTGGACTTGATGCTATAGTAGAGTGGGTCCTTGGTATCAGCTGGGGTTTGGTTCCAGGTCCATAGTTATATGTCTGGTGTAGCTGATTCAAATATAGGTGTTGTATATTGTTTGCCTTCAAGTTGTTTCCGATTTATGAAGACCTGAAGGCAAACCTATCATGGGGGTTTTCTTTGCAGGTTTCTTCAGGGTTTTGTTTTGTTTGTTTGTTTGTTTTTGCCATTGCCATCCTCTGAGGTTGAGAGAGTGTGACTTGACTAAAGTCACCCAGTGGGTTTTCATAGCTGAGCTATAACTCCCTTCAATTTTTACTTTTTTTATTTAACATTTCCAAATTAATCCAAGAAAATGTAATGTAATTTAATCACAACTCTTGTAAGGTGTATTATCGATACTTCATATTCCACTTGTTTACTTTGTAGAAACAAGAATGGAGACATGGAGGAGACCAAGAATGTAAGCAGATAAATGTGTTCTGAATCAAACTAATTTCAGGTTCATTTCCTTTCCCTTAGTATTTCTTGCTGTCCTGGAGTCTGCTCTTTTGTCCTGGTGGTTGGGTGCAATCCCCAGTTTGGAAACCACTGAAGAATTGGTCTTCTTCTTCTTCTTGGAAATTATCCACAAGTGTCTTTTTGATTGATATGTTTTATTCTTAATTCCATGGTTAGTTTAACTATGTTTTCAAAGTAGCTTTTTGATTGTTTTTATCTTTCAGTGCTTTTTTATTGGTTTTATTTTAATTTTTGTAAGGCTCCTTGAGTCCCAATTGAGGGGAAATGCAGAATGTGTGTGTATGTGCCCTCAATTTGCCTATTGATTTATGGCAGCCCCATGAATTTCATAGGGTTTTCTTAGGCAAGGAATACTCAGAGGTTGTTAGGTCCATAGGGTTTGTGTGTTTCTCCAATCACCCCTCCTCTTTTGATATCAGAAACTCAATAAAGCATAGGCTGGATGACCCTTTCACAATCGTGATGCAGATGCCATTACTAGAAAGCAGCCTCAGCACATAAACTAGCATAAGGAGTTGCATGAAGGCCCCCAGCTTTGATTGATCTATTCTGGACATTCTAGAGAGAATGAAGAGATCCAAGACCACAGATCAATGGCTGCAGATTTAATACAAACAAAGCACCAGCATCCCCTCTTCCTGGAAATGCTCGTCCATTGCTGCCCACACCTCAGTGTTACCACCTTGGAAAACTACTTTAAAGTGGTTTTGAGTACTTCAAAGCCATTTCAAAGAACTTCAAGATCATTTGATCTTGCAGCCTCTTGCAGTCTGTCCCCCATGGTATCTACTTGGTATAAATATCAGAACTTAGTCCAGCAAGCAGGCAGAATCTCTGTCTGTTTGCCAGACTAGCACCTCCATCGCTCACCACTCTCCGTTTGTCAAGGGAGCAATTGAGTCCTCATTCCATTTTCCTCATTCCATCCCCAGACCATCAGCAATTGGAATCAAGATTCATTCAGGTGCAGTATCACTGTTAGTGAAGCCTCTTTCTATTCCAATTTAACACCTTGATTTCTCTAGTCCTTGTGTGTGTGTGTGTGTGGTTGTTTGTGTGAATGTGCTAATTTCTCCTTTTAAATAAAACTCATTACTATTGGAAACCTGCCTCTTGAGTTCTGTGTACTTCTAGACTCAGTATACATTGGGATTGGTCCCCTAGGCTAAGTTGCCAGCCACTAGATATTCCTATATTAGAGCTAAAATGTAATTCCCCAAACATATATTGGTTTTGGAGTGTCTTTGGACAGGTCTTTGGACAGGTCTATACCTAGGGTAACAAGATGGTTTTGCCAGTTCCTTCCTCTGAAATATAGCCTACAGCACCTGATATTCGTTGGTGGTCTTTATCCAAGTACTAACCAGAGCTGCCTCTATTTGGCTTCCAAGATCAAACAGGATTGGTGCCTTTAGGGTATTTAGGCTGCTGAAAGGCAGAATACAAATACATAATTTGCTACTTGCTAAAAATATGTTTGAAAAAGATCCAATGGTTTGAAATGACTTGGATGGTCCTATATAGGATACCTTGAGGCCCAACTTTGGAGAAAAAGTACCGTAGAGTAAAATTATAACAGTAACCACTCAGCCATGAAATCCAATGGATGATGTTGGGCAAGTCACATATTCTCAGCCTCGGGGGAAGGCAATGGCAAATCTCCTCTGAACCAATCTTGCCAAGAAAATCCCATGGTAGGGTCATGTTATGTTAGGGTCACCATAAGTGGCAAATGACTTCAAGGCACACAACAACAACAAAAGCAAGAAAAATATAAGACATTTAGAGGTGTTCCTCCCATTTAAGCTTTGGGACAAAAAGAGATTAAATAAATAGATGACTATTACTTATGGTCAGAGCTTTAAAATAATAGTTTTGGGGTCTACAACTCTTACAACAGGCTATTTTGCAAACCATAGTCCAAAAGAAAGCAACTTTTCTAAGTTCTTCCCATGACAGGTACATGGAACCATCATGTTAAGAAAGATTATGTCTTTGACTGCATGGTATCAATGACATGCAAAGGGTCTTTCCTTTGTAACTAGCAGCATATAAACTTCCCAGATGCACCTAGTAGGCCACTATTATGGTAGATATATTCCTAGAAAACATATCCATAGGTGGCTGTGTTGGCCATACAGCAAAGTAGAATAACATACAAAATCCACAAAACAATGATACCTTTATTGGGCCAATCAAAATGCACAAAATACATGATGAAAACTTAATGTTTTGTGTTGTTGGTGCTTCTTTGTTTTGTGGATTTTGGAAGTATTCTTAGAGCATGTCTTAACTGCACAGTATGTCTAGACTATACAATTATAGCAGGTAGATCCCACCTTAGCTGCCATGGCTCTACCTATGGGATCCTGGGATTAGTAGTTTCACGTGATACTAAATGTTGCAGCTCAGAACAATGAGATCTTTGGCAGAAAATTTTAAGCAGGGATATAGAGAAGTGTCTCAGGGTTCTGAAAAAAAAATTCTTACAAATAGCCCAACATCTTTTGGCCTAGAAATATTTAATAGTCTTTTCCAGGGCCTGTTAAAAGATAAAAGAAAGAAAAGGGACAATAAATAAATGACAAAAATTATAACAGGAGAAAAGTTATAATTTGCAATATCAGTTTTATATACATATATCTTGCATGTATGTGTATTTGCACGCACATGCACACAAAATGATATTGCAAAGTGTCTCTTGTCTCGTAATTTTTGTTGTTTATGTTATGCCCCTTTTCTATCTTTTATCTTTTAACAGCCCCTGAAGAAGGCCATTATATATTTCTAGGCCAAAACACGTTAGACTATTTGTAAGAACAAAATCATCTTTTTCATCACCCTGAGGCACTCCCTCTTCCCTACTGTTGGGTGCTACCCGTCCCCTTTGCTTTTCAGAACATTTTAAGCACTTTATGGAACTACAGATCCGAAGATTCCTTCGGAAGGACCCATGTCTCTTAAAGTGGTTTCAAACTGGTATAAATGTGCATGTATAACTGTAGTGGAGTCTCCTTCTTTGGAGGTCTTTAAACAGAGGCTGGATGGCCATCTGTCGGGGATACTTTGATTTTGAGTTCCTGCATGGCAGAATGGAGATGGACTGGATGGCCCTTGGGGTCTCTTCCAACGCTCTGATTCTGTGCATACCCTGATCAAACCAGGCCTTTAAAAACAACACAAACCTTATCAAAGTTGTGAAAGTTCAGTCACTCTGCATACATTATCCACAGTGACCTTTAAAACACTCCTGTAAAGTAGGTCAGTTAATAGGGCAATCCATGTACTGCAGATTGTAGAAAAAGAGCAGAGGCTTTACCTCCTTGAAAGGGAAAGGAAGGAAACAGTTAAACCCCCTGTTATAGAGCATCACTTTGCCAGTTGCCAAAGCTGCCTCTGTGCAGCTGCTAATTAGTAAAACATTAAACCAAACCACAGGAGATCCTAATCACCAATCTCCTGCTTAATATCTCTTTTGGCCCTGAGAGACTATGCTGCATTAGCTATCGGTGTGCAGTTCAGATAAAGGAAAAATCTGGGAAACTAGAAGGAGACGAGAGTCAAGACAGGTTTTAGCCCCAGTGTACGTGAGTCCTTCCACCCCTGAATGGGACTTCATTAATAGCTGTGATGTCTGGAACTTTAATAGTCTTAAGGTCTGGGGATTCTGGGAGATGAAGTCCCAAACACCTTGAGCATCAAAGTTTATTTTAAAAAAATTTTTTTATTGAAGTTATTTTAAATCACATTAATAAAATACATCTCTCCTGCACAAAAAACATATACACACAAAAAGAAACATTCATAACAAATATACAGCTTATCAAACAGATAGACCAAATCATTCAAACATCATTTGTTCCTTCCTTACTATCAGCCTTGTTAATTTTCTTTTCCCCATTTCTGAGCACAAAGACTATCTTAAACTGAAACTGGAGAATCAAAGTTTGAGAACTACTGCACTAGAAAATTCAAGATTCCCCCTCCTCCAAACTACAAATCCCAGGACTTCTTGGCCATGGAAACTGGTTGGGTGACTTTGAGCAAGTCACAGTCTCTCAGCCTTAGATGATGGCAATGACATACTTCCTCTGAATAAATCTTGCCAAGAAAACCTTGTTATGATAAGGTCAACATAAATTGAAATTGGCTTGAAGACACATAATAATAACAAATAGTCATAATTTTCGGGAGAGTTGCTTTTTGTTTGGTTGGTTTGGATGCTAGCTGATATTTTGTGGTTCATTTTGAACCCAGATTGAAAAGCTGGATCCTTTCATTTTTCAAACCTTACTAGTTATTGTGGCATCTTGAATGACAAAAACGCAATCCCCACCTTTCAACTATCTGTTGTAGAAATATAGTGTAGAAAAATATGTTTGTTTGCTTGCTGTCTGTATCTCTCTCCTCAAAGCATTTGTGTGCACTTATGTGTTTGGAAGTTTAATTCTGTATTTGTGTACAGGCATACATCTGCTTATGTATCTGTTACATATGGCAGTAAAGAAAAAAGGCAAAATAGATAATTTCCTGTCCTCTCCGAGAACAAAACTGTGCAATGCCCAAGGGTATCAACAGAGGGTAACTGCAACTGCTTTAATCTATCCCAGATTGATGGGGAAAGAAGGAAGAAAACAAAGACATTATCATGCCAAG
This sequence comes from Phrynosoma blainvillii, assembly GCA_026167975.1. NCBI lineage: Eukaryota > Metazoa > Chordata > Lepidosauria > Squamata > Phrynosomatidae > Phrynosoma > Phrynosoma blainvillii. The sequence goes on along the minus strand of JANUYF010000004.1, from coordinate 305,627,154 downwards.
GCTGAAAAAAGGACACAATGCAATTTGGGGCCTTGGAGGAATCATTCCTTGTTTAATGGGAGCAGAGAGTCCCCATTAACACACACACACTCTAACAGGGCTGCCATCTGCTCTCCTGCACCCTTAAGTAGCTGGTTTTTGCTGATAATGAGAGAGGATGTGCACAAGACTACACTGGGTAGATTAGCGGCTTTTGATTTTGCATTTTGTGGTTGTTGCTGTGTGCCTTCAAGTCAAAGGGATCTCCCTCCAAATTGGAGATTGCTGATGGCTCTTACCATACTCGGTCAGTGCCATGCATTCAGAGGCGGACTCTACTGCCCCAATAAACTCAGGGTGCAAGGGGTTGACTGTGATTCCTGAGTCCACTAACATCTTGACAGGAATGTGCTGTGGCTCGGCCCTTACCTTTGCTTTTATGATAGGTATTCCCCAAAATTTTAGTTTCAGAGAAGCTACTACCCTTGGAGGAAACCATCTCATTTCCGCCACCGAGGAGCAGTCCTGTTGTTTTTCCTATACCTTTTCAGGCAAAGAAGACACAGCCAAGACTGGGATCCCCCTCAGGGAGTTCTCCTGATCAGGGGTGTCTGGGAGTTAAGCAGGGATGGAGGTTCACACACCTGCCTGCGCTGGAGGATGTCTCTTGCAATCCAGCTTGGGAAGAGGCTGACCTCACCTTGGAGATCTTTGGGACCTTGAGGACCCCTAACTCTGGCACACATCATTTGGAGCCACAGTAGCCACTGGGCCAGTCTCTTCCTTTTTGCTATAGGTGCTGATTAGCACATTTGACAACTCATATGTAGGTTTCTTCTTAAACTGGGTCATTTCAAACCCAAACTTCTGAAACTGTCCCCAGATATTTCTCTCTGAACTAAAAACATGGGAGGCTGGATCATATCCCCCCAACAGTCTCCTGGTAGTGCCTCTCTGCCTTTGGGAATTCTAGTTAGGAACAGGGTTCCCATTTCAGTAGTGGCCTTGATTAGAAGAGAAATGGCCTTTTCCCCTCAACTATTTCGAATGCCTCCTTGTCGGTCATCTCCCCTCCACCCATTACCCTTGGGTGCGGAAGGGCCACGGCTGTCCTTTCTGTACTGGGAGTGTGGCCCATGATGACATTTTGTTGCAGGTCCCACTTTTAACTTCTATAGGACACATGAGAGGAGGTAAAAATAAATGAGAAATAAACATTAGGGAGGAAGAGGGGGAAAAAATCAATCAGCCCTAGAAAAAGAGGCAAGACCAGTGTAAGAAACTTTGCCAAAAAGGAGTTCTTAAAGGAAAGTTTAGAGAGCCACTATGGCGTTTGTTGTATCTAGTTCTTGAGACCAAATTTAGACACACTTTATTTTTAAAATAGAAGAACTTTGCCGCCTTCTAAACTCTACCTGTCTTAAGGGTTGCTACCTATAAAAATATCTGGATTCTTTGCAATTAGCCCTTTTTCGTACTAATGTTCCAAGCTGTGAGTTTAGACCATGCCCTTTCATGCTACACATAAACCAAATACTTCCAAACAGTGCCCCATTTTTAAGCCAGCCCAAGATGTTTTGATACTTGGGGCAAAGGAAAATGTGACATCCCTTCCATTCCATATACAGAAGGCAGCTGGAAAGGTGGATGGGATACGGCCCTCCACCGCACCACAAAATATTAGGACCTCTATTTGTTCCACAACTAGTGATGTATACAAGTCTTTTACTTCAAGTCCCAAGTCAAGTCTTAAGTCTGGAAGTACCTTCAAGTCCCAAGTTGAGTCTCAAGTCCTTGCAAAATACTTTCAGGCCAAGTCTCATGTCAAGCTCTGGGGGTGAGCCTTATTTGCTGCTTCTAAGAAAAGCTTCTTTCTCAAGCCCATTGCCTAACACATTTTCTGTTCCCCTCTGAGAAATAGACTCCACACTCTGGGCTTAAGGCAAGGGTTTACTAGGTCTGCTCAGCAGCATGTCCCCTCTGCACATTGGAGAGTCCTTCTAAAGATTTTTGTAGGAGCAGCAGGCAAGACATGCTCCCATAGATTTTCATAGGAGCAGCAGGCAAGACATGCTCCCATAGCATAAGGTGTGTTTTTCAGAGGGGAATAGCAGACATATCAGGCTGTGTTCTCTTCCAAGAAATGGGCTCCACTCTTTGGGGGCACGTCTTGCCTGCTGCTTGAAGTGAATGGTGCCATAGACTTTCTTAACATATTCCTGGGCTAGGAAGCTGGGAGGGTATTGTTATAGCCCAGGGAACATTTTATAATCGTAACTGAAGGCTCCCCCCCCCCAGCAATGAAATGTAGAACCCACTCTTTTTTAGGCTTGTAAATATCAAAATGCACTTGCAAGCTAAAACAAAACATAACAAAGCAAAAGAAGAAACCCTAGTTCTTGTTTTTCAACCAATTTCATTTTCTGACTAGCAGAGCTCCAGTCCCTAATGGTCAGATAAGTGAGGACTTCCTGTACGGCAAACGTAAAGTATCGCTTCCCTCACATGACCAGTAGGCCAAAAAAAGTGAGGTGGAAGCATTATTCAAAGAAGGGAAAACCATTTCCCATTCTGTAACATTTCAGGATAAATGTGTTATCTACTGAACCAAGGCCAGCAAGTCAGAGGCTAAAAATGCACAAGTCCTGAGTTGAGTTGAGTCAGTGTGTCATTTATTGTGGAGCTGAATCCAAATCAAATCATTGAAGCGAAGTCCTTTTCACTACTGCCAAATATGGGGCTTTCCTAAATGACCTCATGTGCCCCTGTGTGAGAAAGTAAATCTCTCTAGGTGACAATTCTAAATACTTGTTCCTAAATTTCAAATTCCAACATTCTGTAGGATGTGAAATCATAGGCTTTCATGGCCAGCATCCATAGTTTTTTCTGGGTTTTTTGGGCTGTGGGCCATGTTCTAAAAGAGTTTCTTTCTGACGTTTTGCCAACATTAAAATAACATTAAATATAAATATAATAAAATATCCATATAAATATAATATAAACCTTAGGACTGGATCTCCTTGGGGCTGGGATCTCCTGGATTTTCTTGGGGCCCAGCTGGCTGGCTGAGGCCCTGCATGGCCAGAGAAAGAAGGACTCACTGCTCTGGACCTCTTTGCAGCTTGGCCGGCCAGCGGAGGCCCCTGGATATCTTGGGGCATGCCTGGCCGGTCAGCTGAAACTCACGTGGCTGCACCAGGGTCAGGGAGGCCTTGCCACCCTGGATTGCTGGCTGGGACATATCCTAAAACTGGGCTGGACATCCCAAAGAGCTTGAAAAACTGGGATTGTCTCGGGAAAAACTGGGATATGGCAACTCTAACATTAATGGCTCTAAACCAGGGGTAGGCAGCCTTTCCCCTTTAAGGGCCGAGGGACTTCAACTCCCAGAATCCCAGGAGCTATTGGCCAACATGGGACTATTGGACAACATGGCTGAGGCTTCTGGAAGCTGAAGTCCCTTGGCCCTTAAAGGGGAAAGGTTGCCTACCTCTGCTCTAAACACTTCATACTAATAGCAAAAATCCTGGCAGGACCTAATGGGATTGCAGTTTCATCCCTCAGGTTTTTCCTATTTGGGAATAATCATTATGAAAGACATCCAGTAGCTCATACCCTGAAATTATAACCCACTAGACACATGGATGCTATGTAAATCTAAAGAATGGAAGGCTTTAAATCTTTCCATCCTTGGCAGGAATGCATTAGTTAAGATGTAAATGATTCCTTTGCTTTTTTCCTGTTTCAAACAATCCCATTGACTTCTCCCCATCTGGATTCAAGAAATGGCAAAAATTAATTGAATAATTTATTTTCAACAAAAAGATACCTAGATTTCCCAACTTTACTGGACACATCACTTCCAAGAATGGTGGTCTGGCAGTCCCAGATATTGCACTATATTTCCAGGCTTTCCAACTCAGCCAAACTATTCAATTAATTAAGGACAACAGTGCTACCAGTTGGGTAAATTTAGAAGTTTATAACATGAAGTCCACTGAATTTACTTGCCTCTACACTAAAACTTCAAAACTGAAACTTACTAGGTTATCAAATCTGTTTTTATCTAGCTCCCTACTCACCTAAATGGAAATATATACTAGCTCCGGACCCCTCTCCCATTCCCCCCCCCCCTTTTCGCATCCTCTTTCTCAATTAGATGATCAATTCCCACTAATAAGGTTATTGAGAAGATGTGGACTCTATCACACCTTAGACCTGTTCTCTGGTGGATTACCAAAGCCCATCAACACCATAAAAACTTTCCTACAACAAACTAACATTACCTGGCTTCAAGTACACAAAATTGCTTCCATTGCATGACACCTAGCCTCAGCAGGAGAATCCCCATGTTTGATCTTTTTTTTTTTTTTTTTAACTTTTGTTTGAATAATAGAATCATAGAGTTGGAAGAGACCACAAGGGCCATCCAGTCCAACCCCCTGCCATGCAGGAACTCCCAATCAAAGCATCCCCGACAGATGGCCATCCAGCCTCTGCTTAAAGACCTCCAAGGAAGGAGACTCCACTACTCTCCGAGGGAGTGTGTTCCACTGTCGAACAGCCCTTACTGTCAGGAAGTTCCTCCTAATGTTGAGGTGGAATCTCTTTTCTTGCAGCTTGCATCCATTGTTTCGGGTCCTAGTCTCTGGAGCAGCAGAAAACAAGCTTGTTCCCTCCTCGATATGACATCCCTTCAAATATTTAAACACGGCTATCATATCACCTCTCAGCCTTCTCTTCTCCAGGCTAAACATCCCCAGCTCCCTAAGTCGTTCCTCATAGGGCTTGCTTTCCAGACCCTTCACCATTTTAGTTGCCCTCCTTTGGACACGCTCCAGTTTCTCCACATCCTTTTTGAATTGTGGTGCCCAGAACTGGACACAGTATTCCAGGTGAGGCCGGACCAAAGCAGAATAGAGTGGCACTATTACTTCTCTTGATCTAGACACTATACTTCTACTGATGCAGCCTAAAATTGCATTGGCCTTTTTAGCTGCTACATCACACTGTTGACTCATGTTCAACTTGTGGTCCACCTGGATTCCTAGATCCCTTTCACACGTAGTCTCATTCAGCCAGGTGTCCCCCATCGTATATCTGTACTTTTCGTTTTTCCGCCCTAAGTGCAGTACCTTACATTTCTCTGTGTTGAATTTCATTTTGTTAGCTTTGGCCCAACTTTCTAGTCTGTTCAAGTCATTTTGAATTTTGATCCTGTCCCCTGGGGTATTAGCTACTCCTCCTAATTTGGTGTCGTCTGCAAATTTGATAACTATGCCCCTAATACCGTCATCCAAGTCATTAATAAAGATATTGAATAGCACTGGGCCCAGGACAGAGCCCTGTGGCACCCCACTGGTCACTTCTTTCCAAGTTGAAAAGGAGCCATTGTTGAGCACCCTTTGGGTTCGGCCAGTCAACCAATTAAAAATCCATGTAACAGTTACTTTGTCTAGCCCACATTTTACCAACTTGTTTGCAAGAATGTCATGGGGAACCTTGTCAAAGGCCTTACTGAAATCAAGATATACTATATCCACAGCATTCCCTTCATCTACCAAGCTGGTAATTTTATCAAAAAAAGAGATCAGATTTGTCTGGCATGACCTGTTTCTCTGAAACCCATGTTGACTTTTTGTGATTATGAAATCATCTTCCAGATGTTCACAGACTCTCTGTTTAATGATCTGCTCCAGAATCTTTCCGGGTATTGATGTCAGACTAACTGGACGATAATTGTTGGGATCCTCTTTTTTCCCCTTTTTGAAGATGGGGACAACATTTGCCCTCCTCCAGTCCGCTGGGACCTCTCCTGTTTTCTAGGAATTCTCAAAGATTATTGCCAATGTTTCTGATATTACATTTGCCAGTTCTTTTAATACCCTTGGATGTAATTCATCTGGTCCTGGAGACTTATATTCATCTAGATTAACCAGATGTTTCTGTACTATCTCTTTACTTATTCTGTGCTGAAATTCTCCTATTCTGGCCTCTGTTCCATTATCCTCAAGTTGAGCACCCTTTGCCTTTTCTGAGAAGATTGAAGCAAAGAAGGTGTTGAGTAATTCTGCCTTTTCTCTGTCCCCTGTTAACTTTTTGCCATCTTCTCCACACAGTGGCCCTACCATTTCCTTCTTTTTCCTTTTGCTACTGACATACCCCCAAAAGCCCTTTTTATTGTTCTTAACCTCTCCAGCAAGCCTGATTTCATTCTGCGCTTTAGCTTTTCTGACTTTACCCCTACACGTGCTAACTATTTGTTTGAATTCCTCTTTGGTGATTTCCCCATTTTTCCATTTCTTATACATGTTCCGTTTAAAACATAGTTCAGTTGCAAGTTCCTTAGTCATCCATCCTGGTTTCTTGAGACACCTCCCATTCTTCCTCCTCGTTGGCACGGTTTGAAATTGTGCCTTCAGTATCTCCTTTTTGAGAAACTCCCATCCGTCTTGAACTCCCTTCTCTTTTAGTATTCCTGTCCATGGGATCACCCTCAGTATTTCTCTAAGTTTAGTAAAATCAGCTTTCCTAAAGTCTAGAATGCGTGTCTGACTATGCCTGGCTTCTCCTTTCCACTGTATAATAAACTCCAGGAGGACATGATCACTCCCGCCTAAGGATCCAACCACTTGCACCCCATTAACTAGATCTTCCCTGTTGGTTAGTATCAGATCCAAAATAGCTGACTCCCTCGTTGCCTCTTCCACCTTTTGAACAATGAAATTGTCTTCGAGGCAAGTGAGGAATTCCACTTCTCATACTAAAGGGATGGTGGCAGCTATCTACAAACATCTCCTGGAACACACGTACGGGAAAGGCCAATATATGCACTCATTTTGGCAAGAAGAATTGAAAACCATGATTTCACACACTGCATGGGCTCATATTTGGTCTTCACCCCCATACAAATCCCATTCAGCATCTGTGAATACTTCGAAAGCCATCCATAAGTGGTATCTCACACCTGTAACACTGTCTAAAATGGTTAAAACGCTCTCTCCAAATTGCTGGAAGGGTTGTAAATCTAGAGACTCTTATATGCATATGTGGATTGAATGTCCTAAAGTAAGAAAATTCTGGGATGCAGTTCTCTATCAAATTTTATGTATCACTGATCAAACTGCATCACTCTATCACTGATCAAACTGTACATTTATGTCCAATTTTGCTTTTGTTTTCTATTTTTGTTAAAAGTAATTCTAACTTGAAACATAGGAAACTGATAATTTTTCTTATTACTGCTGCCAGATTAGAAGTAGGCAAATGTTGGAAGTCAGGTGACCTCTCCATTGAGAACTAGTGGTCTAGAATTTGGGATAAGTGATTGACAGATAAACTGTCTGCTATGATGAGGTTTTGCATTGGCCTCAAAATGACTGACACATTTCAAGAAGACTGGATGATCTTTATTGACTATGGGGGGTTGCAGACTGCCAGAAATAGTGCAAATTGAGTCCACTTTTAGGGTTAGGGTTAGGGTTAGGGTTAGGGAATCATGGAAACTGCATTTTATTGTGGCACCAGAGCTCTCTGACAGAGAAGGCTCAATGCCTCAGAAAAAAAATTCCCATGATTCCCTAGCACTAACCCTAACCCTAAAAGTGGACTCAATTTGCACTATTTCTGCCAGTCTGCAACCCCCCTATATTAATCATCACTCCCACTAGATCCAACCTCCAACTTCACAGATAGATCTTTGGAAGGCACTCCACACCTTGACAAACCAGACTCTGGCTCTTGCTGAGAACTATTTTCTTTTATTCTGCTGCAGAATAACTACTCATCAGTTACATACCTTGGCCCTTGTAGTTAAATGTTATTGTTGTTGTCATTGTTCTTCAGACTTTATGTGTTTTATTGTAAAAACTCAATAAAAAATTAATTAGAAAAAAAAGTTGATGCAACATCTCTTGGTTATCTGAAACAGGACACTGTATCACATCATTACTATGCCATGGGTTCAAACAACTTCCCCCCCTACAAGTCAAGTTATTACTGTCCGTTTGAAAAGCCATATACCACAGGAAAAATGGGATGATTTATATGTTAGGTAAAGCTGCTGAAAGCATACAATATATTCCACTGGACTCTTCTTTTTCTTTATGAAAAGCCTTCAGAGTCAGGCTATCTTCCTCTTAAATTATTTCATCATGTTGCCCCTAGCCCGTCTTCAAGAATAAGTGCAGGAAATAAAATTTTACTATGAATATGTATACATAGTCTGGGAGCCAATTAGATTAAATACAGAAGCGTAATTCCACTTTATATTTTGTTATGCACTTTTTGATCATGGTGAAGGCTGGTATTATTTTCCTCCCTCTGCAATGACCAAAGCCCTACCTGAGGATTTAGTGTTTCACTCCTGTACCAACCTTCCTCCTCACCTCCTGCAACCATTCCATGGCTGGTGGAGAGCAGAAGGGATTGGACAAGCACAAAATATATTTCCATAGTCATCTTGGTAGAATATGGCCTTGCTGCATCTGGTATGGGAACACTGTTGTGTGTCTTCAAGTCATTTCCAACTTATCCTCAGGTAAACCAATCACAAGAGTTTATTGGTGGAATTTGTTCACTGGGGATTTGCCAATGTCTTTCTCTGAGGCTGAGAGTGTGTGGCTTACCTAAGATCATCCAATGAGCTTCCATGACTGAACAGGGACTTGAACAGTGTTCTCAGAGTCCTAGTCCAAAACACTCAAACTGCTATGCCACTCTGGTTCTTATATAGCCAAACGCTTTCTGCATTGCTCTTGCAGTCCACCAGCCACAGAATAATCATTGACATGGGGCCCTTGGTGTGACGCAGTGAGTTCTGGGACTGGAGACAGGGGAGCTGTAGCACAGAGTTCCACATGTGAAACTCTTAAACTATACATGCCCATGTCCAATCTTAGCTATAGTATGTCACAGGCAATATTTTGAGCAGATCCATCATCACACAGAAACATTGCTGTACCCATGCTTTGGAACATCCTCTCTCTGGTAGGCTATCAACATGATTTGAAAACTGAGCACTTTCATCTTTTTTTCACACAATGTATTAATCCTTAGTATTTGTAGTTGCATAAGCTCTTCAAATTATATTCCAGCACCATGGAATATAACTGAGGGTCAATGATTTGGGATTGGAATTATTCCACTGTAGCTAAAAGACTTGTACTCCCTGATTGGCAAGATAAACATTCACCATTATTCAGTTTTCAGGAGACCTCCTTCCTCTGCCTATGCCTGACCATGTATTTCATAAATACAAACTTCAAAGAAAACATATTCTTGCAAATATGGCCAGCATATATTACTGTATATGTCCAGGTTGCGCTGATTTAGTATGTATTCTCCTTTCCCTTCCCTCCTCCTATTTTCTTTCCTTGTATTCATACTTTAAAAATTCAATTTTTTAAAAAAGAGCCTAAACTGATAGGCCGCAAATCTACATTTAGAAGCCATGATCTTGTTTTTATTTTGCAGTGCCACTGTGAAAGTTTCAGCATTCACAACTCATTTTGAAATGCCCATCTTTAACAACTGAATGACATTACTACCTACCCAAGAGAATACCATGGCCAGTTGAAATTGCTTTCAGTGTCTTCCATGGTTGTTCTTGTGTCCTTCAAGGTGTTTCCATCTTATGGTGACCCTAAGGCAAACTTATCATGGGGTTTTCTTGGCAAGATTTGTTCAGAGGAGGTTTTCCATTGCCTTCCCCTGAGGCTGAGAACATGTGACTTGCCCAAGGTCACTCAGTGGGTTTCATGGCTGAGTTGGTAATCAAACCATGTTCTTTAGAGTCATAGTCCAACACTCAAACCACTATGCCACACTGATTATTATGTTAGTGGGATTAAAATCATTCTGGGGTTTAGTGTGAGCTTTATTAAAGGAGGTCACCAAGGTGCTGAAACATATCACTAAAATAGGTTCAAGACTTTGGATAATTCCCTTAGAGCTTGGACTAAAACTCAGAGTGGATTCCCATTCCTAATTCTTTAGAGAATGCAAAATATAAAGAAAGATGATGATGATGATGATGATGATGATGATGATGATGATGATGATGGGAGAGTCTACCTCAGCCCCATTTTGCCCCAGTGCCACAAGATTCATATCTCTGATATGCTCTCTGACAAGAAGCAGTTGGCACTACAAGTGGATTGATTCAACGAAGGACACCATGGTCCTCAGTCTGCAAGACTTGATCAGAGGAATTGATGATGGGGATCTTGGAAAACTCTCATATATAGGATTGCCATAAGTCAAAGTTGATGAGAAAAAATAACAAGAACAACAAAAAGTGTGCCTCTCCAGTGTTTCATTATGCAACAGGGATTGAGCAAAAGCTGTTTCTACCATCCCAGTGAATCATGTAGCACTATTGAAAGAATTACACACCATCCAAGAAGGCACAACTGGGTGTAATGGCTACTTATGGAACTCCACTTATTTGATAGTGACATTATGCAGTGGCCAAAAAAGTGCAAGACATGCATCAGGGAAGTTACATGTGGGTGTAACACCAATAGAATTTAAACCTCAGCTGGCTTTGAGCAGTATGCCCCTTGATGTTCAGTATGTTCTACAGCAAACTGTCTTCATTTAGCTCTGCCTATCATGTTACCTGTTATTCATCTCCCCCCCCCCCCATGTTTGTAATATTTCTTCATAGGTTTGCTTCAGCCGCAGATCCTTTTCTCATACCCCCCCCATGTACCACATACTTTTTGAGGTGTGATGACCATAACTCTCTGGTTGCACTATAGCTTTGTATAATGTAGAGGTGGGAAACATATAGCCTGCAGGATGGTTATAGCCTTGTGAAGCTACATAATCACCCCTGCCATTGCAGACTCAACAGCAGCTGGCACCACCCAAAATTGCATCAGTTTCTCTAATGCCTTTTCTTCCATTCTCCAAGGGGAGCACTCTGTCCTGTGGTCTCTATGGTGAAGGAGGACACCACAAAAGCACCACAAAAAGCAACCTCCACCAACCTCCACCATAAATGTGGCCACTGCAGGAACCCCAATGCATTCAAATTGCCCATTATGACTCCCTGAGGCCTCATTGTGATCCTTTGGTCCCTGGGGTTGCCTTGTTATGTGCCTTCAAGTCATTGCTGACTTATGTTGACCCTTAGGCAAACACATCATGGAGTTGTTTGGTAAGATTAGTTCAGAGAGGGTTGCCATTGCCTTCCTCTGAGGACAAGAGAGTGCGACTTGCTCAGATCACACAGTGGGTTTCCATAGCTTAGTAGGGATTCAGACCTTGGCGTCCCAGAGTCCTAGTCCACCACTCAAGCCAGTACTACACCATGTTGGGTCTCAGGGGGCACCTAGCCCTGGTAGAAAAACATTATGCTATTGACAGCTGTACATCACAACCACAGTGCACCAGGTCAACATTGTCATTTCATTGTTCACCTCAACCCGATGATCCTTTTTTGGGTCAGTCACCTGGATCTCAGGCCCCATATATGTGAAATTGGGAATTTATTTCCCCAAAATACTGGGCAAAAAGATTCTCGGTTGAGTCTTGAACACAAATTAAGCCGATTATGTTAACTGCACTTTTTTTGCTGCAGAAGGCTGGGTGTGCTGAAGTCAGCAAATATTCTTTTTTTTAAAATAATGTTTGTGTGTTCTGCTTTATGCATTCCATTTCCTGTGTAAAATTTTCCCAGCTTAACCAAATGCCTACATAAGCTGCCTGGGGGCATAAAGAGACTGATGTTCATTTTTTAACACCTGTTGCAAGCCTGTGCCAGGTTTTGGTGTTGCATGACAAGTTCTGAGTGCAACAGAAGGGGGAAAAACCTTCCTGTGTTGTTTTTTCAGAGGAAAATCAGTGATGTAGCTATAGGATGGATGAGGACATTGCACCCCAAATAAGAATTCTGCCTCCCAATGAAATTTTCCCTCAGCGCCCCCCCCACCCCCATTTTGAACATTACAAAGAGTGAGACAATGAAAATCATTCTCACCTCAGCCTCTTGCATTTGCTGTGCCTGCATTCCCTTAGTCACTTTGCCTGCCTCCTTTTTTGGATGCCTAAACTTTAAATACTCAACTGATTCAGACAATAATTTTGTTAGCCTGGAATATCAGTATGCAAAGGGATCCTGTAGCACCTTTGAGACTAATTGAATGAAAGATGTTGTAGCATAAGCTTTTATAGACTACATCTTAGGACAATGCCTTTCATTAAGTCTCAAAGGTGCTGCAAGATCCCTTTGAATACTGAATTTTTAAGTTACTCTGGTACTAGAAAATTGGGAGGTGAAGGAAAATTTCATGGGGGAAGCAAAATTCCTGTTGATCAGCAATCCTCTTATTGTACAGAAATCCCTTTAGCTGCAGCAGAACATCTGATAAAACTGAAATGAATGAATGGAGGTCTCACTGGTCCATCAAGTGGACAAAAAGAGAAAGAGAAAGGATGGCAAATACATCAGATTTAGAACAAAAATCCATCTGTGATACCTTTATTGGCCAACCAAAATGCACAATATATTTGTTGCAAGCTTTCAAAGCTCCATAGGCTTCTTCATCAAGCCAGATGTTACAAACCAAACAGGAGAAAAACAATTGGAGATGTTAGTCAGATGCCTACATGTTGTTTCAGTCTTTAGTAAAGATGGCATATGGTGGGGAGGATATCTTTTGCAGACAGGATCCTCCTCCTTCTGGCCATGTGGCTATAGGGATTGCAAATGTTGATATTCAAATGGATTTTAAATTTCTTGGACTTGGAAAATCTCCCTATAGCCACATGGCCAGAAGGAGGAGGAGCCTGCCTGCAAAAGATATCCTCCCCACCATATACCCTCTTAACTAAAGACTGAAATAACATGTAGGCATCTGACTAACATCTCCAATTGTTTTTCTCCTGTTTGGTTTGCAACATCTTGCCTGATGAAGAAGCCCATGGAGCTTTGAAAGCTTGCAACAAATATATTGTGCATTTTGGTTAGCCAATAAAGGCATCACTGATAGATTTTTATTTGAATTTGCTAAATGGCCAACACAGCTACCCCTGAATGTTTTCTATGTCAGATTTAGGTCACTTAGGGTACATCCAGACTAACCAAAATGTCCCAGATTTTGTTCCCATTCTTATTGTTTTTATACTGGCTTAAAATAAACTGACCTAGGAAACTGGAATAAAAAGTATCTGAACATATTGGGAGCTGATAGAAAATATTCTAGGATAAACAAAATATGTATGGATCTCCTAAATAAAATCAGCAACAACAGGAACAAAATCCAGGATTTTCTGGCCTTTTATTTTATTTATATATTGCCTTTCTCCCAATTTTTGTTGTTGTTGTGTGCCTTCAAGTTATTTCCAATGATGGTAGTCCTAAGGTAAACCTATCACAGAGTTTTCTAGGGCTGAGAGTGTGCGACTCACCCAAAGTCACCCAGTGGGTTTCTGTTTCTGAGTAGGGAATTGAACACTGGTTTCCAGAGTCGTAGTCAAACAATCAAACCACCATACCATGCTGGCTCTTTCTCCCAATACAGGGACTCATTTAATTTAAAGCAAAATTAAGTTAAAATGCTATTTTACAAATGTTTAAAAAAATTAAATAACAGTATTATTAAAAAAAACATTGGTTAGAAACACATTTAAACATAATTGATAATAAAAGATAAGCAATATAGCTCCTTTTAGAAATATGATTTCCAGAATCCTTCAATCCTTCAGTCCAAATGTCCTCCATGTTTCAAAGCTGGACCTTGTATTCTGCCTACTGTTCAGATGCTATCTGTTGATACTGTGTTGAGGCCACTGTTCTATCTTCTTAGAGTACCATAACTGTAATGATACTGGATGAGGACTGGGTGCTTCTTCAAGTCAAGAACTGTGTTTTATCAAATGGGACACATGGCCACAATAATCACCCCTTCAAGAATCCTTTATAACCAGCCCTGCCTCATCCTTTTCTGCCTTTGCTTCTGCTTAGTAACATAAAGCTCTCCAATGCTTCCACCTACTGGAGAAGAAACTAAGTACGGATCCAGGATCTATGCATTTCAGGTTGTAAGCTAAATTCAATTATTACAGAGGAGACCCATTGAATCAATATTTTTTTTAAAAAAAAATAATTGCTGGCTTAGCAAGTCCCATTGTTTCAATGTATCTCCTCTAGTTGGGACTACAACTGGATATATCCCAGGTTGCTCTGCTCAAGTTCAAACCATCTGTGTTACTCTTTCCTCCTGTAGCTGCATCTGCACTGCAGAAATAATGCAGTTTGACACCACTTTACTGTCATGGCTCAATGCTATGGAATTTTGGGATTTGCAGCTTTGTGAGATATTTAACCTCCCCTGTCAGAGAGCTCTAGTGTCACAACAAACTACAAACCCCAGATTTCCATAGCATGGTGCCATGGCTGATAAAATGATGTCAGTGCAGATCAGTCCTGTGTTTCTTTTTAAACCCTACTCAGTCTGGGGTTTATCTGAGTAATGGAAGGACATGTTCAGAGCAGCTGCTTACCACCTTCCCAGTGTACTTAATTTTTTCATCCTCTCCAAACTGCTTTTTCATCATTCAATGAGCAGAATACTGTTAATGGCTCCTTTTTGGAAGAGACACATGGATCTATTGTCTTGTCCTTTATGCTCCATCCTAGACCTCCCTGCCATAACTGTCAAGGAAAAGGAGGGGCTGATGTTGCTCTTTACTGGGGAAGAGGGCAAGCAATTCAAAGAAGGAAGAAGAGGCTGGCTTTTGTTCTGAGGGGAAGGAAAAGGATATCCCATCTGGGAGCATGCCTTCATTTCATAGAATCATAGAATCACAGAGTTGGAAGAGACCACAAGGACCATCCAGTCCAACCCCCTGCCATGCAGGAACTCCCAATCAATGCATCCCCGACAGATGGCCATCCAGCCTCTGCTTAAAGACCTCCAAGGAAGGAGACTCCAGCACACTCGGAGGGAGTGTGTTCCACTCTCGAACAGCCCTTACTGTCAGGTAGTTCCTCCTAATGTTTCCTCCCCCTACAAGCCTAGGCTAGCTGCATCTTCATTGAATCATACAGTTGGAAGAGACCTCAAAGGCCATCCAGTCCACCCCTGCCATGCAGGAACACAGAATCAAAGCACCCCCAACAGATGACCATCCAGCTTCTGTTTAAAAATTGCCAAACTCCACCACTCTTTGAGGCAGCGTCTGAAGAACTGTCAGGAAGTTCTTCCTAATGTTGAGGTGGAATCTCTTTTCCTATAGTTTGCATTCGTTGCTCTATGTCTTATTCTCTGGAACAGCAAAAAACAAGCTTGCTCCATCCTCATTATGACAATCCTTCAAGTATTTAAACAGAGCTATCATACCACAACTTAATTGTCTCTTCTCCAGGCTAAACATCCCTAGCTCCCTAAGTCGTTCCTCATAGGGCATGGTTTCCAGACCCTTCACCATTTTGGTGGTCCTCCTCTGGACACGCTCCAGCTTGTCAACATCCTTTTTGAATTGTGGTGTCCAGCAGTAGTGTCACTAGGGGGGTGTGGTGGTGCGGAATACACCAGGTGACACCACAGAAAGGGGTAATACCTGGTTGGGCCCTCCCCCCACACTGTCCCCATGCATTCTCCCACCCCCTGGCCCATGAACTCCCTCATGCATGCTCCCGCCCCTTCCACTTTCCACCGTGAATGCTCCCCCCTGTGCCCCATCTCATTTTTTTCCTGATGAGGAAGGCTAAATATCTGGCAAAACTACAAATCCCAGAACTCCATAGCATTGAGCCATGACAGTTAAAGTGGTGTCAAAATGCATTAAATCTACAGTGTAGATGCAGCTCAAATAAACACATATGTTGTAGTACCAAACCTTTTAAGCTTTGGAAATTGTTGCAAGCTACTGCTCTGCTAGTTGAACTGGAGATTTGCACACGCTTATTTCCTCTTGCATCTCAAAACTGAGGAATTTGCACCTTGACTCCCATCTAGAGTTAACCCATGAAACTGGAAAACGAGGTTGCATTGGAACCAGATCCTGTTTGCTGAACAACTGCTCTGATCAAGTTCCCTATTATAAAGTATTGATATATTTATTTCAAGTCCACATCACTTTCATATATTAATTTATTTTAATTTATTTTAATTTATAGGTTTTTGTGGGGTTTTCGGGCTGTCAGGTTGTGTTCTAGAAGAATGTATTCCTGATGTTTTGCCTGCATCTGTGGCTGGCATTTTCAGAGAATGGTGGCATGGAAGTGTGTGGGATATATATATATATATATATATATATATATATATACTGTGTGACACTTGGTTGAGAGGATTAGCATGTAAATCTGTGTATTGTTCTGTTGAGGCAAGGCCTCAGGATGGGAAGATATGCAAGGAGGATTGGTGTCTATTTAATTAATGATCCATTACCTGCTGGGGAACCCCTTGCCCCTGGGTGAAGTTCATCTGCATTTGTTGTGTCCTGATTTTGGTTGGTTTTTGAGAACTGGTAGCCAAACTTTGTTTACTTTCAGGGTTCCTTCTTTCCTGTTGAAATTGTCCAGGTGTTTGTGGATTTCAATGGCTTCCCTATGCATTCTGACCCGCTAGTTGTTGGTATGGTCCAGAATTTCAGTGTTTTCAAATAGCATTTTGTGCTATTTGGTTTATAACATTATTATTATTATTATTATTATTATTAAAGTTTATTTCTAGAGCGCTGTCAGTGTACTCAGCGCTGTACAAAACACAATCAAGGATAAAACAGAATAAAACCTGCCAGAGGCGTACAATCTAAGTAAAACAATGAGCAGAATAATAAAAGTCAACTTAAACAAAGACAATTACAACAATTAATAACAACATCCACTGTGAACCCAAGTGAGAAAACAAGTAAATGTATATCAAACAATACCAGGGAATGCCTCCCTGAACAAAGTGGTCTTTAACTCGGATTTAAAAGTGGATAAAGAAGTAATCGCAGCAAGCGAGAAGGGGCGAATCCGAGATGGAGCAGTGGAGATCCTTGGTTAGGACAGCAGGCCTTGAGTACTAGAACAAAGGGTATGGGAGGGAGTGTAGGGAGAGAGAAGGTCAGATAAGTAAAGAGGGGCTAGCCCATGCAAGTTAACAACAAAAGCTTAGATTGAATGCGGAAAGGGAAGGGAAGCCAGTGAAGAGAAGACAACAAAGGGGAAACATGATCAAAGCAACGAGCAAAAGTAATGATACGGGCGGCTGAATGTTGAACAGAAATTAAAGGGTGAAGATGAGAAAGAGGAAGCCCAGCTAAAAGGAGATTACAATAATCTAATCGGGAGACCACCAAAGCGTGGACCAGAGTCTTAGCAGTGGAGGCTGAAAGAAAGGGACGGATTTTGGCAATATTGTAAAGGAAAAATCTGCAGGCTTTGGCTGTGGCCTGAATATGGGGAATAAAGGACAATGAGGAATCAAAAATGAAACCAAGACTGCAGGCTTCCTGAACTGGATAAATAGAAGTGTTAACAACAAAAACAGAAAAGGAGGGTTGAAGGAAGGACTTAGGTGGAAGCACAAGAAGCTCTGTCTTGGACATATCGAGCTTCAAACGCCGATGACAAATCTAGAGAGAGACAGCTGAAAGACATGATGAAACTTGCTGTTCAAGCTCTTCAGAGAGATCAGGAGTGGAAAGATACAGTTGGGTGTCATCGGCGTACAGATGATAGGAAAAACCAAAAGAACTAATAAGTTTTCCTAGGGACAAGGTGTAAAGAGAGAACAATAGGGGACCCAGAACGGAACCCTGGGGAACTCCAACAGATAGGGGAACAGGGGACGAAGTCTGGCCACCAGTGACCACCGCAAAAGATCTATCTGACAGATAGGATTTAAACCAGTTAAGAACTGAGTTTGAGAACCCGACATCAGAAAGTACATCAACTAAAAGACAGTGATCCATGGTGTCAAATGCTGCAGATAAATCGAGAAGGATAAGCACAGAATAGAGTCCATTTGCTTTGGCCTGTAAAAGATCATTAGAGATCTTTGTGAGGGCCGTTTCAGTGGAGTGCCATGGGCGGAAACCAGACTGAAAGGGATCGAAGATGGAGTTGGCTTCAAGAAACTCAAGGCAGTGAGAATAAACGACCCATTCCAAAACCTTAGAAAGAAAAGGGAGAAGAGAGATTGAACGATAGCTAGACAAAGAAGAGAGGTCAAGAGAAGTTTTTTTTCAAGATAGGGGAAACAAGAGCATGTTTAAAGTCAGAGGGAAAAGAGCCTGTAGAAAGAGAGAGGTTAAAGATAGAAAGAAGCGAAGGAAGGAAGGAGGGGGCTACAGAGACCAGGAGACGAGGGGGAATTGGATCAAGAGAACAAGTTGTAGGCTTGGAAGAGTGCAGCAGGGTAGAGAGTTCATCCAGAGAAACAGGAGGAAACACAGAGAATTGATTAGTTGATGGTTCCAAAAGATTAATGGGGGAAGACAAGTTAGGAAGAACTATTTCAGATCTGATAGTGGTGATCTTAGTGATGAAGTAATTAGCAAAGTCAGAAGGGGAGAATAATGAAGAAACAGAGGGGGAGGAAGGTTTTAGCAAGGTGTCGAAGCAGGAAAACAAATGCTGTGGGCGCTTCTCATTGGTGCTGATCAATGATTTAAAGTAGTTCTGTTTTGCCACTGACAAGGTGCACGTGAAGGATAGAAGAACGAACTTATAATGAATAAAGTCGGCCCACTCCCTGGACTTTTTTCAAAGATGTTCGGCTGCTCGAGAGCACGACCGGAGGAACCTAACTATGGGAGTAAGCCAGGGCTGAGGCCTGTTCGTAGGGGAGGACACGCGAACAGATACAGGGGCAAAGCTGTCAAGAGTTGAAGAAAGAGTGGAGTTAAATAAAGACATTGCTGAGTCAGCAGAGTCCCCCAAAGATTAAACAAGAGAGGGAAGAGTCCAAAAACTAAGAAGGTCACAGTTAATAGACCGAAGATCACGAAAATAGCATTGAGCAGTATGACGAGGAGGTGGGATATAGGCAAAAGTAAACGAAATTAAATGATGATCAGATAATGGAAAATCAGATGCCAGGTAGTCAGAAATGACACACTTGGCAGCAAAAACTAAATCAAGGCAGTGACCAAGACAATGGGTTGAAGAAGTAGAATGAGGTTGAAGGCCAAGAGAAGCTAAAAGAGAACTAAAGCGAGATGTTGAAGGATTATTGGGGTCATCCAGGTGGATGTTAAAGTCACCTAAAATCAATGTAGGTACTGCATCTGATAGAAAAACTGTCAGCCAGGACTCAAAGTCTGACAGGAATTGGGTAGCAGAACCAGGAGGATGATAGATGACTGCAACCCGAAGTTGTAAAGGGAAAAAGAGTCTGATGGAATGAAATTCAAATGAAGAGAAAGAATAGGCGGGAGGGAAGGAAAGAACTTGAAACTGACAAGAGTTGGACAGTAAGATACCGACCCCACCTCCTCAACCCTCAGGGTGGCTAATATGGGTAAAAGAGAGACTGCCAAAAGAAAGGGCAGCGGGGGTAGCAGTGTCATGGGCCAGGAGCCAGGTTTCAGTAAGAGCGAGGAGGTGAAATGAACTGGAAAGAAAAAGATCATGAATTGCAGTCGCTTTTGAGACTGCAGAGCGACAGTTCCAAAGTGAAAAGAAAAATGGGAGCTGAGAGATGGGAAGGGGTCGAATAGGAATTAGATTAGGAGAAATACGTGGAGCCATGGAAAAATAAGGGTTTGGTGCCCAACAATCAATGGATGAGAAGGTAACAATAATAAAAACAAAAAGATAACAACAGATAGTACTCAATGACATAGCCAAAACAACACTGCTGCTGAATCCGCAAGTCCCCCAGCTGGCTAGCCCTCAGTTAGCCAGCTTGCCTCCTGTTCTTCCAAGGGAGAAGGAGGGGTGAGGAAGAGCCCTTTTAAAGCCAAAGGCTCCAGGCCACGCCCCTCTGGCTGCCGGTCAACTGCTAGTCTCTCAGCTCCAGGTGTTAAAGAAGAGGGAGTGCAGCACAGCGTCCATGTTCTGCTACTGCTGATTTTTCAGGCTGGCTCAGTCTGCAGTGTCTCTCGTGTTCCTTGATTTGCATTTGAACACTGTGCTTTGTGGTCCCTATATAGACTTGTTTGCAATTGCACAGTATGCGGTAAACTCCTGTGACTCTCTCCTATCCTTCGCTGAGTGCAGCATTACCTGGATTTTCTTGGTTGGTCTGTAGATCATTTGGAAATAGTAACATGCGTGTTTTTCTCTTCCTCTAGCTATTAGTTCTCTTTTTAAAAAATTCAAGGGGGAAAAACATTGGACTGCATTCCTTTCTGTGAGACAGATCTCCTCCAGAACAGTTCAAAGGATTCAAGGAGAACTCAGATGTAACAAGTTACAAGTAACACAGTTATGTAACTGGCTACTTTTGTGAGTAAAGAAGGGTGCAACCAAGATATATTTCAAAATGAAAGCAATTAACAAGAGGGAAGTTCATTTTTTGGTGTGTAATGAGTAACAGCTTCTGGTTACTTTCAAAAATACTTTTGACAGGCATTTTGATAGCAGTTTTTGAGGTTTTATGCCATTCTCTTAAATTGGTGAGAGCTGTCCAGGAGGCAGAGGCTGAGACCCTACATTGTCTAGTGTTGCATAAGAGATAGAATAGAATAGAATAATAAAGTTGGAAGGGACCAATCCAACCCACTGCCATGCACAAAGCACTCCTGACACATGGCCATCCAGCCTCTGTTTAAAAACCTCCAAAGGGGGAGACTCCATCATACTTCAGGGTAGCATGTTCCACTGACAAACAGCTCTTACCATCAGGAAGTTCTTCCTAATGTGGCCGTGGAATCTCTTTTCCTGTAGCTTGAATCCATTGCTCTGCATCCTTGTCTCAGGAACAACATTTCTAAACTTTTAAAAATCTCAGCACACGAACCAGATGGCATCTCACACCGGTGACAATCGCAAAAATCTATAAGGAAGCAAAAAATACTTGCTGAAAATGTCATTCGGCGAGGGGTACATGGATCCATATATGGTGGGAATGCCCCAAAATAAAGATCTTTTGGAAGCATATCCACACTGAGATAGAAAGAATGTTAAAAGTAAAATATGACATGACCCCCGAACTATATCTCCTCAACATGACAGATAAGCTACCCAAAAAAAGTGGAATCTCAAAATTGGAAAAAATTACTATATATGGTAACAGCAGGAAGATTACTGATAGCACAAAAATGGAAAATGGATACTCTACCAACTACAGATGAATGGCTACTAAAATTACAAGACATGATAGAGATGGACCGACTTACAAGTATGATACATGATAAACCGGAGGAGGAAATAGAGAAAGAATGGATCTTGGTGGTTACATACTGTAAAAATAGATGGAAATAGACATTAAAGTAATAATAGTGGAATATATAACATATAGATAATAAGATCATGAATAGCTGAGATAACGATGATAATACAGAAGTTAACAATGAATAAGACTGTAAGCGGAAGTGTGCTTTAATATATCAAAATAAACACGCAGCACAAATGTTTATCAAAGGAAGTAAATAGTTATAGAAGAAAAGAAGACTGCATGTATAGGTACTTTTAACTGTATACTTTATTGAAGTTTCTTGCTTGAAATACATTGTAAATATGCACTTATACAATAAAGTTTTTGCACTTAAAAAGAAAAGAAAAAATCTCAGCACACTCATTTCTTCATATAATTTTTCCTCTAATTATGCTCTCTTCCACCAAATGCATGTTGATACTCTTTGCTCTCCAAGGGCAGAAGAGACCATCCAGTTTGCAAAGGCAAGTTTAGCCACTCAACTTCTGAAACTGCAGCCCCTCCAGTGACTATTTTCTCCTGGGGCCTTTTGCTTGGTCTCCAACTGCCTTTTTCAAGACCCAGGCCCAGATCTCCAGTAAGAGAAATTTAAGAATTGCCATTTAATAGACAACTGTGAACCTGAGTCTTATTTTTAGCCAAGTTGGGGTTAATTCATTTTCCTTGCAACCAATTTGTTCCTTTTTTGGTTATGGAGTGAGGGCTACTTACTCTGCTGGGAAGAATCTCTTGTAAAAATAGCACTGTTAGTAGTTTATTCATTTACTTTTAACCTTCAAACATTTAGTTTGTTTTAATTAAGGGATTCCCTTTTTACTGAGTGTTTTTTCTTATTGTTTAAAAATATTTCTTATCATGTATTTATTTATTTGATTCCCTCACTTTTGTTTATATTTGGGTTAAAATTCAGCAGTTTTACCCAAATTGATTGAAGTTACCAACTTAAGGGAAAGTTTTAAGAAGTAATCTGGTAAAACACCCAACCCCCTAGTCTCTGAAGCCAGAATATATCCCTTGCTTGCTAAGTTCTGTCTTTTTAGGTGTAGCTGTTCTGCAGATTTCAATATATTTTTGGTATACTTACCACTAAAGCGATGGTTATGACCCAGGCCCAGTGTATTAAAGGGAATTGACCCAGAGCAGAGTTCACCACCAAGATATAGACAGTTCCATATAGACGATTTTTTAAACTCTTGTGCCACAACAACTACTAATGGAGCAGTTCCGAATACATCTCTGATAGAGGAATTGTCACCCCAACTTGGTTAATTTTTTTTAATACTCTTCATTTCAATTGACGGCATTGCAAAATTCTGCAAAATGTGACATTTGATAGAGAGTCATATTCTTAACCATGCTTTAAGGAATTCAAAATATTGAATTCCCCAAGTATCTCCAGGAACTCTGAAGATAGCATATACACTAAGGGGCCCCTCTAGATGT
This sequence comes from Phrynosoma blainvillii, assembly GCA_026167975.1. Taxonomy (NCBI): domain Eukaryota; kingdom Metazoa; phylum Chordata; class Lepidosauria; order Squamata; family Phrynosomatidae; genus Phrynosoma; species Phrynosoma blainvillii. The sequence continues at coordinate 305,604,409 of JANUYF010000004.1, read as the reverse complement.
TCCTTTAATAGTGATTTAGGCAGCAGCAATTACAGCAAGTATTCATCATAGCTTAATTCTCTTTCTGTATACCAAACTCCTTGTTACCCACAACCTAGGGTGCACCTATGGTATAGAAATAATGCAGTTTGACACTGCCTTAAGTGCTGTAGTTCCATGAGATCAAATCCTGGGATTTGTAGTTTTACAAGGTCTTTAGCTTTCTTACCTTAAATGATGGGGAAATTAGCTTTGCAAGAGGCTGGGTAACCTTTAGGATTGTTGGCACAGTATATCAGTAATCACTGAGGAGAACTCCAGATATGGGTAAATTAAGAGGGTTTTATTTCAAAAAATGCAGAGTGCAATCACACACACATGACATTAATTCCCACAGACACAGCATTCAGAGCTAACTAAAAAGGAAATACGGAAACTGGATAGCAGAGTTTGAGGGGTTTCTCAGGGGAGCTTACAATTTAAAACAAGTACAGTATAGCTAAAAATGTACTAAGGGTCAACATTAAAATACAATCACCCCTCCGTATCCATGGATTTTGCATACACAGATTCAGCTATTCATATCTGGAAAATATTTTTTAAAACTCCAAAAAGCAAACCTTGATTTTGGCATTTTATATAAGAGATACCATTTTACCTCCATTGTATGTAATGGGACTTGAGCATCTATGGATTTTATTATCCATAGGGGTTTCTGGAACAAAACCCCAGGGGATAGCAAGGACCCACTGTATATCAGGATATTACAAATCCCAGAATTTCATAGCATTGAGCCATGGTAGTTAAAGCAGTGTCAAATTGTATTATTTCTGCAGTGTGGATGCAGCCTAGGCCTGACTTCCCTCATGGACTGTTGTGAATATTAAGTGGTGAGAAAGGAGGCGATTAGCGTTGCCAAGATGAAGACAGTACCGGGCTCCTGTTGCTATACTATTTAACTGATCCTTGATTAAGAAGGCTTACCATAATGTTTTGTCAGAAGGAGCAATAGGACTTATCGTCATGCCCCCAAAGCAAATCTGATGTAGTCCTTCTTCCCCCAAGAGGGCTGTTTACTGGCTGGTGGAAAGTGGGTGGTGATGGTGATGGGAGCTGAGAATTGTCCTACTCTCTTTCCATAGCTAGATGCTTTGCAATGACATTATTCCCCACAGAGGATACCAGTTGCTGTGTGTCCAGCTATAGGAATGGGACAGGGTTCTCCTCCGATGCTGCCTTCTCTCTTTCCACCCACTTTGCATCCTCAAACAAGGCACTCTTGCAGATCGTGATGCTTCTAACATGTAAACTCGCTCACTCTATTAACTTAAGTGGGATTGATCCCATGCCAAAAGATAAATATTTGCAGGAGCTTCTCATTAGCTGCCAGATTCTGAAAGGTATTTTGCTTCCATTCAGTTGCTGTGTAAATGTTCATATTTACAAAGCTGCAGCTGTGCTATTCTATAAAAGAAGAAGATCTGGAATATCTCAGTTGGGCAGAAGAGGGCACCCTTGACCATTGCCAAAGCACATTGCAGCCAGAAAAAAGAAAAAAGATGTACCTCAAGGGCATGCTGAGGACAGATGCTATGATGACAAACTACAGACCCTGGGTCATAGTAAGTGTGACTGTGGCAGGATCAGAGAACTACCTAATTCACATGCAAAGAAGTAGATGAAGGGAGATACAGTTTTAAAAAGCAATAGGGGTGCCAATCTTTACTGCTACTTTTTTGTTCTCCCCTTCTTTGAATATCTTTCTTGTGGTCTTCCTGTCAGAGGGATAGTGTATCAACATGCATCATCATACCAGACAAATCTTACATGAGAAAAGGATGGCTGCCTGACCATGGTTATTGGGGAGAATTTGAGTGGCAGGGTGAGGGCAACAGTGAGTTTATCATATCCCTGAGTTTTGACTTAGAACAGGGGTAGGCAACCTTTCCCCTTTAAGGGCTGAGGGACTTCAACTCCCAGAATCCCAGGAGCTATTGGCCAACATGGGACTATTGGCCAACATGGGACGTTTTCACACTGGGCTTTAAACGGAGGCAAACCTACCTCCGTCCGGCCCCACTCCGGCTCCAGAACCTAAAAGTTCAGACAACATCGCAGCAAGCCCCTCCTCATCCTGCGCCATCCCTGCCTCACTCCGGGGTCTTGCTTGTCGTGTTCAAACTACGTCGCAGCAAGCCCCGCCCCATCTTGCGCAATCCCTGCGCCATCCCTGCCGCTAGCTGGCTTTAGCCCCATATTTCTAATTCCTTTTCTAAAAAGGAATTAGAGGGGCTGCTGCCGGAGGCAATCAGGAGCCCTTCCGGCGGCTGCTGTTTTCGCCGCCGGAGCGGCTCTTGATTGCTTCCAGGGGGCTTCCAGGCGGCTTTAGAGCCGCCTGTGTGAAAACACCCATGGCTGAGGCTTCTGGGAGCTGAAGTCCCTTGGCCCTTAAAGGGGAAAGGTTGCCTACCCCTGACTTAGAATAATAGACTCATAGAGTTGGAAGAGACCACAAGGGCTATCCAGTCCATCCCCCTGCCATGCAGAAAAACACAAGGGCTAACCACCTCTGAGTATTCTTTGCCTAAGAAAACACTATGGAATTCATAAGGTCACTATAAATTGGCAGATGACTTGAAGGCACGTACAACGATTACTACTACTATTAATATTTGCAACCAGTTACTTTCAAATTTTGACTTGCAGTAGCTGTTTTTCAAGAGTTGTTCTTTAATGCCAGGTTGATGCCATAAAATCAGCATATGTCCTTTTGAGACTTGTTCCTCTTGACTAGGGGTAGGCAACCTTTCCCCTTTAAGGGCCGAGGGACTTCAGCTCCCAGAAGCCTCAGCCATGTTGGCCATGTTGGCCAATAGTCCCATGTTGGCCAATAGCTCCTGGGATTCTGGGAGCTGAAGTCCTTCGGCCCTTAAAGGGGAAAGGTTGCTTACCACTGCTGTTGACATATCCAAGGGTACAGCAAGTTACAGTATTACTAACTAGTTCCACTTATTGTAAAAATATTTGATATTTATGCTGTCAGGGTGCAGTAGGCTAGCGCTGTGACCTTATGGTTATAAAGCAGGTGTAACAACTCAGTATGCTCATAATAATGTTAAAAAAGGGGGAGGGAAGCCTTAATTTTATTGTTTCACAAAATCTAAAGATAGGTCAGGAAGAAGTAACCTTTGAATCTGTTACAGAAGTTCTCAAAGCTGGATTCCATGCATACAGGTTTGATCAGGAAGCCACTACAATAACTCCATGTGTTGCCTTCCTGTCTTTTAACTGGGAGAAAGAAGACAAAGGAAGTAACTTCAGAAAAGGGAGGAAGGACGTAATGCCTAAGGACAGCAATCTAGACATACACCTAGAATATGTCTACATGGGCCAGATGAACTGGTTCCTCCCCCCTCATGGCACCCAATCTTCATGATGCAGGGCCAAAACTTCCTCTGAGGTTACAATGAGGCACCCAGCCATATGATCGACATTGGGTGCCTCATTCTCAACCTCAGAAGAGTGACTTGTACCACTGGTGGTGGTGGCAGGTGACACAGTGGGACCCTGTGTAAATAGCTTTCTGGCATTGGTCCAGAATGTGCTGGCAGTGGGAGGAATTTGGGGCAGCTTTGGAACAGAATATTCTGGGAGCAGCCCAGTGTATTCTGGTCAGTGTCAACCCATCCATAGAAAAGATAAGACAGGGACTATCTAGCTCCTCCTAGCAGTTCAATTCAGGTTACTTCCTACAGTGCTGGTGCTTTAATTTCCAAGAATTGTTATGAAGCTGTCAAACTCTGTCGCACAAAAGGCACACCAAACTCTCTTTAACAAAGGCTAATCTAGTATATAACCTTGATGTTCCTTTTCCAGAGCCACCTTGGATGTCTATTTATTCAAGGGGTCAGGAGAGGATTATTCTCAACCTCTTATTTATTCAAGACTATTAAGAAAAAGTGAAAAACTCCCTCTATCCCCATTTGCTTGCAGCTATGGTAGGTACAGAGATATAGCTACAAAACCATTAATGAGATTCCAATACAAGCTGACAGTACAAAAGGAAAAATGATTGCTGACCATGTTCCAATCAGGAATTTTGCAACAATGCAAGTCTCTTACTCTTTTTACTTTTTGGCCTTCCAAAGAAACAATACACACTTCACAAGATCAGCTCTACCATTAGGAAGAGTGAAGCAGACACCTAAGGCAGCAGATTGGGGAATGTCATGAAAGGGCGGCAAATTGCTTCCTATGTAATTTGTTGGTATTTTATTTATACCAAATAGGTAACTCAGCTGGCTTCTTGTATTCTGTACTTTGACTTGTAGCGAGATAAGGTGTCCTGCCTCAGGCACCAAAATATGTCAGGATACCTGTGGAAATTTTGGCAACACCATTTCCGCTTCTCATCATCAAAAAGGAGATTTTATCCCTGCTCATGAAGTCTTTACAATTAGCTACCAATAAGAAGGAAAAATGTATAACAAGGCATATTTGGCATTGGGATAAACCTTGGGTAACAGGAGATAATCAGACCAGTTACAATTCTGATGAACCAGAAGAACTAGAGCAGTTACCTGCCCCACATAACCCCAGCCCACAAATCACAGGTTCCACTCTAGATTCAGACTTGAAAGTTGCTATCCAGGGTTCTGAACTTGGTTTCCAAATCAATTCAGCACTTTGGATTGGTCCTATAAATTTCAGAATAAAAACTAGTGTGGACTTACTGCCCTACTGATACTTTAGCAGCCAACTACCACCGAATGCATCCCTATTAAACTGAGCATCTAAGAAGTTCAGTCCAAATTGTGCTTAGTGGGGGTTGGGAGACAGATGTAGCTATTGCCCATTCCAAATGGGAATCTGCCACTTATGTATTTTACAGCTCATGGTGCAGAATGATTTCATCTAGCCTTGGTAGGGTAGGTCACTGCTAATTACTTAGGATGAAATCCAGCCTTAGTCTTGCCTTTCTCTTCATCATTAATAAGAAATGAATATGAAAATTCATTCCAGGAAGATTTCACTTGTGCACACATTCCTATGGTTTATTTAGAACTCACTGCTAAGACATAAATGTTTGAACTGTTAACATATTGTTCATAATCCTTCCCTGGAGAACATGGTGCTCCAAGTTGTATGATAAATCAGTTAGCTTTATTTATTAGGAGAGGTTTGTTGTTATTAGGCTAGCATTTGCAAGCTGCAAAACTGCTTCCTAAAAGCAGAGGTTCTTGGGGATTACCTTCCCTGAATCTTGAAATAGTGCCAAACTACATGTTACAGAATTAATTCAAGAACTTAAAAAGAGTCCTTGTAGGTTAGAGCAAATGCCTATTTAATCCAGTATCATGTTCCCCATAGCAGCCAAACAAGCCCAGAACAGGGGCAGTAATGCAGCAGCACCCGGCATTGGTGGCTCATAGCTTCTTTGCCAGTGAAATACACTACACCCTCAGTAGCCACTGGGATTTAGTTTCAAGACCTCTTGAGGATACTAAAATCCATGGATGCTCAAGTGGCATCCCTTATATAAAATGGCAAGCAACTCAGAAGGTTTGCTTTCTAGACACACACACACACACACACACATTTTCAAGCCATGGTTGGTTGAATCTATGGATGCACAACCTGTGGATACAGAAGGCTGATTGTAATGACTCCATTCCAGGTTGGTTCTGATGTTTTGAAGGAGTTATCAAGGGTGTTGAAATTAATTTGAGGATAGGGTTCAGAATTTTGGACAGCTCCTTGAAAGTCCAGATTAAAATCAGGAGCATATCCACCACCTCCCTAAACACTGACATGGAATATACCAACTGTCACTGGCCTCAGACCTACTTATGCTTTCCAATGATAAGCATGTTGTTATTTTTATTTTTATTTTATTTTTGTCAACTCAGCATTGACTTATTGTGACCCTATAAATCAAAGGCTTCAGTGAAGCTTGGTCATCAACAGTCCTGCTCAAGCCATGACTACCTGGACTGAATTAGACCATCTATAATGGATTTCACAAGATTTGAGAAATCAAAGGGAAATGTAAACCAAGAGTGAAGATGATATATGACCAGCAGGGAACAGACTACATGACAAAGTACAAATAAAAAGGTGATGGGAAAAAGAAACTGAAGGAAAGTACAAATAAAAATATGATGGAATAAAGACATTGAAGGACCTCAAAAGATGAACCTAAAATTTTAGAAAATGAAATGGAAGCTGCGCTTAAGACACTTGGGAGAAATCACTAGGAACAGATGGATACCAATGGAGATGCTTCAAGCTACAGAGATAGAATCTACTCTAGTTCTAACTAAAATTTGTCAATAAATATGGAAAACAAATCAGTGTCCTACAGATCATTTAATATACATTCCAGTCCCCAAGAAATAAGATGCCAGGGATTTCACTAACCAGAAGAACATTGCACTAATCTGCCATGCAAGCAAAGTGCTGCTCAGAATTCAAATCATGGAAAACTATCAAGCACTCTCAAAGAAATGGGTGTGCCACAATATTTGGTTGTCCTGATTTGTAACCTGTACTCAGAACAAATGGCTCTTGTCAAGGCAGAATATAGAGAAATGGAATGGCTTCCAATTGGTAAGGGTGACAGGCAAGGCTGCATTTTATCAACCTATCTGTTTAACTTATATGCTAAGCATATTTTATGAAAAGCAGGATTAGATTCAGAGGAAAGAGGCATGAAAACTGGATAAAAGAACACCAGTCTTTTAAGATATGCAGATGACACCACTACTAGCAGAAAATAACAAAGACTTGGAACAATTGCTAAAGAAAGGGCCTCTGCAGAGAGGCCCAAAGGGCCAGCCTGGAGTCAGAGATGGGGCAGGGCAGCCACATGCCAGCCGCCCCAACCCCACGCCAGTGCTGTCCTGACGCCGTGCTCCATTACGCATGGCATGAGGCATCAGGACGCCTTCCCGGCACAGGGTTCTGATGTGCTGTGCCAGAAAGGGCGAAGAAAAGCCGTGTGCTGGCTCTTAGGGCACCCTTTTGCTGCCCTTAAAAGGAGTGGCATTTTGCTTCCTGCTTCCCAGGGTGGCCCAGAGCTGCCTGTCTGCACCCCAAAGTCAACAAAGAAAGTGCTAAGGCAGGCTTAGTTGAACATTAAAAAAATTAAATTAATGACCACAGAGGATCTTCTTAAATTCAGTGTAGAACATGAGGAAATTGTAGAGAAACTATATTTACCACTGGGGGAAAAGGCATACAAATGCATTTTATAGTCAGTGGGAAACATATACAAAAATGTGCACTACATGAGCAAGTGAAAATCTGTACCCAAAATGCACACAAATTTTTAGGCAGGAAGGGAAAGCAAAGTTCCTAATTTGATGTGAATAAAGCAGGGTTGGGCAACTGCAGTGGGGAGAGGGGGTTCAAGTATTTCTTCTTCATACTTCCAACAAAATAGAAATGATGCAATGACACTTTGTTTTACTTTTGGCTGATCTGAAGACGTTTTGGCAGGGTGATTTAGAAGCTGTGAGAGGAAGAGGCAAACTGCTTTATTTTTTAGTTGTTAAAAAAGTATAGAGATATTTTTTAGTTGTCCAGGTAAGTCTGCAAAAATGGGAATAGGGGTACATGTGACCCACAGGCCACAATTTCCCCACCCTGGAATATCAAAATGAAAATAGGATTTAGAAAAATACAATTGAACTAAGGCTGAGTATTTTTACAACTGTTATTTCCCCCCACTTTGTAGTATACATGCTATTTCTTCCCATCGCAGTGTTCCAGTCACTGTTAGAAACATACCATTTCTCTTTGTCAACATCAGCCGTCTGGGAGTTCTGAATTCCGTATTTCATTGTTAATTCAAGAAGCAACCACTTGAAGTGTTAGAAGTTGGAAAACAAACATTCTGTGGGCTTTGATGATAGGCTTAAACACATTGGCTATGTGACAAAAATTATCTATTCAGCAACAGGGTAGAAAGAGGATCACATTCCAGGAGGATACAAGTGTCTGCCTGACAGCTCCCACTGAAAGGCTCCATTATTGTTCAGCTGCATCTGCAAGGTATCATTTGAAAACCCATATCATTGTGCAAGTAATGCTTATGCTGTTTCACTTACTAAAATTGCACACCAGCCCCAGAATTTAAATTTTAAGAGTCACCTAGGAGCTCATCATACAACTCTGTTATACCACAATTGTCCTGGGGCTTGTTGCTTGTTGCCTGTTGCATGACATTGTGGCTTTTCCAGTGCTGTACCATGTTGCCCCACTGGTGGGTCATTTGGAAATTGATTCTTCTCCTATTTGAAATGGTCTATTAATTACCTCCTCTCTTGCTGTGGTTGAGTAACTACTTTGGATATGACTGTCCCACAACAGTTCATTGTAATTTTGGGAGCACAGTGTGTGCTTTGTGGATGAGGCGTAAATTATGCTTACTTAGAGATTCCCTGAAGGTCTCTAGCATAGAGACTACTCCAAGTGGTTGGGATGGGAGGTCCAAAACAAAACAACCTTGGACAAGTCATACTCTCTCAGCCTTTGAAGAAGGCAAATCTCCTTTGAATAAATCTTGCCAAGAAACCCTAGGATAGGATGGCCATATGTAAGAGTTGACAAACACACATAACAACAACAAATGGTGTGGATGATTCTGACTTTGGTATTTGATATGCCAAAGACAGGATAGAGCAATTTCTACTAAGTCTGAAATAAAGATTAACACTATCACCACTGAAATGAGATGAGTACACATCTACCAAGTCTGCATCTATGGATATCTTCCTTTACCCATGTGAACAGCCAGCTTGTGCCCTTTTATCTTTTATTTTTATTGCACAGGTCAAAACTCTTCTTTATTGTATTTTTTAAAAGTTGCTTCTTTCTTATGTGTGCTTTTTTTGAAGTAGTACATATGATTTGCATACATTCCTCCCACTGACCAAAAAATGCATTGTTGTTGAATTTTTGCACACATTTGAAATGTGCAGTTTTTTGGTGTACACTTTGAAAAAGTATCCATTGTAATAGATACATTTTAGGTGTCTGGTAATATGCAGATTCCAGAAGACAGTGCTCATGTGGACTGAGAAAAATTTGCATAGAAACTCCACAGGGGTTGATTCCTTGTACATTCTGAGCACCCAATGAAACACAGAATCATAGAGTTGGAAGAGACCACAAGGGCCATTCAGTCCAACCCTCTGCCATGCAAGAAAACAGAATCAAGGCACCCCCAACAGATGGCTATCCAGTTTCTGTTTAAAGAACTCCAAAGATGGAAACTCTACCACACTCCGAGGAAGCGTGTTCCACTGTCAAATAGCTCTTACTGTCAAGAGATTCCTCCTAATATTTGGGTGGAATCACTTTTCCTGTAGCTTGCATCCATTGTTCTGGCTTTTTTCCATTGTTTTTTCCATTCCATTTCCTGTAGCTTGCATCCATTGTTCTGGCTATTTTCTGGAGCAACAGAAAACAAGCTTGCTCCATCCTCAATATGACATCCCTTCAAATATTTAAACAAAGCTATCATATCACCTCTTAATCTTCCCTTCTTTAGGCTAAAGATACCTAGCTCCCTAAGTCTCTCCCCATAGGCCATGGTTTCCAGACCCTTCACCATTTTGGTCACCCTTCTCTGGACACGGTGCAGTTTTTCAACATCCTTTTTGAATTGTGGTGCCCAGAACTGGACACAGTATTCCAGGTGAAGCCTGACCGAAGCAGAATAGAGTGGCACTATTACTTCCCTTGATCTAGACACTATACATCTATTGATGCAACCCAGAATCACATTGACCTTTTTAGCTTCCACATCACACTGTTGACTCATGTTCAACTTGTGGTTTACTAGGACTCCTAGATCCCTTTTACACAGTCTCATTAAGCCAGGTGTCCCACATCTTATATCTATGCATTTCATTTTTTTGCTCTAAATGCAGTACATTACATTTATCTGTGCTGAAATTCATTTTGTTAGCTTTGGCCCAGCTTTCCAATCTATTAAGGTCATCTTGATTTTTGATCCTGTCCTCTGGGGTATTAGCTAATCCTCCTAGTTTGGTGTCACCTGCAAACTTGATAAGCACGCCCCCTGTTCTTTCATCCAAGTCATTGATAAAGATGCTGAATAGCACTGGGCCCAGGACAGAACCCTGTGGCACTTCACTGGCCACTTCTCTCCAGGATGAAGAGGAGCCATTGCTGAGCAGTTACAGATGGTTAGAAAAAGCTTTCTGAAGGAACTATTGTCAGGTCCTGCATCAGGAGACATAGCTGCAGAAACGATAACCCTATCTCTGTAGCTACATCTCCCAATGCTACCTTTCAAAATCTATCTTTTATGTAATGCAGTCCTTCCTACAACAATGCTGTTTCTATATTGTCACTGATCAGGAGGATGAGGGACCTTGCAGATGCCTGTCACAATATATCCATCTACAGGAAAAGAACTGGACACATCCCCTCTCATTCGCTTACTCTCTAGCAGCATGGAAGAGACTTCTGGTTTCTGCAAAGATTCCAGCATTGCCATCATAATTCATGAACAGGATGCCAGCTTTTGTTTTCTGAAATACACCAGATGTTAAAAAAAGATAGGCACTTCTAAGAACATTATCCCCCCAGTCCTTTTTCAGAAACAAGTGGAACTATTTCTTGGAAGGGGGTGTTGCGGGAGCAAGAGGTTATCTTGGCCAACTTTGGAGCCAATCTAAACCTAGCCAAGGGGAGCTCTCTCTTCACCAGTACAAAGATCACTCAATTAGTTTTGTGGCTCAGTAGGGATTTGAATACAACCATTGTCCAAGTCTGAAACATTGGCCTCAGAGTTTGTAGGAGTTAAAGCTTCATGCTAGAATAAATTAATAGGCGCAATTGACTAATGAAAGGCTTTACCACGGATGAAAACTCATCCCATGCCAAGTGGCTCTATTACTATTGCAAAAATCCATTACTCTGCTCCATTACTAAGGCTCCATTATTATGTTGAATCCACAGGATGCTCTCAGTAAGCTTGAGTTTTCTCCAGTTGAGGAATTCAGATTGACTGAGATCTTTTTTTCAAAATCCCAAAGATCAGAGATCATTTATTTAAACTACTGTGAAAACGTTTAAAAAGTACCCTTCCAACCCTCAGAAGGCCTTGAGGGTCTCCTCATAGTGAGGAGCAGAAAGGGTCAGAGAACTGGAAAAACTTTTATCTGTACCAATCCATCTGCTCTGTCACCGGAATCACTGCTAACTCCAGTGTTTAAAAGATTTAACACAAGAGTGGATGAATTCCAGCCTAAGGGCCACATGCAGCCCTTGAACCCCACTTGTGCAGCTCCTGATGCCCCTGCGCATTTCACAAAGCCTCACAATCCCTACAATTTTGTTTTAAAATGTTTTTCATTGGGATTTCCAGGTGTCTTTCACCCCAAAATCACATAGAAAGCCCCACTCTGAATATCTCTGTTTTCATTAGAGCCCTTCTCAAGATGGTGACAGAAAATGATGCAATGCCACTTGCAGATGCCATACTGGGAAGCACTCTGATGAAGATAGAGGTATTTGGAAACAATGTTGGTGGGGTGTGGCCCACATAGTGGGTTGGGAAAGGAATTGGCTCCTGGCTCCCATGTAATTGCCCACTCTAATTTAAAGGATACAAACAAAGAGGTCCTAGAACAGATCAAGCCAGAGATATCCCCAGAAGCCAAGATGACAAGACTTAGACCAGGGGTCAGCAACCTACAGCCCGCAGGCCGCACCCAGCCCACCGAGGCCTGCCAACCGGCCCCCGCCGACCGCCACCGACCGCCACCGCCCCCACTGCCGCTGCGTGCGCTGCTGCCGCGCCGCCGCCGTGCACATCACGGCCGCCTTTTTGTTTTCCAACATGAGGAGCAATCACACAGAAGGCATGAATCATTGGAAAAGACAATCATGTTAGGAAAAGTGGAGGGAAGTAGAAGGAGAGGAAGGGCACATGGAAGATGAATGGACTTTATTAAAGAGACCATGAATATGAGTTTGCAGGAGCTGGGCAGAGCAGTAGAAGACAGGGGGGCGTGAAGATGTCTCATCCTTTGGGTCACCATGGTCGAGATCTACGCAAAGGCAGTTAACAACAAAAAAAGTTAAGTGGGTGCAATTTGGATGGTGCAGGGAGGAATACAAGGAACTATTATGTTTGAGGCATGCCTTCTCCTGGGAGGTTCTGATGGTATCAACATTGGCTTTCAAACTGATGGCAAGTTAAAATGTGGCTTTTTAATAAAATCTTTGGGGCCCAAATATGGCTTTTAAATAAAATCTTTGAGGCCCATCCAGAATATGCACGAACATGGTTTTAAACTGTTGTAATCTTTTCATTTGTTTTAACTTGTTCGATTGTTTAATATGCTTATAGTATGGTGTAGTGGTTTGAGTGTTGGACCATGACTTTGGAGACCAGGGTTTGAGTCCCCACTTGGCCATGAAACCACTTGGTGACCTCGGGCAAGTCACATTCTCTCAGCCTCAAGGGAAGGCAATGGCGAACCTCCTCTGAACAAATCTCCTCTGAACAAAGGAAATCTCTAGATAGGGTTACCTTAGAGTTGCCATAAGTCAGAACAGCTTGAAGACAACCACCAACAACAGCGTATTAATAGGTCAGATTGCTTTTATAGTTTCAAAATTAAAATTTAATGACTTTATTTTTGTGGCTTCTCCCAGATTCTGGAGCTCTCTTCCTAGGTGATATCCCAGCAAACTTTGGGGAACTGCTGGAGTTACAAGAAAATGGCTTTTCTTAGGTTAACTTTTATTCTTTGCTTTGCAACCAGTGTTTTGAATGGTTTTAATTCTATGGGTGGTTTAATGGTATTTTAAGTGTAACTTTTATACGTTCTGAGCTTCATGTGTTTTTATTGCATTTCTTATTTTGTAAGTTGCCTTCAGTCCCACTTCTGGGGAAAAGATGGGATACTGTAATGCCTAATGAGGTTGGCTCTTTTAGGATACACAGGCAATTAACACACCAGGCGATAAAAGGAATCACAGATTTATTAGACAGCAGGCAAAATGTACAGATATTAAACTAGCAAAGCAGGGCTCTAAGAGAACTTCACATCTCCAATTAACTGTTGGGTGTCCATAAAAACAACAGCAGAGATATACCAGGCCCATGAAGCATACCACCTTATCATCTCTTCTAGTCTGCACCTACTAAGTTCTTTCAGGCCAACTCTAATAGTAGACACATGCCACTCTGGACTATGCACTCTTGCACTGTCTATTGATAACACCTTCCATCTGCTGGACAGGTGCTTCTGAGTCATGGCATCTATGTTTAATTTGTTCATAATTAAATAAATAAACTAATAAAAATGTATATTCTAGGAGGTGAATATCTGTATTTATTTCTAACCAGTTAGAGATGTGTGTTAACAGATGGTTGGTACAGGTTGCTCCCTATATTCAAAGGCAGTGCAGAGCATGTGGTATAGATAAGTATAACCAGATGCTGAGGTTATACAGACTTAACACTTAACATCAGCTGAGGCTAGGAGAAATAAACTTAGAAAGTTAGCATAACAGGTCAAGAAGTTTAGCATAATGGGCCAGTTAGAACATCCTAATCCTCATACAAAGTTCTTCCATTCCCCCCACCCCACCCCCACTATAGATATAAGTAAAAAGGATTGATAGGTATATTTCCAAAAATTATTTTAATTGAGTTTTGATTGATTTTACATGTATGTTACCCTGTAATCCCATAATTTTAAATGGGATGTAGATGTATCAATGAAGAAATAAATGAAGACTATAAGGACTGAGGGTAGAGAGACAGGAATTTTTCTCCGGTTTGAATTTTCAATCAGTTTTCAGTGCTTCAAAAACTAACCTGTCAAGAACTTTTACAAGCTCTCAAAGTTGGCTTCTGAGTTTGGCTTGAGAGAACATCCCTGTCATCCTTAGATTGCACCTGTTTAATTCCAACATATACTAATTATGATGAAAAAGCATCTTGAAGCTAGCTTCTCCATTTCTATTTGCCATTCATTTATTTCCTTCCTTCCTGGTAAACTAGGCAGTTTAATCATTTTTCTTCTTGCCAATTTTACATAACTTAGGACAAACATTATTACACTCCCCCTCTCTTTTATGTATTTCTAATTATTTTCCACCCCTCTGATTGCACCAATTAGGAAAAAGTGTTCTTGATGGCTCTACAGTAGTAGCTGGGGATTCTCATTCATCACGGCATTTGCTTTGCCTAGTTAGAGCTTCCAATTTCTTTTGCATTATGATTTGAAATAATTCAATACAAAAGTAATCTGAAGTGGGCAAGAATCAATAAGGATAGACATTGTATTAGTCAGCAGGGCAGCTGAGCGCCTCTCAAATCTATTTAGAAAGGGTTGGCTGTATGAAGAGAAGCTGCCACTAATTTAGCAGTTGTAATAAGGGCAACCCGGAAGACTCCAGTAAGTAGATGTTGTGAAGCTGCTTCTAAGGGGATGCTGGAGAATGCAATTTGGGTTCTGATCCCATGGGGATCTGCCAGTTATGACTTCCTTCACTTTCTTCTGCAAGCTTTGAATTCCAGAGCACCAAATAATTATTTTTGAGATTCCACCTCCCAGAATCCCCCAACTACCATGATGTTTGGTGAACTTTTGTCCAAAAAGTACATTTTCCAAGTACTGGTTTGCCCATCTTTAATCATCCAAGGAATGAATAGGAAGCTTCATATGCAAAATTCTGCTGTTGCATGTTGAATGTGAATTGTTAGCATTTGCAATTTGAATTCTGTGCAGCCTGATCATCTTCATGTTTACCCAGTGGGGCTTTCTCCTTCATAAAGTGCATACAATTGGAATCAAGCCATGCACTCCTATTCATGTTTACTTAGAAGTAGACCTTTCTTCACTCATGCAATGCACTGCTATTCTTGCTTTGCTCATGCAGTGCACTCCTCTTCATATTTACTTAGGAATAGATCATACTGTTTTCCAGAGATAGGAATCTTCTGGGCCTCCAGATTTTCTTAAACAACAGCTCCCATGGGTTGCACAAACTAGAATTGCTGGAACCTGTAGTGCAAGACATCTGAAGGGCTGCACAATTTCCACCCCACTGTTTCCAGTAAGGTTTGGCCAAACACTGGCATCTCCTTATCATCTTATCACTGTGATTTTGCAGACCTGATATTTGATATACAGTGGGCTGTGGGTTGCCCTGCCCCATATTAGCCAATGGCAGCATGCACCTATGGGTCTGCTGATATGGGTGCATGTATGTTGCTGCCCATTGACTAATATGGACTTTGGCGCCTGCATTTCCCCCCATCTATGGGGCCCCCAAGACCTGAATGCCCATGGATGGGAAGTGCTCACTGTATGTGATAGTCAGTCATGGAGATAATAAGAAAAGAATATTTGGGGGTTCAATTCAAACAGCTACTGCTACTAGATACTATTGGGCTGCATCTGCTACCATCCCTCCTATTGGTTATGTTGACAAGGGCTGATGGGATTTGTAAACAATCCAGCAAGATCTGAAAGCCAAACGTTGCCCATGACCTTCCCAAATGTGGGATTTTTGGCATATAAAGGAATGACATTCCCCGGCAACACACACACACACACACACACACCCCTCCTCATTCAGCATCCATATTCATTTATTGACTTACGTGTGGTGGTATTAGCAAGAATCAGAGTCTTGTCAGTTGTGATATCTACTTTCCAGAATTCTCTGCCAAAGAAACTCCACTTAGTTTCATTTCCTTGCTTTCTCTATCTGGTCATATCTTACCTTTTTGATTTGGCCTTTTGCAGAACTGTCTCTATTAGGAGGCAGGTGATCATCTCAGATCTGGAATGTCATGGAAGGACACAATTTTAATAAATTATTGCATTTTACTGCTAGGGATGAGATATAGGATTATTATAATTATTTGTTCCAAATTAATATGCTTGAGTTTGGGTTTTCTTTATCTTGTCTTGGATGGGTGAGGATCATCCTGAGTTGTTCCATCTTAAAAAGCAAAATGCCCTGGGCTTCCTTTGGTTCTTAGGGCAGCGTGGCTCTTCATGTGGTTGCTTTATCACATTTATTGATTTGATATTACATTACCATTTCTTGTTCTGCTACCCTCCTTAGCTTTATTCTACTGTTTTATTATTTCATTGGCTCATTGCTCTTTAATTTGTTTTGCCTTCTCTGTTTTACATCATACCCCGAGTTAGTTTGGCTTTTGTGGGGCAAAAAAAGAAAGCTCTCAGTGCCAAAAATAAATGTAAATTAAATATAATAAAATAGCAACATGACACACAAACTTGACTGCTGAGCACTGGTTGAAAATATAATTTCCTTCTTTCCTTTCTTCATTTTATATCCTGCCTTTTCCCCAACATGGGATTCAAGGAGGTGCACAATGTTTTAAAAGCACAATACAATTAAAAAAAAAACACACTCTTAATACAAAAAACTAAAACACAATCAAGCTAAATTTCTGGTTAAAAACACAAGCTGAAAATGGCATTAAAAGATGCTTTAAAACATAATAACATAAAAACACTGCCCCCCACATTATATAAAATATGCTTGTTCCTCCACATTTGCAGCTTTGAATATTCATGGATTTTATTAATATGTTCTCTCTAGGAATCTGTAGGTCCTCCAGCATAACTCTATTGTCAACTTTAAGCAAATGTTGCACTGAAGGACCCAGAGATTCCTAGAGAGAACACTCCACTAGGCATCTGTAGCTTCTCCATCACAATTCTATGGTCAATGTCTGGCAGATGTTGACCACAGAGCTGCACTGGAGGACTTAAGAGATTCCTAGAGAGGTGTTCTCTCAGGTAAAAACATAGTGGTTTTGTTATTTGTGGTTTTTCCACATTCACGGGGGTCCTGTGCCCCTAACCCCAACAAATGTGGAGGGACAAGTATATTATATAAGGTATTAATTGGGGGGAAAATTAAAAGCCATAAGGAAGCTGCAATGTTATCTGACAACATTAAGGAGTAAATTTGATATTAGAAATATCCTACTAGAATTTGCAAAAAAAGAGGGTTTGGATGCTGTCACTCCATAGACTAGATTAGAGCTGCTGACACACTGCTGCCATGACTCAATGCTATGGACTGCTTGGATTTGTAGTTTTATAGGATATTTAGCTTTTTCCTTAGGAGTGGCAATAAGGTTCCTAAGACTCAGGGTTTGGCCCTCTTCTCCAATCTTCCAGGTGATGAGGAGAAATCTCAGAGTGAGAGCACTATCTTGAAAACTGAGGGTACATGTGTTTTCCTCATTTGTTAGACTTGTTTTCTTTTAAAAAATTGAATGGCACAAGTGGTAAACCTGTGATTAATGCTGAATGTATCATGCTTAATGACATCACCAGGAGATACCCCTTGTAACATCACCCATGTAACATCACCAGGGTTCACTTCCTGTGACATCACAAGGTTCTCAGGTTTCAGCCTTCAAATTTCATTGTCTAGGATAGTCCTGATCTTGTGACTCTAGAGGACAAAGTATAGGCCTGGGACTATATGTCCCACTCCCTCTCTGGATTGACCCTTTTCCTCCACCCAACAGGTGAATTGCCTCTCCTAGAAGGCTCCAAGAGCAGCAATTTACATTTTAATTGTATTGCACCCCCTCCCCATTTTTTGAAAACCAGAAATGTTATTCTGGACACTTTTAGTTTTGTTTTTCATTTTTGGGTAATTCATGTGGTTACCACATCTCAGGGGCAAAAAAGGGCTCCTGGATCTACCACAATGGCCTATTTCTGGTCTAGATGTTATAATCCTGCTTCAAGAATTCTGACAGCTGTATTTGAAATATTTCCCATGATTTTATTTACGGATATCCCAGGGAACAATCAACTCTTCAGATAGGATGTCTGTTTACATTCTGCATCAGTGAACATGAGCAACTTTCCAGCTTCTAAAGATGGCCAGCATCCTATTAATAACATAAGCAAAAATAATTCTACCTTATGGTTGTGTATATACTTTTTTGGTCATTGTAGAGAGCAGTATTCCCTTTGTGCCCCTGCAATGATCAAAGCCCCCCTTTTAGACTCATTGGGCATGTCTACACTGGTTAAAAAAAAAATCAGCCTCATTTTTCATTTTTCTGATCTGCAGTGACTATACATTAAGCCCATCATGACACATACAGACAAAGTGAGTTGATATTGGCACAACCAGCCACATATTTCCCTCTGGTGAACTCAATTCTTTCCTCCTCTTCAGCATTTATCCCAAATCCTTTCTTGGTGAAGAACCATGCAATCAGTCTCACCTATATGGCCACACTACATTTATGCCCTTGCAGCATGCTATCACACCAGATTGCAGTAGCTCCCATGCTGCTGGTTGTGCATGACAGTGAATCTCTAACAGTGCTGCAAGATGAGATCAGATGGCATTTGGGATAAATGAACCATGTAGACAAGCCCTTGGGTAGGGTTTCAATGCTGTGCAGTACTCTGAAGATGCCATTTTCTGAATATTCCAGCCTCAGATGCAGGTGAAATGTCAGGAATACATTCTTCTAGAACACAGCCTCAGAGCCCAAAAAACCCACAAAAACCTATCGATGTTGGCAGTGAAAGCCTCGACTTCACAAACCAAGGTTTAATCAGGACTGTTCCTGCCTTATCAGGACAGTTGAAAAGTATGTAGATCTCACAGTAATAGTAAAGAAGTCCTTTAGAGCACACAAGATATTAGGAGCGTACTGCCCTTTATGCTCTTTTACACACAGCAGACTTGCTTTAGGAGAGATGCCTCAGTGCTCTGAAACAGCCTCCTTCATAGAAGGTTACCTGCTGCCATTCCATCAGCCTGGAAAAGATTTGACTCCAGATGCTCATGCACAGCCCAAGCCACCATGCAGTCTAGTCCCACAGCTACCTAGATGCAAGGCTGAGCAGCAGCTCAAGTGCCATTAGTTTAATAGGCCGCAATGATGCTAAACAGAGGAAGATTACTTTTCAGCAAAAATGCTGACATGCAGGACACATCAGGGAGGGCGAGGGGGGGACAGAAAGTGAGCGAGTCTCCAGCCTACCAATCTATAATATCATTTGTGGTCCAGAGCTCAATCAATTTCCAACCCTTAGAACTTAAGTAGTTTTGATTTATGTATATGATCCCACCATTCTTTCCCCCATGCCTTTGCCTCTACTTCCTTCCTGTCAATTTGACTGTCTTGGCTATTATTATCCAGCAGTGTGAATATTTGGGTCAACCCCACTTCTTCCTTCCCCCCAGAAGGAGAGATTAAAAAAAAAAATCAATGTTTTTTTAAAAAAAATCAAAACCAGATTTTATTTATTTAATTGAGATTTTCCTGATTTAAATAAAATATTTTGATATTTTTTAAAAAACATAAATAAAATGTTTAAAGTGTTCAGAACTCCCATTTTAACATAACAGTTAAAACTATTTCATCAAAGACATGCTGGCTATATTACAGTCTCATAAGAGTGAATTAACAGTTCTGTCTCTTTCACACAAATTGTTCTTGGTCAAGTGCCAGGGCCCAGCAGAAGCCACCTTTGATGTAAAGCTTACTCTATACCCTCCAACATTTGACAGATGAAAACTGTGACTCAGATACATCGGAGTACAGTGAAAAGGTGTGGTGAGGCAACAAGACAGCAAAAGTTATTAATGAAGAAGAGCACACAAAACTACTATTTGAAGCAGAGTTTAGGAAGGACAAAACTGCCCTCCCCTCTCCTCTCCCTCCTGCTATGTTAATTTAGAACAAACTATTTTTGCATGTTGGGCTCAGTATGCAGCCATTGAAGCAAATTTTAGATGAAGTGGGAGGAAGAGAGAAACTGGGACATTTTCAAAGTGGCTAAGAAACTGGGATGGCAGGGTATTAACTGGGACTGTTCCTACTAAACTGGGACTGATAGAGAGTAGACTACTTCCTCCCTTTGGAGAAAAAGTCTAGAGTTTGACTCCAATAGGTAACTAGAATAGACTCACTGAATCAGAGGGGTCTGTCTACCTGTTGACTCACCATTCAGTAATTGATGCAATGGGTTTACTGTACTTGAGGCTAACTAATAGGATTCAGATTGAGGCCATGTTCCCATGGGACAAATAAAATATTTTCTCTCCATCCTTACAGTGATTAATCCAGACGATGCAGGGCCCAATCTCTGATTCTGTAGCGAACTGTCCTGGCTTGGCCATGAAACAAACTGGGTGACCTTGGGCAGGTAACATGGTCTCAGCCTCAGGAGAAGGCAGTGGAAAACATTATTTGAACAAATATTGCCAAGCAAACCCCATGATAGGTTCATCTTAGGATAACCATAAGTTGGAAATGACTTGAAGGCACACAACAACAAAATAAGAGAAAGGCAGGGGGGGGGGAGAGAGAGAGAGAGAGAAAGAGAAAGAGAGAGAGAAAGAAAGAAAGAAAGAAAGAAAGAAAGAAAGAGGGAGAGACAGGATAAGCAAGCATAAAATACCCAAGCAACCTTCAGGCTGTTTGATAATATAGTCCTTCAAATCTCTGTGCAGTAAACAACCAAGTAAAGGGGAAAGAGTTTTCTCTTTCTCTATCTCTCTCGCTGCAAAATAAATAAATAAATAAAAATTGAATATGATAACTTCCAATGTTTCCCTTTTGGTTGTGTGTTGTGTGTGTGTGTGTACATGTATATGTGTGTAAAATGGCACTGTGTGGGATTAGACAGGTTTCGCTCCCTATGACTGAGCAATATGTTGTTTGGGTATTGTGTAGCATTGCGTAATATTACAAAACAAACATCATAGTATGCCCAAGATATGATTGCATTGCACTTTGCATATTCCCTTTGTGTATGATGCTGGAGTTTTTCTTCTTTTTCTTTTTTTCATGTATAATTCAAATCTTGCAGCCGGCTGTTCTACAAGGCTGGTACAGACCCTTCGACTTGAAATGAAAGAACTACAGTATGAGCACACAAACCTTTTCTTCTCTAAGGCTAAGCTGGGGGAAAATATTCAATTCAAATTAGAAATTTCATTTCTTCTCCCCCAACCATTAATTTTCTGATATGCCATAAATCCATATGGGCTAGGGGAAAGAAATATTTTTGCTGTAACCACTGTTGAGACATTTTATATATCTGTGCATCATCACTCCAGAATTCAGCAGTTTAGCATCTCATGTAAACCTGAGCCAATTTCTCCTGGGGCACAGCATTGCAAAAGCTGTCACAAGCGGCAAAGCTGTTCTCTCTTCCAAATAATTTTCTGGGAGTGTTGGGGGTATTTGTGCAGCAAACAGGTTCCAAAATGCTAACTTCACAAATGTTCACAGAAAGCATCACCCTCTCTCTGAACTGGCTTCATTATCTTCTTATTAAGAAAAAATTTGGTTGGCTATATGAAAACATTGTGCTACTCTGATATCATGCTGGGGGGGGGTGTCCCTGCTGTTATTGTGTTAACTTACACTGATGACTGGGCAGAAACCAGCATTCAGACAGCAGTGAATGAAATTAGAGGGTATTTTAGCAGCTTCCCTGCAAATACAATTGTTTAACTGAAGTGTTTGCTATTGAATCTCTAGCAGAGACTTGATCTGATGGAGGAGAGACAGGACACCAAGAAGACTGGGTCTGCATCTGCCCTGGAGAAATAATCCAGTTTGACACTACTTTAACTACCATGGCTCAATGCTATAGCATTCTGGCAGCTATAGTTTGTTGTGGCACCAGAGTTCTACAGTTCCCAGAACCCCATAGCATTGAGTCATGGCAGTTATAGTGGTGTCAAACCAGATTATTTCTCCAATGTGGATGCAACTGGGAGCATAAATTTATGTTCACAGAGTTGTCCCACGGTTGTACAATGTTACCTTCTTAGTGACTGCAGTGTGACGCAATTGAATGTACAGTCAAATGTGCATATACATTCATGTGCAATGGGCAGGTGCATCCATGCTCGATGATGCCACAGGTGCAACTCTGCTCCCACAGTTTTGAATCAAATAGGACTTTCCTGCATCAGGTAAACTTACCCAGTCACTTCTGTATGGAATTTACATATCTGTGTGAGATTCCAACAGGATTCCAACATGTGTTTCTGTTGTCCTGCAGCTTAAGGCAACTAACCAGGGAGCTGGAACACTTTCAGAACAACACTGACAGGAGACAGAAATGTACCTAGCATCCAATTTAACATGCAAAACTCAAAAGCACAGAAGTAGAAAACATGCTGAGGTCAATTTAAGCTGCTTGCTGGCCTGTTCACTTTGCTTCATTGATCTGAGGAAGGGGCATAGATCAGTGGTAAAGTGTATGATCTGCATGCTTAAGGTTCTAAGTCCTTTGCATGGTATCTTCAGCTAATAGGTCTTGAATATACCCTGACAGTCTGAGCCAACAAAAGGGGATAGAATTGTTTAGACTGAACCTCAATGTTGTGACCACTGAAGCCCCCTATCAATCCCCTAAAACCTCACAACCTCTCCTTTTTAAAAAATAAAAATAAAAAAATGGCAATAACACTTTTTTTTGCTTCCAAGCATGCAGACCCAAAGTGTGAAAATACTCAAGAAATACCCCCACCACATTCCCACAATCACATTATATCCCCTATTTTCTTTGCAATCCCTCTCAAATGACCATAAGAGTTTATCACATAGGGGAAATTGGGAGTTTAAACAATGATTAACCTGTGAAAATCATGCAATTAACATTAAAATGTACTTAAAACAACATTAACACAAGTGCCATTATCCTGTGAAGAACCAGGGAATAACCAGGTAAGAAAAGCAAAAAGTCATTCATAGGAAAATTTTGTGAATGAGTTACTGTTGTTGCTTGCCTGGTTCTTCACAGGATAATGGCACTTTAATTTCATCTCAATGTTATGTGAAAACCATTCATACATTTGTCTAATCACAGATTCTACATGGGATAACAGCATTTTGTGTGTGAAAACCATTTGCGCAATTGCGGTTTAATCACGGGTTAATCACCATTTATACTTCCAATTTTCCCCCAACTCTATAGAATCATAGAATTAGAAGAGCCCCATAAGGCCACCCAGTCCAACTTTTTAACATGCAAGAATACAGTATCAAAGCAATCTTGACAGATGGCCATCCAGCCTCTGTTTAAAAACTTTGAGAGGAGACTCCACCACACTACAAGAAACTATATTCCACTTTCAAACAGCTATTACCATCAGAAAGTTCTTCCTACGATTTAGGTGGAATCTCTTTTCCTGTAACTTGAATCCATTGGTCTGGTTCCTAGTCTCTGGAGCAGCAGAAAATAAACTTGCTCTATCCACAAGATAACATACTTTCATACTTTTAAACATGGCTATTTTGTCACCCCTTAACCTTCTCTTCTCCAGACTAAACATACCTAATTCTCTCAGTTGCTCTTCATAGGGTATGGTTTCCAGACCTTTTACCACTTTGGTCACCTTCCTCTGGACATGTTCCAGCTTAGCAATATCCCAATGGATGTGTGGTGCCCAGAGCTGGACACAATATTCCAGGTGAGGTCTGACCAGAGCAGAATAGATTGGCACTGTTACTTCCTTTGATATTCCTATTGATTTAGCCTAGAATAGCATTGACCTTTTTAGCTGCTAAGACTCCTAGATCACTTTGTCACGTACTATAGTGAAGTCAGATATCATCCATCCTATATTTGTGCATTTTATTTTCCTCTCACAATTTTGAAAGGGTCAGCAAATGAAAATGGAGGTATTTGGTCTTGCTGAAGGTATTTGGGAGTACATCTTGGGAGAGGACAGGATGGGAAATTGGCTGCTGGTCATCATGCAGAAGAAGATATGCTGCTGGGTCAGAAGAAGATATGGTTTGATTCAATGTAAGTCAGTTTCATATGTTAAATCAGGAGCATGGAAGAACATTTAGCCTACAGATCTGAGACAGATTTATGGGGATCCTCATCCTCTCTCAATTAGGAAAGGAAATAATTATTATTTCCAGTCCCTGATAGGGAGGTAAATCCTATTTATCTCATTCTGGAAACTTAATTTTTTTTTTTGCTCCTCATCTTCAAGATGGTGAGATATTTTATGTCATGCTCAAGAGGGTTTTTTCATTTATGGGAATATTTGTGGGCAAACTGCTCAATTTGTTTAGCCATACTATGAAAGCTGCTTGTTTGTTGTACTGACTTCTAAAATTTAGAAAGATTAGATTAATTGTTTCTGTCTTTTTGATTGGTCAGATCATCCTTTGGTGTTAGCTGTTTCCTTTTACAAAGGGAAACAACACTGGTTTTGTACTAAGACATTTTTCACATATTGTGGAAACTTTGACCAAAAATGACCATCTGCATTCAGTTCAAGGTTGTAGAAACACAGTGTCCCTAAGGATCTGGGTGTGCATGTATATGGACATTCAATTTGCATTCAGCTGTGCAATTTTGCTGTTTAACCCAAAGATTGCATAGCACAATCAATGAACAAATTCACCTGTAGAGATTTATGCTATACAACCAAGTTATAGGATCTCAGCTGGAATCTCATTCCTGTAATGGAGGCGAGAAATCTTGCAGCGGTTCATGAACTTGTGACAGCCTGTCTCATCAAGAATGAAGAACTCAAGTCAGAATTCTTCTTATATTCATAAAGATTGTAGAAGCTCCCTTTTCACACTTTTAATAGTTGCTTCCAGGAGTGCTAGGAGGTACTAGCTGAGAATGCTTCACCCCTTTGTGCATTAGGAGGAGAGCAAAATGAAGTGGTCTCAACCAGGATGTCTGAGAATTCCTGGTACCTCTGTCTGAGAGTATTTTGGTCTACTAGCCCCCGTTTCCCATGGGAGGGGAGAACCTGGATCAAATACAGGGACATTACTAGGGGGTGTGGGGGGTGACACCCCAGAGGGGAAGTGTACACCCAGTGGGGTGGTACACTCAGTGAGACTGGTGTGGCTTCTGTACATGTGAGAAGGGACATCACACTTTTCTGTCTCACCCAGCAGCCACACCAGACACTACATATACTGTCCAGAGATTGCAGCACTACCCTCTTGGCAGTGGCCACTGCTGGGGAGTGGCAATGTCTTCTGTTCATAGTATGGCATGGCTACTTGTCTGGCCATTGTTATTTTTCATATTTTAAGGCAGGCATGTGTTTAAGAGGTCATGATGACCTTTGGAACACTAGAAAGTTTCACATGGGAAAGGCATGTTTACCCAAAGACATGTGAAGGACCCAGGTAATACCATAATAAATGCAGAATGGGTTGCTAATCACTCTGTCCTCTGCCCAGGCTTTTCACATATCCTCTTGCACTGGAGACATTACACTAATGTGAGTTATGATCAGATATCCTACCTACTCCCTCCTATATTCCCAGCCACCTTTCCTTTCCAGCTATCTTGGGGCTGTCCCACATCCAATCACTATTTTTTTTTTTTAATCTGGAGTTAAGACCATCAACCAGAATCTCCCCTTTTGTCAGTTCCATGGGAAAGCAATCAAACTCTTTGTTCTTCATGAGGGCACATTAAGTATCCCTCAAGGATATGGAACAGGTTATAAATATCCAACCTGCACATGTCCAGTTTGCAAATGCTGGAGCTCTGTGCAACTATCCAGAGCTTCTTTCTCCTATATCACCCTCAGACACCATCTGAGCCACACTTCACTTTTCTGTGGATTCCTCTTCAGGAATAGTAAATATAATCCTCTCTAAACCCTAAACCCCCGTTATCCAATTTTCCAAACTTCTATTTTGGTTAGCCTTGTATGGTGTTTCAGATTTAATTGGTACTGTATGTTTGATTGCATTCTTGCATATTTCTAAATAAAACCTTTATTCACCAAGTTTGGAATCCTCCCACAATTATTACTGGTATACATAGGTGAAGTGATCCCCCTAGTTACTCACTTCTCTCAGGCCTCCTTTGAGCTAAGCAATTGTTCTAACATTTAAGGAGCCACTGACACAGTAGGTGGGGACCCTGAAGTGTCCCACACCTTTTTGGGTAATGGTGTAGTGGGCACTTCAGACCCAAGTCTCTCTTTGACATCTCCCTGTGCCTTGTGGCACCCCAAGGTTTTACACCCCTTGCTGGGGAAGCATTTCAAAGCTTGGCACTGGTCCTCCTCACTGGTTAGTTGTCCCTTGCGGCTCTTCTGTGATGCTGACCCCCAATAAATGTAATTTAATCCTACACATCATCAACTCTTTGTTTTTCTGGAGGGGAGACTATACTGCTTAGCTGTGATGCCCAGATAATGGGAGAGTCCATTATCACACAGCCTACAGAATGTTACAGGTGGAGAAATATGTCCTCCCATCCCATTTCAGTTCTCTACCTCTGAGTTAAAAGTAAAGCCATAGGAGTAATGTACTGATAGAGTTTCAGTCTACACAC
The DNA here is from genome assembly GCA_026167975.1 of Phrynosoma blainvillii. Taxonomy (NCBI): domain Eukaryota; kingdom Metazoa; phylum Chordata; class Lepidosauria; order Squamata; family Phrynosomatidae; genus Phrynosoma; species Phrynosoma blainvillii. The sequence continues at coordinate 305,578,046 of JANUYF010000004.1, read as the reverse complement.
ACACACACCCTGAAATAAATGTGGAAGTTTCTTTCAAGTATCTGAGCAATTTGGGGAGCAGCCAAAAAAGAATCTGGTTAGATTAGCAAAATTTCTCAGGGATGAGTAAAATGAAGAGCAGCAATGGTATCTAAATTAGTATCCATTTTCAACTAAAACCATTTTTGAGCTAAATATGCTTTAAATCTTAGAAACATTTTCAGTGGGAACTCATACTAGTGTTCTATGTGAGGTTTAATCCAACTTGATCACTGGCTTTCTCCCTTAACTGGCATTCTGGTTTAATATATTTGTTGGTTCTCAAACTGTGACCCACTGATGGCCCCATGAGTTCCATTCAAATGCCCCACCAAGAATGTTAGAACAGTCTGGAGTATCTGGGTTTGATGTTGTACATTATTTGTTCCTTCTGTGTTTTTTAAAAAAAAAAAAAAAGGAAGATGTTGTACATGATTTGAATTGGCTTATGAGGGCCTGTGATTTTCATAATGTACCACCAGTGCCACCTTTATATTTTTCTTTAACATTTTACCATTTAAAGGGGATCTTGTCAGTGATATGACACATGGCCAGTGATATGATACTAAAGAATGTAAGTGTTATCAAAAGCAAAGCAAAGCAGCTTCATTTATATACCACTTCATACCATGCTATGCAGTGCCTAAGCGGTTTACAACTGTAAGCTCATTGCCCCCCAACAGTTGGGTGCTCATGTTAGTGACCTTGGAAGGATGCAGGCCTGAGTCAAGCCTGAGCCCTGGCTAGTATTGAACTCGCAACCTTGTGGTCTATGCAGGAGTGGCTGCACTACAGGCATTTAACCACTGTGCCATCAGGGCTCCTTTGATTCCTAGGTGAAGAACAATAAAAATTGTATTAAATAGTTTGGTGAGTAGGCTACTGCACTGAGCCAGTTTTTGCCACCATGATACACTGGAGATAGCAGCATGTCACAGGGGTGCACCATTTCCAAGCAAATTGCCAACTCCAAAAGGCTCTTTTTCCTGGAGTTTGGGGCAAACTGCCCAATAATAAATGTGGTATTCTCCTGTTGTTTTATACCCTCTGTCTTCATATTCATCATTAGAACAGTTTGATTTTTGAAAAATCATGCAAAAATGGGAGGGGAAAGGCTTCAGGGAATGCTGGGGTTCTTCAGGGGCCACAAAAATGGGGAATACTACTACTACTACTACTACTACTACTAATAATAATAATAATAAACATGGTGGACCGACACCACCAGTTAAAAAGTGAAAAAAGCATAATAAAAACAATCAATTCATATAGTAGGACCTCACATTATATGAGTTCCTATTATGCAATTTCATTTATATGTGAGGAGCTGTGGATCTCTCCATAGTTGCATTTGTATGCTGTCCCAGTCAACATCCATCATACATTGACCATGCTGGAGGACTGAGAAAATGCCAAGAGACAATTATTTGTTGTTCATTTTAGGTTAAAAAAATGGCATTCCAAATTATATACAAATTTCATGTTATACAAAGGGTCCTGGAATGGATCTCTTGTTTAATATGGGGTCCAACTATACTTTAAAATTCACAGTTTAAAAATAATCTAAGTAGGCCTGCTGTAAGATGGTTGTGGAATGGCAACATGTAGCACATAGGTTAGACTTTCATCACCCCTGCTCTTAGCCATTGTTTTTGTCAGGGAACAACCCCCCTCCCGAAAAAAAACAGATGTAATGTAATTGAACACCTGGGCATCAAAATTGGTACTTCTCCATTGAAGAAAACTTGGAATGGAATTCTTCACTAATTTTATTCTCAAAGGAAGCAAGGAGTAATTTTAGCAATTTTCCCCCACTGCAAGGTCTTCAAACATTGTGCAGTTTTTGAGGACTATTCATAGTTTTTTGTAATATATTCTTTGCAAAAATGTCCACATAGTATTTTCTGGGAGCAAAACCAAGGTTTTGCTGCACAGGAAATGGGATTTACTGCACAGAAAATGATCTCTCTCCACAGAAATGTTATTTGTGTGTGTGTGTGTAGAAAAGGAAATAATTTTACACACACACACACACACACACACACACACCAAACATTAATTTTGCATGGAATAAAGCCTAAACTGTGAGAGTTTTGTCACTCCAGGTTTCTCCTCTTCAAGATCTGCTGATGCTCAGAATTATAGAATCTTACAGATGAAAGAGACCAAAAAGGCCATGTAGTCAGCTCCCTGACATGTATGAATATACAACTAACTAAAGCACTCCTGAAAGATGACCATTCAACCTCTGTTTAAAGACCTCCAAAGATGGAAATACCACCATCCTCTAAGGCTGTCTATTTCACTGTTGAATGGCTCTAACAGTAAAAATAAAATAAAACTTCTTCCTAATGCTTAGGTGCAATCTCTTTTCTTGTAATTTGAAGCCAATGGTTTGTGTTCTAGCCTAGAGCAACAAAAACACATGTTTGGCTATTTTGGTCATAAAATATTTTCAAATATTTTTTCCATCCCTGCTGAGAAGACAAAGCTGCACTGTGTTGGCCACCAGTATAATATTGTCTGCACTTTTTCCTGTCACACTGAGTGCCAAATATAGGATGTCATGTTCAGAGTCCCACTTCCCATATTATTTCCATGAAACAACCTGCTTTCCAATCTATGTCCATAAAGATTTTTCTGCTATATTCCTCTGCATTTCCCTCCCTCCCAAGTCTTCTCTTCCATAACATACACCCAAGAAAACTCAGTTTGTCAGAAACTAAATCGTTTCTTTGGGTGAGATTAAAATGTAAATGGTTATACTCAACTTTTCAAATGGATGTTTTATGCTTCACTTTGGATGGTGGGAGGAAATAGAATTTTTATAACCTCCATGAAATGGCTGCCACATAGAAGCTCTGGCAAGTTGCTAAAAAGCCTTGATAGATAAATTCTGGGTCATTGAGGGCTGCAAAACAAGGATGCTCCCCATTTACAGGAATATCTTGAATTGCAAAGATGTGTCATGCAGAAAGGGGAATTCAGAATTACCCAAGTGCCAGACCATTCTCAGCTTTGAAGTGGAGAAAAGAGTCTACACAAAATCTCTTTCAGCAGAACTGCAAATAATCACTATGAAATAATGTTCTTGCAGCATTAACTGATTACTAAAAACATACCATTGGACTTTAATTTTCAATGTTTAGTTTGAGCAACAAACAAAGCTGTGCAAAGCAATTTTCAAAGGGCTATAAGAAACGTGAAAATAATTTCAGCCTAATTTAGGACAATATTTTTTTTAAAATTGGAAAGTTACACTGGACTAGGGTTCATCTTTCTCACAAGAATCCTGTTGATGTGTTATAAATATCTAAGTTCCCCTACAGAAGAAGTTGCACATTTTTGTCTCATGAGCAAAGTCTGCTTTCCATTCAAGGTTATGGAAGCAGAAGCACACATGTGGTGCTGTTGCACATAGGATTGTGTGTCTGGTAGCGTGTTTGCATTTGGGTGCACATTCAGTTGTGCTGTGGTACTACTCAGTACAAAAATTGCCACTCAGCAGAAGGGTTGTACAGCACACATTACACAACTGCAAAGTAAGATGGCAGGATGGTTGGACTAGATAGAAGTGACATAAATAAATAAATGAATAAATAAATAAATGGTCTCTTCAAATTCTGTCCTTCCATCTTGACCTCCAAGTGCTGGAACTGGATGACAACCTAAGATGTCCAGTGCCTGTACATGTATGTGTCTTCCTTCATTTTTCTGAACTAACCTATGCTACACTTTGGCTACACATATATGATCATCATCCAGTAATGACTCAAATGTGCAAATTGAGGTGCCATGGATCTAATACGACAGATGACTTCTGAGATAAAGTGGCTACCATGTTTACAGCACTGCTTATTGTTGTTGTTTCTCATCAAGTCAGCGTTGACATATGGTGGCTCTGTGATTGAGAGACATCTAAGACCCTGTGATTGAGAGAACTCAAAGATTCCAGGTCATTGAATGACCTGCTCAGGTCTTGCAAATTCAGACCTGTGGCATCCCTTGTTGAATCAATCCATCTGTAATGCAGTCTTCCTCTTTTCACATTGGCATCTACCTTCCACAGAATCATTGTCTTTTCCAATGAATCATGTCATCACCTGGTATGTCCAAAGTAAGACAGCCTACTACTACAAATTCAGGGATCTGTAGTTTCATGAGATATTTATCTTTCTCTGTCAGAGAGTTCTGGTGTCACAACAAACTACAAATCCCAGGATTCCATAATGTTGAACCATGGCACTTAAAGCAGTGTTAGACTGCATTATTTTTCCAGTGCAGATTAAATCCCAGTTTAGGCATCTTCACTTTGAGTGACAGTACAAGCTTTATTTGCTCTAAGACCCATTCATTTTGTCTTTTGAGCAGTCCATAGTATCCATACATGTGGTCCCTAGCACCACATTTCAAATGAGTTTTCACTTCCTGTCAGCTTTCTTCATTTCCTCACTATATAGCTTTATATAAGAAATATTATGGACTGGATGAGTCTTACTTAGCATTTAATGATATGATGTATCATTATCTGCTTACAAATAGTGAAGTGGTTTCTTTGAGTAATTTCTTTGAGCTCTTCAAGGTGTATGCAAATCTGAGGGCCTATTCCCTTGTAATGTGATGATGTGCATTTAATTTTTTTTTAAAAAAGTACAACTCCCAACTTTGTATGGTGAAACTTGGCAGTCCCACCTTAGTACTGCTATTCCCTGGTGCTGGGACTGTGTGCTCCCATGAGGTAAATGGCTATACTAAAGGTAGCAGTTCTATTGAAAGGTCTCCCAGAATGGTTTCTAGTTGGGAAGAGGGTCAGACAAAGCTGGAGTTGATCAACCTATCTGCTTAATTTATTTGCAGAACATATTATGGGGAAAATAAGATTAGGCTTGAAGGCAGGAGGCAAGAAAACTGGGAGATGGAACATTAACAATTTAACATTAACAATGTAAGAGATCCAGATGACACCATACTATTAGCAGAAGATAGCAAAGACTGTGAATAACTGCTGGTGAAAGTTAAGGAAAATAGTGCAAAAGCGAGATTACAGTTGAATATTACAAAAATAAAAATGATGACTACCAGAGATTTACATAACTTCTCTATTTACATAAAATGGGTGACAGTTAAAGCTTTTCTATATTTTAGCCCAGTATTAATCAAAATGGAGACTTAGACGAGAAATCAGAAGATGTCTAAGACTGATTAAGGCAGCCATTAAGCAACTAGAAGTGTTGAGACATATAATTGAATTTCAAAGTCAGAATCATCCATGTGATAGTATTGTTGATATCCATGTATGACTGCAAAATCTAGACAGTGCAAAAAGCTGACAGGAAGAGATTCAACTCTGCAGACAAAAATAAATATTTCTTCATACAGGTCAGCTAGGGTGTTCAGGGCCATAGGTTATTGTGCAGGCCACCAATTTACATGGCCTTAAAACTAATTTAGGTATTTATGGGCAATAAAGTTACCTCCTGAACTGGGACAAGATATATCTCAGAACCAGTTACTGAGGAACTACAGTGGAAGAGGGCTATTACTCTTATGTCTCCAATGAGGGCTTCCAATAGGCATCTATGATCCACCGGCTGCCAGTCCACAGGAAGTAACAATTATAGTCAAAGTGCACAAATATGGTATTGGTCTCTGGAATATTGGAGGGTGGGTTGAGTACGCCACATCAGATTGCTTGAGAACATTTTGTCTCTGCAGCTACTATCCTTTTGGATACAGTTTCAGTATCATCTCCCTCTCTACATGATGCTTTCTTCAGTCTGATAATGCATATTGGACCCCAGACAATGAATGACTTGGTGATATAAGCTATTAACCCACTAGCTGAAGACCAATATGATAAAATATACGTAAATGAGTATTGCACTGAAATTTGTAATCCAATTGCTTGGAAGTTTCCTACCTCTGCAAAAGAGGCACCAGTTTTCTGCCTTGTCATCAAGATACGTTAGAATTTCCTTTTACCTTTTTTTGGTTGTGGTGTTTTTATCTGCACCATGTGTTTCTTTCTGTCACACATCTCTCAGTGACTCTGCAACATCCCTGCCAGCCTGAGCTTTCTGATGGGAGGAGAAAATATATGATGTCTTTCTGTGGGCTTTAACTGAAGTGCAAGAACCCAGAAAAGTTGCATACTTCTAGGGATGGGTGCACATCAGGTATGGACCACTGTGGGGGGTGGGGGCAGGGGCCAATTTTCACTGCAGATGTCCTCTTGAGTATCATCCCTCCACAGACAGCAAGCCCAGATATATCTGTTTTCCTTTACAGCCCTTCTCAAAGTTGTCACAATTTTGAGAAGAAATGTAGAAGAAAACAGAAATATTTGAGGGTATTAGAGGCAATGTGGGGGTGCTTGAGGTGCTGGGTGAAGGTGTTTGGGGTGTTTTCACACGTTTGGGAAGGTTTATGCTTGATTTTATGAGAAAACATTGCCTGAACATTATGCAGATTTTTTTTAAAAAAAAATAGAGTGGGATGTCTTTGACAGGTTGGTTGGCACTTCAGGCACCAAAGTGGGGGCACCGTCCTGGAAAGCTGGTGGATGGACTGATAGCCAAGGCAAAGGAAAATCCCGAAGTCCCAGTTACCAATCCGAAGGGGTAGCCAGAGAAGAGTCAAACACGGTCCGTAGGTCAAGGGTTTCAGAGTAGATGAGAGATAAGACCGTCTGAGGTCCAGGGATGCAGAAGTCTGAGAGTAGTCAGCAGTCCGAAGGTCAAGGATACTGGGAGTCCAGGATAGTCAAGAGTCAAAGGTTCAAGGCAAGGAACAAGGAGAGCCAGAGCCAGAGGCTTTCACCAGGAAGCTCAGATAACCTCTGGCACAGAGACAATGCTTCCCCACTTGCTTAAATCCCCAAGCTGTCAGAGCTTAACTGGGGCTGATCACCTTGATGACCTTGGCATTTTTCATAAAGCCTCCTCGAGCACCGGAGGCCAGCCCTTTGACTCAATGCTGACTAAAGGTAGGCACAGTCCCCTTATCCTCCTCCATGTCCAGCGGCTCTGTCGATGGAAGGCTTGGCTGTGAAGTGACCTCCTGAGACACCACAGACTCTGCTGGAGTTGGCAAATCAGGGCTGTATGGGCCAGGCTGAGGCTCCTCTGTTGTAGGCTCATGGCCCAGAGGAAGTTTTGACTCGTCCTCTGAGTCCTCTGACTCATCCTCCAAGTCCTTGTCCAGGTAGGGCATGACAGGCACATGTGTCCCATGGGACTTACTATGTCCAACGCTGGTGTGCTGCAAGACAAAAGGCATGTTCCTAATCACAGCTAAATAAAATATAAGAACCTCTCACCAACTCCACTCACAAGAATGTCACCCACATTTTCTTCTTCGTTATTGTTTTAAAAATGCCATACAGTTGAAAAAATGCAGATGAAATGTTTGCTATGACACTAAGATGTCATAGAATGTTTGGGGTGGGTGTAACACTGAACATATTAAAGAATGTGGTGGATCTTCAGAAATACTTCAGAACACATTTTTAAAAATATGTGCAAGATCCTGGGGTCCTCATGGCATTGGTGCTTCTTTAGCTGAGCCTAACTTCCAATTGGAACTCTTTCAGCTTGTGAGATTAGGCAAACAACTCCATCCAATTTAATATTTCTTGGTTGTCATGCTAGGTATTTCCACATTTTTCCAGTTTTGCTCATAATTGATTTTATGACATACTGAATACCCCGACAATGTTGTACTGCTTGCAGCCAATTAACTAGGAATGATCTGCAAATTAGTAATAATTAGTAGAAATTACAAGGTGAGCCATCTCAACAGAACATCAGGCTAATAAGTCTCTGATGGGCAATTTCCACTCTGGTGGAAAGTATGATTTTGTTTTGTGTATCACAAGTTGCTTCCTTATTTTCTCTTTTTTTTTATTTAATGGTGGGATAACAGAAAGAAATGCGGAGATAATTTTTAACCATTTCTATAATACTTACATAAAACCTTCTGTTTACCAATGAGATGCCTTAGTTAGATTACCACATTGTGGTAAATTTAGGGTTGTCTCCTGTAAACTGAGGATGAAGGCAGTAGTGTCACTGGGGGAGTGCGGGGGGTGCAGACCACACTGGGTGACACTCCAGAAGGGAGATGACACCACAGAAGAGGAGGTGACACCCAGTTGGTCCTCCGCCCCATGCAAGGCCTTTCTGGAGCCTTGGACACACTCTCCTGGCCATCATGGGGCTTCCTGGACCTCTGACAGTGTGCAGGGCCCACACTCCCAGCTGCCACGGGGCTTCCTGGGCCTCCGGCAGTATGCAGGGCCTGCTTCCTGGCTGCTGCAGGTCTTCCTGGGCCTTCAGCAACATGCAGGGTCCACTCTCCAGGCTTTCTGCAGTGGTGCAGGGTGCACACATATGATTTCCAGGTGTGCATGTGTGTGTACATGCATGTACTCTCATGCAGCGCATGCACCAGAAGTGCCCCCCTGAAGCCCCCCCCCCACACACACACTGGGTAACACTAAGCTGTGGTACACCACTAGATGAAGGAAAATTTTGTCAGAGTTCAATTTTTTAAAACAAATGTCAAAAGTCACACATTTAGTCCAATATGGGATTGAAAGAACTTGAGATTTGTCCCTAGATAAAAGTGAAATGCATGATGCAGTGTTGCCAAATGTCAAGTATGCATTTAATAATTAATGACCTTCAGAGCAACCTTTTATGTCAGGGATGGCATCTATGGAAGCTAGGGGACCACATTAGTCCTTCAGGAGAACTTGAAGGGTCGCATCCACCCACTGCATCCATTGCTGCAAAAGGTGCCCCTGAATGCTTTCTAGGCTACATGGGGGGTATTCTCACCTTGTTTTGGGGCATTCCTGGTCTTTTTTTTTAAAACAACAAGAAGTTAAACACTTCCTGTTTCAAATGACCTCTCCTTGGCATCAATTGGTCTGCCTTCCCCCCCCCCTTCCCAACATGATGAAAATGCCCCCTACACATGCCTCTAGAGCAGGGGTAGGCAACCTTTTTGAGCCGGGGGCCGGGTTGCTGCCCCTCAGACAATTGGGGGGGGGTCGAAGCACCAAAAATAAATAAATAAATAAATATGCATGCACACTCTCTCAGCCCCAGAAAAGCCATAGCAAACCCCCTGTGGAGATTTTGCCAAGAAAACCCCAAGCACAAGTAATAACAACAATAATCAATATCCTCATGGTGGGGGGCGGCGGCGGCGGCAGGACTGGCCTGGGGCTGGTCCAAAGGCCTCGGGGGGGGGCGGCATTTGGCCCCCGGGCCTTAGGTTGCCTACCCCTGCTCTAGAGAATATTTCACAATTTGCTTGCATTTTTTTTAAACTTTGGGAGCCCCTGGAGACCACGTGGGTACATGTATCCCACAGCCTGCCTTTTGCTCTTGTTTTTTGGGGTATTTGTGTTGTACTTTTTCAACTTTATTTTGTTTTTCAATTATTTTAACTGTGGAATTTGGGTGTGTTGTGATTGAAATGCAGCAGAGTTCAGGAACCAGCTTCCTTTACCAGCCATCCTGGAAATGCTATCTCCATGAAGACATATTTGTAGATCCAAATTAAAGCTTTATTGTTCCATAAAGAAAACAGAAAAGTATACACCCCATCCTGCTGATGGCAAAAGACTATAGGATCATATCTTGTAGATGTTGTTGTAGAATTACAGCATTAGCAATAGAATAGTTCCAGTTCCAGTTCAAAAGAACACATAGCAAGTATATAAACAAAGGTGAACAAAGGAAACTCTTGGCCCTTCCCATACTCCACCTTCTGGGTGTTAACCTTATGATGATTGGATGATCTGCTGTAATCCAGCCTCCAGCTGCGTGTCATTCCCCATGTGACCTGGTTCTCATGAGAACTGAATGAGTTCGTATGTTTATCTGTTAATATCATGTTCTCAGGCTCAAAGTGTTTTTATTATTCTGTACTGTGTGCACATGTTTTGGCTTCAAACCACCTGCTAGCCGAGTCCTCTTTGTTTTTCGTTAGACACTGTTCCCATAAGAAATTTTCACACACACATCTCTACATTTCTACTTTGACTGTATATCCCATCCATATTCCAACATTTTGGTAGCATTTTGATATGATAACTCATCTTAATGTGCTTTGACCTTTTTTTACTGCCAACTTTTAAACTTTATCTTATTTTAGCATTTTTTGTAAGCTACTTTGGGTCCCAGATCAGGGGAAAGACAGGATAAAAATAAAATACATATAGACAGACATACCTGGGTTAGAAAAAAGACCCCCAAGGTTTCAAAATTCCAATGCAGGAGAATGTGAAGCCAACAATGTCCTCCCATGTCTATATGATTTGTCTTCTTATCATTTTGGGTTTCTTGGGGACATAATGCAAACCCCATAAAAATACCACCACACCAGCATGCATACATCTAATTTTGTCTGATTTGAAAAGCTAGGCAGGGTTGGACCTGGTTAGCACATAGATAAGAGTCCAACCAAAAATATTAGTGATCTTCAGGGATAATAGGAAGGAATCTTGCCTTAACCTGGAGAATTACTGCTAGATAGAGTTGATAGTACTGGATTGATAGAGTAGATCAGAGGTGAGCCAATTACAGCTTGCAGGCGGCACATGGCTCTTAACCCCATTTATGTGGCCCTTGAAGCCCCCCACCAGTTTCCTAGAGCTCCTCAACCCCCTCATTTAAAAAAAATTGCATTATTTTTGAGCTATCCCCCATATCTGTACAAAAAGTCCACCCACACATAATCAGAAGACTTGAAATACCCCACACATAAACCCCAGAATTCTGCAGTCCCTCTCAAAATAATGACAGGGAGTGATGTGATGCCACTTCCTGTCATTATTTTGAGATTGACTGGAAAAGAAAATGGAGGTATTTGGGCTTGCTGGGGATGAATGTGGCCCATGGGGAGGCTCACAGGGGAAGTAACTGACTCCTGATCTCCACACAATTCCCCAACCCTGGACTAGATGATCTAGCTACTAGACTACTGGAAAGATGGTCTGACTCAGTATAAAGAACTTCCTGTTGTTCCCGTGAAATGAAAGGAAACCATGCAAAGCTTGGTGAATTGTTCCTTTGCTACGTAACACATTTTATAATTTTTTGAAAATAATAAAAAACCCTTGGGTGGATGAACCTAGGATAGTGTTTTATTAGACCCAGTTCCAGCTTTAAAGTCACTGACTGGGACACACTGAAGCCTTGTGACAACTCTTAGTATCTTTGGTCTGTCTCTATCCTGTACCTGAGTGTAACTGGACTTGTCTTGTTTTGCAGCCAAGGACTTTTTCTCTTCTACCATCATTCTGTGATATATTCTTCCCTTAATGGTGCAGTGCTCATAAACCGCCTTGGCCCCATTCTCTGAGCAACATTTGCGCCAGGATTGCAAATTGCATATTGCCTTTTGCATTAAAACCAAATGAGTTCATCACCATTTTTAAATAAGAGTGTCATTTGTAAATGCTTTATTTATAATTAATGGAATTATTACTGGATGCCGCCACATTTTTCATCTCTCTCTGATCAGGGAGGTTGTAAAACACATTAGTTGAAAGTTTTACCAACTCACACTGGGACAACTTGACTGCAAAATACATTATGCAATGTTCTGACATTGATCCTATTCTTAGAACAATGCACATGCATGGATGTAAAGTTGTCATTCTGGCAAAGAAGGTGGTAATTGGTGCCAAAGGTACTAACAGTTGGACAATGCTGAAAATATAGACAACAGCATTTTGAAAAAATAATGTTGAGCCTTCTTGAATCATTAAAGGTAATGTTGCAGCTCAGTGCCAAGTCCAATAGCATTTATGTATTGTGAAGGAGATAGTGATGCTTGAATAGTTTAAGAAGAGCACCATTAAATGTGTTGACTTCATTACACTTCTCTACACCCATTATCTCTATATTTGAATCCTTGATCTAGAAGTTGTAATATGGGTGTGAATCCGTGATAGTGTGACATCCACAGGATAAGCTGGATCTTGAACATTTCCAACATGTTAACCATTTTGTTACCATTAGCAGCAAGATTTTTACATATAGATTTCAAGGGTAAGCTGAGATAGGATGGAGAACTGGGAGGGATGGACCACTGACTGGTCTGTATAAGGCCCCAGGTATGGTTGACCCAGCACCAGATGACATTTTCACTGGAATCCTATTAGTAGTTCCACCTAAAGTAGATTCATTGACTTTGCTGCTAAGTGATGTGTCAACACTTATATAAATCCCATTGATTTAAGGGGTCTACTGCAGTTAGGACAAACAATAAAATTTGGACCATTGTCTTGATTTGGCACAGCCTCCTACAAAGGAAATCCTTGCAGTGACCCCACACAACTTCAAGGGAGTTGATTGGCTTTACACAATTTTCATGTTCCAGGCCATGTCAAAACTGGATGTAGACCCAGATGTGAAGTGTGCATTCTCCAGTGCAGTAGCTCTGCCATGAATTTTGAGCTTGCAAGCTGGAATGCAGCAGATGAGTTCCTTCAACCAGGCAGAAGCAAAGATCAGACTTCATAGATGTAGACACAGATTGACAAGTCTGGATGTAGCATAGTAGCTACTGATTGTTGAGGATGCAGTTGTTTAAATCTGTTACCATTTGTGTTAAAGAAAAGAGTTAGTATAGAAACACACACTTTTCTGGGTGGCAACATAGGGTAGCCTCCCACACATCAACATGAGGGTCCAAATTTCTTAGTTCTGGTATTAATTTCCCCATACAGTTAATTACTTCTAGGTAGACCAATTGTGACAGTAGTGGAAATAAAACCTTGAAACCTGTTTGTCTACAAATAAATATGGGGGAAATCAAATAGTGGAGGAGTCTAAGAGAGTGGACTTTACTCCTCTTTCCTTCTAAAGGAAAACAAATGCCTTTGAAAACTCTTTCAATACCACTGTGTTTCCTGCCTAAAGCTTATTTACCATGTGTGTGTTCACATTGTGTGTTTGCCTTCATGTCACCTGTTCACTTATGATGACCTCAAGAATTTCACATGTTTTTCTTAGGCAATGAATACTCAGAAGTTGTTTTATCAATTCATTCCTCTGAAATATAGCCTACATGACCTGCTGTTCATTGGTAATCTCCCATCCAAGCAATAGCCAGTGCTGACCCTGCTTAACTTCCAAGATCAGATGGGATACAGAAACACATTAATTAATTGTCTATTGACTGTAAATAACTGGTATTGGGGTACACACATAGATCCTGTGTCATCCTCATTCCTAGAACAGTCACATGGGGGGTCCCATCCAATCAGTCATCATAGAATGAACAAGATAGTATCATAATGTTTCATGGCCAATCAGCCTTGATTGCATAATAACATATTTTTTTGGCAAGGAGGGATGAGAACATGTGAAACAGATGTGTTTTGTTTGTTCTTCCACTGCTGAAAATCATCACCATTATAAACAATTGCAAATATGATTCTTTTCAAACATAAGCAATACCATCTATGGGGGTGGATGGGTGGGTTGCCTTTTTTGACAAAACATACTTTTTCCTCCCAAACTAGAGAATAATGTGACCCTCATGACCCATCAGCCTTTGATCAGGCATTGTAATTTTATGATTCCATTAAAAAACAACAACACCCAGTGCTGTATATCATAAATCTAGGGATGTAGAAGCCCCATTAGACTATTGCTTTGCCATTACAGCCTCCACAGTTATTTTTGTGTGTCCTTTCCTCCCCCTCCATTGTGGCCTTACTTGTAAGAGCAGTTGTTTCAAAAACTCTCAGATCCCAGATACATGGCTACTGCTGCATTCTCTCCCTTTGCAAGTGGAAAAATTGAGAAGAAAGCTAGGAGATGCTGATTGATGTTGGTACAGTGGCTTATATATTATTATGAGAACACTGACAAGTCGTTTGACTAGGGGAACATGAATTAGTCAGATTTGTCATCCTCACTATGGACTGTGACAAGAAACCAATGCACTGAAGTGGCCTCCACGAGGAAATGCCTTAAACGCAGAAATTGCCTTCATACATTTTATTGGCAGGCTGCTGCAATCACTGGCTTCTCTCTTCTCTCTTTCTCCCCACCCCAACCCCATACCTCTTGTGCCTCTCAATAGGAAAATCATCTCATGCTGATATAATTATTTGCCAGACCAAGGAGCTGATTCATGGACCTCCTGGACTCTTGGAGCCTTATAGACTTTGAGGGAGGGTTCTGGGGAAGTCATAAAGTTCATGTTTTATTTCCAAGGGGCCAAGTTCAGTTCGCACCAGCAACTCAGACTGCATAGATGAGAAAGACTTTGGCAGAGATCCAATATTATAGTTGCATAGTGTAATCTACACACGTAGTTACACAGTGATTGTGCTATATCACCTTTCTTCTGAATGTTGACATTGTGCTATTGGTTGTATTTCTATCAATGCGTCTGCTTATTGTTCCATTGAAAGCTGTGTGACGTAGTGGTATGAGTATTGGATTAGGTCTCTGAGAGACCAGGATTTGGATCCCTGCTCAGCCATGGAAACCAACTGGATGACCTTGGGCAAGCTATACAGTCTCAACCTAAGAGGAAGGCAATGACAACTTCCTCTGAACAAATCTTGTCAAGAAAACACTGTGACAGGTTTGCCTTAGGGTCACAGTAAGTCTTGAAGGCATGCAGTATCACCACCACCACCACCAATTGTCCCATTGTGCAGTGGGGAATGCACAGCAGCTGCTTCTCCATTGCTGGTCAATCAAGTGTACATGGAAGCAATGATGAACAGAGATGCATCATCCAGGAATAAAAGGGAAAGGGTGGTGGTGATGGAGAAGGAATCAAGCAGTGCCTCTAAGACCAACTGATATTATTTTAGCATGAGCCTTCATGGATATCAAGCCACTTTTTCCAGTGCATACAACACTGAACTTCAGTACATCTGAAGAAGTGAAATGATTTCCATAAAAGCTCAAGCTGAAATAAATCAGAGGTGCTGCTTGATTCCTTAATTCTTGCATCCCACCACCTCCATTTTATGGTGAAACAGACTAACATAGCTATCCCTTTGAAAACCATCAAAGAACACACAGCTGCATGCGTGGAATTCTGTTGGTAACTCCAACTAAAGTAGATTTGTTTAATCCCTTGTTGAATAGTGAGATAACATGTAAATCCAATTGATTCAGTGGCTCCACTCTAGTTGGGTCTAACAATAAGGATTTAGGCACAATGTGAAATGGTCACCCTTGTGGAACTCTCCTTATGTAACCATGAGCTGAATATGTCTGTTGTGCAAAGGCCAAAAAATACAACCTCAAAGTAATGGGATTGGTGGTTACAACATTTGGGGATGTGTAGCTTAGTTACTGGCCAGTCAGGACAATATATATATTGGTTGGGCAGCTGCCTATCAGTGATACTTCAGATGTGAATAAATGAGCTGACAAGAGGTTTGGACTATGATACTTGGAAAAATCTTCCAATACTAGGATTCTGTGTTTCTGCATTCAACAGGTCTAACCAAGTTCAGGTGAAAGGTATGCTGGATGCACAATCTGAGTAGCAGGCTGGGATATTGTTCCAGAGAGACTCTGGAGTCAACTGAGGGTTTGTGCTTTCACATTTGATGTTCTTGGCTGTCTGCCTCTCTCCTCTGAAATAGCTCGTGGTTACAGGGGCCAGGCTCTATTCTTCATAAGTAATTGTAGTGGGGCCAAATAGTTTTTGACTCTTCTGAGAGGGTCAGATCGATGTGAAGTTTTCAGACTCCCACATGATGGGGAAAATGACCTCCTTAAGCTTTGGAGGTGGTGGAAAGGCTGGCATTGTATTTTTCCACAAAGATTTCTGGCATAGGGCTATATTGTGAGGATAATTCTTTCAGACATCTGCCTTCAACATGCATGCACTGCCCTTCACTGGACAACTGTGTAAGAATGGGCAACATGCTGTATGTGGGCCCTATATGGCCCAGGGCCAATTTTTGCCCTCAGA
This sequence comes from Phrynosoma blainvillii, assembly GCA_026167975.1. Taxonomy (NCBI): domain Eukaryota; kingdom Metazoa; phylum Chordata; class Lepidosauria; order Squamata; family Phrynosomatidae; genus Phrynosoma; species Phrynosoma blainvillii. The sequence goes on along the minus strand of JANUYF010000004.1, from coordinate 305,562,053 downwards.
GTCTGTGGCCTCACAGTGCCTAAATGCCATTTAACACTAAAACAACGCTTGGGGAAGGGCAAGGCTCTTTTGGGAGGAGAATTGGACTCCAAAAGGTATTATTACAATCTAAAACAAGGTCCATAATCCCTATGTGTTTTATTTTAACATTAAAGGGTCCCTCCTCTGTGTTCCACTGGTGGAGGCAATACATGGGAGAAAGCCTTCTGTGTTGTGGCACTCCAGTTGTGGAATGGCCTGTCCTTAGAGGCCCTATTGGCACCAATGTCGCTCTCATTCTGGCACCATATCAAATCATGGCTTGCTGTGAAAGCCTTAGGAATGTAATTGATCATATCCAATTTTCACATGTGCTATAGCTGGTGTTATTTTAAATAGCTTTAATTGTTTTTAAATTGTCTGGTTTTAAAAGAAGGAGAGCCTTCCCTCGAGTCCATCTGCCATGGTCCAGGCCTCAGAGGGAGAGAACTGCTGGACCTGATCCCCTTCCCCACCACCATTCCCTTCTCCTTTTGTGTCCTGCCTTTTTAGATTGAAAGCCCGAGGGCAGGGAACTGTCTAATTAACAATTTGAGAGCCTTTGTGGGTGAAGAGCAGGGTATAAATACTCATAAATAAATAAATGATTTACTATATTTTTAGCATTTTAAGATTATTGACTGGCTTTCAGTACTGCAGTTACAGATTTGTGACCTAGAGTTATGAATCTGTAGCTACTCTGTACGCAGTAAGACTATGTATCCATACTGTAAGACTACAAAAATACCATCTCAGCCCACCTTAAGAGCTAGAAACTGGATCAGGTAAAGGAGGTCCCTTCAGCATTTGATTGGAGCACAAGGAGGAAGATATTGCCCCAAACTGATTTTACTGGATGCTGTCCGGAGATCCTTGAATATAGGGCAGGATATAAGTATTTTAATAAGTAATGTTATTAAATGGGCTTTTCTTGGAAGCATAAGTGAAAGAAGGGAAACAATTTTAGTTGCCACTACTCTGTTGCAACAAGACTGAAGGAACAAGGCTGGCTTCTGCCTTGAACCCATCACAATGGTGGATACAACTCCTGGATCATCATAACACACAACAGCTGAATAAGTTCACATCTGGCAACATGCAAACTGGGCATTCTGTGCTTTGGTCTATAATGAACAAAAGTTTGATTCACACAGATTTTCCTCCAATCCTAGAATTATAGAATCATAGAGTTGGAAGAGACCCCAAGGGCCATCCAGTCCAACCCCTGCCATGCAGGAAATCACAGTCAAAACATCCCTGACAGATGACCATCCAGCCTCTGTTTAATGGTGTCTTAAGAAGGTCAGAGTCAACCCAAATGTCATTGGCAGTTCTCCATTAAAACCAAGCAACAAGCCAGCACCTTAGAAAGCCTGGCTCCTTTCTCCTGCAACCCAGAGGTGCAGGGTTGGGTAATGTTGCAACAAATGCCCTCAAATATTGTGAGCCATAGGGGAAAACAAAATAGAATTCCAAATAAAAGAAAATAAAAATGATGCTTTGCCATCTCCTCTGAGACCAGGAACTGGGCTGCTTGAAAGTGGTTTGTCTTTAGAGCTGCTGCCAAAACTCATTAGACTGACATTTTGGAGATAAACTGCAGGAGTGCCTTACATTATTGAAGAGTGCCCAAGATCCCTCCTCACCTCTTTGGAATCCACATCAGAAGATAGCAGTCAGCATCACGGAGGAAAGTAGACATGAAGTACTCCAGAGCTTACATTCGTAGGATGTTAGTATACAAGTCCAAAGAACTTAAAGTGTTGCCTCAGCAGAGCTATGGAAAAGTTGTTTTTCTGGACTAGAACTCCAAGAATTTCCTCATCCAATGAAGCCATAAACCATGCTGACTAGGGAATTCTGGGAATTAACCCTGGTTAACTCATGCCAGTAAAGCCAGATATTGATTGGGACTAGGTTATTAGAAGGAGCAACTGCAATTTTGACCAACCATTATGTTTGGCATGCAAGTCAGCAAATTCCATTAAGCTGACAGGTCCAAGAGAAATGACCTTATTATTAATGGCCCCACCATTCTGCAATGCTCTCCTACAGAAAATTCATTTTGCCCTTCTGTTGCCTCCAGTGATAACTGGTGAGTCATACATAAATCCACTCTGAGTTTTGGTCCAAACTTAAAGGAGCTATGTTGTTGTAGCGGTTGCTGTTGTGTGCCTTCAAGTAATTTCCAACTTATGGTGAACCTAAAGGGAACCTATCATGGGGTTTTCTTGGCAAAATTTGTTCAGAGGGGAATTGCCTTTGTCTTCATCTGAGGCTGAGGGAGTGTGACTTGTCCAATGTCACCTAGTGGGTTTCATGGCCTAGTGGAGATTTGAGCTGATCTCCACAGTCCAACAGTCAATTTACTACACCATGTTCTAAAAGAGCTATTTAATGTGTTTAACTCTATTCTCCAAAGAGTTTCATCATCTTGGACAACTCCTTCAAAGGTCATACTAGAACCTGGATCTCATTAATCAACCCATTGACTTTCAAGTCATGTGCTGGCACTATTTTTGGTCTGCGTGTGTGTGTGTATTTAAGATTTCATTGTTACCTCTGCTTTTATCTGTTCAATTTGAAATTGACTTGGTCTTCCAAATAGAAGAAAAAACTGATGCCCTGTATTTTTTGTTATTTTTATTATTTCTGATGCCCAGGGATATGATATTTTGTTATATTATTTTGGTTTCAGATAATACAGTTGTTCCATCCCAACTCAAAGGGAATCCGTTCCGGACCCCCATGTAAATTGAGAAAATAGCCAATATTGGAGCCCCATTAATTACAATGGGGGTGTGCTCTTGTGTGCGGTGCTGTGCGTGTGTGCGCCTTCAGCACAAACACCATTATGTCCCTCCTGGCTTGCCATCCACAAAGGATCAAGACCGCTGACAGCAAGATCACGAATCAGGAGGGATGACTGTACTGCTGATTTGTGGTCTGGCTGATTTAAGCAGGAATTCACTTGGGGAATTACATCTTCATAAGTGAACTTGCATCTGTGGGAAATAGAACTGAACAGTTTCACAACATTCGTATTCAGCAAGGGGCTGCTGTTACATTACTATGTAGCAGTGCCAGAACAGTGACAGTTATGCATCAGGACAGATGCACAATGAATCTGATGCACAATGGGACCAATGCACAGTGGAACACTCTTACCAGTGTCCCATTAGACATCTTTGTAATTCATTTACATCCTTAGTGCCTTATGCTACATAGACTGGAATAAAGAATTCTGGCCTTCTATATATTTTTTCTTCATGTTGATGTTAATGTGTGAATCAGGGATGGACAATTTTGTTTGGTAGAGCCTCTTTTTTTTGGACATCTTTGGAGGAGCCACAGCAGATAGCCATTCAAGTTCTCCTTTGGTTCAATATTTAAGGTCAGCTTCAGAGGAGGAAAATAAGCTGGTGAAGAATCCCTTTCTCTCAGTCCCAGACAACAATGGAGTCTCAGACATCTGGCACAGTTCCTCCTGCAGATGAAGTGAGAGGTTGCAGTCAAGGTGTCAGAAGGAGGACAGCTGTGGAATGGTCTCCCAAAATCATGCTTAGGATCTGGTCATTGGCTGAACATGCTGACTATTTAAGGAAATCCTAACCAACAGCTGCTTTGCTGAATACACCTTCAGTCTTCTTCTCAGTGGCTCAGCTTATTTAAGTGTGTTTATCTGATTTACAACCCTTGGATTGTTTAAGGACTTGTCTACCATGAGTCCCTGGAAACCTGACTCTGATTTATGGCTTTCTTGATGCCCAGACTGTTTTGATACCGGATGCTTCTTGATTCCATGGCTTACTGCCCAGGGAACACTGATTTTTGATTTTTGATTTCTTTGAGGCTGAGAGCAGGACAGCTAGTTGCCCATCTGCAGGGAGTGCTTTATTTTGTCTTCCTGCATGGCAGGAGTTGGAATGAATGGCCCTTGTGGTTTCTTACAGCAATATGACTCTATGATTCTATAATTTTGTAGTGTGGGGAGTATACTGCTCTCTCCCCACATCCTCCCCCTAACTCCATTACTAGTGTCAATATCAAAAGGGAGTTGCCATATTGTCAACTTCTTTTTGGTAGTCTCTGTGTCTCATCTTGAAACACAGAGCCTTGTAAACCATAAGGAGAACTGACAGTCTTTTGTGCCCCTTTCTGACAAGAAAGGAAACAATAGAAGGGGAATGATAGCTCTTTCTAGAGAGAGTGTGTCTTGCCCAAAGTCACCTGGTGAGTTTCCATGGCTGAGTGGGTATTTGAACCCTAGTACAACATTCAAACCACCACATCATGGCGGCTCTTAAAATTCCATTAGCGTTTATCATTTTCATCACTTGAGCAACCAGGGTTGAAAACAACAGTATTGCCTAGTACGCAGATCAACACCAGCATTCACCTTAAGAATTTTTTAAGTTTTGGATTTTCAGGAAATTTATATAACAGGAGAATAAATCTTTATAATCTTTATATACTTATTAAATTGAACAATTAGCTTATTTAGTTACATATTTGTTATGGAGGTTAATCATATATACTGGCTGAATCCAGTGGCATTGCTAAGGTTGGCATCACCCGGTGTGTTAACTCATGGTGTTACTCTCCCATTGACCTCCTTCCATACCACACCATACAGGATCCTTAGTAAAAATGTATGTACTAATATTACTCGTAAATTATAATTCCCGTATATCATTGACTATAATGTCAGTAGTTGTGGCAAAAACAACTAGCAACATTAAAATTATACCTTTAATTTACAATATCATAAGCACAGCCTAAATGTATTTACATTTACATAGTTTCATGTGATTAAAGTGAAAATTTGGTGAGGTAAGATTTTTTTTTAAAAAAAGAGTAATTTAAAAAAAATCCCTGATACCTCTCCTTTCTCTGCCACAGAACCTCACCTAACTTATGCCTTATCAGCTCAAGGTGAATGTCAAAGCCCATTTCTGCCAAAAGGCAGACATTTGGGGAGCAGTGGTGTCAACCCCCCCTCCCCCTTAGGGTGTCACCTGGTGTAGTCCACACTCTCTGCACTCTCATAGTGATGCCCCTGGATCAATCTGAGAGGATCAGGATGTAAATCCTGGCTTCCTGCCCCTGGTTTCCCTATATTGCATTTCCTGATTCTTGTTCTGCCTTGTGGTACAAGGTCTTGCAGGAATATACCATTTTCTCCTTCTATTTATTCCTAAAAGACCAAGTAAGTCATGTCTACATTTTTGGTTTAGTTGGCTGTTTAGTAAACTAGTTGGAGTTTAGTAAACTCCAAGTCTACTCCTTTAACATTAACACTTTTCAGTCTGTTACACTCACTTTTTAACCCTTGATTTTTAACCTGTAGGGTGTGAAATGGTCAAATGAAAACATCTTGCATAGGTAACCTGGGAGGTGTAAAATTGTCAAATTAAAACAGCTTGCTTTTTATAGTCTGTTACTCAGGAACACGGAAACAGTGCCATCTGTTGGCTTCCATGTTGGCGAGGGGGGAAAATCTGCTCCAGGTTTTAGTATGAACTTTAAAGGAGCTATGCAAATTGAACACCATTTGGGGATTGGATTCAGCATCTTGGATGACTCTTTTCAAATTTGCACTAAAATCTGGTACAGATTCACCATCCCACTCCTTGGAAGCCATGAATTATAACCAATGTTGTTATTTGTAAGGAGTTACTTGATAGCAGCCAGAAGAAAAGAGCAGAACAAAGCTTCAAAAGCAACATAATGCATGTGAACAACAGTGGGGGATTTGACTAGGGTGTGCATGGAATGAACAATGTTTTCTAGTTACTTCTCAGGTTATTTTAAAGGGCTTTTAAAAGAGCCTTTTTGAGTTAAATTTGTCAGATTTGATGCCATTCTCTCACTATTTACCTGTTGTTGTTTTTTGAAGCATTTAGACTGTCAGTCTTTAGGTGAATGGGCTACCATATGCAGCTTAGGTAAAGGTAAAGGTATTCCCCATTGACAAGGCTGTCAAGCCATGTCTGACCATAGGGGGCGGTGCTCATCTCCGTTACTAAGCCAAAGAGCCAGCGTTGTCAGAGACTACTCTGTGATCATGGGGCCAGCATGATTGCACAGAACACTGTTTACCTTTCCACCAAAGTGGTACCTATTGATCTACTTGCATTTGCATGCTTTCAAACTGCTAGGTTGTCAGAAGCTGGGACTAGTGACAGGAGTTCACCCCATCAGGCAGCACCTGGGCCTCGAACTCCCAACCTGCCAATCTTGCAATCAACAGAGTCAGCATCTTAACCACTTGAGCCACTGCATCCCAGCTTAGAAATAGTTACATTCATGGTACCTGCCTTCAGACTTACAATCTAAATAGGACATGACACACAAGGGAAAAGGGATGGGGAGGGAAGATGGAAAAAGGATTAAGTTCAACAGCAGGATTAAGTCCCAGCAGGATGGAAGTGTGCCTAGTTTCCTCTTCTTTTCAAACCGGCTTTAGGACAGGATATGGAGTGGAGACTGCCATGGTTGCTCTGACCGATGACCTCCGCCTGAGTATCGACAGGGGTAGTGTGACCTTGTTGGTGCTCTTGGATCTCTCAGCGGCCTTTGACACCATAGATCATGCCATCCTCTTAGATCGTCTGAGGGAGTTAGGAATTGGAGGCACTGCTCTGCACTGGTTCCGTTCCTTCCTCTCGGACAGATCTCAGAGGGTGAGGCTTGGGGACAGTTGCTCATCCAAAATTGAGCTTAATTGTGGCGTCCCTCAGGGTGCCATCCTGTCCCCAATGCTATTTAATATTTACATGAAGCCGCTTGGTGAGATCATTCGGAGGCATGGAGCTCGGTGTCTTCAGTACACTGATGACACCCAGATATATCTCTCCATGACCAGATCATCGACTCAGACTTCAGATGGCGCCTCTCCTCTTGATGACTGTCTTAGAGCGGTAATGGGTTGGATGAGGAAAAACAGATTGAAGTTGAATCCAGACAAAACGGAGGTACTTGCAGTCACGGGCCCGAAACCAGATCTGGGAATACAGTCTCCAGTCCTGGACGGGGTCACACTCTCCGTAAAGGACTGTGTTCGCAGTCTGGGGGTTCTCCTTGACTCATCGCTTCACATGACTAGTCAGGTGAATGCGGTGGTCAGGAGCGCCTGTTATCAGCTTCGGCTGATACGCCAGCTGCGCCCTTATCTGGATAGTAAGGATCTGGAAGCTGTGGTACACGCCCTGGTAACCTCACGTCTGGATTTCTGCAATGCACTCTACATGGGGCTACCCTTGTGCCTAACCCGGAAACTTCAACTGGTACAGAACATGGCAGCCAGGCTAATTACGGGAACATCTAGGAGGGAGCACATAACACCTGTGCTTAAATCCCTCCACTGGCTGCCAATTAGTTTCCGGGCGCAGTACAAGGTGTTGGTTTTGACCTTTAAAGCCCTACATGGCTTGGGCCCATCTTATCTTAGGGACCGCCTCTCCCCATATGAACCCCCCCGCACCCTGCGGTCCTCTGGGAGGAATCTGTTACAGCCAATAAAAACTAGGCTGTCCCAGACCTCCCAGAGGGCCTTCTCCGCAACCGCTCCCAGACTTTGGAATGGCCTGCCGGACGAGATCCGTCTTACTACCACTCTTGCTGCTTTCAAGAAAGCAGTAAAGACGGATCTCTTTCGGCAGGCCTTCCCGGAATAACGGTCGGCCCTTAAAGGGGTCTCCATTTGTCTGTCTCCTTGGAAAATCTTGTTTTTAATTTATTGATTTAATTAATATTGTATTTTAATTATTCTTCGGTTTAATTCTATTTTAAGGGGATGGGGAGGGGGGAGGTAGGGGTTAGGGGAGAGGGAATGTTCTAACGTTGTTCTGTTTTAATTATTGCTGTCCCCCGCCCCGATTGCCTAGCAGAGGGGCGGGCTATAAATAAAAATTTATTATTATTATTATATTATTTTCCCTCTCATTAATCTCATGGCTTAAAAAAAAAGTTGTGAAAAAATAAAAAGTAATGCAATGTTTAAGGAGGTAGCATGGTGTAATGTTGGACATGGATTTTGGGAGACCAAGGTTCAGATCCCTATTTAACTATGGAAATCCACAGGGTGATCTTAGGCAGGTCACATCCTCTCAGTCTGAGAAGAAAGCAATGACAAACCTTCACTGATGAAATCTTGAGAATGGACTAAACAATGTGTACATTTATACAGTATTTGCAGAGTCACTATGGTGTAGTGGTTTTAGGGCTGAACTAGGATTGTGAGAAATCAGAGTTCAAACCCCTCTCAGCCATGAAAACCCACTGGCTGATCTTGACCTTAGTAGAAGACAATAGCAAACCTCCTCTGAATAAATCTTGCTAAGAAAACCCTAGGATAGGGTCACCATAAGTTGGAAGTGACTAAGGCACATCACAGCAACAACTTCAATATTGTACTGATTTCTTGTCACAAGACCAATGATGATAAAGTACCATGGAAAGGTGAAGTCGTAGGCTTTCATGGCCAGCATCCATAGTTTTTTGTGGGTTTTTCGGGCTGTGTGGCCATGTTCTAGAAGAGTTTCTTTCTGACGTTTCGCCAGCATCTGTGGCTGGCATCTTCAGAGAAAAAGGCTTTGGAATGTGTTTCATAACAATGGACTTTTAAAAAGTAAGGGCCTTTGCAGACTGCTAGAAATAGTGAAAATTGAGTCCACTTTAAGGGTTAGGGTTAGGGAATCATGGGAACTGTATTTTATTGTGGCACCAGAGCTCTCTGACAGAGAAGGCTCAATGTCTCAGGGGGGAAAAAACAATTCCCATGATTCCCTAGCACTAACCCTAACCCTTAAAGTGGACTCAATTTACACTATTTCTGGCAGTCTGCAAAGGCCCTAAGTTTTCACACCCTGCTCTACCTTAGATAATCTTGACTGGACACATAGGTGTCATTTTGTTATTAGTCCTCCTAGCTATTTATCAACCATTCTTTCTCTGTCCATGGCCATGCTAGCTAGATGATTCTGGAAGCCATCCATTCTCCACAAGCCCTGGCTAATGGCCATTAGTGATATCAGAAACTTAGCTATGCTTTGTATTCTTTTGTCTGTCCAGAACCTACTACTGACTAAATTCATTGGGTGACCAAAGGTTCTGGTGTTTTGTACATTTAATGTATTTATCAGTTGCTTTCCAGACCAATAAGCTCTCAAAGTGACTTTCAGAAATGGTCCAAAAATAAAATTACTCTCCCATATGTAATGAGAGAGGGAGGTGAAAAATTCTCACCTCCACATTTTATCCAGAATATGCATCCTTTTAGAAACCGTGATCAAAAAGGTGGTCATTGCATGAAAACTGAAACATGTGGGGAAAGGATGAAAGGATTAGGGATGAGGTATGTTTAGGTTGGAGAAAAGGGTCTTAATACCCTAAAGGCATGAGATCCTGTCTGATCTTGGAAGCTAAACAGGGTCAGTCCTACTTTGTATGGGAGACGATCAATGAATAACAGGTGCTGTAGGCTCTATTTCAGAGGAAGGAATTAGTAAAACCACATCTGAATATTCCTTGCTTTAAAAAACCGTATGGAATGAATGGGGTCACCTATACAGGTGACTTTACACACACGGACACACAGACAGCTGGGCGGATAGATAGATAGATAGATAGTTTATTGCTTAGTCCAAGGACCATTGCGAACAAAACATTCAAATTTTCATACAATTACAAATACAGAATTAACCTTAAAACATTAAAATTAAAATACAATAAATAAATAAAATACATACCTAAGCTTAAAATACATATCCTGCATTATAAAACACAACACATTGTAATAACAAAGAGAGGGAGCTTATTAACCAATGGTGTTATAACAAAAAGCATTTTATAGACTCATATACTCAGGTTTCTATAAGCCTCTGGAAACCAGCCCAAAGGGCTGGCCTGGAGGCAGAGATGGGGAGGGGCAGCCGCATGCCAGCCACCCCAACCCCAGCCTGATGATGTCCTGACTCTGCATGCCATTACGCATGGTGCGCAGCATCAGGACGTCCTCCTGGCACAGCATCCTGATGCACTGCACCAGAAGGGCGAGATAGATCCGTGCGTTGTCTCTTGGGGCACTTTTTTTCTGGGCATCAAAAGGGAGGATTGGGGCCATGGCATGTGGTAGCTGTGGCCCCGCTCCTCTGCTTCCCAAAACAGCCTAGAGCCGCCAGTCTGCAGCTCCCCTTAGTCCTTTAAGATGGTCTTCAAGAACTTTTCTCTATACCTAGTAGCCTTTGCTTCAAACACTGCTACCCTTTGGATCACATATTGATTTGTAGATTGCAACAAGTAACTAAGGGGCGTTGCAGACTGGCCTAAAGGGCTAGCCTGGGTGTGGACTTGGGGTGGGGCAGCCGCATGCTGGTTGCCCCAACCTCAGCCTGATGCTGTCCTGACGCCGCACGCCCATACAGATGGCACACGGCGTCAGGACACCCTCCCAGTGCTGTGTGTAGACACACTGCACCAAAAGGGCATGGAAGAGCCGCAGAGCCAGCTCTTAGGGTTGCCTTTTGTCACCCCTAAAAGGAGCAGCATTTTGCTGCATTTTTAGGTGCGGCAAAAGGGAGGATCAGGGCCACAGCATGCAGTTGCCATGGCCCTGATCTGCCACTAGGAGGGGCAGCCCAGAGCTGCTCATCTGCTTAGCCCCTAAGTTTCTCATTTACACCCCAGTATTTCATTTTCTTTAGGAAAGGCTTTAAATAACTTTATCTTATATCAGCATATATCCGGTACTCAAGTATATAATGAGCCAAATCCTCTAAAGCTGGGTCTCCAGATACACAATCTTTCTTGAACTGGGATACCATAAAATCTTCCCCATTTCATCATTGTGTCCATTTGTTCAAAATGCAAATGTGTAAGGGCTTTATGTGATTCCATTGGCAGAGATATTGTCAAATATTTTTCACATTTATGTTCACCTTTCACATTGGCTAACCATTTCACTGTTCCTATGGTTGTCAGGGCAGTTATATCCATCTGTGCATCCACATTAGACACTCTTTGTTTAAAGATCTTTTTAGTATCATTCATCCTTGAATTCAGTGCATGAGCAGAAAATCCAAAATTTGGTAGTAAGTTTAAAAGTTTATGATACCAAAAAATTCCTTGAGGAAGTGTCCAGGCAGAACTTGGGAAGCCTTTCTTCTAATAAATTATGTATTCTGCACCAAAAGTTTACCATCCTAACATATATTACCTCAGCAATCTTATTTGTTCCCAATTCAGCTCTATTTAAACTAGCTGAAGTAGATTTAGGCCCTAAGCAGATGGGTGGCTGTGGGCTTCCCCGAGAAGCTGTGGATTGGGGCCGAGGTAGCCGCACTCCTCGGCCCTGATCCACTTCTATTTGGGCCCTGGAAGGAGCGCTAAAATAGCGCTCCTTCTGCAAGGCGCTGAAGGTGTGCCACAAGAGGCATTGGGCACACCTTTAGCATCTCTTCTGCCGCAGCGTGTGTGGATGCTGTGGTGGAAGTACGTCATTGGAGCGCCCGTCGTGTGGAGCGATGGGCACTCTGATAACATGTTCGGGAAGGGGTTGGGGCGCCCAGCATGAGGCTTCCCCTCCCCTTCCTTGCTTCCAAGACGGCACCATCTGCTTCCCCCCTTAGAGACCCCTAAAATCATGTGCAGAAATCTAGTTTGTGTATTTTCAATTTTTGAGAGATCTACAAAGTCCCAAATTTCAGCTCCAAAAATTAACATTGGTATCACTTTTGCTTTAAAGAAACCTGGATATCTATAATTAATAGTCTGTTTAAAGATTGCAAACTGACAACAGATTTAACAATAGCAATAGCAAGTGCATTTCTATACCACTTATCAGTGCACTTAAGCACTCTCTAAGCAGTTTGCAATGTGTAAGCTAATTGCCTCCAACAAGCTGGGTACTCATTTTAGTGACCTTGGAAGGATGCAAGCCTGAGTCAATTTCAAGCCCTTGGCTGGTATTGAATTTGCAACTTGCACAGCCATTCAGCTGCATTTAACCATTGTGCCACCAGGGCTCCTGATATCATCTCATTTTCCCTTATTTGTGATGTCCAAGAGCCTAAAGATGAGAAAATAATGCCAAGATAGCAACAATGTTTTATTTGCTCTATCTTTTTGGAGTTTATGAACCATCTATATGATTTCCTCTTTCTACCAAAGAAGACTACTTTAGACTTATTATTGTTAATGAACAGGTCATTTTCCTTGCAATAAGCAGTAAAGTGTCTTAGCAGTCTTCTCAAACCAACTTGAGATATTGAAAGGAGAATCATATCATCTTCATACAATAATATGTTTAACGATCAGCTAATTTTTTTTGGTATATGATAATCCTGATTTTGTAATGAATCAATATCATTAATATAAAAATTAAAAAGAAAAGGTGCAAGGATGCAGCCTTGGCAAACCCCTTTGTGTATATCTATGTCAAAGCAAAACTCACACCTGTTTTAACCTTCAAAGAAGTTTCTGTGTAAAGTGCTTTCTTGAGTGATAAAAGTCTCTGGTCTATATTTGTCTTTGACAACTTTTCCCAAACATGCTGTTTATAGTAGTGAAGGCTGCACTTAAATCAATAAAAGCTGCAAAAGGCCATCTGCCCTGTGTGGAATACTTAGGGCCTTTATAGACTGCCAGAAATAATGCAATTTGCGTCCACTTTAACTGCCCTGGCTCAGTGCTAAGGAATCATGGGAACTGTAGTTTATTGTGGCACCAGCACTCTCTGACAGAGAAGGCTCAGTGTCCCAGAAAAAAAAATACAATTCCCATGATTCCCTAGCACTGAGCCAGGACAGTTAAAGTGGCCTCAAGCTGCATTATTTCTGGCAGTCTGTAAAGGCCCTTAGTTATCAAATGATGTAATATAAAACAATTATCCAGTATAATTTTCTAAAATCAGACTGTTCTTCAGCTAAGATAGAAGTTTCATCTGCCCAGTCCTCTAATTTATGCAAGAGGTGCTTTGCATAAAATTTGGCTGGCATATTAATCAAGCTGATAGGTCTATAGTTTGCAGGATCCTGTCAATTTCCTTTTTAAAATATTGGTACTATTATACTAAGATTCCAACCTTTAGGTATACATCCTGTCTTATTTATATGCGTGAATAACCCTACCAATAATGGTGCCCACCAATTGACATTACTTTTAAACAATTCAGAGAGCCAAAAGTCATTGTCGGGGGCCTTATTGTCCTTCATTATCTGAATAAGAGATTTAATCTCAGATGCATTTACTGGTGACCATAAAGGGAGGACATTATTATCTCATATCCACTGGGAACTACTGAATGACCTTCCTTCATCTTTAAACAGGTCTAAATAAAAAAAAAATCCCATGTTGAAGCTGGCATGGGAATATCAAATGCGAATTTTGTCTCTCTTGAGTCTAGCCTAAACCAACTGCCAGAGGTACACAGCTGGGAGGAGACTGAGGTTACCTGCCCCCTAGGTTATGAATCTGTAACTGCAAGACATAATTTCCACAGTTACTGTTTAGAGATTCCATTACCATTACGAGATTTAGAAATCTGCTTTGTTATATCCTGTTGAGTATTTCTTTATGTGTTACATTTCTATTTTACATTCGTTCAATGAGCTCAAGATGGTGTACCTGGCTATCCTCCTCTCCATTTTATCTTCACAGCAACATTATGAGTTAAGCCAGACTGCAAATGAGTGAATGCCCTGAGGTGACCCAGTGAATTTCATGACTCAGTAGGGGCTGGAACCTGGATTTCTAAAATCCAGCACTCTAACCACTACACCCACTGGTTCTATACCATATTATACTGGATCATTGACTTTCATGGGAGTTACAGTCTTTTCCTGAAGGATGGTTACCATGTTCAATGAAACAGTCTTTGAACTTTTAAGTGGAAATGTATAACTTCCTACAACCCAGAAAAGGAACATCAGAAATAATAAATTCATGTATCTTTATTGTCACCTTATAGTTTCAGCTCCTCAGAGATTAACATTTTCAATTTCTTAAGAGTCAGGACTCACTTAATAAAGAAATATTTTTTCTCAAGACAGACACATATTTAAACCAGTGTAGTAATAAATACAATTCCTAGATTAAGTATAGTGTGCTTTTTTCGTTTTGGATTTTTAATGGATGATTTTTAACTTCATTTTTAAAGCTTCCTGTGGCCCAGTTCTAAAGGAAAGGGGAAGCAGGATGTAAAATAAATAGACAACACACACACACAAATGATATATCTGAAATGGGTACAAAATAATCAGAAAATGTGAGTTGCATCCATTTAATAAGATCCAGGCAGAAATTACACTGTTTTGCTTCCATTTTGTATTTTTGTGTGTGTGTTTACATCTAATAATATTTTCTATCTGTCCACTCACTCACTCACCCACCCACCCTCCCACCACTTTATTTATATCCTACCTTTCTTCTAGACTGGGATGCAAGGTGGCTTCTAAAAGGCAAAAAGTTACAAATAAAAGCACATATAATTTAAAATGTACAAAAGATGAGATTAAAATAGTATTAAACTAATAGCTGATTGAAACCAATTAAAATAACAAAGATAAAAAAACAATATGGCACCATAAAAACTCTTCTCTTGTTACTAGTAGAAAAGAAAGAATAGAATGGAATATACTTCAGATAGCCTGGACCTGAGCAGTTTTGTCCCAAAAGGGCAATCCCATCAAATTCTGTCTTCAGTTCCATACTTGAGCTGTTCTGCACATCTTCTGCCTTATTAATTTGGACACACAATCATCTCAGACACAACTTCCAACACCCTGAATCACACAGCCAAATGTGAGGAATGCTGAGAGTTACAGTCCAACAATATCTAGAGGGCTACATGATTCCCACCTTTGATATGAGTACCGGTATTAAGGGGCCTGAATCCAATTTCTAGTGTTAACTATAGAGGAAACCTATTGGATCAATTGCTGACTTACCTTTCAGGAATTAACTTTATTGGTATATTCTAGTTGGGAGCAGCAATTAGATTTAGGTCTTCATATTAAGTATTCATAATTATTTATAGCAGTACCATTTCAGCATTTGATGATGACACCACAGTGCATTCTGTCTGATTGAATATATATTTTGGCACTAATTCAAGGGTCTATTAGGAAATGGGCTGAATCTCAAACTAAGTATGATTGACAATTTCATTTCAGTTCATGTTAAATAAGAAAGTACTAAAATTTACCAATGTCCATTGTATATGGGATGGAAAGAATTTGAGATTTAAGAAAAAAACTGTGAGAATCCAAAAGTGGCTAATTGTTGGTTCATACTGAAAGCCTTGAGTGCTTAGCATTCCTGTCAAGATCTGTTTTCAAATCTTTGCATATTCACCCATGCTTATTATGCTGAATTAGGGTTTCCACCACATTTTTCCTCCCAAGGGGCTCCTCATCTTTAGCAGCTACATAGTTTATAGGTACACCACAGTATTCTCCATGATAGGAATGACTGTATCTATCCAAATTGGCCAGGGAAGATGGCCAGGAAAACCTCATGATAGGGTTGCCTTATGGTTGCCATAAGTCAAAATTCAGTTGAAGGCACACAACAACTAAGGTGAAGCTGACAGATTGCCCCATTCCTTGTTATAATAATGATCACCTATCTTTCAGGGTTATTGTAAAGTTTATCACCATTGATGTAACTGGTGGTTTGGATTATTATAAGTAAATGGGAAGAGAGAGATG
This sequence comes from Phrynosoma blainvillii, assembly GCA_026167975.1. Lineage (NCBI taxonomy): Eukaryota > Metazoa > Chordata > Lepidosauria > Squamata > Phrynosomatidae > Phrynosoma > Phrynosoma blainvillii. The sequence continues at coordinate 305,546,325 of JANUYF010000004.1, read as the reverse complement.
GGAAGACATAAGCAAGTGCAGCAAAGGGAAATATTTTGGTGTACTGATGTTCTGGTTCAGCAGCCTAGGAGGACTTGTTGTCTCTAGCAAAGGGTAAATGTTCCCATTCAAATAGAAAATTGTTGAGGAGTTAAAGTTTGAAGCAACAGTTCACTACAACCTCTTTTCCAATGGCTCCCTTGAGGTTGGACAGCAGGCAGTCTTGCAGTTAACAGAAATAAGAAGATGGTTTTGTGACATCTCTAGAGCATGTCAAGATCAGTGGTCTATGAATCACCTCTTAAGTACCAAAGGGAGGGAGGAGGGAGAAAGCAAGGAACAGAGAAAGAGATGGGGGGGGGGGGAGCTTTTGGAAGACAGCTTGTCCTTTTTAGAAACAAGACAATGTTTTCAATTTTTCAGCTGACATTACACTTTCTGAGATTTGATATACAGCACTGCATTAGACCATGCATTACATCATATTGACCAAAATGCATGCACATTTGACCTTGGATGTAGGCAGATGCTTTACAGAAAGAGATGGCTGCATGTAAATCTATATGTAAGTTCCTGGTTTTCATGCACTGGTGGAGAAGAAGTGATATACTGGAGCCTTTATATAAGCCTGCCTGGAATTTGAGAACCTCAGAGGAGGATCTATGGCATGTCCTACTACCCCAAAAGGCTAGGTTGATGGATGCACAAGACAAGGCCTATTCTGTACCTGCAAGGATTCAAAGCCAGACACTTAAGACCGAAGTACTCAAAATAGCACAGGTACATCTGTTTTGCTTTCTTTCACATTCTTGTTTCTTTAAATGTTTTCATCTAATTTATGAAGAAATCTGCAGATTTTGGAAAGTTTGTATCAAGAAACAAACCAAGCAAAGTACAGTTGGCCCTCCAAATCTGTGGATTCTTTATCCACAGATTCAAGTACAGATGGATTGAAAATATTCCAAAAAATTCTAAATTCTAAGTAGCAAACCTTGTTTTTGCAATTTTATATAAGGGACATCATTTTATTATCACTTGTATTTAATGGGACCTTGAGCATACACGGATTTTGGTATCCCTGTGGTGTCCTGGAACCAAACCCCAGTGGATACTAATACCAATAGCATTTGCATTTCTATACCGCTTAATTGTGAACTCAGCACTCTCTAAACAGTTTACAGTCTGGGTACAAGCTGAGTACTGATTTTACCAACCTATGAAAAGATGGAAGGCTGAGTCAACCTTAGAGCCCTGGGATCAAACTCACACCCTTGTGGCTGCAGTACTGGCATTTAACCACTGTGCCACCAAGGCTTCCTTATACCAAGGGCCCACTGTACTCAGCCATCCCTATTAAAGCAAAGCAAAGCAGCTTCATTTATATACCACTTCATACCACGCTATGCAGTGTCTAAGGTTTTTACAACTTATTATGACAGGATCCTACTCAATTTAATTCTATTTATTTATTTTTAAGACAGGGACCAATTTCTGTGTAAAACCTGACTTCACACAGAGCCACCTGTATCAATCATACTTAACATTAATGGGGCACATTTCAAATATTCTAAATACTTCATGCTGATGATCGGCTTAGTGGCCCAATATAATTGTAGGTGACAGAAGATTGACTGCAGTGAGATTTGAATCAGGTGTTTTAGGCGCAGAGCTCTTTCACTTAACCACTACAAAACCTCAATGTTTCTCTTTTCATACCTTGAAGCTCACTTGGGAAGCTGACTGAAGTAGAGATACTTTCTGGCAAGTGTACCCATGGGAAAATAGCCCAGACCCAATTTGGGGTCTGCTTAATATAAATTAGCAGGCATGGAAAGGGGGGGGGGGAGAAATTCAGGGTTTATAAGTAATTTGGACTGCATCCACACTGCAGAATTAATGCAGTTTGACACCATTTTAACTGTCATGGCTCAATGGTATGGAATTTTGAGATTTGTAGTTTTGTGAGCTATTTCGCCTTCTCTGTCAGAGAACACTGGTACCAAAAGAAACTACAAATCTGAGGATTCCATAGGATGTAGCCATGACAGTTAAAGTGGTTTCAAACTGTATTAATTCTGCAGTGTGGCAGCAGCCCTAGACATCACAGATTGTATATTGCATGTTCCAAAGTCCTATTCAGTTATTACTGACTGAACTTTCTTCAACATGGAAGCAGGGCACTCCCTCCTCCACTGTTGCATCATTGCTTTCATGATGTGGAAGAACTGACCTGGAAAGCATAAATTCCTGTTTGCATTGAGTCTTGAGGCCATTCTATTAAAAAATGAATCCCAATATTAAATGTTAGTAGTCTATTTTTGATCTCAACCTTGAGCAATTGTGTGCAAACTTTGTTTGTTTTAACAATTTGGGCAAATTGCAGAAAATACACTTTGGTATCTTGACTTTCCAGCACAGCTGCAATCTCTAGAGAGAGTTGGTGTGTGTTATGCAGTGGCAGTTTTGATATGTTGAGATGGGCAGGACTGACAAAAGTCTTGGGAGCACTGAGATTCTTTCTTACTATACCACCTCAGCTATAGAATGAGCACAGACATCTCAGATATGGGTTCACATCTGAGCTCCAGCAAATACACTAACCAAGTGCTCTGCTTTTTTATTTTTCATTATTGGCCTCTGAGATATGTCCAAAAGGAGTGGGGATAGTTACACATTTTCTATGAACCTGACTGGGGTATAAGGAAGAAGGGAAAGGATTGATGGAAAGAGAAAGTATATGTTGTTTTTAGCAGTGACCTCTTCCACAATCCACTTCATTAACCTTAGCACTGTCTGACCCCATTTTACTGTTATATCATCCCAACTTTATTTTCTTCATATAACTCAACTGGATCGATAGCCTTTGCCTCTGAGCACTCAGTGATGGCTGTTTCCAGCCACAGCTGTTTTGTTAATAATGAGGAGAAGACAGAGGTTCAGAGGTTCAGAGGTTTCCTAGAACACACATTCATACACACAAGAGGAAGAGACTGAAGGCCACATCTGATTTTACCAAACGAGTTGTGAGTCTACTTCTACCTAGGCAGTACTAGGGAGTCCACTCAGTAGACCACAAGCTGAACATGAGTCAACAGTGATCCGGCAGCTAAAAAAAAAGCCAATGCAGCTCTAGGCTGCATCAATAGAAGTATAGTGTATAGACTGAGGTAAGTAAAGTACCACTCTATTCTGCTTTGGTCAAGCGTCACCTGGAACATTGTGTCTAATTCTGGGCACCACAATCCAAAAAGGAATTGACAAGCTGGAACACGTCCCAAGGAGGGCAACCAAAATGGTGAAAGGTCTGGAAATGATACCCTGTGTGGAGCAACCTAGGGAGCTAGGTATGTTTAGCCAGGAGAAGAGAAAATTAAGAGGTGATATGATAGCCCTGTTTAAATATTTGAAAGGCTGTCATATTGAGGATGGAACAAGCTTGTTTTCTGCAGCTCTAGAGACTGGAGTAATGGATTCAAACTACAGGAAAAGAAATTCCACCTCAACATTAGGAAGAACTTTCTGATGGTAAGAGCTGTTCAACAGTGGCAGTAACCAGTAGGATTCCAGCCATGCAGTTGCACCTTCTTGGATTCATCAGTACTCTCAACACACTATTTGATTCACTGGGGTTGCACAAAGAGCCACTATGTGTTCTCCATTGCACAATGGGACAATAAGCAGGCACATTGGTATATACAGAATAGGTTACACAATGTTGATATTCAGCAGAAGAGTGGTATAGTATAACAATGAGTGTAGATACATACTCAGCCCTGCGGGAGGCAAAGGTTGGGGACCACTGTTCTAGGTAATGTTCTCCCCACTTTCCACTTCAATGTCTGTCACCCAACTTGGAACTGGGTCAATGGGTAACAAAGCTCTTGTTGAAACAAGGTAGCATCCTTCAGTACATGTCCTACAATTGCTTCCCTAACTTGTGTTTTTCTTTGTCATTGAAAGCTGGAGAAAACATTTTGACCCAGCCTTAATTTCTTTGACCCAGAATTCCTCCAAACCATCCTGAAGGCATGGTTTGGGGCTTCTGCTATTAACTCTGGAGGTGGGGTGGGGACATGCTGCAGCAAACACCAGCCAAAGCTTTGCAGGAATGAACGATGACCCTACATTCCATTCACTGCCAAATGCGGCAGATCTCAAGTGACTTATTTCTAAGCAGTCGATGGGGCTGTTCTAAGATAAGTGATCTAAAGATTGCATCGAAAGTCTTATAGGTCAATTTGTTGCATTTTCAAAGCCTGATGGGCAGACAGCTGGAGGGAAAAGATAAATGAATCCCTTTGGAAAAAAAATCCTTTCAGGTAGGATGAATGAGACGCAAACCCAGAGAAAAAGGCCAAGATCCCATGCACACTAATCCAAGAGTAAGCCATATTAAACTGAATTTGGTTTACTTTTAAATATGCATAGGATCAGTCTGTAAGAGCATTTTAATAGTTGAGAGTTGCAAAGGAAGCACATGCAGGCCTATTCAGAAGAAAGTCCCACTGGCATACTGTTAGTGACATGCACAAATGTGAGTCCAGCATATACCTGTGTATATATCCATTTTTTCATTTTGGAGGTAGGTACTTCCTCCTCCTTCAAGGACCAAAGCCTTTCCCCGAGACTCACTATTTAACTGCTGCAGAACACACACACACCAGCCATTTAGTAGCTGCTGGAGAATGGGAGATATAAGCGAGCATCTTGCTATGTCCCCATATCCAGATGCAAAATGATTACATCATCAGCTGAGATCTTTAGAGGACCATGACAAACTAGGGGAGAATATCATGTCTATTTTCCAGAATCTCCCCACCCTCAATCTGCCACTGAATGTTGGGGAGATGCAGAAGCTAAACTGAATCCAGAGTGGAGATTGAGAGGAGAGACATAGGCCTCATCTGCAGTGCAGAAATAATGTAGCTTGAAACCACTCTGTGCTCGTTGCTATGGAATCCTGAGATTTGTAGTTTGTTGTGGCACCAGAGATCTCTGATAGAGGAGGCTAAATAGTTCACAAAACTACAAATCCCAGGATTCCATAGCATTGAGCCATGGCAGTTAAATTGGTGTCAAACTCCATTATTTCTGCACTGCAGATAAGGCCATAGTGCAGTTCTGCCTCTGGAATGTTTATGCTGTGTTTATGCTGTGTTGGATTTCAGTCTCTTTGTGTAAAACATGAGTGGACACAGCTGTTGGGTCTACCTGTGCTCCACCACACAGCTACCAGATAGCACTGGAATTTGGCAGTAAATGTAACTAGAAACCCATTCCCCTTTCTTTTAAAATCTCTTTGGAATTTAAAACAATCTACAAGGGGCGCATGTGCTTACTTTTAAAGGGGGAATATGCTCATAGATGCTCCCAGGAACATTTTTCTCTTTTAAAACTAGATGTGCATTCTTGGCACTTTCTTTCAAGCAAATACTATCAGTAGTAATATTCACTCTGCTATTAATTACAATGGGCTGAAATTCACTATCACAGTTATGCATGCATAACCTAGAGCTATGCATATGCAAGTAATTCATATTCACACTTGTTACATATTCACAACTGTGGCATTTTTGCCACAATCATAAAGTCTCCTAATCCTGTTTTACTTGATAGCAGATGCTGCAAGAAACTGAGATCTATTCTCATATCTGCTGGGGAACAGCATGCTGACATTTCCATTCTCCTCCTGCCAGCAGCCTGAGGCTGAATCTGCACTGCAGAAATAATGCAGTTTAACACCATTTTAACTGCCATGACTCAATGGTATGGAATTCTGAGATTTGTAATTCTGTGAGCTATTCAGCCTTCTCTGTCAGAGAGCTGTGGTGCCACAAAAACTACAAATCCCAGGATTTCTTAACATGGAGCTATGGCAGTTAAAGCACTGTCAAACTGCATTATTTCTGCAGTGCAGATGTAGCCTCTGGTGTGAGGAGAAATTGTAGCAGGGATTCTACTTCTGATTATTGACTGGAGATCACTGCTGAGAAATGGGTGGAAACATTAGTATACTGCACCACAATTAATAGGACAACATACCTCTGTTGCCTGCAGCAACCACTGCATGGTAAAGCAGGATTGGAATGGGCAGAGTCATTCAGGAGATATTATTGAGGCTGCTGCCACACTGAAGAATTAATGTAGCTTGACATCACTGTAACTGTCATGGTGGTATCCTATGGAATCCTGGAATTTTTAGTTTGTTGTGGCACCTGAGATCTCTGAGAGAGAAGGCTAAATAGCTCACAAAACTACAGACCCCCCTAGCATTGATCCAAAGTGGTGTCAAACTGCATTAATTCTGCAGTGAAGATGCAACCTTAGTTAAGTACACTCGTCCCTCTCCGTTCACAGACTTGGAGTCCACAGTTTTGGTCCTTCGCAGACAGCAAGCAAGTAGGGACAAAATGGCATGCATGCCACCATTATGGGTTCAAATATCTAATGATTTGAACTAATGGGTTCAAATATCTATGATATTTCCGATTCACTGGGCGATCCAGAATGTATCCCCCATAAATCAGGATGAACGAGTGTATAGTTAAGTATAGGATGTCAGCCATTATTTTTCCACCACAAAACTTTGGTAGTGAAGTAATGCAAAAATGGGGAGGATTATTTCTAGCTCGTGGACCATCTGTTCCCACCCTGGTGTAAAGAACTGAAGCCTTATGTGTGAGACAGTTATTATGAGACATAAAAATTGCTTGGTTAGAGAAGTCTTTGCTTCCCATGGCCAGCCATATGTCCTGACATCCATATGTCACATTTGCACTCCTGTTCCCTTCAATTAGCATTATTTTTTCATATTTACTACAGATAAACCTGGCAAGACTGTACACAATACCAGTGGTGATTCTATTTTAAAATCTGTCCTTAAGGAAAATAATAGTCCGTTTCCATCTTTAACTTGCCTTTGACCTTTACTGTGCTATGATATAAACAGCTGATCATTATAGAGAAGAGAACATAGAGGGGAGGCATTTCTGATGCAAATGCACATTGTGGCCTGTGTAGATGTCACCGTAGTAGTAGAAATAGTAATAATAGTAATAATGGTACCAGCAATAAAAAGGAGTAGTACTAATCATAGTAGAACTAGTACTACTGCTAATAGTAACAATAGTACTTGATGGATACTCGTTTGAAAGTTCTCCCTAATGTTGAGGGGGAATTTGTTTTCCTGTACTTTGAATCCATTACTCCAGGTCCTATTCTCTAGAGCTGCAGAAAACAAGCTTGCTTTATCCTCATAGTCATATTACACTAGCTGTAACAAAAGCCAAAGCGACAACTATGAACACAGTCTAAAGAAACTTTGGAAGATCTATTATTCTCCAGAGTTTAGGGTAGAATCACAGAATCATAGAACTGGAAGGGACCACATGGATCATGGACCATCTAGTTCAACCCCTGCCATGCAGGAATACACAACTACATCAATCCTGAAAGATGTTCATGTACCCTCTGTTTAGAGATGTCCAAAGATGGCTCAGTGGCATTCTTTTTCACTTGGTGCTCCATACTGTTGGACTTGCCTCCCTGAACATCTGCAGATTGCTCCTTCCTTCCTAATTTTAAAAACTCAGTTAAAAACTTGCTTCTTTTCCAAAGCTTTTGGAATTTTCATTTAATATTGATTTATAATCTTGCATATTTTGATTATATGTATTTGTCGTCTGGCTTGATATGGTATTTGTGTTTCATCTGGATAGTCTGTTTTACAATTGTATTGTATAGTTTTATGTTTTTATCCCCCCCCCCCCCCATCTCTCTCTGTGCATGTACATATGTTTTAGATAGTACACCTTTGGCAGGACCATTATGTTTTTGGTTATTTTACTTGTAAAGAGCCATATACATCTTTGGTGCTATAGAAATATATGATGATGATGATGATGATGATGATGATGATGATGATGATGATGATTGATGATGATGATGATGATGATGATGATGATGATGATATGGAGAGTCCCTTCCCCTATTCGATTGTTGTAGGCTTGGTTGATGTAGCAGGAGAATGAAATAAAAAAGAAAACAGCTAAATCCAGTCTCTCTGGGTGGGAGAAAGAAATGAAAGAGAATAGAGAGGGGAAGAAGAGATGGACATGAGAGATGGAGTGGCAAGAGCTCCATGCATGTACAGAATGGAAGGTACACTTTGTTGGAATAGAAATGCAATGACATAATGTAGCTGTAAGCCGATGAGGAAAAACCAATATACCCCAAAGCCCTGAGCAACCTTTCTAGAATGTGTCCTCTGGTCTGACTTTAAACAAAATGGAGATGGGTCAGAAAGAGACAGGAAATGAAAAATATAGCCATGATATTTGGACCCCTCAAGTTTTCCGTGACCAAAATTATTGAGTGTGGGAAACGTTGTACAGTCAAAATATTTCACTAAATGTAACACATTATGGTCTCTGTCCAAGGTTCTGAAACAGCAGCACTTGAATAACGTGCCTATGTGTGGCATTTAAATATTAACTTTCCAAAATGAGGTCTCGTAGTCTAGGTTTCTCCAGGAGCAAACCTTTTCCAAGGGCAAACAATCACCTCAAGGTGATGTATTTTTCTGATTCTAAACAAGATATGTTTGAAAAGGATTTCACATTTTCTCATGCTGCTGCTATTACTACATATTATTTGCCAGTTTTGTGTATACAGTTGCCATCTTTAGAAGTATCAGGCTTTCTGAAGAAAGGCAAAGAAAGGTTTTGAAAGAAAATCCTTATTTACATGAATTATAACAACCTCTGCTTCAAGCAAGGCCTTGATTCACTCCACATAAGGTTTTCCTCTTCTCTCTTTCACTATTAGCTTGTCTCATCATTAAACTATTCTCTTGCTTCATGGTCCAATGTGACACTTCCTTTCATTGTACATTGCTTCTTCCAGAAATGATGAAGCATGCTAATGTTTGTAAAGTCTGGTCTATTTCTTTAACAATGGATATTATTATTATTATTATTATTATTATGTTTATTTATATCCCACCTTTCTCCCAGTACGGGGACTCAAGGTGGCTTTACTCATAAGATTTCTTCTTCAAGTACAGTCAGAAAACACAGATCCCTTATTTGTACATTCATACAATATTTGTGCAAAGCACTTTTTTTTCACAGTGCAACACTTCCCCCTTCATTTTACAGTCTTTTTACATTCAAAGCTACATAGTATTACCAACAACAAACCAAAGGTTATATAATCTGATATTCCTGAGGCTGATGTTGCATATGTTAACAACATTTATTTATTTAGATTTTTTATTTAAGGAACCACTCTACAGCAGAGATTTTAGCACTAACATTATTGGTTAGTCCCAACTAGACTAGATCCATTGAATCAATGTTGACTAATGAGTTATCACATGGGAAAATCCCATTGATTCAATGCATGTACTTTAGGATTAATACTAGGATTACCTTTGGATCTTAATAGCTGTTACATAATGAAACTCTTCCTGGTCTTAAAGGACCATTTACTGAAACAGCACCATACAGTTGCTGTATATTGGATAAAACTATAGATTTCTCCTTTGGTCATAGGAAGATAGATATGACTGATCAGTGTTACTCTGCTACAGGAGCACTGGGCCCCTAATTTTCAACACTCCACTTCTATTGTCTTTTGATTCAGTGTTGGAAATATAGTGGGCCCTTGGTATCTGCTGGGGTTTGATTCCAGGACTTCCTGTGGATAACAATATCCATGGATGCTCAAGTTCTGTTATATACAATGGTATAGTAAAATGATGTTCCTTATATAAAATAGCAAAATCAAACCTTGTTTTTGGGGAATTTATATATTTTTAGAAGAGTCTCAAGCCATGGATAGTTGAATCAGCATAAAGAATCTGTGAATATGGAGGGCTAAATATATTTAAACCTCCTTTTTGGGTATAGCACATAGCTGTCTTGACTGGTAGCCACTGAAAGTCTCTCCATAACTTAATAATAATAATAATAATAATAATAATAATAAGTTTTATTTATAGCCCGCCTCTCTGCCCAACAATTGAGGTGGGTTACACAAATTAAAAATCAACAATGTAAAACACTCCCGACCCTAAATCCCACCTCCCAACCCCTTAAAACAGAATTAAACAAGAGGAAAATTTAAAACAATAGACTACTACATAAAACAACAATACAATGACCAACCCAAGCATCGCGGGGAGGCCGATAAAATACCAGACAAAATATCTCCCCAGGGCAGAAGTATCCGGGGGGTATTATTCTGCCGGAAAAGATCCGTCTTCACTGCCTTCTTAAAGGCAGTGAGCGTAGAAATAAGACGGAGAGCATAGAAAAATCAAATTCTTGGGTCCCTACAGGGGGAAAGGTGTCATACAAATGAAATAAATAAAAATAAATAAAATTCTTGCCCCACCTTAATTTTTCCATCTTCCTCCCCCCACATATTAGTCTTCTCTCTCTCTCCCTCCCCCTCCCCTCTCTCTTACTATTATGTATCTTTTATAGCTTACAGCTGGGTGAGTTTATTCCCAATGTGGGTTACTTTTGCATGAATTTATCCACAATTCTATTCTATTTTACTTCCACATCAATGTTGTTGTTAAAGACTAACCTATTTATCGTGCCATACATATCTATACATTAAAGCCCATGTTTGCATCTGACAGAGGGCCACTTGCTCATGGAAGTTTATGGCATAATAAATTTGTGAGAATTTCAGGTGCCATGAGATCCTATTGCTTCTTCCTCTTAATATTTTTATCATGAGGAGGGATTTCTTCCTTCCATCGAAGACTGTGCATCTCTCATTTTCTTGCGGCACTATACTGTACATTTCTTTGCAGGGGGTGCTTTATTTGAAGAGCTCAAAACACTTTTTAGAAAGGCTACACTAATATATTTTCCTTCTCCAATTTGGTCTGAATCACAATCCATCAGGACTGGGGCTGCTGAAATGAGAGCATGAGGAGGGAGGCTATTGCATTCTCCTGGATAGCTGTGAATCTGAGCACTAGACTCATGCTAAGATGATGCCATGCAAATCTGTCAGGAGCTTATATAGGAGACAAGTTGCAGTGAAGACTTGGAATATATGGATGCAATTTGCTATGAGTCTCAATAGGCTCCTGAAAAAAAATTATTCTTGCAACATTTGTCATATGAATATCAGTGCACTTGTTTTACATTAAGCAAAGTAGTATCGTTTCTTATCAAGTGATAGTGAGAATGTGACATAAACAGACTGCTTATGCAGTCTGCCTATATAGCCCAATGCAGAGAGTCTAAAATCACATAAGATCTATATTTGAGAGGGGAGAGTGAGGATCAGTATGCTAACACTTTGGTCTGAATCCTGTTTACAATCACAACTAAATCCATTGAATCCATTGAATGATGAACTTGCTCTTTTGTAAACCATACTGATTCAATGGGACTACTTTAGATTAAACAAATAGGAAATGGCTTGTGATTGAGATCCTGTACTATGCTAGCATAGAGTTTCACCAGCATATGCCATTCTGGACCATTCTGGTTGCTCTTCCAGGCTATGGGAGGGCTGAAATGTATGCCCAACTATCCTTTAAGCTGGCTTGTTGCTCTGCAGAGCAAAGTAGAACTGCTTGAATAATGGCACAGTGATACTACCTTATGTAAACATGTACAAAGTACTTCTGCCACAGTACAGCCTCCAGAGCTATGCTGACATAAAGTCCCAACATGATTTCAAAGGCAGCAAAAACTAGGGAGCACCCAATAAAATCTACAGAAGAAACTGGAGACACTTATCAAGGTTTTCAATAGATTTATTGACAAAAAGCCCAAGGTGTTTCAGCCTGCATATGCTCTCAAGGGCCTTCTTCCGGGGCTATATAACATCATAAAAAGAGACAACACACACACACATAATAAAACAATGCATAATTTTACAATGTATGAAATCCTTATTATAATTGAACACTGCCTATGGCTTGCACATGCCTATTTGAGATTTAACTTCAGAAATTTCTGGAGCAGAAACCTTCATACCATTTACTGAACAACAACAACAAAAAAAGTAAAGAAACATATGAACTAAGACTAAAGATGGTTTTTTCACATCAGTAGATGGCCAGGGGGGAAATGGGGGTTGCTAGGTTGCATTCAAGGACATTTTGTTGTAATGGGGCTGAAGGAAAGAGGATTGTCAGAAAACCCATACGACTGGGAAGAGGCCAAGATCCTCCTTTAGGCCTCTGGGGAGCAAAGTTTTAATTTTAAAATCCACTCTACCTCTTTTAATAACAATAATAATATTTAGACAAGATGGAACATGTCCTTCCCTGAAGGATGCACCGATGATATCCATAAGGAATCTCCTCAATGCATCCCCCCCCCCCCCGGATGGCCAGCCATGATGGGCAAGGGTCGAGAGGGCAGGTTGTCTTCCTCATCTTAGCAAGCAGCTTGTCCACGTCCTCGGTACTCACAGATTGAAACTGATCCAGGATAACTACATCGACGGAGTTGCTGGACACCTTGCCTATAGACTCTGATTCAATGGTAGCATCTAAGTCGGCTCTTATCTGAGAGATTTTATCTGCAAAGAAGTTGTTAAATGCGTCACAGCAGGCCGTTGTCGGGTTAAGCAAGGGATTTGGTGCAGGAGGTACCTGCGTCATCTCCCTTACCACCTTGAACAGCTCTGCTGGACGAGACTCTGCAGACACAATACATGCAGCGGAGAAAGCTTTCTTCGCTGCAAGTATTGCCTCCCAATAGGAGCAAAGAAAGTTCCTATGGTGAGTTCTGTCAGACAAGAGTCGAGTCTTCTTTCACCTGTGCTCTAGTCGTTGACCAACCCACTTCATACTCCTCAGCTCCGGAGTATACCAAGGCCTACGGTTTGAAGCGGGATGGCAAGGACGCTTGGGACCAATCATGTTGATAGCCCTGGTAAGATTGATGTTCCAGGTATCAACCAGGGCATCGACAGGGTCACTGGCATTTCCTACCATTAAACCCTCCAAGGCTCTCTGGAATCCAATTGGATCCATTAGCCTTCGAGGGCGGACCATTCTAATAGGTCCACCACCCCCGGTGGGGCAGATGTTGGCTCTAAGGTCCAACTTGACCAGGAAATAATCCGTCCATGACAATGTGGAGGTACTTATTACCTCCGCCCATGGATATTCCTGTTCCGTACTAAAGACCGCATCGAGTGTATGACCTGCACAACGTGTGGCCCGTTGATTAATTGGGATAGGCCCATGTTTGTTATGGTCTCCATGAACTCCCGAGCCGCACCTGTTAAACTGGTCTCGAGCGGAATGTTGAAGTCCCCCAAAACTAAAAGTCTGGGAGACTCCAACAAAAGCTCAGAGACCAGCTGTGTCAGCTCAGTCAGGGAGTCTGCTAGACAACGGAGTGGTCTATAGACTAGCAGGATCCCCAATATATCCCTGGTCTTCAGGCTAAGGTACATGCACTTGAAGTGGACTGTGTTCCAGACAGGTATCCTGGCCAAGGTCAAATGGTTCTTATGAACCAGAGCCACACCGCCCCCCCCCCCGCCCACTTCCCCTCACCTGCTCACTAACAGAGTACCCAGCTGGGAGGGCCTGCGCCCATATAGCAGCGCTGTCCTCTCCCAGCCAGGTCTCTGTGAAGCAAGCCAAATCAGTATCCTCATCCAGGAGCAGGTCCTGGATAATGTGAGTCTTATTTTTAACTGACCTGGCATTGCAGAGGAGCAGTGTGAGGTTCTGTGGAATGGTAGGTCTGCTCTCCAGGCCATTCTGAGAAACAGAAGGAACTGAAGGTGGGACAGCTACTAAACAGCGATCCCGTCTTCTTTTGTAACATATGTTCCTACTGTTCCAGCCATACCTCCCATTCCCCAGCGCAACTCCGATGGTCACCCCTGTCACATCCCCGGCCTCAGGTAAGGTCATAGATATTTAGAACCAGAAATGAGAACACAATAATAGGGATGAAGGACAATCCAAGTCCTCATGCTCAACACTGGTAACAAATCTCCATATTAAAAGACCTAAATTCCAATCGTACCCCTCCTGATCCAATTATTGAGCCTCAGTTCCCAAGGGCTGTCCTCAGTGTCAGAGGAAGGCAATAGCAAACTTCCTCTGAATAAATCTTTCTGAGAAAACCCTAAATCACAGTCATCCTCTGGGGAGTATTAATAGCCTCTACTCCGGTCGCTCAGCTGGTGGAAAGGGAGGGGCTGGTCCAACTCTCCCCGCTTGGCTCCTGGAGCTTTTGGAGCTGCTGTTTTCTTCATAGGGACTCTTTGGGTAGAACCCTGTTATACACTATCTATCTGTCTGTCTGTCTGTCTGTCTGTCTTATCTTGTCTTGTCTTCGTATCTCTCCAGAATCTCTGAGGCAAGGAAATACTAGAATCCTGTTGGTGTCATCTTGTTGGTATTACTTTTTGACCATTGTGTGATGGAAATATTAAGTTCACAGCTGCAAAAGTGGAGTATCAAAAATGTACCATTTTGCATGAGCATGACTTTCATCCAAATGAGGGTAGAACAACTGAATCATTTAATAGAATTCAAATATATAGCCATGTTAGTCTGTAAAATCCGTATGTAAAGAGATCTAGTAGCATCTTTGAGACTAATTGAAAGAAAGTTGGCAGCATAAGCTTTCGTAGACTTGTCTTCTTCCTTAGATGCATTTGGTGGTGTGGAAAGCCAGAGACATATCTGCATGTGTAATTAGTGTGTGAGAATGTCAATTCAAATTCAAAATCTTTTGTATATGGAAATGTAGTGGCAAGTCCAGTTTTAATTATGGTTGCTGGTGAACAAAGACTGTGGAAACTGTAGCCTGTAGGTGAGGAGGATGTAAGTGTGGAAACAGAGAGGGATATGATGAATGGATCAAGTGTGTCCTCATGAGGATGGGGGTTAGATAGTGTTAAAATGTGTGTAGTGTGTCAGAAAAACATTATCTTTGTTCAACTCATTGTTGAGGGACTGTAGTCTGTGGATATATTCCAACCTTGCTGTTTCTCTTTCCAATTTTCCTTTGTAGTTCTTTTGTTCAAAGATTTCTATTCTGAGGTCTGAGATGGAATGCCCAGGGAAGTTGAAATGTTCTACCACCAGGTTTTGTGTATTCCCAAACCTAATGTCCATTTATCCTCTGGTGTAGGCACTGGCCTGTTTCAAGGACTCTTGGTGGCAGACTTTTTACTCACCTATAGACAGCCTCCAAACCTCAAACAGGTACTTATCAACAGGAGGACACACAACACAGATGTGCACACTAATACAAAGCCATACCACAAACCAAGATGTCAACTCTGCCCACAGGAAATTCTGGAAATGTCATCACAAGACCTAATGGCATCACCCACATTATCAGGGGGACTTTCCTGTGCTCATCCTCCAAAGTGATTTATGCCATACTATGTCAGCAATGCCCTTGAGAACTTTACATTGGATAAACAGTATCTACTTCTTCAGAAGTAGATGTAAGTCTACGAAAGCTCAAGTTGCCAACTTCTTTCTTTCAGCTAGTCTCAAAGGTGCTACAAGATCTCTTTACATATTGAACCATTTGGATGTACCTATAAGTTGACTCATCATTCAGCAACTGATTCAGTGGGTCTACTGTAGTTGGAACTAAGCAAATTTCACACAGCTGAATTCTTGGATGATGCATAAGTGTTTGTCATTGTCAGTCCCTTCATTGTGCCATTTTATTCCCTGGGATTCCATAAACAGCCATTGTACATTCCCCATTACACAATAGGACAATAAAGATGCAATGGGCAGATAAATGGTCAGTTGCACAATGCGGGCACTCAGGAGATAGGTGGCATAATGTAATTATGCAGGTGTAGATTTACACTATGTGAACCTGATGTAGGCTCTCAAACATTTTGCCACTACCTGCTACCTCTTCCCTTTAATTGTAGATGCTGCAGTTTAGACTTGGGACCTTCTGCATGCAAAGCATGTATTCTAGCACTGAACTACCTTACGATTCTTTCTCTTGCAGGCTCTTTGCTAGCCATGTTGCTTGAGATCCTCTCATAAGGAGTGGCAGGGACTGAATTTGGATTTTTCCTGCACAAAAGATTCCATTGAATCTGGATGCTTTAAAATGCAGTGGTTCCAAAGTGTTAAACAGATGAGTCACATCATTCTTAGCTATTGGTTGTGTTGTCTGGGGATCATGGGAATCTTTTGTCCATTGCATTGTATCCTACTTTCTGGAGCATCAGAAAAACAAGCTTTCTCTGTCTTCAATGTGCCATCCTTTGAAGCCTGACATCTTCTAGTCAGTTTTCTTTGTACATCTTCACATTAACCAAAACATGTTTATGTGGAATATGGAAAAGGGCCTTCTCAGTGCCTACTCCCAGATTGTGAAAGTCTTTATTCAGAAGTTCCACTTACCTTGAGTGCAATGCTTTATTTTTCAATGTCTGGCTGAGATGTCATTATTCTGGCAAGCAGGCATTGTGACCAATGGTTCAGACTGTATTCATTTAATAATAATAATAATACATTTTTATTTATAACCCGCTCCTCTGCTCAGCAATCGGGGCGGCATACAACAAATTTAAAAACACAACAATTAAAACATTCCATCACCCCACACCCTAACCCTCCCACCCCTTAAAACTAGATTAAACTACCGTAGAATTAAAATCAAGTTCACACATAAAAACACAATAAAATCAATTTGGCCAACATGTCGTGGCGGCGGGAGGGGTAAGTAGGAGATCACCTCCAGCAAGCCGGGCGGTTATTCCAGGAAGGCCTGCCAGAAAAGATCCGTCTTCACTGCCTTTTTAAAGGCAGCAAGAGTGGTAATAAGATGGATCTCATCCAGCAGGCCATTCCACAGTCTGGGAGCGGCTGCAGAGAAGGCATTCTGGGAGGTCTGTGAGAGCCTGGTCTTTATGGGCTGCAGGAGGTTCCTCCCAGAGGACCGAAGTGCTTGGGGGGGACCATACGGGGAGAGGTGGTCCCTGAGATAAGATGGCCCCAAGCCATGTAGGGCTTTAAAGGTTAAAACACCTTGTACTGTGCCCAGAAACTAATCGGCAGCCAGTGAAGGGATTTGAGCACAGGTGTTATGTGCTCCCTCCTAGATGTTCCAGTAATTAACCTGGCTGCCATATTTTGTACCAGTTGAAGTTTCTGGGTTAGGCACAAGGGTAGCCCCATGTAGAGTGCGTTACAGTAATCCAGACGTGAGGTTACCAATGTGTGCACGACGGTCTCGAGATCCCTTACTTCCAGAAAAGGGCGCAGCTGGCGTATCAGCCGAAGCTGATAACAGGCACTCCTGACTGCCACATTCACCTGACTATCCATGGTGCCAAACTCTATTCCCCCAAATAATATTGGATCTAATGTTCAGGCTAAATCCCAAAGCAGATCCACCATTCCCACTTACGTGGAAATCACTGGATGTCACTGGTTTTTATTTTGTTTTTGTTTGGTGGATTTGTAGGGTCTGTTGAAGATTTGTTTGTTTGTTTCTTTAAACCAGGGATAGGCAACCTTTTTGAGCCGGGGGCCGGGTTGCTGTCCGCCAGACAATTGGGGGGGCTGAAGCACCATAAATAAATAAATAAAAGTATATATTTTTTAAAAAATTAAAAATTAAAAAATATGCATGCACACACTCTCAGCCCCAGAAAAGCCATGGCAAAACCCCTGTGGAGATTTTGCCAAGAAAACCCCAAGCATAAGTAATAACAACAGCCATCAATATCATCATGGTGGGCGGCGGTGGCGGTGGGGGGCGGCGGCAGGACCAGCCCAGGGCCGGTCCAAAGGTCTCAGGGGGCAGCATTCGGCCCCTGGGCCTTAGGTTGCCTACCCCTGCTTTAAACTACTATAAACCACTTCCAAGAATTGCAGATGCAGTAGAAAAGCAAAATGTCAGTCTTTCCAAACAATCAATGAATCAATCACTCATTAAGTCAGAAAGTTTTATGCCACATCAAACCAATAGGATATCTAGCTGTGTATTATCCACAGTGATCAGTTGTTGTTGTTGTTGTTTGCCTTCAAGTCATTTCTAAATCATGGTTACCCTGAAGCAAACTTATGAGGTTTTCTTGGCAAAATTTGTTCAGAGAGGGTTTGTCCTTGCTTTTCTCTGAGAGTGTGTCTTGTCCAAGATCACCCAGTGGATTTCCATGGCAAGAGCAGGAATTTGAACCCTGGCCTCCCAGCATCCTAGTTCAACAATCATTCCACTACACTATGACCAGTAGAGGCTTAAAAAACATCCAGCACAATGGTAGTTCATTTTCTACTTAGGATACTTCCTACTGAAGGTGCAGAATATTCAAATTGGCACCTTTGCAAATGAAGAATGTGCTCAGACACTATGCTCCAGCCCTTCCCATTGCCCTATTTTAAGCATTTCTGTGCCATTTAATGCTGAGTGGTTCAGAAATGTTCCTCTCTCCCATTCTCTTTGGTTGTGATGCTACATCACAGTGTCATTCAAGGCAGACTATGCCTTCAGGGCAGCCTGAGGCTACTGATGATCAACAAAGGGATGGACAGGAATGGCTTCTATGTGGACTCAAGGAACTGTGCCTCTTGAGGTCTCTCACAAAGTAGCAGAGCAATCATAAGACATTGTGGAGAAACTGTGTTTCCATGAAGGCTTTATTGGTATAAATAGGAGGTTGAATCAAAGTATTTACATCTTAATTTTTTTTTTTTTTTAATTTTGGGCGAGGAAGGGAAGGTCCACTGAGATCAAAGTCAGGGATAGCTTTGCAAGCTACCAACCATATCCATTTTCAAAAAGAGAAACTCTTTGCCTGTGGCACAGGGTGGCCTATAATGCTTGCTCAATAATACACAAGGACTTGGGGACAAGTAATGATTCTTTGTTTGTAAACTGGATGGCTCTCCTGTGGTGGTTACTGTTGATCTATAAAGCACTGACATATTTGGAAGGTACTCACTATGTGGCCATGACTTATCTTCTGTTTCTGGTCCTAACAGTTCCCTATGCCAGTTGCAGGAGTTTTGTGTTTGCGTCACATCTCAGTCAAGAATGTAGCATAGAGGGTTGTGATGACACACAAGTGGGAACAAGGGGGTAGTGAGTATTTAAAGACCGAAATTAAGGTACTTGTAAATGGAAAAAAAACAAAACCCATAAGGTACAGGTGAAGAGCCATGGAAAATTCCATAATCTCAGAAGCAGGTGTGCCTGTTTTGATTGAAGGAAGAAATTTGGTTTACTCTCTCAGAGAAAAGCAAGGACAAACCCTCTCTGAAGGCACCTTCTCTGAAGATGCCAGCCACAGATGCTGGCGAAACGTCAGAAACTCTTCCAGAACATGGCCACACAGCCTGGAAAACCCACAGAAAACTATGGATACTGGCCATGAAAGCCTACGACTTCAAATTTAGTTTTTAACTGATTGAATGTATGTTGTATGGATGAATAAAGTTGTGACCTTTAGTTCATTCCATCTAACACATTTGCAGCCATGCCTCCTGATCATAGCAATAATAATCTTTGGCTGGTATCGTGCTAGTGACATATGAAGTTGTAAGTTGAGCTATGCATGCAGGGTGAATTATTTACTATAGCACAATCGACATATTCTGCAGAGAGCTGTAGAAGTGGAATTGTGCATACAGCAATGTTGCACATTGTGGTTTCATATTATGAAACATAATTTACAGTTGTACATTGCACAGTCACACCTCGTCACTGGCTTGTGTTGCACAATTTTTCTATTCTGTATGGGCGTTGTGCATCTCTACTGGATATTTACTCTATGCTGAGGGAATGCTGGATTATAGCTTTTGGCTAGCACATTAGCCCAGAAATAAAGGATTTTTCTTTTTTAATGTTTTATAACAAATTGCTCAACATGTCATGGCTGGCTAGAGATATAAGTGGACCTGGGACATAATTACCTATGGTCTGAGACAGAGGAGGAGGTAGAAGTCATGGATTTTTGGAAATTTAGGTTGCATTAGTTATTTGTTTATTCTTGCTCAGTTTTTATGATACAGTAGGAGCACATATTGCATGAGGTATCTGTTCTGGGATCCTTTACACAATACAATTTTCATGTATAATCTTGAATGCAATTTCTTTTACCTGAAATGAATGACAAAGAGCTCTCTCTAGGCATTTTCTATGACCTCCGGTGCTGAAGGACCTAGCAATTCCTAGAAACAACGCTTCTCTAGATATTTTCTAGGTTCCCCAAGAATACTGGCTATGGCCCATAAGGGCCCATGAGGACAGCAAAGGAGTTATTTGGAGAATTTCTACTTCTTGCCCCTGGTTACTAGGTCCCAAACTAGGCCATGAGTTAGCCTATTACTCCAGTAAGCCAACTGTTGATTTTAAACTATGGATTTTAAACTGGGATAATTTTAATACGTGCAATGTTTACATGTTTTAACTTAATGTGTTAAAATGGTTTATGTGTTTTAATCTATGTTTAATCTAATCTCAAGGTGTACCCTTTCCTGCGTTTTAGGGAGAGGTAGGTGAGAAATATATAATAATAATAATAATAATAATAATAACAACAACAACAACAACAATGGGGGACACTCTCCTCTTGCTAGGATTAATATACAATTCAACTACCAATATGGTTGGTTTCTGGATTTGAAAAGGAGGCAAGAACCTACTCTTTGCTTTTGACAGCAAAATGTTTTGGGTCAACCTTGTTTTTCTTTTTTTCTTTTCTTTTTAATTTGCCAGTTTGCCCTCTCTATGTCCTGATATCTGATTTGCAATTAAAAGCTCCCTCTTTCTCCTTTTTTTAAATTAAAGAATGAAAAAAAAAATCCTCCCTGTGTTTCATTAAAGGTAAAGGTAAAAGTATTTAAAATAGATTTGGCCTCACCCGAGGCAGCTTTTGGTAAATGTATCCTCATTTTTTTTCTACTAATACCTATGCAGTCCTTATGTGGCATGCCTGGCACTGTGACAGAGAAACACTTTCACTATTGTTACTTTGGCTGAATCAAAGGGAAAAGGATTTTTGTGAATATCTTCCTTAGTATAGAAAAGCACTTCACTTTAAATGATTTTCCAAGGGGTGACTTGCTACAAAAGTGATGAAATTATTAGCTCACTCAGCAAATATGGGTCTTAACAGGCTTTATTTGTGCTTCTTTCCTAATTTGCTGTGATTACTTATGAGATCAGTCCTAAAAATGCCCACTCTCTCAGGGAGCATCTACACTGTTGAAATAATACAATTTGACACCACTTTAGGTGTTGTAGCTCCATCCTCTGGAATTCTGGTGTTTGTAATTTTGAGAGACATATAGCCTTCTTAGTCAAAGAGCTCTGCACTACGAATTCCAGGATTCCATAGGATGAAGCCATGACAGTTAAAGTGGTGCCAAACTGCATTATTTCTGCAGTGTGGCATAGGCCCTTTATAGACTGCCAGAAATAATGCAGCTTGAGACCACCTTAACTGCCCTGGCCCAATGCTAGGGATTCATAGAAATTGTATTTTTTTTCTGAGACACTGAGCCTTCTCTGTCAGGGAGCTCTGGTGCCACAATAAACTACAGTTCCCATGATTCCCTAGCACTGAGCCAAGGCAGTTCAAGTGGTCTCAAGCTGCATTATTTCTGACAGTCTGTAAAAGCCCTTAGTCTCAAAAGTGTTATAAAATCCCTTTGCATAATGTTCCAGACTAACATGGCTATATCTTTGAATTGTAACACAACAAACAGTACATCATTATAAACCCTTCCAGTTAATACGAAACAATTATGGATGAGTAATCTACCTTTTTAAACATCTAAATACTGTTTTGTATTCATGATCACTATTCAGTTATGATTGTAACACTATTGTCACAATTGTATGGTAACTCCCTGCCCCAGACCTATTTTACCGGGCATCAGCTGCATGGAGAGAAAAAAATCCATTCTGGTGGCAATAGATAAATGATGTTTCTGTTACATTAGGGGGACAGCTTAGACCAGGAGAATTTATTTCGGTAGCTGTATTTAACAAAATAGCTGGTACAGGATTCCACCACTGTTCTTTTTAAATCATTAAGTCTTCTGACCTTTAGGCAAAATTTCCCTTCTTCTAAGTTAAATCCTATTAATCAAATTGTATCATCTACAACAAAATCTCAGGGATCCTGGGGTTTGCAGTTTTACAAGGTCTTTAACCTTCTCTGGAAAAGAGTGCTAGTGCCTCATGAAACTACAAATTCCAGAATTCTGTAGGGTGGAGCCATGGCAGTTAAAGTGATGTCAAACTGCATTATTTCTATTGTCTAGACCTGAGATTCCCTTCTGAAGGGGGAAAGGAGGCCTAACTTAGGGGTGGGGATGGGATGAGAGAAAGAAATAGCATTGGAAGAACAACATACTGCATGGATGGGGAAATAATATCTGTAAATAATTGAACATTTTTAGTACGGGGGGGGGGCAGCATACTGACATTTCCATGCCCTCTCATGAGCAATCTCCAGTGCATGGAGGAATTTCAACAGGGATCCTACTTCTGATTGTTGCACTGGAGATTGCTACAGATAGGAGGGAGGAAGCATCAGTATGCCAAGCCATAACTGACAAGACAGCAGACCTTTGTTGCTTGCAGCAGCTGCTGCCCAGACAGGCAGGGTTAGGCTAGGATGCAAGACATAGTTGTTGGTTGTTGTTATTTGCCTTCATGTCATTTCAAACTTATGGTTACCCTAAGGTGAATCTATCCTAAGGTTTTCTTGGCAAGATTTGTTCACAGGACGTTTGTCATTGCCTTTCTCTGAGGCTGAAGGTATGTGACTTGCCCAAGGTCACCCAGTGGGTTTTGTGGCTGAGATGGGAAGGTATCAACACTCAAATCACTATGCCACACTGGCTCACATTGAATAGTTAGCTGATCTAGGATCTTGGCCAGGGGTAGGCAACCTTTCCCCTTTAAGGGCTGAGGGACTTCAGCTCCCAGAAGCCTCAGCCATGTTGGCCAATAGTCCCATGTTGGCCAAGAGCTCCTGGGATTCTGGGAGCTGAAGTCCCTCAGCCCTTAAAGGGGAAAGGTTGCCTACCCCTGATCTTGGCCAAGAATCATAGGCAGACTGGAAATTAGTAAGGATTCAAAAGTGGATGGATAGACAGTAAAAGCTAAACTTCCATTTCATGTCTTAACTATGTACTGGGCCCCCTGCAATAGTTGTTTGTATAGAGAAGAATAAAGTTCTCAATTCACATGAGTACAGACTAGGAATTGAATGTCCCTAATAAGTGGTCTAAAAGGCCACGCTTAAGCTTGAGGACAGGATTCGGAGTTTTATGGAAGTCACTTGATTCCCATTTATTGACGACTGAAAATGTCAGCATTTATATGGAAAAGAAACAAGATCTGAATTCACATGAGTACAGACTGAGAATGGAAAGTCCCCAATAGGTGGTCCAGAAGGCCACCCTTAAGCTTGAGGATTCTTTGAAGAGGCTTCAGAGTCTTATTTATATCCACTTTGAATAAGTGCAGCTGAAACTTAAGATCAACAGATTTAATGACATCAAGCTGGCACTTATCCAAATCTGCAAATAGAACCACTAAAAATCTTTGCAGCTATAAAATTTGTTTCATACAAGAAATCATAACCTGCCTCTTCCCACCCCCACCCCCCACTGCTATGTCTTTCTAGCCTGGCATTTTTCTAATTAGCAGGAGAAGAAATCTCCATTTCATCCCTCTGGAGCAGCCAATGTTTTATGGATCTTTTGAAGAAAAGTTGATGCAAAGATTTAATTTTTCTTTCTTTTAAGTGGAGTTTTACAGGCTGAAACTTTGAGGGACATTTCATTCACATATATGGTACTTATATATTCCTGTCCTCTATCCCAACACCCCTCACGGCCTATATCAAGTGATGTCAGTGCTTTAGCACAAAGTCCCTTGAACTAGTGGTTGTACATTTTCAGACATGGCACATAATTGGTATCCAGTGCACTTCTTATCATGCAAGCCATTGAGCAAAACAGTTGCGCAAGAGGTTTTGCAAACAGTGATGCTGACTGTTGTGCCACTTCATGCCCAACTGCTTTATGCAATGAAGGCACGACATCTGAAATGCCATCAAGCTTCTATACACTGTGGATCCTACTTCACTGGATAATTATAGTCCAGTCTCCATCATCCCTTTCTTGGGCAAGCTACTGGAGTGGGTAGTGGCTTTTGCAGTTGCAAGGATTTCCATCCCATCCAGAAACCATCCCAACCAGGATGGGATGGATTATAGATCCATTTCATTCTGGTTTCAGCCCTCCAGAGGAAGTCAACCAAAAGGGTGAAAGATCTGGAAATTATGCCCTATATGGAACAGCCTAGGGAGCTGGGTGTGTTCAGACTGGAGAAGAGAAGGTTAAGAGGTGTCATGATAATCAAGTTTAAATATTTGAAGCAATGTTATATTGTGGATTGAGCAAGCTTTTTTTCTTCTGCTGCAGACTGCTAGAAATAGTGCAAATTGAGTCCACTTTAACTGCCCTGGCTCAGTGCTAGGGAATCATGGGAATTGTATTTTTTTTCCCTGAGATATTGAGCCTTCTCTGTCAGAGAGCTCTGGTGCCACAATAAACTACAGTTCCCATGATTCCCTAGCACTGAGTCAGGGCAGTTAAAGTGGACTCAATTTGCACTATTTCTGGCAGTCTGCAAAGGCCTAGACATGGAACAATGGACTGAAACTACAGGAAAAGAGATTCCACTTAAACATTAGGAAAGGAGTTTATCACATGGGGAGCCCCGGGCAAAATCGCTCTTTAAAGTAAAAAAACCCCCACAAAAGTGGAAGCTTTTAATGAATGGGATTTCTCCCGTTCTGCCCTATGTGAAAAGTGAAAGCGCTGTTAACAGGGAGGTTAATCCGAATGAAAACCTCTCAATTTTACTTTCGGGTTTTTCTGAAAGTAAAAAGAAGCGTAAATGAGGGGGTTTCGTTTGGATTAACCTCCTTTTAACATCAATTTAACAGCGACTGTGTGAAATCATGACCGCTTTTGTGCTTTTTTCCTAATTTAAAGCAGTGATTTTGCACGGGATTTCCCCCGTGTGAAAAACTCCATTAGGAAGAACATCCTGATGTTAAGAGCTGTTTCACAGCTATCTCTATCAAACTAATCTGGGATATTGATATCCATATCTATCTATATATGGATATCTAATGTTGTGTGCCTTCAAGTCATTTCTGACTCATGGTGACCCTAAGGCGAAGTTCTCATGGGGTTTTCTGGGGCTATGAGTATGTGACTTCCCCAAGGTCACTCAGTGGGTTTCCATGGACAAGCAGGGAATTGAACACTGATCTCTAGAGTCATAGACTGCATCTGCACTGCAGAAATAATCCATTTTGACACCACTTTAACTGCCATAGCTCAATGCTATGGAATTCTGGAAACTGTTGTGGCATGTAAGCATTCTGATAGAGAAGGTTAAATGTCTCATAAAACCACAAATCCCAGAATTCCATAGCATTGACCCATGGCAGTTAAAGTGATGTCAAACCGGATTATTTCTGCAGTGTGAATACAGCCATAGTCCAACACTCAAACATGCTCTTTCTCACTCTCTTTCATTCTCAATCATTTACGGTATAAAGACAGACAAATGCTTAGAATGAAATCATTCCAAACTGTTTTCTGAGTGTGAGATGAAAGGAATCTACAGACCTTATTTCCCATAGAAATCAACATGTGGCTACTCCAAGCTTTTTCCTTCAGCAGTATAATCAGAACTGGGAGCAGATGGTTTGGTTACTTGCTACCATTATACAATTGGCCCAAAGAAATCTTTTCCAATTGACAGTAAATCACCGATTCTCCCAGGAGGTCCTGATCTACCCTGAGTCCGAACCTGCTTTCAAGTAACATCCCAGATCCAAAAGACACTTGGAAGGGGTGTGTGTGTGACTGCACTCTTAACTGTCAGCCTCACTGATTAAAATTGGCTTTAGCTGATTAATTTGCTGATTAAACCGATTAAAACTCCCAACCGTACTTAAAGCTGAACACTAGATATAAGAGCCCTGCTGAAAGAAGAATTAAATTCACAGCATCTCATCAAGCAGCAGCAGCAGACTAACAGAAGTGTGCAAAAGGGGGGAGGGAATATAACTGGATTATGATAAGCAGAGGAAAAATGCTGACTGTGATTTCTCTCTCTCTCTTTTATTCTTTTAACTCCTAGGTTTATTCCCCCCATCCTTTGAACTCTTTTCCCCAAAGAGGCATGAAAAATTGAGAAGTGTGGGGAATACACAGGATCTCCTCTTCGAACTCAGGTGAAAAATACAATGTAGTCTTTTATTTACTGAAGCCAGAAATAACTGTAATGAGACAAGGGAGTCTTGTCTCATTCCATTACTTTTCTCTACAAGGCAGAGTCAGAAAGTCAAAGAGGATTTTTCCCCCAGTCTTCTTAATCAGCTTCCAGTGGCCCTAGCCTCAGTGCAGCGAATCTGCTCTGGATTTTAATACAAACTTTAAAGGAGCTACTCAAGGTGGTAATTTCAGCAGTTTGGATTAGTCCTTGAAGTCTGGATAGCTCATTTAAACTCCATGGGGGCCACTGGACCTCAGTGTTGGAAAAAGGGCTCAGCACTACGGAAATTAGCTTTGAAAATTAAGATTAAATCCAGAATGAACTCACCGCACTACTGATTTGGAAGCTACATGCCCTCATTGCCATGTTTTCAAAATGAAATCTGATCCAATGCACAAAACATGGGTTGGTGGAAGAGCATCAAAGGTTAGTTGCCAGCATATGTGTGTCTGTCTCTCTCTCTCTGTGGCTCCCACTGCCTGATCTTCAATTGGAAAGAGCAAGGTCTACACTACCATTAGATACATCCATGAAGTTACAGCAGGTGACAAATCACGATGGGATAGCAGTAGGAACTCCTTTGTTATCATTGTTGTGTGCCTTCAAGTCATTTTTGACTTATGGTGACCATTATTATTATTATTAGTAGTAGTAGTAGTAGTAACGGTTGCAGTAGTACCAGTACTAGTATTATAGGTTGAGCCACTCTTAGCTGGAATTCTGAAATCTGAAATACTCCAAAATCCAAATAATAATAATAATAATAATAATAAAATTTATTTATACCCCGCTTAAATGAAGACAATCTAAGCAGCTTACATCAGTTAAAACCCCATACAACAAAATTCATACTCCAACCCACCCCCCTTAAAACAGTATTAAATGACAAGATAATTAAAACAGGAATATAAACATTCCAAATATTTTTCATGGGCAGCTGAGATAGTGACACCTTTGCTTTCTGGTAGTTCAGTGTTCACAAACTTTGCACAACATTATTAAAACTATTATGTGTAAAATTTCTTTCAGGCTACATTTTGACATAGATCCCATCTCCAAGATATTTCAATAGTATGAGGGGTATCATAAAGTTTTAATTACCACCTTTAAAAAAATTGACAAAGTTTGTTTTGATTTGTAGTTGTTAACTTATCTCCACATAGTCACCATCCAGATTTACACATTTTCCTCAGCGTTTCTTGACCCTCCGAATACCGTTATTGAAGAAGTCTGCAGATTGTGGTGTCAAAATGGACCACTCTTCCATTTCCTGAATGACGTCATCTGTGTTATCAAATCGGTGACCCTGCAACCAATTTTTCATTTTGGGGTAAAGAAAAAGGTACTTGCTGATAATGACGCTGACAAAATTTCATCAATATACCATAGTAACATCCTCCCCCTTATATATACAAACATTCCAAAAAAGAAAAAGAAAAGAAATCTGGTTGTTGTACTTCTAGTTGTAACCATTTCAAATAAGGGAGACTCAACCTCATCATCATCATCATCATCATCATCCTACCTTTGTTCCAAACTCAGAACTCAAGGTGACTAAGGTTGTTGTTATTGCCATCAAGTTGACTTTTACTTATGGCAACTCTATGAATGAAAGACCTCCAAGGCCCTGTCTGCATGGGCCAAATAAAAAGCATCTGTCTTTTTAGCAGTCTGTGGAATTTATAGAACTATTCTCCAGCAGAACATTTCAAATGAGTTGAATTTCTTCCTATCAGCTTTCTTCACTGTCCAGCTCTCACAACCATAAATAGAAATTGGAAATGTGATCGTATGGGCAATGCTAACTTTAGTATTCAATAAACATTCGGGGGTAGCTGTGTTGGCCATTTAGCAAATTTAAACAAAAAATCCATCAGTGATACCTTTATTGGCCAACCAAAATGAACAATATACTTGTTGCAAGCTTTCAAAGCTCCATGGGCGTCTTCATCAGGCATGATGTTGCAAATCAAACAGGAGAAAAACAACTGGAGATGTTAATCAGATGCCTACATGTTGGTTGTTTCAGTCTTTAGTTAAGATGGTGTATGGTGGGGAGGATATCTTTTGCAGGCAGGGTCCTCCTCCTTCTGGCCCTGTGGCTATAGGGAGATTTGCAAAGTCCAGGAAATGTAAAATCTATTTGCATATCAACAGGGACCCCTCTTTTGCAATCCATTCCAATGGGGCCACAGGCCTCTTTGTGGCAGAGAACAAGAAGTCTCCATGTTTTTGCATCAGGAATATTTTGGTGGATGTAGAAGTCTAGTATTCTTCTGATTTCTTGACTGTTTTTCATTCCGTAATTAGTACTTTAAGTGTTTTTTCTATATGTATTCTTACATATATACATAACCTGTACCAGTTTGGCAATGACAAACCCACTTAATCCTCTGCTGTCCCACTTTGGGGGGTTGCAGACTGTCAGAAATAGTGTGAATTCAGTCCACTTTTAGGGTTAGGGTTAAGGTTAGGGAATCATGGGGACTGTATTTTATTGTGGCACTAGAGTTCTCTGACAAAGAAGGTTCAATGTCTCAGAAAAATAACAATTCCCATGATTCCCTAGCACTAACCCTAACCCTAAAAGTGGACTGAATTCACACTATTTTTGACAGTCTGCAACCCCCCTTTCTTAGTGCTTTAAAAAGGTCCCAGTATCTCTTTCTTCCTCCCACTTTCCCCCTTCATCCCCAGCTTACTTCAATTGTGGCAAATTGAATTCAAAGGGCAGATGAGGCTTGCCCACAGTTAAATCACCAGGAGGGAGAAGAGAGGTGTGCATAGTCTTGTCCTTTTTAAATCAATTCCAAGGTTTCTCTGTTTAATATAGTAGTTTTGTATATTCTTCTTTATTAGTAACTTTTGCCTGCTTCTTGCCTGACTATACCCTTTTGACCACTCTCTGATGTGGCTGAGCCACATTTGTCCTAGTTTGCATCTATGAAATGTTGGAAGGTATGGTGTATATATATATATATATATATATATATGTCCATCTCAATGTCCATCTGTATTCATTTTCTAAGACACCCTGAGTCCAATTTCTGGAGAAAAGATCAGATATAAAATAATCCTATTCTTCCTCCTGTTTTCCACCAGATTTTTCACCCTTTGCCAATGAATCAATTGAAAACAGTAGCCTTAGGCCTGTGGCAGTGGGTCTCACAATTTAAAGATTCAATAGAAAGATAACCCCAAGTTTCTGCACAAGAATGAGAAAAATGCCAGGGGATGTTCCCCACTACACATTTTTAATGCTGTGATTCCACTTTGATTGCCATGGTACCATAATATGAAATTCTGGCATTTGTAACTTAGAGAGAGGCATGGAGCCAGTGGTTTGAGCATTGTACTCAGACTCTGGAGATCAGGGTTCAAATCCCAGCTTGGCCATGTAAACCTACTGGGTGACCTTAGGCACATCACACTGTCTCAGCCTCAGAGGATGGCAACGGCAAACCCTTTCTGAAGAAACTTGCCAAGAAAACCGCATGATAGGTCCACCTTAGGGTCACCATAATTCAGGAATGACTTGAAGGCACACAACAACAACAACAACAACCTTAGAATTCTAATCCAGAGAGCTCTAGTGCCTCACCAAATCATATACCTCAGAATTTCATAAGATAGATTCCATAGCCATTATCATGGCATTTAAACTGGAATCATAATGCTATAACTGTATAGTACAAAAGGCTTCCAAGTCAGAGGTGTGCAATAGGAGAGAAGAATGGTCAGATTTCCAGTAGCAGAGAAGAGGAGAGAGAGAGAAATGGGATGAGAGACCTGCATCTTTATAGACAAATGTTTCCAACGCTACTTGTTCCCTTTCCGGGTAATCACCAGTTCATGTGGAAAAGAGGCACCTGGTTTGCAGTGTAGGCACATGGCCATACATTTCACACTTTGCTAGCCTGAGGGTTCCCAGAAGGCTTCATTGCATTGTTGGGGTGAGAGAAAAGAGGGAGATAGAGGAAGAATAATGACCTTGCAGAAACTTTGCTAGTGTCAATCCAGGAACAAGGCATTCAGCACAGAACTTACTGTCTGCAGCCGAATGAAGCCTGTTGGGAGATCTTGACCCAGTCCTGACATGCTGTTGCAAGGAAAGCTAGGGTCAAGTGTAAAAATATTGTCAGGAAAAATTAGGCATCATTGGGCTGCATTGGGCTTCTACCTCCTAGAAGGGTGTGCCTACACTGCAAGACTAAAGCTGTTTGACATAACTTTAATTCCCATGACTCTGTGGTACAGAATTCTGTGATTTGTACTTCGGCGAAGCACCAGAGCTCTCTGACAGACCAGGTGAATCCCTCACCAAACTGCAAATCCCAGAATTCTGTAGCATAGAGTCATCACACTTAAAGTGTTGTCGAATGTCTTTAATTTTGCAGTGTGGATACCTCCCAAACTTTACAAAAGAATATTGGTTTTTGTAGCCCGCTTTATCCCCAAGTTATAGGGCAGTTACAAAGCAGATATTTTCCTGGTCTTATAAACCTCTGGAACAGCCATCAATGGTGGGGAACCTTTTTTCAGCCCAAGGGCCAAATTCCTTTTCAGAGAAGGTCTCAGGGGTCATATTCCATTGGTTGGTAGGGGAAAGTACAGGACTGAAAATGGCAGTCATCTTCAAGTTGATATTGCCAGGAACAAAATCTTAGGAATAGCATTTCAGCCTTTTAGAACAGGGGGAAATCTCTATATAAAATCTACTAGTTTTATGGGCTGGAATCCTCTAACATGTAAATGTATGCATAATTAGCTACATAGTAGAAGAATTAAGAAATTGTATCAGTAAATTGAGAAGATCATAGCCAGTGTTGCAATGTACAAAGGAACTGATGCGTATGGGCTGCAATATGCATCGATCTTGTTATGCCTCAGTCCCATTGTGCATCAGTTTCAATGCACATCACTCACTTTGCAGGCTCCCCTACATAATAGCAGACGTCTACTGGATATGAACATTATGGAAGTGTCCAATTTTAATGCCTGCAAACTTAAGTTGCCTTAGGGTCACCATAAGTCAAAAATGACTTGGGGGCGCACGAAAACAACAAAGTGGACACAAATCTGCAGAAATTAAAATTGGGCACTTCCATAATCAGAGGGTTTTCTTGGCAAATTTCTTGGAATGTTTCTTCAGAGGGGGGGTTGCTATTCTTTGAGGCTGAGAAAGTGTGACTTGTCCAAGGTCACCCAGTGGGTTTTTAATGCATGAATGGGGAATCTAAACCCTGATCTCCAGAGTCCTATGCTGAAACCACTACAGCATGCTGGTAAGTCACCGACAGGACTCCAGCCACCGTCATAATCATTCATTCATTCATTCTCTGCCCTTTTACCAATAATGGGACTCAAGGCAGCTTGCAAAAAATAAATAATGCTAACACACTTTAAAAAGCATTTACAAAGACATAAGTAACAGCACATAAAAATTAATTGTTGAAACACAATTAAATACCCATAGAAATGAAAGCCTTAAAAATAAATCCATTGCAAGACAAAAGATAAAACCAGCAAATACACATCCAATCCATCTGGTAAAGTAGACCGGCAGCTTCTCCACACTGCAAAAATAAAGCAGTTTGACACCACTTTAAATGACATAGTTCCACCCTGTGGAATCTAGGGATTTGTAGTTTGGTGGGGTATTCAGCCTGTTCTGTCAGAGGGCTCTTGTGCCTTGCCAAACAACAAATCCCAGAATTCTGTTGAATAGCATCATAGTAGTTAAAGTAGTATGAAACTGCTTTATTTCTGCAGTGTGGATGCACACTTAGGGCCTTTGCAGACTGCCAGAAATAGTGCACATTAAATTGAGGCACTGCCCTGGCTCAGTGCTAGGGAATCATGGGAACTGTAATTTATTGTGGCACCAGAGCTCTCTGACAGAGAAGGCTCAATGTCCCAGAAAATAATACAATTCTCATGACTCCCTAGCACTGAGCCAGGGCAGTGCCTCAATTTAATGTGCACTATTTCTGGCAGTCTGCAAAGGCCCTTAGTCTATGAAAGCTTATCCTGCCAACTTGTTTCTGTCAGGCTCCATTTGCACTGTAGAAATAGTCTGGTTTGACACTACTTTAACTGTCATGACTCAATGCTGTGGAATTCTGGGAATTGTAGTTTGTTGCGGTGCCAGAGCAGAGCTTACGCCTGAGGACTTACATGGGACTTATGTCTGAGTAGACCTGTATAGGCTTGAGAATGTGCACATGCATGTCAGGAGCAACAAAATGCCTTGCAGCTGCATATGGCCACAGTAGAAACACCCCCTTATATTGATGTGACTTCATAGAATCATACCATTTGAAGAGACCTCAAGGGCCATCCATCCAACCCCCTGCCACAAAGCTGTCCAATTCTCATTTTGGCTCTGTATCTCTGAATTGGACCTACATTTTCTTCCTGCCCTGGCTTTCTATTGGGCTGTGGGACTTTGGCTGGTATCCTGTTGTCTTTTACGTACATGTACATTTCCTTATGAATACAGCAACAGTTTTGGGGGGCATAACATAATGTCTAGCATTAGTGGCATAGTGATAAGCCAGACTGCATACCACTAGATTCTCTAGGGTTGTGGAAACAGCAAGCACATTCACAGATATACAATTGGTTGAACAATGTTGGCATTCAAGGGTGATGTGGGGCAACCAACACTTAATTACATGGATATAGATTTAACATTACACAGCCACAGTGTAGGAATTTAGATTTTGCATTTTCTTCTTGCACTGCGATTCACACCAATTTTTGTACCCATTCTTCCTAATTTGCACATTGAGTTATACATTTTACTTAATTTACACAATATATCCCCATTGACTAAAGCTTGTTTCTCACCCTTTCCCCTCCAGTTATGCACATTTCATCCATTTGCATTCTATAATCTGAGCATATTTTAGTGCACAAGTTTGTTTCCTGGAAATGCCACGTAAGCTTCACAGATATGCAAATGCTTGCGGCAAAATGTACCTTTTCTTGCAACAAGTCTCGGGAGAGAAGAAAGTGCTACTTTCAATGAAACTGTCGACTGCAATGACATTTTTCTCCATCTCTAGCAGGGGTATGGAAATTGACATTGTTCTAAATCTCAGTTTCAGATTTTGCTTCCCCTTTCCAGAAGGAAGATACAAGACACATCCAGTCTTACTCCCCCCTTCCTTTTTTCAATGTGTCTTGGAGCATCTTGTGTGAATGTTGTGTATCTCAATTGATGCAACAGCTTGTTACTCAAAGCATCCCAGGACAATATCAGTTGAGCTAGGACATATGCTTGATTGTTTCCAAAACCAACTCAGTATGCCAAAATTTACTGATGTCTGAGAATACCCCATGAATTAAGTGCTTTATGCTAAAGCCATGAATTTTTCTTGGTTCTTTCTACCCATTTGCCATTCTCACCTTTAGAAGTTGGTTTCTTCTGCTATAGGGATGTAAAGAATATTCTTCTCCCCTTGTTCATGACAAGAAAAAGATGTCTCCAAACGTCAAGATATTTCACTGAAAAACCGTGAGCCAGTTTAAGAATATTCCGATTTTGGGATTTTGGAGAGAAGATTTTGTGCAATTTTTTTGAAAAAAAAATTATTGTGCAAAATAATTGTATTTTCCCCTAAATACACCAGTCTTTTTTATATACAAAATTCAGCATGAAATTTCAGGGGATAAGCCCCAAATGCAAATGTATACATAAATACATATATACATACATTGAAAACTCTGAGAAAAATATCTTGCAGTGTTGTCCGCGCCCCCCCCCCCCGGAGAAACATTTTGATATTTTTTATTCTTGTGTACATGAATGAAATAAAAGAAGACATATACCTGCCTACTCTAATAGCACACTACTAATTAACAATTTTCCTGGTTTGTGATGAAGCCAATTCACTGAAGTTAAGCAGGACTGGTTTGTCCAGGGCCAGAATGGCTGTCTGTCTGAGAATCCCATTTAAACTATCTAGATTTCCATGATGACAGAAAAATGAAATACAACAACAATAATAATAATAATAATATCCTGCCTCTCTGTAAAATAATACTGAGGTGGCTTACATGATAAAACGAACAATCCCATCTCCCAATAGCCCACCCCCCAGAAATATAATTAAATAATCAAAATTTAAAAACATGCTTAAAGATAACAACTACAAAAACATTACAATAAATGACAAATAAATAAAAATCATAAAAAAACCAGCTGTTTGGGTCTAGGAAGTAATCATTTCCTTATCAAGACATGGAGTGACTCCAGCCTCCCTAAAAAATACAGTATGGTATCCATTCCTGAAAAAATATCTTCTCTGGATCCAGAAGTTCTCTGTAATTATAGGGCTGTGGCAAATGCTGGTTTCTTGGGTGACATACCTGAACGTGTGATGATGGGTGAGATTCAGCTGACATTGGATTGAAAGAGGAGAATGATTTTCTAAGTTCACTTCAATGTGAGTTTACACTGGTTTTGGTCATGAAAATAGTCTTGTTAACCTTTCACACTACACAACTGTATAGTGTCATTCCACTTTAACTGCTATGGTTCTATTCTCATGTTTGCAATATAGGAAGGGGTATTTCAAATCCTTGCTTGGTCATGAAACCCACTGGGTGGCTTGGGCAAGTCACATGCTCTGAGCCTCAGAGGAAGGCAATGACAGACCTCCTCTAAACAAATGTTGCCAAGAAAATCCCATGATAGGATTGCCATAAGTTGGAAAGAACCTGAAGACATACAACACAACGTAAAAATTTAGAATTCTCAGCCAGAGAATTCCAGTGCCTCACTAAAGTATAGATCTACAGGATACAACCATAGCAATTAAAGTGGAATCATAGTCCTATAATTGTGTGGTGTGAAAAGGTGCTTGGCCACCTTGTAGGAAGGACTCTTTTAGGTGAGATGCAGAATACAACCATGCCAAGTCCTTTCACTGTCTTGAAAACTTTCAGTACTATTGCATGTGACGTCCTTCTCAAGCAGCTCTCAGGAATGTTTTACAACCGTTCTGCTCATACTTGGATATCTATTTCCAGAGATGCATTTCTGTTGGACCCCACACCATTTTTCCTTCAAGTTATCCCAGAGCTTCCTCTTACCCCCATTGTTGTTTAAGATCAACATGAAATAGCTGAGTGCATTCATTCAGGGCATTATAGTGTAATGTCACCACTATGGTGATATCACTAATATGCTGATGATACACAATTATATCTCTCCTCTTCAAATCCAAATGATGCTGCAAGTGTGGGAGATGGCTGGTTGGGCAGAAGAGGAATGTAAATCTTGACTTTATTTCATTTTTTCACATGAGAATGAAAAATGTCAAATATTTTCTCACTCCACCACCTTTCTATAGTGGTGGGATTGCATGCTCCTATGAGGCAAGAGGTTATACTGGTAGCGTCTCCCACATCAGACAAGCTTTTGTTAAGGAACCAGACTAAAGGTGCTAAACAGTCACTGGGTAGCAGCAGTAGGGAGGACATTGATAGAGGATCTCTGAAATACAACTGCTAACTCTTGTTAGTACTGCAAAGAAGGAGGCATTGGTAAATCACTTCTGAAAGTTTTTCTTTTTACCTTGAAAATTCTGTGCTGAGAATACATCTAAAATGAGACAAGAGATAACACTGGAAGATGAGACTCCCACATCAGAAAGCATTCAACCAACTGCTGGGAAAGGGCAAGATACATAGTAAAGAGGACAGAACTTAATCACAAATTAATGTGGAAATGGGACATTGCAGACATATTTGTAAAGGCAGGCAAATGTGGCATTTGCTGTGATTAAAATGATTTATGCATCCCCTTGCTGTTTTTCTCTCCATCTGCATAAAATACTTTTTTTTGGGGGGGCAATTCAAACCATTCCCAGCTCCAATGGAAAACACTATGATCTCACCATATCTCTGCAAACACAAACACATCCCAAAGTAAACTGCAACATCTTCTCATGGCTGCTGCATTTCATTGTCTGTTCCTCCTGCTGCCTGGAAAACATGAAACTTTTATGATATCATATCACATCACATATTTTGTTTCATTGCATCAGGAATGGGAAGTGTGTGGTCCCTGGGTGTTCTTGGACTGCAAATCTTACAATCCGTCACTGTTATCTAAGCTGGTTCAAACTGATGGGAAATGTAGTCCAATAACATCTGAATGTCAACATTCTCCATCCCTATATTATCAGGAGATTGGATTCCACCACCACCACCAACCAGGCACTTAGATCTTTTAATACTATCAGGTTGCGAGCCAGTGTGGTGTAGTGGTTTGAGCACTGGACTATGTCTTTGGAGACCAGGGTGCAAATCCCTGCTTGGATATGTAAACCACTGGATGACCTTGGACAAGTCAGCTTCAATAGCAAGCCCCTCTGAAAAAACATGCCAAGAAAACCCCATGATAGGTTTGCCATAAGTTGGAAACGACTTGAAGGCACACAACAACAATGATACCATCAGGTTCCTTCCACCCTTAGTACAACAAGATTTCCTTTCCAGTTCTTCTTAACTGCCATCAACTTTAATCTGTGGCAATTCTCTGAATGAGAGACCTCCAAGTCACCGTGCTAACAGCAGTCCTGTTCAGATCTTGCAGACCCAGAACCATGATTTTGTTGATGGTGTCTATCCACCTGTATTGCAGTCTTCCTTTTTTCCTGTTATCTCCTACCCTATCAAGCATCATTGTCTTTTCTAGTGACTCTGCAGGCCAGGGCCAAAATCCAAATGCAAGTCCTAGCTAGAGTAGACCTATTGAATCAATTGGTAAATGATCAATCAAAACTTACATAAACCCCACTGATTCATTGGGACAAGCCATTGGATGTAGTCTTAGGTGAACATAGGATTTCAGGCTATGTTAAAAACTGGTCATATTTGACTGGCATTGGGGGGAAAATCTTAACAGGGTATTTTTTAAAGAATTTGTGGTACAGGTTGTCCATTCTCTTATTCAAATGTTTCATAAGTGGAAACTTCTCCTTTACATGGTTCCTGACATTCAGATTGTATTGAAAGTAATTTGGGGCCTTTACAGCCAGCCAGAAATAATGCAGCTTGAGGCCACTTTAACTGTCCTGGCCCAGTGCTAGGGAATCATGGGAACTGTATTTTTTTTCTGGGACATTGATCTTTCTCTGTCAGAGAGCTCTGGTGCCATAATAACCTACAGTTCCCATGATTCCTTAGCACTGAGCCAAGACAGTTAAAGTGGCCTCAAGCTGCATTATTTCTTGCAGTCTGTAAAGGCCCTTTTTTCTTTTAAAAAAGGATGTCAATGTAGAGTGACATATATATTTATGCATATCAGCATCCTAGGAATCTTTATTGCTCTGCCCATAACCAGAAAATACCTGAATTTAAAAGAAGAAAAATTCTTAAAACTATTATCAAAGCTTAGAAAAATTGTCAAAAAGCACAATTTATCTGGGATTATAATATACATTAATATTTTATTTTATTAGTTTGCAGTAACTTGCAGAAATCACCGAAATAGGGGATCACCTGAATAAATTGTGTATGCTCTGAGTGTCCAAAAGTCAGGATTACACACCCTACTAGTACTTTGAAAATGGCCCCTTCCCAGATGAGTGGACAAGAAAAGAATAGTGTCAAAGAAAAATGTAGATCAGAAATGTAGATCAGGAAGGAAAACATAAATGGCAGCTACTTCCCAGCAAAGATAGCAGTTTGTAGAAATATCAGATGTGACAGAAAGAATTATGTTTCCATGCTTAAGGTCTGGGTGAGCTGACCTTTCTCCACCCAGCATTTGTCTATACCTTGCTTTGCATTTTCCTGCCCTAGGACCTTGATGTCTCTATTCTCAGAGGCCAAAGACTCCCTTGATTGTGTCAGCAATAAAGCTTTGCTATTGACCTTGGTCAATGCTTAAGTCTCAGCACAGCTCGGCATTGCAACTCCCACAATCTTTCAACGGCCACATTGACTGAGGGATTCTGGACATCACAGTCCAAAAAAAGAGGTATCTTTACCAAGGACTTATTTTGAGATAAAAAGATGCCAGGACTTCCAAGTCTTTCAGAACATCCACCTTTAGACTGGGAGTCTTTCCCCATAACACCTGAAGCCTGTAGGGTGTCCATCATTTCTTGATCATGCAAGAAATACTGATTGAAGCTGCTTGGTCAATTTTGTATCAGTTTTCTTACATTGTTTTACAGTCTAAAAGTGCATCTGTACTGTAGAAATAATACAATTTGACATCACATTAAGTGCTGTAGCTCCATCCCATGGAATCCTGGGATTTGTAGGTTGTTGTCTTTAGCCTTTTCTGCCAAACTACAAACTACAAAGGATTCTGCAGGATGGAAGCATGGCAGTTAAAGTGGTGTCAAACTTCATCATCTCTACAGCCTACGTACACCCTCAGTTAAGCCCTGGCATTATGTTTAAACTCTGCTACTGTTTCCTGAGAAGGATCTGTGAGTTGCAGGCTAGCAATATTGGCCTATAAAGCAGGAAACATAAATAGTAAAAGTTATTGGTTTGGACTATAAGTCCCAGAATTCCACTGGCCAGTGCCATCCTGACTTAGGGATTTGGGGAGTTATAGTCGGAATAAGAATCTCTCCCTAGCTCCTTTGACCTAAACACTTCAATCATCACTAGAAGCCAAGAGGACAGAGCATGGGAAATGCACAGAGCATGGGAAATAAGCAAGATGAACTTGAACTCCTAGCGCAACAAAGCAAATATGATATAATAGGCATCACTGAAACCTGGTGGGATGAGTCTCATGACTGGAATGTAGAAATAAAGGGGTATAACCTTTTCAAGAGAAACAGGACAAACAGGAAAGGAGGAGGAATAGCATTATATGTCAGGGATATTTACACCAGTGAAGAAATCCAGGACATCAGTCCTGGAAGCCAAGTGGAGAGCATCTGGATAAAAATTAAAGGGGAAGGAAACAACAGGGATGTTAGTGTGGGAGTCTACTACAGACCCCCAACTCAAGCAGAAGAATTGGATGAAGCCTTTCTAGAACAGATGACCACACACTTAGAAAGGAGAAATATAGTAGTGATGGGTGACTTCAACTATCCGGATATTTGCTGGAAGTCAAACTCGGCAAAATCCTCAAGGTCTAGCAAATTCCTCACTTGCCTCGAAGACAATTTCATTGTTCAAAAGGTGGAAGAGGCAACGAGGGAGTCAGCTATTTTGGATCTGATCCTAACTAACAGGGAAGACCTAGTTAATGGGGTGCAAGTGGTTGGATCCTTAGGCGGGAGTGATCATGTCCTCCTGGAGTTTATTATACAGTGGAAAGGAGAAGCCAGGCATAGTCAGACACGCATTCTAGACTTTAGGAAAGCTGATTTTACTAAACTTAGAGAAATACTGAGGGTGATCCCATGGACAGGAATACTAAAAGAGAAGGGAGTTCAAGAAGGATGGGAGTTTCTCAAAAGGGAGATACTGAAGGCACAATTTCAAACCGTGCCAACGAGGAGGAAGAATGGGAAGTGTCTCAAGAAACCAGGATGGATGACTAAGGAACTTGCAACTAAACTATGTTTTAAATGGAACATGTATAAGAAATGGAAAAATGGGGAAATCACCAAAGAGGAATTCAAACAAATAGCTAGCACATGTAGGGGTAAAGTCAGAAAAGCTAAAGCGCAGAATGAAATCAGGCTTGCTAGAGAGGTTAAGAACAATAAAAAGGGCTTTTGGGGGTATGTCAGCAGCAAAAGGAAAAAGAAGGAAATGGTAGGGCCACTGTGTGGAGAAGATGGCAAAAAGTTAACAGGGGACAGAGAAAAGGCAGAATTACTCAACACCTTCTTTGCTTCAGTCTTCTCAGAAAAGGCAAAGGGTGCTCAACTTGAGGATAATGGAGCAGAGGACAGAATAGGAGAATTTCAGCACAGAATAAGTAAAGAGATAGTACAGAAACATCTGGTTAATCTAAATGAATATAAGTCTCCAGGACCAGATGAATTACATCCAAGGGTATTAAAAGAACTGGCAAAT
Organism: Phrynosoma blainvillii; assembly: GCA_026167975.1. Taxonomy (NCBI): domain Eukaryota; kingdom Metazoa; phylum Chordata; class Lepidosauria; order Squamata; family Phrynosomatidae; genus Phrynosoma; species Phrynosoma blainvillii. The sequence continues at coordinate 305,506,009 of JANUYF010000004.1, read as the reverse complement.
GTAATATCGGAACCATTGGCAATAATCTTTGAGAATTCCTGGAAAACAGGAGAGGTCCCAGCGGACTGGAGGAGGGCAAATGTTGTCCCCATCTTCAAAAAGGGGAAAAAAGAGGATCCCAACAATTATCGTCCAGTTAGTCTGACATCAATACCCGGAAAGATTCTGGAGCAGATCATTAAACAGAGAGTCTGTGAACATCTGGAAGATAATTTCATAATCACAAAAAGTCAACATGGGTTTCAGAGAAACAGGTCATGCCAGACAAATCTGATCTCTTTTTTTGATAAAATTACCAGCTTGGTAGATGAAGGGAATGCTGTGGATATAGTATATCTTGATTTCAGTAAGGCCTTTGACAAGGTTCCCCATGACATTCTTGCAAGCAAGTTGGTAAAATGTGGGCTAGACAAAGTAACTGTTACATGGATTTGTAATTGGTTGACTGGTCGAACACAAAGGGTGCTCAACAATGGCTCCTTTTCAACTTGGAAAGAAGTGACCAGTGGGGTGCCACAGGGCTCTGTCCTGGGCCCAGTGCTATTCAATATCTTTATTAATGACTTGGATGACTATATTGGGGGCATAGTTATCAAATTTGCAGACGTCACCAAATTAGGAGGAGTAGCTAATACCCCAGAGGACAGGATCAAAATTCAAAATGACTTGAACAGACTAGAAAGTTGGGCCAAAGCTAACAAAATGAAATTCAACACGGAGAAATGTAAGGTACTGCACTAAGGGCGGAAAAAGGAAAAGTACAGATATACGATGGGGGACACCTGGCTGAATGAGACTACATGTGAAAGGGATCTAGGAATCCAGGTGGACCACAAGTTGAACATGAGTCAACAGTGCGATGCAGCAGCTAAAAAGGCCAATGCAATTTTAGGCTGCATCAGTAGAAGTATAGTGTCTAGACCAAGAGAAGTAATAGTGCCACTCTATTCTGCTTTGGTCCGGCCTCACCTGGAATACTGTGTCCAGTTCTGGGCACCACAATTCAAAAAGGATGTGGAGAAACTGGAGCGTGTCCAAAGGAGGGCAACTAAAATGGTGAAGGGTCTGGAAACCAAGCCCTATGAGGAACGACTTAGGGAGCTGGGGATGTTTAGCCTGGAGAAGAGAAGGCTGAGAGGTGATATGATAGCCATGTTTAAATATTTGAAGGGATGTCATATCGAGGAGGGAACAAGCTTGTTTTCTGCTGCTCCAGAGAAATAGGACCCGAAACAATGGATGCAAGCTGCAAGAAAAGAGATTCCACCTCAACATTAGGAGGAACTTCCTGACAGTAAGGGCGGTTCGAGAGTGGAACACACTCCCTCGGAGAGTAGTGGAGTCTCCTTCCTTGGAGGTCTTTAAGCAGAGGCTGGATGGCCATCTGTCAGGGATGCTTTGATTGGGAGTTCCTGCATGGCAGGGGGTTGGACTGGATGGCCCTTGTGGTCTCTTCCAACTCTATGATTCTATGATTCTATGATTCTAGGACAAATTCACCCTTCCTACAAGCAAGCAATGAGGGTGGCTAAAAGACCAAGGCTGAAAAAGCAAAAGCCAGTGTGGGTGGCTATCTGACCCCATGTTTAATCATTTGCTGCATTAAAAATAAATGCTCAGTCTCTAGTTTTGAGACTGAGGCTGCATCTGCACTGCAGAAATAAAGTAGTTTGACACTGCTTTAACTTCCATCGCTCAATGCTATAGCATCCTTGCTATCTGTAGTTTTGTGCGATATAACTTTCTCTATCTAAAATAGCGCTCCTTTCAGAGGAGCCAAAAGGGGTGCCGGAAGAGGTGCCGGGTGCCTCTTCCATAGTCCTTCCGGCTCAGTGTGTCTGGACGCTGAGCCGGAAGGATGTCATGAGAGCACCCGCCGTGTGTAATGGCGGGCGCTCTGATGACGTCCTCAGGAAGGGGTTGGGAAGCCCGGCATCCAGCTGCCCCTCCCTTTCCTGGGCTTGAAGACGGTGCTTTTCGACATCTGCATCCCCCCTAAGCTATGAGTAATTTTAGCAAGTTTTCTGCTGTGTGAAAGTCTTTGAAAGGCACACAGTTATCATGGCCCATTCACAATTTGAGATTTTTTTCTGAATAAAATTCAGAAAACATGGTTCTTTTGCACAGAAAACAACTTTTTAGGAGCAGGAAACAACATTTGCTGTGCAGATTTTTAAAATATCACTTAATATTTTCTAATAATATGAAGAGGCCAGTGGAACTTCAAAAACTTCCATGTTGTATTTTGTGCATTTTGAAAGGCATCACTCTTTTATGATTTTTGGATTTTGTTAGGGCAGGATTCTGCTCATCAGGATTATTTTTTAATATTTTCAAATGTTCTTTCCATCCCTATGTGCTCCTGTGCCTTTAAATTGCCTGTTGACTTCTGGAGACCCCATGAATTTCATAGGGTTTTCTTAGGCAAGGAATACTCAGATGTGGTTTTGCCGGTTCCTTCCTTTGAAATATAGCCTATAGCACCTGGTATTCATTAGCGACATCGCCTGAGAGCCAGTGTAGCATAGTTGTTTGAGTATTGGGCTACAGTTCTGGAAACCAGGGTTTGATTCCCATCTCAACCATGAAGCCCACTGGGTGATCTTGGCCAAGTAACATGCTCTCAGTCTCAGGGGAAGACCATGGCAAACTTCCTCTGAACAAATCTTGCCAAGAAAACCCCATGATCATTTTGTCTTAAGATTGCCATAAGTTGGAAATGACTTGAAGGCACAGAAGAACAACAAGAACTCCCATCCATACACTAACCAGGGCTCACCTTGCTTAGTTTCCAAGGTCAGACAGGATCTGGAGCAGGGGTAGGCAACCTTTTTGAGCCGGGGGCCGGGTTGCTGTCCCTCAGACAATTGGGGGGGCCAAAGCACCAAAAATAAATAAATAAATAAATAAATAAATAAATAAATATTAAAAAATTAAAAAAATATATATGCATGCACACTCTCTCAGCCCCAGAAAAGCCATGGCAAAACCCCTGTGGAGATTTTACCAAGAAAACCCCAAGAACAAGTAATAACAACAGTAATCAATATCATCATGGTGGACGGCGGGGGGGGGGGGGCGGCGGCGGTGGCAGCAGGACCGGCCTGGGGCCAGTCCAAAGGCCTTGGGGGGGCACATCCGGCCCCCGGGCCTTAGGTTGCCTACCCCTGATCTGGAGCCTTTAGAGCAGGGGTAGGCAACCTTTCCCCTTTAAGGGCTGAGGGACTTCAGCTCCCAGAATCCCAGGAGCTATTGGCCAACATGGGACTATTGGCCAACATGGCTGAGGCTTTTGGGAGCTGAAGTCCCTCAGCCCTTAAAGGGGAAAGGTTGCCTACCCCTGCTTTAGAGTATTTCCATCCATATTCCCAAATGCAACAATAGCTAAGAATCAGCCAAAATGGCATCCAGAAATGATGTGTCTTCTAATACAACACTGTGGTTTGCAAAGAGAGGAGGCAGAGTTGTAGGGGTAAAAGCTGGCCCCCCTGAGCAGTAGCCCACCCAAGTGGCTCACCTCTGCAGCAGTACAAAAAGTGACCTGTTTTTTTTTCAGTTCTTCACTGTTCTTTACCAAATTCAGTTCTTATCCAAAATTCCAGAGCACAGCTCATCTGACTGAAGGCAGTGTGTCAGATTCAGAAGAGTGGTGCACTGGGATACTCAGGTAGCTTGTTTTAGGATTGGTAAAAGACAGAAACAAAGAAAGAGAACCCAGGAGAAACCTGGCTGAGTTTAAAACCCATTAGTCAGATTGCACCTGATGTTCTTAAGTGCTATTCCCCTCACACTTCAGCAGACATAACACCGTGTTCTGAGCACACTGGCCAGGTTTGCATTGCCACAAGCAAAAAACTGGATCAGTCACTGAAAATGTAGCTTTTCTGATTCATCTGACTCACTGCACTTCTATCGTCAACCCAAACCTCTCAAAGTCTCTGTGGAAAGAAACATTATCCGAGATGCAATTTTATCGTGTCCTCCAAAGGTAAAAGAAATCCATTTGAAAAACAAAAGCAAAGCAAATAAACCATCTTGGGGTCAGGGAAGATTTATGCCAGCCAAGAGTTTAATCCAAAAGCTCTGATGTGAATACCCAGCAGATGCATGATATAGAAATGGCAGGCAGACTTCCTGATGGCAGAACTTTCATATTGTACCTGGACAGAATTCTAAATAGTTTAGCTGAGTCATAAGAGAATGGGTTGCATATTGTGGGAAGGGAAATATAATAAGATAGGTTGAAAGGGATGGCTAGCAGGAAGACATGACTCTAGGGCAGAGGAGGTAATGTTCAAGTGCTGAGAAATGGGAGCTCTGGGCTTTGAATCTGGCGTTTTCTGTTTGCCAATTTCCTGAAATAAAAACTGGTAACTTCCATGTCAATGGGGCAATGATTCCACTCAAGCTATTTGCTTATTTTGAGGGTGGTGTTCAACACAATGGATAGCTTCTCTAAGTTTGAGATGATGGGTTCTACACTGTAGAAATAATGCCGCTTGACTCAAGTTGGAAACCTGGGATTTGTAATTTTCAAGGTCTTTTGCTTTTTCTGCCAAAGAGTGCTGGTGCCTCACAAAGGTACAAATCCCAAGATTCTATAGGATGGAGCTATGACACTTAAAGTGGAGTCAAACTGGATTATTTCTGCAGTGTAGGTGTGCCCTAAAATGTTGAATAAATTTATCACCCTATTGACATGGAAACCACCAGCTGCCACTGCAGCAACAGCCATGAGCCAGTTGAGATCTTAAGGACCTTCTTCCCATGGCTTTGATCATGTCATTCCACTTCAGGTTCAGCACCTTGGATAACTCCAGACTAAAGCACTGTCCCACTGACATAGGGCCTTTGCAGACTGCCAGAAATAGTGCAAATTGAGTCCACTTTAAGGATTAGGGTTAGGGAATCATGGGAACTGTATTTTATTGTGGCACCAGAGCTCTCTGACAGAGAAGGCTCAATGACTCAGAAAAAAAAATTCCCATGACTCCCTAGCACTAGCACTAGCACTAACCCTTAAAGTGGACTCAATTTGCACTATTTCTGGCAGTCTGCAAAGGCCCATGGTTGCCACCAGCTTCTGCTCTTTTCCCTTGCTGATAGGTAGTTCTAGACTGCAGGGGTAGGCAAACTGTCCCCTTTAAGGGCCGAGGGACTTCAGATCCCAGAAGCCTCAGCCATGTTGGCCAATAGTCTGGGATGTTGGCCAATAGTCTGGGATTCTGGGAGGTGATGTCCCTCAGCCCTTAAAGGGGACAGTTTGCCTACCCCTGTTATACAGCATCCTTTTACTTCATGGATGACAACTTCTCTCCTTTGGGGTGGATGAACCTACAAGACAGACTACTTGTACTTCATGAGAAAGATGATGTCTGTCTTTATCTGGGCAAGTGTTTGGAAGAGGCTGATGTATTTTCACTCCATTGGCTGAATTTGATGCTTTCCAGCCCCCAAGGAAATCACCAAATTCAGCTGGATAGAGTGGGAATCCACCAGACTCTTTGAGACACTATAAGACAGGGTTTTTTTTAATTTTATTTTAAATCAATAAACAGATTTTGGAAAAGTCACTTTTCTAAAAGTTCCTAGAATCCTGCTTTTCCATCTCTTTCAGTGATCAAATATGAGAGGTTATTCTATTCTAGCTTGCAGCCTGCAAAGGTGCCATTTGGAATGGTACTCACTTTCCTTGGTGGTGCATTGTTTATTAGAACTAACATTCATCACGGTCTCTTGTATAACATGTTCAAGTGGTGAATGCTGACAAGATTGCAGTAGGAAGCTAAAGAATATTTGCAAAGGTTCTTATGCTTGATGAGAAAAGATGTCTCAGTATCTCAAGACATTCCACTAGAAAAAAAATGTGAGTTGCTATAAGACTTTTGCCTCCTCCACAAGAGCAAAAAAAGCAATGCCCCCCCCCATAAGTAGTAGCAAAAAAAATATTTTCAGATCTGTATTTTGCATAAAATTCAATGACTTTGTGGTGCAAAAAATTTGCTTCAATAATTTATATCCTGCCTTTCTCCCACAATGGGATTCTAGGTGGGTATATTTTGTGCATGATGCTGTTGTTGTTGGTTTTTTTGCTGCAAAGACATAAAAATGTCCCAAGGTGAAAAATATTACAGAAAAATGGTTTTAAAAAAACTCATAATTACACCCAGTGAGGAGAGTGCTTTTGAAAGGTTTAGTTCTTACATGCCAGTATAAAATAACTAAATTAGATCCAAACTGAGTCCACTGAAATAATTCTCAGAGTGAATTTCACATTCATCCCTAATATACATTGCTCTCCTGTTCCAGGATGGTGTGTGCCCTGGGATGTGCACCTATAGTTCAAGGGAACAAACAATGGAGAAACAAAGCCAAAACAGGGCAAAAATCAGAGGATCCATAACATGAGACGTGTACACAATGCAACCTAGGGCCTGTGCATGAAAAGCCATCCAAATAGTGTCCAAATCCAGGCAGAGAGTCACTGAAGAGAATAGCCCAAGGAGTAAGCTAAAAGTCAAGAAATGAGACAGCGGAGAATGTAAGAGGATGCTTAGTGGAGCTGTTGTCTTACAGCAATGAGATGGCCTTGGCTTTGCTAATTTATAGTAAGCAATAATTCAGTGCAATTGGCCTAACTTCCTTTCCAGCATTTCCTTTCCAAAGCTTTTAATTTCTCTTTGAATCCCTGACTCCTGCTTTTCAGGATCTAGGTAGGATGGTTCATGCTCTCAGGAATAGGGTTGCTGTCAGGCTCCCACAGCTCCAAAACAAGACTACCTCTGACTTTGACTGGAACCTGCCATTTCATATAGAGAGAGATCCCATTCCAATAGTATATTAGTTGGCAGTATATTTCTGCCATGTAAGTGAGTATTAATCCTTCCATTTCTAAGGGGAAAGGGAAGCACTTGACATATCCTAGCAGGAGGAGGCTAGGATGAAGTGAAGAACAGTCCAAGACTGCTGCCATGCTGCAAAAATAAAGCAATTTGACACCACATTAACTTCCGTGGGATTGGTAGTTAATTGTGGCACCAGAGGTCTCTGACAAGGAAGGCTAAATATCTTACAAAACTACCAATAGCAGAATTCTATAGCATTGAGTTGTGGCAGTTAAAATGGTGTCGAACTGCCTTATTTCATGATGTAGTTATTTCATCAACAACTGAAAAAGAAATCATCACCTAACTGGGTTGTTTTTTTCTTGGGCATTTTAAAGCTTGAGATAGGATGAATCTGCATTGCAGAAATAATGCAGGTTTAACTGCTATAGCTCTATCGTATGGAATCCTGGGATGTGTAGTTTGTTGTGACACCAGAGGTCTCTGACAGAGAAGGCTAAATATCTCAGAAAGTGATTAATCCCAGAATTCCATAGCATTGAGTCATGGCAGTTAAGGCAGTATCAAACTGCATTATTTCTGCAGTGCAGATGAAGCCATAGTTCTGGCAGAATGCAATGGAATAGTGCTAACCAACTTTAGAGATGTGAAGAAAATTTTTCATCCTTGATAAGAAAGGATTTTAACACATGGAGGTACACTGTTAACTGTGATACATCCCATTCCCTCCTGCCTTTTTTGTCAGTTATGTAAGTCCAATGGAAGTGGGTCTACTGTAGTGAGGACTAACAATAGATTTTAAGTCAAGGTGTTGCTTCCCCCCCCCCCCCCAAAAAAAAGGTCCCAAAGTTTGAACAGTTATTTAAAAGTTACCAAGAAACCCTTATGACCTCACTCAGAAGAGAGAAAACAGTTGAAACTATTTATGCTTGGAGATGAGAAGGAAAGAAGTAAAGCCCGACATTTCTGAAGCATACATGTACATGAAGATACATTGATAAGTACATGTAACAGAGGTTTCTCTGTGGTGGCACCCCAACTATGGAACTCCCTAACCAAGGATCTAGACAGGTTTCATGTATTTTGAGCTTCTGATGAGCAGCCAAAGTGGAACTGTTCCACATAGTCTTCATTGCTTTTAAAATTGGATATTAGAACTGTTTTTAAAATAGCATTTTGACATGTTTTTAAAAGTTCATAGAATCGTAGAGTTGTAAGAGACCACAAGGATTCTCCAGTCCAACCCCATTCTGCCATGCAGGAAGACACAATCAAAACACCCCTGACAGATGGCCATCCCGCTTCTGTTTAAAAACCTCCAAAAATGAATCTCCACCACGTCTGAAGCAGCATCTTCCACTGTTAAACAGCTCTTATGTCAGGAAATTCTCCCATATATTTAGATGGAATCTCTTTTCTTGTAGCTTGAGTCCATTGGTCCATGTCCTAGTCTCTGGAGCAACGTGCTTACTCTCTCCTCGATATGAGAGCTCTTCAAATATTGAAACATGACTATCGTGTCATCTCTTAAACCTACCCAGCTCCCTAAGCCACTTCTCACAGGGCATGGTATTCCACTGTTGAACAGTTCTTCCTATCACGAAGTTCTTCCTAATGTTGAGGTGGAATCTATCTTTTTATCTTTGTACTGTTTCAACTGCTTTCATTTGTTAATCACCTTGGGAGTCCTTGTGGGCTGAGAGGTGATATAGAAATATCTGAAATAAATAAATAAATAAATAAATAAATAAATGGATGTACATGTGTGCATGCATGCATATGCACATGCACACAGAGAAACACACTTTCCCCTGCACAGACTGCATTCAACCGTCATGGCTGCATGCTAATCTTGTCATTCAGACTTCATTACCATATTGGTCTCCTTCTCATAGGAGGAAAATGTCTTCTTTGGCTAAATGGTCTGTTTATTTCAAGCAAATTCCCGTGTGCTATGTATTGACCTTTTGTGTTTTAATTTAGCTTTGCTGTCCTCACCTGGCATTTGTTATTAAACCCCTTGAAGATCAAGCAAAGGTCACCACTATCGTATCACATATATTTTTAAGACTTCTTGTTGTTCAGGATTTTTTTTTCTTTCCAAAAAAGAAAGAAAGAAGCATTATCATATTCCGAGGCTGTACTGAGCAGCTGACAATAAATCCAAGGGAAGTAGGTCCCAAATTTTTAAAGAGGCTTCCCTCCGGGAATGTCAATTACTTTTCTCTCCCAACACTGCAGCCATTGTCTTCACCATGAAATTCAGCTGCTGCTTGAAAAATGCAACTGCTTTGATATCATTGTTCATTTTGTGCTCAGAGCTTGACGGGGCGGGGAGACTTTTTCGCAAATGACTTTTAAACACAAATCCTGGATCCCCAGTTGGTGTAAGCTTGCATAATGCCAGCTTTGATCTCAGCTTAGAGTTGTTGTTTTTTGAAAAAAAATTACATTGGGGACAATGAGGCCAAATCATTATTATTATTATTATTATTATTATTATTATTATTATTAAATGGGATGCTGAGCAATGAAAGCTAGTAGCTTACTGGACTAAGGAACTTAGGTTTGTATCCCACATTTGCTTCAGTGAATGAAAGAAAGCAAACAAGGCTCTCCTGCTCCCTACTTTATCTTCAAAACAACCCTGTTAAGTAAGTCAGAGGGAGAAAGCAAGAGAGAGAGAGAGAAAGATACCAGCCCAAGATCACTTGAGGTGTACCGACATTGCTGATTTATTGCAGGGCAATACCACTTTAACTACCATGACTCCATTCAATGACAGAAGGTGGATCATCATGTTTCAGTAGTGATCTAAATGTGTAGTCCTGCATGGAAGCAAGTTGGATTAGAAGACCCTTGCAGCCCCTTCCAACTCTCTGATTCTATAGGATCCTGGAATTTGTATGTTGGTGAGAGATTTGTTGATTGATTGGTTTTATATTCTGCCTTTCCTCCACTATGAGACCCAAAGCAGCTTACAATGTAAGTTGAAACAAAATAGCTAAAACAATACATAGTAGGAACCATTACACAGCCAAACAACAACTTCTTCTTCTTCTTCTTCTTCTTCTTCTTCTTCTTCTTCTTCTTCTTCTTCTTCCTCCTCCTCTTCTTCTTCTTCTTCTTCTTCTTCTTCTTCTTCTTCCTCCTCTTCTTCTTCTTCTTCTTCTTCTTCTTCTTCTTCTTCTTCTTCTTCCACCTTTCTCCATGTATTATTTATTTATATCCCACCTTTCTCCATTTGTTAGACTCAAGGGAGCTAACAAAATTTAAAACCTATTAAACATATTACAAGAATTAAAAACACACCCAACACATAGTGAAATAATTTTCTGTGGGTTCGTGGGTGTGGGTGTATGAGAGCTCTCTGGAAGAAAATTCTAAGTGGCTTCCAAAACTACAAATCCCAGGATTTTATTGTTTAGAGCCTATAGTAGCATAAATACATCCCTGGTGAGTTTCATGAATCAGCCGAGAGACTTGTGCAAATCAAGATGCTGAAAGTGCACAGACATGACCTATCTCCCATCCTAATAGCTCTAAGCACAAGCACACTGCTAAAAGGAAAGGGGGTTGCAGACTGCCAGAAATAGTGCAAATTGAGTCCACTTTTAGGGTTAGGGTTAGTGCTAGGAAATCATGGGGATTGGTTTTTTTTCTGAGACATTGAGTCTTCTCTGTCAGAGAGCTCTGGTGCCACAATAAACTACAGTTCCCATGATTCCCTAACCCTAACCCTAACCCTAACCCTAAAAGTGGACTCAATTTGCACTATTTCTGGCAGTCTGCAACCCCCCAAAGTTAACTCCACTGGTCATGTCCCAGCTTCTGGTCTATTCCCAGCCTTGAACTTTCAAGCTAAGATGAAACTATCTAGCAGGGCCTAGTAAACTCAAATTGACCCCTTCCATGACATTGGAGAGCTATCAACATTTAGCCATGTTGTGGACAAAGATTCTAGAATCTCTTTGCCTGATGATAGGGACACTATAGTAATGGGGCGGGGGGAGGAGGCATGCTGAGACCAATTCAGCCAGGCCAGGCCAGGGCAGAGTAGTCTTTAGATTGGCTGGATTTAAATCTTGTTTGTTGCCTTGACACACATCCAGAATGGGGGGAAACAGTATAGCAGCCTCGAAGCTGGCATGCCTATTTTCCATCTCATTGGAATAGGGACAAAGAATTGGATGGACATCTTCCAGGAATGCTTTAGTTAAGTTTTTTTGTATGGCAGGGGGTTGGACTAGTCTAAGATTCTATTATTCCATTATGTTACTGTTTTTATAATATTTATATATTATGGTGCTCTACATCATACAAAAGTTAAAACTATATGCTGGAATCCCAACTCGAATAGACCCATTTGATTGTTGTTAAATAGAGAGTCAAAAAAATGTATAAAATCCATTGGCTCTATGGCTTAACTCTAGTCAGAATGAACAATAGATTTCTAAACTATTGATAGAATTAAAAGAATAATAATGCATGACCATTAAAAAGAAAAACAACAAATATAGGCAATACAGCACATCATTTCCCCATGAGCCATCAGTTCTCAAAGGCCTGCTGGAGCCTGTGGATAGATTACAAAGAGGGTGCCAGTCTAACCTTTCTAGGAAGGGATTTCTGGAGTCTAGGACAGGGGTTGGCAAGTTTTCCTTACCTGGGGCTGGTCCGCTGGTCCCCAGGTCTTCCGCGGGCCGAGGGTGTGTGTGGGGGGAAAATGGTGCAGCGCGTACTTCCAGTGTACTGTGTATGTGCGAATGAGTCACGGCCACCATTTTGTTTTCCAAAATGGTGGCCGCAACTCATTTGCGCATGCACCGAGTACTGTGCATGCGTAAACGAGTCGCAGCTGCCATTTTGGAAAACAAAATGGTGGCCGTGACTCGTTTCTGCATGAGCAGTAGTCAGCGCATGCACAAGTGAGTCACGGCCAACCATTTTGGAAAATAAAATGGCAGCCACAATGCACATGGCGGTGGCATGCGTGGCGGCGGCGGGGGGCAGCAACACCAGGACTGGCTTGGGGCCGGTCCAAAGGCCTCGGGGGGCAGGATCCAGCCCCCGGGCCGTAGGTTGCCGACTCCTGGTCTAGGAGCACCAAGAAAGTCTTCTCTCATGTTCCCACCAGATGTACCTGTGAAGGTAGTGGGACAGAGAGAAGAACTTCCCTGCAAGATCTCAAAATGCAGGCACATCCATATGGTATTTTCAGATAACCAATAAATCTGTTTAACAGGTGCAAAATTCTCCTCCTCACTAGCAAAATGGTGAAATGTTTTCCATTTCTTAAGGAATTTTTACATTTGCAAAAGTAACTTTTGCTTCAGTTGTGTATCTCAGCTGCAGCAGCCTTTTTCTTGTTGCATAGACTTTTAACAATCAGAAACATCTGATTGGGTGGTTTGTAGATTTTTAGATTAATCAGCCAGTCCAGCATGGTATAGTGGTTTGATCATTGAACTAGGACACTGGGAGACCAAGGTTTGAATCCTGGCTCTGCCATGGAAACCCGCTGAGTGACCTTGGGCAAGTCACACTGTCTCAGACTCAGATGATGGCAATGGCAAACCCTCTCTGAAGAAACTTGTCAAGAAAAAAAACATGATTGGATCGCCTTAGGGTTTCCATTAGTTGGAAACAACTTGAAGGCACACAACAATAACAAACTTTGTTAGGGGTGTGCATGGGTGTGTGCGTGCATTATTCATGCTTTCTCATGATGTAGCCAAAGTATGACAGCCTCAGTTTGGTCATCTTGGTGTCTAGGGAGAGTTCAGGCTTGATCTGTTCAAGGACCTATTTGTTTGTCTTTTTGGCCATCCACGGTATCCTCAGTACTCTTCCCCAGCACCACATCTCAAATGTACTGATTTTCTTCTTATCTGCTTTCTTCACTGTATATCTCTCTCATCCGTACATGGTGATGGGGAAATGTAATGGCTTGTACTATTCTAACTTTAGTGCTTAGTTGTATAGCTTTACTCCTTAGGATCATTTGTAGTTCTTTCCTAGCTGCCTTCCCCACTCCTAGTCTTCTTCTTACTTCTTGGCTGCAGTTTCCATTCTGATGCTACTATCCTGCTGTAATTCCACTTCGGCACCCTCATGTGATAGTCTATTGTGTGTTGAAAGACCTTGTCTTATTGAGCATTAGTAATGGAATACAATTTCTTCATATTTCTACACTGGGATCAATGAGATCAAAATTTGATGGAAAGATTAAATGAGTCAAAGAAGGGGATGGAAGAACTATATTCACATTGGGCAGTTTTGTTTCTTTGTTTCTCCTTCACATCTTTCACTGGATTGTTAGCTAATGGACAGTGACTATGAGATTTAGTGATATAAGCATTGTACTGAGACTTGGAAAATCCAAGTTCTCATTCAGCTGTAAAACTTACTTGGGCCTGTTGCTCTGTTCCAGACTGATCTACCTCATAAGAGTGAGGATGAAACAAGGAGGTGAAAAAAAATCTATGCTGCCCTGAGCAACTTGGGGAAAAGGCTAGGCTCAACATGTAATCAATCAATAAAATCAAATCATACTGCATACCAAAGGTTAGATTCTTTCAGACACTAGCCCCTTCCTTTCAGATATTAGATTGACTGCTAGTGCAAAAGCTTTGAACCTGAATGTTACATTTAGAAAGCTGATCCAAAATATTTGCATGCCCAAGGACTGTTTGGAGAAGAGATGTTGTAAACCAAAACCACAGAGGCAGGTTAGGGATTTGGGGGGATCAGTGTTGATTCTGCTGTAGCATAAAAATAGCTGACACAGTGGGAAATCTGTTAAAATGTGAATCAGGTGCCAAATCTCACTTGGATGCTTGCAGGATCTGCAACACACAAATATTTGGATTTTATCATCTACACAAACAGCACCTAGTGTCCAAGATGTATGGCCAATGGAAATGCACTTCGGTGTACATGCATCAAGTCTGTAACTCTGAGTAAATGGAGCTGTCTAAAACACATTACAACCACTCTCTTATGTATAATTCAATGTAACAGAGCTGTCTTAATTTCTCTAAATTGCAGTGACAATCAGAGCGCTTGCAGGGATATTGCTATTAATTTTTTTTTGTCTGCTGTTAATCAACAATGAAAAGCTTTAATTACCTGCCCAGAACCAGTGTCATGTTGATGGATAAACCATAGATGGGTATATTTAAAAATGCACAAGCAATCTATCTATTTGTATAAACACTGGTTAGATGGCATGGCTGAAAATGAGGTAGGAGTCCGATTGGATGCCTTTGGAGTGACAGTTGGAGTTGGGGGAAAATCCGGGTTGCAAACCTGAATGCATTTTATTTACAGTGAACAGTGCAGAGTGAGCCCTTCTCCTTCAGAGGTAGATTTTAAACGTTTAAATAAAGAAAGAATAAAGTTTTCACTATTTCTAGGCCCTCCTTTTTCAAAAGGTTGAGAATCTAAAGCTGTTTTCTGTTGAACCAGATCCCCTAGGATTGTAGAATCCTAGAGTTCAAAAGGATGCAAGAATCATATCGTCCAACAGTCTGCCATGCAGGAAAACACATTTACACCACTCTTGAGAGATTACCATCCAACCTCTGTTTAAAGACCTCCAAAGAAGGAGACTCCACCACACCCCGAAGCAGTCCATTCCATTGTCAAAGAGCTCTTACGGTCAAGAAGTTCTTCCTAATGCTTAGGTGCAATCTCTTTTCTTGTAAATGAAATCAAATTACTAGAAATGTGCTGGTAATCTCAAGGCTGGACTTTTGCAATGCATTGTACATTGGGCTACCTCTATACCATGTTTGGGAAATTTCAGTTAGTTCAAAAGACAACAGCTAAATTGATTACTGGACATCCAAGGAGTGATCATATTGCACCAATATTAAAATCAGTCCACTGGCTGCCGATTAATTTCTGGGCAAGGTACAAAGGCCACCTACAGGATTGCCTCCTCCTGTATAATCCACTGCATACACTCAAATTCTCTGGTGGACGTTTACTCCAGCCAGCCAGGACTAGGTTAGCAACTATCAGCCAGAGGACTTTTTCTTCAGCTGCACCTAGACTATGGAATAACTTGGGGATAGTGATTTGACAGCTGAATATGCTGTCTGAATTTTAAAACTAGTCTCTTCCACCAGACTTATCCAGGTGATTTTTAAATGATGAACTTTAAATGATGAATTTTAAATATGGATTGTTTTAATATGTGTACATCTTATCTGTCCTTTTAAACTGATGTGTGTTTCAACTGATGTATTTTTGACTGATGATGTTTGCTGTTGCTCCTCACCTTGATCCATGGAGAGAAGTGGGTAAGAAATAATAATAATAATAATAATAATAATAATAATAATAATAATAATAATATCTTGTTCTAGTCTCTGAAGCAGCAGAAAGCAAGTTTGCTCCATCCTCAATATGACTTCGTAAATATCTAAAAATATCACTTCTCAGCCTTTTGGCTAAGATCAAGTGTAGTGTGTGTAATATCTAAAAATGGCTATCATGACAGTGTATTGTTTCCATTGTCTTTTTATTTCTATTTGGTCATGCCACACAAATAAAAGAAAATGGCCCTAACCATGCTTCAGGTATCTTTCCTCATTCTTCTGACTCCCCTCCAGTCTATTAATGGCTGTTTGCTTACTTGACTTTTTGCTTGTACTGAACCTCTACTCCTCTTTGGAATTGGTGACTCATTCCACTCAACATGGCCAGGGGCCATACTAGCTGGGATTGGAATTTGTAGGCCAAAAAACAGGCTTTTCCATACATGGTTCTGACTCTCCTCTGTATCTGAGCTGCTGCTCCACCTAAACCTGGTCCAGTTCTCCAGGACTTTTGCATCAATGAGTAGTGGCTAGTGGCTTCTGCTGTCAGTGGGACAGTGAATCCCATCCAGATTTCAGTCTGGCCTTCAAAGGAACTGTCCTAGGTGCTGAACCTTATCTTCAAAATTGGTCCAGGACCTTAGACAGCTCCTTTAAGTTTCAAATTAAAAGCAAGGGTGGTTTTATTGCCCTACTGATATGAGAGTCACCAGCTATCACTGGCTTTGGTTCATGATGTCCTCAGCTAACTCAGACCCAGACTTAATCATTAGGTACAACTCCAAAAATACAGCCTGGAACCATGTTTACCTGTCCAATATCAAGTGATGGTTCCTTTGTTAAATGAGACCAACAAACAACTTGATAAATGAGAGCATGGACTGTCACAGCAGATTCAGAAATGAACTAATGAGACTTCTGCTTGATACATAAGACCATAGGGAGACTCTGTAGAAAAAGAAGTCCAGGAAGAAGTCTGTGTTTTGCAGATTTGGGAAAATGGTGATAGCTGTCAGAAGGAGCAGATTGCTGACAATGCAACCAAGTTCGACTTGCTGGGATGCATTCCTGCGCAAGGTAAGCACCAAAGGATGCAATAATCTGGCCATTTTTTTTTCAAATAGAGAACAACAAGCTTCCACTTTTGATTTATTGTACTATTTTGTAAGTAAGGGAATTGGCCCAGTTTGAAAGGAAGTAAAGTAGAGCCCCTCTTTGATTGCCTGGACACTGTGCCCCACTTCACCTGTGAGAATTTACTAGCTGGGAAAATGGCTTAATCTTTCTCATGTCAGCTGGCTTTTTACCAGAAATAGCTTTTCTTTAATAGCTTCAGCCTTCTCTTTGTGGTTCTGGATTTGTGTTTGTTTGTAAAGTAAACAGAGTTCCAAACTATTGGCAGCGATAGCATTGGGGGAAGAGCAGGACATTTTTAGTTAAAAGCAGCAGGAAGAAGAATCAAGCACCCATTTTCTTTCCTCTATTGTGTAGTAAAGGGAGTTTCTCCCAAGAGTGATTTTCAACAGAGAAAAGAGTGTCAGGCCAGTGCCTCACATGGTTGCTGCTTATTGTTGGTCATCAACATCCATCAAGAAAACACAACATATGTGGACAACCTTTTCCTTATTTTTAGTCCTTTGATATACCCCATTTAATAATTACCAGTTCTACTTACTTGATATAGAAATTTCTAATTGTGTGGTTTGAATGGAAGGAAAAGCAAGAATATGATATTGCCAACTAACTTTAGGATTAACACTTTACATAGATAAGGTTCAAGAGAGATTTGGAGGCTGAATAAAAGCTGAAGAGCTGAAATGACATCTTGAAACATGAAAAATTCAGCCAGATTTTCAGATTGTACAGTCCACAACATTATTTCAAATCTATCTAAAATCTTCCTCTTTGAAATTTAGAAAATGTTGCTATTGCAACTTGAAAGTGAAGCATTTGGCTTTTGCCCTTGGTTTTACTAAATGATGGCTGGAACTGTATTTCAGTTCTTCATACATGCAAGTTCACTTATGAATGTGGTTGTACTTTTTTGGCCATTGAGTAACATCTATATGTTGTTCTCAGTTGTATAAGCAGAGTTCTACAAGTATAATAATTGAGCATCGAGTTGCATACTCCTAGACAGTGCATAACAATTATTTGTCAGTACTTTCAATGTACCATTTGATTCACTGGGATTGTGAAACCAGCCATTGTGCCCTCCTTATTGCCCAATGGGACAATATGCAAACACAATTGCAGATATTCAGTCAACTGTGCCATGTCAGTGTTCAGAAGAAGAGTGGTGCAACACAACCACCATTTAATAGACAAGTGTAAATTTAAACTAAAGGGCTCTACAGACTGGCCAAAAGGGCCGGTGTCAGGGCAGCCACCGTTGCTGCCGTGGAGGCAGTTTTTCTCCATTTCTTTGGTGCAGCATGTACAAACGCTGCACCACAGGGGCATTCCCATGCTTCTTGCCATCTGGTCAGTGTCAAGGAGCATGGGAATGCTCCTGTGGTACATCATTTATAAATGGAGAAAAACTGCCGCCACGGCAGCAATGGTGGCTTTTTGCCGGCTCACAAAGGAGCGGTATTTTGCTGCTTCTTTTTGAGCTTGCAAACCACAAGACTGGGACCACAGCATGCATTTGTTGCAGCCTCCATCTGGCACTCAAAGGGGCAGCACAGAATCGTTTCTTCGGGGTGGACTGCTTCACCCCCAAGTAAGTGTAATGTCAGGTCTTGGGTGCTATTGCATGTTAGTGGCCAGATAGAGAAAAAACATGGAGTATTGTCCCATGTTTCCAGATACCATCAAGTAGCAGCTGTAATCTTCCATGGCTCAGCATAGCGTAATACAGGGGTCGGCAAGTTTTCCTTACCTGGGACCTGTCCACTGGTCCCCAGGTCTTCTGCAGGCCAAGGGTGGGGGTGGGGGGGAAATGACGCCACACATACTTCCGGTGTACTGCGCACGCGCAAGCGAGTCGCTGTCACCATTTTGTTTTCCAAAATGGCAGCCGCGACTCGTTTGCGCATGCGCCAAGTACTGTGCATGCACAAACGAGTTGCGGCCACCTTTTTGGAAAACAAAATGGCGGCGGCGGCATGGCAGCGGTGCGTGCGGCGGTGGCAGGACCAGCCTAGGGCCAGTCCAAAGGCCTTGGGGGGCCAGATCCAGCCCCCAGGCCATAGGTTGCTGGCCCCTGGAGTTGTACTTCCACATGTGAAATTATGCTACACTGAGGTATTTTCAAACTCCCAGATCTGTCATAGAATCATAGAATCATAGAGTTGGAAGAGACCACAAGGGCCATCCAGTCCAAGCCCCTGCCATGCAGGAACTCCAAATCAAAGCATCCCCGACAGATGGCCATACAGCCTCTGCTTAAAGACTTCCAAGGAAGGAGACTCCACCACACTCCAAGGGAGTGTGTTCCACTGTCGAACAGCCCTTACCATCAGGAAGTTCCTCCTAATGTTGAGGTGGAATCTCTTTTCCTGGAGCTTGCACCCATTGTTTCGGATCCTAGTCTCTGGAGCAGCAGAAAACAAGCTTGTTCCCTCCTCAATATGACATCGCTTCAAATATTTAAACAGGGCTATCATATCCCCTCTTAACCGTCTCTTCTCCAGGCTAAACATACCCAGTTCCCTAAGTCATTCCTCATAGGGCTTGGTTTCCAGACCCTTCACCATTTTAGTAGCCTTCCTTTGGACACGCTCCAGTTTCTCCACATACTTTTTGAATTGTGGTGCCCAGAACTGGACACAGTATTCCAGGTGAGGCCTGACCAAAGCAGAATAGAGTGGCACTATTACTTCTCTTGATCTAGACACTATACTTCTATTGATGCAGGCTAAAATTGCATTGGCCTTTTTAGCTGCTGCATTGCACTGTTGACTCATGTTCAACTTGTGGTCCACCTGGATTCCTAGATCCCTTTCACATGTAGTCTCATTCAGCCAGGTGTCCCCCATTGTATATCTGTGCTTTTCGTTTTTCCGCCCTAAGTACAGTACTTTACATTTCTCCATGTTGAATTTCATTTTGTTAGCTTTGGCCCAGCTTTCTAGTCTGTTCAAGTCATTTTGAATTTTGATCCTGTCTTCTAGGGATCAAAATTCAAAATGACTTGAACAGACTAGAAAGCTGGGCCAAAGCTAACAAAATGAAATTCAACACGGAGAAATGTAAAGTACTGCACTTAGGGTGGAAAAACATAGAGAAGCTATGCCCACCCAAGATCATTTATGTTTGAGGGAGAATATGGGACATTACAGAATCCTCTGGCTTTGTCTCCATGGCCAGATGCAAAGCAGATCTGCTGAATTTTGCCAGAGTCTCATACAATATTACATTATTACCTGTATTACAGCTGATGTAATTGCTTTGCATCTTGCTGCAGAGCCATACCCAGACACTTATACCTCACTACTCTCCTCCAGGAACCATGGATGGGGATAATTCAGCTCTGCTGTAGGGTTGAAGTGGCTTGGGTCACTGCAGGAAGAGGAAGGGAATACCATATGCAGTAATTAAAAACAGAAATATGCTGGAGTAGAATTAATATATGCTTGAGTTTGCACTAAGAAGATATTAGACAGTGATTGCTATATATACAATACTTTGAAAGTTGTGAGTGACTGCTACTGAGTAATCATCAGATATCAAGTTCTGC
Organism: Phrynosoma blainvillii; assembly: GCA_026167975.1. Lineage (NCBI taxonomy): Eukaryota > Metazoa > Chordata > Lepidosauria > Squamata > Phrynosomatidae > Phrynosoma > Phrynosoma blainvillii. The sequence goes on along the minus strand of JANUYF010000004.1, from coordinate 305,486,153 downwards.
TCATGGCTATAGGATTTTCAAAGGAAGCCAAAACTGAGGAGCACCCAGTAAAACTCACAGAAGAAATCAGATACATGTCTCCAGGTGTTCAATCAATTGATGTTTTAGTGGTAAAAAAAACTCCAGCACATTTCAGTCTATATATGCTCCCAAGATGGTTTTTAGAGACTGTATAAAATAATAAAAAAGAGACAACACATAAATACATAATCAAACAATGCACAGTATTGCATTCTATTAAGTTTTGATTGCATTTCTACACTGCCTATAGCATGTGCACACCTATTCAAATTTAACTTGAGAAATGTATGGAGTGTAAATATCACATTATTAACGGGGGGGGGGGGGGTGGTGGTGGAGAGAAATACATACCTTCCAACCATCCCAGTTTGGCTGGGACAGTGCCAAGTAATCCTCTACCATCTCACTTTTTCAGCTGGTTTTAAAGTGTCCCAATTTTTCTCTCCTCCTCCCACTTTCCCCTTTTGTCCTCAGTTTTCTTCTGTTCTTGCAAACTGAGTTTAAAGTGTAAAAGTAGTTTACCCTCAATTAACTCAACCAGGGGAGGGAAGAGAAGAGAAGTGCTCACAAATTGATTGTACAAGTGCACAAGTGCACAAGTGGGCAGCCACACCACCAACTCATTGCACGTACTATGGAGTGAAATAATGATAATCACTTCAGGTTTCCAACCAAACAATGGATTTAATAAAAACATGAACAAACTGGCTGAATCATCAGTGTTCCATCAGGGGCTGGGGAATAAAAGGGGTATGTATAGAGGGGGCACCATGATCATGCTGTGCCAATATGTCAGTTGGTGCACTGATGTGCCATATAGGCATTCGATTGTTTGTGTGATTGAGCAGCCAAGCACACATCTGGTCATTTGGAGCATCCAATGGGTCAACAGCTGGACAGAACAGGGGGAAGTGATTGGCTGCTGTCCTTGTGCATGTGAGTTTGTGAGAGAATAGAAAAAATAATGGGGCAGTACAGATTGTAGCCGCAAATGCTCCCTTATGGCAAATCCTTCCTTGCAGTGGGAGGGCAGTGGTGCGGACTGCACATCAGTTGTTGGGTCATTGTGGGAGCTAGTGGTGTGGTCAGCAGGTTCTCCTTGCAAATAAGGAAATTGCGGGTAATCTGGCTTTTCCCCTGCTTCTGCTACTGGCCTGAGTAACCAAAATGGATTTGAGACTGCAGTGCCACAGCACTTACTTCTATCAGTTTCAAAAGATAACAATCCAGCAGTAACTGGATTGTGGGACAGCTTCCACAGTAAAATGAGGGAAGAGAAGTTGGCAGGCCTCCCAGCAGAATTTCTTCTGTCTGAAAGACAATGATTTGCAAAATGATCCTGTGATCTCTAATGGCAGTTTCTGCAATGGTTTTATTCACTCACTCAATGCAAAGCATAATCGTTGCCGGAAACATCTGCAGAAGCATGCACATAATGGAGAGGCATCAAATCAATGAGTCAAAACATTAGAAAATAAAAGCCAGCTGAACAAAGCATCCCAAAATTGTATTGCCTATCACCTAATACTAGATTTCCACCCTCCTTATTGAAATAATATATCTACTGGCTGCTTCCCACACATTACTTCCCCATGTGTGCATTCTCAGAGTGTATGGAGAGCTGCTGGGGACCTGGTTTTCCTTGCAAAATGGGGTGCATGAGGTTGAGGCTGCCCTGTGCACCCCATGAGGAAGTGCCATGGGAGTGGGATAGGGATGTAGCTGTGGAGAGGGCAAAATGAAGGCATTACTCTTCTGAATATGAAGTCTGCCCCCCCCCCCACCCCTGAAATTTTCCTTCAGCCCTGAAATTTCTAGCATTTGGAAGCTGAAGAAAAATTCCATGGGGACAGAGTGCTTATTTGGTGGGGCAATGCTTTAATTTTGCCCATCCCATAGCTACATCCCTTGGGTGGCTGGGTTGGTGGTTCATCAATCTGTGGTGGCTGGAGGCTGCTATGTCAATGGGGCAGTGAAAATATCTCTAGGCCTTAGTCTGAATTTTAAAGAAGCTATTCAAGGTATCTTGGGGATAGGTTTACTTTGAGCCCTTTGGAGAGGACCTTGAAAGTTCAGGACAATATCACACTACAATGTTACAGCACTATTATTCCACTTTTAATTCCACTCCTGTGGAATTCTGGGGTTTGCAGTTTAGAGAAGCCTCAAAATTCTCTGGCTTAGAATTCTAAATACCCCTTCCTAAACTGAAAATTCCAGGATGCCACAGGAGCCAGCTATAGCAGTTAAAGTGGAATAATAGCTTGATGATAGTGTAATGTGATAATGGCCCCAAACACACTGCAGAAATAATCCAGTTTGAGACCACTTTAACTGCCCTGGTTCAGTGCTAGGAAATCCTGGGAAATGTAGTTTGTTGTGGCACCAGAGCTCTCTGACTAAGAAGGCTAAATGTCTCACAAAACTACAGTTCCCACATTTCCCTAGCATTGAGCCAGGGCAGTTAAAGCAATCTCAAACTGGATTATTTCTGCAGTCTGTTTTGGATCATTGTCTTCAGACGAACAACCACTGGTAAGAATTAGAAGGAGGCAAAAGTAATTGTCTGTACAGTTGACCTCTGTGGTTTATATGAAACTACGGACCAAAGGTTGTTCATTCCTGAGGCAGAGTTCAGAGACATAGCCATGTTCGTCTGGAATATTAATATGCAAAGGGATCTCGTAGCACCGTTGAGACTAACTGTGTAGAAGAAGATTGTAGCATAAGCTTTCATAGACTTGGTCTACTTCCTCAGACACATGGAGCCGAAAACTACTCAAGGTCATTTTGCCAGGAAGAAACTGGCTGAAAGAACAAGGAGGGGACAATAGGGGAAATGTGAGAACCAAATTATTTTCAGTTTTGGAATGAAAAAAAAAAACAAAAAACAATTAGTCCACCAATATTTTGAAATTATGTGAGATCTAATGAGGCATTGCCAATGCTTGCTGTTTAGTTCTGAGAATGAATGTCTCTGGTGTAAAGCTAGAGTTAATAATAATAATAATAATAATAATAATAATAAAATTTATTTATACCCCGCCCCTTTGAGATCAATCGGGGCGGCTAACAATTAAAATACAATACATTCCAATCCTACCCCTTGAATTGCTGAATAAAAGCTTGCTGAGTTTTAACTACTGAATCCTGAATTTCCTGAACTTGATTAACTGCCAAATTCAACAAAATATCTAAATAAATAAGTGGTGTTTGGGGGTTCCCAAGTTAGGAGGGCAGTGAATCTCCTCCCTGGGTTTTATTCCTTTAAAGTTCAAACATTAAGAAGATTCACCACGCTTCCTGCTGGACATTATGGTTGTGAGAAGCACATATAGAAAAAAGCCCATTCCCCGAGGATCAAGCAATATTGTACAGACTGGCTGAGATTGAGTTGCAAGACTAGCAAAGACTCTTATCCACAGGATTTTCCCATCTTATTATTAGCACTCCATATTGTGGTTAAACAAGATGGAGGAGTCCAGGGGTGCATCCACACTGTAGAAATAATGCAGTTTGCACCACTTTAAGTGCTGTAGCTCTAGCCTATGGAATCCTGGGATTTGTAGTTTACAAGCGCTTTAGCCTTCTCTGCCAAAGAGTACTGGTGCCTCATAAAACTACAAATCCTAGGATTCTGTAGGATAGAGCCATTGCAGTTAAAGTGGCATCAAACTGCACTACTTCTACAGTGTAGATGCACCTAGAATCAGATTGGAGGACATTCCTTTGCTTTCATGTGTGCAGTCTTGTTGCTCTGCAGATGAGAATCCAACCCTGAGTGCAATGCACAATTGAGGAAGATGCAGGATAAAATGAAAATAAATGTCTGACTGCCTTCCCAGTCTTCTGTTTGTCTCTGCTAGACTTGCCCTTCCAAGCTCCACTGGAATTTGTATCACAACTCTCCAAATTCCTGGATGAGTATGCTCCGGTATTGACATCCTACCAGCTGGGATCTACGGTATATCTTTTCTTGCTCTGCACCATTTGGAGAAAACAGTGTGTACTAGGTGGTTTCTGAAAATAGAAAGGGTGTCAGGAGGATTTATATTTTCCTTGAAAGCAGTACTTCCATGCAGGTGGCAAGTTATACATTCTCCCCCTCTGAGAAATGCATGACACCTATATTTTTCTAATAGTTTAAGTCCTGGCTGAGCTAACAAGTGAGACATTTTGGAAGCTGAAATGTGATGCCCTTTAAAAAAAAAGACATCTAAAGCTATCTTTCTCCTTATTTCCAATAGCTCATCCTCATTTTTACATAACATTTTGCTATCGATTTGATATTTTTATATACCATAAGAGGCACTTTGCAAGCAAAGACTGAATTAGCAGATGAAGTATGCTTTATTAGCAGCTATCTGATGGAAAATCATGTCAGTTTTCCATTTAAAAGATGGATTACCTTGATTCAGCTTACTGGCTCAATTTGTGTGTGATTAAATATTGCCGGCATGAGGCCAGTCCTCAAGAGTCCAGACCTGAAGCTCAACTATAGACGATGTAGCTGAAGAAGCCACAAAACATATGAGGTCAACTGTTCATGATTCTGTGTTCAGTGTTCATTCCTTGGCAAACCCAGATTTGTTTTTCTCCTATGGATGGGATGGTCTTTGGTTCAATTTCATGTTTCATCTCCATAAATCAGATGCAAAATAAATCACATGATTCCCCCTCCCGGAGTAAATATGAATGGAGCAGGACATGCAAGGCTTTTAAAGGGTTCCCTACTGTCCTTGATCCTACCCTTAAACCCCTCATTGATCCCCATTCCCTCACCACCACCCTATTTTGTTTATTTTTATTTGTTTTATTTATTCATATAATTCATATCATACAGGATCCAAAGCAGCTTCCCAAGAGTAAAAAACAAATATACCATGGAACAGTTTTTTAAAAAACATCGGGTGTGCATGTGTTGTGTGCCTTCAAGTTGCTTCTGACTTACAGCAACCTTAAGGTGGTAAACCTATCACATGATTTTCTTGACAAATTTCTTCTGAAGGGGTTTGCCATTGCCATTCTCTGAGGCTGAGAGAATGGGACTTCTCCAAGGTCACACAGTGGGTTTTCATGGCTGGGTGAAGATCTGAACTCTGGTCTCCAGAGTCAGTCCAACACTCATTTCACTATGTCATGCAAAAAATAAAATAAAAATCATTTCTTGTTGGTAGTGTGTGCCTTCAAGTCCTTTCCAACTTATGGTGACCCTATCATGGGATTTTCTTGGCAAGTTTTTTCAGAGGGGGTTTGCCACTGCCTTCCCCTGAGGCTGAGACAGTGGAATTTGCTCCAAGGTCATCCGGTGGGTTTACATGGCCAAACCAGGATCTGAACCCTGGACTCCGGAAGCATAGTCCAAAAGTCAAACAACTACATATAAACATTTTAAAAACTTAAATATCAGGTTACCGTAGTTTAAAAAACAGAAGGTTAAAACAATGTGCCTTGGGGTTGGATGCAACTGCTGTATGCACTATGGTACTTATAACAATATACTTTCAATCATAAAACTAAAATTTCCAAAACAACAACATGCAATTAAAACATAGCAATAGCAATAGCAAGTACATTTCTATGGACGTTATCACACGCGGGCCACAAAGCGAAAAGAAAGTGAAAAAGAATCAATCCGGAATTAAACCGAAATAAACCCTACATTACGAAAATGGCTATCAGATGAAAGTAGCATCATTTTGCAATTAAGGAAAGCTCTCCTGGAAACCATATTTGCCATTCACATACAAGTGAGAAAATCCCGTACATGTGCTAGAAATGCTCTTCTAGCACATGCGGAATACAGCCGCGGCTGTCACTTGCCGTGGCTGTCACCCCTTCCCAAGTCGTCCTCGGTGCAGCCGGCCCTCCGTACGGCTGGCACTCTGAGGAGGACCTCCTGCCGCAGCGTTCTCTGAGGAGGTCCTCCTTGGAGCGCCGGCTCCGCGCAGGGTTGGCGCTCCGAGGAGGTCCCCCTTGGAGAGCCGGCGCTCTGAGGAGGTCCTCCTTGGAGCGCAGGCCCCGTGCAGGGTCGGCTCTCCGAGGAGGTCCTCCTTGGAGAGCCAGCCCTCTGAGGAGGTTCTCCTTGGAGCGCAGGCCTGGCGCAGGGTCAGCTCTCCGAGGAGGTCCCCCTCGGAGAGCCGGCGCTCCGAAGAGGTCCTCCTTGGAGCGCAGGTCCCACGCAGGGTCGGCGCTCCGAGGAGGTCCTCCTTGGAGAGCCAGCTCTCTGAGGAGGTCTTCCTTGGAGTGCAGGCCCCGCGCAGGGTCGGCCCTCCGAGGAGGTCCTCCTTGGAGAGCCAGTCCTCTGAGGAGGTCCTCCTTGGAGTGCAGGCCTGGCGCAGGGTCGGCGCTCCGAGGAGGTCCCCCTTGGAGAGCCGGTGCTCTGAGGAGGTCCTCCTTGGAGAGCCAGCTCTCTGAGGAGGTCCTCCTTGGAGCGCAGCCCCCGCCCCGCGTAGGGTAATGACGGGAAAATGCGCCACAATACGTATTTGGTGATCAGACTTACGGCAAATGCGAAATGATTCCCGTCGCACAATTGCAATTCCTGAAGAAACCGAAATTCAAAAGATCTCGGTTCTTTCCACTTTCTGTCAGGGTTCTGTTGGGGTTCTGTGCAACGTCGTGTGGACACACGGGAAAATAATACGTATTAGGTCAGAATTTCGTTTGGATTCTGTTTGGATTGGGCCCCGTGTGATAACGTCCTATGTCACTTATCAGTGCACTTAAACACTCCCTATGTGGTTTACATTGTGTAAGTTAAAACATAGTTTAAAAAGAGATAAAAGAGATTTTAAAAAGCATAAAAACAGATTAAAAACACCACCCTATGAAAAGCTCTTTTTGTCACATAAAAGATAAGCCAAAGGCCTTCCTATATAAAAGTCTTAGCTTGATGGTGAGAGGAAAGGAGCAAGGGAGCCAACCGAACCTTCCAGAAGAAGGAATTTCCATAACCTGGGAGTAGCTGCTGAGAAGGTTGTCTCCTGTGTTCTCACCAAATGTGCCTGCGATGGTGGTGGGAACAAGAGAAAACCTTCCCCTGAAAATCTGAAAGGCGAGCTCATAAGAGGAGATATCTTGTAGTGTAGATAGTGTAGACCAGGGGTAGGCAACCTTTCCCCTTTAAGGGCCGAGGGACTTCATCTCCCAGAAGCCTCAGCCATGTTGGCCAATAGTCCCATGTTGGCCAATAGCTCCTGGGATTCTGGGAGCTGAAGTCCCTCGGCCCTTAAAGGGGAAAGGTTGCCTACCCCTGGTGTAGACTTAAGCTTGTCAAGGTCATGATCAGTACTTTGAATTCTACCTGGGAACAGGCTGAAAAATCACTTGTGGAGTATGTTTTTACTCTAACATGTGGTTCCTTCCTACATGAAAATATGAAAAATGGTTTCTGAACATTATTGGAAGTGATGCAATGTCCTTTCTAGTCCTGGAAAATGATGGCGGCTATAGTGCAGCCTGTGTGGGTTTGGCAGATGTCAAAAATGGCTTGGCACATACCCAACCTGGCCAAAGATTTTATGCTATGTACTTTTGTTTAATAGTTTGTACCCAGCCCAACATCTGTTTTCATTGTGAAGAAAAACCATCAAATGAATGAGAGAAGGGGCACGAGTGGAAAGCCTTGCTGTGATCCCAGGGGTGTTGCTATGGAAGCGGGGGTTGAAATGATGGTATTGCCCCCTAAATAAGAGTTCTGAATCTGTAATGAAATTTTCCTTCACTCTCTAGATTTCTAATGTTTCAGTAACTTAAAATGTTAATTGAGCATTTAGAAATGCAGTTTAGGCACCCAAAGAAAAGGGCAAGGTCCCCAAGGGAATGGGAACACAACAAATATAAGAGTTCTAGAGTGGATGATTTTCAATGCCTCACTCTCTGCAGTGCTAGAAATTTGGGGAAATTTAATAGGAAGGGAGAGTTATTATTGGGGAGAGAGTCAGTGCACTTTTTTTTGTGCCCCACTTGTTGTTACACTCCTGAGTGGTACTGTTCTGGACTGTTGCTTGCAGGAATTAAGGATAGGAAAATCTGTAGTTATTTTAAAAATCTCCAAAAAATCTTGCAATCTGAATATGTGATTGGGAAATTCTTCAAAGAATGGAAAGAAATATTTCACCCACTGGCCAAATTCAATGGCTACACAACTATTCCCAGTATAGAGAAGAATATCTTGTAGCTTCCTGGCATATCATTGTTAAATATGCGGAGTACCCGAGGGGCAAAAAGAGCTGGCAACTAATTCAGGACCAAAAGCAAGACTGAACACACAAGGGTTCAAGCCCAAGATTTTGAGTCAAGCACTCAAAGACTTGGGGCTGGATGGACAAATTTATCAGTGGTGATTGCTGCTACATTAATTTTTTAAAAATAAAAAAATCTGAAGTTCTTTTCCATCTCTGATACAAAGAAATTGGAAGGAATACTTGCAAAAAGAAACTGAAATAATTTTTCCAGTTCCTAGCAAACTGAGGAGGAGTTCAGTACCATGGTCACCTCCCTATGAACTTGTGAGAACTTGCTCCCTGTAAAGCTCCCCAAGGCAATAAGACAACAATTTTGCTTCAACAATGCAGTGGCACTTGATGACTTTTGTGTCAATGAATTAGTGAATCCCCTTTGGTTTTTAGACTGCTGATACACAGCAGAATTGACACAGTTTGATGCCACTTTAACTTTCATGGCCCCATCTTATGGAATCCTGTGACTTGTAATATGGGAAGGCACCAGAGCTCATTTACAGAGAAGGTTAAATATCTCAGAAAACTACAAAGCCCAGGATTCCATAGGATGGAAATACAGCATTTAAAGTGGTGTCAAACTTCATTAATTCTCCAATGTAGAAGCTGCCTTATTCTGCAATTTAAAGAAACTATCCAAGGTGCTGAACATATTTTGGAGATAGATTTTCAAACCTTGGATAGCTCCATTAGAACTAAAGCATTCCCTTGGTAGGAAACCAACAATTGTCACTGCAGCAATGACCTGGAGCCAACTGAGGATCCTTGCATGATTTTAATCATGTGGTTCCACTTCAAATGAAGGACTTTCCCTCTCTCAAATTGTCCCAGCAATGGGTCCGATCCAAATCATGAACCGCATGTGGAAGCTGGAGGTCTTTATATCATTATTTCCAGATGCAGTCCCAACCTAGGTCAAGACCTATGTGCTTGCCAATGAAAGGTCCCATTTAGGGTGAGGGGCAGGGAGGAAGGTCTGATTTGGATTGGATCCTCTGGGAGGTGGAGATTTTTCCAACACACACTTACACTAGTGTCCTGATTTGGTTGAGGCCCTTTTGCCTGGCAATCTGTGACCCCTGCATACAAGATCAGAATGGCATGCATGAATTCACATGTAGCTTGGACCAGCTAGGACTTGGTCATGTTCATGTCATGGTGGTGAATCCAGATTTTATCCCAAACCCTGAAGAGCTAGCCAAGTTGCTGAATATATTTGGGGATACAGTTCAGCACATTGGAAATCACCTTTGAAGTGTGTAGACCAGCGGTTCTCAGATGGTGGGGCAGGACACCAAGGGGTTTGTGTGCAAGAGTTCCTCAAGGCTCTGATTCCTCCTCCTCCTCACCTTCCCAAACTTTTTAATGTGTAAAATTTACCCATGGGTTGAGTTAAATATTTCATTTACTTAAATAAAACTGTTTTAATTTGAATGACGCTATTTCTTTATAATTGTTAAAATATGAATATACATGAATATGCAAGTAAAAATATACACACTCAATAAACAAAATATTTTTATTCATATACTATGTTGAGTGGCAGGGGTGGTATCCACACGTAGATATAAAGGGGGTCCCAAGGATAAAAAAAACATTGAGTACCACTGGTGGAGATGACAACTCAGAGCAATTTTGCCATCCCATTGAAATGGAAGACATGGGCCAATACTGGATTTGCACAGAGGTGTCTTCATATTTGAGATTATCCCTGGGAGCTTAAAGTAGCAATGGCTTTTTTTGCTGGCACTGGCTTTGTCCAAGCTAGGAATCACTCTGCTGCTCCTGGATGTGGTGCGGTAGCTGAGCATTCCCTTTCTCCACTGATGTGGTGATGTTCTCTGAGTCATAGAAGAAAGGCAGACATGCCACCTCGGATCATGAAAAAGAAGGCCTCACTGGCTCCAACATCCATCTCTCCTCCTCCATGGAGGAGTTTATCTGCACTAATTTTGATACCAGTTTGACACTGCTGTGAAGGCTTCATCTTTAAAGTCCAGATTAAACCTAGGAGTACATTCATTGACATGGAAACCACCATCTGCCTGTGGCTTGGCCCAATGAAAAGCTCACATTTGAGACTGCCTTGGAGGACTTGAAGTTTCATGAGGCACTTAGAATTCTCTGCCAGAGACCTCTAGTTCTGTAGTTCATGGGAATGTAGTATAGCTCTGTAACAAAGGATTTTAAGTTTCTCACCAATAGAGAAGGAAAGATATTTTGTTTGACTTAACAGTCTTGGTGTAAGTAGTATTTTCACACCTACAAAGACTTCTTGTGAGACAATGTACACCTCACTTTAAGCATCTGCACATTTGTAAAACCTATGGGGCATTTCCAAGAAATCATGTGGCTTTCCAGATGCTGCCCATAAAACAATCCACACCACTAAAATGTGCATCTTTTTTAAATAAGCAGAAGCAGACTTTAAGCAAAGGGGAATAATTGTGTAAATTTGATAAACTGCACAAAGAAACACCCAAATCAGGGGGAAATTATGTAAACTAATTGTATAAATTTCATTATGAGAAGAAAACATAAAGTCTTGCAAATCTGATATGAAAAAAGGAGAGGAAAATGCATCTGGAATTTACAGAAACTCAACAAAACTGAGAGAGAGATGTTTTCACAACTCTACTCATCAAACTACAAATCCCAAGATTTTGAAGGATGTATGCCTGATAGTTAAATGCAGGGATAGGCAACCTTTTCCCTTAAAGGGCCGAGGGACTTCAGCTCCCAGAAGCCTCAGCCATGTTGGCCAATAGTCCCATGTTGGCCAATAGCTCCTGGGATTCTGGGAGGTGAAGTCCCTCGGCCCTTAAAAGGGAAAGGTTGCCTACCCCTGGTTAAATGGCATCATACTATTATATTTTGGGAGTGCAGACACAGAAAGAGTCTCTACTGGAGTGATTTCTGCCTCCTCCAGAAGATTGTTTCTGCAAGCCAGTCTTCTCCATCTTCTGTATTATCAAACCCACTTCAGATAGTAGAGTATTGCAGCAACTGGCTCATAGCAGCTGGTCCTGCAGGTCTGCTTGATAAAAGTGCTGAGGTGCAGCAGGCATATTTTCAAAAACCAGATGTGGATGATAGAGTTCTCTGGATTCCTAGGCAGCACAAGTATACAAATGACCTTAAACTTGAAGAGGCAATATGTTCAGAGGTATATACTGAAGCTGTGAAAGGTCAAATGAGAAGGGTTTGCAAGTAAGTTCCTCTAAAAATTCATTACCCATCACCAACCTCATGTGGTGGAAGAAAATGTGGGTGCTCTTTCTGTAGAAGTACACATTGCTTATTTGGTTAAGCCTGCAGCCTGGAGCAGTTAGATTGTCAAGTCCTGCTATTGGAGAGCAATTTGTACCCAACTGATATAAATTAAATTAATTTATAGCCAGAGGTGTGATTTAAGACCCCCACCCCCACTGCTGCCAATGGTACTTTTATTTGCAAATTTGAATAGTTAAGAGGGATCTGGATTTTCAGTTTCTATACAAGAAAGTTAAACATATTTGAACATCTTATCTAGTATGCCATGTTTTCTTCTGTGGTTGCTCCTACACCATTTTGTGTAAAAGCTACATTTGTTACTCACATTACTAGGACAGTGTGTGCGTAGAGGTTTAGTGGTTTGAGTATTGAACTACAACTCTGGAGAACAGGGTCTTTATCCTGGCTTCGCCATGAAACTACTGGGTATACCTGGGCTAGTCTTAGGGCCTTTGCAGACTGCCAGAAATAGTGCAAATTGAGTCCACTTTAAAGGTTAGGGTTAGTGCTAGGGAATCATGGGAATTGTTTCCCCCCCCCCCCCCGAGACATTGAGCCTTCTCTGTCAGAGAGCTCTGGTGCCACAATAAAATACAGTTCCCATGATTCCCTAACCCTAACCCTAACCCTTAAAGTGGACTCAATTTGCACTATGTCTAGCAGTCTGCAAAGGCCCATACTCTCTTAACCTCAGAGGATGACAATGGCAAACCTCCTCTGAACAAATCTTGCCAAGAAAACCCCATGATAGGTTGGCCGTAGAGTTGCCATATGTTGGGAATGACTTGAAGGCACACAACAACAACAACAACAACAACAACAACAACAACAACGTGTATTTATGGCCATCATGTTTCATGCTGCCCTCCCAAAGCTCAGTAAAAATATTTTTTTAAATTATAAATCCCCCAATTCTTGAGTCAACCAAGAACTCTCTATATACAGATGGTGATGGAAATCATGAAGGAAGTGTAAGGCTAGCACCCTACCCTACTTCATGTGTAAACATATGTTTTAATCACCTGAATAGGGGCCATATGGTCAAAAGATGTAAATGTTGACCATTATGTAAGCAACCAAGAAATCTTACCAGCCATGCTATTTCAGTATATTTATAAATATTAATCTAATCTAATTTATAGTAAAGAAATTTGAAATTTAGCTTTTTAAACAAATATGCCAGGTTCATCTCAATGGCCAGCTGAAGTCAGGAGGTGATTCAGGTCTTCAGCCTTGCTCATAGCCTCCTCCTAAGCTTTGTCTGGTCACTTTAATATAACTGCACAATGTTTTATTACAATATGTCAGCTGTGCACATTTAATGGGATATTTGGCAAGGACTCCTGAAAGTTGGCTGTTTTCTGCAACAGGACTGCATGACGATCAATAGGAAAGTTTCAGCCGTACTTATTAGCAATTGGGTCTGATGCAGACTGAACAATCCTTGGGGCTGTTGGGTGTTTTGCCAACATCAGTTTCGCTATATTTAGCCAAGCAAAATTGTCATATGAACTAAAAGAAGCCATCACTTGGCTGTAATGTCTGAGTATCAAATATCCCATGGGTATCAGCATACAGTAAATTGTAGTAATTCTCACCCAGGTAAGACTAGTATTAGCAACTGGCATCTATGGGCATCTGCTAGGTCATCAATGTTCTAGCAGGGCACACTGCTAATACCTGCCCTGGGCTGATGTTATTTTTTTTCCTGGTCCAGCAATCTAGGAGACTAGCTCTGAACATTTTTTAAAAAATATTCTACAATGGCCCTGACCTAATGTCTTTCTAGATCACTATGGGAAATTTAAGCCTAGCTACTCAGCACTACTTGGAGTGCTGTGAGCACAACTGAAAGGACCCTCCATGGTTTGGTCCACATTATTAGAAGAGACCCTATCTTTGGACCCTCATACCTGAAACTAACTTCATACAGGTTATTAATCTAGAGGACCTGGAGCTCTTATGAGCATCATTCATCTATATCACAAAAAACAATCTGATTTTCCCCTTAGTGTGAGAATCATGTGGCCCTGCAGGTATCCTAGCATTCCTCACCATTGACTCTGCTATCTAGGATTGATTGGAACTTGCAATCCTACATCATATGGAGGACTGCATGATTTCAACCCATGGCTTTTAAATTTGGTGTAGTAGAGTGAGAAATTGAATTTCAGTGGCAGGAAAGTGATGAGGAAGACCAGTTTGGCAAAATCAGAGGCAGGATGTTTTGTTTGTTTGTTTTGCTAAACAGAGCTCAAAGCAGCAAGCTAAAACTTAAAAGGAAGTTTCAAAAACAAAACAAATTTTAAAAAAAACTCCTAAACTTACTTCAGCAATCCAAAAGAAGACTGAGGCCCCAAACAAAAGGGTGGATGGGGGTGGCTTCTAGTCGCTCTGGAGGCATAGTGTTTACACAACATATGCCCCTGGAGTGCCCGGAAGCTGCCCTGGGGCCACCCAAACCCAGTCCCAAATGGAGTGGTTTTTATCCACTCCTTGCCACAGTCCATTTGGGATCACAGCAAGAGGTGCCTTTGGGGAAGCAGCGTGTGTTTGCCATGACCCTGGGCTGATCAAGCTGGGAGCAGCTTCTGGCCACTCCTGGATGCACATCTGTTTTCATCCCTGAGTCAAACCAGTCCCCACTTTTTACTTTGGGGAAAAAATAGAATTAAGCATAGATTGCTCTGTTGGCTTCTGCTGCTATCTTTTTCTACTTTTTAAAATAAAGAAATAATTGTTTTTGCTGCAAAATCAGCTTGTCCATCAACCTCATTTTTACTTGGAGTCAATTTGGTTAATTGTCCATTTTTAAAACCTCCAGCCTGCAAGGTTGTGTAAAGAGTTAGTGCCTGGAAGAGCTTTTAACTCCAGACCAGTAAAAACAGTGCACTGCTTTTAGTGAGCTTCATATTGGGAAGCCAGTTCCAAGGAAAGGACATTGGTGCAAGTTGGTGATCATAGCTAGCCATTCTTGTTTGCAGTTCTGTAAATGAGAGTACCTTGTGTAGTCCCTACACAGTCATCTAATGCACTTGGGAGTGTGAGTGCAAGAGAGGGCTCCTATAGAAAATATTAATTTGGGAAGGTAGATAATAACTGAGGCCGGATGTTTCCATGTAGTTGCTTTCCCCACGTGGGCTCCACGTGGTGAGGCGCGCTCCAGAGGCTGCGGGGGACTGTTTCCCTCTCTCGCAGCCAGGAACACAGCTGAGCGCCGCCAGGAACACAGCTGAGCGGCCTTCGCCGCCCCGCCCCCCGCGGCTATCAGGGACTAACACCTTCCCTACTAATTCACCGGTGGCTAGTATGCGGCTGGAGTAATCAGGAAGAGTTAAAACCCTTCCCCAGCAACATCTTCCCCAGCAACTATGCAATTTGTATCTCAATTGTATTATGTATTTAAATTATATAGGGTTTTTATATTGTATATTTTTAACAATTGTTTTTAATTTGTTTGATTTGTTTTGAGGGGTGGGGTGGGTGAGGGTGGGAAGGAGGGATGGGTTTTGATTGATGTTATTTACTTGTTTGATGTTATTTCCTTTGTTGTTGTGATTATTGTACGCCGTCCCAATTGCTTGGCAGAGGGGCGGGATATAAATAATAATAATAATAATAATTATAATTATTATTATTCCCCCTATATTGATTCTGTACTCCAATGTTTATTACAGTGGCATGCGGATAATCTACAAGGAAGCAGCTTCTTGACCACTAATGCTGTTCATGTGCATAAAAGCAGGATTGCTATGTCTGCCATACAGGGGTGGCTTAGGTGGTTACTCTCAGAGCTGGATTTAGAGATGAGCATCCCAGATAACTAGGAGCAGTTTGCTGGGAATGGTGCTGAACTACATGTCATGGACTACCCATTCAGTAACTGAAACAGATCAGTACAAAATAGACTGTAAGGTGTGACTAAAGATAGGCTAGATTTATGAGCATCAGCATGATGCAGTGATGTGAATGTTGGACACTGGGAGACCAGAATCTGAATCCCTGTTCAACCATGAAAACCTACTGGGTGACCTTGGGCAAGTCATATTCTCTCAGCTTCAGAGGAAGGCAAGTCCAAAACTTCTTCCAAGAAAAACCTATGATAGGTTCACCTTAGGGTTGTCATAAGGCAGAAATGACTTGGGGGGGGGCACTATTGGACAATGGATGTATGCAGCTCATGGTTTTCTTAAATCATATTGTTAATCCCAGCTAAACTAGAGTCATTCAAACAATTAGATTTGCCTGCATGTTGACTCACCATTCAATAATTCATTCAATGGATATACTGTGTTGTGCTGTGCCTTCAAGTAATTTCTGGCTTTTGGAGACCCTAGGCAAACCCATCACAGAGTTTTCTTGGCAAGATTTCTTCAGAATGGGGTTGTCATTGCCTTTCTCTGAGGCTGAGAGAGTGTGACTTCCTAAAGATTACCCAGTGGGTCTCTGTAGCTGAGTGGGTATTTGAAACCTGGAGTCCTAATCCAGCACTCAAACTACTACACCATGCTGACTCTCAGGTCTTCTGTACATGGGACTAAATAGAAATTCAGCCATGTATTTTCTCATACTTAGATTGCATGTAACTATACATCATTGCCTTCAATGTAACACTTTATTCACTTGCATTTCAGAAAGAGCCACTAGGCATTCCTCATTCCACAATAACACAATAAGCAGTTGTACATGGCAGACACACAATCAGTTGCACAAAACTGGCATTCAGCAGAAAGTTAGTGTAGTGCAACCAGGGTATAACTATGTGAGTGTTGTTTTACACTATGCAAGCACAATGTAAGTTCTCAGATACAGACTTACAGATCCTAGCATGCAAATGTAGCAGCTTACATGATGGTGATATGACATACATGCATGCATGCTGAGCACTGAAGTCATAAAACAGGCTACAAATGTAATGAAAGAAATCCACTAAAGCACATGATTTTTAAATAATTAATCACAATCCTTCTGATGTGGTATTCTTATAGTGCTTTATTTTCCCTGGGAAATATTTTGCTTTCTGATAAGAAAATCAGATGGATAGACTCAGTCAAGGAAGTTATAGCCCTGAGTCTGCCAGACCTGAGCAGGGCTGTTGATGGTGGGGTGACTTGGAGGACTCTCATTTATAGGGTCACCATAAGTTGAGGTTAACAACAACAACAAAGAAAAGCAGGAAAGCAAGGTAAAGTATTAAATATACATATAAAATGAATGGAGAGAGGCACTGCATACAAACCTTGCCTGAGACACCCTTTGGTCTGGTTACTGTGTCATAGACACTCGCAAAACCACCAGCTGTTAGTACCTTGGCTGAAATCCTCCTTCGTCATCATTCCTGAGGTACTGCAGATTGAAGCACTGGAAAATGACATCTTCAACATGGTCTCAGGTTGCTGAGAACAGGCAGTGCACTTGGTTGCTGAAACAGGCAGCCGAAGGGATAACTCGGGGTCTTGCCAAAGCTGCTTTGACGCAAAGCATCCCACACTGAGAGTATACTGCAGACATTATTTCCCACCACTCCAATCTCCAGTGCTCCAGAATCACTTCATTCAGGGTGAAGGTAGACTACAAAAGTAGGTTTTGGAGGTCACGTTTGGTTGTTAATGACCATAAGCATGAACCGCCAGCAGTCAGGATTGTTGTAAGTCCAGTTTAGAAGTCCAAGATATCAGCCCTTATTGGGGTTTTGTCTCTGTTGACAGTGGTTGTTGAAACAGGATTAAAAACCAAACCAAACCCTGAGATTCATATCCTTGAACTGTCCTGATTTGGCAAGGACTGTCCCAATTACTCCTCTGCCATCTCACTTTTTCAGCTGTTTTAAAAGTGTCCCAGATTCTCTCTCTCCTCCTCCCACCTACCCACTTTATCCTCAGCTTACACCAATTGCTACCAACCTCTTTCGAAGTGCAAATATAATTTGCAGTCAGTGAACTCTATAATGGAGAGAGGACAGGAGGGGAGGGTATCTTGACCTTCCCAGTTCTTCCTCTAAATAACTTTTGCCATCCTGACCACACTCTGATGTTGCTTGGCTATATGTCTTCTGGTTTTCATCTGTGAAATGTTGGAGGGTATGATTAATTACAGCACTATTATAATCACATCCCATTTGCAGCAAAATATCTACAGCCAGCAGAAAAGTACAAGGGATTAATCCTTAACCTAGTATGTGAATTGAGAATCAAAATAGTCTTACATGGTTGGAATGTGTAGAACAGAGTAAGGCAGAGTACAGCAAGATCTACAGTCATATAATGACACCAGCTTCAACAGTTCTTTTACTTTTATCGGAAACATCCTGTTCTGTTCCACCCTTTAAATTCAAAGAGGAAAAACCACTAAAATGTACAAGATGTTTGCTTGATGGTCTAGTTTGTTAGTCAAAGTATATGCTAGTAGCTTTTCTGAAAAAAAAATGATATTAGGAGTTTTATTGTCTTAAACTGCAGCAGTAACAGACTCTGTAAACATATGGTGGTTGTATTCACAGAAGATGCTTAAATTAGTTCTTGCATTTCCCATTTCTTATTTGAGTAATTCAAAAGTAGAATTTTACACAATATCAGCAAGAACAAAAGACTGGCACAGTAGGAGTTTTTGGATTACCCCTCCCAGAATCCCCCAGATTGTATGGGAATTACAGTGACAAAAATATAAACCTTTTGAAGCTCTGAAAAGAATATGCATTGAGTTTCAAGTTGTCTCTCCCTTCCAGTCTCACATAATAGTCATATGTGAATCACAGAAGTGGCAGTGGCAGCATGCTTAAAGGTTGAATGAAGAATTTGGGATCTATCTGCTTTGCAGCCCAGTGCCTTTATAAAACCTAAGCTGATGATTTTATAGCCTTTTTGAAGATTTGTAACTGAACCCTGTCTCAAGCCAGCATGAGCACTGACCATCCTGTCTGGCGGATTCTGAGAGTTGTAGTCTGAAATAGCAACTTTTCCAGTCCTTGCTATGAAACTGCCTTTCAACCTGTCAAAACATTTGTATATCTAGATGAGCATCATCTTGACTGACAAAGGTTCTCCAGCTGAGTTCTTCCACATCATCTATTGCCAGAACCTTTCACCTAGAGATGGCAAGGCATGGAGCCTGGATCCTTTGCATGCTAAATATTCTGGGCTTTTCAATTACATCACAAGTTCCTAAAATAAGCATGTAAAATATGGATGGCACATGCATGTTCCCTTGAAAAAAAATCGCAGATACCCTCTTAGGAAGTGGCATCCAAACTCTACAGCAGGGGTGCAGAGGTTGGCTTGGACTCCTCATATGGCCATTCAGATGTTCTTGGATAATCTTCTATTGGCTGTGCTAGCTAAGGATGATGGGGGTTACAGTAAAGCATCTGTAGGACTACAAGCTACCAATTTCTGCTCTTCAAAGAGTGTGCCTGAATGTGCCTGAGTCCATTCATCAGTGCTCTGCTGAAGGAAGGGCAATTTTCACATGAAGCTTGAAACAGTACTCAGAAAGATTGCTATTTACCATATCCTTGAAGGCCTGTGAAAAATTACATCTACCAGGAAGTGGTAATGATTCTTACCACACGACAAGCCATTCCCAAGACCATTTGCAATTGAAAACTGCAGTGGATGATGAGGTGATGTGTTAGGATGCAAGAGACCACCATCACTGAGCAGAAAGTGGTTGGGAGTAGGGATGAGCAAATCTGTTAGTTTCTCATTTGTGTCATTTGTGCATATATATTTTTACTCATAATTCTCTCCTTTTTTCTTTCTTGTGTTAACTGTTTTGGCTTTTAAAAAATTTTCAGCCTCTCAAAATATTATCACCACATGCAATGAAACTCATATTTAAATGTGTGGTTCCCTACCTCATAGTGTGTATGTGCATATTTAAATCTATATATTTCTCTCAAACTACATTCTTAAATGCATTTCTGGATATGTTTTTTTGAGTCAGGAATCATGCTGTAACTTTTGTAGACATGAAATCTGATAGACAGCAAAGTTCTGATCCTATTGTGAAGTGTGGATTGGATCATGGCACTTAAAAATTTGAATGTATGTCTATGTTGTTTAAGTTTTAATAAATAAAAGAAAAAAATTGCAAAGATTGAATTACTTAGGCAACTGTATAGTAAAAAGACTTGGCATTCCTACCAGCAAAGTGGCAATAAAGACATGAGTGAGCACTAAGAGTGCAAGTGTTTGACTATCTATTCAGAAATATTACCCACTGAGTTCAATGGAAGCTACCGTACTTTCACCTGGGTATGTGTTGTATAACTGCAGCCCAAATTATTTAAACCATAAAGTGAAATCCATGCAATGAACACCAAAGCCTATACCTTGTAGTAGTAGTAGTGGTTGTTGTTGTTGTTGTTGTTGTTGTTGTTGTTATGTGCCTTCAAATTGTTTCCAACTTATGGCGATCCTAAGGCAGACCTATTATGGAGTATTCTTGGCAAATTTCTTCAGAGGAGGTTTGCTACTTGGTGCACCTACTTGGTGTACTGATATCAGTCAGTAGCAGCATCCTTACATGGTGTTGACCAGAGCTTGGGAAAATAGTCCTGTTGATTTGGAGAAATTCAGTCTAAAACAATAACTGGTTGAGAGAACAAGAGCACTCTAGCCTTTCCCAAGATGACCCTGGAATATTATGAAAATTCCTGTGGCAGAGGTGGGGAAAGTGTGGGCTCTGGGGCTGTTACTGTGCCCTCCAGGGCAACCCAGAATTCAAACCCAATTCTCAAATTATTTTTCCAAACTATTTTCTTTGCTCCTCAGATGATTTCTAGTGACATTTTTTGCTTCCCTTTCCCGCCATTCTAGGTCCAGAAGAGGTCTTTTTTAACAAAATAGGAAGTGATCCAGAAACCTCTTCCTGTTCTAAAAAATCCTCTCCTAAACCCAGAGAAAACAAAATATGGTGAAAATGCCTCTCACTCTACATAGGGCATGAAGGGATTTGAAATATTTTTGAATAATATTTGTTTCAGGGGTGCTGTGGGGATGTGATGCCCTCCAAGTTCTTCTGCGGAGCCAAAGTGATCTCCCAAAGCCCTGACAGTTTTTCAACTCTGGACTCCTAAGGATCATAGATTCAAGTCTTAAGTCCCTTTCATCTTCTGTGGTTGATCAACAGTAGAGGCCAGAGCTTGGAAACATCACTGCAACCAGGCTGGCCAGAGGATTCTGGGATCTGTAGTCCAAAAAGTAATGTTTCCAATCTTTGATGGTGGTGTCTTATTTCCCTGCATAACTTCTCTCATAACCCATCCCACAAAATAGTTTGGTCCAGAAAGAACTAAGTTTGGTGAAGCAAGCATGGAGGAGGGGTGGGGGAATCTTAGACTAAATCAAGGATAAAGTACAGCATAATGCACAAAAATTAAGACACCTCTGCTGCAAATCATTCTACTACAAGTAGGATAAGTACGGTAACCTTGCCCACTCCAGAGTTCATTGTGTAAGATCCATAACAAATAACCACATGCCTTTAAAGCATATGGTTAGCATAGAGTCCATTTTCTGCCTCCAGAAGTAAATTATATACTTAGAAAACACCAGTGTCACCCACTGGAAAAATGCAAATGGACCTAGCCTTGTGGCAAGATTTACAACCTTCCTCTAAGTGGGATATTTATTATTTAGCCTACAAGAGCCATGAAAGGTACCTGCAAAACCCAGCAGTCCAGAGGCACAAGAGGGATATTCAGTAGAGTGCTGAGAATGTGAAAATCCAAACGCTGAAAAAAAAAAATCATTCTTACAATCAACTCTATCATCATGTTTGGTGATGAATGCTCTCAAAGGTGACACAATTCAACTAGGAAGATGAACATTATATTTATTGTTGCGGGTGGATGTTTTAAACAGAGGACAATTGACAGGAACCAAACACAGAGGGCATGCTAGTTATATAAAATGGTGCATCTGCAACTTGTACTTATGTTACAGTAAATACCTATGCGCCTTATGTACAGCTTGTCAGGTTATGTATATTTCATGCCCAGTTAAAAAACATCTCTGACCGAAGAGCCATGATATGCAATGTCAGCAGAAACTCTCCTTTGCCCAATGCATCACAATGCGTCTCACTCTGCAATCATGCGCCTAGCCGAGATGGTACTACATAATATAATTTTTGATGTCTTTAACCATCTTTAGCTTTGTATGCTGATAGCTCCTTCAGGCTATGTGCGTCAATGGCAGCTGTAAGCAACGAGGGGAGAAACTTCTGTTCAAGCAGTTGCTGTCGCTTCATGAGGGAAGCTGTTTTCAGATGCTGGAAGGCACATCCCTGCAGAATATCACATATGGTCCTGCTCCAGTGTCCTTACTCCCAACTTTTGTTAAATGGATTTATATGATAAAAAAGAAGGGAGGGCTATTGAAAAGAAAAGAAAAGCAAAACTAGACAAAAAATACTGTCATTTCCAGCAATAATTATGCAAGGTGGCATAAAAGCTGATAGTCTAAATATGTCATGGAACATGCATTTTAGAGAGACAGCACAGTATAGTAGTTGGAGTGTTGGACCAGGACTCTGGAAGACCAGGGGTCAAATCCCCACTTGGTCATGGAAACTACTGGGTGAACTTGAGCAAATCAAACTTTCTCATTTCTAGAGGAAGGCAAGATGTAAGCCACCTGGATTGCTACGGCAAAAGGCGGGGGTATAAATAAATTATTATTATTATTATTATTATTATTATTATCCCCCCCGTGAGCAAATCTTAGGTTCATCATAAGTCAAAAACTACTTGAAGGTACCCAACAACAACAACAACAATAGCAACAACATTATTGAGACCAATTATTGAAACCAATTTTTAAAATATTCTACCACCCTTTCTCAATTCTCTTCTCCTGCTCAAATACTCCAAAACCAGGCATTGGGATCATATGGTCCTCCAGAGCACAGATTGAAGGATTGCAAGTCCCAGAAGTCCTAACAAGCATAGACAATGGTGTGGAGTTCACCTCCCCTAATCTTCTTACCCTTCCTAAGACCCATGCCAGTCCTCCAAGGCCCTCAGTTCCCAATTTTAAAAAATCAGCATGAATTTGAGGCCATTTCCAACACACACACACACACACACACACACAAGCCCTCAAATTGACAAAATTAGGGAAAAAAACACACCACACTTTAACCCATCCCACAAAACACCCAGAATCTACCTTATCTCCATTTTTGGTCCATGCTCTTCCTAAAATAGTGACTTGAAATGATATATCATTTTCTTTCATCATTTTCATCGTTTTGAGAAAGCCATGGGTGGAAAATGGAGGCATACTGTCTGGGGGAGGGATGTGACCCACAAGGGCGGGTTGCCTTGCTGTGCCTTTTCTAAACTTACAAGATTGCTTACAAGACTCCTTGTTTTGGAGTCATATATATTGCAGGAAATTCAAGAGCTTAAATGAGAGTGGCAAAGGCCATGCAGTTGTGCTCCTAAAATGATGATTTAGCTTTATATGGGACTCATCTGAGTCTTTTGAAGGTAACCATGGGGCTGTCTTCAAAACTATCATCTCTGTGCTCGCATCCAGTAATCTCTGCCCTGGCCATAGGTGGCTTGAGAGGCATGTGCTGCTGCCATGCAGAGATGAGCAGGAAGAAACTGGAAAAGAACATGCAGAGATCAGGTAACATTCTGCATATGTCACTGCCAGTAAAAAGCAAATTAGAAATCATGTCTTGCAGCTCCCTCTGCTGGATAGGACAACAGTAAATTAGAAGACAGAGAACTGAGTTTTGACTAGAGTAGAACCATTCAATCACTTGAATTTACCCAGGATTCTGGGAGACCTGGCATGGTGTAGTGGTTTGAGTGTTGGACTATGACTCCGGAGACCAGGGTTCAATTCCCAGCTCAGTCACAAAACCCACTGGATGACTTTGGGCAAGTCACACTCTCTCATCCTCACAGGAAGGCAATAGCAAACCTTCTCGGAACAAATTTTGCCAAGAAAACCCCATGATAAGGTTTCCATAAGTCAGGAATAACTTGAATCCACAAATCAACAACCACAACAATGGATTCTGGACAACAGCAAATTCGAAACCTGATATAAATGGGCACACAAGTGGACAACACAACTGTTGAAGACAGTAGCTAAAATGGAAGGTGTTTAGAGAGCTAGGGGGATGTGGTTGGGAGGTGTGCGTCATGCACTAGGCTAAGCCAATCTTTTTCTGCAGCAAAAGAGGGGAAGGAATTCCCGATTTCAGAGATGGCATCAACCTTTGCCACCATCCTTGAAGCATGTTGGCATTTTTCAATGTCAGCTGCTAGTTTGTGTCCTGGGGCGCCCTTGAATTTCCTTTCCTCAAGTGGGCAGTTGGGTTTTCCTACAATTTTTATTTCCCACAATGCCCTCAAAGGCTGCAACACTGGGAGGTTTAAATAGCAGCTAAAGACTACATTTTTTATTTCTAACAAAGCCCTTAAAGGCCACAACACTGGGAGATTTATATGGTAGATATCCCCGCACCATCAGTTGCTGGTGGAGGTGTAGCACAGGGGGAGAGGGAAATGAAAACATTACTCTCCAATAAGATTTATACCCCCCCAAATGATATTTTTCTTTAGTCTCTAAATTTCTAGCGTCACAGAGTGAGACACTGAGAACCATTCACACCAAGAATTCTTATAAAATACATTGTGTTTATATTCCGTTGGGAGTGTTGCTTGCCCTTTTTCTTTGGAGGCCTAAACTGTATTTCTCAGTTGCAATATTTAGTTGCTGGAATGCTAGCAATTTAGAGAAAGAAGGAAAATTTTATTTGGAGTGACAGAATTCTTATTTGTGTGGTGCACAGTTGAGGGATGGAATGAATATTCAAAAAATATTTGAAAAATGGTTGAAAAACAAGGTTTTTGAGTGTCAAGAAACCTTGACAACAAGAATTCTGTACTGGCAAGAATCTTCAAAGTTTAGGATTAATTCTGCACAAAATCTGCACATATTTTGGATAGAAAACAGCATTTCCATGCAGAAAATTATATTTCTATACGGAAATATTTTTACTGTGCAGAAAAAGTTGTTTTCTGCACAGAAAATGCTATATTTGGGGACTTAAATTATGCAAAATTTACAGGTGGGTGATTTGAAGAGAAAAAACACTTTCTTCACAAGAAATAATATTTTTGTGTAGAGATACCATTTCCTGCACACAAAATGCTGTTTCCTGCAGAGAAAATGCTATTTCCCGGGCAATTTTTTTTTTTAAAAAAAAAATACAAATTTTGCACAGAATTAACCCCAAATTGCTAATAGAGATGCAGCCAGAAAAAATTGCTATAATTAGTCTTTGTTCCCATGTTGAGGAACAAAAGTAGGCTGAGAACGGACAGATTAAAAGGGAAGGAAAAGCAAGACGTTGCAATTGGACGAGAGATCTCAACTGTTTTGACTGGGCACACAAGGGATCTGAAAATGTGCTCTCTACGTTTCTGACAAACAAATATTCTAATGTCCACATGAATGTTATTTATATGTGGTTTTTACCATTTAAACAAGGAGTGGGTTAAGCAGTATGTAGCCATTAAAACACGTGGACAAGTTACACTCTCTCGTCCTTAGAGGGAGGCAAAGGTAAACCCCCTCTGATCAAATCTTTCCAAGAAACGGCTGTGATATGTTTGCCTTAGGATTGCCCTAAGTGGGAAATGACTTTAAATCACATAGCAACAACAAACAATTTGGCATGCATTGCAGAAGTTTTGAAGAAGAAACATCAACACTTCTCCTATAGCTCTTGTTGTATTGCTACAATTTTTCTACCTGCCCTAAAATTAATATTTTCCTAGTGTGTGTGCAACACAAACAGTAACTGTTTTGTATTTTGCAGGTGACCTGAAATGGCATTTTGGTTACCTTGGGGCATAAACATTTATCACTTTGTTCAGTAAATAAATGACAAACCTAAAGGGAGTGTGAAAAGATATCCTGTATGTGTTAACATGTTGTTGTGATGACAGCAAAAATTCAGAACAAGAATCTTTGAATAAAGAGATATGTGTAACCCCACCCTCACCCCCACCCCCAGTTTTTAAAGATATTTTCCTAATACAAGGCCAGCTCTACCATTGGGCTGATTGAAGAGTTCACTTCTCATACCATATACTAGTAGGTAGCAGGATGGTTTTGTAAGAGAGACATAGGGCCTGTACAGACCAGCCAAAATGGCCGGCCTGGGGGTGGAGTTAGGAGATGGCAATTGTACACCAGCTGCCCTGACTCTGCCCTGATGCTGCTGTCACGCTGTGCACCCCACCGCATGGCGAACGGCATCAGGGTGCTCCCTTGGTGCAGCGTACAGACATGGTGTGCCAAAGGATCACAGAAGAGCCACTGCGGCATCAGTAAGGACAGCTTTTTGCCACTCCAAAAAGGAATGGCATTTGCCAGGTCTTTTTGAAGGAGCAAAGTGACAGATTGAGGTTGCGGCATGCGTTTGCTGCAGTCCCAATCCGGCGCTCCCAGGGCCAGCACAGAGCTGCCCCTTAGAGGCCATCTGTATAGCCCCATAGTTGTTGTAAAGCGTACTCTGCACCCCCTGAGTCTGCTAACTTCAGGCATGGTGAAAGATGCTTCCCCATTATCACTGATAAGAAAAAGATTCATCTATCAATCCAATCAGTTTCCCCAAGTAACACAATATCTTGGACTGACCATATCTGTGACTGAATCTGCACTGCAGAAATAATGCAGTCTAAAATTGCTTTAAATTCCATGGCTCAATGTTATGGAATTCTGGGATTTGTAGCTTTGTGAGATACTTAGCCTTCTCTGCCAGAGAGCTCTGGTGCCACAACAAACTACAAATCCTAGGATTCCATAGCACTGAGCCACAGCAGTTAAAGTGGTGTCAAACCACCTTATTTCTGCACTGTAGATGCAGCCTATGCCTTCTTGGTGTGTGGGTGTGGGGATTGTCTGACTTTTTTCTTTCCATGACATCTGCACAGAAGGAGAGCTGAGTCTGGGAAGACATCCTTGACTGGGTGTGTTTTTCAAACTTGGGTAAGTATATTTGATCTTGAGGGGATGGGACTTTTGGTAGTCACTGGAAGTGGGGCTATCAGTATAGCTCCATATAACTGCTGCCAGAGGCTTTCAAGCTCAGGCCCTGCACAGGGAGAAGGAAAGCTGTGTCTGAGAGGACATCCTTGACTAATGGGTACTAAGTAGTGGTCCTGATGGCATAGCAATATCTGCACTTCCATCCTGAGGAAACATTGCCATCCCATCAGGATCAATGCTTAGCACCTAGGTTCTCAAACAGTGAGGTGCACCTCCAGGGTGTGTGAAAGTTTATTAAGTGGGGCATGAACCCCAGGTGCTGATTAGCTCACCCGCCAAAGAGGAGAGGTGCTTGTAACACTTTTCCAGCATCCCTTTCAGCATCAAACCATGAATGTTGCATGCAACAGCACATCATCATCACATAATTGTAAGTCACTTTACAGAGTCAGTATGGTGTAGTGGTTTGAGCATTGGACTATGGATGTTATCACACGTGGGCCAGTTTCGTTGTTAAAGAGATAATAAAGTGGAAATGAAGCATCCCGAAAAGAAAGCGAAAAAAGAGCTTAATTGCGCAAAAGCTTTTCACACGTAATTACAGTAATAACGGAATTAAGTTAAAAGCGAAAAAAAGACATTTTTAAACTTTCATACACAAGTGAAAAGAACCTGTACATGTACTGGAAATGGATGTGTTTTGTGACCAGACTCCTCCTCTTTCCAGGGCGGGTCTTGCATTTCCCAGGAGGAAATGTCAGACTATCCTACATTTGGGGTCATGTCCTCCTGCACAGGTCCTAACCCCCTTCTGTTGGGGTTAGGACCTCTCAAGAGAGCAGAGGAGGAGGAGGAGGAGGAGGAGGCTGGAAAGGCAAGGCAAGGCAAGGCAAGCCGAGGCAAGGGAGGGATTGAGATGGCTCAGCCTCCCTTTTCTCTCTCTCCTTTCCTGGCATTGGAGGCTGTCAGCTGCTGGGGAGATGAGCAAGGAGGGTAGGATCACAGGCAGAGCTGGCAGGGAAGGAGGAGGAGGAGGAGGAAAGGGAAGGAAGGAAGGGCTGGGTGTTCCCTGGGGAGAGCCAGAGCCTTGGATGATGCCCAGGAGAGGGGAAAACTGGAGGTAGCTCCCATGCCCCCCCCCCATAAGCCTTTCCCCTTCAGTTTTTGTTTGGGATTCGTGTGGATTAACCAAAAGATTTCCCCCGTGTGATAACGTCCAAGGACTCTGGAGACCAAGGTTCAAATCCTGGCTCAGCCATGGAAAACCACTGGGTGACTTGGGCAAGTCCCATACTCTCAGCCTCAGAAGATGACAATGGCAAATCTCCTCTGAAAAAAACATGCCAAGAAAACTCTGTGATAGGTTCACCTTAGGGTCACCATAACTCAGAAATGGCTTGAAGATACACAGCACACACACACACACACACACACGTTTACAATGAAATAACTTCCCAACCTGGTGCCAGACCATGTATTTAAAACTGAAATCAAAATTTCCAACATAAGGGAAATAGGTGGCAGGACTAAAGAAATCAGAGTTGAGAAGTAACTCATTGTAAATATTTTACTGTAAAAATATACTGGTTACTGAGGGGTACAATTTAGGTGGTAGGGTTAACGCATGTGTCCCTTTCCCACAGCAAATAAGTAAGATTTTGTCACTATCCATCACCATGTTGAGGAACAAAGATTTCTTTTCCCATCTGTTTTTTTACTTTAAAACAAAGGTCTTGTGCCACTCTGAACATTGTAGGATCCTATGTACTTCCAGGTATAAAATAAACTAGAGAAATATTATGTTGAAGCCTAATGATGCAACTATAGTGCATAGTATCCCATGCTTCTCAGAGTGGTACCGCATCCTAGTTTTAAAGTAAAAGATACAGAAGGGGAGGAAACCTTTGGGGCACTTTGTGTTAAAGTAAGCACTGGCAACATTCACCCTCTCTCTAAACAAGCAAAAGGACATTGTTGCAATGAGCAACACATCCCTTCCTCAGCTGCCTGGAATGGCAACACTATGCAGTGAGTGAAAGAAGAGCTGGCTTTCTAGAAGTTACATTCCAACTTTTGGTGGAAATGAAATACAGTTGTCCCTTCCGATTCATGGGGAATCCGTTCCAGACCCCCTCCCTCCACGAACTGGAAAATATTGCCAATATTGTGCACCATTTTGTTCCCTTCCCACTCGCCATCCACAAAGAGTGAGACCATGGACCCCAAGTCCACAAATGGGGAGGGACACCTGTATTACTTTAGTTTGCTCACTAAGGGGGGTTGCAGACTGCCAGAAATAGTGTGAATTCAGTCCACTTTTAGGGTTAGGGTTAGAATTAGGGAACCATGGGAACTGTATTTTATTGGGGCACCAGAGTTGTCTGACAGAGAAGGCTCAATGTCTCAGAAAAATAACAGTTCCCATGATTCCCTAGCACTAACCCTAACCCTAAAAGTGGACTGAATTCACACTATTTCTGGCAGTCTGCAACCCCCCTAAAATAATACAGATTCATTCATACACTGAATCTCTCTCTCTCTCTCTCTCATACACACACACACACACACACATCTCACTCAGTAGGAAAGCTTGGGTGACCTCTCAATTATTTCAACCTTGCATGCAAGGATAAATTATTTCTGTAGTTTTCTCCCTGCTCTGTGAGAAAACATTTATTTAGTTATTTCACACTATTCTCCCCATATTTAGCATCCCGAAGTGGTGATAAAAAATACATGGGTCAGTAGTCTACCTCAATCTATCCTGGCCCAAACTCCCCTCCCAAGCTGATGGAGATATTAAGTACCTCTGCTCTGATTGCCAGCAGAATGGACATCCTCCTCACCCATGCAGCTGATGCCCAGTAAAGCAGGCTAGGTTGGGGGGAGTTAGAATGTATCACAATTGTAACTAAGTAGCATTCATGAATATGGAACAGTTATGGATGAGTAAATCTAGGTAAATGTTCTGTATTCACATTCTCTACTTCATCATGATTGTCACACTCTTGCCATGACCATCTCCCCAACAACCAACTTTACTGGGCATCAGCTGCATCAGAAGAAGGAGGTCCATTTTGCTTGTTATTGAAGCATGGCTGAATGATGTTTCTACCAGGTTTTTTTTTTTTTGGGGGGGGGGAAGAGGTCAGGCCAGGAGAGGTTACTTAACACACTGCAGAAATAATACAGTTTGAAACTTCTTTAACTGCCCTGGATCAGTGCTAGGGAATCCTGGAAATTGTAGTTTACTCTGACACCAGAGCTCTCTGACAGAGAAGGCTAAATGTCTCACAGGACTTCAGTTCCCAAAATTCCCTAGCATTGAGCCAGGGCAGTTAAAGTGGTCTCAAAATTGATTATTTCTGCAGTGTGTTTTGGACCTAAATAGCAGGTGTAGAATACTTGCCATGATTGTCTTGCACAATGCGGCACAGAAAATGTGTTTTTTGTGCAAAAACTCCAGAATACTCTGGGACAGTGAAATGCTCATAGAAAGCTTTATTGCTCTATTATCCTTTCCAATAGGGCTTCCCAACTGTTGGGAAACCCATTCTTTGACAAGGAAACAAATAATAGAGAATATTCCTTCCATCCCTAATCACAGAGGTGATGCTGTGTTGCAGACAGAGTTGAATGCACAGCTGAAAGTTTGATTCAGATTGTTGCTCTGCAGAGTGAGGTTTAACCAGTCATCAATTTCAGCCAACCTACCTGGTTGTTGTGAAAATAAAAGGGGAGTGATGCAATTCTGTTCGCTGTTGACATGGGGTTTGCAGTTTAGAGAGAGGCAATTAAGATTCTCAGCCAAAGAGCTTAAGTTCTTCATCAAAATAAAAATCCCAGTATTCTATAGAACACAGCCATAGTAGTTAAAGACGAATCACAGAGCTAGAATTATGTAGTATGGAAACATTACAGTTATCTGCATTTTAAAACGCTGATTTAGGAAAGAGCAAGAAAGTGTACCATGAAAACAGAAGAAAATCTCTACTAGACCAGGCACTATGGTCTTCTTCTAGACTGGCTAGCCAAATACACTGAGGTAAAGCATGATTTCAAGAGATTACCTCAAGGGCACCTTCCAGCAACTGGAAATGAGAGGTTTATTGCTTCTATCCTGGAAGTAGTATACCATTGGCAATCTTATCCTCATACTTTTGTCTACTTCTTTTTTAAAACTACTCATGTTGATGGCCATCACCTGACAACTCAAGGAAATTAATCCAACAGTTTCACTGTGCACTATATTTTCATTGTGCAAAATATATTCTTGGAAAGAGAGTAGGATAGTAAGAGAACTATCTTCCCTTTTTCTTGTATCAAGGATGGGGCTTGTTCAAAGTAAGGATTCATCTGTCTTCTTCCTACTGCTCTTAGCAAGGATTCCTCCATCCTGGGCATACTAGCTATCCAGAAATATCTCAGAGTCCAGTAATGAGCATAGGGACAGGCTGTGGGCACAAACTGTGACTCCCAGGTAAACATGAGCAGGATAACAGCTTGTGATTTTATTTTCCTTGACTGGAGAGCCTAGTCTTTCATGATTTGCTGAGGGAGCTGCAGGTGTACAGCCTGTGCTCAAAATTAGGACAGTTTCTTAGTGGCTAAATATAGCTTTGACTGCTCCAATTTAGGGACCCAATACATTTGCATGTTATAATAATATGCATATTTTATTTATTTATATATGTTGTCTCTAAGCATAGCTAGATGATTCTGAGAGGACATGTAGGGTGGACTTATCAGCAGATTAAAACAAATAAAGCTAGGAAAGGTGAGGATTCCATTATCACTCCCATGGTGACTGTAATTACATAGAATCTCAATGAGATCTACAAATTCAAAATGCCTTACGGGGAAGCACGTGTTACCGGTATTGTTGGGATGCAGCCCAATATCACCTCTTTGTGAAGTTTGATTCTCATATGGTATGGCATATGTTGTGATGTTTGCAATGCAACCTGCCGTTATTAGGTTCCAAATGTCCATGCACCCATTCCACGTTCATGCTGGAGATGCATTACATGGTAACTTCTGACTTGTCTGATACCAATTTGCCCATTTTGGTCATTTTAATGACATCTCATTAAGTAGCCTGTTCTGCTACTTGCCTTATAAGACACTTTGTAAGCCTTTTGGCTAAATGGTATCAATAATAAATACATCAATAAATACTTCTCAGCCTTGTTGTTGTGCACCTTTAAGTAATTTCTAACACTAAGGTGAACCTATCATGGGCTTTGCTTGGCAAGATTTGCTCAGAGAGGATTTACCTTTGCCTTGCTCTGAGGCTGAGAGAGTGTGGCTTGCCCAAAGCAGTAGCATCACTGGGATTGGCATCATCCAGTGCAATAACTCATGGTGTCATACTCCTGATTGACCTCCTCCCATTCCACACCATACAGAATCCTTGGTAATGTTTTTTGTACTAATGTTACTCAAAAATTGTAATTCCCGTATATCACTGAATGTAATGGCAATAGTTGTGACATAAATAACTAGCAAAATTAAAATAATACCCTTAAATTACAATATCATAGCAACAGCCTAAATGTATTTAGATGTGCATAGTTTTATGTGGTTAAAGCAAAATTTTGTTAAGATGTGGTATTTTAAAAAAATTATATATATATATATATATATATATATATATAAATAATTTAATTTTTTTAAAAAAAATATCTAAAAACCTAGGGCCTCTCCTTTCTCCTGCCATTGAGCCTTGCCAAGAAAATCCCATTTTCTTATGGTCATCATAAGTTAGAAATGACTTGAAGTCACACAGCAATAATAATATAAAGCCAGATACTCTTTTTGAAAAACACAGTACAACCCCTGTATCTGTGAGGGATATGTTCCTTGACTTACTGTGGAAATGGATACCATGAATAAGAGTGAACTCTACTGAAATGAACAATGTCTGGCCCAAGGATACCATAGCATTGTGCTGGAGGACTAGAAATGAGAGAACACGTCTCTAGGTATTTCTAGGTGTCCAGCACTCTATGATCAACCTCCAGTGGAAGCATACCATAGAGTCACACTTAATGACTTAGAACATGTCTAGAGAAGTGTGTGTGTGTGTGTTGTTTTGTTTTTTGTTTTTTTGATGTGGGCAAGTGAAACTGTGAATACTGGTCCTACAGATACAACGGTTGTACTGTAGTTAGCAATAATTTCTCTGATGTAGCTTAGATGACTTTAAAAGGGGACTTGACAAACTCATGGCAAAGAGACTTATCATAGGCCATTAGCTTAGAGGGACATATTACAGGTCCAGAAGTAGTATGCCACTAAATGATCAGTTGTAAGGTAGAGCCATTGGCTACATGTCACATTTGTGGATTCCCTGAAAATACCTGTCTGGCATCTAAGAGGAGCAGAATACTGGTCACATCCATCAGGATTCTTTTATTTTTATGTTCTAAGTTGTCTGTAGTCAATGAGTATGGTAAAATACAGACATAGGAATTCTATTTTATTTTATTTTTTAGGGATTCCAGTTTTTTATTCATTTGGGGGGAATTTGTAGGGTGTATTTTTGTTTGTTTTTTGCTGGTGGTGCACACAGCTGAAGGTGGATCCATTCCCTGCCTTGAATCCCATCTCATGCAAGATATAAACCAAATCAAATAAGTAAATTCCTCTTTTTCTACTTTTAACATGTATTTGTTTCTGTCAGATCCTTTCTCTCTGTTTTTCCCTTGCTGATGTTCCTCCCCCCTTCTTCTTCTTCTCCTCCTCCTCCTCCTCGTCTCCCCTCAGTGAACAGTCAGGAGAAAAGAAGACTGCTCTCACTTGATATCTGAAATGATCACTTTTCAAATTATGCCGAGGGCCACTTGCAGTCCTAGGGCCACAGGTTGCACATCCCCGGTGTATGGGACATCCATTGTTTTACCAAAGAATGGGGCTAATTATCCTGAGACGCAGGTCACATTCATTCCTCCAGAGTAAAATCCATTATAAAAGCATCTTCAAATGTTGACATGCCAAATATGCTGCAACTTCAGCACTGAGAAAAGAAAGCAACATTTTTGATTTACACTTTAGGCAAACGTCAGACTTCATGAGAATGATGAAAAATGCCCCATCATCCAATGTATGTGAGCTTAGACATAATTCTAAAAGCAGCCAACAATGTCTAATTCATTCCTCTTGTGTCTTCTTTTCCGCTGGTATCCTTCTTTGCTGTCATCTGCTAGTTATGTGTGAGAAACCCTAGCAGCTTAACCAGTGCATTCCTAACTGGACAAGGGACAGATGAGCCGAACCAATGGTAAGGTCAGTTGAAGCTCTGCTGAATTTAACCTCCTCCCAAGTTAAGAGTATTGGCAATTACTTAGCATTACTCTCACTCTGGTCTTAGCAGTATGGCTGTGCCTTGGGGCTGACAGAGGTTTGGATTTGGCATAACTCAGTTCTTCTGTAGTCTATCCCTTCTTTACTTGTTTTGTAGCTCATCTGATGGCAGATCCTAGCCAATAACACAGTTTTGCCAGCAGATTTCCAAAAGAAGAGAGAATTCACATTGGCAGAAACCCTGTGCAGCTGGTGCCTCTTTGAGTCATATTTGCACTATTTCATATCTCAAATGCTTTTGCAGTGATTTCATGTTGTGTCATCAGTGTTGTCATATTTATGTTTCTGGTCAAGAAAATGGTCATAGGGCCTTTGCAGACTGCCAGAAATAGTGCAAACTGAGTCCACTTTAACTGCCCTGGCTCAGTGCTAGGGAATCATGGGAATTGTATTTTTTCTGAGACATTGAGCCTTCTCTGTCAGAGAGCTCTGGTGCCACAATAAACTACAGCTCCCATGATTACTTAGCACTGACTCAGGGCAGTTAAAGTGGACTCAGTTTGCACTATTTCTGGCAGTCTGCAAAGGTCCATAGTTGGCCTAGAATCCCAACACCAACTTCATTGTAGTGAGCAGAATTTGCTCCTCTGCACAAGTTCAGCAGAAAAGACTCTCACATGCACCAAGTGAATCTATTCCCACTGTATTTGGGGCATATATGAAGGAAACTGGTGTAAGATCACTCTTATTTTCTACACATAGGGGGGTTGCAGATTGCCAGAAATAGAGCAAATTGAGTCCACTTTTAGTGTTAGGGTTAGTGCTAGGGAATCATGGGAACTGTATTTTTTCTGAGACATTGAGCCTTCTCTGTCAGAGAGCTCTGGTGCCACAAAAAAATACAGTTCCCATGATTCCCTAACTCTAACCCTAACCCTAAAAGTGGACTCAATTTGCACTATTTCTGGCAGTCTGCAACCCCCCATAGTAACCAGCCTCCAGCTTATATCTTCCTAAAAATGTCTGCACTGCCAAGAGGTAAACATAAAACTGGACTGGCTGTACAACCAATCTCTATCACAGTTCCGGTAATGAGCTGTTCAACTTCCCATTTTCTTTGAACTTTAACACATGAGGCTAGAAAAGCAGAATTTTAACAGAATAAAAGTGTGTTTGGCTGTTAATTATCACACAATGTTGTGTCTGTCTTGCTGTTGCCTTGCATTCCATTCATAACTGCAGTGCTCCTTTTTATTGATGGGCAAAACCCGTCAAAAGGCTCTCAATCTCACTGCTATTCTGTTATAGCCTTTGTGTAATAGGTCCCTTCTGCTGCAGTTCTGCTTCACAGGTATTCACATGGGTATGAGTATGAGTGGGTGTGATTCTGCTCTCCTCCTCCTCTCCTCCCTCCCCTTTGTGATTCCCAAGCAACTTTGAAAAGGGAGAGGAGCAGTGATCGCAGCTGCCAACAGCTTCCATAGCTGACTGCTGTGTGCACATTCACATCACTTTGGGAGGCAGTGGGTTCAGTGGCACTTGGTCATTTTCCCCTTCCTCCTGGAAGTATTTGGTGGTGTGGAAAGCAGACAGATCACTGAAGAAGCACCAAAGTACTATTGTGGTGAGAAGTGTAATAAGAAATGATGCCAAACCTGTATGCTTCCATTTTTAAACTAATGCAGTTGTGGCAGGAGAGCAGACTGGTGTGATAAACTTTGTGTCAGAAGAGACCCATATCTCAGCCATAGTTCCTCCTACATAAAACAGAGTGGATATATCATGCAGACACACCCTTGTCTGTGACCAAAATCATAGCCCTAGGTTGAATCCCCAATGTTGAAAAAGAGACATATAAGTTAGGATATGTACTCGCCCCCTGATGGCCTGTTATTGCACCAACAACATTTGTAGCTTGTGATAGTTGTATGGATTTATGATAAAGTTCGGAAAAGATGACATTCAGTTTACTTTCCCCCAATCATTACAACATGAGAAAGTGAGTGATTTTCTTTAAGCCATTTACATAACATCAATGCCTATTACAGCTAAACAGGGCTTTATACCTTATGTCAACTCCTTGTGAGCACAAGGTCCATTTGAAGAACAGAGGAGAAAAGGAGAGGCTGGGTTTTAGAAGACTGTTTCCTTCTGGAGAGCTGCCAATGCTCAGTTTCAATGAACTGTCCCGCTGACTGAATAAGCTATAAGCTAGCCTATGATAGTTAGAAACTGTGTTTTCAATCTAATGAGATCATCAATGAACTCGAGAAGGTCCCTCATGGTCAGAACACAGATCTTTCTAGTCCAATGCTGTATGTACAACAGAACCCACCCAGATTATTCTGGAAATTCACAAGCCAGCTTTATTGTCTATCCACAGCATCTGGGGCTACAACTGAACATAATGTACCATGACACATCACAGTCATCTGCGAATTGATCTAACTCTTTTTTCAAAGTTGCCTAATAAGCTAGAGGTGGACAGATTTTATGCTTGTGGGATCCACCTTGGTTTTGTTTTTCTTTGCTTGAACTTTGAGATTCACCAAATGGAGGCTGCTGTAAAAGACACATGTGTAGCATTGAAGAATTCTGAGACCACAAATTCACCTTGAGTACCAGAACTGAAGACTAGTGACAGCTGTTCCATATAAAAATCCACTCCTTGTTATCCACCTATTCACAGAAGCCTTCTTCATTCACAGTCTTGTGTGTGTGTGTCCTTATAGCTATTATAAAACAATTCAAAATGAGAAATTGGTGCTCACTGAGATCTATGAGCAGATTCTAATGCACCTTCTTCCTACACCTGATGTCTTACCACATCTTGTTGCAGTGCATCCCCGCTACACAGTTGTATGAAGAAGTAATTCTCCCCCAGAACTTGCTGACATTGAACTTAATTTGGTCTTGCATTGTGTAGATGTGGAGAAATGTTCCCTTTGTCCACAGTTGTTGTTTCTGAGGTAACACACTTCTATTATCAGTAATTTTTCTTCTGTCCCTAAACTAAAACCCAAACCAATTAGCTTGTCCTTTTAGGGAATGTATTCCACTTATTGCCCTTTGGTGTAGTATTCTAAATGTGTGCTAACTTGTCCTATTATGCATTTTATATAAAGACATATTACAATACTTGTTTTATTTCCAAGCAATATCCCAATCATTCCTTCCCATTTTCTCCCACTACAATTAATTCACTGATTTGTTTGGATGAATCTTCCACGATTATCTCAAAATCTCTTTCCTTGGCAGACCTCATTAACATCTATGTGAAATTAGGATTTTGGACTGCATTATACTTACAATAAATCCCTCTTGTTTGTTCACCCACCATCATCATGCTGAACTGATGAAGTAAATGTTTCTGTTGTTGCTTTTTTAAAAAATAAAAAAAATCAGGATATAGAAAGGGAGTATTGCATTAAAGTACTTCTTTATTAATCACTGCAATAGGCAAAAACAACAAAGCACATAGCTTTTTGAGGAAAGAGCTTTAGCAAACACGTATGGAAACTTGCATGCTTCTGTGGTTAAAATATACAGTTCTAAATAACCTCTTGGATCAATAACAGTAGGAAGATGGAGATTATCAATCTCTGAGTGGCCTCAGTTACACGGAATTGACTGGCAACCACATAATGACTTTGGGCCCAGCCCACCAGTTTAGAGCCAGGGTGATAGATCTGCAGGTGCCACTCATCATAATTTCCTTATCGACAACATCCATGGGGCCATTTGTCTTCTGGTTATCTCAGTCCACTTGGAGCACTTTATCCTTCAGAGCCGCCACCGAGAGTGTGATCAATGCACAGCTACAGCTGGTTGAAGGGGACCAAATCCATTGAACAGTTGATTTGGTTCCATTTTACCAGCTTTAGCAAAGCATTCTGGGCCTCGTCACAGTTTGCGGAAAGGCAGGAGGGTAAGGGAGTGGGGAACCAAAATCCCTTAGAGTCCCTGACGTCGACGTTGCGCCAGATCCAGCAGCTTTGTTCTCTAGCAACCACACTTCTACTTTTGCTGGTAAGTCAACAAGTTGGATAAGGCAGACCAGTTTTTTTAAAAAAAGAAAAAGAAAAAAGACATAGGGATAAAAATGGGAGGATTAGGGAAGGTGATTCCTTGCTTAATTTGGTGAGTTACCAAGTGTCACTTCATCACCATATCCACGAGTTTTGCATTTCTGTGGCTATTCATATAGTCTGATTTAAGAAGTCCTTCCTGGGTAACAGTTCACTCCATGCATCTGAGGAAGTAGACCAAATCTACAAAAGTTTATGCTACAACTTCTTTTGCACAGTTAGACTCAAAGATGCTAGAACATCCCTTTGCCTATTGGTGAGTGAGAATTAGCCCCTGCCCAGGAAAAAACTTGTGGGAAAGAGGAGGTCTGGCTACTGTGATCCAAAGGTATGGGGACTTTGTTCTCCTTAGTAATGGAATCTTTTTATACCACCTGCAGTGAGATGCTTAGTGTATAGTAGCAGCCTTTAGACATTGGTCTTCCCTGATAATATGTCTGCTGCTACCAAGAAAATAAAAGTGAAGCATATGATGGGAGGCACTGCAGCAAATTAAGCCCAAAACATGGGATGGCCCACTTAAATGTACGCAATTCCAGTCTCCACTGGGTTGCTATTATGGTAAATGATTCCAGCATTACTCTGGATATTCAAAATGCAGAGTCATTACCTTATATCTGATACTGTTGCATGGGCCTTATAGTAAGAGACTACTCACTTAATAGACTTCTCATAGGCCAGGTTAAATGGTGCAGGACAAAATGCTCCACTAGACTTAATTCCATGTGTTGAAAAGCCAAGCTGATGTACACACACATAGATATGATTCAATAACACATCAGATCAATGTCTCACACAACCAGATAAACAGCATCCCTATAAGACAATGAAGGTAGGGGTTCTACAAAACTGTAGATCAGTTTGTAGTGACTGATCTGCGGTGGTTGTAAGGGGGAGGGTACTTTCTTCAGAACAGTATAAAGTATGGATGCATTGGGAAGGCAGAGTGAAGGAATTCAGAACTGAGGTTTCCCTGAATCAGTGATGGAATAGCCAGTTAACATATGAGCCAGGAAATCTGGGTTCAAATCCATTTTGGTTGGGAAGCACATTGGGTGACCCTGGGCCAATCACTACTTCTCACTCCTACCTACTTCAATGTTTTGCTGCAACAATTTAAATGTTATTCTGAGTTCCTTGGAAGAACAAAACATCATGTGTCAGAGAGACTGGTGGGCACAAAGAAAGGGAGGAAAAGAGAGAAAAAACAGTGCTCAACTTGATGTTGCAGCTCCTGAGGAATGAAGATGTTTGCATGTGAATTTGCTCCTAGCCCCACTGAAACTGGGAGAATGACATTGATTCAACCCTAGTATTTCTTATTTAACTGAGATACAAATCACACTATTGAGTCTTTAATACTTTCACACCAACATTTTCATTCAGTCATTCTGACAGCTGGTGGTTTTTTTTTTTTTTTTTTTTTGTCACACCTAAAAAACAACGAGAAGATAATAGAAATGTAGGGGGGAAGGAAGGAAGGAAGGAAGGAAGGAAGGAAGGAAGGATCTTGCTGCATTTTGATACCATCCTCCTGCTTTATCAGTGATAAGGAAAAAGGAAAACCAGGACATGA
The DNA here is from genome assembly GCA_026167975.1 of Phrynosoma blainvillii. Taxonomy (NCBI): domain Eukaryota; kingdom Metazoa; phylum Chordata; class Lepidosauria; order Squamata; family Phrynosomatidae; genus Phrynosoma; species Phrynosoma blainvillii. The sequence continues at coordinate 305,446,624 of JANUYF010000004.1, read as the reverse complement.
TTAATCACAAATAAAAAGTTTTAAAAGGAAGATGCGTGAGCTGTCCTAAGCATAATACGATACGCGGCATACTGCTGAACTCAGGTTGCCAAAACTGCAGGCATGGCATTTTTTTATCCTGCTACCTGGGGAAGTGTTCTCTCTCAGGGCTCTGCTGAGTTAAACCCCATTACTGGAAATAAATGGTGCCATCGTCTCTCCTGTGCCTCCTCCCACACATCCTGGCAGGGGAAAAAAGTCAGTATCTCATCATTTCTGCCATGATGTTCAATTAAAACCAGACTTATTTTATCTAGAACTGTCAACAATGTCTCGTAAAACTATTGTGATGCAATTCTTAAAAGCTCCAAATAAGGTGAGGCAATGGCAGCTGAAAACTGTATCACAGAGAGATAGCAGAAGAAATCATGTGAACTGTCAAGTTGGACAAGATTCAGTGTATCCTCTAGTTTAACCTTTAACTCCAAGGTGACTGTCCTATGCTTAAATTATCTCAGATATTCAAGGTTGCCCTGTTCTTCATCCCAGAACACTTGTCTGGTAGCAAATCCCTTTGCAAAACTCACTTTTTCTATATAGTCCTTTCCTAAACATTCCACAGCTACAATGACACCTGCCTACATATATATAAATAAACTGGTTCGGAATGTTTTGGTAAATGGTTTTCTGTTGGAGTACTGATTGTAGAGGAGGAAATGTAGTGGAGCTTACTGGTGTCACAACACAGAAGTTTCCAAGGGAGTGTACCTCCTTTCCCAGCCAAACAAAATGAGATTCACTGTATGGGAATTAGGATGGATGAAACAATTCTTCTTTTGATTTATTTATTTTGGTAAGAACTGTCCAAAATGGGCTAATATCATTATACAATCAACAGAATGAGGTTGAGATGATGATGATGATGATGATGGTGACATTATATATGGGAAGCAAAAACTGGAGAAAAAAATTACTCATTTAGGTCATGTAGCTCTTAATAGTCTGGTTTTGAATCCCTGTCTAGTCAGCTATATTTCTGTTGCTAACTAGAGTTGACAGTGCTTTCTTAAAATATATGTACCACAGTCTTCTCCTTTCTAACAACAATAGCAGAGAGATAAACCATGGTAAACCAACAAAGCAGATATGGCAGACTATGCAGAGAATAGATCAACCAGATGAATTTGTCCAGAACAAATTTGTTCTGTTTTGTTTTGTTTTGTTTGTTGTCTGTTTTAAAAAGAAGTGATCAAAACCCTCAAATTGCTGCATAAAAATGATGGAGAACAGTTTGAGGTTTTTGTTTTTTTAAATGAAATGTAGGAGGCAACCAAACCGACAGATTCTTTCCTTATCTGTGACACTATCCCAGGGACTATACCAGGGGTAGGCAACCTAAGGCCTGGGGGCTGGATGCGCCCCCCGAGGCCTTTGGACCAGCCCCAGGCCGGTCCTGCCACCGCTGCCCACCATATTGATATTGATTATTGTTATTACGTATTCTTGGGGTTTTCTTGGCAAAATCTCCACAGGGGTTTTGCCATGGATTTTCTGGGGCTGAGAGAGTGTGCATGCATATATTTTTTATTTTTTATTTTTTTAAAAATATTTTTATTTATATTTATTTATATATTTATTTATTTATGGTGCTTCGGCCCCCCAGTTGTCTGAGGGACAGCAACCCAGCCCCCAGCTCAAAAAGGTTGCCTACTCCTGGACTATATGATAATATATAGGATCAATATGATCACATTACTACTTTAATTTCAAATACAATCTAACTTCGTCTAGATTTAATTCAATTCCATTTGTCCACATTCACTGCTGATACCTTCATCCCTTTTCTCTCTCTCTCTCTTGTTCAATTTCCAACAAAAATGAACTGTGGTAGGCACTTACACTTTTAGTCTGGTGAAAGCACAAGATGAATGGATGTCATTCTACACAGCAATACTATAGTAGCTGTAGTAATAATGATAAGACAATAGTACTCTGCAATTAGTCATCATAGTCCACACATGATATTTCTGATCTCTGAGAGGTGAAATAGAAATAGAGAGGAGATAAAATAATAGCTCTGAAAAAAAGATCTGTTCCGTGAATTGAATCAGGTTACTTCTAGATACTATTTCTATAGATCTTCAAGTCAAGGAGTGAAATAAAGATCTAGCTAGTGAAGATCTGAAATGAAGAACCAGATGATGGTTTAATTAATCACATTTTTATAATATAAGTGGAATAGTAAATGAAAGCATGTGACCTGAATCATAAAAATTACAGTTAAGGTAGAGAGGATACACAACACAGAAGATGCCTGGCTATCTCCTGAGAAGCTCTGAAGACCACTACGGAAGTGTCTTGCATAGCTGGGAAAATGTGGATGGCTTCAATATCTCACTAATGTTCCTAGACAGCCTTTTGCAACTGAGTGCCTTCCAGGTGTTGGATTGCCATCTCCTATAATCTCTCCAGGAATGGCTTGGGGATGATGGGTTATGTAGTATGCCACATGTGGAGGGTGCCAGTGGAAAAGAGTATTGTAAGAACTTCATTTAAGAGCAGCAGCTGGAAAAGAATTATGGTGATACAAAACTGCAGAGGTACACCAGTTCTCACAGCCAAGGAGTTAACAACCCACCTATCTGAACATAAGGGATGGTTGTTTGGAGAAGAACCCATGTAATGTATTAGAAATCAATGTGGAAAAGTGTGTATATATATATTGTAACATTTGTTTAGCACTCTGCAATGAGTTATGGTTGGAGGTTTCCTTTTGGAAAAGCAGTTTTTCCTTGCTGTTCACCATTAATCAAAAATAATAATGTGTTTCCTACCTGGAAGACCTCAGTGGCAACCCTGCGAATAGCCACTGAAGGATTCTGATTGTTACAAAGGGCTTCTAGGCTGCCAATCTTTTGCTTGCATACTAGGCAGAGTTAGATGGGAGAACGTTCTCCAGGGCCAACCATTTCTTTGTTAGTATTTCTAGACAACAGTTTCTCAAGATCTCAGGAGATTTTTAAACCTGTTTTTTTTAAACAAGCAAATAAAGACATAAACAGGATAAAACAAAAACAAACAGAATAACTGGTTCAAATAGGGATGGAGGAAAATATATTCAGTAATTTAATGTGTTTGCATTTTAATGAGAACCTACTTAATTGACACTTTCTGGACTGAAATACAGTTATCATTCAGTATTTGTCCTTCTTTGAGTTTTGCAATGCAATGGCAATGCTCACAAAAATGCATGTATTAGGGAAACAGGTGCACACAGGTATGTACTTCAGTGAAAATAATGGTATAAACATGACTTATAAGTGGGAAAACAACACATTAAATATGCATGTATAAGATAAAATTGGATACAATATGTGTGCATAAAGAAAGATGCTTATGCAAATACATATGAATTTTCATGCAGTCTTTTCTTTTTTTTAAAAAAAAAATCAAATTGAGACAGAAACATGACTAAATCTATTTAAGAAAGAAAAAAAATTAAAAGAGAAGAGAAACAAATTGACACAATTACTGATCCTTAGACAGACAATCCATAGAACAATCTACCACAAATTTTGACTGAATGGAGGCAAAAGCAAAGCAAAGCATAGCAGCTTCGTTTATATACCGCTTCATATCGTGCTATGGAATGTCTAAGCGGTTTACAACTGTAAGCTCATTGTCCCCCAACAGTTGGGTACTCATTTTAGCGACCTCGGAAGGATGCAGGCCTGAGTCTAGCCTGAGCTCTGGATAGTACTGAACTCACAACCTTGTGGTTTATGAGTGAGTGACTGCAGTACAGGCATTTAACCACTGCGCCACCAGGGCAACAAAGACATAACTACATGGATTTACTCTAACAAACAGTAGCAAAGAAATAAGGATGCCCTCCACTCCTTGTTTCCAGTGAAGATTGTAGGAGTCTAGGAGTGTAGGAGAGATGACAATTGTCTGTGAACCTTAGATCTAGTACACTGGTAAGAAAGTATCTGAGATTCATCACAAAAATTGCTTGTGATCTGTCCAAGCATTGGGATCCCAAACTCATAAGGAGAAAAACTGCAATAACTGCAGAATCAAGATATATATAGTTGTTTACTTTTCCATTCTCAATATAACTTTCTTTTTAAGAAACTTTATAGGAAAAATTATATTGCTGCTTTGAATCCTATGTTGGAAGAAAGGTAGGATACAAATTATTTTTTTTAAAAGTAATACAGAACCAAATGTAAAACCAGAGTTAAACCTTTCTGTCCTCTAAACACATGATACACATGTAAGCTTATTTTGCCACCCCATGAAGATACAAAAGCATAAATAATTCAGTTTTGATTCTGAAAAATAAATTCAAGTGCTTCGGGAAACTACTCAGGTCTAGAAACCTCAATATCCATCTACAACTTTCTTAGGCCAACTCATGCATCTGCTAAAGGTCAGAGTAAATTCTGTGTGAGATTATGGAAGCTGCATTTTCAAAGGCAGTAAGTAGGAGTAAGAACTTTTCAATGGGACGTCATTTGCTCCGGTGCTCCCACATAAAAAGGTAAAGTTATTCTCTGTTGACAAGGTTGTCAAATTGTCCAAACATAGAGGGTGGTGCTCATCTCCATTACTAAGCCAATGAGCCAGCGTTGTCAGAGACTACTCTGTGATCATAATTTCATAATTATCTGGAAGATAATTTCATAATCACAAAAAGTCAACATGGGTTTCAGAGAAACAGGTCATGCCAGACAAATCTGATCTCTTTTTTTGATAAAATTACCAGCTTGGTAGATGAAGGGAATGCTGTGGATATAGTATATCTTGATTTCAGTAAGGCCTTTGACAAGGTTCCCCATGACATTCTTGCAAGCAAGTTGGTAAAATGTGGGCTAGACAAAGTAACTGTTACATGGATTTGTAATTGGTTATCTGGTCGAACACAAAGGGTGCTCAACAATGGCTCCTTTTCAACCTGGAAAGAAGTGACCAGTGGGGTGCCACAGGGCTCTGTCCTGGGCCCAGTGCTATTCAATATCTTTATTAATGACTTGGATGACGGTATTGGGGGCATAGTTATCAAATTTGCAGATGACACCAAATTAGGAGGAGTAGCTAATACCCCAGAGGACAGGATCAAAATTCAAAATGACTTGAGCAGACTAGAAAGTTGGGCCAAAGCTAACAAAATGAAATTCAACACAGAGAAATGTAAGGTACTGCACTTAGGGCGGAAAAACGAAAAGTACAGATATACGATGGGGGACACTTGGCTGAATGAGACTACGTGTGAAAGGGATCTAGGAATCCAGGTGGACCACAAGTTGAACATGAGTCAACAGTGCGATGCAGCAGCTAAAAAGGCCAATGCAATTTTAGGCTGCATCAGTAGAAGTATAGTGTCTAGATCAAGAGAAGTAATAGTGCCACTATATTCTGCTTTGGTCCGGCCTCACCTGGAATACTGTGTCCAGTTCTGGGCACCACAATTCAAAAAGGATGTGGAGAAATTGGAGCGTGTCCAAAGGAGGGCAACTAAAATGGTGAAGGGTCTGGAAAGCAAGCCCTATGAGGAACGACTTAGGGAGCTGGGGATGTTTAGCCTGGAGAAGAGAAGGCTGAGAGGTGATATGATAGCCGTGTTTAAATATTTGAAGGGATGTCATATCGAGGAGGGAACAAGCTTGTTTTCTGCTGCTCCAGAGACTAGGACCCGAAACAATGGATGCAAGCTGCAAGAAAAGAGATTCCACCTCAACATTAGGAGGAACTTCCTGACAGTAAGGGCGGTTCGACAGTGGAACACACTCCCTCGGAGAGTAGTGGAGTCTCCTTCCTTGGAGGTCTTTAAGCAGAGGCTGGATGGCCATCTGTCGGGGATGCTTTGATTGGGAGTTCCTGCATGGCAGGGGGTTGGACTGGATGGCCCTTGTGGTCTCTTCCAACTCTATGATTCTATGATTCTATGATTCTATGATTCTATCATGTGGCCAGCATGATAGCACAGAACACTGTTTACCTTCCCACCAAAGTGGTACCTATTGATCTACTTGCATTTGCATGCTTTCAAATTGCTAGGTTGGCAGAAACTGGTGATGGGAGCTCACCCCATTATGTGGCACCTGGGCCTTGAACTGCCAACCTGCTGATCTTGCAATCAGCAGAGTCAGCATCTTAACCACTCGAGCCAGCACATCCCACAAGTAAATACTATTTTTGGGGCCTCCTAGGATCTTTTTGTCGGTTCCTAGGGTCCAAGAAAAATCTGATGCCACAAGCAAGCCTAGAAATCCAGCTGTTTATTTTCCACTGCAAACTGCTAGGAGGAGAGGAGATTTTCAGGGAGAAAATAGTAATTAGGAATGTGCTCAACCCTTCCCCTACATGCTACCTTCCCCAGAAACTTCTCCCACTTGCAAGGGTTTCCAGAAATACATTTGCCACATCAGATTGGACAAATGTATCTGGTAGGGCTACAGAGGAAAACACAAACACTTCCTATCTTTCCTATAAATCAACCCCTTCACCCACCATCCCTTCACAATGGAGAAGCAACTGCTGGGACTCTGGCATCTTTTATTCTTGTTAAATGGTGCCTCACTGTTTTATTTTATCTGGTCTTTTTGGTGTGAAGATTTAAAACAGCTCTTCTTCTGTAATCTCCAAAAGTGACAAATCTAGATTTTCCAGGAAATCTTGCAGAGTTCTACATTGGCAATAGTTGGGGTATTTTTTAAACAACGAAAAGAAATCACTTTAACTACTTTGTATCTTTGCAAAGACTGATAACAGCTACACTCATTTTGACTAGGGATGAGAAACTTGGTTAGATCTGAAGCCCACATTGGAAATCTATAAAGAGCTTGATGGCTGCACCTGATTTGCACATTGTGGCTGTATGCAGTCAGCATAATTTGCACACTGTTTTCACAAACACAGCGCATGTCAAACTACTGTTAGTGAGTGTATTCTGCTTATTCTACAAAATTCTGCAGTTGCCACTCTCAAAATGCAAAAACTGCTACCGGCTAATGCGGTTACCCTTCTGGAACCCTTTATTATTCTGCTGATGGTGAAAGTGTGTGCTTATTAGAACAGGGAAACAAAAGCTGAACATTCTTCAATATGGAGGGTGCTTGTTTCTGTAATGAATATGGTACATTCATTATAGGGTAATATGGTAAAATTGTCTGCCCAACCCATCCCATACGTATTTACTGGTATTCCACTGACTGGAATAATGAAAGTATATTGATGGGTCTTCATAACATGTTTGAATTTTGTCTTGGCTCCATTACATTATAGATTTCACCTTTTATCACATAGCACTGTGGATCATTCCCACTGTGCAGCTTTCTTATTTGGCTTGATTTTTATCTCATTATCCTAATAAGCACATGCTATTATCTTTAGGAATAATAGAGCTACATATAAGACATAGCATACTTTGCTAGGTGGCCAAATAAATGCAATAAAACTAGCAGCCCCATATTTTAGTAAAATGGTAAGGAGATGCAGGGCTACATCAAGACATTTTGCTGCCTGAGGTAGAATAGCAAATGCCTCCCAAATTAAAGTGCACAGGACCCCAAAACCAGACTATCTATTTTGGTACAGGCAATATGAAATCCCTTGAGCACCTCTCCCCAGCTCTAGTGGTAAAAATAAAATAATAAGTAATGAGACTACTAACATTTTGCTGCTCTTTTAGGATACCCCAAATCTGCTACCTTGCTTTGCCTAATGGTAGGGTTAGACTTAGGAAGGCACAAAGTGCTGAATATCATACCTTCCATCTGCTCCAATGTGGCAAGGATAGTTCCAATTAATCCTCTGTCATTCCACATTTTCAGCTGCTTTCAAAATGTCCCAGTTTCTTTCTGCTTCTCCCACCTTTCCCCTTTGCCCTCAACTTATTTCAAGTGCTGCAAACTAATTTCAAAGGGCAAAAGGAGTTCATACTCAATTAACTCATAAGCAAGGAGAGGATAAAAGGGGGCAGAGGTTTGTTCTTCTCCGAAGGGTCAAACAAAAGTAAACTGATGCAGCCTCTCCTATGTTGTGTGTTCTTCATCATTAATAACTTTTCCCATCTTGACTACAGTCTGATCTTGCTTGGACAATGCATCCTAGTTTTCATCTGTGAAATGGTGGATTATATGGGTTATCCTATGAACCAACAATTTGGAGAATATCCCATATCCTCCAGCATTCAATAACCTTTTCTAGGCTGATGGCCCAGCCTTATGCATGCTTACTGAGAAGTAAACCTCACTATGTGTGTTTGGTATTTCAGGTTTAATCAAACACAGAGAGAGGTTTCTGCCCATGCTAGCAGATACACCACTATAAACCAGTTCTTCCCTGATTCTAATAATAATAATAATAATAATAATAATAATAATAATAATAATAGTTTTATCTATATCCCACCCCTCTGTCAAGCAATCGGGGCAGCTCACAACAGTTTAAAACTTTATACAATATTAAAATAGAATCCAAAATCCCACAACCCTTCCACCACAGTATTGTCCATGAGCTCTGATGGTGTCATTTACTCATGGACAATATTGTGCTGACAATGAAACTTAGCTAACTCTTCCCTGCTTGCTAAGAAATCCTTCCCCTTTGCACACTATCAGGGATATCTAGCAAACCCACAGGCTCACCATGCATGGGTGGGCATTGTTCTTCAGCCTTCTCAGTGCTTCATTAAAGTTCTCATTTAGCTGAAGCTACTTTCAGAGCATCAAGTCACACCATCTCACTACTCTTTGCAGCAACCTTGGACATCAGCAATAGGGAAAGGACCTTAATTCAATACTTTACGTAGAATCATAGAATCATAGAACTTGCACTTTGCTCTGAAATCTTATGATATAAAGCAGGACAGAAATATTTCGGTAGAGAAATAATACATTTAATGTATGTAAGGTCTCGCATCCAATCCCTGGTGAGTCCAGTTAAAGAACACCTGTATCTCAGTGGTAGAGCACCTGCTTTGGCTGCAGAAGGTCCCAGGTTCAATTCCTGGATGGTTTTTTAAGTCTGTTAAGCTCATGGCGTGGCACTTACAAGAACAGGAATGGAACGGAATGGAACAGAAGGGAATGGAACAAGCAAAAGCACATTTTACTGCATGGGAGAACGCCACCGATGCCACCGGGAGTCCCCAAGGCATTCCGGGCAGCCAATTTTTGAAGGATAGATGGGATCAATGGTCTGACTCAGTATAAGGCACATATCTATGTTCCTGTCTCCGAACAGGGAAAGACTCCTATCTGAAACCCTGGAGAATTGATGCCATTGATTGTAAAGAATACTGAACAAGATGATCGGAGTGCATAAGGAAGCTTCCTTTGTTCTCATGACTTCAGGTAGTACAGTGCCTGTGCAGAGTCATTGCCAGAACTAGGCTAGATAAAGGACTATACAGATACACAACCCAGTATGAACCGACACCCTGCATCTTTTTAGTATTATCCGCTTTTCACAGCTGTGGGAGGGGAAAATTAAGACTTGCAGTTTGACTATGGTCACCCAATGAGTTGAAAACAATGGAAACATTTAAGGTTGGAATTCCCTACTTTGGAATTTGGGCCACAATCCTATGTAGCTTATCCAGAAATAAGACTGACAGAACACAGTGACACTTACAACAACACTGAAGTGACCTTATCACTGGGTTTTCTTGGCAGAGTTTGTTTGCCCTTGCCTTCCTCTGAGGCTGAGAGAGTGTGACTTGTCCAGGTTCAACCAGTGGATTTCTATAGCCAAGTGGGGATTTGAAACCTGGTTTCTCAGTATCTTAGTCCAACACTCGAATCACTATACCATGTTTCTTCATACTTCTGAAGAACAATGCATATACTGATAGCCAACTCTGCTGTAGAGGCATCCATGCTGTCAACATGGTGAGAGGATTCATTTTCCTTTTGCATTCCCATTAGAACACTAGTGCTGAATCCTGTTTTGCTCCTTTTAGCTTTTTTTAAATATTCAAGCCAAAGAATCGCAAACTGTCATCACAAAGCCCAACATGTCAATATTGCTAATGAAGCACAAGACCTGCAGCATACAATAGAATTAAAGTACATTGAACTACCAACTGGATGTCTTTCTGTCAGAATAAAATAAAGAGAACCTGCATACCACACTTGGAAACAAGTTGCTGTTGTTTTTTAGTGGAAGGCAATTTTTTTGGAGGGGGTAATGAAACCTCTGATCTTTATGTTACCATCAGCTCAACTTTCCTGAAGCAGTTCCGATATTCTTCATCTGGATAAAGAGATCATTTTGGGGGATCAAGCCCATTAGCAGTTTATCATTGGGGAAAGCCAATCAAAACAACAATGCTAAATATTGATTTTTTTTTTTACAGCTTTATCTTAATGAAGTACACATTCCTTTAGTAATTAGCTTTTAGAAGTTTTCTCTAATGTAGTGTTTGATGTTGCTAAATCGGGAAAGCTGCTGTCACAGATGAAACACTCTTTGATAACCTGGGCAATCTCTTATCTCTTAGTGTCCAAAGAGGAGATTTTCTAACAGAATTCTATATGCCATGCAGATTATTCAACCAGATTGGAAGGGCATAGTTTTGTTTTCTTAAAAAGCAATAGTCTGCATAGTAAGACTCTGCAAAAACAAATGCAAGGGTGAGCGATTTCAGAAGGCATGGAAACCCATTTTTGCTTTTATGCCTCCACTGCAGGCAAATCATTTGGACCAAAACTTGCCAAAAAATGCAAGCAGGAATTGACTCAACGTCACTTCCAGTGAGAATGCCTGAGCATTTCCTGCTGATTTTCACTGGCTTTTTTTTGGATTTAAGTTTTGGAGGTTGAGTTTTCTTTTTCCCTTCCTTCCTTCTTTCCTCGTCAGTACAACCTGGAGTCCACACAAAGAAATGGGTGACAGCTACTGGGGGAAAGCAAAGCTTTTAGAAAAGGAATACATTGTGGAGTGTTAAGCACATCTCCATTCAGAAAGAAGCTCCTTTCTAAGAAGAATGTTATAACTCCTTGGAATTATCCAGAGGGTGTATCACCTTCCCTCTTTGTGATGGTGTTCTCAGCAGAGGAAAGAGCACCTCATTCTGGATTGGTCTGGCACCTCTTCCAGCTGAGACCATCACTAACAGTAGTGCTTTACTGGGACAGCTCTTTAACCAGACTACTGTCTATAGAAAACTACATTAAGTATATTTGGTTGAAGCAGGGGTAGGCAACCTTTCCCCTTTAAGGGCCGAGGGACTTCAGCTCCCAGAATCCCAGGAGCTATTGGCCAACATGGCTGAGGCTTCTGGGAGCTGAAGTCCCTCGGCCCTTAAAGGGGAAAGGTTGCCTACCCCTGGAAAGGTACAGAGACAGCATGGTCTAGAGCTGTGGTTCTCAAAGTTTGGTCCACCAGGCATTTTGGACTTCAGGGGGATGCAGATGGGCAGCTATGGGTCGCCCTGTGAAGCGGCGGATTGGGGCCAAGGCTGCCCCATGCCTCGGCTACGATCCTCCCTTTCGCCGCAAAAGGGGCACTGCAAGAGGCATCGTGCACCTCTTTGGTGTCTCTTCCAGCTCAGCGTGTCTGGAAGCTGAGCTGGAAGGACGTTACGGAGCGCCCGTCGTGTGGAAGGGCCGGCGCTCCAATGACATCCTCAGGAAGGGGATGGGGTGCCCAGTGTCCAGCTGCCCCTCCCCTTCCTTGGCTTGGAGAAGGCGCAAAGTGCTGTCTACAAAGCCCGTTCATCTCCTGTAAGCCCCAGCCAGCTTGGTCAACTGTCAGGAATTCTGGGAACTGGAGCCCAAAACATGAAGTCCAAAATATCAAAGTTTGGGAATCACTGATCTAGAGAGCCAGTGTGGTAAAATGGTTTGAGTGTTGGAGTACGGTCCCGTCTGCACTGGCATAGGGCATACCAGAGTATCTTGGCCCCGAGTTGCCCCAACTATCCCTTGTTGCAAAGGCCTGTTATTGTGATGCTGGACAGCTGATCACACACATATCCTGTTAAGCCTCCCAGTGGGTCTGCAGTTGTCACAAGTCACTTCTCTCCAATCGCATGTCTGGGCAACTTGTTCTGATTATTACTCAGAGTGAGAGACTGGTAGCAGTGGCAGAATGGGCACCAGGTGGCAGAGTGGGATGCATTTCAAACAGCCCCCCAACTTCACAATGGAGGGCTCTGGATAGTCTGGGAAAGTCCTGAGCAACTGGGGACTTATTTTAATCCACTGTAAGAAGGATATACCCCAGTTCTGGTGCTGAACAAACTAAATGTTATCTGGTCTATTTGCATCAGAACAAGGGTTTGGGCCATATGTCATTGAGATAATGGGATGGGGGGGAGATTGTTTTATTTGGCCCGTGCAGTCAGGGCTTCGGACTCTGGGAGACAAGGGCTCAAATCCTCACTCTACTATGGAAACCCATTTGGGCAAGCCACACTATCAGTCAAGAGGCAGGCGACATCAAACCTCCTTTGAATAAATTTTGCTAAGAAAACCATAGGATCGGGTCACCAGAAATTAGAGTCAACTTGAAAAGCACACAACAACAAAAGCAACAACAACAACAAAGTTAAAGGTAGCACAGCAATTATTCTTTTGTTTAATGAGATTATAATGTGTTTTTTTCAAATATCTAGAATTATAGTTGTATAAAAATTTCAGTACTTTTTAAAACAACAACAACTATGAATAGGCAGTTGGGGATCTTATTACAATCACTGTGGGTGGATCAACTAAGAAACAATGCAGTTTGACACAACTTTAAGTGCTGTAGCTCCATCCTATCTGTATGGAACATATCTGTATGGAAATTTTAATGTTGTAAGCTGCCCCGATTGCTCTGCAGAGGGGCGGGATATAAATAAATAATTATTATTATCATCATAATCCTCCTCCTCCTATGGAATCCTGGGATTTGTAGTTCTACAAAGCCTGTAGCCTTCTATGTCAGAGTGCTGGTGCTACATAAAACTACAAATCCCAGCATTCTGTAGGATGGAGCTGTGGGAGTGCAAGTGGCGCATTATTTCTACAGTGTCAATGCACCCTGTGACAGGAAAGCTACCCTTTGGGTATGGCAAGAGAGCTAAAACAATAAATATTCAGAACTTATTTTTGAGTTTTGAAAGCGTGGTCCAACTTGCCTACCTCCAGAGTAGAACACAGGTCTTCTGGAGTAAATGCCTTAAAAACAAACAAATCTCATTTTACATGATTTCTTGTAGGCTTAGAATATTTTTTACTTTCCTTCAGTGAAAACAAACAAACAAACAGTTTTGTACATATGTCCTCTGTTCGTAGTTTATGTATCATTGGCCACAGGGGACTCTGGATTAGAGTGAATGGCCGTGTAGCGGGTAATTTTAAAATGCTACCATTTTCAGGGGGATAAGTAAGTCCTAAGCAGAATTATGAATGGAGAAAACGATTGTCTGTTCCTGAATCCATTAAAAAGAAAGAAAGAAAAGAAACAGTAAAATACTTCAAATTTGCAAACATATTTCTTCACTTGTCATAATGTTCACAAGTTTTGGTTTTTTTTATTGCCAAAGTTCTTGAACAGGTTTACTAGCATAATTTGTCAAGTCCAACTGGGAGTTCTCGGCATGATGGGGAACAATTTTTCAAAAGACACAGAGCGTACCAAAGCTATCTTAAAGGCTCTGTGAACCTACATAATTAGATAATGCTTAACATGTGTGCATTCGATGGGCTATCATTTACATGATAGGATCCATCAGGTCCCAGGAATTTCCATTACAAAGCTGCGCGTAAGTCAAGTAGCAAGCATTCTGAGCAAATACATCTTACGCTGGAACTTTATCTGCATCAACATTTGCTCCAATTATAACTAATTGGACACATATTGCATTTTCATAGCATCTAATTTTCTATTGATTTTAACGGGATTGCTCGTGTTGGGTTGAATAGAGTGGTATCTTGTATCAGTTGCTGTTTAAAAATGCTGAGTATACTCCCCTGGATGGGATTAGGCAGTCAGCAGATGTTGGAAACCCACTTAATTGTTTGCTTTATCAAATGCCCAAACGGTAGTGGCAGCAAACAGCTCCTTCGGCTTTTATAGTACCTTGAACCCTTTCACACCACACAATTCTTTATTTGTTTGTTTGTTTGTTCAATTTATATCCTGTTTTCCTCCTGCCAAAGGATACCAGGTGGCTTACAAAGTCAAAGTAACAGTTTAGTTACAGAATATAATTGTTTTAAAACAACTAATTAAACATCAATACTATTTAAAATCCATAGTTGAAAACAGTCTTAAATACAGGCATACATCAGTTAACAAAGCCTCAGACAAAGAAGCTCCTTTGTACAAAGTCATTTTACAGCTGCCTAAACACCCTTTCCCCCTCCTTGTTCTCTGTGTAGCTGGGAGGGTTTTTAGCAGCATTGGCATTGGGAGATGGTGAAAGAGAGAATGAGATACTACTGTAGCTGATCCTACTGTAGTTGTGTGCACTTGTCTACAACAAGCAAGCTAAGCAGTTGCTGCTTCCAGATTTTCTTACAGAGCATGCATGAACAGTAAAAATGGGAAAGCAAGTACGTCGGCCTCACCAGCTTCCCCCAGTGTGTTAAAAACAAAACCCAAACAGATCTGCACAGTAGGCCACCAAAATGGAAATTACAAAAGGAGCAGAGCCTTGTAAAAAGAAAAAGAAAAAGAAAGCCACCCCTGGATGCATTATGGAAGAAACTTCTTCAGGTGGGTTTTAGAGGGTTCAAAATATGTTGTTTCATTTCACATGTGCCTGTTACTAGTTTTGAATAAAAAGTTTGCTGAAATGTGTTAAACTACTCTACTTTTGTGGGGGTGTAGGAATCTATACCTATTGTTTCCATGTGGTTTCCGCCTCGGGTACCAGACACAGTGTCCAGGAATGCATCTACTTCATCAACTGAGGTATACCTCTACAATTAAAACTTAATTAAAAGCACACAAAATAAAAACAGAAGCACTTCTCTTTTAATACTACTTTGCCATATGAGTAAAATCAGGTAAAGGCTGGCTTAAATAAAATGGATTAACCTGTGGGCAGAAAAAGAGCAGGGAGCGATTAACCTGTGAGCAGGAGTTCCACAGTCTAGGGCTGCATCTACACTGCAGAATTAATGCAGTTTGATAGTGGTTTGCCATGGCCCAATGCTATGGAATTTTGGGACTTGTGGTTTCATGAATGAGTGTGTCTTGGGCAAGTCACACTCTCTCAGCCTCAAGGAGGAAGGCAATAGCAAACCCCCTCTGAACAAATCTTGCCAACAAAACCCCATGATAGGTTTGTCTTAGGGTCGCCATAAGTCAGAAACTTCTGGTTAACTTCTGGTGATGCTTTAGCTGGAGCTCCTGCATTGAGCAGGGGTTTGGATGCACCGGCCGATGAAGCTCCTTCCAACTCTATGATTCTATGACCAGCATTTCAATTTCTTTGTCCCTCATTTCCCAGCACTGTCTTCCCTTGACAAAATATAAACTGCAAGTCCCAAGGTGCAGAGACCTTCCTTTTTGCCTCTGTTGCACTACACTGAGGGCACTAAAGAAATTCTAATTACAAGTTAACCCTGAACAGCCCTCCAATTAATTCAGTTACGTCTCATCCAAATCTAGAGATTCATTTCAGAACCTCTCCTTTTCATAGTGGAATGATTATTAATTGTTCCTGGAGCCCTCCAGAAGTGCAGCGTGCTTTACAGCAATTATCTGCAGTTTTTAAATGTAAATGACTTCCTGCTGATTATATTGGAATGGCTTTAAGAAGCAGTGATTTGCCACCTGATGAATTTTTAATCCCATCTTTTAGTTAATTATTAAAATGAATAACAAAATACCTTGGCCCATGGAAAAAAATAGTCTCACACTTAACCACACTAAGAGCTGAAGCCTAAGATGTGCTGTGCTAGCAGATAAGTCCTTAGCAGGACACATGATAGTTACAGTGCTAGCAACTATTCTGCGTAATGCAACCACTATACCATGATGCATGTTAACTGTGTAAAGACTGCAGAGACAAACTCGACAAATCCTTTTCCTGTACTTAAGAGCTGGGAATTTTACCAGCAATGATATGTGTCTGTAGCTGGAGGCATCATGATAATATTTTGTAAGCTGCCTGGATTGGTTTTCCAATAGGCGGGGTATTAAATAATTTTTATTATTATTATTTTTATTATATCCACAGACATTTCACCAATGAAAATCCAGACACTGGTGGCCAAGCAACATCAACATGTAGCCAAGGTGATGGAGGTTATTAATGAGGAAGGATAGATAATCTAGGAGAGACTGCAGCAGTTTGCTTTTGCCCAAATCTATTGGGAACAGGAAGATTCTACCTGTTTTTCACTCCTCTCCTCTCCGCTGAGTTATGAAAGGAAATGAAGCTGCTATTGAGTTAGCTCTATGCAAATTACTTTTGCATTCTGCACTCAGTTTGCAGCAGTTGAAGTAAGCTGAGAGCAAAAAAGGAAGGTGGGAGGAAAAGAGAAAAACCGGAACATTTTAATAGGAACTGAAAAAGTGGGGTGACAGAGAATTAATTGGGTCTGTAGCTGCCAAATGGAGACAGTCCAAGAAGATATGATAAGGACTACTCAGTTTGAGGTGGGTTTTAGCATTGACCTTGCCACCAAACTTGTGATCAGTTGCAGGGGGGAAGATTTTATATAGGCCTCTATGCTGAAAACAATGAGGACCAGGTAGTAAAGTTCAAGTTTGAGAAATGTGTTTCAGGAGCATGAGATAAATACTGATAAATACCATACATTTCAGGAGCATAAGATAAATACTGATAAATACCATACATTTCAACGGCCAAGACTGACTGATTGTCTCCTTTGACATGAATGAGAACTTCTTCTGTGCATGCTAGAGATATAAAGAATACACACACTTTTTTTCATCCTTTATGAGAAAAGATGTCTCAATACACTGAAATGCACTATCAAGTGAATGGTCGACTGCCATGAGATTATTTTCTCCCTTTGGGAGAATCACTTTGGGATTTTTTTCTGCAAAAAAATTATTTGCACACACATACAAAATTATGCTTTCAGAAAACTCAACATTTCCATTCCAAAGGCACTATATATTGGGGAAAACAAAGACACTGCTTTCTGAACAAAAACTCTATTTCCTGCAAAAACAAGGGGTTTTCCCACAGAGAACATCTACAGAAATGTAGAAAATGAAGAAATAAATGTGCAAATATTATTGTGATCTTGCCAAGTATGAAATCAGCAAATATTTACATCCTTGGTGCAAATAGGTACTTGGTCTCTTTTTACATATTTGAAAATTTCTTTCCTATTTGCAAGTCCAGGCTTTTGTGGCATCTTAAAAATAATTTGAAATATATAATGTACCATACAAGTTAAAAAAAAAACTTATATCAAAGATTTTTTTAAAAAAATGTTAACAAATCATTTAAGATGATGTCAAAATCACCTGTTGGTCGTAGTAAATGTTCTTTTACATAGGGCACTTCACCATTTCTCTGTAAGACATCAACAATCTGATCAAAGGTAGAGATATTATCTTATACTGACCATAGATTTGTCCATTTTAACATAGTCTACTCTGTGCACAGTGGCAGGACTGCAAATATGGGTGGGGGGAGAATTAGGGCATTGCTCCCAAATAAGAATTCTGCCACTAATGAAGTTTTTCTTCAGTCCCCAAATTTCTAGCATTGCACAAACATTGCAATTCTAACACTGGATTAAACAAACTACCCAAATATTGTTAAAAATTAAAAACATAGGGAGAATAAAACCAACACACACCTGATTAAAAAAATTCTTCTCACCCAACCAGTTAAAAGCTTGTTCTGTCTTATTTCCACACCAGGTTGTGAGATTTGCAGTGACTAAAATTTGTACATTTCCTCCCCCTGTACATAATAATAATAATAATAATAATAATAATTTTTTTAATTTGTATTTCCCGCCTCTCCCTGCAGATCGAAGCGGGATAACAAGTAATGTAAAAATACAAAACATAAAATATATATAAAAAAACCCTAACAATAATATCCCCCCCAACAATAAAATCCCATAATCCCTCTAATTAAAACCAATACCCTATCCATTGAACATTTCCCCAAAGATACATGTTGCCCTAAAAGATATGCATCTTTGCATGCTTTGCTTTGACTAAAAAGTGTGTCTGCGCGCATTTTTAGCTGTGCAGATATTTAAATATACAACTGGTTTTGCATACATTTTTCCCTCTGAAATACACTAAAAGCCTCACAAACGTACAGATATCCGAGGCTTATGTTTCACTGTTTCACTTCTGTGCCTTCTGTTTCACCAGAAGCTTTTGAGAAGTGTGAAACTGGTTAGCCTTTCTTTACAAATATGGTAGATAGTAAAGAATATGGATTCCGCCCAGACATTCCTCCTGGGTCCATCTACCAGTCACCTCTCAAACTCCTTGGCTTCCCACCCTACTGAGCCAATGATCCAGCAACAGCAATGCTTGCTTCTTTCTTTCCTTATTTTCTTCTTGGGCTATGTGGCTGTCTCACCTATTTGCAGACAATGTATTACAGGCAATGACATTGGCAAAGCCTCCTCACCAAGGGAGCAGGCAAAGAGGCATCTACCTTAGGACATGTGCTCCAGTAGGCACCATGCTGTACACATGGGTCACCCTCTTGCTCCACAGATGCTTCACTGTTTGAGCAGACAGCTATGAGTATGGATTCAGAATGGAGTGTGAAATGGCATGCTGTCCATTTTCTCTTGACCTATCCCTGCCCCTGCATACCCAATTTTGCCTTATAACAAGATACCTTCATAAAATCGGCCCTCTGGATCCAAGGATTCTTTATCCACGGATTCAACCATCCATGGCTTGAAAATATTTTTAAAATATATACATTCCAAAAAGCAAACCTTGTTTTTGCTATTTTTTATATAAAGGATGCCATTTTGTTAGGTCATTGTGTTTAGTGGGACTTGAGCATCCATGGATTTTGGAATCCACTGAGAATACCAAGGGCCCACTGTATTTGTTTTTCTTGTAGGCATATGCGGGGAAGATGGTCCTTACAGGGGAGAATCAAGGGGCATGAGGAATGTGTGTAAACTTTCATTGATCTGCTGATTTTGTCTTGCAAATGCCTACCATGATTTTTATTGTTGCTGTGTGCCTTCAAGTCATGTCTTATGGCGACCCTAAAACTAAACTATCATGGGTTTTTCTTGGCAAATTTCTTCAGTTTGCCATTGCCATCCTCTGAGCCTGAGGAAGTGTGACTTGCTCAAGGGGGGAAGTCACTGAGGGGGGAAGCAGATGGCTAAAAGGGCCATTTTGGGGGCAAGGAAGGGGAGGGGCAGCCACATGGGCGCCCCAAGCCCTTCCCGAAGGCATAGTCGGAGCACCGGCCCCCCTCTGACGATGCCTTCCCGCCTCAGCGTCCGCACACGCTGCGGCGGAAGAGTCGCTGAAGGTGCGCCGCCAGCCTTTTGCGGCGCACCTTTGGCGACTTGTGGAAGGAGCGCTATGCCTCGGCCCCACGGTGCAGCTTCCCAGGGTGGCCCACCGCCGCCCGTCTGCTTCCCCCCTGAGTGTGTTTACATGGCCAAGCTGGGATTCAAACCCTAGTCTCCAAAGTTGCAGTCCAATGCTCAAACCACTTCACCATGCTGGCTCTCATCATGATTTTACTCCTACCTTTTTGCCTCACTAGGCTTTGAAAAACTATAACTACACAAAATGAAAAAGTAGCCATGTTGGCCATCAGGAACACTCCAAGGTCTATGCTGATTTGATACCTTTATAAAGATAATCAAACAGGCACCAAAGCACATGGCAGCTTTTCACATCTCTTCATTCACAACATCCTCCTCCTCAATTCCCCTCTCCACATTTCTGTCTGAACTCTGCATTACCTCTATGAGCACATATATGGGATTACATATTTGCAAGTTGACATGCATTTCTAGCTACAAGGATTGTTTTTCTCTCCTCCCTTTAAACTGACATCTTTTCAACTACTAGGAACTAAACCTTGAACTTACTGCAGCCAAACCACCAAGTTACAGAAGGAAAAGGTGCCCATAGCAGGGTTTCCTCTCTGCATGCAAATCAAAGTGCAAATTAATTTTATTTTATTTTATTTCATTTTAGATTGGACTCCCTGAATACAACACATTGTTAAAGATTTCCCCCCTAAGCAATGCTCATTAATTTCACTGGGAATTCTGCACAAATAGAGCCTGCTGCACTGTTTTACCTCTATGTCAACCCAGCAAGGCCCATGCAAATCAAAGGGGAGCTTTCCTTTTAACTTCATTATTATATGTTTTGCTTAAGGACAAATGTCTGGAAGAGAGAGAGAGTGAGAAAGAGAGACAGAAAGAGAATTCACAGTTGATTTTTTAATGCTGACTCAGGCAAGCTCCATAACGAGAAGAGCTAAGACCCGACCCATAACTTCTGAATCTGTTCAAAAAGCATATTATTCTTCAATGCTGATAAAACTTTAATACCAAGATGCTTAGCTTTTTAATAAACATGTCAACAAAAGAACAAAGCAAATTGATGGGGGCCTTCCCAAGGAATAAATTCCTTTCAAATGGTCCTGAGAAACGCATGGAACAGAGCAGAGCATGGTTAATGATTCTGCTGTTCTTTGCAAAAAGGAGAGAGAGAAGGATTATTTCTGTCCTATTACTCTGAGGATAAGATCCTCTTGACTTAAAAAGACAGTGTAATCACAGAAATACAAATATTTGGGGTTGCAACTTCACTAGGACCATCAGCACCCTAGGAAAAGGGCAACCCACCTAAGTTGCTTTGCTGTTATTCTTTGCAGGGTGTCTTGGCAAGAATGATTCAGAGGGGGTTTACCTTTGCCTTCCTCTGAAGCTCAAAGAGTGTGACTTACTCAAGGCCACCCAGTAGGTTTCCAAGGCTAAGTGTGAATTTGAACTCTGGTCTTCTAGATTCCAACACTTAAATCAATACACCAGGCTGGCTCGCTCCTGAAATATTAGTTCCCATTAAATAGAGATGTGGAATTCTCTCCTTGCCCACCCTGCCACCCACAGAAATATTTGAATGTTTAGTAAACAGCCTAAAATCAAAGGGGCATCTCTTGATCAAATTAAGGAACAATGTCTCCTCCCTGCTGTGGCCACACACACACACACACCCAACATCAACATCAAAAAACTGGTTTGGAGATCTTGGAACCTATCCAGAGGCAATTCTCATGCAGTACAGATAGCTGCAGAAAGGAGGAGAAGGGAAGAAAGTTCTGTTGTGTTGGGGCTGTAGCATCAGTCCTACACTGGATTTAGGCCACTGTCAGCAAGGGTTGTTAGTGTATACCTCAGTACACATTGATTATTAGGTTTCATGGAACAAGGGGGTAAAATACTGTGGGCTTTTTCATGCGATAAAATAAAACTATGGGCCAGAATTCTTTTGGAAACTTATATCTTCAGAGGCCCACTTACATCTGTGGGAAATAGAGTTGAGCAGTTTTGCAATGTCCTTTTTCAGCAAGGGGCTGTTGTGAGGTTACTGTGTAGGGGTGCAACCAAGGTGACCCCTGCACACCAGGACTGATATACAAAAGGACTGAAGCAGACCACATACTCCTATCGGTGCCCTGATATGCATCTTCACAATTCAACTAGGTTCCTTAGCCTCTCTGCTACATAGCTAAGGGGTTATCCGCATGAGCCAAAAGGCCCGGGTTCCCTCATGTCATCTAGATCAGATAACACAGGCCAAAACCCCAGGCCAGGATCAGACCCAAATCTGTCTGCACAGAGATGGATCCAGAATCATAGAGTCATAGAATCATAGAGTTGGAAGAGACCACAAGGGCCATCCAGTCCAACCCCCTACCATGCAGAAGCCTGATCCCAGGATAAATAGACTTTAGCCCAGGGTAAAATACCCCTGATTTTGTGCAGAGCTTCTTAGAAATGGCAACACCTGGCTGTTCACACTGCCACCCCACTCTCCTTACCTTGCCATGCATTGCCCAAATGAGAAGCCCCCCATCACTGTGTCTGATGTAGAAACATGGTGCCTGGCCACGTGGATGCAACCAGGTGCCCCGTTTCCACATCAGATGCAGTGATGAGAGGCTTCTCAGTGGAGGTAACACATGGCAAGGTAAAGAGTACATGCCTGTCCTGATCCCAGGTTAGTGTGGGGACAGGAGTGTGAAGACCCACCCAACCCTGCACCAACCCAGGGACCAACCTGGATGAGCACTTAGGCTCAGGCCCTAGGTTTTCATAAAGTTACTTAGCAAAGGCCACAACAGAGAATTGTGAATTTTAAATGATGAATTGTTTTAATGTGTGTATATGTTATGTGCCATTTTATATGGATGTGTATTTTAAATGATGTGTTTTTAACTGATGTAGTTTATCTGTTCATTCTTGTTGTTCCTCGCCTCGATCCATGGGAAGAGGCAAGTAAGAAATAACTGTATTATTATTATTATTATTATTATTATTATTATTATTATTCCAGCCAGTGTTGAGTTGCTTATAAGCAAGCTACAGTAAACCTTGGACTCACACACTCACTTTATTTTCTTCTGCTTTGATACATTGTTATGTCACCTCACATTAGTTAAAACCACAGCTTCCTCTATAGCAGGGAACTGTGGATTGAACTAAAGTTAATTGGGAAAGGCAATGGAAGAAGTATCCCGGAAAAGGGCTGACTTTCTGAGCAGGAACCCTCCATACTGCATCATTTTTTGCAGCTCCTACCTGCCCTTTTCTACATATATTCCTTCTCCCTGCTTCCTCCTTCTGACCTATACTGGGACTTCCATAGCCCACTCAACTTCCTCCAAGACTCAGTTTGGGCATCGTCGCTTATGAATGAATTTCTGCCTGTTGCATCTGGAAAAGATCTGTGTAATAGAAAGAGAGAAGTCCCTTTACTCTACAGCTTAACACATATGCATTTCTTTTCCCTGTAGGGCTGAAAGGGAATGTAACATGCATTTCTGAAAGGGAGCAAATGTTTGCTCCCTTGGCAAGATGATGCCCTTCCCCAACTGTTTCAGCTTAAGTTAGCCTATCAAACAAAGCACACCCAAAGACTGCTGGCATCTGTTTCCCTCAACAGGGCTCAAAATATTACTCAAATGTGAGCCTTCAGAGCAGCTGATGCTGAACAGCTGAAGATCAGGCCTTGTCACCCAGATTCAGACAAGGATGGACATGCCATATTAGACACCATTTGAAATTTTGAGATCACTAGGCTTTGGGATATCATAAAAAAGAGATATAAATTTACAGAAGGCACTTCATCCTTCTTTTGGGGGCCAGGATCATCTTTTATTGGTTTCTTCTTTAATCAGAACACAGGAAGCTGTTCTGGGGCAGCTCAGAACATTAGCATTTCTTATTTAGGTCTAATCTGCATGCAGATATAATGCAGTTTACAAGACTTTAACTGCCAAGGCTCAATCCTATGGAATCCTGGGATTTGTTGTTTGTTGTGGCACTAGAGCTCTTTGATAGAGAAGGCTAAATATCTCACAAAACTACAAATCTCAAAATTCCATAGCATTGAGGCATGGCAGTCATAGTGGTGTCAAACTGGGTTATTTCTTCAGTGCAGATTAGACCTAGCTATTGTTAGTGCAAATTGAGTCCACTTTAACTGCCCTGACTCAGGGCTGGAGAATCATGGGAACTGTAGTTTATTGTGGCACCAGAGCTCTCTGACAGAGAAGGCTCAGTGTCTCAGAAAAAAATACAATTCCCATGATTCCCTAGCACTGAGCCAGGGCAGTTAAAGTGGACTCAATTTGCACTATTTCTAGCAGTCTGCAAAGGCCCTCTGACTGGCAGGAGTCCTTCTAAGCCCTAACTGGAGATGTCAGAGATGGAGCCTATGACCTTCTATGAGGAATCATGTGCTTTAATATGAAGATACAACCCTGGCCAGCATGGTTGCATAAGATTTCATAGATCAGCAACCCTTCCCACATTTCACACATGAAAATAGGGACATGTGTGACCAAGCAACATCAGAGTGTTGTCAAGATGGTAGATGTTATTAATAATGAGGAAGAAAAGCCAAGCTAGGAGAGGCTGTAGCAGTTTGCTTTTGCCTGATGACATTATCAGATGGGGGGGAAAGCTGGGATTAAAAGCCATACTCCTGGCAAAGTAGTGCAATTGTGCTGAAGATTTTCAGACACATCATGCTTATCCAGGACTTAATCCACGAAGAATCAGTAATGCTCCAATAACAAACCATTCACAGGTAAGTCCCATGAATGGTTTGTTGCTGGAGCATTGCTGATTCTTCATGGGTTAAGTCCTGGATAAGTGCAACGTCAACTGAAAATCTTCAGCACGATCATGCTACTTTGCTGGGGGTATAATCTGATAAGTCTACAGGGAAGGGTAAGAATCCACTCCTTCCTCTCCCCGCTGGTGTGTTAAGACAGTGTGAATGACTTTTGCACTCTGAACACAATTTGTAGCAATTGAAGTAAGCTGAGGACAAGGGAGGAAAGTGGGAGGAGGAGGAGAGAAAAACTGGGACATTTTAAAAGCAGCTGAAAAAGTGGGATAGAGGATTAATCAGGGGTGTTCCTGCCAAATTGGGAA
Source organism: Phrynosoma blainvillii (assembly GCA_026167975.1). NCBI lineage: Eukaryota > Metazoa > Chordata > Lepidosauria > Squamata > Phrynosomatidae > Phrynosoma > Phrynosoma blainvillii. The sequence continues at coordinate 305,422,022 of JANUYF010000004.1, read as the reverse complement.
AGTGGACGGTATGGATTATGTACAGCTATATTTTCTGGTTCTATTTTATTCTAACATTTTTCTAAACCCTTTACACATGGTTCCACCTAGGAAAGGAAACAGACTCAGATCTCAGAGTTTCAAAATAATTCACTCAAAATTATTTTTTTCACGCATAATTCTTTTTTCCCCTGACAATGAATTTAAAATTTAAAATTTTAATGTTTAAATGCAAATGGGACCATTTTTGTGTAGAAACTGGTGTTTCTCATTCCTTTAATTTGTGAGTGGTCATTTTCAGTAACCTCAAATTATTCTTTCAAATTATTCTTATGTATTAATTAGTATATTTTTAAGTAGTTTTTGCAACATTTTCAAATCAACAAATTCACATTATTTGATTATGGTATTCATTACCCCTTATTTTTAACCACTTCTCATCAACAAAACCCAGAGATAAAAAAAACAAAACCTGTGAGACTGTTTGGTCAGGTAATATTTCCACAGGTGATATTGTATTATTTGTAGTCCAAAAAAACTGCACGGTGTCTCACATGCCCAAGATTGTGTCAGGGATTTGTTTTTCTATATTTCTAAATAACACACACAACTATAACTTCTATAATAAGTGCAAACTGACTCTGTGGAGTTTCAAAAGCAATTTATGGTTAGAAATGAACCGAAAGAGCATTTCTGGACAAAACAGTTACACACTCTCCCTTTCGAAATCCAAAATATTCTAAAAACCAAAACTTTTTTCATGGGTGGCTGAGACAGTGACACCTTTGTTTTTTGATGATTCAGTATACACAAACTTTGTTTCATGCACAAAATTATTTAAAGTATTAAAATTACCTTCAGACTATGTGAATAAGGTGCATATGAAACATAAATGACTTTTTTGTTTAGGCTTGGGTCCCAGCTGCAATATATTTCATTATGTACGTATATGCAAATACAGGTGTTCCAAGATCAAAAAAAAATCTGAAATCCAGAATACTTCTGGTCACAAGCATTTCGTATAAGGGAGACTGAACCTCTAATACATTCTTCAGGAACAGAGGAAGAGAACACACAATCAAAATGGTAAGACAATGCAACAAAGATAGGAAAAATGCTTTCAGACTTCCCGTACTTCAAGGTAAGTTTCACTGTCCCTCTAAATGCTAGTATAGGAAGGTAGGGGACTACAACCACCTCTTGCTGTGACATGGAAGTGTATTCCCTATTCTTACCATAACACATATATGCCATGCAATAGCACAGCTTCATTTACACTCAGTGACAGTGCTAGATATTCAAATCTGATAGGCCCTTTACTATCTTGATGCTGACTTAGCTTGGTAATTGAGTGATCCCTAATCAGTTGAAATTACACTTTAAAAGAGAAGTGGCAAAGAGAAACAAAAAAGCTGCACACAGCCACAAAAGTTGACTAGATGCTATATTTAGGGTTTACTCTTCAACCTTCACAGTGTTAGGAGAAACCTACTATATCCCTATATGCAATATTTCATCTTGCTCTCCTGGTCGGTCAAAAAAAGGTGGCAAATCCCACTATGCTCAATGAAGTTCTTCAACACATCTAAAGAAACTGTTTGGATCATGGGCCATAAAGTATACCTGGCTTTTATCCACAGATGAATTGTGTCAGTTAAGTTTTGTCCCACTGAAATAAATCATTCAGTGACTAGTAAGTCTGAACCATACCTCTTTGTAGCAACAACTAAACACTTAGCATGAAGCCTTTAGCATGAAACTAAAGTTGTAACAGATATGACATTACAAAAATATATGAAGGCAAGAAGTTGCTTTGTTCCAGACAATGAACAACAACCTGAAGTCTAGGGATTGTGCACCCCCCCTGACCAGACCAAGGAGGGTCTCACTACTACTCCATCTTAGCCTTCCCCCTGAAATTTTCTTTCCTTTAAAAATAATACTCAGAATACATCCTTGCATGCTCCAGAAGCAAAGAGAAATTTTTGCCATATTTCCAGGAACTCTCTCTGGACTGCTTTAGGTCCAAGAGAGAGGCTTTTCCAACACAAAAATGCATCCACACTGCAGAATTAGAGCAGTTTGACTCTACTTTAACTGTCATGGCTCTATCCTGTACAAATAATGGAATTTGTAGTTTGATGAGGTATACAGACTGGGCTATCTGAGAGCTCTTATGCCTCACCAAACTACAAATCCCAGAATTCTGTAGTCATGACAGAGTCATGACAGTTAAACTGGTGTCAAACTGCTTAAATTCTGTAGTGCGGATTCACCCCAGGAAGCAAACTGGAAGTCAATTTTAAACCTTCTTATTTAAAAAAGAGGCTCTCTCTCCTGGGCCTAAACCATTATTCCCCCCTTAGACTGTATGGAAAGAACATTCTGAATTATATAACATTTTCATTTTTTTTTCTCCATATTTGTGTGTGTGTGCAGTAGAGGTCCCTTGGAAGCTTCAGAAATAACCTTGGAAGAATTCTTGACTTTAAAATATTTTAGAAATTTTCTCTAGATTTTTTGCAGGGTTGGGAGCCCTTGGAAGTTTCAAAATAGCTTTGGAAGGCTGCACGAAGCCTACAAGTCACATTTTCCCAACACCTGTTTTATTCACAAATCATTGCTCCATCCAGATCAGTATGCCTTTCTGACAGGAATCTTCCCAGTGCTATTTGTGGATACACAGCATCTGGGACTTTTTGTATGCAAAGCAGGTATTCCACCATTGAGCCACAGTCCTTTCCCTATGAGAACATGGCAGCTTTGCAAAGCCACTATGGGCCTAAGCAGACTGCCAGAAATAGTGCACATTAAATTGAGGCACTGCCCTGGCTCAGTGCTAGGGAATCATGGGAACTGTAATTTATTGTGGCACCAGAGTTCTCTGACAGACAAGGCTCAATGTCCCAGAAAAAAATACAATTCCCATGATTCCCTAGCACTGAGCCAGGGCAGTGCCTCAATTTAATGTGCACTATTTCTGGCAGTCTGCTTAGGCCTTATGACAGTGTTGAAAAGAGCTGTGCTGCTAAAACTGTTCAAGTGAACTAACTAAGCTTAAATCTGAAAAATGCCACCTTTTAATAGGATAAGAGGGAATGGCCACACACTGTCTTGTACCACTTGTCAATCTAGCATAGTGCTAGGCTTTGTTCTAGCAATGGCTCTACATAAAGTCAAGCAGAAGTCTTCAAGATGCTATATGTTCTTCCTCTGAATCATGGTCCCTAATGATACTGGTTTTAGCACAGGAGATGCTTCTCCAACAATCAAAAACTTATTAAAGACAGATCTAGTCACCAGACAACCAGTCTGATGAAAACAAAATCCAGAATTGATTAATATGAGCATTTCTCACATTGTGAAGTCAACACTGTCTGACCTTTTCACCTGATTTGATAGGTGGAACTGGTCTTGTAAATGTGATCATATAAGAATGTATCAAAGCACCAAGTCCTGAAAAAGCATCAAAGGTGAGTTTAAAGAGGCTGAGGTGAGTCACCATTTATACATAAATTTGCAACATTCCCAAATCAGTCATGTCCCAAGTAAGAGTCAAGTTTGTTGATCAGCCATGTGACTCATAATGGGATTAAGCTCCTTAAATGAAAAGTCCCTTTTATCTGTTTCACTAAGAACCTGAACCCTACAATCATACTTTCACACACAAAAATGGTTAGACGTTCCCCCACTTGCCCAATAAATATTTTAACTAACCTTGCTGAGATTATATTTTCAATGTCAGCAAAAATTTCTAAAGTGTTATTTTCCTTTTAAAACACATTGCTAGAAACCCATTAATAAAAATTTATCTTTGCTGAAATCAGATCACAACTTCTCACCAACTTCTCCAATCACATGGAGAGTTTCATTCTCAGCCTCTGACTGAAAACAAAATGGGCAATCATGACTGGTGAGAGTTAGAGGATGATAATACACTATTTCACAAATCAAGCACCATTAGATTTTGCAAAGTTGCCTGAAAGCTTCCTATGGGTTCTGTAGAACCTCTCTAGAAAAAAAAAATGCTTGTCTTATGAACAAGCTGTTAAGAATTCCTTGGATGGATAATTTGAATGGTATCCTTGGTTTCATCTTTTAAGTTGATCTGGGCAATTTATTTATTTGTGAGAGTTGCTATGGCATAGTGGTTTGAGTGTTGGACTAGGATCCCCAGAAACCAGGATTCGGATACCTGCTTAGCCATGGAAACCACATGGGTGACCTTGGGCAAGTCACAATCTCTCAGCCTAAGAGAAATGTAGTGGCAAGCCTCCTTTGATTAAATCTTCCCCAAAAAACCCTAGGATAGCAATATTGTAATGCAGAGTCAGATTTAAAGCACAATGAACAAACTATCTGTTTATATATTTTGCATCCCACATTTCTACCAGTGCAAGACTCAAGGCAACTTGCAAAACAAAATTTGGAGAAAATTTTCAAGCTGATATGCTGTGGAGGTCTAGGGCTTTTTGTTTCTCAAGGCAGCAATTCCAAATGCCCCGACCCCTTGGCAGAAAATATACAAGAGCAAACAAAATCTGTTGTCTTGTAATGGCACCCAAATAACTATTGGCTGACATCTTCTCCCTAATACTAAGGCTGGTCTTAAGGGCACAGAAAGCACACAGGATGGGGAATTAAGAAGCAGTATTTTCTTCCCCACAGTGACTAGCCAAATGTTTCTATAAAGCCCAAAAGCAGATCATGAAGGCAACAGCCCCTTCTCATTTCCACCTCATCACTTGGGATTCAGTGGCACGTAGTTACAACTGTTCTCCTACATTCTTATAAAATGCTGCCATAATTGCAATGAGGCATGCACTGAATATAGCCCTGTAAAACAGAGGACTGGGCAAGGATGTACATTCCTGAAATGAGTGTGCTTTCTCCAGGGATGCTGCTGCTACCCCCCTCCACCCGCCATTTTCTCCGCTTAACGTTTGGTGCCTTGCTCTTTTGAAAAAGCATGCCTCTAACGTTTAGCTCCCGCTGAAGAAGTTAAAAAAAGAACAGCCCATCATCCAGAGGCTCCAAATGAGAACGTGTGACTTTCACAATCGAGCTCTGGTGTCCTGTCCTTTTGGAAGTGAACTTTATTCTTGGTTGCTGTTAGCTCACTGGATTCCTGAGTCCCCGAAATGCCTCCATGGATGTGCCTATGTAAGGCCTTTGCAGGAGTGGCTACCATCCCCACAGCTGTTTGGTCACCGATCACATTGCACTTCTGCGCTCAGTTATCAAGAGGCAGCCTTGCTCTTCTTGATTGCCCAGAGTACAGTTTCACCAGAAGGGCAGCTGAGAATGAAGACTATTTATATCAGCTGTTCCACAGTCCCCTTTGGAATCATCCAAGGGTCTCTCAGGGCTTTTTTAGATAGGGTAAAGCACTCTGCCAAATATTGGCCATATCTGGGCATACAGAGCTGCTCAGAAACCCAACAGCGGGGTTAATTAATTAATTAATTAATTTAAAAAAGCCTTTGCTCTGTCTGTTGCCTTACGCTTCCATATTATCCGTAAAGAAATGAAGTGAGAGGGTGATGAAAAATATATGCAATTCCTCTATTCCAACCTGCTGTTAAGAACAGTTTGGTTCCTTAAAAAAGAAGACAACAAATATAAATAAAGAAAAAGAGGAATCCACTTTTCCTACTACTTGTTTTAAAACTAATGCTTTCCCTCCATGTGTGTGTGTTGTGTGCCTTCAAGTCATTTCTGACTTGTGGTGTCCCTAAGGTAAACCTATCATAGGGTTTTCTTGGCAGGTTTCTTCAGAGGGTGTTTGCCATTGCCAAAAGAGTGTGGGCTGAGAGAGTATGACTTGCTCAAGGTCACCCAGTGGGTTTTCATGGCCAAGCCTGGATTCAAACCCTGGTCTCCAGAATCATAGTCCAATGCTCAAACCATTACACTACACTGGCCTCCATTTAATTAATACTTATTAAAACTGATTTCTCCCATTTAAATAATACTTCTGAGCCAACTGCATTTTGATTTGTGGGATGGAAAGTTCATGAATAGTGTGCATGCATGTATATTTGTGTGTGTGTAACAACCTTCCAGAGATTGTTGCTAAATAAACATACAAATGTTGCCCTGTGAATCTCCATCCTCACAAATCAGAATGAAATTGGCTAACATATATTAGCTTACAATATCTTTATTTGCACTAACTCAACTTTAGTAGATGTAAATGATGATACCAAAGCCCAAATGCAAGGATTTGGGTAAAGAAAGCTTGCCATAATATGTGAAAAGCTTATTGCTGGAAGGAAGATCTAAGGCTCGATAAAAATAAGATATGGATTTAAATGCATTTCTGTCTGGAACTTACAATCAGGTTGCATGCTGTATACAGTGAGATCCTGTATTATACCATTAGCCCAGATTTCAGAATGACACAGGATGAAAAATAGGACCATTGTATTGTGAACAAGTGGGCAAAAAGAGATTTTGCACATGTGTTCAGACTACATCCTGCTGACCAATGCAACTATAAAAGAGTTAGCTCTTCATGCATGGATAATCCACCTGCCTTGCAAACATTTGCCACTGCCTTCCTTCTTCAGAAAAAAAAGTTCTCTTCCCCCCTTTGCCGGCTGCACAAACACACACATACAATTTTGAACAATTTCTGTGTCATGCTTTCCTAACCTGAGAAAAAGGAGGAAAATGCAGAAGACAGAAACCTGCAGATTCAGAATTACCCAATTTGAATTTGGCAACAGTCTTTAAAGCTGAGATAGCTTTCTGCCTAACTATGGTGCAATGATTTGTTTTCAGTTGAAAATTAGCATGTGGAAGAATATACAGTATAACCATTTGAAAAACATAATAATAATAATAATAATAATAATAATATTTTTTTATTTATAACCCACCCCTTGCTTTCACTTTTTTCTCCTAGTAAGTGTCCACATGTAGAATGTTATTTTTCTGAAGGCTGAAAATAACAGGGAAGGTTTGATATATCTATAATAACTGGTGATTAAAAATGAAAGGCAAGATTGTTTAAATTGTTATATTGCATGTTACTTCACATTTTCTTTCACAACTCCTGGTATTGTAAATTGTTATACATTTACACATTCGGGGTGGGACTGGGAAGCAGATACATGGCAGGATGGAAAATAAATTTTCTGGTTACACATTTCTGTGTGGAAATACCCATTTCACACATCCTGCAATTGGCAATGAAATAGAGCATGTAAGACACATCTTGCTGCAAGAATTTGTACGTAGCCAAGCTTTGGAATGGATTTTGGAGGTGAAAATATGTAAAAAAAAAGCCATGCAAATGTTTCAGAAATTTGCATGACTGAAATGGTTTACATTTGACAACATGCACAAACACAGTTTGGTTGAATGGGGGGGAGGGGAATCTGTGCAAAGATATGTATATTAGAAAAAAATGTGTTAAAATGGATATATTGGGGGGGGGGGGAATGACACACACAGAGTCATATACACATGAACATCCATGCCAAAAGAAATGAAAAGTCTTGCAAACTGATAGAGGACCAGGGACTGAAAGAGGTGGCTGGAGGGATTCTGAGATATGCAACAATGAGAAGTCTAATAGATTTTTCACCTCCCTAGTTACATGAACTCATAACATGTGCTCATCAACATTTCCTGCAATATGTGAATCTGCGCATAAATTATTTATAGATTTGGCTCATAGTTAAAACCAGTCCTGCACATGTCAGTTTATAAAAGGTTGAGTACAGATTAAATGTTCTGGACATTTAAGCATGTTACCTCAATGCTTTTTATTAGAACTGAATCTCATGCAGATGCAAGTTATCCAGAACTGTGCTGCACATGTGATTTGATGGATCAAATCTCTGTGCATTTTGCTGGAATAGGCTGCTTTGCATGCCCAGTTTGGAGAACTGAGGCTTTGAAGTTAACTATCAACATCTCACTCAGCAAACCTATTAAAAGGCACAATCTTTAACCCCCAGTAATACCCTAAAAGCACAAGATTCCATCAGATTTTGGAAACTAAGCAGGGTCAAGCCTGGTTAGTGCTTGGATGGGAAACTGCTGACGAACGCCAGGTGCTGTAGGCTATATTTCAGAGGAAGAAACTGGTAAAACCACCTCTGAGTATTCCTTGCCTAAGAAAACACTATGAAATTTATGGGCGGCCATAAACTGACAAGCAACTTTAAGGTGCCCACCCCTACACACAACTGGTGAGATACCTCTATTTAAAGTATAGTAATTATTCTGAGTTTGCATCTATAAATTATCTATAAATTAGTATATGCAAATTTTGTATAAATTACTTTTACATTCCTTCCCTCAACTGGCAATATAAATGTAGCCATGGTAAAAGGTCCTGGATTAATTATCTTAGAAAATTATTCTAGAAGGCAGAGCTGTATCAAACGGAGGCTTTGCACTAGTGGAAATGAGTTCCATATGCACAAAATGGGGTACTTGATTTTTGCTGACATCTCCCCTATTCACTGTAGATTCCTATGCCACTCCAGAACAATAAGGACTATGGCACAGACAGCCATTGAAAATGAAGTGTTTTTCTCTGTACAAGTGGAAAGAAGCATCATGTTGGATCAAGGCCACACTAGGGTACAAACTAGTGACTAAAATTCAATTGCTATTTCTAATAAGAGGAGACCTGCTGGTTCAATATGATTGCTTTTTTCAAAAGAAAATCTTACCATTCTGCCTATTGATTCAATAGGTCTACACTAAGTGGAACAAATACTTTTGTTTTGGCCATTCTTTTCATTTTCTAATTCTAACATATCCACTCCCTTAGTCTCAGGAAAAGATTAAGAATTTTAAAGCAACTAAAAAAAAAATAGAAGAATAAGAAATTACAATTTTCTTTCTCTCACACACATATATACACACTTACAATTATCATCAGAAACTACTGCTTTCTAACCAAAATAAGTATCTACATCAATGTGGGGTCCATTCACATCACACAATTATTGCACCATTTATTCCATTTCAACTGCCATGTTTCCATCCTATAGAATCCTAGGGTTTGTAGTTTGCTGAGGCACTAGAGCTCTCTAGCTAGAAATTCAGAATGCCCTTACCCATACTTGACATCCCAGGATTCCATGAGGTGTTGCTATGACAGTTAAAGTGGAACATAGCCTTCTAATTGTGTATTGTAAATGGGTCCTTAGACTCACAGGAATCAACACACATCTCATATTATTATTCCTTCAAATTATCTAGATGAGCTTTGACACCAGCACCCATTTATTGACTTTATTTCTGTTATGAAATATGTACACTCTACTTGGAGAGCCAGCATATTGTAGTGGTTTGAGTGTTGGACCACAACTCTGGAGACCAGTGTTCAATTTCCCACTCAGCCATCAATCCCACTGGGAATGAAAACTACAGCGTTTCACCAGGACAATTCCATAGTGGCTAACAAAAATAATGGAAGAATGAAAAATATGCCATAAACAAACAACTAAAATGTTAAACAGAATAGAGCAGCAGCAAGATAGGATACGGAAAGGTTACTACTGAAAAATAAAGTCTATGGTTCAGAGGTAAGACCATATGTTTGGAAGTTGGTGAATAACATGGCTCTCTTATCCAGATACAATACCTGGTATCTCTAGCCACAGATAATGTGAAAGACCTCTGCATAAGATCTTGGAGAACCCATGTGTGCTGCCAGTAGGAACAGAAAATACTGAAATAAATTCTGACTCGGTACAAGGCAACTTAGAGCCAGTATTGTGCAGTGGTTTAAGTGTTGAACTAACAGCCTTATTACATGAGAAAGCAAAGTGGAAATGGAGCTAGAGAGTAGCGGCTTTCTCTGTGCCTTACTGCATGATGTTATAGTGCTTCAGTTCTCTTCCTGTGGGAGACAGTTGTCAAAGCATGTCTTTTTTCTAGCTGGAAAAATCTGTTCAATGAAAGATAACGTTTTTACAACCATCTTTCACAGGAACAGAACTAAAGCCGCTACTCTCCGGCTTTGTTTCTGCTTTATTTTCTCATACAATACAACTCAAACTGTGAGAGACCAGGGTTTGAATCCCACCACTGCCAAAGAAACTCATTGGGTAACCTTGGGCAAGTCACATCATCTCAGCCTTAGAAGAAGAAGGCAATGGCAAACCCGCTCTGAATAAATCTTGCTAAGAAAAAAGTAGGATAGAGTTGCCCTAAGTTGAAGTTGAAGCACACAACAACAAACAAGGCAACTTCCAATGTTCTCCTCTATCCCCAAATGCTGTATCATTTGACTTTGGTATCACAGTGTTCCATAAACTAGTGCAGCCATTGAGAAGACACATATGTTATACAAATAATGCATTTGCCTGTCAAAATGGCAGCTGTACTGCTGCTCCACTCATGCTTCTCTCACTCTCTTTCTCTGTCATCTAGTTAGGGGAAAGTATGGCACAACCCCATTGGATTTCTTTGTTTTCATGCTTCAATTGCAGCTCTTGAAGGTGGTGACACAGAATGCGGTGGTGACATTATGATAATACATTTTCTTAACCAGATGTTAAAGTGAGAAAAGGAAGGACTAAATGTGTGTCTTCCATTTTCATCCACAAACATGGATGTATTGTAATGTTTCATTTTGATCTTGAGAACTGACAGATCAGAATAGAACATAGTGCAGAGAACCACTGATACAGTTTCATGTTGGCAATTCATATCTAATAGGGAAGAAAGAAACTGATGGAAGGAGGTAAAAATGGTCAGTGGGAATCAGAAAACTGAAAGGAAGAGAAAAAGGAAAGAAGTAAACTCTTCAAATAGAGAGCAAAAAGAAAGATTAAATGCAGTGGGGGCAAAAGAAAACAAAAGAGGAGAACAAGTGGAGAATAGAAACTACAGAGTTTTTGCTGGACAAATATATATATACATATGGATGTGGATTATGTGCTAAAGAGGTTATACAGTCAGCCCTTCATACCCATTGATTCTGTACTCACAGTTTCAACCATCCATGCCTTGAAAAATATTTTTTTTAAAAAAAATCCAAAATGCAAGCCTTGACTTTGCCATTTTATATAAGGGACAACATTTTATTACACCATTGCATATAATGGGATTCAAGCATTCACGAATTTTGGTATACATTGAGGGGAGGGGGTCCTGGAACCAAACCCCAGTGGCTATCAAGGACCTACTGTACCTTTGAAACAGAACCAAACTGTTCTGTTCTACAAAAATGATACATGACTCTAATATGTTTGTAAGTCTGAATTCTTTTAAATATTTTATAACATTCCTGTGAACTGGTGTTTTGGCCTTATCTTCTCAAATTCTATTATCTACTCACTCCGCTGGCATTTTTTTTGTTTCATTATTTTATTTATTTATTTATTTAATATTGTGCCTTTTCCATAAGATTAGGAAGAAAGGCAGATTATATCATATCAAAATAGCTAACTAAGGGGGGGGGGGCATCCCTGGGCCGCCCTGGGAAGTGGAGGATTGGGGCCAAGGCTGCCCTATGCCTCAGCCCCAATCCTCCCTCTTGCCGGCCCTGAAATGCCACTCCTTTCAGAGCCGGCAAATAGGGCACACTAAGAGCCACCATGCTGCTCTTCTGCGCCCCTTCTGGTGCAGCACGTCAACATGCTGCGCTGGGAGGACGTCTTGACGTCACACACCATGTGTAATGGTGCACGGCATCATGACGTCCTCGGCGTGGGGTTGGGGCGCCCAGCGTGTGGCTGCCCCTCCCCATCCCTGCCTCCAGGCCGGCCCTTTGGGCCAGTCTGTAAAGGCCTTAAGTGTAAAATTATGCATAGATCTAAAACAGTTATTAAAGCATTTTAAAAGTCCACTCCTGCCCAAATAAGACCAAAACACTAAAAGTCTATCAGACCCATTTAGATACCGATAGTTTTTAAAGGCTTCTGTGAGCTAAAATACCTTTACCTTTTTATTCACAATGAAATAATTGATGACTATATGATGGGCATATTATACAATGTAAGTATATACTTGCCAAGCAGAGAAATAATTGGCATAAAGAGCATTAGAACCCATCATGTTGTATTCATTTTTTTGCAGAATTAATAAATAGGCAGGATATTTTGTTTATTTTAACTTATCTTAATATTACACGACCACCTTGCTTCCCCCCCACCAAGGTATGATAGAAATATTTGATAAAAGAAAAATTATCACATTCAAAGATAATAATATAGTTGGCCCTCTGTATCCATGGATTCTGCATCCACAGATTCAACCATCCACAGTTTGAAAATATTTTTTAAAACTCCCCCTCCCCCACAAAAAAGCAAATTTTGATTTTGCCATTTTATATAAAGAATACCATTTTACTATGCCATTGTATATAATGGAACTTGAACATCTATGGATTTTGCTATCTACAGTGGGTCCTGGAAACAAATCACAGTGAATACCAAGGCCCCACTGTATGCATCATAGTTTTAAAAGAATAATAATAACTTGTCAATTGGTTTTAATTATAATGTAGTTTAATAATGTCTTAAGGGGGGGAGGGAAAATGTCTGTTTTACGCTGTATGTTATTTTATGCTGTAAACCACCTGGATTGGGTTACCAATAGGCGGTATATAAATAAAATTTATTATTATTATTATTATTATTATTATTATTCCAAAGATGTGGTTTCTGGCCTTTGGATTTTTCCTTATAGAGTAATGAAGTTGGCCAATCTGCATATAGCCTTATGGGGATCATATATGCCCACTTTGAAAGACCACAGCAAATAATTTCCACTACATTCTGTACTTTAACACAAGGGAAAAAAATGAAAGAAATCAGTTTGTTCTCATTACAGACTTCTGCTGTAACATCCTAACTCAGGGGTAGGCAACCTAAGGCCCGGGGGCCAGATGCGGCTCCCCGAGGTCTTTGGACTGGGGCCGCTGCCACCGCCGCCGCCCGCCATGATGATATTATTGTTGTTATTACTTGTTCTTGGGGTTTTCTTGGCAAAATCTCCACAGGGGTTTTGCCATGATTTTCTGGGGCTGAGAGAGTGTGCTTGCATATTTTTATTTTTTTATTTTTTATTTTTTTTAAATTTATTTATTTATTTATTTATTTATTTATTTATTTTTGGTGCTTCGGCCCCCCAATTGTCTGAGGGACAGCAACCCGGCCCACTGCTCAAAAAGGTTGCCTACCCCTGTCCTAACTGAATTGGCTCGAGAACAAGGTTCAGAGCATTAGAGAAGAGAAACTGAGAAGAAGATAGTTAACAAGGAGAAGCAGCAAGCAACCACCCTGCCTTGTCGTAAATTTGTCACTGCATAAAATCCCGTCCTCTAATGCCACCTTGAGTCCTTGTACTGGGAGGAAAGTGGGATATAATAATAATAATAATAATAATAATAATAATGCCAACCCATTCCCCCCCTTTAGACCCAAATAATGCATTTGTTCAAAAATTACAGTTTGTGTAAGGTTGCCGAGCGGGTGTGAACCAGCCAACACTGTAATGGCGGGTGGGTGTAGGCCTTCTCTCCTTCTGGACCAACCTGCTTCCATGAACATGAGGGAAGCCCTGCCCAGCTAAGTTGGACTCTAAAGAAGGACAGATGCTGCACTGCAGTGCTGCAGATCTATTCTGCAATCAAACGTGCAGACTCGCTCAAACCCTGAGTCAGCACAATTCTTCCTTCCTTTCCCTTTTGATAGCTGGATTGGAGTCACATATTTTCCATTTGTGCTAAAGTGGCAGCAATTAATACAGCCTCCCTTCCCTCCCAAACACACACCCTAGCACACACCTCCTTCCCAAAGAAAAGAAAATGATCCTTTCCCTTTGAAATTGACATATACATCCTCCAGCCCCAAAGCCTTAAATACCCCAAGCTTCTTTCATTTTTAATTTAAGTGTTTTTTGGGGTGAGGGAATCTGTTCAATGCACAAGATATTCATTATGACTGGCTTATGCTGCTGCAGCTAAAATATCTGTCGCGCAGGTCAATCTAATCATGCTTAATAGCAGTTTATTCCTCCATGAAACATTTTTTCACATGGGGTCGACAGTTTTAAGTCAGGTTGCTGATGTACTCCTTTCTTAGGCAGTTTGTAAAATAAAGAAAGAAAAAATCAAAACTAAACAAAAAAAATCACAGAAAGCATGGCTGGCGCATGGGTGAATATCTTTGTGTAATAAAATGGTTTATTGCTCTTGATGAATGCACTATTAAACTTCAATGGCAAATACCGTCTTCTTCTTTTTTCTAATCATTATTTATTTAGAAATGGGGTGTGGAAGTGTCTTTATTTGGCCACCCGATACTTGGGGTTTAAAAGAAATAAATGTTAATAGGCACAGGGGTTGCATCTACACTGCAAAATTAATGCAGTTTGACACCGCTTTAATGGCCATGAGTCAATGTTATGAAATTCTGCAGTTTTGTGAGCTATTTAGTCTTCTTTCTCAGAAAGTGCACCAAAAAAACCTACAAATCTCAGGATTCTTTAGTATGGAGCCATGGCAGTTAAAGTGGGGTCAAACTGAGTTATTTCTACAGTGTGTCAGGAATTTTAAGCAAAGAAAAATTTGTTGTTGTGTGCCTTCAAGTCGTTTCTGACTTATGGCAAACCTAAGGTGACTCTATCACAGGGTTTTCTTGGCACAATTTCTTCTGAAGCTGAGAGAGTATGATTTGCTCAAGGTCATCCAGTGGGGTGAGCCAGGTCAGCCAAGTGTGGGTTCAAACCATGGTTTACAGAGTTGTACCCCAATGTTTAGACCACTACACGACACAGGCTCCCTCATTTAGTTTCGAAAGTGAATTTTTTTAAAAAGGGCAAAAGAGACATCTCTGTATTTTGCAAGAAACCTTCAAGTGGTCTCTAGAAGGTGCAAAATATTTTTGCTTACTTATACAAGGCTTACTTGACCTGGATGTTGCATTTCAGCTGTACACATTGTTAGTTTTGAATCAGAAAAAAAGAAAAATACTTTAAAAAATTTCACAGAAAAATCTTGCCTCCCTTCTATCCAGCCTGTTTATGTCATGCAAAATCGCCAGTGTATGTGCAGGGATTTCTTTCTTTTTTCCCTTTCTCACTTACATGTAAAATATTAATCGTGTGTGTGTTTAAGGTAGAATTTTGCGAAGCAAACAGAATAGGAAAATGTAACTAATTTGGTTCACTGAATTTACAGCTTTTACAATCCTCAGAGCTACTGTTTCCACAACAGGCTCTTAAAACAAATCCTCACTTAGCTGTTTGGATGACAGCTCCTGAATTTTTCAACTTGTTCTGAGGGAATGACTTTGCCTCCCGTGGATGGACAACTGGAGGAATCAACTTTAGCCATAGACACTATCGGTTTATAGTTTACTTTATGTTAAAGTGGCTTTGGTTCTAATTATTTTAGAGGGTTGAATCTAGAGAAATCAGCTCCATTTTGAGTAAATGCGGAGGGGGGAACTAATACATCCTATGAGGAGGTGGGATAGGTGTAACTATGGAAAGGAAGGTGATAAAAAGAAAGTCAATAAGAAAAATTCAATACATCTTGTGCATTTGTTTCAAATTTACTGTGAATTTTTCCCCAACTTCATTCAGGTTTCTTCCTCTTATAAGGCTTCATTGCTATTGCAATTTCCCCCCCAGCCTAGTAGACTCTTTGGTCCTTTTCCCAACCTGCACTCTCTCTTTTCTCTCTTTCTGAGTTGGTAAAAGATCAGAAAGGCAAAACCCCAAATTAGTGCTACCAAAATATTTACATAAAATTTTAAAACTGCATGGTTTAGTTACTTCCTGATGTAATTTCCTTTGATTAAGGAGCACATTAATGCAAGGGAGGGAGAGGAAAAATGAAAGTCAATCAAAATGGCACTGAAGATTCTCTACACAACAAAAGCTTAAAGCTCTATGGTTTCCTTTGTTTTCAAACATTTTGCACGTAGAACATTTACGGCAACAGACCAAATAAATAAATAAATAGTGAGCTGCGGCTAAGAGAGATTCATCTTCATTTAAACCCAGGACAGTGATGCTATTTGTCCCTCTTTTGAATTTAGTGTGCCCACACAAATGTCGCTGATTTACAGCGGGGCAAAAGCTCAAGCCTCGGAAATATTTTACTGATCTGCCAAGGCTAATTCCAAAACACCAGTGGTTTAATTTTAAACACCACATCATCCTGTAAAATGGTACTGCTAAACAAGGATGTGTAGTTTGGCAGAATCTGAGGTCCTTTCTTCTATTTTCTTGCAAAACAACAATGTGTGAATTTTGCGCTGAAGACATCCTGAATTGCAAATAGGCTTCAAAAACGGTATGTTTTTTAAACACTTTCTCAAAACAGGAAGAAAATTATCGAAATTATTCATTGCTTCCTTTGAGAAGAAAATAGTGAAGAATTACACCCCTAGTAACCAGTCAACTAGTATTTTACAGTGGCTGAGAGAATGATACGCAAATCTGAAATTCAGGTTTGAATCTATTTTTGCTATCAGTATATTAGATAAAATTAAGCAAATTAATCTTTTTAAGACTAATATCAATTCGATCTACAGAGCTGTTTCTGTAAGAATTGTGTGTGTGAATGTGCCTTTGGGTCACCTGTTAATTTATGGTGACCCCATGAATTTCAAAGAATTTTCTTAGGCAAGGAATATTCAGAGGTAGTTTTGCCAGTTCCTTCCTCTAAAATATAGCCCAAAGTATTATATACCCCACAGTAGTATTCATTGGTGATCGCCTATCGAGGTAGTAACCAGAGCGAATCCTGCTTAGGATCACCAACATCAAATTCAATCTGGTACCTTTAGGGTATTCAAGGCAGCTTCTGTGATAATTACCCCAACATAATGGGGTACACCTAGACACCCAAATACCTATAAAACATGGCTTCATTTTTTTATCTGAAGCATGGTAGGAAGTCACTGAAATTAACTGGGCTTTATTTCCATAAAACAGGCACAGTTCAGAGAAAATGAATGATGAGCCTTTACAGCAGCTTTAATTTATTGGAGTTGCAGTCTGGTGTTTTCTTTATCTGAATGCTTTGCCTTAAAAAAAAAAAAAGGGGGGGGGAGAGGCTCTGTACACCTTATGATCTACCATGCTGAACACAACCCAATAACCATGTATGGTTCTCTTCCAGGCATCCCATAAAGTTCATTTTTATGCCATCTCCCAAATCATGGGTCCACATTAGTAACCCCCAGCAGGCCACTATGACAGGTAAGGGCCAGAGTAGCTACGTATGCATTCCCCCCACCCTCAGCAAAAGGATGAAATATGAAAAAGATTTGCATAAAATTTACATTTGCTAGATTATGTGGCTAATTTTGCTGATTTTGAAATAATTACTATAATTCAAATTGATACACAATGCCACCCTAGTAGTGAGAAAAACTTTGACCAGGACTGCATCCTCACTGCAGAAATTATTATTATTATTATTATTATTATTATTACAGTTTGTTTATATAGCACTGTAGATTTACACAGCGATGTACATACAGTCAATAAAATAGAAAAAACAGATAAAAAAGCCTGCCGATGGCATACATTCTACAAAATAAAAAAATACATATTAATACAAAGAAGGCAACAAATTAGAAATATCAAATAATTATCATTCAATGCCAGTGAATGCTTCCCTAGTGTGACATGACTTTAACTGCCATGACTCAGGGCAATGGAATTCTGGGAACGGTAGCTTGTTGTGGCACCAGAGGTCTCTGCTAGAGAAAGCTAAATGTCTCACAAAATTACAAATTCCAGAATTCCATAGGATTGAGCCATGGCAGTTAAAGTGGTATCAAACTGGATTATTTCTGCAATGCAGATGCAGCCTAGGCAACTACCGTAATATTTCTACCTAATCCATTCCCCAAGTACTAAATCCTGATGAGAAACTTCTGATCCCACGTCCTTGGGTAGTTAAAGAGAACTTGGGTCCCATTCAGGAGAAAGGTGGGATATAGATAAAATATAAACAAATAAATAGATAGATAAATAATAGTCCTTCCAATAGAGGACACCTTAAGATAGGGATTTCACTTCTAACAGCAATGCAAATAGACCTCTGCAAAGAAGGGGTGTAAAACGTGCATGTTAGAATGAAAAAATTCAGAAGTTTTCTCTCCAATTTAGAAAGCTTAGAAGCTTTTGCACATTTTTAAAAATGCTTTTCTCCATTTCAGGACTTTTTGGGGGGGTGGGGAAATCTCATTTGTATCAAACTTTTGTGTTTGTGTACAAAATATCTATTGTGTAAAAATACTGTTTCTGCAAATGAAATTGGAAAAATTGTTGATTATTATTGTTGTTTTTGTTGTTGCAAAAAGACCCCAATGCAAAATGCAATAAAATAAAATCCTGTAGGGGATGACCAGTGTCTCAATGTGTCAGGATATACTTTCTTGTTAAACAATAAAAATTATGAGTATTCCTTACACCCCGTACTATTAGGTAAGGGAAAAGGACTCCCAAGGTGGTTCAGAGGTTGTCTACATCTGTTTCAAAACCACCAAGACTTATTCCCATGTTAAATCCAAGTAATATCAGAATGTCCTATTGTATTTCATCTCCCCATCTCACCCTGAACCTTGGTTAGTTGCAAGAAAGAAAGTAACATAGATTTCAAAGGGACAAAAACACATCCAAGAAATGCCCATCATGCTTGGGGGTGGGGTATGGGCAGTTCATGAATTGTAAAACAAATTATAGCTACTGTGGCCCTAGTATTCAGTGCAGAGACTTTATGCTCTCCAACTTTCTGCATGAATGTCAATACAAGAAAGATAAAGAGTTCTTTGGCCACCTTAAGACATCCTGAAGCTGCTAGAACAGGAGATGAAAAACGTGAGTCAGCTCTTCTGCCTATGTACCACCCCTTCTCCAGAAACAGCTTCCACAGTCAGTCCAAATATTTCAGCCTGGTAATCTGTTATTCAAGCCAAAGGTCATTGCTTTGGGGAGGCTAAGGTCAACCTGTATTACCATTCCTACTTCCACCTGTTGGAGGCTGGCACAAGGGAGATTATCTCCTAAAGATCAAAGGTCACACAATGGGTCAATGGCCAACATATGTATGTATGCCTATGTAAGTCGGTTTCCTAAATATTTATACTGTTTCCTTATTTTCTTGACCAAATCACTGCATTAAAGAACATCCCTTTCTTGTCCACATCACTGCACTAAACAGCAACTGACTGCTTCTTGTTCAGATACTACTAGGTTATTTCTACAGTCACATTGACAAAAGAAATTTTGAAAGGAAAAGAAAAGACTTTTGTGATCCTTCTTGAACAGCCTACAATACAGAAATCTCCCAACGTGTTTGGTGAGAGGTGTATATAGTTAGCCCTCTGTATCCACAGATTCTTTAACAATGGACTTCGCCATCCACAGCTTGAAAATCTTTTAAAAATATATAAATTCCAAAAAGGAAACCTTGATTTCCCCCCCCCCCCCATAAGGGACATGATTTTACTATGCCATTGTATTTAATGGGGCTATTTAGGGATTTCAGTAATCATGGGGGGGGGGGGTGTCCCAGAACCAAACCCCAGTGGATACCAAGGGCCAACTGTATAATTTTCATACACACACACCTTACACCCTTTATAAGTCAGCTTCTCTTTTTACTTAAAATGCCCTCTAGATTGAATGTAACAAGTAAAATGGGACTTCTGCTGAGTAGATTCAGATAAAGATTTGGGGTGGGGGAGTGGAGGGTGCCCTTCAAAATCCTTCTTTTTCTCTTTTTGCAGCCCCACACAACACAGTAAGCTAAGGTTTCCAAAGAGAGCATCTGTCTGCTGCTTGATCAGCAACTCAGCAATGAGGGATCAAGACATCAAGACTCTCATGGTTTGTCAGATAGATGGCCGTGTGGTGTGCAGTGTCTTGGCAAACTATGAATAACTTGACGTCAGATCGGCAGGCGTTCCATTTGAGAACACACAGTATGGTGTTACTGATGAGATAAGTTAAGGAAGAGTTAATGTCTAGAGCAAGGAAAGGGGGGAAATCTGTCACTACATTTAATTTTTAAAATATATATATTTCTTTGAGGATTTAATGAGTTCTTTTAGGAATTTAAGAATCTGCATGTCTGGAGCTCTTTGGAGGATGAAGGCACTTAAAGACAAGAGCCTCATGGTTTTTAAAGGCCCATTTCACAAACATTCCTCCCTGCTGAAGTCTGAGACTGTGTCTATTGCTATATATTTATAGTAGTGGTCATTGTGATAAATAAAACTGCAAATCTGTCAGCCCGTAATTGTACTCTAGTTTTTATATGAATAGAACAGAACTGAAAAACCCATTCTGAAGAAATGCACATATGTTCACACCCCTCTAAAAAGTGGTGTGTATATCAAGGCAAGTGCCTAAATGTTCTGAGATTTTGCAGTGGAATAGATCATTCTTTCAGTCCTTTGCTTGAAGCTTTAAATTGTTCAGGTTTTGATTTTAATTTTACTTTCTGGTCTGCTTTTTAAGGATTAAATAAATAACTTGTTAATGCAGCAAAAATGCTCAAGAGGAGGAAGTTTTAAACTCATATTAGTTCCGATAAGGCACACACATTTTGTTACAACCTTTCTGATTCTTACTATGCCTCTTTCAAATAAGGAACACACATATATATTACATGTATGGATTATTCCAATCCCCCCCCACACACTCTCTCTTTCTCTTTAGGATTTCAAGATTAAGCAATCTGCTAGATAGGCACCTTTTTCTTCGTTTTTATGGGAAAGGAGGCAGTAAGGCTCTTTCTTCTGGTAAAAAGAAAGAAAAGAAGAACCAAAAGAAAGGAAGGAAGGAAGGAAGGAAGGAAGGAAAACCATGGAAGTGGACAGTGAGATTTTTCTCTGACATTGCCTTTCAAAGCCCATACCGCAGTCAGCATATTGAATATTTAATGTCCTGATGAGAGTTTCCACCTGCTGACACAGGCAAAGTGACAGAACAATACACGCACTGGAACACGATCATCAATTGACTCCCCAGTCAGTCTGCCATGTCAAGCATTAAATAATAATAATAATAAAAAACAAAGAAGAGGAAGGAGAAGAAGAAGTGAGCCTTCCTCTGAACCTTTCGTCTTTTTTCTTCTGCCCTGCATCCTACATTATCACCAGCGCGAAAGTCCATACCTGAAATACATACTTCTTTACATTCCATAGTTTGCCAGGTTCATATGGGCATATAAAGAAGTATGTCACTCAAGCAGGTAAGTTTCAGGATGAGCACCTGAGTGGCTCACCAAAAGCAGCCCCAGTTCTGAGCAGCCAACAGCCCAAAGAATGGGGGAAAAGCAGGTTTTTCTCTCCAGCACCCACCCTTTCAGCCCTCTGCCCCACCCCTGATGCCAGGTTGTCGCTCCAAACTGATCCCGAGATACACACCCACTTTTGCCTTTGACTAATCTTTCACCATCCATATATCTGTGCAGGGATATAGCCCCCTACTTTTAAAAAAACAAAAGGAGACAATGCAGTTTGCATGGGGAGGAAATTTAGCAATTATTTAAACAAAGCAAGGCGTTTTCATATAACAAGAGCAGTTGTTTTTGTTTTTTCTTTAGAATAATATACAGTTCTTGGGTTATCCTACAAACCAACATAAACATGATAATCCACATGCATCCTGATGAGGTTTCATTTCAAAATCACAGACCTTTTACAGAATTTGAAACTTTCAGCTTGTAAAAGGGCTTTCACTTCTTCTCGTTCACTCTTCAGACACACATACATTTCTTTCCTTGGATTTAGCATCTATAAAATACAGTCAGTACATGCACACACACACACCCTGCTCTGTTTTAAAACAAACATTTCCTATACCCACAGACAAAACCAAGTGTCCACTTTAAAAACTTAACAGATCAATGCAATGCATTCACTTGCTGTTAAAAAGAGCTCACTGGAGGGAAATACACATGCATACAAATACACACACAGAGAGAGAAAAAGAGCAAATGGTACAAATGTAAGACAAATGATCAAGTTCTTCCTTACCTCAAGTGTCCACTGTTAGTTTCCCCCCTTATTTTGTAGGTCACGATAGTGGATGTGCAGTCTAAAGGATAGAAAACCCCCAAAGAAAAGGGCTTGATTTTTCTCTTTGGCCTCCCTCTCTCTCTGTCTCTCTCTTTTGCTGGGGGGTGGGGGGGCAGAGGAGATGGTAGAGAGAAATTGACTTTTCTAAAATATCTTCTGGTTGGAGTTCCTGATATTAGAGGATGCCAGAGATGGACGTGAGGACAGGCAGGATCACAAGGCATGGAAGCAGCTCAGGAAGGAAGGATGGATGGATGATGTTGCAAGCAGGCCACAGTAGAAAGTCAAGGGAGTTACTCCTCAGTGTGTGCGAGTGCCCATGTGTGTGAAACCTTGTGTCTCCCTTCTGTTTGCGTCAGGCTAAATCTCTCTCCCCTCTTCTCTGTCTCTTTTTTTCTCTTCTCACTGGTTACCTCACAGCCTCTCTGAGCTTTAAAGCTCCCCTAACAATGAGGTCCGAGTAGCACCACTGAGAATGATGAGTGCACTGAATAGGAGACTATTATGAGAAGGATTTAGACATCGAGCAAACCAGGAGGTCACACTGGGTGCATAATGCTCGTTCAGCATTGCTGTAATGGAGCACTCACCTGCTCCATCTGACTGGCTACCTCCTCTCTCTCTCTCTCTCTTTCTCTCTTGCCTCCTCTATCCCCCCTCCTCACTCCTTCCCTCCCTGCCACCAGCTTGAGCCATGCAGATCAATACCAATTTACAGGCAAATGCAGAACGGCTGCCTTAATGTTAATGAATTTTACCATTCCTCACAGTCTTCTAATGAACCCTTTAAAGAGGGTTTAAGTAAACTTAGCAAGTGGCAAACTAAGCACTTTGGAATACTTAATTGTATTGATGGGTCTTGCAACCCCATCCGCACACCCTCTGTGCTACATTTTAACATGCAACAGCAAAGGCAACCTTCATTTCTACCACAAATTCAAAGTGTTATTCTCCAGCTAATTGATCGTTATGATTACGATACTCATTATTAACTATTTCCAAAGCAGGCCCAGTCTTCCACTCATTCTAGTAACCAGTTAATGCCGAGCAACTGTTGTAACTAGCTTGGACAGATTGCATCAATGGTTTCAAATATCTTTTTTTTTTTTTTTGGTAAAATAAAGCAATAATATGGCAATTTGATAACCTCTTGATCATTCTAGTACCCCCCCACCCCCATTATATTACAACTAATGATATACAGGCAAATTTCCAAATTATAGCCTCATTGCAGGGAATTGGACTCAGTGGAAGACCGCTGAAACAAATTCCCTCCTCAGAATGCATCAAAGCAGTAGAATCCAGTTGAGCGAGACTGAGCCAAGATACAAAATCAGTATACAGAGAAAGAGAGAATATGAGAGAGAGAGAGACTTAGATGGGATAGCAAAGAAGTGTCCTTGCTTAGAAATCATCAGCAAATACTGTTAAAAAAGCATGGATCCTGTTGAGAAGCAGGCCATCAACTAATTTGTTCTTGTTCCAATGACAGGAAGGGGGAAGTCATTCTAAAACAGCTACAAGTGGATGCAGGTAATAAGCTTTATTTATTTATCCCCACCTTTAAATTACTGGAAAGAACCCTGGATGCCGTCACTTCTCTCCTTACAGTCCCCCCACCCATGCATCCTTGAACATTCCTACATTTTTGCTTGCACAAATGGAACAGCTGCTAATTGGCAACCAGGGGAATTTCCTACAGCAAAGGGGAAGAGCCAAACCCTATAAATACCAAAAGGGCTGGGGACAGGATTATCTCTTTATAAAGCAGCACAGGGTTTTTACAGAAAAGTCACCTCAAAGTTTTCAACTCCAGATAAAAATGAATATGGAGGGAGGGGCAGGTATTTCTCTCCTGAGAGAGAGAGAGAGATGTTTGGGGAAAGACAGATAAGTAAATTGTGTTGCATTTGGTCTCTGAGTCTGCACTGGGTTTACGGGCTTCCCAAAGTGCTTTTCTTTCACCTCCCAGCATTCCCCCCTTTCTTTTCTTTTCTTTTAGCACAGCAGAATTATATAGCTCAGCTGCTGTTTTTACATTTAGTCAGGGTTATTTATCATTTTCACACCCTTAAGGATAACAGAGGGCAACTCAAGTTCCTCATCTTCAGCTGGATTAGTCAGTTCATTCATAGTGGGAAAATCCTGCATGATAAGAAGGTGAACAAGGGCAAAATGCTAGGAAAAGGAGACTTCTCTCCCCTTCCCTCCCTCTCTCTCATAAATAAAAATCCACCTATAAGGTTTTTTTTAAAAGCCAAAGGGGAAATTGAAGTAAGGAAAGAGTTGACACATTGTGGGTGTGGTGATACAAAGGCACCATGAACCCACTCCACTGTACAGAGCTACTTTTCTCAACTCTGGCACCAAAATGCCAATCTCAAATATCTGCAAAAATGGCCATGTGTGTCAAAAGATAGAAGGGCCAAGGAAGGGTGTCATGCAAGTGAGAGGTGGGAAAGTTAAAGAGAATGGAGAAGGTGACCATCCCTGCCCACTCCAAATAGGAGGCTATTCCTTATTCAATTGACTCAGTTTCTTGGTGTTAACAACACTGTTGTGAGCAAGAGGTGTGATAGAGCCAGTTCTGGAGAAAGGCAGCAATTACAATGACAGCTTTTCTGACTACGTAATTGCACATTATTGCTGAATATTAGGTATTCATTCTTCCTTTTCAACAGTTGCACAGTACACTATAGAGAAGAAAAAGAAGCCAGGGGCACTAAGCTCAAGTGGTCAAGTCTAAAATCTTTAATGCACTAACTCTGGACCAGCTCCACTAGAGTACGTGGGTCTATTCCACAGTACATGATTCAAAGACCACAGCCATAACATATAGAATAAGTACACTGGGTATACAGGACAGACGTGTGTTACCGAGCATTACTGGGGTACAGACATATGCATGTACAAATATTCACACTCAGTAAAGATAGCAATTCCACCTACTTGCAGGATTAAAACATTAAACAGTCCAGATGCTTTTCAAGGATCAATAGTATACAAATGCATTTACATTACTGATATCAAATCCACAGTGCATTTTCAGTTATTACATGGCTTTATAAGTATGACTGAGCAGCCATCACAATCTCATATATAAAAGATCATCTTCAAGGCCAAGGGGAAAAAAGCAAAACTACCCACAAGATGTTCTTAAGTGTAACTTGCATTTCACTTCTCCCACCCATTTGGCTTCTCCAATGTACCTCTTCTGGTTATGGATGTTTCTTCCTCACCTCCAACCTCCCATTTTGATTACCCATAAATCATGTACAGGTAATTAATGCTCAGAAGTCTTGGCATTTCAACGGTTAATCACCGCAGCACTGAGATCATGACAAGTTAGGCTAAGTTTAACCACCTTGTGTGTCTGTGAGTGTGTAGCTGCATGTCTATGCCCCCTTTCCCCTTTTGGTATTGTTACAGCTTACAGCCACTAGTTATAATATATATATATATATATATATATATATTCCCCCTCCCTTCCACAGCTGTCATTAGCCAGCTCATATCTGAATGAGGCATTTAAAAGGTTGGTTTAACCTTGCAATATGACTACATGTCAAAGTTCTAGCATTTCAGTTCAGATTATTCTAGTCCACTGCTTGCTCTGCAGTTTTGTGTGTGTGTGGATGTGTGTGTGTTTTAAATGCGGAGTGTGTGCTACAGCAATAGAATAACAACAACAAGAGGAAAAGGGGGAGGAAAAGAAAGGGGGGAGAATCCCAAATTGTCCTAACACTAACCCAACCATCCCCCCCCCCCCCCATGAAAGCATGTACAGTTTCTGCCCTTCTCCTGGAACCAGAAGCATGCATTTTAAGTGCACACAGAGAGAGACAAGTTGGTTGCATGCACAGAAGGAAAAAGAGTTCTGCAGCAGGTCTTTTTAAAACAAAGCTAAGCTGGTGCATTTCAGAAGAAGGGAGAGGGGAAAAGGGGGAAGGAAGATAGTAAAAAGGAAGGAAGAGAGAGAGAGAGAGAGAGATGATTTTTTTTTTAAAAAAAAAAAGGGAAAAGAAAACATACCAGATTTTTTTTTCTGTTGCAGCAGTGGAAGTCACCAGAGCAGTAGCTGAAAGCTGAATCAGCTTTCGAGAGTTAGGGATGCATAGAGGAGGGTCATGGAATCACAAGGTAATAATGCGTTGCATGCAGCAGCCGTCAGCCTTTTCCTTAAAGCTAATCTCTAATGCAGGAGGGAAAAGAGAGAGAGAGAGAAAGAGAGAGAGAAAGAAAGAAAGAGAGCAGGCCCAGTAATGATATTAGACCTCACTTGGAGAATGACAGAGAGGGAGAGAGAGAGAGAGAGAGAGAGAGAGAATGAATTCAGGCAACCCCACCCCCATATTCTTCCACCCTCTACACACATACACACACATATACACACAACTCCCCTCCACACACTGCACCTCACAGACACACATCCCATAGGCACCACTACATCTCTATTCTTCCTGCAGCATCTCCAGCTAAGGTACAGAGGGAGGGGAGCACATGCAAGCTTGCAACTGAGAGGGAGAGAAAGGGAAGGAGAGAAGGAGAAGAGGAAAAGAAGAAGTCCAAGTAACCTTCCATGTGCTTGCTGCTGCTGTTCACACCTTCTAGTAGAAAGGCGGTGGGGTTGGGTTAGATTTTCCCCTCCTCTCTCAAAAAAAGTCTTTCCTCTTTTCTGTCACCTTTCCCTTCTCTTCCCCCTTCACATCTTTCTTTTACTCACCCAGCCCTTATTGCCCTTCTCCCCACCCCAAAGAAAGGTCAGCCTGAGGTAGAGGTCGGGATGGAACCGGAGGAAAGAAAGAAAGAAAGAAGGTTGAGAGGCAATGAGGTGGGTAGAAGGGTTGAAATTTGAGGGGTTGTAGGGAAAGGTCAGCGGGATCAGCACAGAGTCGAGAGGTGCAGGGCAAAGCGGCTGGTCAGGAAATGAATCCACCTTTCCAGTGCTTATATACCCAGCTAAGCATCTGAAACATGCACCCAAGGCAAGTGGCCTCTTCTCCTGCCATTCCCTCCCTGACCATATTTAGTCAACCAGGGCAAAAAATAGCCCGTCAGCTGGAGATGGCCGAGCAGGGACTATTTGGAGTTCAATCCCTTCTCTCAGCCCATTGACTACTAGCCCTGCAGGGTCCTGACTCTGCCTTTTAGAAAAAACAACCTCCCTCCCTCTGCATACACACACACATACACCATCTCAGCCTGCTCCACTTGGCTATTTTTAGCTAGGCCAAATAAAGAGGCATCTCAGCTTACCACACAAATGGCCATCCCATGGCTTAGCCCAGCCCGGCTATGTATGGTCAGCTCTGTTGTGCAGAGACAGACATGAACAAGAGGTAGGCCCACTTTGGAGAGATGTGTCGCCAGCATCTGTCCAGCTTCTTTTCCTCCATTTTGGTGACCAGATGCAACAGAAGGCAGGGCTCCTCTCTCTACCTTCACTTAAGTTCCTCACAATGGAGAATTTGGACAGGCGCAGCTTTTCTCAGCCATGTGACGCTGCCGTGGGACAAGAGGGAGGTGCGGCATTGGGTTTTTTTGGCAGAGGGTTCCCCTGTCCTTGGTTACATCCATTCACCTTATCCCATCCCTGCTTCTTCTGGGTTTCATTTCTTGTTCCTGACTCCTCCCTAAATGAAAGCCTATCCAGAAAATGGTTTCATCCACTATGACCAAAATCATAGCCAAAGAACTGTTGGAAGAATAAAAAGTTATTCCATTTAAAATTTTACTTTTCTATTTTTATATTTTATATATTTTTAAAATATATAAATGTTAGTTATTTGTATTGTTTATTATTGCTTATTTTGGGCATGTTTTATTTAAATTTAATTTTATATGTAAGCCGCCTTGATTGCCATGGCAAAAGGTGGGCTATAAAAATAAATTAATAATAATAATAATAATAATAATAATAATATAGAGAGATTCTTCTTCCCTTTTGACTGTTCAGTAAACTGAGGTTCATTGAGCCTTGATTTCAGTGTACAGTACAAAAGTAGCCTACAAATTAATAACAGACCTGAAAGAGAGAGGGTCAAAAATATGAAATGAGATGCATTTGGAGCCCCATATCCTTTCTAATTTTACCTGAGAACCCATGTGGGGTTGTAGTTAGAAGGTCAAACTAGGATTAGAGTGTTAGAATGTCAAACTAGAAAGTTAGAATGTCAAACTAGGATTGGGGAGTCCTGTGTTCAAATACTTATCCAGCCATGAAGCATGTTGGATAACTTATGATCAATTGCTATTTCTCACACTAATCTACTTTGCTGGGTTGTTGTGAGCATTAAATAGGAAGAGAGCTATGCATGCTACCTTTAGCTCACTGAAAGTAAGGTGAGACTTTGCAATCCACACATATATGTGTAATAAATAAAAAAAATCTTATTCTCAAGGGATACTTGAAGGGTCGTAATGAAGAATATAAATTATTATTATTATTATTATTATTATTATAAGATGGAGTCACCTTGGTTTTTTTTTTTTTTTTTTTTTTTTTTTTTTTTTTTTTTTTGCTGCTGTAGACTAGAATGAGAACCAGTGGATTCAAATTGCAAGAAAAGACTGTCTACCCAAACACTGGGAACTTCTTTACTATAAGAACTATTAAACAGTGGCATAGACTGTCTTGTAGGGTAATGGACTCACCTTCCTTGGAGATCTTTAAACATGGGAAATTTTCAAGAATGCCTTAATATATCTTCCAAACATCCCAATTTGGCAGGGACAGTCCCAATTAATTCTATGGCAAACCACTTTCCAGCTGCTTTTAAAATGTCCCAATTTATCTCTCCTCCATCCACTTTCCCCCTTTGTCCTCAGCTTACTTCCATGGCTGCAAACTGAGTTCAAAGTGCCTAACATGTTTGCATTCAATTAACAAAGCAGCGGGAAAGGAGAGGATGGAGTGGAATCTTGCCCTTCCCAATAGGCTAAGACAAAAGCGAACTGCTGCAGTCTTTCCTACCTTGTGTGTTCCTCCTCATTAATACTTTTTGTCATCCTGACCACACTGTGACGTTGCTTGATGGCACACGTCCTGGTTTTAATCAATAAAAAGTTGGAGGATATGCTGCAATTGTGTATTCCTATATGGCAGGGGGGGTGGACTATATGGCCTTGTGGCCCCTTGCAGCTCTAAGATCCTACGATTCTATTAATGGTAGGTACACCTATTCTTTTCCCCAGTCTGTCTTCAAAGAAATATATGTAAGGGGGGGGAGAATGTGTATATGTGGGGGGATGCATATGAGTGTGAGAGTGCTTTCTTCAATTGAGTATGCTTTATATGTTGGGTCTGCTACTTTTTTTCTGCTACTACAAAGCTAGTCAACAAACTCATCTGTGTTCATGTTAGGAATAGCCTTCTCATGAAATTAATGAAGATCTCTTTCCAAAGTTCTTTGATATCATTCTATATCAAGCAGATCACGTCCTTCTGCTAGCATCTGGAGTAGAAGATAATAACCAGGAAAGACCAAAACATTGGGATGTTTGTTACAACTATCCTTAACTTCCTTACACCACACACAAACCTCCACTCCCAGTTCCTCACAGCCTAGTCCTCTTCATCCTCATTTCCTTTTATCAATCACAGTGGTTTACATCTGCCCTTCTTTTTTAAAACAGTGCACCAAAGTGGGGAGAGAATTGCTCTGATCCCTCAATGGAACTTTTCTTCTTTGGTGTAGTCACTGTTTTAGTGAAAGGACTTTCTCAGAACATCAGCATATTACTGCAGATGTAGTGACAGCCACCAAATTGAATAGCTTTAAAAATACATGGGCAGATAACAAGTTAAAATCAACTTGAAAACACACAACAACAAATTAATCATGATGACCATATATCCATGGTGCTGAACCTATGGCACATGTGCCCTCTCTGGCACACAAAACTATTTCTGAGGACACACTGAGAGACAGGAGGGTGGAGAAGAGGAAGAAAAGGTGCGCTCCTGTTCCTCCTCTTCCCCCCACCCTCCCAGGCCTTTAGATGTCTATAGGGAAGTCCCACCTCTGGAAGTCCTGTTCCCAGAAGGCAGAAGTCCCAGCCCCAGCAGGCAGAAGTACCACCCACCCAAAAGTCATGCCCGCCAACACTGGATAACACCTGTTGTGGGAACACCTTTCAGATTGGGCACTCCATCTCTAAAAGGTTTGCCATTTCTGCTATCTATGGTTAGTCCACTTCTGAAAAAGCCCTCCCTGCATCCCCTGGATCTTAATAATTTATAGTACGTAAAGGGATTTTGTAACACCTTTGAGACTAATTGAAAGAAAGAAGTTGGTAGCATGAGCTTTCATAGACTTCAGCCTACTTCCTCAAATGTATGCATCTAAGGGCCTGAACAGACTGCAAGAAATAATCCAGCTTGAGACCACTATAACTGTCCTGGCTCAATGCTAGGGGATCATGGGAACTGTAGTTTTTTTTCTGAGACATTGAGCTTTCTCTGTCAGAGAGCTCTGGTGCCACAATAAACTACAGTTTCCATGATTCCCTAGCATTGATCCAGGGCAGTTAAAGTGGTCTCAAGCTGGATTATTTCTGGTAGTCTGTTCAGGCCCTAAGGAAGTAGGCTCAAATCTACAAAAGCTCATGCTACCAACCTCATTCTTTCAGATTGTCTCAGAGGTGATACAAGATCCCTTTGCATACTGTTTTGGATGAGGTTATACTTCCCCTGAAAGACTGTGTTCACAGTTTAAGGGTGTTCCTGGATCCATCTCTCCAAATGCAGCCCAGACAGATGTGATAGTCAGAAGTGCTTATTATCAGCTACAGCTAAGACCTAAAAAATGGGAATGCATATGCTTTTACCCTCAAGGCTGGGCTTTTGCAATCCCCTGTGCATTGGGATATCTTTTTACCAAGTTCAGAAACTTCAATAGTTCAAAATATGGCAGCCAGATTAATTGCTGGTACATCTAGGAGTAAGCATATCACACCAATATTAGAACCACTTCACTGGCTGCCAATTAGTTTCCAGGCAAAGTGTTGGTTATTACCTTTTAAGCTCTACATGGTTTGGGTCCAAGTTATGTATGAGATTGCTTCCTCCCATATAATCTGTCCCATATTCTCAAGTCCTTTGGGGGAACATTTACTTCAGCTAGTCAGAAGTAGACTGGCAACTGCCACCCAGAGGTCATTTTCATTGGCCACACCTAGACTGTGTTGAATGACCTGCCAGGAGAAATTCAATGGTGAAACATGCTGTCTGAATTTAAGACAGTATTAAAGACCTATCTCTTCTGGCAGACCTACCCAGTCTATTTTAAACCATGAATTTTAAATTGGTATATTTTAAATTTTATGTTGGATGATTTTAATGAGTCCTACGTTTATGTGTTTTAAATTAGGACTTTATCACGCCACCTCCATTCTTGCCACGATCATATTGAAAAAGGGAAGTGCATACAAACCAGTTTGAGAGCATTCCCTATCACACATCCCTTCATTAGTGTGACTGGGATGTTGCTGGTCCCTCATACTCTCCTGTCCCTAATTCTTAACCTCATCCCACCCTGCGCAATGCCCTACTCACTGTGCTTTGTGTTTGTGTGTGTGTGTGGGGGGGGGGAAGGGATTAAAATACAATTCTGGAGTTTTGAGAATGCAGTTTAACCAACCAAACAAACAAATAAATAAATAATTTAAAATGGAAAAAACCCCTGTTCTGGAATGGTAAAGCTAAACACACATCAAAGACATGGCAGCAATGAGAGGGAGTTGGCATCATGCAATAGGTATTGCCAAAGGTGCTATTATTTAACTTTTATGGTGGTTTAAAAGACACGTATGATATTGTTCTTAATGTGTTTCAATAGTTTTATGTGTTTTAATCTATGTTCTGCTCTGCCTTGAACCTTGGAGAGTGTCAGGAGGAGGAGGAGGAGGAGGAGGAAGAAGAAGAAGAAGAAGAAGAAGAAGAAGAAGAAGAAGAAGACCCACCATTTTTTAGGGAGAGTGGTGAGAAGGTGCAAATGAACTCTTATCCTCTTTCTGAGTTTCCCAAAGTTATCTCATTGGCCACTATATGAACAGTATTCACTGGCATTTGATCTGCTCCAGTATGACTCTTCTTATGATCATATAGCACAGAAACATGCAACTGATACAAATTTGTTGCTCAGGATCCAGATGTGATTCATCCGATTCTTTTAGTAAGTGGGGGATATATTGTTGGTCCAGTGCAATTTGGTCCATTGCAGTTTGGGAGTGCTGTAAAGTAGTGATTACCTTTGTTGCTTCAGGAACTACAACTGACCATGCTAGCTGGGTGGTGGGTAGGGGTTTGGGAAGAGCAAATCCAAAGAGTAACTTGAAGGAAAGACAGGATATTGAAGAAGAAGAAGAAGAAGAAGAAGAAGAAGAAGAAGAAGAAGAAGAAGAAGAAGAAGAAGCAGCAGCAGCAGCAGCTACCCAACTTTCCATCACATACAAAATGTTCAACATTTTCTGTGCAGGAAACAACAGTTTTCTGCACTGAAAATATTTCCACACAGAAATATTATCTGCTGCACAGAAAAGGTTGTTTCCTTTGCGGAAAATGCTGTTTACTCTTCTAAAAAACATACACACACTGAACAAGTTCTGAACTACAGAAAACATATTCAAGGGTTAGCCATGTTGACCATGCAGCAAAATACGACAAAATCTAAAATCTGCAAAGCTCTCTAATGAAGTACAAATAATCTTTGAAAACTGCAGAATTTTCAAAGGCTTTTTCATGCAGGAAGAAAACAGCTAAATGCACTGCTTCCTTTAAGAATAAAATAAGTGAAGAAAAGCATTCCTGCTTTTGAAGCAACATGGAAGCTGGGATCAGATAGAAGATTAGCAATTTGATACTAAATCTACACAAGCCAAGGGTAATGCTTGTGATCTGTCTTCAGATCAGATTTGTCTGATACTGATTAGGTTAACTGTTTCTTTTCTGCATAGCAAATATGGAAAGCAGGAGTTCTCTTGTGGTACCGATTTTCCTTGTGATAAGCAGGTCATAGCTGTGGTTGAAAGTTCACACTGGGGACATTACCACACAAGGCTTTTAAACTGCAATTAAAGTTGGAGAATAGTGTCTTTGAAAAAACCAATCATACAACATCATTGCTTCTGTGCCTGTGAAGTGTTTTCAGACCATTGTTAAAATACTCCTTTTCATTGATGAGGAAAACCCATCAATAAGTTCCCAATCACATTGCTTTTTCATTAATCCATACTTGCAAAATGTCACTGCTGTGGCATTCAGATATTGGAAATCATGAGGTGTCAGTGTCTCCTCCTCTCTCCCTATTCCCCCCCTCCCTTGCTATTCCCAAACAGGGTGTTTTCCATGTTTTCCCCCTATTGCTTTTCTTTAAAAAAAATTAAACCACATTAGCATGAGTCCAGAATTGTGTGTGTGTGTATAAAACCCAAAAGACACATTGGGTAGGGCATAGAGCAGGAACATGGAGCTAAGGAGGAGTGTGAAAGAGAGTGCAAAGGACTATTGATGGCAAAAACATTGTGAAGAAATGCAATAACTGAACACTCCCAACCCTATATGTTTACATTCTCTTTTACTAATGCTGCTGCAGCAAGATTAAGGTTCATGTGGTAATGCCCTAAATGGTATATTTTGCCCCCCCTTTTTTTGGAAGAGGTGCTCCCTTGAGTGCTGGAAATTATGTTAGTTATTTCCCCACCTGCATTTTTTACACATGGCATGCTTAGTTTTGTGACTGAACATGAGATTAATTTGCAAGCCTAATTACAGTGGTATATGTCTCTGAGGAAATCCCATTGTAGGAGAGTAAGACAAGTTAATTGTAGGGAATTACATTCTCCTTAATGTCTGCTTTGAACCTATCAGTGTTCCCTTCAGTTATACAGGTTCCAAAACAAACTGATCTCTTACTTGAACTTTCTGGAACTTCAGACATGATTATTGTATTAAGTGCTATAAGTGGATGCCATGGGGTACCAAGAACCTTTGTTTGTTTTGTTATCATTATCAATAAAAAAATAATAATCCAAAGTTTTCTCCCTACTGGGCAAGCTTATAAATGTTTTGAAAAATTTTGGATGATTTTTTTTTCACATTTCTGTATTGGTTTTATGTCTGAAAGTTCTTCAGAGTTCTTGTTTTTGTTTTGGCAAAACATGA
Source organism: Phrynosoma blainvillii (assembly GCA_026167975.1). Lineage (NCBI taxonomy): Eukaryota > Metazoa > Chordata > Lepidosauria > Squamata > Phrynosomatidae > Phrynosoma > Phrynosoma blainvillii. The sequence goes on along the minus strand of JANUYF010000004.1, from coordinate 305,387,849 downwards.
TGTTTTGCTAAAAGTTACAACATATTTGCACAAGATTTAGTTGTTTTGCTGTTATTTTTATGTAGCTGTACCTGACAAAAATAAAGTGCTGGGATCTTTTCACACTACACAATTCAGCACTATAATTCCATTTTAACTCTCTTGGCAGCATCTCATGGAATTGTGGGGTTTGTAGTTAGGTGAGGCACTAGAGTTCCCTGAGTGAGAATTCTGAATACCTGTCTCTAAATTGCAAATCCAAAGTTTCCATAGGATAGAACCATATGGAAGTTATAGTGGAAACATAGTTCTATAATTGTATGCACATACAGTGGTCCTTTGGTTTCTGTTGTGGACCACAGCTTGTGGTTTGGTTCCAGGACTTCTCATGGATACCAAAATCCATGGATGTTTCAGTGTCATTATATACAATGATGTAGTAAAATGATGTCCCTTACATAAAAGATCAAAATCAAAGTGTATCTTTTGGATTTTTTTTAAAAAAAATGAAGCAAGGATTCATTGAATCCACAGATGCAGAAACTGTGAATATATAGGGCCAAATGTATATAAATAATTCCATTGGTGGCTGATGATTTTATGTTTGTTGGAGCATGAATACACTTTGGCTTTGAACTTTAAAGTCTAAACTTTAGAGATGCTGTCCAAGGTGCTGCAACTATTTTACAGGTCGTGCTCTCTCTATATATTTATATCCCTCCTTTCTCCCAAAATGGGATTCAGATTAAAAACCCGAACAGATTCACCACTCCACTCATGTCAAAGTCACCATGCTCCAACCAAGAGACCTTTGCAGGGACTGCTCTTTGGTTGTGAAATTCCCTCCCATTGCTTGCCCCATTGTTTGCAACAGCAGGAAAAAACCTTTTCATTTACTCAGGCCTTTGGCTGTTCAATGGCCATAGCACAATTGTTATTTTTAATTGGGGTATGTTGTATTTTTCTATCATTGTTATTATGTCTTATCTGTTTTCTTATCTGTTTGAAAGCAATATTTATAATATTTGTTGTTGTTGTGTGACTTCAAGCCATTTCCAATTTATGGCAAGTCTACAGCAATCTTATTATGGGATTTTCTTGGCAGGTTTGTTCAGAGAGGGTTTGCCATTGCCATCTTATAGTTCTGTATTTAATTAACTTTTGCATAGTCCATTGTCTGAACTTTGTTTTATTTTAATTTATATTAACTAGATGACCTTCCAATATCACTTCCACTGGCTACAATTCTACAATTACTATCACTTTAAATTCTACAACTTCATGAGGTATGAATTTAGTACAGTAACTGCAGATTGCTGAAGAGTTACAACCACTTCATCTTGAGATCCATGAATTTCCAGGTTTTGTGCTGTGCTACAAAAATGGCTACTCTAGTGTCTCAGACCTGCCAAGAAGTTAAAGTTTTGATGAATCTCCTTTCTGCCTGCCTTAAATATTGATTTCTCCATGCTTTCCTTTTATTCTGATCATCTGTCTAAGCAATGTTATTTTTAATTCAGTGAAGGCAAATCAGTCAAATGCTGTGCTATGAGGAGGTATCGTAAAGTAATAATTATCACCTGGATGTTATTATGGTATATTGATGAGATTTTGTCAGTGTCATCATCACCAAGTGACCTTTTCTTTTCCCAAAAATGAAAAATCCATTTTGGGTTGCCAATTTGACATCATAATACTAGCAGGAAACCTCAAAGACCTGGAATAACTACCAAGGAAGTTCAGGGAAGAAAATGCAAAGTCAGGCTTACTGTTGGACATAAAGAAAACAAAAATAATGATGACAGAGAATCTAGGCAAAGTCAGCCTAGACCATGAAGAAATAGTAGTAGTAAAAGAGTTCTCATATCTGGGATAAAACATTGATAGAAACAGGGACTGCAGTCAGGAAATCAGATTAAGAAGGGGGGGGGGTGGCTATGAAAGAACAAGAAAAGATTCTAAAATGCAAAGATAAAAATATACAACTGAACACAAAGCTTAGAATCATATAAACCATCCTTTTCCCTGTTACCATGTATGAATGTGGGAGCTGGACAGTTACGAAATAAGACAAGAAGAAAATCAATTCATTCGAGATGTGATGCTGTAGAAGAGTGCAGAGGATCCTGTGGACAGCCAGAAAGACAAACAAATGGGCCCTAGACTAGATCAACCCAGAAATCTCCCTGGACGACAAGATGACAAAACTGAGGCTGTTGTACTTTGGACACATCCCGAAAAGGGAGGGCTCACTGGGGAAAAACAACAACAATAATGCTAGGAAAGGTGGAGGGAAGTAGAAAGAGAGGAAGGCTGCATACTAGATGGATGGATTCTATTAGGAAGGTCAGAGGTCTGAGTTTGCAGGAACTAAAGTAGTGCAAGGACAGGGAGTTCTGGAGATGTCTCATCCACAGGGTTGCCATGGGTTGAAATCAACTCAAGGGCAGTTAACAACAAATCAACAGTGGAAAAGTAGCACAATAGGGAGGCATTGACAAGTTTTGCCTATCATTGTGAAAGAGTGCTCCATCAATAGATGGACTACAGGTTATCTAAAGAACAGACACAGTATCATGTGATAAGGTACAACCACAGACACTACTATCCTGCTCTAATTCCACTTTTCAAGCTTGTGTGATAAAGTCCATCACTTTGCCTTTGTCTTTGTTTCCTCCCCTTTTCTTCAGTCCTTCAAACAGCCATGCCTGAGCATCCCTTTCCCTGTGTCCTGCTTTCTCAAGAACTCCTTTCCTAAGCCTTCTGGTTTGCCTAATAAATCTCCTACTTGCTTTCTGGGCATATTAGGTTTCCATTCAATGATGTGTTTAATGATGTGTTTAAATCCCACTACTAATGTCACTCTTGTAGGGTAAGTAGTTCCCTGACAACTGCATAGCTAACCTTAGATTATGTTGCAGTTTGTTGAGGGCTGGATAACCTTTTGAATAAGCATCATGTCTCTTTGCTCTCTCTTGCCTATAAAAGCTTGGAATCTGTAATCATGCAAATAGGGTAGAGGGCAGAGACTGAGGACTGGGAATTGGTCTATTTGCTATTAGTGTGTCTCATTGCTTTCATACTAAGGTTAATGTCTTCACAATAAGATTTTTCACACCAAGGAAGCACTGCTAGGGTATTCTAGGAATACAAAAGAGCTCGCCTTAACCAAGCTTTTGTATGAATTTATCCAATTTGTGTTAAGTGGGTCTGTTAAGATAAGTGCACATGTAGATTTTATCTTCCTGTCATATTTATATTTCTCTCTGTGGGTGTTCATGGTGAACACGTGTAAAAATACACAACTAAAAATGGGAGACCCAGTGTGGTGTAATGGTTTGACCATTGGACTACATCTCTGGAGACCAGGATTTGATTCTCAGCTCAGCCATGAAACCAACTGGGTGACCTTGGGCAAGTCATACTCTCTCGGCCTCAGGGGAAGGCAATGGGAAACCTCCTCTTAACAAATCTTGCCAAGAAAACCCCATGATACTTTTACCTTAGGATCACCATAAGACACACAGCAACAACAATAACAATGCATACATTTGAAACAAATGCATAATCATGCTTTCATCGATGACAAAAATTGTGTGCATTAAGCAAAATGCATTTAAAAAATTGTGTCCATTAGGAAAGCGTGTACCAAAGTATGCCCAGATTTCCATGCTGGAAGACAGGAAGGGAAAGTCTAACAATCCAGTAAAAATCATGAGTAGAACAAGAAAGCTGCTGGGATTCTGAGTAATGCAGACTGGCTGTTTCTTCTACTGTGGAAAGGAAACTTCATGGGAAACTTTTCTTAAAGAAAGAAGCCACAGATTCTCCAAATGCAACCTTTTATCTCCCTCTTCTTCTCTCTTCATTTTCCAGTGAGTACCCTCTGGTTGTGCTGGCAAAGCACTTCTTGTGGAGAAAGCAAGCAGACAGATTCAATTGCTTATACTCATAGACACATAGAACATTATTATAGTAGATAATGAGAGATGTATTACGCCTCCTGTGATAAAGTGATTCCATCCTATCTCAAAATTATTGAGCTAGGTAGGACTCCTTGCAAGGCAACTGAAGCAATACAGAGAGATGTTATTGTGCCTTCCCATGTCTGCCCCAATTATTTATTCAGAAATACTTGGAGCAAATCTCCTCTCCAAATTGCAAGCAGACTTCAAGCTTCCCTGATTTTAAGAGTACTATTGGACATTTTTATTTGTTTGTTCATTATACCATTTAATACATGATATTTATTATGTTTATAATGTAATTTAATACATAGCAGTTTCAGTCCCAATAGAATGGCTTGTGGAACAGTCAGGAAAGGATGTCTCCCACTTGCTGAAGGGATGGTGTGGAACACTCCAAGCGAACCAAGTTATTGTGGTACCAGAGGAAGACTGCCCCACAAGCTCTTTTGTTTCCTTCCCTGGCAGTAGAAATCCAACAATAGGAAAGCCAGCAAGCTTTTTTTTTAACTACTTGTATGATTTTTAAAACCTCATGCCTACATCTACAACCTTATTCTGCCTCATGGTAGGGCTGGTCCTGCTTCTGAAGACTGAAAAACACAGTGGAAGGCCTCAAATGTTCTGACAGTTTGGAAACACAAGAGAGGTGGAAGGAAGAAACACTGTGCACATAACAGATGCAATTTAATCACATAATAGGCAAGCTTTTTGATGCATTTGTGGGAGGCAATATGTTAGTGATGTTGTTGTTACATTCCTTCAAGTCATTTCCAACTTATGGCGACCCTAAGGTGAATCTTTCATGAAATTTTCTTTGCCAGATTTGTTCAGAGGGGGATTACTATTGCCTTCCAGTGAGGCTAAGAGAATGTGGCTTGCCCCAAACCCACCCACCTGGTTTTCATGGCCAATCGGGGATTCAACATTCAGACAATGAAGATGTGACTGGTCTGGTTGATCTCCAAGGGGAAGGAAAAGTGGGGTGCACTCCATCTCTCTTTTTTCTTTATTGGTTTTTAATTTTCCATAAGTACAAATCAAAAGTTCAACTCACATACAATCTTCCATTTTACAATCATTCTACATTCCGACTTGACTTCCTAATAATATAGTACAGTGGTTATTTCTCCTTTTATCTTACATCAGTTTGAATAGTTTCTTTTCGTTCATTCCCATAACCTTTAATTTGGAAGAGTTTTGCTTCTTTAATCTTTTCCCATCTTTGTCCCTTCCTTGCTTACATATTCCTATCAATAATTATCTCTGCACCTCCCATTGTTTCATTATTTCCCCCCATTTTTTCATATTGTTGGGTTGTTTTTACATTAATATGCATTGTTAATCTATCCATTAAAGCTAGATCACTTAGCTTTAAAGTGTTAGGAATTGTTGGAGGAGCAGGTTTGTGTATGTGTGGATAAATCCATGCAGCAGAGTAACTTGTAGCAGAGAGGACATCACCACGCAGGGCAAACTCCAAGCTTCTAGTAGAAGGCTTTATTATAGAAAAACATATGCAGAGTAAAAACTATAAAGTCCAATAAAACATCACTTTAGCCAGATGTGGCTAACAGGAACAAAACTGCAAATCCTTTATGCTACATTGTGAAAAGTTAGTCATGCTACAGCTTCAGCAAAAATAAAGAAAACTTAATCCATACTACTGAAAGTTCAAGAACAGACTGACTTCTATGCCTGAAACACAATTTCCCAGCCCAACCTTTCTCCACCTCATGGGTGTTAACCTCAGGTTAATTGGTTGATGTGTACATGACGTATATTAACCCATCCTCTTGTTGTTCATCTTTTACCATGTGATCTACTTTCCCATAACAACTTTTATTATTGTCTTCACTGTATAAACAAGAACACTTTCCCATCTATTTCAACTTGTGGTTTCCATTTGTTTTGTCTCTTCGAACACCTGTACTGAGTTGTTGTGTTCGGCCTAGAAGCATATTCTCATCATGGAAAAATACAGACACACACATCTTTACATTTCAACATTGACTATATATCCCATCAATATCCTGACATAAAGTCCATTCTTTCATTGTGGGCACTGATTTTTTTTCCTTCCAATATTTTGCATAAGTCATTCTCACTGCCATTATCTCTTATAATGTCTGTGATGTTCAATAGAAAAATTTCAGGTCTTAGAGGTAACTTCTTGTGTATTTTTGTGGATATTCTTCCAAAATTCCTTTATCACTTTGAACTGCCACCACTTGTGATATAATGTCCCTAGTAGTAGTAGTAGTAGTAGTAGTTCTTTATTACGACCAATCGGTCAGCACACCATTACAATAAAACACATCTTAGATGTATACAATAATTCCTTACAGGAACTTATGCGCCCTTTATAAAATACACTACAACTGTACCCCCTGAAACTTTTATCTTAACAGTTGCATTGGACCAATAATAATAATAGTGGTAAGAATGATGATTAATGAAAAAAAAAAAAAAAACCCAGTACATGAATTAAAATACAGATTAAAAGGTAGGCTATATAGTTACAATTTTCAGTCACATTGAACTAAACTATAATAGAATGTACATTTACATTTACATTTATCAATTGAGGTCGTGTTTTACAAACGATATAGCAGAATTTGGCCATCATATGAGAAACCTTGTATTCATTATTATCTAATAAAAAGCGTAAATAAAAAGAATCAGATTTACCTGGAAACTTATTTAATAATGGGCTAATCAATTGATGGCGAGCATCCCTATAAAATTGACAGTAGAGTAGGACATGCTCATTAGTTTCAACAGCACCTGAACCACAAGGACATAAACGCAATTCGAAAGGTACTTTTTTAAATCTACCGTCTAGCATGGCAGTGGGCAGCGCGTTAAAACGTGCCAAAGTTAATGCCCTTCTAAACTTCGGAAGGGTAATCTGAGATAGATATGGAGCTGGAATGGGGGCCGATATTTGTGAACCGAACAAAACATATTTAGAAAGGGAAGCAGAATCAGCTCGTCTTTCTGCTTCTATAATTTTTTGTTTAATGATGGATTTGGCTTTGTCAATATCAAGCTTTAGGAGTTCACTTTTGTTAAGATCTAACTCATCTAGCTTCTTATTAATAGAGATTTCCCATGTAGACTTAAAGGAATCTGAAAAGATTAAATTTGTGAGCCTCCCGGGGATTTTATGCAGTTTTTGCCAGTACGTAAGTATACAGATCCACAGACTAGACTCTATTTTAATAGATCCGGCCTCCCTCCTAAGAAGAACATTCGGAACATAATGTCCGACCTGTAAAATTCTCCTAAGAAATTTAGTTTGGAGACTTTCAAGTGCATTGATGTTGCTGTATGGGCCCAATTGAGCTCCATAGAGGAGTTGAGGGCGAACCTTGGCATTGAACAGTTTAATGGCAGCCGGAATAAACTGAGCACCTTTAGTAAAGAAAAATCTTAGAATTGCAGTTATAGTTCTTTGAGCATTACTAATAATAAGTTCAGAGTGGGCAGTTCTCCTACCAGAATGGTGAAAGACAATTCCTAAGTATTTAAAGGTTTTGACCTGCTCTATGTGTTGTCTATCAAGTGTCCAATGAATCTGTTTAGGTCGATGTGCAAAAGTGAGGATCTTGGTCTTAGAATAATTGACTGTTAATTTCTCCTCTTTACAGAATGAAGCAAGGGAGTTTAGAGATCTTTTGAGACCTATGGGAGATAACGAAAGAATGACAACATCATCCGCATAGAGCAATAAATTAATGTGTCTATTTGCTAACTTCGGAGGATGGAAAGAAAGATTATTCAAAGCAGGGACTAGAAGATTAATATAAAAGTTAAATAAAGTAGGAGCCAGGACACAACCCTGTCTTACACCGGTTCTAACAGGAATTGCCTTAGAAACATGTCCTTGGGGACTGCATCTGACCTTGATATTAGAATTCTCGTGGACCTTGATAAGAAGCAGGAGAAGTCGTTTATCTATATTGGTATGTAATAATTTATCCCACAACCTGAGTCTGTTAACTGAATCAAAGGCGGATTTAAAATCTATGAATGCCGTGTATAGAGGTTGTCCATTGTGAAGATATTTTTCTATGAGATATTGCAGTATCATTGCTTGATTGATGGTAGAGCGTCCAGGTCGAAAGCCTGCCTGTTCGGCCTTCAAAATATCCTCAGACTCCAGCCAGTCTAAGAGCTTATTTAACAGATGTTTTGTATATAGCTTGCTCACTACACTCAAGAGACTAATCGGTCGAAAGTTAAACGGGTCTGTTCTATTACCTTTTTTATAAATCGGAATAATTACTGCCATGCCCCAGTCAATTGGTATGGACGCAGATCTATCAATAGCTGTAAATAACTTAGAGAGTATAGGAACCCACCATTCCAAGTTGTTTTTAAGTACTTCTCCAGTTATAAAATCGGCGCCGGAGGCACGTGCCGGTTTGAGTTGGGTGATAAGGTTCTTGATCTCGGAGTGCGAGACTGGTGACCAAGAGGGAAGAGACCGAACCTGTTTCATGAGGTCTGACACCAAAGAGCTAGAGTTATTCTCAGGAGAGTCGTAAAGATTAGCAAAGTGACTTTCCCATATATGAGCTGGAATCTGAGCTGTAGAATTGTCTGCATTTTTAATAAACGAGGGAGCAACCTCTTTCCAAAACAGATTGGGGTTATTTGTATTGACTGTCATTATTAGTTTATTCCAAGATTCTATCATAGCTTCCTTTTTCTTTTGTCTTATTAGGAGCTTATATCTTTTTTTCTGTTTTACAAGTTCAGATACAGAAAATTGCTCTGGATCTAATTTATGTTGTTTAAACAAATATTTGAGATGTGCCCAAGTTTCTTTGCATTCTGAATCAAACCAGGTCTGATGATGCAGTGGATTGTGTCTAGCAAAGTTACTTTTAGGAGCAGTAAGTAATGGTTGTAAAGAACTGATTAACATATTATAGCTTGACATTATATCAGAGTCCAGATTTGCATTCATTATATTAGCAGAAAGTAACTTAACTGAATCACTTGCAAGGAACTTAGTAAGAATGTCAGACAATTGAGGTGACCATTTAGCTCGACTTGGACTAAGGTCATTAGAGAAAACTGAGATCTTATCAAGTGGTAAATTAAGGTTATCCTGAAATTTTAAACACAAAAAGACTGGAAAGTGATCACTATCAGGTCTGCTAACAACCGTAAACTTAGAAATATGAGAAATTAAATTTAAAGATATCCCCATATAGTCAAGAATCGAAGGTCCCTAATTTTTCTTTACATTTCCAACAGGTGTTGTTGTTATTTTTCTGTATTTTAGCTAGTTTAGATGGAGTCATATACCACCAGAGAAATACCTTATAATAATTTTCTTTAAGGTTGGTACATTTTGTGAACTTCAGATTTTTCCCAGCTTGATAGTGGTATTGGGTTCCCTATACCATGCATCTATTTTATCATGTCCATTTTGATAATCTCTTCTCTCAGTTCATAATCTAGTAATAATTTATACATTTTTGTTATCACATGCTTGTGTCCTGCCTGGAAAATTTTCTCTAATTCTTTTGTTGGGAACCAGTGTATTTCTACACCTTCTTCATGTAATTCTTCCCTAGACTTCATCCTATATCCTGCAGTTGTTTTAATCAGAATATCCTCATAAATTAGCCATTTATCTTTTAAAACACTTTCTCTCTTATGGAAGGCTTCATGTACAGAGGTCCATTTTGGAATTTCAGTATATCTTATATGAGTATAGCTTATACGAGTATCTCCTCCGCACTTTGTACAAAGCTCTTCTTACAAAGTGTGTTCCAAATCCTTTGTTTGCTTTTAGTTTGTTATGACACAAGAAGGCATGCCAAGGTGCACTCCATCTCTGAATGTGCCCTTGTTTCTTCTCCCCTACAAGCATCGATCATCTCAATTGTCTCCCTGTCCCCTTCACTCTCAACCAGTAACCAGTACCACCACCAGCATCCTCTCTCAGCTGGTGGGGTAGCAGAGAAAACATGGAGCTGCATGGGCAGAGTGTTATGTTATGCCTGCTCAATGTAGGACCTCAGCCATTTGCTTCAACCACTGCTTGATGCAAGAAATCCAGAATTATTTCATGCTGAAAGGATAAGTATCCAGTCCCTGCCTGCTGTGAGAGAGATCCTGCTGGAAGTGGGAAAATGTGTGACAAGATTTTGTACAGAAGAATCAAGAAGCCCCCTGATGGCAATACTAATAGATTTAGATAATTAGGATGACTTAGGTGTCTCCCTTTCTTGCTTATCTTTTCTGATTCCATCAATGAGGTGAACTAACACTCTTAGGGAGAATTTCTTTTCTTTTCCCCTCAGTTCTTTTCTAGTTCAGTTCTCTTCTAGGAGAGGCAGGCACAACACCACCATGACTAGCCCCAGAGGAAGGTGAAAGGACCTCTCTCTACCTTAAATGCTAACATCCTGCCCTTGAAGGGAGGGAAGAGCTGGCAGTATCTGTTGGATGTGATCCCCTTCCCCACTGTCATTCCCTTCTCCTTATGTGTCATGTCTTTTTAGATTGTAAGCCTGAACTGTCAAATTAGCAGTCTAACCCATTCCGAGAGCCTTTGTGGTTGAAGAGTGGGGTATAAATACTCTAAATAAATATAGTTCTTCTCAAGACTATAGGCAGCTTAGTGCCATAATTGACTTTCCTATCTTTAGATGGTCTTCCTTTGAAGTGCAATGATTTGGCTTCTCCTAAGCTGGTGCTCTTTGCTCCTTAATTGGGATCTCACACACAGATCCTTGCATGCACTCAGGCAGGACTATATTGGCCAGAATATTCTGGGCTGCTCCCAGAGTATTCTGGCCCCAAAGCTATCCTGAATTCCTTCCTCCGCAGTTACCTGCACAGTCCAGAGCAATGTTGGGCAGATGTTTACACAGTATCCCACTGTGCCCCACCTGTTGCTACTGCCACTGCTGAAGATCTCTCCCTCTTAGTTTGAAAACGAAGTGCTTAGCATTGATCACAAGGCTGGGTACCTTTTTGTGACCTCACAGGGACCAGCCTGTACCAGAAGTGGCAGTGCTGCATGGCACACAAGGATGTTGTATAATTGCCCACCTGGCATTGCTCCAGAGTGTTCTGGATTTTCCTGGGAAATCCAGAGAAAAAGACAGGGTTTTTAAAGCTGGTTTAAGGCAGTGAAAGTTCAGATTCTCTGCGCAACTGGCCTTCCCATGTGAAAACAGTCCATAACCAAATTGAGTCTTTGGCCCTACATCATCTGGACAGAGTGACATGAGGGTGCGGTAGTAAAAACTGGTGTTAATGGCCCATGTAGACATGCCCTATTTCAAAAGTTAATAACAATTGTCATAATAGCACTAATAATTATGACCATTATTCCATATCTGTATTTAATATACTTAAGTATACAGGCACTTAATTGAATAATGTCTCCTGGTGTGACCCTCCCAAATCTGAGAGAAATGTCATTCACACATGCTTTGATTGTCAGCAGAATGGATCCCACATAGTTCATGCCTAATAAAGTAGGCTCAGGGGAAAGTTACTATTGTGGCAATAGTGTCACAGTTGTGATTAAGTAGTGCCTGTGAATATGAAACAGTTATGGAAGAGTGAATTTAGTGTAACTGTTCCATATTCACAACTGGAACACAGGTGAATCATGCTTTTGTCAGGTTTGGAGAAGTGGTCGGGCCAGCATGCTTAACTGGGGTGAAACAGATGGGCAAAATAAGCAGGTTTCAGGCTGACTCCAAGGTGGGGCATTTATATGACACATGCTTTGAAGCTGGCCAGAAAGTGCTCTCTAGCTGTCTTCTGGGGAGAGGGAAAGCCACTTCAAAAAAAAGCTCCTTTTTTCCACTTCTTCCCAGAAAGTTAGCACCTTTGCATTTATGTATAAATGCACCAATGCCAGTGCGGCTCTAAAGGGGTGCTTTTTCCAAACCCTAATCCTAATTGTGCATGTAAATCTCCTGTTGCAGGAGCTCATTTAAAAGGAACAAAGCAAAAAGCAGCTTCATTTATACACCACTTCATATCGCGCTATTGGATGTCTAAGCAGTTTACAACTGTAAGCTCATTGCCCCCCAACAGTTGGGTACTCATTTTAGCAACCTTGGAAGGATGCAGGCCTGAGTCTAGCTAGCCCAAGCCCTGGCTAGTATTGAACTCGCAACCTTGTGGTCTATGAGTGAGTGGCTGCAGTACAGGCATTTAACCACTGCGTCACCAGGGCTCTTGTGTACAGAGTTGGCTGTACACAAGTGGTGGGGGTGGCGATGCCCAAAAGAGAAACCATGAAACCTCTCATGGAGATGAGTACAACATACACAAAACAGACAGTCAATGAGGGGGCATAGGGTGAAATGAGGGTGAAGGAAGGCATTATTGTACCTTGCTGCCATCTGCATGGCATACCTCTGCTCCGATGCCCTGTTCTAGTGAAGCACTGCACATGTGAATGTGTGCAGGTTCACAGGGATGGCCATACAATGGGATGGCATTCACCAGCAGTTCACTCTTGCAAAGGTGTGCAGGGATGGTAGTGGGGACAGTTAAAAAAAAAAAGTACCCAGCGGCGCAGCTTGAAGCCATGCCATGTGGTCATGACATACACACTCCAGCCACCTTGGGGCCAGCAGTATGGTTGGTGGGGGTTCAATGTGGCTTTGGAAAAGCCAGTTTCAAGCCACTTTTTTCCTGCCTGTCTGTTTCATCCCTTAAGTAGCTAAAACAGAATACTGGCTGCTGCTAATAATGATGATGATTATCTTTTGTCTTTTAATGAATATGTTTCATATGGTGTCTAATGCTATACATATTTTAATCATATACCATATTTCATACATATTTCATTTTTAAAAATGACTTATAGTATACCTTGATCTTTGTGTGTTTTACTTATATCTCTTTTTATTTGTATGACACTTCAATTTACAGTTTTGGAGACAAGACAGGTTATAAATAAACAGTATAGTACAGCACACTGAGAGCCAGTATTGTGTAGTACTTTGAGCATTGGACCATGACTCAAGAAAATAATTTTTGAATTCCTGCTCAGCCATAAAAACCCACTGGGCAATTCACACTTTCTCAGCCTCAGAGGAAGCCAAAGACAACCCCTCTTTGAACAAATCTTGCTTTAAAAAACCAATGATAGGTCCAGGTTAGAGTCACCATAAATTGAAAATGACTTGAAGGCTCATAACAAAATACAATGCTATGCAATGCAGTGCAACATAATATGCCACAAATTTGCCTAAATGCTTTTTAAAGCCATCTTGGTAGTTGTCATTACATGTTAAATATTCTATAGTTTAAGAATGTGTTGTTTGAAGAAGTATGGTACTTTTATTTATCCATCTTTTGCTACTCAGCTTCCTGTTTCATTGAATGACCTGGATGTAATGGGGGAGGGACATTTCTCTATCCACTTTCCTCACACCCTACATAGTTTTATAATACTCAAACTTTTGTTTTGTTTTTCTTTTTTAAAAAAATCAGGATTTCTACATAAAACAATGAATTCTACTCACAATAAGGTTTTTTTTCTATAGAAAAAAATTGGAGTTGGGAGGTGCAAATCCAAATGTAAATCTTTGGAAAATGTGCAAAAACTCTTGCCAAGAAGAAAGGAATACTAGAAATTATTAAAGTTGTTTGAAATCATGAAATCAAAGGTTTACATCCTTTCTGCAAGTCCCCTGCTGTCCCAGTGCTTTATGGTTCTTTATATTTAAACTAGGCTTGGACTGGCCAGCTCTTCAGACAGAGGATGCTTTTAATAGAGGTCTTTTCAACAAGATAGTGGTGTTAGTCTGCTTCAGCAAAAAAATGGCAAAGGAGAAATCAAGCAGAGCCTTTGAGACTAATGGGTTATTTTAGCATGTGCTTTCATGGATATCAGCCTATTCCTTCAGATGCAGAAGTGGATTAATATTGAAAACTCATGCTAAAATTAATCAGTTTAACTCAAAAGTGCTGCTTGGTTTCTTCTTTATGATAGAGAACTATCCTTTCTATATAAGGATGCTTGGGCAGCCTAGGCTAAGCATAGCAAGTTCTTCCAGTCTTTCCCTATAGGACTTGTTTTTCATACTGGTGACCAAGGGTGGCATAGTATTAGTCCCTAATGACAGGGACATTAGGTGTGATGTACACATCTCTTTTTGAATGGGGACAGGGAACTATTCTTGACCTTTTTTGTGTTCCATCCAAAACAGTCCCTCCAGTAGCTGTCAAACAGCTGTGAGGGGCCACCATTGCTGTTGCTACTTACCAGTGGGGAAGTGATCATGGAGGGGAGAAAACCAGGCAAAGAGGATCTGCCTGGTCTGGTCTCTGAAGGGAAGGAAAATGTGAGGGTACTCCATCTTTAAGGACACCTCATTTCTTCTTCTCTCTAAGTTGAGACCAGCTGCTTCTCCATCATCTGAAAAGATTCCTGTGATGTTATGGACTTCTTTGGGGAAATATTGTTGCATGTATTAGATAAATTAAAGAAGTATAGTTATGTATGAAAGCCAGTGTGGTGTACTGGTTTGAGTGTTGGACTATGACTCTGGAGACCAGGGTTCGAATCCTTGCTTGGCCATGTAAACACAATGAGTGACCTTGGCCAAATCACAGCCTGTCAGCCTCAGAGGATGGCAATGGCAAATCCGCTCTGAAGAAACTTGCCAAGAAAACCCAGTGATGGGTTCACCTTAAGATTGCCATAAGTCAGAAATTACTTGATGGCAAAAAACACCACACCATAATTATGTATGCAATGTGTAGTAGATGGTATAAGGTAAGGATTGAGTGGTGATTTGTGGAATGTCTGAGAGGATTTTGAAAAGGCTGGTGCATAATATGTGGTCAGAATGAGCTTTAGGGATTAGTACTGAGGTTTAGGAGTTGGAGTGGTTAGGAAAGTTAGGATCAATGATAAAGAAGATGTAAGGTGTGTGTTAGCATCAGTCAGGATTTATATTATTAAATAAGTAATCTGGGGTATTATGTTAAATTTCTGTTTAATAAATCATTATTTTGTATTTGACTCTCTGAGCATGCCACATATTGGAAAGCCTGAGTACAAACAAGGTGTTTGTGGTGACAATAGTTAATACTGGTGGTGATGTCCAGTGCAGAGATAAGATAAATAAGTCTCATGCAAGAACCACAGGAGCATCTAAAAGGCCCCCACAGTTGGCAATCACAGTGGTGGGACAGGAGAAAGTCCTTACATTTGGTGGCAGAAGTAGGATTAGGGAAGCCTTCACAGCTGTTGGGATTAGTGGAAAATCACACAACTCCTCCTTGCCTTTCCTCCAAGGGTTAGACAACTTATAAGCTGGTGTGGTTGGTGTGGAGCATTGCACTCTACCTGCTTGATGTAAGATCTCAGTCTATCTTTTGGCCAGAATTCTGTTGCTAATTTTACCTAAAGTAGACCCATTGAATCAATGGGAATTATCTGTGTTGATTCATCATTCAACAATAAATTAAATGGACCTGCTCTAGTGGAGACTGATCAAAAAGAGTCCAGTCTTTATTTGTTTTAATTTTTTAAAAACCAAAACCATTAACACAACATTAAACTTTGTTGTGTACTTTCAAGTCATTTCTGAATTAGCAATAGCAATAACAAGTACATTTCTATACTGCTTATCAGTGCACTCCCTAAGTGGTTTACAGTGTGTAAGCTAATTGCCCCTAACAAGCTGAGTACTCATTTTAGCAACCTATGGAAGGATGCAAGGCTGAGTCAACCCTGAGCACCTGGAATTGAACTCATAACTTTGTGGTTTGTGGGTGAGTGGCTGCAGTACTGGCATTTAACCACTGCACCACTTAAGGTGACCCTAAGGTGAAGCTATTATGGTATTTTCTTGGCAAGATTTGTTCAGAGGGGTTTGCTTTTGTCTTTCTCTAGGGGTAAGAGAGTGTCATGTGCCCATGCTTACTCAGTGGGTTTCAGTGGATGAGTGGGGATTTGAATCCTGATCTTCAGAGTTGTAGCTCAATTCTCAAACCACTATGCCACACTGGCTTGCAACATTAAACTACTGGGTTGTTTGTTTGTTTTTAAAACATTATCCAGCTGTAAGCCATAGAAATATGGGTATACATTCTCAAATGTAATTATTGCTAAAGGAAAATTTCTGTAAAATAATTTCAGTGGTACCTGACTTACTAACAAAAATTAACTGATTGATGAACAGGATCAATCAGCAGGATGGCAGGATTATCAGCAAGCAACACAAAGTAAGAGTTCATGTACAAAATTAGCAGATCACAAGTCTAATCCTTTTTAAGAGTGGATTTGCCCAATCTGCATCTCTCTGACCAAAACACATTACTTGGGGGTGAGTCACTTTGGAAGTACATGTGCCCCCAAGGCACTGTTGAGGAATTTTTTTTTTTTTAAAAAAAACCCTACCTAAGCTGGCATTCTGCTTCGAACTTACATCTTTGCAAATGGTCTTCCATGTGCAGAAAGTTGGAATTAGTTTGAAATGTGGTTCTGGAGAAGAGGTCTTCAGATACTGCGCACTGCTAAAAAGATAAATAAATGGGTCCCAGAGCAAATCAAGTCTGAATCTTCCTAGAATCCAAGATGACTAAACTGAGACTATCATACTTTGGCCATACCATAAGAAAACATGACCCACTGGAAAAGACCATAATGCTTGGGAAGGTAGAAGGCAGTAGGAAAAGAAGAAAATTGCAATCCAAGTGGATAGATGCAATCCAGGGAACCAGGACCCTGACTCTGCAAGATCTGAGCAGGGCAGTTGAAGACTTGGAGGTCTCTCATTTATAGGGTTGCCATAAGTCAAAGTCAACTTGACAGTAGTTAACAACAAAAACAGCAGCAACAAAAAGCACAAGATAAGGGCCATGTTGTGGGCTGACAAGCACTTCCCTCCCTCAAATGTACATTTGTTATGCATTTATGGATCTCATGTGCATAAAACAATGTATAGAGATTCCTCTACTTCTTAAGGGCAATGTAGGGTTGACAAGCCAAATAATAACAGCTCCTCTGGAGGCTTTAAGACTACTTTAAACAAATATAGTGGTGGATATTTATAGCCTTTTAAGAACCACTGATGAATACAGAGGCATTTATAGCCTTCTAAGTTGTTAGACTCCTAGAATGTAACTACTCCAGACAGTAATAAGATGACACAGGGAGTTTGTCGGGGTTTCCAAGTAGAGGACATGAGTGCTATCTGGGTTAATGACTTGGATAGTGGAGGGTAGTAAGTAGGCAGAGGTGTAGTTATGGGGTGGGATTTTCTTTCAGTGCTTTAATTTCTAGCATTGGAGAAAGTGAGACATTGGAAATCATCCACACCTAGAACTCTTAGATCTGGCATGATTGCATTCTCTTGATACCTTTGCCTGCCCCTTTTCTTTGAATGCCTGAACTGTATTCCTAAATGCTCAAGTGAAATTTTAATTCAATGAAATGCTAGAAATTGGGGGACTGAAGGAAAATTTCATGGGGGAAGAATTCCTCTCAGGGGGCAATGCCCTTATTTTCCTCCTCCCATAGCTACACCCCTGGCCACCAGGTATGGAACAGAGATGTTATCTCATTTGGTTA
This sequence comes from Phrynosoma blainvillii, assembly GCA_026167975.1. Lineage (NCBI taxonomy): Eukaryota > Metazoa > Chordata > Lepidosauria > Squamata > Phrynosomatidae > Phrynosoma > Phrynosoma blainvillii. Next base: position 305,370,320 of record JANUYF010000004.1, on the reverse strand, counting down.
TTTGTTGTCTCAGAGTATGAACCTTGTTCAGTTAGCATTCTCAGAAGGATCAACTTCACCCTCACTACCACCCCAGCTCCAAATTCTTCTCCAGCTTGGTTGTTAATCTCAACTGGAAAAGAACAAGAATGGACCAGTGGGGTAGTGTAGCCATGGCTTGTGAGGTTGGAAATCCAGGACTTTTTGAATAGAACGGATGATGAGCTCATTATGGACTCTTCTGTTTCCCACTGATTTATCTATAATCCCCACTTAAATATAACAAAACCCAAAATCCACAAAGCAGCAATACCTTTATTGATCCAACTCCAAAGCATAAAATACATAATGCAAGCTTTCAAAGCTTCACTAGATTCTTCATCAGGCAAAGATGTTAAAAATCGTGCAGGAGAAAAAAGGTGATTATGTTAGAGTCACAGACCTGTCTCAGATGTTACTCTGTTGTCAGTTAAGGTGGTTTTGAGAAATATCAATGCAGGCAGAGGCCACTCCCTTTCTTGGACATGTAAGGACTATGGATAAAGGGCAATGAAAGACAGGTAATAAAATTTCAATTCCATTAGCAACAGAAAAGTAACTTCTCTTGAGCTTCAGATATCCTTGTCCTGTACAAAGCTAAGTGCTTCTCTCTTAGGTAGAGAACACTGAATTTCTCAAGGAGTCGCTGTGCTGTTAAGAGCTAGAAAAACTTTTATGTGCTCTATTGGTAGAACTTGCCATTTTCAAAATTAATTCTTATTAATTCTATCTCAGTGTAGAGAAACCTACACTTATTAATCTATATTTGTAGGGGCTATGTTCACACAATCCTGTGATGGCACAGAGGATGGGAGCAGAGACAGTGGGGCCAATTCTGTGAATGCAGTGAATGTGCAAACAGGGTTACCATTTTCTTAGGGCCTCTACAGACCGGCCCAAGGGGGTGGCCTGGAGGCAGAGATGGGGAGGGGCAGCCACATGCCAGCCGCCCCAACCTCAGCCCAACGACGTCCTGATGCCACACGCCATTATGCACGGCACGTGGCGTCAGGATGTCCTCCCAGTGCAGTGTCCTGACATGCTGCACCAGAAGAGAGGATCAGGCCACAGTGTACAGTTGCTGTGGCCCCAATCTGCGGCTAGTGGGGTGGCCCAGAGCCCCCCATCTGCATAGCCCTTAGTCAATGGTTTGGTTGCTTTACAACTGACAGCTAAAACTGTGAACATCTGTAAATGTGTTGTGTTTTCAGATAATGTCAGGATATGTGAAAGTTCTATCTGTGCCAATGTGTGATGTTTCACACATTGGTATATGTGAAGAATTCGCTGAGATTTTGCAATGGGTTTACCCAGTCTTCTCCTCTCAGCACTGAGCACAGGCCTTAATGAATTTTGCAGTCAGATGGCTGCACTTGTGGTGTTTTCCACATCGGGCCAGAAAGAAATTAAACTGGCCCACTATCTCAATCAATGTAGCATTTTCACAACTCGTTGAGACTTGTTGTGAGAAAATGTGTACCAAGCCTTGAATGTGCATGTCGGCATCATTTAAAAATGGGAATGGCTAAAATGTACTATACAACATTCACACAGAATAAAGATTTTGTCAACTGGGGAAAATGTATATTTGAAGTAAATTGTACAACTACATGTGCAAATTATGGAAAAACTAATTTAAATTGCACAGGTTTCCTTGTAGGAAGAAAACAACCTCTTGCAAGCTGACACCAAACAAGGCCAGGAAGAAAACAAAGGCGGGATTCTGAGAAACTCAGCAAAATCAAGACTTGGAAATTTTCACATCCCTCATTCCAGATAATAAAGGATGCAGTCAACAGCATGTGTATATCTGTTAAATATGCTCATTTCTAAAATTGAAACATGATGAATATGTATGTGTGTACAATGGAAAAAAGTACAAACATGTAAACATTTAGAAAAAATCCATATTATTTGCTGAGATCCTACATGGCATTTGTAACAACGGGAATCTATGTCAACAGAAATGCTTGTCACATCATGGTTTAAAGGGTGAAAGGGATAGCCACAGCATTCTGAAGCACCCCCCTCATTCATGATGCAGACCTCCATAGCACAGAGTTTCCCCTTCAAACTGAAGGGCATTTATGATCATGGCAATAGTGCCATGACTGTGAATATATAGTATAGGTGAATACAGAGTAGTTATGGATCCTTAACTGTAGGTTATGAATCTGTAACTGCAATGCAGGATGATCATCATCGTCATCATCAATTTATATATAATACCTTTTCCCTAGTGTAGAGAGCTGTACAGACAGCCCCTAAGGGATGGCGGGATGCCACCCCTTTCCTTGCCAGATCAGGGCCACAGCAACCACACACTGCAGCCCCGATCTGGCCTTTCCATGGTGGCAGTGGCTTTTCTCTGCTTCTTTGGTGCAGTGTTTGTAAATGCTGCACCAAAGACTTGATGTGATGCTGCCTGCTGTGCGATTGCTTGGGTGGCATCATGCCAGCATGGTGGCAAAGTCAGGCTGGCTGGCATGTAGTTGCCATGCCCCCACTCTGCCCCCATGCTGGCTCTTAAAGCCCCTAGGACTCAAGGCAATTTACAAGGTTAAAACAGATAGAGCTAAACAACAGCAACAAGAGCAACACATTATAGAAAAGGTAAAAACACAATTAAGCTAGCAATAAAATTGAAAGCAGTTAAATGTATGATCGCTAAAAAACATCATTAGTAAACTATGTTTGGATTGATGTGCAAGAAAAGAAATCACATCTGATGCTCAGAGACTTTGGTAGTTGAAAAATGAGAATCTCAATAAGATGAGGCTGGACAGGTCTGCCCATCCCATCTATCCACAAGGAAATTTTAGGGTGAGACAATGGTTCAATAGTGGAGTATACTGTGACACTCTTTCTTATTGTTTGCTTCCCTTAAGTCACTTTACTTTTCTTGTGACCTCCAATCTATTTGTGAAACTGCTTCACTCTTGTATCTTGTACAACTACGCTGTAAAATACTTCTTTAGTAGCGTGGGTATTCAATCAAGCTGCTGACAAGCTTTTATTAAAATAATAACAGAATTTTATTTAGAAGATGTTATAGGTGAATAAGACATTTGTTACTTTATGTATTTGTATTACTTGTTTCAATTAAGAATTTTACTTTCTTAGTTTCAACTTTGTTACAATGACAGTTTCCTTTACACCACTCTCCTCAGAGAATAAGAGTTACTGTTACCCAGAACACTCACACAGTCCTTCTTCTGGATTACTTTCCTTGAACTTAATCAATGAACCTGCCACTATGGCTATCAATATCCCTCAGGATATCTCTTCACTATTACTCCCTCACTTGGAGTTCTTCATAGGTATTAAGTCCCTCACTTCTGGACTTTAACACTCAGTTTCTATCCAGCAACCTCTCTAGAACCCTCACTGTAACTGTCCCTCTCAGATCTTCCCTATAACCCTCTCTGCTCTTAACTCAACTATCTGATCCAACAGTCACCAACCATTTTTCATCTCCAGCCTTTGATCTGATTGGCTGCTGCCAGCTCACTTTCTATTAGCTGTTGCTAGGGCTGGTGCAGTTCTGCCTTCTCTCCACACATATGTGTTGCTTACTGAAGGTCCCAGGACCAGTCTCCAGCTTGTCTAGGATCAAGCTGTGGGTGATAATGGCAAAGACATCTCTTTTGTCAAGACTTCATCAAAGTAGATAATACTGGGGTACATGAATAAACAGAATGATCATGTATAAACTTATTTTCCAGCAACCATTACAACAGTCATGGCATAGATGGCATGCATATATGAAATCATCATATTCCTGGAGCCCCATGATCTTAGGCAGAGTTACTATTTGGAAAAGTTACTACAGAGTTACTACAGAGGAAAAGTTACTATTTGGACCACAACTCTGTCCCCTCCCTGATGTTACCCTTAAAGTAGTGGTTCTCAACCTGTGGGTCGCGACCCAGGTGGGGGTCGAATGACCAAAACACAGGGGGCGCCTAAAGCCATAGGAAAATAGATATTTTTGATGGCTTTAGCCGCTGAGAAGTCGCGCATCATCCGTCCGGGGCTTAAGGGGCGGGGGAAGCGGGGGGACGCTCCACAGTCCTTAGCAGTGCATTACATGTGTCCGGCACTTGCTGATGTCATCAGTGGGCGGACGCAGCAAGCGCCAGAGGACAGAAGCCTAGGAGGCGGACTTTGGGGTCACCACAACATGAGGAACTGTATTGCGGGGTCACGGCATTAGAAAGGTTGAGAACCACTTCCTTAAAGGAAGGGGGCTTGGGGTCCCCACCAACAGTATCAACATCTTCTTAGTATTTGGAGGGAATTATTAGCACAAACGAAGGCCTGTGAGAGGAAGGTAACTTTCAGGATTTTTCCATCTATATATACCAGTACTAACTGCAGAGAGACTCCAGTTTCAATCAATAAGAAAGTTTTATTTAGAAATATGCAAAGCTGCATACAAACACAAAACCATTGCAACCTTACAAGGTTAGCAGAAAGAAAGATGTGAAAGGCTGGATAGCAAGAAATTGGGAGTTAGAGGGAGTAATAATTACCAGTCCTGGAGAAGGGGTTCCATGGAAGATGGAGAGTGGTTCAAACATAAAGTCTGAGGACTATACAGAAAGCAGAGCTCCAGTTTGTTGGACAGAGCCTCAGTCTGTAGCAGCAAATTGGCCATGTGTGGGGCGGATATTTATTTCCTGTTTTGCACCCTCCAGGGTACTTGACTTCCCCACACTGTGTAAGAATTGAGAAAAGGGCTCCAGAATGACTAATGGTTTTAACTCCAGGGTGGCAAAACAGTGATAGGATTTGAAACAACCCATGAATAGTCAGACAGAAAAGGTGAATAATACACAGCCTGGGGTGAGGTGGAGGTATGGTCTTTGACTGCCTTTGTGATGGGACTCACTTAAGGCCTTTGCAGACTGCCAGAAATAGTGCACATTAAATTGAGGCACTGCCCTGGCTCAGTGCTAGGGAGTCATGGGAATTGTATTTTTTTCTGGGACATTGAGCCTTCTCTGTCAGAGAGCTCTGGTGCCACAATAAATTACAGTTTCCATGACTCCCTAGCTCTGAGCCAGGGCAGTGCCTCAATTTAATGTGCACTATTTCTGGCAGTCTGCAAAGGCCCTTAATCTCCATTGCAAGAAGTTGAGGAAGGATGGAATGAGCAACAAATCCATTTACCTTTTATTTTAGTATATATTGGTCTTCCACATATCTTAGGGCCAGTGTGCCTTTCCCATGTGAAACTTCCTAGTGTTTCAAAGGTCATCATGACCTCTTAAAACATGCTAGATATCAAATATGAAAATATGAAACCACATATTCAGTGAGAGGGACATAGGGGATGCTAACATTGGGGGTTTGTGGAAGCTGCAGTCCAAAAAGTAACATTTCTAAATGATGGTTTCAGAACCTCAGCCAATGTTAAGCTTTATCTCCATATACCTATATGAGAGGTGCCCTATCAAAACTATCTCTAAGCCAGTAATACACTAAACTATTCAAATATACTGCCAGTGTTGAACTTTAAACATATTACAAGCAAGATTTAAAGTGGATAGGCCTTTAATCAGATCAGTGTTTCTTGAACAGCACATGGCTTTAGCTCCATTTTATTTGTTTTCACTGTATTCATAAGAGAGTAGTATCATAGTACTAAGCATATTTACCACTTATCACTTTCAAGGAGTTGTACAAACAGTAGTCCATCTTTGCCACGTCTTGATGCTGGATGTGACATTGCATATGATTGGCTTTACTTTGCTGGGGCAGAAACCAGCTGGAAGGCTAGCAAGACAATACACAGATGAACAGTAAACCAAGGATCAGAATTTAAATTGGAATATCTCTTGATTTATGGTTTATCTGGTGACTGAAACAGTAACAAGATATGGCAAAGGTTGTGAATTCTTAGTACTTGTTACTGAGGGGGGTTGCAGACTGCCAGAAATAGTGCAAATTGAGTCCACTTTTAGGGTTAGTGCTAGGGAATCATGGGAATTGTTTTTTTCTGAGACATTGAGCCTTCTCTGTCAGAGAGCTCTGGTGCCACAATAAAATACAGTTCCCATGATTCCCTAACCCTAACCCTAAAAGTGGGCTCAATTTACACTATTTCTGGCAGTCTGCAACCCCCCTTAGTCTAAATTTCTTGGAAATGTGGATTTTAACATTAGAACTGAGAATTCAGCCTAAGTATTTGTTGCTATGTGCAACAACCTTTAAAGCCCTAAATGGCTTGGGTCCAAGCTATCTTAGGGACTGCCTCCTCCTATATAATCCTCCCCACGCACTCCAGTCCTCTGGGAGGAACTTGCTACAGCCTCAAAAAGCTAGGCTGTCGGCTACCTCCCAGAGGGCCTTTTCAGTTGTCGCCCCTAGACTGTGGAACGGCCTGCCGGATGAGATCCGTCAATTGACATCTCTAGACAGATCTCTTCCGGCAGGCCTTTCTGGGATAGAATATCCCGGCCTGAGGAAACCCCCTCCATTGAAGACCTCCAGTTCCCCCTTGAATTGTAGCTGGAATCTCTAACTGCTGTTGTGACATTGTCGCTGTATTTTAATTGTTGTAATTTCAATCTGTTGTTTTAATATGTAATTGATTTAATGGCTTTTTAAGGGGGGGAGTATATTGTTTTTGTATTATTTTTAATGTTGTTAACCACCCTGATTGGATTACCAAAGGGCGGTATATAAATTATTATTATTATTATTATTATTATTATTATTATTAGACTTATGGCAACCCAAGGGTGAACTTTTCACAGTGTTTTCTTGGCAGAATTCATTCAGAGGGAATTTCCTCTTGCTTTCCTCAGAGGCTGAGAGAGTGTGACTTTCCCAAAGTCATGCAGAGGGTTTCTATGGCCAACTACGGATTCCAACCCTGGTTTCCCAGTTTCCTAGTCCAACATTCAAACCACTAAACCACCTTGCCTCTCAGCCTAAGTATACTCCCATATATTTGATTGATTGAGCTTACAGTTGTAAACCACTTAGACACCCCATAGCGCAGTATGGAGGTATATAAATGAAGCTGCTTTTTGCTTTAAATGATTTGGGATTGTAAAGTTTTGGAGCAATACAGGGTAATAGAGGAAGAAATGGAAGAGGACTATAAATAGACGAGATCTGAGGACTAAAAGCATTATTTTTAACATGAAGACAAAGGGCCAGAGCAGATCGAAAACCTGCTGCCTGCATGGCCTGCTCCAAAGGTGGGCCTAGTACCCATGGTCTGACCACATGGCTTGATGCTGCACCACTGGGTAATTCTTTTTTTTTGTGTGTGTGTGTCTACCATACATGCACACCATCACACGAACACAGCATTGGTGACCCTCAAGTATGTCCCACATCAGCCCAGATGCCATCCCATTGGCCTGTACAGGGCATCATTGCATTGATGTGAGAGTAATACATTGGCAAAGCACAATCGTGTAGGCCTTCCCACATGCCCCTTTCACTCTGCTTCACCCCATGCCCTCCTGTTGGATTGTCTGGTTTGTGTTTATTGTAATTACATTCATTGGAGTTGTCCCACACTTGCATCAGGCTGTTTATACACAAGGACAAAGATGTACATCTTCTGTGCTAAGCTGGACTATCCCGAGTTCTGTTTGCTTCGGCTTTTGCCCCAGAGTGTGGGTTTGGTTTGATTTCTGCCCACTTTGGAGGCATGCTCTGGGACCAGCCCTGAGGACCATCTAAACGCGGCCTGTCCCTGCCGCAGCTGTGCCAGCCGGGAGTCCATCTCTCCTCTGGTGAACATGCAGAGGCGGTGGTGGCGGCGTTTGGGGCCGCGGAGGACTGTAGCCAGCTCTGGGACCAGCCCTGGGTAGGGGGTGGGACTAATACAGACATTATTAGTATTGTATTAATGATGTGATATGTATCTTAACCCCCCCCCCCAATGTGAATACAGGGAATTACCAGGACTGGAAGATATAACTGGGAAGATCCACTTTGCCTTTTGTCTATTAATTATAAGACTCTGCCTACTTATTATAGGATAGGATTAGCTGGATTGCCTGTCACCGTTTTCTTATAACGTTATCTTATAACAAACCCGGGAATAGTCTGGGAGCAGGCATTGTGTGGGGGCAGGGTAGGTATGGTGGTAATAGTGTGAAGAAATGTTACAAAAGAAGAAGGGATTGATGTGCAATACCTATCCCTTCTTCAGTTCACTCTGTTTCCCAGGATAACTTGGAGTGCACACCATCCATTCCACAGACCCTTAGTCTGCTCCTTTGCAATGCCAGGTCAGTTAAAAATAAGACTTATATTATCCATGACCTCTTATTGGATGAGGCGGCCGACCTGGTATGCTTTACAGCTGGGTACTCGGTTAGTGAGCAGATAAAGGAAAGTGGGCGGGGGGGGGGGCAGTGTGGCCCTGGTTCATAGAAACAACCTAACCTTGACCAGGAAGCCTATCTGGAAAACAACCTACATCGAGTGTATGTATCTTAGCCTGAAAACTAGGGATAGTTTGGGAATTCTGTTGGTATACCGGCCACCCCGTTCCCGAACTGTTGGTCTCAGAGTTGCTGTTGGAGTTGCCCAGACTTTTAGTACTTGGTGATTTCAACATCCCATTCGAGACTAGCTTGTCCAATTCAACTGGTGCAGCTCGGGAGTTCATGGAGACCATGACAAACATGGGCCTATCCCAATTGATTTACTGGCCCACACATTGTGCTGGTCATACCCTCTATGGGGTTTTTAGTACAGAACAGGAGTATCCATGGGCGGAGGTTATAAAAGCCTCTGCATTGTCATGGACAGATCATTTCCTGGTCAAGATAGAGCTAAGGGCCACTATCTGCCCTCTTGGGGATGGCCGACATATTAGAATGATCCGCCCTTGAAGGCTAATGGAACCAATTGGTTTCCAGAAGGCCCTAGAGGGTTTAATGGTTGGTGATGTCAGTGATTCTGTGGAAGCCTTGGTGAATACTTGGAACACCAATCTCACCAGGGCTATCGACACAATCGCTCCCAAGTGTCCTTTCCACCCCACTTCGAATCGTAGGCCCTGGTACACAGAGGAGCTTAGGAGGATGAAGCAAGTTGGGCAACGATTAGAGTGCAAATGGTGGAAGACTCGGCTCTTATCAGACAGAACTCGCCATAGGAAGCATCTTGATTCCTATCGGAGGCTTTACGTGCAGCGCAGAAATCTTTCTGTTCTGCATGTATTGCATCTGCAGAGTCCCGTCCAGCAGAGTTGTATAGGGTGGTGGGGGAGTTGACGAAGGTTCTTCCGGTGCCGAATCCCCTACTTAACCCAACAACAGCCTACTGTGACGCATTTAACATCTACTTTGCAGATAAAATCTCTCAGATAAGAGCCGACCTAGACGCCATTGTTTTGACAGAATCCGTAGGTGAGGTGTCCAGCAACTCTGTTGATGGCAATTTACTGGACAAGCTACTTGGACGTGGACAAGCTACCTGGAAAATGAGGAAGATGACTTCCCCTCTCGATCCATGCCCATCTTGGCTGGTCGTCTGGCGGGGGAAGCATTGAGAGTATTCCTTCGGGATACAATCAATGAGTCCTTCAGGGAAGGCAGTGTACCATCGGGCTTGAAGGAAACGGCTGTCAGGCCACTCCTGAAAAAACCTTCCCTGGAACCCCTGGATAGAAACAATTATAGACCAGTCTCCTTGCTACCTTTTTTAAGCAAGGTGATTGAGAGGGCGGTTGCTTCCCAGCTCCAAGCAGTCTTGGATGAAACCGATTATCTTGATCCATTTCAAACTGGCTTCAGGACAGGATATGGAGTGGAGACTGCCATGGTTGTGCTGACTGATGACCTCCGCTTGGACATCAACAGGGGTAGTGTGACCCTGTTGGTGCTCTTGGATCTCTCAGCGGCTTTTGATACAATAGATCATTCCATCCTCTTGGATTGCCTGAGAGAGTTAGGAATTGGAGGCACTGCCTTGCAGTGGTTCCATTCCTTTCTCTTGGGCAGATCCCAGAGGGTGAGGCTCGGGGACAGTTGCTCTTCCAAAATTGAGCTCAATTGTGGCATCCCTCAGGGCGCCATCCTATTCCCGATGCTATTTAACATCTATATGAAGCCGCTGGGTGAGATCATTCGGAGGAATGGAGCGCAGTGTCTTCAGTACACTGATGACACCCAGATATACTTCTCCATGACCAGATCATCGGCTCAGACTTCAGATGGCATCTCTCCTCTTAATGACTGTCTCAGAGCGGTAATGGACTGGATGAGGAAAAACAGATTGAAGTTGAATCCAGACAAAATGGAGGTACTCACGGTTACAGGCTCGAAACCAGATTTGGGAATACAGTCTCCAGTCCTGGATGGAGTCACACTCTCCTCCAAGGACTGTGTTCGCAGTCTGGGGGTGCTTCTAGATTCGTCGCTTCACATGACTAGTTAGGTGAGTGCGGCGGTCAGGAGTGCCTGTTATCAGCTTCGGCTGATATGCCAACTGCGCCCTTGTCTGGACATAAGGGATTTGGAAACTGTGGTGCACGCTCTGGTGACCTCGCGCCTGGATTACTGTAATGCACTCTACATGGGGCTACCCTTGTGCTTAACCCGGAAACTTCAATTGGTACAAAATATGGCAGCCAGGTTAATTGCTGGAACATCTAGGAGGGAACACATAACACCTGTGCTCAAATCCCTTCACTGGCTGCCGATTAGTTTCTGGGCACAGTACAAGGTGTTGGTTTTGACCTTTAAAGCCCTACATGGCTTGGGTCCATCTTATCTTCGGGACCGCCTCTCCCTGTATGATCCCCCCGTGCACTTCGGTCCTCTGGGAGGAATCTGCTACAGCCCATGAAGACTAGGCTTTCGCAGACCTCCCAGAGGACCCTTTCCGTGACCACTCCCAGACTCTGGAATGGCCTGCCAGATGAGATTCATCATATCACTACTCTGGCTGCCTTTAAAAAGGCTGTACAGATGGATCTTTTCTGGCAGGCCTTCCCAGAACATCTCTCTGGCTAATTGGTGGTGATCCTTTGCTCATCCCTTGGCCGCCATGGCATGTCCACCCTATATAGTTTTATTGTATTATTTATGTTGTTGCTTTTAATTCCAATGTAGTTTACTTCTGTTTTAACGGGTGGGAGGGTTGGGGTAGGGGATTGGTGTTTTAACTATCTCTTTTTAAATGTTGTACGCTGCCTCGATTGCTGAGCAGAAGGGCGGGATAGAAATAAAACTTATTATTATTATTATTATTATTATCATCATCATCATATAAATGCCCTGCCTTCAAAGCGGATGGAAACCACTTTATTTGGTTCATCTGTTCTACCCCTAGAATTCACAGACTATTGAGTTCTGTTTGCCAGATTATCAGTTTTGTCCAGCAAATTTATGGATGGTAGGTTAAGATGGAGCCTTCATTAGCAGAACACCTTACACAGAGTATCAGATAATAATGGCAAACCATCATTGACCCTGCATTTGACTTTGGCAGGCCACATTCATTTTTCTTACAAAACCACAGAAAAGCCTTCAGCCTAGTGCATGTGCTGGTTGGTGTACAGGCCACAACAAAATCTGTTACATATTTATAATGTAGAAAGCCAGGTCAGGACTATTCCAGGCACTGAGATTTCTGGGCCAAAACGTGACACTAAGGGCCAACTCAGACGGCTCGTTTGGGGCAGCTCTTGACCACCCCTGGGAGCGGCGGATCAAGGCCACAGCAACCACACACCACGGCCTTGATCCTCCTTTTTGCCACCCCAAAAAGAGTGGCAAAATGCTGCCTTTAGAGCCAGTGCTACAGCTCTTTTGCACCCTTTTGGCACAGTGTGTGTGCATGTTGCACCAGGATGGCATCCTGATGCCGTGCACCATGCAGATGGGCATGTGGTGTCAGGACAGCATCAGGGTGAAGTTGGCACCACCCCAACTCCACCCCCAGGCCGGCCCTTTGTGCCGGTCTCCATTGGCCCTTAGATAAGATATCTTGTAATGACTGAACAGGTGGATACAAATGACAATTATAACTTCTTCATCACCCACTGTTGCACAGAGTATGTCATTTCAATTAGAAACACGAAGTCTAACAGAAGATGAAAATCTATATACACAAACATTTAAAGGAGCACTTTCATCCTGAAATTCTTCCCCTTCACTCTGAGAACTAGACAAGAGTTTCCATGACCAGAGACAAGGCCCTGAGATCTAGGAATTCTAGTAAAGAGGTCTCCAGTATTTCATCCCAGAGCACAGGATGATCCTATCATTGGAAGCTGCATATCACTAGGATCTTCTATGCTTGTCTCGTGAACTTTATTGGCCCTATTAGTTTCTCTTTCATTGGTGGCCATTAACAAAGTGAACATTGGCTTGCCCAAATCTTTTCTGGAGAAGAACAAAGCACTTTTAACCAATCTCTTATTTGCTAGGTTTCATTAAATTCCTCAAAATGAGTAAAGATTTCAGAAATCTATCTGATTTTTTGAGTAAGCCTTTCTATACAGAGAGTTTGAAAGGAGAAACAGCACACCATTGTTCTTATGAACTCTGTAGTACAGGCAGACACCAATTTTCTGATATTGTACTGACCTCCAGCTTGTTTCTGTCAGCCCACAGGAGAAGGGAATCATGCCAGGTGTCAGTGACAACTGTACAGTCTCCATGGCCAACTTCACCGTAACAAAACAGAAGTATCTTGTTTAACAGGGACTTCCCGCATTTATTTCTCATGCATGAGAGCTAAATGAGCCTAGCTGATCTTTCTCATTGCTGATTGCATTGATTTGTTTCCAGTCCCAAATTGTGGAGAGGGAGCAATGTAACCCATACTAAAGCCCAGGTAATGTCTCAGCACCATTGATGACTTCCTTCCTTCCTTCCTTTAAATAATTTCTATATTGTCCACCATGACAAGAGATTCCAAGGAGGTGTACAGGGATCCCAGAACTGTTTTAAAGATATATTTGTATGTGCAAGGTCAGGATTGGCAGGCAGATTGTTATTAATACTGGTTACTTGCAGGTAGGGGGCAGGGTGGTTAAATCCCTTTCCCCATCCATTACTATTGAAACATTCATAAATATGAAGACTCTAAGAAGCACATTGTATGCTTAGATGTGTATTCCAGGTGTTCATTGTAGCCTACTCACAAGTAAATGTATCTGGGAGAGATTTCAGGTAGTCTTTATTATTCCTGGGAAAGTTCAACAAAAGCAACTGTCTTAATGTTTCTTAGCACTTTTATCATTTAATACACCTCTGGACCTGCATTCTGCTTGAGACTTCGACTTTCATAAATAGCCTTACATGTGCACAAAATCAAACTGAGTAGGTTTGTAATGTCCATATTTCCCTGTAGGTTGTCATGATTTTATGTGTATAGGTGTCCACTGAACAATGGTAACCAATGTGGAGGGACTGATGCACCAAAGCCAATGCTCATGGACACCAATGCATATTGGAGTGGTCCCTGATATGCACCAGGATATTGGCTAGGATGTGTTATTCCCAATGCACTTCAGAAGAGCCCAGTGTGCATTAAAAGTGCCCAGTGCACATCTTTGCATCACCAGGATTTCATTGCATTTGTATGGCCAAATAAATTGTACTCCCCTGTTCTGTTGGCAGACAGTCCAGGTGATGCATGGCCCAAACCCTGTTTCCGGTGCAAACAGGCCAGATGACATCTGGCCTGTTCAGCATCAAACCTGGGGCAAATCCCCCTTACAACGGATTTTTGAAACTTGCTGTTTGCTCCAGATCTTTCTGGAAGATCTGGAGCCCCCCATTGCTATGTGGGATGGCTGATTACATGTGTGTCCTGCTGTGTCACATTATGTGGTCAGTGCAGCAGCAAAGTCACTTGCTCTGAGTCAAAAAAGGTGCCCAGTGATATGATTGATGCTGAGTGCCTTGTTTTGACCTAAGGAGTGAGTGGCTTACCACCACACTGGCCACACCAGGTGACACAATGGGAAGTGCATGTGATCAGCCACCCAATGTCACAATGGAGGCTCTCAAGTAACAGGGAGAGGGTGGGCAACTCTGGGGCCAGGATACTCTGGCTTGCCCTAGGACAATTATGGACAATGCAAACACGGCCTAAGTTATGAACTGTAGAGTGTGACGTAGGATCTCACCCAATGGATCATTTTAGTGGAAGTTCAACTCTATGCATTGCATTTTTTTTCTTTTGTAAAGATTTCACCAGATTTTTTTTTTTTGTAAACAGTTGGGTTTTTCACAAAAATAATAGATTATGTGAAAAATACAATAATTTCCCTCCAAACACATTTATTTTATGTAAAATACACTTTGCTCTGCTATTGATGAAGAGGGAGGAGGAGGAGGAGGAGGAGGAGGAGGAGGAGGAGGAGGAGGAGATGAGAGTGGTGGCAGTAGCATTTTTCTTTCACATGGCTAAAAAAATGTATCAGTTCACATTTTTTTTTCCAGTGGGGCATCTCAATGTTTGGAGAGATGTTTCTTGTCAAGACAAGAAAATGTGCAAATATTTTTGCATCCCTAGCTTACATGCATACTATCTCAGTCCTACCTGTCTACCAAATGTCATGCTTTCTTAATGTGCATTCTCAGCTTTGGAGTGACATCCTTGCCATCAGAGTTAGCTGGGTGCTGATGAAATTATGGAATGGGCTGGATGAGGAACACTAAACTGTTGTTTGTTGTTGTTGTTAGCTGGCTTCAAGTTGACTTATGGCGACCCTGTGAATGAGAAGTCTCCAAGCCCCACTATATCTCTTTGCTCAAGTCCTGCAGGCCCAGGCCTGTGGTCTCCCTGATTTAATCTATCCATCTAGCATGTGGTCTTCCTCTCTTTCTACTGCCCTCTACCTTCCCTAGCATCAATGTCTTTTCTAATGAGTTGTGCCTTCCCATTATGATTGAAGGACGACAGCCTCAATTTAATCATCTTGGCTCCTAGGGAGAGTTCAGGCTTGATTTGTTCTAGGTCCCAATAGTTTGTCTATTTAGCTATCCACAGTAACTTCAGCACTCTTCCCCAGCACCACATTTCCAATTATTTTATTTTCTTCCTATTGCTTTCTTCACTGTCTAGCTCTCACATCCATACATGGTAATGGGGAATACAATAGCTTGGACAGTTCTAACTATAGTGTTCAGCTGTATATCTTTACACTTTAGGATTTTGTCTAGCTCTTTCATAGCTGTCCTTCCCATTCCTAATCTTCTGATTTCTTGATTGCAGTCTCCATTCTGAACAATGTTTGATCCAAGGTATGGGAAATCTTTAACTGTTTTGATTTCCTCGTTATCTAGCTGAAGCTTAATAAAACAGAGGCAATGTATATCAGTGGCTCATGGTTCCAGGAATTTGGCAAATGGTTTGGCTTGGATGGGACTCCATTCTCTTGTTTCAATAGGCATGTAGCTGGGGATCAGGGGTGAGCAGGGAGGAAGGGGGGCAAAATCCCTATGGCCTGGATCTTGGAGGGGGCTAGGCCTCATGGGAACTGGACAGTAAATAAGCAAGCAGTGTCTGTCATTCAGTTGTGAGAAATGCCTGCATAAGTCACACCATACAAGCACTGTGTGGCGATCATTAGCCATACCTCAGCAGATGTATTCTGCTGTCATCAGCAGAAGTGGTGTTGTACATAAAGCAATGTTGTACATTGTGTTTATGCATTGTGTACTGCACATTGATTGTGCATTACATATTGCAGATGTGCATTGAACCTTTCTCATTGCATATTGCCCATTATGCATTGCAGTAATTGATGTGTTATGCAATGTTGCCCTTCTGCATGGTGGTTGTATAATGCTGGTGTTAGATACATCTGCATGGGGATATTTACACTACACTGAGTGGATGCTGGATTTCAGCCATTGTTACAAAACAAAATTGGGCATTGCAAATGCCCCAAATGTGACTATAATATCTGTTGCTAATTTTTTGCAGCATGGTGGGGGCTGATCATGTATTTTGCCCTGGACCCAGTGCCAGTTTTCAGAAGTCCTGCTTGGCAGCACTCCCAGATTCATTGCTGTCATTGGAAGCTCAAGTAGATTGTGTGCCTCAGATTGCCTAGGGCCAATTTAAGTTGGTCTGCCAGCTATGAGCTTTTCTGGACAGGGATAGCCTGACCACAGTAGTTCATGTCCTTTAACTTACCTATTCGACAATGCAATGCACTCTACATGAGGCTAAACTTGAAGATGAGTCAGAACCTGCAGTTAGTGCAATATGAAGCAGCTAGATTTCTGATGAGCATATCTCATAGGAGCAATAGGTCACCAGTTTTAAAAGGATTACACTAACTACCAATGCACTTCCAGTTTGAATTCAAGGTACTGCCCATGATATTTATAGCCCTAAATGGCCAAGGACTTTGATAAGCAAAGTGGTTGTTGTTGTTGTTGTTGTTGACTGTCTTCAAGTCATTTCCAACCTATGGCAACCCTAAGATGATCTGATCATGGAATTTCCTTGGCAAAATTTGTTCAGAGGGGGTTTGCCTTTGCTTTCCTCTGAAGTTGAGAGCTTGTGACTTAAGACACTGTAAAAAAATGCAGTTTGACATCACTTTAACTGCCATGTCTCCATCCTACAGAATCCTGGGGTTTTAGTTTTGTGAGGCACCAGCACTCTTTGGCGGAGAAGACTAAAGACCTTGTAAAACTACAAATCCTTATATTCCATAGGATGGAACTGCAGCATTTGAAGTGGTGTAAAACTGCATTGTTTCTACAGTGTAGAAGCACCCTTGCCCATAGTTTCCCAATAGATTTCCATGGCCAAGCAGGGAATGGAACCCTGGTCTCCAGAGTCATAGTCCAGTGCTCAGACCACTACGCTACACTGGCTCTTACTCGAAGAACCACCTTTCTTTATATATGACTGCTTAAAGAGATGGGGGAACCCCTTCTCTGCTGGGTGAACCCTTCTTTAAATCCCACCAGAAGAAGCTAGATACTGTTTGAGGACATGGGAGTGGACCTTGTTTGCAGCAGTGCTCTGGTTCTGGAATGTCTTTTCATTAGAGGCCTGATTGGCACTGGCACTTGTTTCCTTTCAATTCCACATTAAAATACAGCTTATTATTATGGCCTCTGACATCAAATGATATTATCCAAATCTGTCTATGTTTCTGGGTTTGATCTGTTTTAATTTTTCTAATTTTCTTAAATTGTTCAACTTCCATATAGATTGTTTAAGTTATTTAAATTTTTCAAATCATTTCAAATTATTTAAACTGAGTTTAGATATAGATAAGTTTGGAAACTATTCTGTGTAAAATTTGCCTGTGACTGTTTTATGTCAGAAACATAACCTTTTGCACAGGTAAAAGCATTTTCCACATGGAAAATATTTTCTTCTGTCTAGATATATTATATTCTGCCCTACAAATGATGTTTCCTGTGCAGAAAATCCTCCTTTCTATATGAACATACCATGTACAATTTTTGCGCAGAATGAGTCCTGACCTGCAAAAAATATTTGAAAACTGCACACTTTTCAGACTTTCTCACAGAAAGGAGACTGTTAAATTACCCATTGCTTCCTTTGAAAAAAAATTAGTGAGAAATTACATCCCTACCATGGACAAGCTTTTATTTAGAACAAAAAGCTATTGAGGGCCATGGCCTAACAACAATGGAAAGGAATTAGGTAGGACAAAGAGTTTTAACAGTCCAGTCTTCCATTGTCTGTTCATTATACTCTTGCTCCTTTAGTGCCAGGCTCTTCCTTAAAAGATTATTACTCCATCATACTATAAAATAAGAAACAAAGGGCAACTCACAAATAAAAAAGAGACTGGGGGGAGCCATTGTATATTTCAATCCAGGTGATCTTTCCAAACCACGTTCGCCTTTTGTGCGCGGGCATTTATCTTTTCACCGATGACCTTCAACAATGAGTCAGAGCTCCCTGGCTTGGATGCTGGAGATGTCGGCTTTTGTTGGTAGGAGAACAAAAATCAAATGAGGACATAAATTACTTTTGTGAGAAAGTGAGGAAGAAAATTTGGGGGAGGTGAGAATTGCTGGTGGGGGGAATACTATTCATAGCAGAGACTTAGAAGTAAAACATGAAGTCCAATTACAGGGCAACCTCTTCCCTCACATTTTCTGTCTTATTCAGAACAAAAAAGAGAACTAGGATTCACCAGTGCAGTTATGAATGTGTATCCTAGAGATACATATTCTTAACAGATTCATATTCACGATCCCTAGGCATTCAGTAGTGTTGAGAATATATAGGGATCATAAAAGTTCCCTAACCCTTACTTACCAGGCATAGTTGCTGCAAGCAACAGGGGTTTGCTCTCCTCTCAGTCAGGAGGCAGCAGACTGATGTTTCCATCCCACCTGGCAAGCGATCTCCAATATGGCAGATCTTGCTTCTGACTGTTGAACTGGAGATTGCTAGTGATCACAGTTAGAAAAAGGATTCCTGTTACAAGTCCTCCTCACACCAAAGATTGCTGCTGGGAGGATGGTGGGAACATGAGGAGAACAGACTCCTGTTCTCACAGCATTTGCTGCCCAGTAAGTCAAGGTAGGGTCAGGCTAGAAGATGCTACTTGACTACACTTGGATAGTTAGGTAACTAAGTAGTGCATGTAGAATTCTGCCTGAGACTTATTTACCAGTTGGTTTATTGCTGAGAGAAGGAAACAATATGTAGCCACCTCCACCCAACCAGCCTACATCCAGTAGTCTACTGCAGCCAGGGCTAATGGGTTTGAAGCTGCAGGATTTTCTGATTTGCAAGGACGATGACATCTTCTGTCGCCCTTCTTGAACTCCCTTGTTTCCCATTTTGAGCTCAAGAGCTGAAGAGAAATTTTCCCACCAACAATTTATTGTTATGCTCTATCTCTATTGTAATGCAAAGTATTTAAGAGAGGCTTGATCTGGAATGAGCAAGATTCATTAGCTGTACAAAAGACCTGCCCTTGATACAGTAGAACATTGCTAAAAATTTAAGACAGACAGACCAACACAGCTGCCTGTATTATTGGACTCTTGTAAAGGTGTTTCAATCGAAACTGTTACACTGAAAGCATAAGCCTCAAAATTTAGCCCTACATAATTCTGCACATCCCTCTTGAGTTCTCAGTTAATATCTAAACAGTGTATTAAGCAACATCAAAACAACTAGCCTTATAGTGATGGCCCACCAAATGGACAATAAACATTCTGGTTTTGCTCTCAGCCACTGATGGTAAAAACAGATAGGGAGATTTTGCTTTGATCGTGGTTTGTGTTGTGTTGAGGCTGATGTTAATATGTACATGCCTATTCCAGATTATTATATGTACTTCCCACTGTGACAGTAAGCTTCTGTGTCCACTGTATCAGTGAGACTTAGGACGTTTTCACACGGGGCTTTAGGCGGAGGCAATCCTACCTCCCGCCGGCCCCACTCCGGCTCCTCTTCCAGCTTGTTCAGACGCACGCCGCAGAAAACCCCGCCCCTTCCGGTGCCATCCCTGCGTACGTCCGGCTTCTAGCTCCGTGTGTTCAAACGCACGGAGCCTTAAGTCCGGCGTCCTTCCGGCATCCCTCCGGCCTCAGCACGTCCAACTCCGGCTTCAGCGGCGGAAAGGTAATTCCGACTTTTTAAAGGAATTAGCCTGCCGCCGCCGGAGCCATTCCGGAGTGGGGCCGGCGGGAGGTAGAATTGCCTCCACCAAAGCCCCGTGTGAAAACGTCCTTAGGCTTAGGGATGGAAAGAGAATCCAAAAATATTTGGGAAATGGTAAAAACAAACAAACACCACCATGTTCTTTTCAAGTGATGAGAAATCCTGATGACAAGAATCAAGGACTGATGAAAATCTTCACAGTTCAGGTCTTATTCTGTGCAAAATTCATTCATGGTTGGTTTGCACAGGAAAAAAAATCTGTGTACATAAATATTAATTGCAGCACAGAAAATGGTGTTTTCTGCATCAAAAAAAGCTGTAATTGGAGATTTATTCCATGTAAAATTTGCACATGGTTGATTTGCATACAAAACAACCTTTTCTGCACAGGGATCAGTATTTCTGCATCGAATATTTTCCACGCATAAAATGTTGTTTTCTGTGCAAACAAATGCTGTAATTGGGAATGGGCCTTTATAGACTGCCAGAAATAATGCAGCTTGAGTCCACTTTAACTGTCTTGGCTCAGTGCTAGGGAATCATGGGAATTGTATTTTTTTCTGGGACATTGAGCCTTCTCTGTCAGAGAGCTCTGGTGTCACAATAAACTACAGTTCCCATGATTCCCTAGCATTGAGCCTGGGCAGTTAAAGAGGACTCAAGCTGCATTATTTCTGGCAGTCTGTAAAGGCCCATAGTTTGCATAAAATTTACACATGTTTGATTTGCATAGAAAACAGTATTTTCTATGCAGAAAGCAGCATTCCCCCCCCCACACACCAAGAGTTACTATTTCCATGAAGAAAATGCTGTTTTCTGTGCAAAACAGCCACATACAAATTTTGCACACAATAAGTCCTGAATGGTGAATAGCCTTCAAAACTGCATGGTTTTCAAAGACTTTCTTGCATCAAGAAGAAAATTGCTAGAAGAAACTAAACGGAGGATTACATCCCTGCTTAGTCTTACATGATTAGAACCTCTTCCATACTCGGTTATTTTCAAGTCCCTGGATGTAGACCAGCAAATAAGGGAGAAATCTAGATTAGAAACTTTGTTCCTGGCATCCAGTGTGTTGGGACACCCCCTCCCAAGAAAATTTGTGTGTTCCCTTTTTAGATTACAGCTTCCAGAATCCTTTGGAAAATTGAATGTGACAGATTTTGGCATAGTACCCTGTAGAAGGGCTCTTGTTGCAAATTACACACGATCTAAGAAGAATCAT
Source organism: Phrynosoma blainvillii (assembly GCA_026167975.1). NCBI lineage: Eukaryota > Metazoa > Chordata > Lepidosauria > Squamata > Phrynosomatidae > Phrynosoma > Phrynosoma blainvillii. The sequence goes on along the minus strand of JANUYF010000004.1, from coordinate 305,349,454 downwards.
GGATAGACCATACCAAAGGCAGTAATGGACTGGATGAGAAAAAACAGATTGAGACTGAATCCAGATAAAACAGAGGTACGTGCAGTAGCAGCCCCGAAACCAGGCATTGGGATACAACCTCCAGTCCTGGATGGGGTCACACTCTCCATTAAGGACTGTGTTCGCAGTCTAGGGGTGTTCCTGGATCCGTCGCTCCAGATGACTAATCAGGTAAATGCGATGGTCAGGAGTGCCTGTTATCAGCTTCGGCTGATTCACCAGCTGCGCCCTTTCCTGGAAGTAAGGGATCTTGAAACTGTGGTATATGCGCTGGTAACCTCTCGCTTGGATTTCTGTAATGCACTCTACATGGGGCTACCCTCATGCTTGGTCTGGAAACTTCAATTAGTATAGAACATGGCAGCCAGGTTGGTCTCGGGAACATCGAGAAAAGACCATATAATACCAGTTTTAAAATAACTTCACTGGCTGCCCATTAGTTTCTGGGCCCAGAACAAGGTGTTGGTGATCACCTTTAAAGCCCTAAATGGCTTGGGTTGATCCTATCTTCAGGACCACCTCCTCCCATGTAATCCACCCCATGCACTAAGGTCCTCTGGGAGGAAGTTGTTACAGCCTATCAAAATGAGGCTGTCTGCTACCTCCCAGAGGGCTTTTTCAGCAACCGCTCCCAGATTATGGAATGGCCTGCCGGATGAGATCTGTCATATTACCATCTTGAGCAGCTTTAAGAAGGCTGTTAAGATGGATCTCTTCTGGCAGGTCCTTTCTGATTAGATTTCCCGAGTTAGTCTATTCTTCTCTTCCCCTACTTTATGCTGCAGCCAGGGTTATTGTCTGTTTTGTGAACTTTTATTTTAAGAACGTTTTAAATTGTGATGTCGTTTAATATCTTTTTAAGGGGAGTGGGGTTTTGGGGTTCTTTGGGGTATGATTAAGATTGTATTTTATGGTAATTTTAATGCTGTAAGCCACCCTAATTGCTTTGCAGAGGGGCGAGATATTATTATTATTATTATTATTATTATTATTATTATTGTTGTTGTTATTATTATTATTATTATTATTATTATTATTATTATATGTCCATCTAGTTCAAGGGTAAGGAAAGTGCAGCTTGTAGGCTGCATGTGGTCTCCAGGGCCACCAGGGCTCCCAAAATATTCTATTCTAGACTATGAGTGGTCATTATTTGGGGGACAGGGTACTTCTTCCTCCATAGCTGATTTTTGTGCTTTAGCAGTGGGGAAAATGTGCAGATTTTAATGTTTAAAACCAGTCTTCTCTAAAATAAGACTCATTCTCCCCACACTTTTAACTTGCAAAAAATGTATGCGCTTCCAAGAACATGAAAGTAGCTGGGAAAGCAAATATTTCTTCAGTTAATGGCAAAAATAGACCACACTGAGAGCCCTTTAGACCTCAGCAGGGAGATCATACCTAGAGCTTAAAAACTCTGCTTTTTTGTACTGCATCCCCCATTGTCCCATGCTGGTAATGGCTAGGGGATACTGTATATTGTAATAACCCCCAAACACCCAAAATTGTAGTAACCCAAAAAACTATAGGTCTGTCCCACTACCTTCTCAGGTGCGTTTGATGGGAACAAGAGAAAAGGCCTTCTCAGTGGCTGCTCCCAAGCTCTGGAACTCCCTCCCTATGGAAGCAAGGATGGCTCCATCCATGCTGTCCTTTCAGTGGCAGGTAAAGACAATTTTATGCCACCAGGCCTTCGCTTGATATGGATGTTGTTTTTGTTTTAAAGAGTTTTAAATTTTAAAAATGTAATGTTTTTTAATTGTTTTAATTGTTTAATTGTTTTTTAATGTTTTATACTGTTTTAACTTGGACTGTTTTAGAGTTGTTAGCTGCCTTGAGTCCCTGCGTTGGGAGGAAGGTGGGATATAAATAAACATAAACATAAACATAAACATAATAATAATAATAATAAACTGATTTTCTTTAAAGAAGAGGAGGAGGAGGAGGAGAGAATGATGTATGGTGGGATTCCCCACTTGTAATCTAAAGTGATACATTCTAGACTAGAGATACAAATCCTCATAAATTTTATTTTCATCAGATGGAACAAATAATGTAATCATTTGTGATTATGTGGGATAGTTCTTGGAAACTGCAGTTTACAAAAGCTATTTACAACACATTATTTATTATGTGAAAAATTCATGCATGGGTTTTTATTTATATTTGTTTTTTGTATAGAAAATTTTCTTTTGATGCAGAAAATAACATTATGTGGCAAAATGCCATTTCCTATACACCACCAGCCCACATATTTAAAAAATCAAATCTATGCATTTTTCATGCCAAAGATATATATAAGAATATTTGCCATTCAATATATTGAATGGCAAATATTCTTGTCCATCCATGATTGTCTTTGGCAGTGTTTCTCACACTCAGGAAATCCCTTTTTCATCTGAGATGTAAGTAAACATGAATATTCATTCCTTTCTTTTGTCCAGATACAGCCCGGTCACTTCCAAGAAAATTAGACCTTTGGGATGGGAGGGCTCGGAACAGGAACAATAGCTTGTTACTCCTGTTGAGTTGTTCCAGCCTCAGAAAGTTCTGTCCCTCTTAAACTGACTGAACCCTTGCTACCTGACCAGTTTTAAATATTTCCAGGGAATTACCACAGCAGGCATTAGAGGACTACAGGTCTGGCTGTAGAGCCAATCCAAGAAATTATGCTACCTGAGACAAAGAACAATATGATAGCACCACCTCTTGATGGCAGAAGACCAGTTTGGGCCACCATAGTCAGTTGCATGACATCTAGTTCTGACCCTTTATTGTCACCTGCTTGCAGTTGCCACCAGAAGCAATTGTCTTGCTCACCTAATAGCAAAACCAGCCCAATCTTGTTGTGAGATTCATGACTATGGAACTTATTTTTCTTGTGTCAGACCAGTGGGCCAACTAAGCTTGTTTTCTGTGCCTAACAGAGAGCTTCCAAATCTTCCAGCCTCTCCTACATAATTCATTTAACTGAAGGTGGCAGAGATTGAACTCAGGCATTGTGTCCTTCCTGGAGGAAGCCTCCTTGGCTGAAGAAGGGGAACAGGAAAGCCAAGATGGCAGGCCCCATTTGTAGCTGGAGGGGGCTGAAAGATCTGTCATGGCACCAGCAGAGTCAGAGCCTGGTCCATCCCAGACACCAGATGCAGATCAGGAGGAGGACACAGACGGGCTTCAACATTTCAAGCAATATTTGTAAAAAGTGCTGGGAGTAAAAGGTCAGGCAAAACCCTGGTCCACTGTAAATACAGGATGCTGTGCTAATGTGGCAAATTAGGCTGATGAACTGCTGGCTATAATTTAGCTCAGCCTAGATCATTCTATTGCTGCAGAACAGCTCCCAAACCTGTGTGCACCCCAGTCTGACATTTCTGGCTTCCTGGTATATAGATTTAGACTAAACTTTATGGCAGTTCTCTTGTTGGCTTTGGACTCTGCTCAGGACTGCTTTCTCTCTTTGATTCTTGGTCTGTCTGGACCACACTTCTGTCTATAATCCCTTGTCCTCAATGCTTGCAGTATATGCAAAGGGCAGGCACAATACCAGTCAAGATGAGGCAAAATTTGCCCATCTCCAGGTCCATTCTGGTTCTTTTCTGTGATCAAGGGGGCAGGGCAGTTGTTGCCAATGGCTTCCATGCCATGGATGTGGGTAATCTCTTTTGGTTTTATGTCAGATTTTAAAAGAGCTAACCTAGGTGCTATTTTGGGAATAGTGTCAAGGATTTTGGTTAGTTCCTTTAAAGCATCAGTGAGCATTGTATGGCCCACAGGTGATCTAGAAGCCTCAAAACCCATTTTTGTGGCACCAAAAGCCCCTCAATAGTTGCACCAAGCCCCAATGTTTGTATGAAGACACAGATATAGTTGGGCATGCTGTTGGAAGGCAGATTACAGGGAGTTGGCAGGAGGCAACTGGTTTCTGGCCTCCATGGAATTGTCAAATCCTGCTTTACAGTCTGGAGGGGAAAAAACCCAGAATGAATTTACCACAACCCTGACATAAAAGCCACCACCAGAGTAGGGGGTGCATAAGGTCTTGGTCCACTTCTAGCCCTTGCTGGAACAGGTCATTCACTTAGGGCTGTCTTTAATAGTGCAACCACTGCCGTACCTTATTTTATGGGTACCAGGCATGAAAGAAAAAGAACTTTGACTTCCTTTGTCCTTGTAGATCTAGTCTCTGCAGATCCTTGAGAGGACCATTTTGCTATAGAAGTTTGAAATGAGCTGTTCTCCTCCAAGTAACTCACTAATAGGCATGATTAGCAATTAAGACAAAGACATTATTAGCCTTCATGTGGGACAGGAGAAAGTATTCATGGTGAATCTTGTTCATGACAGCAGAGGAGAGGGGCCAAGAGGGCTAAGAAAATATCACTGTGACAACGTGAAAGAGGTTATCGGGGGCAAAGAGATAATGATGGTGAAAAGGAGCCAACAATATCATCCATGAAAGATGGTAATGAAAAGAAGTGCATGGCAACAATCTATTTACTGCATAGAGCTTCCAGATGAATGCCATTCTTCATTTGATATGGGCAAGATTTGGTGTTAAAAGATTGCTAGCCTGCAGCTTTTTGATACTGGAAAGGAAAAACAAAACAAAGCAAAACAAAACAAAACCATCCCTTGGAAGGAGGACATTTTAAGGAGCTAATTTTTTGAGGGGAAAAAAGACTTAATGAAACATTGTATGCCATTCTTAGTGGCACAATCAAGAGAAGGAAAGCTATCATTTCTTTCTAATTTCACACAAAGGCTGAAATTGGTCGACGGAATCACAGCACTAAATGAACCCTTTTTCAATCTTGCCTGTGGCATAAATGTTTGAAGGACCTTTAATTCAGTCACATGGCTGTAGGCAAAGGGAACTTATTACTGTCATGCCAGACCAAACTTCCATTTGCAAAGTGAAGGGGAACTGGCACCCAGACAGATAATATTGCTTTAAAAATGTTTTGGAACAGCTAGTCATAATTTGAAGGCACACCAAATTCTATATCAGGCCAGCCATGCTTTGAGGTCATTTGCTAATGCCATTCTTGGTGTGTCTCCTCCATCAGAGATGGGGCAAATTGCAATGAGGAGAGGACTTTCACAGTGTGGACATTTGGTTAGGAAATGCCCAGGGAGATATTCTTAGCGCACTACTATCTATTAGGTGCCAGTTGAAAATCTTTATATTCTCCCAGGAATTTTCAAGATGTTTTGTATCTTTTTTCTAATATGTTTTATTCAATTGTATATTACCTGAGATCCTGTAATACTCTTGCACAGTGTAAGTTTACACTTGCATAGTTATACATTGGTTACTTTATATTGTATGGAATATTGACATTGTGAAACTGATGGTGTATTTGTCAATGTGCCTGTTTATTGTCCCACTCTGCAATGGGGAAGGCACAGTATTTCTTCTTTAATCCCAATTAATCAAGGGATACATTGATGACACAAATATGTAAGCACCATTTTAAAATGTGCAACTGCATGGCTGGCATCCTGTTGGCCAGTCCCTATTAGTGAACCCACTAAATCTATAATTCGATGATGAATCAACCTGTAGCAAAAACCAGTTGATTAAATAACTTTAATCTAATCAAGACCGACAACAGTATTTTAGGCTCATGTGAAATAGTTATGCATGTGGAACTCCACTTATACAACTGTGCACTGAACATCACCTTTGCACAGTGGCCCCAAAAAGCACAATTGCATGTGCAGATAATTAAACAGTCTGTAAGCACTTAGAAAGAAATGCCATGGCCACTAAAAGTCAACATGGATTTCTCAAAAACAAGTCATGTCAGATTAATCTTAAATCTTTTTGTGGTAGAGTTATATGTTTCATAGTCACAAACTTGGTAGATGAAGTGAATGATGTATATATAGCATATCTTGATTCCAATAAGGCCTTTGACAAGGTCCTCCATGATATTCTTGCAAAAAAGCTCATAAAATGTGGACCAGAGGATACAATGTTATGTGGATTTGTAATTGGAATCCAATTTCGCAAGGGTCATCCAGCTCAACCCTCTGCCATGCAGAAATACACAGTCAAAGAACTCCCAAGAGATGACCATTCATCTTCTTTTTAAAAACCTCCAAAGAAGGAGATTCCACCACTCTCTGATGGAGTGTGTTTGACCGTTGAACAGCTCTTACTGTCACGATGTTCTTTCTAATGTTTAGGTGGAATCTCTTTTTCTGTCATTTGAATTCATTGCTCAGGGTCCTATTCTCTGGAACTAAAAAAAAAAAAAAAAAAGCTTGCTCCAACCTGAGTATGACATCCCTTCAAACATTTGAACATGTCTATTATCACCCTTTAACCTTCTCTTCTCTTAAACACACCCAGCTTTCTGAGTCATTCTTCATAGGGCATGGTTTCCAGACTTTCACCATTTTGGTCACCCACCACTGGACAAGCTCCAGCTTCTCAACACCATTTTTTGGAATTCTGATGCCTAGAACTGGACACAGTATTCCAGATGAGGCCTGACCAAAGCAGAATAGAATGGTACTATTACTTTCTTTGATCTAGACACTATACTTCTATTGATCTATCACAGTTCAATTCTATTGATGCCAATCTACTCTCTGCTCAAGCCCTCTCCCTAAAGTTACATTAGACTGTGCGGTTAACATGCTTACAATATATAAAATCATTGGTCAGTTGACCAGCTATACACCCAATGATCAGCCTCCTATAAAATATTACTAACAACATAAGTTTACCTGCTTGTTTAACATATGTGTCAAACCTGCATCCCCCTCCAAAAGTGATACAAACCAAATTCAACACACCATACCAGCTAATAAAAACAATGCAGCATACCACCATAAATGTACAGCTATATATAACTATATATTTTAAAAGCATACACATGTCAACAAACAATTCTAAACAAAGAATTAGATGACCAGGTTTGTTTCAAATACATATTAATTAGTCCACAAGATATAACACCCCCCTTTTATAGCCTTTTCAACCCACCACATGACCATGTATAACAAAACGTCAAAGTTAAGCATCATGAACATAATATTGTACCTTTCAGCTGAAACCATACATAGTATAATACCATACATCATGGTTGGATCATGCATAGCATATACAGCATACATAACATGGACTCCCGGAACAATAATCATGGCAGGATCAGCCCAGTACTGACACCTCCTCTGAACAAATTCTGCCAAGAAAATTATGTGATAGGATTAGGATTGCCATAAATCAGAAATGATTTGAAGGTATACAACAGACACCCTGTTACATAGATTACATTTTTTTAATGTCACCTTGGGAGGGAGGGAGTAAAAATGTTAAATTTTAAACCATCCAGGCCACGAAATTTTAGCACTCAACTCCTAATAATCTAGCTATGAATCCCTGTGTAGTCTAATGACTATGATACTGATTTAGAGTTTTTGTCTCACAGGTTCCTCATCCTTAACAGTTACATGGCAATTTGTACAACATAGTTTTCTCCATGCTAGGAACAGCTATACCTACAGAATTGGGCTGGTGCAAATGGTGGAGAAATTTGTTGAATCTGGTTTTAATAAAAACTTATCAAAATTTACAAACTTTCTCTTCAATGGTATACAAAAGATGTGAGATTTTAGAAATTCAGACTGAAGGAGTGTAGCTCCCAGGAGGGCAAAATGAGGACATTGCCCCAAATAAGAATTCTGCCCCCCCCTTCCCCTGACTCTGAAATATGATGGGTCTGATTTGTATTTCTAAATGCTTAGCTAACTTTTTAAAAAAGTTACTACAATGCTAGAAATTTGGGGACTGAAGGGAAATTTCATTTGTAGAGGTATAATTCTTAGGGGGGAGAGGGGGTGCTCTCATTTTGTACCTCCTCCCAGGAGCTACACCAATGGAAGGGAGTGAACCTAACAGATTTATCCATTCATCTTGTATGATGTGTATAAGAGAACAATCTTTTTGCAAAATCTGGCCATTTCTCAAAGTAAACATGGAATAGAATGTTCTCTTGAAATATCACCAAACTATGAGAAAACAAGCAGTGCAGCATTCATTTTGCTGCTGTCTCTTGGTGAAAAAGAATACTTTTCTTGATTTGTTTTATAAACACTAACTTTTACAGGAGACCTAGGCATATAATCCTTCACTAAGTTTCTTCTTGAAGATAGCAATGAGTAATTTTAGCAATTTTCCTCCCTCTGCTAGAATGTCTTCAAAAGCCATGCAGTTTTCAAAGGCTATTCACAATTTGGGAATTATTCTGTGCAAAACTTGTGCATGGTTCTTTTGCATAGAGAATTGCATTTACTGCACAGGAAGCAGCATTTTCATACAGAAAATAATATTTCTATACAACAATATTACTTCCTGAGCAGAAAATGTTGCTTCTTGTGTTAAAAATGTTTTCTATATGAATTATCCAGAAAGTGCTTTTTTTTTTAAGCAGGACAGTTATCTGAACAAAATGACAATATGCAAATTTTGCATAGAATAGATCTCTAACTGCAATGATTCTGGTCAGTCCATGATTCTTCGCATCAGGTTTTTCAAGACTCAAAAACACATTTTTCAACCATTTAAAAATATTTTAAAATATTCTTTCCATCACTACTGAGACCCCAATCTAGCTTCCAGTGGAGATATTCAATGCTCAAGGTGAAGTACTAAAGGGGACAACTTCATGGGAGTAGGAGCCAATTTTCTTCTTCATGACCACCCTATGGGCTACACTTTTGTGTTTAATTGTAATAGAAGTGGCATGTACTTCCAGCTGTCATTCTGACCTCTTATGGCCATCTTTTAAAAAGAAATAAATAAAATGGATTTTGAGGGGTTCAAAGGGGAAAACCTAAACTGTCACATTTATGGCCAATTTTGGGAGAGTTTTATTCAGTTGTTAGACAAAAATAACCACCCCCAAAATTTGTACAAATGATGTTTTGAAACAATTTTGGGGTATTAGAGAGATTTAGGTGGTCACAGGAAGACAACAGGGCTGCAAATATAGGGGTCCTGGTCCATATATGGCCCATTGGCCACAATTTTACCACTATTGTTCTTCATGATGGCAAGCAAAAAGGATGAGGGTAAAAGAAAGGAAAAGAAGAGAAATAGGCAGGAAGAACAAAGGCATGGAAGGTCCCTTGCATCTCCTGTTAAAAGGCTCAGATAACAAATGAATGGCAAGATCTCTGCTTGATGGAGAGATTTTGACAGTCAGAGCAGGCAATATTCAGCTAGATAGAAACTAGTTTCACTTGGAATGAAACAGTGGTGTGTGCAGTTTTGTTATCTTGTCATAGAAAGAAAATGCATACAGAACTGGATCTTTTCTTTATGATAATAAAGCCTAAGCGGGGGGGGGGGGGGAGGGTAATAAAGTTCATGTTTTCTTAAATTATGAATAGGAGCATTATTTAAAAGAAAGAAAGAAAGAAAGAAAGAAAGAAAGAAAGAAAGAAAGAAAGAAAAGAAGGGCATTATTTAAAGTAAGAGAAACATCAATGAAACATGACAGTGTAAAAGAAACCTAGTATGTGGAATGGCAATAAAGAAAGGGGGCAATCAAAGTGATGCATGGATAAAATTAAAGCAATGACACCTGACTCCAACATTTTCATCACATTTATATTTATTGAACATTTATTCTGCCGTAATTCCAAAGAATGTTGGACAGCATAGATTGTCCCTTGTGTCATACAGTTCTCTCAAGGAGGGAGGTTAGGATGGGAGTGTTAAGAAATGTGAAAGATGGTAGTGGATCTCTTAAGCAGAGTAATCAAACTGGCAAGGCAAAAGCTGAACGACAACCAGTCCCATGCCCCCCATGGGACCAACAAAAAGAAAGAAAGAAAGAAGCTTAGTTTTCTTTATAAAATACGTACAAGTAGCTTTATTGTTATTGTGTGCCTTCACATTATATGGCAACCCTAAGATGAACCTATTTTTCTTGGCAAGAGTTGTTTAGAGGGGTATACCTTTGCCTTCCTTTGAGGCTGAGAGAGTGTAAATTGCCCAAGATCAATTTTGTGTGGGCTTCCATGACTGAGCAGGGATTTGAACTCTGGTCTCCAGAGTTACAGTCTAACACTCAAACCACTATACCATGATGGCTCCACAAGCAGCTTTACTTACAAATATTTCTACTCACAGTCTTGTGGATAATAGACAAGAGAAAGAAAAAAAATCTCTGCATCTTAGAGTAATACAAGGGAAGAGACGATGTGGCAAAACAAGCAAACAGAAATTATCATAGTACAAATGTACTGAGTGTTGGCATGTTTGCCAGCTTTAACAGGGAGAGAGTGACAGACCTAAGGACATTGCAAAACCTTCATGGGTGAATGGGGCTTCTCCAGTCCAGTGTTCTGCCTGCTAGATCAGAGGTGTGGAATCTGTGAGCCTCTGAATGTTGTGAGTCTGCAAATTCAATTGTTTCTGACCACTGGATATTCTGGCTGGGGCTAATGGGTGAAGGAGCCCAACAGTATCTGGAGAACAACAGATATCCTAGCCTTGCACTGCACCATGCAGGCCATCCTCCATTGCAATTATCAAGTATATTATTATTATTATTATTATTATTATTATCATCATCTTATATCCTGCCTTTCTCCCAATACAGGGACTCAAGGTGGTAAACAGCAGATTTAAAACAATACAATTTTAAAACAGTACAACATTAAAATGTATACATATAGAATTTAAAAAACCAATTAAACCATTTTAAAAGTTAAAACAGTTATGAGTTAAAATAGAACATGTTAAAAATACAAACCTTAAAAATTCATTAGGACAACAGTCCCAGCCCTTATAAGTTTGCAAGAATTTATCTGCCGTCAGAAGAACAGCAGGGATGGAGCCATTCTGGCCTCCCTAGAGGGGGAGTTCCAAAGCTTGGGAGCAACCACTGAGAAGGCCCTCTCTCTTGTTCTCATACCTGAGAAGGTAGTGGGACAGAGAGAAGAGCCTCTTCAGATGATCTCAATACTCTGGTGGGCTCGTACTGGGAGACACAGTCCTTCAAATAGCCTGGACCCATGGGACTCCTAAGTTCAAAGCCAATATAACAACATACCCTCCAACATTTCACAGATGAAAACCAGGACACATATGGTCAAACAACATCAGAGTTTGGTCAAGATGGCAACAATTATTACTGAGGAACTTTATCATTGTTGTTGTTGTGTGCTTTCAAGTTGTTTCCAACTTATGGTGACCCTAAGGCAAACCTATCCCAGGACTTTCTTGGCATGTTTCCTCAGAGGGGGTTTTCCATTGCTATTCTGTGAGACTGAGAGAGTGCGGCTTCCCCAAGGTCATCTAGTGGGTTTCCATGGCCAAGCCAGGATTAGAATCCTGGTTTCCAGAGACCTAGTTCAATGCTCCAACCACTACACCAACCTGGACTTTATCACAAATAATAATAATAATAATAATAATAATAATAATTTCTATCCCGCCCCTCTGGAACGCAATCAGGGCGGCTTACAACAATAAAAACATCAATAAATACATCCAATTACAACCCCTGCCCCTTAAAAGATTATTAAACTAGAGCAATTTAAAATATAGACAAAGCAACATATAAAACCAACATCTTAACAATACTACATAGTCAGCAGCAGCATCAAGGGGAGGGAGTTATCTGACTCTTTGGGCCGGGATAGTTATAAAGGAAAGGCCTGCTGGAAGAGATCAAAATTTTGATAACAGTGCTTTTGGTGATACTTATTGCACGATGCTCTCTCCCTCTTGTCATTGCTTGGTCCTCCAAGCATAGTTAGCCAGCATCTTTCCACTGATGGGAAAAACCTGTCAATAAAATCAGAAGCCTCAGCCATGTTGGCCAATAGTCCCATGTTGGCCAATAGCTCCTGAGATTCTAGGAGCTGAAGTCCCTCAGCCCTTAAAGGGGAAAGGTTGCCTACCCCTGACTATGACTCTGGAAACCATGGTTTGAATCCCAGGTCAACCATGTAACCCCACTGGGTGGCCTTGGGCAAGTTACATGCTCTCAGCCTCAATGGATAGCAATGGCACCACCCCACCCTGGAGAAACTTGGCAAGAAAACCCCATGATAGGTTAGCCTTAGGGTCACCATAAGTCAAAAATAAGTTGAAGATACACAACAACAACAACAACAACAACAACAACAACAACAACAACTGAATTCATAGGAGTGTTGGGAGGCTACTCTGATCCTCAGAAAGTGCCTCAGATTTGATGGACCTTTGGTCTGACTGTCATGTACTGGCAGTCTTCAATTCAGAAACCCAAGTTTCAGGAAAATTCAGAAAAAACTTATTTCAAAACTAAAGCTGTTCACAGCATAAACAATATTGTCAGGACTGAAGCAGTTTTCATTACAGTGTATAGTAAAAGCACATAGCAACCCATTCATCTCTTAACCAAAGCAATCCTGTTCCCAGGACAGCCTCTCCTTTCCATCATGTAGCAAACATCCCCATTGACTTGACCATGCCAGTTCAATGTGCATTTTTTTCTTTCTTCACATCTGTTCATTATCCCACTTCCCAAAAGATAAACAATCTCTCCACCCGGCATCACCACTAGTACTGCAAAACCCATCATCCAGTGTTGTAAAGCATATACAAAATATATGGCTAGCAAATATGACAGGACCTCAGATCCTGACACTGATGCAGCAGATTTCTTTTCTACTAGTAGCAAGAAAGCCAAGCCTAGGACATCATCTCCCTCCTCAGCACCACCGTGGAAGGGTGTGTGCCCTATCCAGCTTTGATTCCATCCCCTTTGTGGCGGCGGTGGAAGAGGACATCCCTGGAGGCTATTTAGCCCATCCCCCAGCCATTTACCATCTGTAGTGGTTGTGGTGGAAGAGGGTCCCTCCAGAAGCTATCTAGCCCACCCCTTCACCCAGAGCAGCTGCGGCAATGCAATCATGTAATCATGTTTTTTATATTGTATATTGTATATTTTATATTGTATATTGTATATTTCTAATAATTGTCTTTAATTTGCTTGGTTTGATTTGTTTTGGGGGGGGTGAGTGGGGGTAGGAATAAGGGATGGGATCTGATTTGATGTGACTTGTTTTGATATTTTGAATACTGTATGCCACCCCGATTGCTTGGCAGAGGGGCGGGATATTAATAATAATAATAATAATAATAATAATAAGAAGAAGTAGAAGTAGTAGTAGTATGGAACTGTGTAGCCAAAGCTGTGCAAAGCATTTCTTATAGGGTAACCAGCCCGGTCTGTCCCATCTAACCTGCAGAAAGTCAGAAGCCTCTGCTTTGGTTTGGAGAGTTTCTATCCACTTGACTACCAGCCTTTGCTAAAAAGGGTTTGTTTCAGATTTATGGTTTGGCCCATAGGGAGTGGGGGGGGGGGGGAAGTGCTACTTAATGAGGCTGAATCACATACAGCAGTGCAACAGTGAGCAATGAACACCACAGTTGGAAGCCAAATAGGGGACTCGGGCAAATGTTAACATTTATACAACAAATCACCAGGTGTTCAGAAGCATTCATTTTTCACTAGAAGGCACCAGGGAAAATAAATGCCATGTTGCTTATTTTCTCGTTGTTTGGTATTATTTCAAGAGGACTTTTCATTTTGTGTTTCCTTTGAGAAATAGTTGGGAAGGGACCAATGTTTTTTAAAGAGCTGGTTCTCTAGGCACATCCTTGAGCAAAGTTAGACTACCTCTTCCCCCCTTGCTGAGTTTCCTGATCTCATAGCTTGTTTGAGTCAACCACCTGGCAAGCACAGAAGGATGCCTTCAGGACTATTTGAAAGGCAGTAGCATTCTTATAGCAGGAAGCCCAATGGAATTCTATGCCACAAGATCTGGCAGTGGCCACTAGGGATCAGAATATAGAAAAATAACATTAAGATTATGAATCCCAGAGTCCTCTATACCAGTCGTTCTCAACCTTTGTACCCTTATGACCCCCTTTACATCTACATCAGGATGTCATTCCCCCCATGCTCAACACAGGATAAAAATACGTTGTTTGTTTAATGTGCATATTTTCATTTCTGCATCTGTGTATATTCAAATTTTAACATTTTATAAGGAAATAGCTCTCCTTCTCCCTCAAGCAAAGGCTCGAAGCACCCTGCTTGCCTTTCTCTTCCCCTCCAGGATAGAAAAAAATTGGGAAGAGAAGGAGGAGGAGATGGTTTAGGGAGGCCTTCCAAGTCTTGTGATGGTTGACCAAATTTTACAAACACCCCCTCCCCCCAAGTACTGCCTCACAGTTTGAGAACCACTTCTCTGTGGTCACTAGGATTTGCCAGAAACAACTTTAAGGCATACAACACACAGGGCCTCGGCAGACGACTAATAGGGTCATCTCCGAGGCAGGGAAGAGGAGGGGCAGCCGCACGCTCGGCGCTCCTTCCTCCTCCCGAGGTTGCACACGCGGAAAAGTCAGTGAAAGTGCTTCCTACGCTTTTGGGGCGCACTTTCACTGACATCTGATTATGTGGATTATAAAAGAGGTGCCGACGGTACGCCGCGGTGCGGATGCGGTCCCGCGGCGCACCGTCCCGCGGCATCCTGGAAGCACTCGTGTGCTTCCCCCCCTACTCACAAATCATATACCTTAAATATTTTAAATGCATAAATGAAGGGATGGGTTAATAATCACATCCTGTCTTCCCCAGTTTGGAAAGAAAGAATAAGACAAAAAGGAGACAAAAATGTAATCACAACACCCAATTACCTTGGATGTGTTTTGTAAATCAGTGCATTTTGACACTGAGCAAGATAAGATAAGATAAGATAAGATAAGGTTTCCCCCCCCCCCAACCTGATGACTCCAGGTGTTCTGCATTATAATTCCCAGCATTCCAAACGTTTGTCTGTGCTTGTTGGGGCTGATGAGAAAGGAAATGCTAATTGCCCAAGGGCCCTGAGTGGGGACATTTATTATAATACATTATTTATTTTGAACATTTATACCCCTTCCTTTAGTCACATAGGATGCCAGGGCAGCTAACAAATTGTTAATTTGACAGTTCCTGGCCCTCAGGCTTACAATCTAAATATGACAGGACACAGAAGAAAAATGGGATGCTGCTGCTGGGAGGGATTAAGTCCAGCGGATGCTGGCTGCTCTTCTCTCCCTCAAAGGCTAGGACTATGGCAGCTGGAACATGAAGAGAATTCATAGAATCATAGAGTTGGAAGAGAGCACAAGGACCATCTGGTCCAACCCCTGCCATGCAGGAACTCTAAATCAAAGCATCCCTGACAGATGGCCATCCAGCCTCTGTTTAAAAACTTCCAAAGAAGGAGACTCCACAAAAATCTCCGAGGGAGAGTGTTCCACTGTCAAACAGCTCTCACTGTCAGGAAGTTCCTCCTAATATTAAGGTGGAATCTCTTTTCCTGTAGCTTGCATCCATTGTTCCGGGTCCTGTTCTCTGGAGCAATAGAAAACAAGCTAGCGCCCTCACCATATCACCTCACCATCAGAATTGCTGGTTGTTCTCTCTCTCAAAAGCCAGAGTAAGAGCAGTTGGGAATCTGGAGCTGAGACAGGGCTGATGCTATGAGATACAGAATGCTATGCTATGGAGGCTATATGATTCCCACCTTTGAACTTAAGCTTTTGTTGATATGCTATGATACAGAATGAGACAACAATGGCAGCTACTCAGCTGCCCCTCCTGAATTTCCTAGCTATTTCTTTCCATTGGAGAGCAGAGTTCTGTATAGTACAGAAAATATTCTGGACTCCATAGAGGTTGGGCCAGGTGTTATTTTTTAAGACTATGCCCTAAATTTAATTGCTATTCCCAGGTAGAATAGAGTCATTGATCCCATGGAAAGTACACTTGGATCAACCATTGGATTTGGACAGGACTATCCTGACCAGGCCTAATGAGTTCACCAATACTTGGCACTTTGATTTCCTTGAAACATCACTAGGGGTGGGCTCTAGGGATTAAGCATGGTACATCAAGCATCAAACATAGCTGCACAGAGTAATCCATTCAAATAACAAACACCAAGTCTAACAGATGAGGAAAATATATACACACTTTCTTTTCCAGATAGAGCTCTTGCCCTGAGATTCTTCCTCTTCACCCTGAAATTAGCAGAGGCAGGTCTGGAGACTATATGATTCCCACCTTTGAACTAAAGCTTTTGTTGATAACAAAGGAAATTTCGATTGGTGAGGCTGAGATTTAGATAGGCATTGTGTTTACTTATAGAAGCCATTTTACTTCTATAATCTCATGGGGAATAAAGAAAACCATGCTAAAGGCAGCCTCCACTGGGTCCCAATTGGTCATTGGGCCTACTCATTTTGCGGGTCATACCCTTGATGAAGTCTTTAGTATGGAACAGGAACATCCTGTTATTAAAACCTTCACATTTCATGGATGGACCATTTCCTGATCAAGGCTGAACTAAGAACCATTGTCCGCCTCACCGGGGGTGGTGGACCCATTAGAATGGTCCGTCCTTGATGGCTAATGGAACCAATTAGATTCCAAAAAGCCTTAGAGGGTTTAATGCAGGGATCGGCAACCTTTTTTGGGGTGGGGCCGGTCCCTCTGCCCCCCAGGCCGCGGTGGTATGCGCACGTGCACGCGCACTACCACCGCCATGGTGCACTCCCAGCAGGGCTCCCTCAACCGCACCGGGGCATATACTTGCAGGGCAGGACAGGAAAGGTCACGCGAGACTCCGAGCACCATTTTGGAACACAAAATGTGCCCCGAAGGACCCCCGTGTCTGCGAAAGGTGGCAGCGGCAGTGGCGGCAGTGGTGGCAGGACCAGGCAGGGGCCGGTCGGCAGGCCTCGGCGGGCCGGGTGTGGCCTGCGGGCCGTAGGTTGCCGACCCCTGGTTTAATGATTGGTAACACCGGTGATTCTGTCGCAGCTTTGGTTAATACCTGGAACATCGATCTCGCCAAAGCTATTGACACAATCGTTCCCAAGTATCCCTTCCAACCCGCTTCAAACCTCAAATCATGGTATATGGAAGAGCTCAGGAAGATGAAGTGGGTTGGACAATGACTAGAGCTCATCTGGCAGAAAACCCCTCTTATATGACAAGACTCATCATAGGAAATTTATTCCTATTGAGAGGGAATACGTGCAGCGCAGAAATCTTTCTGCTCTGCACGTATTGCGTTTGCAGAGTCTGTCCAGCAGAGCTGTTTAGGGTGGTAATGGAACTGACACAGGTTCCACCTGCACAGAACCCTCTACATAACCCAACAACGGCCTGCTGTGATGCATTTAACAACGTTTTTGCAGATAAAATCTCTCAGATAAGAGCCGACTTAAACGCCAGTGTGGTAACAGAATCAATTGACAAGGTGTCCAGCAACTCTGGTGATGAGTTTATACTGGATCAGTTTCAGTCTGTGAGTACAGATGATGTGGACAAGCTCTTTGGAAGAGTGAGGAAAATAACCTGTGCTCTTGATCCTTGCCCGTCATGGCTGGCCATCCGGGGGGAGATGCCTTGATGATGTTCCTGAGGAACATCGTCAATGCATCTCTTAGGGAAGATCATGTTCCATCTTGCTTGCACGAAGCGGTGGTAAGGCTGCTTCTGAAAAAAACCTTCCCTAGACCCCCTGGACATGAACAACTATAGGCCAGTCTCCTTACTTCATTTTCTGAGTGAAGTGATAGAGAGGGTGGTTGCTCTTCAACTGCAGGCTGTCTCCAAGCTGTCTTGGAGGAAACCGATTATCTAGATCCATTTCAAATGGCTTCAGGACAGGCTATGGAGTTGAGACTACCATGGTCGCCTTGGCTGATGACCTTCATCTGGGCATCAACAGGGGTAGTGTGACCCTGCTGGTGCTCCTAGACCTGTCAGTGGCTTTTGATACAATAGACCAGGGGTAGGCAACCTTTCCCCTTTAAGGGCCAAGGGACTTCAGCTCCCAGAATCCCAGGAGCTATTGACCAACATGGGACTATTGGCCAACATGGCTGAGGCTTCTGGGAGCTGAAGCCCCTCAGCCATTAAAGGAGAAAGGTTGCCTACCCCTGCAATAGACCATAACATCCTCTTGGATCGCCTGAGAAGGTTAGGAATAGGAGGCACTGCATTGCAGTGGTTCCGTTCCTTCCTCTCAGGCAGATTCCAGAGGATGATGCTCAGGGACAGTTGCTCTAAAAGGAAAGAGCTTCATTGTGGCATCCAAGGCACCATCCTGTACCCGATGCTATTTAATATATATATGAAGCTTCTGGGAGAGATCATCCGGAGACATGGGGCGGGGTGTTATCAGTATGCTGATGACACCCAGATGTATTTCTCCATGTCTCAGCCCTCAGCTTTGACTTCAGATTGTGTCTCTCCTCTCAATGATCTTAAGGCAATAATGGACTGGATGAGGAAAAACAGATTGAGACTGAATCCAGATAAAATGGAGGTACTTACAATAGCGGCCCCAAAACCAGGTATTGGGATACAATCTCCAGTCCTGGATTGGGTCACACTCTCCTCTAAGGACTGTGTTTGCAGTCTGGGGGTGCTCCTGGATCCGTCACTCCAGATGATAAATCAGGTGAATGCAATGGTCAGGAGTGCTTGTTATCAGCTTCGGATGATACAGCAGCTGTACCCTTTCCTGGAAGTTGGGGACCTTGAAACTGTGGTGCATGCACTGGTAACCTCGCATCTTGATTTCTGTAATGTGCTCTACATGGGGCTACCCTTGTGCTTGGTCCGGAAACTTCAATTAGTACAGAATATGGCAGCCAGGTTGGTCTCAGGTACATCAAGAAGAGACCATATAACTCAAGTCTTAAGATCTTTTCACTGGCTGCCCATGAGTTTCTGGGCACAATACAAGGTGTTGGTTATTACCTTTAAAGCCCTAAATGGCTTGGGTTCCACCTATCTTCGGGACCACCTCCTTCCATATCATCCACCCCACACATTTAGGTCCTCTGGGAGGAATTTGCCTATAAAAACTAGGCTGTCTTCAACCTCCCAGAGGGCCTTCTTTACAGCCACTCCCAGATTATGGAATTGCCTGCCAGATGAGATCCTTCATATCACCACCATAAACAGCTTTTAAAAAGCTGTTAAGACGGATCTCTTCCGGCAGGCCTTTCCTGAATAGATATCCCGGCCTTCAAGAGTTAGCCCAACTTTCCT
Organism: Phrynosoma blainvillii; assembly: GCA_026167975.1. Taxonomy (NCBI): domain Eukaryota; kingdom Metazoa; phylum Chordata; class Lepidosauria; order Squamata; family Phrynosomatidae; genus Phrynosoma; species Phrynosoma blainvillii. The sequence continues at coordinate 305,330,276 of JANUYF010000004.1, read as the reverse complement.
CCTTTAATCCTCACCGCTGCTGCTATTGGTCCTTGCTATTGTTCCTTGTTTATTATAGTAATTTATTTTAACTATGTTTTTATATTGTTTGATTGTTTAATTCCTTTTTAAGGGGCAGGGAGTATGGATATATATTGTATTTTTATTGTAATTTTAAATGCTATAAGCCGCTCCAATTGTGTATGCAGAGAGACGGGATAGAAATAAATTATTATTATTGTTATTATTATTATTATTATTATTATTAATTAAAGATGATCCGTAACAAATTCCAATGATTAAATGGTATAAGTTGGTCTGCCCATGATCTAAATATAGACCAAATTCCCATTTAATTAGTGGGAGCTAATACTTGTTCTGTTCATCTTACTACTTATTTGTTCAACTTCTCAAAATCTAAAACAGCAAATCCCAGTACTGAAGATTTTAGTGTAAAGACTTTACCCTTTACCTTTATGCTATTTCAAAATATAGCTATATGGAGGCATGGAGCTCTTTGGCAGCCCCATGATAATGAACAAAAGGTGTCAGATATTTGGAGATACTTCTCTTTAGCAAATGGCTGAATACTGGGGAAAAGCTGATTATGTTTTTTGCAAACTCTTTCAAACCTTTTTCTGCATTCTGATTTTCATCCTATGCAATCTGTGTGTGCATGTGTATTGAAGTTACCTGCCACCCTATGGTGACACCATGAATTTTATACAGAACCTGGCATTTGTTGGTGGTCTTCCATCCAAGTCCTAACCAGAGTTGACCCTGCTTAGCTTCCAAGTTCAAACAGGATTCAGTGCCATTAGAGTATTAAGCCTCCTATGCAATTTAGCAGGTTTCAATATTCTAGTTCACGTGTTCAGAAAAAAAAAGATACTTCATCACTATCTCCTAGAATGCATGATGATGATGATGATGATGATGATGATGATATGATGCTGATTCAATGGTTATAATCAGGGGTAGGCAACCTTTTTGAGCTGGGGGCTGGGTTGCTGTCCCACAGACAATTGGGGGCCGAAGCACCAAAAATAAATAAAAAAATAAATAAAAATAAATAAAAATAATGTTTTTATTTTTTATTTTTTAAAAAATTAAAAATATCCATGCACACTCTCTCAGCCTCAGAAAAGCCATGGCAAAAACCCTGTGGAGATTTTGCCAAGAAAACCCCAAGAACAAGTAATAACAACAATAATCAATATCATCATGGCGGGGGGCGGCAGCGGCGGCAGGACCGGCCTGGGGCCAGTCCAAAGGCCTCGGGGGGCCGCATCCGGCCCCCGGGCCTTAGGTTGCCTACCCCTGGTTATAATTCTCAGCTGGTTATCTTCTCTTTCAAAAGGCTGCTTTCTCTCAATCTGCCTGTTTTACCACTGCAAGTGCAACAGGAGCATGAATGCAGACATCTTTGCATTGGTTAGCCTGAGTCCACACTTTTTTTAATAGCTCAGAAAACAGCCTTCTTATTTGTATATATTAAACAATGAAAGAGGGTTAATTTTAATAATAATAATAATAATAATAATAATAATTTTTATTTATATCCCGCCCCTCTGCTAGGCAATCGGGGCGGCGTACAGAATTTCAAAACATCAGTACAAATATCAAAAATAAATCAAATTCAAATCTCATCCCCCTTTCCCATACCCTCCCATCCCCCAAAAACAATAAACTAAGCAAGTTGAATAACAATATTAAAATATACAGTTTAAAAATACATAATTTTTTCAGTTCCATTATGATCTTCCGAGGGATGCAGGCTAGTCAAAACAGTCCTCCACGGCTTGAGAATGCCGACGGGAGATGGAACCAGGCAAGGGCTTTATGTCCACCGGGGCTCCTCCCCTGCTGCCCGCAGGTGCAGCAGCTCAAGCCGCTCAGGTGGTCCTCCGAGGGCTGCAGAGGTTATTATATGTTAATAACCATATATTAACAACCATATCCAGAAATTAATCTAAATAAATGAAAAGGAAAAAATGCTCTTGCTAACTTTTCCATTCCATACACTAATGACTAAGATCCATCTTTCAATAAATTGATTGCTCTGCTGATAATTAAGTTCTTGCTTATAATAAGTTAATTTAATGGCTTCAATGTCCACACTTTTTACTGAACACCTTGGTTGTTGTATTGCATGGTATAAAGTTACAGAAAACCACTCTTTAGCTGGTTTCACTACTCTACTATTATCTTTACTGATCTGGGTATATTTGTTATTAAGTGTCTTCAAGTCAAGTCTGACTTATGGCCATCCTATCCTAGGGTTTTCTTGCCAAGGCTTGTTCAGAGGAGGTTTGCCATTGTCCTCCTGCCAGGCTGAGAGAGTGTGATTTGGCCAAGGTCATGGTTGAGAGGGGATTTGGATCCTAGTCTCCTCAAGTCCTAGTCCAACACTGCTGGGGCCTCTGTCTCCATGCCTTATGTTCTGAAGGATATGTAGTTTTAATGACCCTTTTTAAAAAATGAAACTGCATTGTCTCAATTCACTTCCCTTCCGACAAAAACTGGCATCCGTAACATGAGGCCGCTGCAGAACAGCCAAAAGCTGATGTACAATGAATTCCATCCAAAAAAATTTTAGAGTCCTATTGCAACTTAAAGACAAATACTTTTAATATGACATAAGCCTTTCTGGCCTAGAATTCACTTTTGTTCAATGAAAGGACGTTGATAAGATGGGAGACACACATTTAGGTATGGAAGGAAATGTAATTGGACTTGACACTCTTAAAGTAGAATTGTAATACCTCCAAAGACTTATACTGAGAAAATGTGCATTTTGCCTTGAGCATTTATGAGGCTGGTGGAGCATTTTTTGATGGGGGAATGACAGTTATAGTGGTGTCAAACTGCTTTAATTCTACAATGTGGATTCACCCCTAGTCATATGAAAGGGGAATCTGTCATTCCCAGGATGAAGATGCATTAATTTATTGACTTTGCCTCATTTTACTAGTATATTAAGTGCACCCATTCCAGGAAAAAGCAGACCAAGAGAAGTACCGTTATGCTCTACTTTAGTCAGACCTCACCTGCAATATTGTGTCCAGATGGAATTTATCCAGAATAGGGAGTAATTCAGAGAAGCAATATAATACTTCATAAATTCTGTTCTCAATGGAAGCAATGAGTAAGTTTAGCATTTCTCTTTCCACTGAAGCATTTGTAGTTCAGGAAATATTCTGTGGAAAAATTTACATTTTCCACAGAAAAAGGCACTTTCTTCACAGAAAAATAAAAAAAAGTTTGCACAGAAATATTATAAATATTATTTTCTCTGCAGTTGGGAGCTTGTTCTGCACAAATTTCCTGCATGATGTTTTTGTGCAAAAAAATAAGTTTCTTCCATACAGAAAATAGCATTTTCTGTTTCTTGTGCAAAAAATACTGCTTTCTGTGCCAATAATGTATAAATTTTGTGTAGATTATGTCCCCAACTGATTCTTGTCAGTTCAGCATTCTCCAGCATTCTCCTCTCAAGAAACACAGTTTTGACCATTTTTCAATTATTTATTTTTCAAATAATTATTCAATTATTTTTCAAATCCTTATGAAGAACTTCCTGATGTTAAGAGTTGTTTGACAGTTGACCAAACTCTCTTGAGGTACATATACACTGTAGAAATACAGTTGGCCCTCTGTTTTAGCAGGGGATCCATTCCAAACACCACCACCCCACACAAAAACAGAGATTTGCAAATATTTAAGCCCCATAGGCTTGAATGGGGTGCACCCCCATGGACACATGCAGGGATCCACCCCATTGATTTTAACGGAGGTTGCCCTCCATGAATATGCAAAACTGCAGACTTCAAGTCTGCGAAAATGGAGGGGTGACTGTAATGCAATTAAGTGTAGCTCCATCCTATGGAATCCTGGGATTTGTCATTTTACAAAGACTTTATCTTTCTCTCCCAAAGTGTCCTGGCGCTTCACAAAACTACAAATACCAGGATTCGGTAGGATGGAGTCATGGTAGTTAAATAAATGTTGTTGTTAACTGCCTTCAAGTTACCTTTGACTCATGGCAACTCTATGAATGAGACATCTGCTAGAACCCCTGTTCTTAACATCTCTGCTCAGGTCCTGCTGATTCAGGCCTGTGACCTCCCTGATTGAGTCTAGCCATCTGGAATGTGGTTTTCCTCTCTTTCTATTACTTTCTACCTTTCTCAGAATTATTGTCTTTTCTAGTGAGTCATGCCTTCTCATGATGTGGACAAAGTATGACAGCCTCAATTTGATTATCTTGGCTTCTAGCACAAATTCATGCTTGATCTGTTCTAGGACCCATTTGTTTGTCTTTTTGGCTGTCATCCTCATCATTCTTCTCCATCTCCACATGTGAAATGAGTTGATTTCTTTTTATCCATTTTCTTCACTGTCCAGCTCTTTTGTCTATACATGGGGATGAAGAATACAATGGCTTAGACATTTCTAACTTTAGTGTTCAGTTGTTTTTTCCAAGTCATATGGTGTCATCTGCATATCTTAGATTGCTGATGTTCCTTCCTCTTTTCTTCACTCCTCCTACTTTCATGTCTAACCTTGCTGTCTTTATCATATTTCCTTCATACAAGTTGAACAGATAAAGTGATAGAATGCAGCCTTGTCTGACCCTTTGCCTATTAGGAAACTTTCTGTTTCGACATATTCTATTCTAAGATTATACATGAAATAAAATTAAACATCCCTTCCAGAATCTATCCAGGCATTGACTCTTCTGAATAATAGCTAGAGAGTTTATAGTGGCATTTTGGAGCATTTTTCCCCACCTCATTTTTTAAAAAATTGGGGCAGTGCAGGCATGCAGCCCATGGGTTGCACACTGTCCAAAGGCCAATTTTTTCCCAACCCTGATTTACAGTTTTAAAGGTTATGGCCATCAGCACTTTTTTAACAGGACTTGAAAGTCAGTGTACAGTACCAGAGCCACTTTATGGCAGTTTTCAAAGGCAATGCTGGGCAGTCTTTTTGGTCTTAATGACTACATGAACTACTGCCTAGTACAAAAGTATATGCAGATGTGTCTGCTTAGAGCAAATGTTGAGAAAGTTTATTGGACTACGTCTCCCAGAAACCTACAACTAGTGTGACTCTTTTTTTACTGTTCTAAAAAGTAACCTTTGCAATCTCTTCTGTCTAATGTTAGCAATAAAATACTAAGAGTGCAGTTGAAGGGAGGGGGGCAATTTGCCATGTACAAAGTCTGCCTTACCAAACAAAATTTTCCTTCAGTCCCTAAATTTCTATTATTTTTCCAGAATGTCATTCACACCTAGAACTGTGCTGTGGTTACATTCTCTTTGTAACTTTGCCAGCCCTTTTTCTTTGAATGCCTAAACTATATTTTCAAATGCTCAACTGATGTTTTAAGTTACAGCAGTGTTAGAAATTTAGGGACTGAAGGAAAATTTAATGGGAGGGGACAGAATTCTTTTTTTGTGAGCAATGACCTCATTTTGTCTCTCCTGGTAGTTTAACACCTGTTTCCCAACATGGCTATTCAAGCAAATGCCCACAAGCAGGGCATCTCCTTTGGGTGGATTTTCAGAGGCACCTGAAAATTCAGCGGCATCTGAATCTGGAGATTCCATCGGGCCAATGATAGATCCATGTTCCATGAATTTTCCCAATCCCCTCTGAAAAAATCTACAACATTGACCATTAGTTTGTTTAATGTCTGCATCTTTAACAGCTCTAGTATAGTATAAGGCAAAGGAAACCAGTACAAGGACACTCTTTTTTTTGGCTGAAAATAAGTAAGTAAAATGCAGGTATACATGTATCTGTCTAGCATCGCCATTACAAAACAATAAAAATACATAAAAACATGAAAAGATTATCTAGGGTGTGTCTACACTGGCCAGAATATTACAGGCTGTTCCTGGAGTGTTCTGGCCCCAAAGCTGTTCCATATCCCCTGTGTTATTTCCATACTCTGCAGCAATGCTGGATGGCTATCTACAGATGCATCCTGCTGTGCTATCCAGTGCTTCTATTGCTGGTGTGGGTCATTCCCTCTGAGGCTGAAAATGAGGCACCTAGCATTAATCACATGGCTGGGCACCATGTCGAGACATCAGAAGCAGCGAACTGTGCCAGCAGCAGTCATGGGGAGCACAGCAGGGCACTGTGTAAACAGCTGCCCAGCATTACTCCAGAGTGCTCCAGATTTTCATGGAAAATCCAGAGCAAAAGGTAGTTTCTTAAAAAATGATTTAAGGCTGAGATGGCCAGGATTTGATGAGAAATGGGCCTTTTCTTGTGAAGACAGGCCACATCTGAATTGGGGCTTTGGCACTGAGTTGTGTGGATAGGTTGATATGAGGGTGGGGGCACAGGACCAGTTTAAATAGCCAGTGTAGACATACCCTGGGCCTAGGAGAAGCAAGGGGAAAACTCATACATGATGTTTTAGATGTTAAATTGTGAAACAACTGTGTGCTTTCTGCTCAATGAATTTACTTGATTGAGTGTTTGTGGTTTTTTTAACCTCAGCAGAGGGACTGGTGCATGCAACATTCCTAGAGCTTGCCTAGGGAAATCTGGGGGTTGTAATCCAAAAGTTACCTTTCCAAAGGTCTAAATGTTGCCACTTTTCCTCCCATGTGGTACCCATAAAAAGCATGGCAATAGTCACATATTGCATGTATCAACTTTCCTTCTCTGTTCCTTCCAGAGAGGCAGACTGCTGCACTCCACTATTCTACGTTCATCCAGACAGGGCCATTCTGCACCAGAGGCAGCTGGAGTATCTCTTGCACAGGGAGGGAATATCCTGAGTTTCACTGCTGACCCTCACACAGCTGCTCTGGGTTAAATGACAGAGATTCAGAAGCATCATATAACCAGCCATAGAAAAAAGAGTAGTTTTGACACACCCTGTAGCAATGGATCTTGCATTCTCTTACTCTGCACCCACTAATTCTTGCTCTGGAAAGCTTGTGTGAAGGACCCTCCAACAGCACCACCTCCTTTTCCTCCACCATCACCCCTTCCTCTGGTTTTTTCTTCTACTATCTCCCCTCCCCCTGAGTGTAGCTGAACTGTGTACACACCAAGGGACAGGATAAATCATAGAATAATTAGAAAGTGTCTTGTAGGCCCAATTAAGATGGTCCATTCCAGGAGACTTATGGATCCAGATGGATTCCTAATAATAATGATAATAATAATAATAATATGTATGTATACCCCACCCCTCTGTTAAAACAATTAGGGCGGCTTACAGCAATTAAAAATACATCAACAATCTAAAAACCCCAAACCCCCACCCTCCCCCATAAAAACATATTAAACTGACATCAATTAAAACCAGCTAAATCATAAATAACATAAAATAAACAATAAAAATAAAATAAACAATAAAAAGAATCAAACAGCAGGCAATCAGAGACACAAAAGGGCAAGGGTGTAGCTCGTGAGACCGGGATCAATCAGAAAAGGCCTGCCGAAAGAGATCCGTCTTTACCGCCTTTTTAAAACTACTCAGGCTCGTAATCTGATGGATCTCGTCTGGCAGGCCGTTCCATAATCTGGGGGTGATTACTGAAAAGGCCCTCTGGGAGGTAGTAGACAGCCTAGATTTTTGTGGCTGAAGCAAATTCCTCCCAGAGGACCAAAGTGTGCGGGGATGATTATACAGGAGGAGGCAGTTCTGAAGATAAATTGGACCCAAGCCATTTAGGGCTTTAAAGGTAATTACCAATACCTTATACTGGGCCCAGAAACTGATAGGCAGCCAGTGAGAGATTTTAACACCGGAGTTATGTGGTCTCTCCGAGATGTTCCTGAGACCACTCTGGCTGCCATATCTTGTACCAACTGAAGTTTCCGGACCAAGCATGAGGGTAGCCCCATATAGAGTGCATTACAGAAATCCAGATGAGAGGTTACCAGTGCGTGCACCACAGTCTCAAAATCCCTTACTTCCAGGAAAAGGTGCAGCTGGCGTATCAGCCGAAGCTGATTCCTGTCAGCTCTAAGGGAGTTCTTGAATCTGTTGGAAATATATTTCAATGGATGACTGTGAAATTTAGTATCATGGTTTGGGCCTGCAGCTGCAACCCCATCTGTGTTTATACGGGACCTCTAGGTCAAGATTCCCATGCCCATGCCCCACTATTGGACTAAGATCCTGATTTAGTGTTGCTGGAATGTAAAGCTCCATCTGTGTAGTTTGCAGGATGTCTAGGAAGGAGAAATGGAGCTCTCCTAGTGTAGCCCACAGCAAATGAGTGGCTATTTAGGTCCAGGGGCATCACTAGGGGGAGTATGGGAGGTGCACAATGCACTGGGTGACACCTGAGAGGGGGGTGTTATCCAGTGTGCTAGTGGGAAGGAGTTGTCTTCAGAGTCTAGTGGCCCTGCTAGCTGAGTAGTAAAGACAGTCACCTCCCTCTCCCGCTCACCCAGCAGCTCCATAAGAGCTGATACAATCTGTTGAAGAGAGGAGGGGGATTTATTAAAAATGATCTGCACTAGGTACACCACTGTTTAGGTTGGCAAGGTGGAACTATGCCCAGTAGTGTCTGGCTACCAATGTACAGATTGGGGAAGATACGGGGGGTTGCAGACTGCCATTCTACATGTGTGCATAGCTTCACATATATAGCTGTATTCCACCATCCAGCACCTCTCAAGCTCCTGGTTGAGGGGGGCTGTGGCTATTACTTAACCGGGGGGGGGGGGGAAGGAGGGGGGATTCAGACCATTGAGAATCACTTGATCTTATCTTAGTCATAGGGGTGGAAAGAGAAATGATGTTATGCTCACAAACGGCACTCAGCTGCCTCCCCATCCCCCAAAAACTCAACCAAATCTTCATAATCTAAATTACCTCCCACCCCCTTTCCCTCTTGTAAAAAGCAAAAAGCTGGAGCTCCTTCTGGGGCTTTACAGTGGCCCAAAATGGGAGGGTGTGGACGGAGCACAAAAATAAGTGAATAGCCTTCTGAACCCTTGCAGAAAGGCACTTACACACAAGTTGCAAGCCTATATGGCTCAAGGTAATGTAGCAGGTCTCCATGTAGACCCATGCTAGGCTGAGCCATATGGCACTCTCCCAGCTTACTGAAGAGGCTCTGAAACCCCCATGCACAGCCATTCCCTGCTTCATGGGAACAGTCAGGATTGCAGAAATGTTTGGCTATGGTTATCACAAAGGTGAAATCCCATGCAGAAATGGAATTTAAAAGCTGTGGAAAACCTGCAAAAGTGGGTTGATTTTCATACACGTCATTGTTAAAGTGTTGTTAACCCAAACAGAAAGTAGATAAAAGCTGTTCCTTTTTACTTTCAGGATTTCCCAAAAGTAAAAGGAGCAGCTTTTATCTACTTTCCATTTGGGTTAACAACACTTTAACAATGACGTAGTGTGAAAACCAACCTACTTTTGTGGGTTTTTTTTATTTAAAACCCCATTTCTGCATGGGATTTCCCCTGTGTGATAAAGTCCTATGTTCTGTGCATATCCTATGTGTGTGTGCATGCCTTCAAGTCGACTGCTGACCTATAGTGACCCATAAATTTCATAGGGTTTTCTTAGGCAAGGAATACACAGAGGTGGTTTTGCCAGTTCCTTCCTATGAAATATAGCCTACAGCACCTGGTATTCTTTGCCAGTCTCCCATCCAAGTACTAACTAGGGCTTAGATTCCAAGATCAGACAGGGTTTGGTGCCTTTATGGTATTTAGGCCAGTATGGTTTGAGTGTTGGACTGTAACTCTGGAGACCAGAGTTCATTTCCCAGCTCAGCCATGTAAAAACCCACTAGGTGGCCTTGGGCAAGACACATTCAGCCACAGGGGAAGCCAATGGCAAACCTCCTCTGAACAAATCTTGCCAAGGAACCCCCATGATAGGTTCATCTTGGGGCCACCATAAGTTGGAAATGACTTGAAGGCACACAACAAACAACAAACATGTCCGTATAGCCAGATGTAAAATAACTACATCAACACTGAGTCCTTTGGAGGACCCTGGTGAACCTTGGTACTGATGTCATCATTTCACATGTGGCTATGGGTACACACCTCTGCAACCCTGTCTACTCCCCATAAAACAGAAAAATATCAATCCCTGCAACATAAAAAAAAAGACATATACACTCATCCCTCCACATTTGCTGGGGTTAGAGGCACAGGACCCCCATGAATGTAGAAAAATGCAAATAACAAAAGCACTATATTTTTCCCTGAGAGAACACCTCTCTAGAAATCTCTAGGTCCTCCAGTGCAACTCTGTGGTCAACATCTGCCAGACATTGACCATAGAATTGTGCTGGAGGAGCTACAGATGCTTAATGAAATGTTTTCTCTAGGAACCTCTGGGTCCTCCAGTGCAACTCCGTGGTCAACATCTGCCAAACATTGACCATAGAATTGCACTGGAGGAGCTACAGGTGCCTAATGGAGTATTCTCTCTGGGTCCTTCAGTGCGACTTTTGGTTAAAGTTGACCACAGAGTTGTGTTGGAGGACTTAGATATTCCTAGAGAGAACCTATTAATAAAATCCGTGAATAATCAAATCCGCAAAAGTCAAAGCCGCAAATGTGGAGAGACGAGTGTACACACATAAGAAAAACTAATGGAAGTGTAAAATCCTAACAAGACACCTGCCATAAGCTGCTCTTATTCATGCATAAGTCACTAACAAGGTGTTAGCCATTGGGTCCTGGTAGAGGATACTGGTGTTAGCTTCCAAGAAGTTTCTTGTTCTCAATGCTCACTCCACTGATAGTTACATTTGATACTTGCTGCAGCCTCAGAGCCTCCAAGCAGCCTAAATCATAAGCTTTCACTGAGATTTTCTCATTTCACTGAATGACTTAACAGTGGACTAAAATCACAAGCAATTAAAATCAGTCCACTGGAAACGCCTGTCTATTACTTTACTTTTTAATTTTTTTAATTTGTGTGTGTGTGTGTGTGTGTGTGTGTGTACGCGTGCGCGCGCGCGTGTGTGTGTATTTCTTCTTCCAGAAAGGGAATTAAAGTGATGGCCTTCGCCTTGGTTCCTTCATTAGAACTTCACTGCTTGAGCTGCATTTTCCTATTACCTCTGCAAATCTGTCTTTGTTGTGTTATTGGGGGGGAAAGTAATTTATGATTGCTGGTCTTCAAGCCTCTAATTATTTCTGGCTGTGTATCATGATTATTAATTCAAGAGTTGGTTCCTAATCTCCAAGCCTCCCCTCTGAGTTAAGTGCATATGAAAAGTCTATAACCCTTGAGGAAGGAGACTGCTAAACATTGCTATGTCTCCCCACCCCACGCCCCCAGAGAAATTGTGGCAGCTAGTATGGGATGGTGTTTCTTTCTCTAGGTGTTCAGCTTGTGATGCAGGCAGGTTAGCTGGGCTTCTATTGACATGGTTTAAAATGAAATGTTTTAAAGCAGGTTCCCATGAAAACTGGGCTGTGGGGTAGGAATCAAGGTCCTCATTGAGCAGAATGAGCACAGTAGGGCTAGTTTAGCACCCAAGTATAGAAAGATTGGCTAACAACACTTTGGGACCTTCATATTCTCATCTTTAAAAGGGTGGGTGATAGTGTAAGTTCCATTAAGTCTACAAGTACTGCCCCCCATTATATTCAAAGTCTAAATTTACCTTGGTGCATTACTGAGATGAAGGCCTTTCTATAGATGGGAAAAGTTACTTTTATGAATTACAAATCCCATAATCTGGGGGATACTGAGAGTATTAGTGTCAAAAGCAACCTTTGGACAAGAAATTCCAGAATCTGGAAGATTCTGAGAATAGCAGTCCCCACCTCACTCCACAATTAACATTGTTATACAGGTGTTCCCTAACTCTGGGGGTAGAGAAGATGTGGTCCTACAGATGTTATTGGATTACAACTCCTATCAGCCTAGTCAGCATGATTAAGGGAGAAGGATGATAAAAGTTGTAAACCAGAATACTTGGGAGACTACATATTTGCTATCTTTGTATTCATCTCTCATTGTTAATATCACCACCTCTGAATTTGCCTAACCCTCTTTAAAAAAAAACAAAAAACATAGTCGTATTATTCAACTGTTTTGAAAACTTTCCTGAATCCAGAACCCAAACTCTCCTTTAACAAGATCTTGAAGCAGGGCAGAGTACACCCATAGAGCAATATCAGGAGGGAAGTAAGGTGATCTGCTCATCTCTGGATCAAGCCCCAAAGTGTGTGGTTGCATGGAATGTGTGCCTGCATGGGAAAGACAAAACACATCTCTGCTCACAGATATAAGAGAAAATGAGTAAACTTTTATATGAGAGTGTACATAAGAGATTAAGAACATGGGAAAAGTCACATGGATCAGACCAAAGGCCCATCTAGTACATCATTTTGGTCGCATATTGACCAAACGGTTGCTATGGGAAGCCCACCAGAAATACATGAGCACAACTGCACCCTCCATCTCACATTCTTCAGCAACAGCTATTGAGAGACGGATATTGCATCTGATGATGGAAGTGATATATAGCCGCCAATGATGGATCCAACTTCCATGAATTTATCACAGTGCACAGTGCACTGTGGACTCTGGACTTTATTACACCATGCTTGAAAAGTGGAATTAGAACAGGGTAGCAGTGTCTGTGGCTGTACCTTATCACATGATGCTGTGTCTGTCCAGTAGCTGGTCTGTAGTCCATCCACTGCTGGGGTACTCCTTTTCATTGAAAGAGAAAACCTGTCAATGCTCCCCACAATTGCTCTGCTTTTTCATTACTGATTGAGTATGATAAGTTCCTTCCAAAGCAGTTCTGATATGCAGTGGTGAGTGGTTATGCTCCTCTCCCCGTCTCCCTCTTCCCACTTGCTATTTCCAAGCAGGCTGTTTTTCTTTTCTTATATTTCAGTTTCTTTTCTTTATTTATTTTTAACCCAATGGATTGCCATAATTGCATAATTGCACTAAAATAAATAAAAATACAGACTGAAAGGTATGCTAGGAAGGGGTTAGGGCTGGGAGGCAGAGCTATGGAGGCCAATGTGAGGAAGGCAGGGGCTGGGAAAGAAGCAGAAAATTGCACTTTTAAAGAGCTGTGCAATAATAGTTGTCCCCAACCCTATATGTTTGCATTTCCTACACTAGTAGGATTGTGCCTCCTTACAAGTCTGGTGTAATATAGTCCTAAGTGGACTTAATAATGCACTGTGTGAAGAAGTATTTCCTTTCATCTGTCCCAAAAATCTCCCACCATTCAGATTCAGTGGATGGGACCACCGTAGGAATATCAGTAGCCATGCCAGCTGGAGAATTCTTGAAGCTGTAGTCCATAAAGTAACTTCCCCAGGCTCTGAAGTATATTAGCACATACATCACTGATGTAGTTGTGAACTTTTGGCTGAGAATTTGGCAAGACAATCTAGCCTGATGTGTTGACAATTAAAGCTCCACCCAAAAATACATCTCCATTTACTTTCTGGTGACAGAAAGGCATTGGATATTTCCTCAGTAGACTGCTGACAGCTCGTGCCAACCTACTATGGAAGGGTGTGTGTGTCATGTGTTGTGAGTGCACAGTTCATTGGCTGTGCACAGTTCAATGGCAAGAGAGCATTGCTCTTTACAGTCCTGAAAGAGAAGATAGGGACCATTCAAAGCAGCCCTACTACTGAGTGATCAGGCAATTCTTTTGGACAGTTCTTTCTGCAGACCATTTAATCAAAGCCAGTGCCTCCAATTCCCATATCTTTTGCAGGCAGGCTGTTCCTCCTTCTGTCCATGTGGCTATAGGGAGATTTTCCAAGTCCAGAAAATTTAAAATCCATTTGCATGTCAACAGGGACCCCTCTTTTGCAATCCAATATATCTCCATTCCAGTGAGGCCACAGGCCTCTTTGTGGCAGAAAAACATATCCAATTGTTTTTCTCTTGTTTGGTTTGTAAAATCTGGCCTGATGAAGATGCCCATGGAGCTTCAAAAGCTTGCAACAACTATATTGTGCATTTTCGTTGGCCAATAAAGGTATCACTGATGGATTTTTGTTTGAATTTGCTAAATGACCAACACAGCTACTTCTGAATATTTCCACTTCCAACAGCAATGATAAAATTTGCACCTGCAGCCTCCTTGTATACTACCAGTCAAAGTCATGTGGATGAGTTTCACATGACTTTTTCTGAGGATACAGACATGCAGCTTGAAGAAGTGGGTATATCAAAGCTTTGATTTGAGTGCATTGATTTTTGGCTGGAACAGGTTGAGTCTCCATTATCTGGAATTCAAAAATCTGAAATATCCCAAGAACCAAAACTTTTTTCATGGGTGGCTGAGATAGTGACACCTTTGCATTCTGACAATTCAATGTACACAAACTTTGTTTCATGCACAAATGTATTTAAAATAGTGTATAAAATTGCCCTCAGACTATGTATATAAGGTATATAAGAAACATTATTATTATTATTATTATTATTATTATTATTATTACTCCACCCCTCTGTTGAGCAATTGGGGTGGCTTACAAGAAATTAAAATTCCATACAGAATCCAGAATAATCATCCCCACCCCTCCCCCCTTTAAAAAAGTATTAAACTACATATCCATTTAAAATAATGCATAAAACCACACAAGACAAACAAATAAGGTAATAGAAGAGGCCATAGCCAAGTCTGAGCAGTGGCGAGGACCAAAAGTGGAAGAAATAGAGCCGGGTAAACTCCTGGGGCCAGGAATCTAGTCAGGAAAGGCCTGCCAAAAGAGATCCATCTTCACAGCCTTTTTAAAGCTGTTTAAGGTTGTAAGCAGACGGATCTCATCCGGCAGGCCATTCCATGGTCTGGGGGCAATTACCAAAAATGCCCTCTGGGAGGTTGCACACAGCCTTGTTTTTATTGGCTGCAGCAAATTCCTCCCAGAGGACCGGAGAATGCAGGGAGGATTGTATGGGAAGAGGCGGTCCCGAAGATAGGTTGGACCCAAGCCATTTAGGGCTTTAAAGTTAACAACCAACACCTTACACTGGGCCCGGAAACTGATAGGCAGCCAGTGAAGGGACTTTAATACCAGTGTTATGTGGTCTCTCATTGCTGTTCCCGAGACCACTCTGGCTGCCATGTTTTGTACTAACTGAAGTTTCCGGACCAAGCATGAGGGTAGCCACATATAGAGTGTGTTACAGAAGTGCAGACGAGAGGTTACCAGCTGGTGCACCACAATCTCAAGATCCCTTACTTCCAAGAAAGGGTGCAGCTGGCGTATCAGCCGAAGCTGATAACAGGCACTCCTGACCGTCACATTCACCTGATTAGTCATCAGGAGCGACGAGTCCAGGAGCATGCCCAGACTGCGAACACAGTCCTTCACGGAGAGTGTGACCCCATCCAGGACTGGAATTTTCAACCCAATTCCTGGTTTCTGGGCAGCTACTGTGAGCACCTCTGTTTTGTCTGGATTCAATCTCAATCTGTTTTTCCCCATTCAGCCCACTACTGCCTTAAGACAGTCATTGAGAGGAGAGACACCATCGGGAGTCAAGGCCGATGATTGAGACATGGAGAAATAGATCTGGGTATCATCAGCGTATTGATAACATCTAGCCCCATGTCTCCGGATGATCTCACCGAGCAGCTTCATATACATGTTAAATATCATTGGGGACAGAATGGCACCCTGAGGGACAGCACACATAAGGTCTTTTTTTGCAGAACAGCTGTCCCCAAGCAGCACCCTCTGGGACCTGCCCGAGAGGAAGGAACGGAACCACTGCAATGCAGTGCCTCCAATTCTAACCCATTCAGGCAATCCAAGAGGATGCTATGCTCTATCATATCAAAAGCTGCTGAGAGGTCTAAAAGCACCAACAGGGTCACACTACCCCTGTCAATGCTTAGACGCAGATCGTCGGTCAAGGCAACCATGGCAGTTTCAACTCCAAATCCTGTCCTAAAGCCAGTTTAAAATGGGTCTAGATAATCGGTTTCATCCAAGACCCCTTGGAGTTGAAAAGCAAGTTGTATTTAGACTTGAGTTCCATTGCCAAGATATCTCATTATGTATGTATACAGATATTCAAAATCCCCCCCCCCAAAAAAAAAATCTGAAATCCAATACACTTCTAGCCCCAAACAGTTTGGATAAGGGAGACTCAACTTGTAGTGGCTTTCCATTTGAGTCTGGTCAGTAAGCACAGGTATCTAGTAACTTCCATGTTAGTGGATTGGTGAAGGTTTTAGTTTAAACTTTAAAGGATCTGTCCAAGGTGCTCTACCTTTTGCTAGTAAGCTCAGTGCCTCACTGGTGCCTCACTGGTAAGACAGTGCCTCACTGGTAAGGAGAGTGAATCTCTCAGTAGAAGAGCTTTGCTTTTTCCTATTTTTCTTAGTTTGTGTGGTAGGAGAGTCTCTCCCACTCCGCTGCCACTGTGCCTACAGAAAAGAGATGCAACAAGTTTATTTTGCTGTTGTGTTCCTATTTAGGATATTTGACTATTCTGCTTTGATTGTTTTGCCTGCTGATGCCATTTTGTTCAACTTTTTTAAAAAAAAAAAAAAAGAAAAGAAAATGTTATTTTGATTGCATTTTCATCTGGAATCATTTTAATTCGTTTTTATTGTAAACTGCCTTGGGAGCTGCCTATGAAGCAGACAGAAGTTGAGTAAATAAATGAGAGAGAGAGAGAGTGGAAATTTGGGGAGGGAGGGGATGTCTTTCGGAACTTTGTATTGATAATCATATGCAAAGCTGAGCCAAAGTTACTCATCCTTTTCATGAATAGTTTTGAAAGTAAGGATAAAGTTGCCAGATGAGAAACAGGAGAGGGCATCACTGCCTTCAACAGTTGTATATAAGAGAGAATCTCAGCAAGTTTTGTTGGTTGAATACAACTATTAAAGAAATAGATGCCTTGTGTTGGTTTTAACCTAGCAACCCTAAGTGCTGAGAAAGTTTCACTGTTTCAGTTTCTTTTTCACTATTTGTTCATATGGCCTCCATTTTCAGGGGATTTAACTTGTTTTCGGAACTCTGATCAGTGGCATCACTAGGGGTGTGGTGGTGCAGACCACACCAGCTGACACTCCTGATGAGGGGTGACACCCAATTGTGCTATCTTCCTATTGGGAGGAGGGATGATCATGTCTGGGCCTGGTTTGCTGTGGCGGCAGCGGTTCCTTATGCAGGGAAGGACAAGGACAAGTACCCCCCACCTTGCTTCCCCACAGTGATGGGGTTTCCTCTTGAGGAGCTGCCACTACTGTGACAAAGGACAAAGCCAAGCACCCCTGGCTCTGGTTTGCCCCAGCAGTCTCTTTGTGAGGAGAGGCCACTGCTACTGCAGGGAAGGAGAAGGGGTGAGCACAGCCTTTTGGCCATGCCCCTAGCAGCCCCCCCCCCATACCAAGTGACATCAGGAACAGTGTCTTTGCAACACCAATGCTGCAAAAACACTTCCAGCTAGACAGATGAGGTTGAGCTGCCTTCCCATAAAAAGACTTTGTAAATAGGAGTTTCTAGAGGCTTTGATGGTGTCTGCATGGGAGAGAATACTCTGCAGCCCAGAGTATTTGGGGACAGAGCTGCCTTAACATTCCTCCTTCCCCCCCCCCCCCCCCCCCATTATCTGGCACTCCCAGAGTGATAGATGTCAGTTTGCACATGAATCCTGCTGTGCCACCCAGTGTCACTACCACAGCAAGTTGCTCTTTCTGAGGCCAAAAATGTGGTGCCACCACATCCATTACATGTCTGGGCACTCATTCTGACCTCAGAAGGAGTGACTTGCAGTGGCGATGGCAGGGGTCACAGTGCAACACATTGCAAACAGCCACCCCCATTGCTCTGTGATATATTTTAATTCACTGCAAGAGAGGTATATGATGGGCTTGGTGCTGAAGTGGCTGGACATTGCCCAGACAATTTGCACCAGAATCAAGGATTGTATCCTGCATTGTAAGGGCTACTCACCACAAGGATGCGAGGGAGGATGTGGTGTTTGGCCCATGTGGACATGGCCTTTGTTAGCTAAGGTATGCTTGCAGTTATGTGACTTTTTTATTACACAACCAGGAAAACAAAAATCCGGCTGCTTATGCCATTCCTAAGATAATCAAAGGCTGTGTGTGTGTGTGTATTTTCTAGTTACACACATGCATATGCATGCCTGTGTATATGATAGATGTATATATATTCATCTAAGCAATAATCATTTTCTGCCTGAACAGTAGACCCAGTTATCATGCCTATCGCTTATGTTTTCATTAATCAGAAGGAAGTAGAGAGGTAACGAATGACTCCCTGGATGCCAAAGTGTTCATTTTTCACTGTCAGGTTATAAGAGGCAGTGGGCACAGACCATAGATCCCATCAGACGTGCGGGTACTTTATTGTCAGCACATTCTGTAAAAATAGAAAGTGAGGTAGCTTTTCTGGATAGAGTCGAGGCTGTCTGTGGGCTGGGTTTAATCTGACTTATTAGAACAAGAGTTTTTGGCAAGCAACGCCATCTATCTGAGAGAACATTGGAGAGCACCTCTTTCGCCCCCCATTCCCTCCATCGCACTTCTTCAAACGTTAATGCGCAACCATGTAACTGTAGAACTGACCCCTCTTAAATCTTGTAAATGGCCATGCATTCCTTCACCAGCAATAAACTTCATATTTTGCTCATATCTGTGCCCAAGTCTTGCTGGTAAAAATACTAAAACTCTTTTTTAAAGTAATATATCTTTTTTTGGTTTACAGGAAATGCTCCAAAGGACAGGCGAAATCCTGGTAGAAAAGTATCTTTAGAGCAAAGCCGGGAAATGGAAAGATTTATCCACAGGGAACATCTCTATTTGAGTTCTATTTTTAGCAAACTTGTTTCTTAAATAAGAAACCAGGTTTGGGGTCTCAAATTGCAACAGAGAAGCAATCACCCTTTTCTGTTTGTAATACCAGGCTTCATTTGATCCTGAAATCCCACTATCATGATCTCTTTCTGTGAGGCTTTCTTAAAGTCATGTCTAAGGGATCAACTATACTTGTCAGAATATTCCACACTTCCCCAGAGTATTCTGGCTCTGAATTTCCCCCCCAAATTTGTTCCTTACTTTCTGGGTTTTCCCCAGAGATGATGGGTGGCTGCCTTCCCAGAGGGTCTCCAATCATCTCCTGGGGCCATTGCTAAGGACAGAAACAGCTCCCAGCCACATTATTGATGCTGGGTGCCTTTTTCTGATCTTAGAGTGACTCGCACCCATAGCAGCAGCACCAGAAGACAAACTGGGGACATGATAGGAAAAGAGATTCCACCTAAACATTAAGAGGAACCTCCTGACAGTGAGAGCTGTTTGACAGCGGAACACACTCCCTTGGAGGGTAATGGAGTCTCCTTCTCTGGAGGTCTTTAAACAGAGGCTGGATGTCCATCTGTTGGGGGTGCTTTGATTGTGAGTTCCTGCATGGTAGGGGATTGGACTGGATTAGGGTTGCCATATCCTGCATTTTTCTGGGACAATCATGGATTGGAGGGTCCAAAAAATGTCCCATCCCATCTAGGCATTTTAGACCCTCCAATCCTATATTCCTGTCTTGTTCCAGACCACATTTTCCAGTTGGACTGAAGATTGACAAAATGTTTAAATTACAATGGAACAAGGCAGAAATAGTTAGCTAAGCTTGACCTCGGCTCCACTTCCTTCCCTCCTGAGCCACTTCTCCTCCTCAGTACGTGGCCTGGTGGCCAAGAAGGCAGTGGCTGCCAGCCCCGAGTGCTCCGCTGAGCTCCATGCAGAGCCAGGACCAGCGCAAGGAGGAGGCCTCCTTCCAGGACAGGTACGGGGGCATGGCCAAGCTCCTAGTCCTCCAGCGCAGCAGTAAGGCCTCCTCCGGACTCTGGGCCTGGTGCAACTATCATGCAGGAACTCAGCCAGCTGGCCAAGCCCCAGGACATCCAGTGTGGCAGCGAGGCCTCCTCTGGACCCTGGCCTGATGCAGCCACCATGCAGGGACTCGATCAGTCAGCCAAGCCCAGAATATCCAGTGCCGCCACCACCGCCGTCGCCATCACCACTGCCAGGGCCTGGTATGCCTTGCTGCAGGCTTGGGGGACTAGACCGCACCACCACTGCTGCCAGGGCCCTCTAAGGCCTTGCTGGGGGGCTTTGGGGGCTAGGCTGTGCCCCCCTCGCCTGGTAGGCCTTGCTGGGGGGGGCTTGAGCATGACTAAGATTGAATAATTTATTAATGTTTTTGGCTTTTAGTTGATTGTGTCCTCCATTTTTCTTGAATGTCCTACATTTTGGCTGACATTTCTCCTATATTTTGCCCTACATTTTGTACCAGTTTTGTGATAGAGAATTGTGGCAACCCTAGACTGGATGGCTCATGTGGCCTCTTCCAACTCTATGATTCTATGGTTCTATGATTAAAAGCGCAGCAACTATCGTTGCTGAACACCCCCACCAACGAAAAAAATCACAGTAAATGTAGATTGAGGAAGGACCTAGAAGTCTCTAGTGCCCTCCCCTGAAGTCCATCACTAGACCTCTCTAGCAGACAGTCCCTCCCTAAACTACAAATCCCATGATTCCATGGGATGGAGCCATGGTCCCATTAAATTGAGATCAAACTTCTATAACTGAGAAGTGTGGATAACTCTTAAACATTTGTTACAGGGGAAACAGCTTGCTATTCATGGATTTGAGCATCTGTAGATAGCAAGCCCCCTTGGCCCTAATGGTGGCATGTGCATGAAGCTGTGCATGCACATGCCGCCATTAACAAGTATGGGACTTGAGGTCCCATGGTTTATGGCATCAGTGAGGGGGCCTGGAATGGAACCCCCATGGATACAAAAGGCTGGCTGAATTTTGAAGCTCAGATTCCTGCCTTACAGACCAAGGAAGGACAAATCCAACTGGATCCATGTTGCTCATCCATCAAATATTATTATTGATTGGTTATCCTGATGCACAATGCCAATGGCTCTAGTACAAGTGCAATGAGCAACTGCAGTGTATGATGCAATGGACAACATTGGTCTATGTGCAATTCTGCTTCCACTGCTGTCAGCAGAATATATGTATTCCATTCTGGTGAATAATTCACCCACATGTGTAGTGTGTATCACTAACAAGGTGCCAGACACAGAGGCCAGAATCCTGATGGGACTAAGATTTTGTGGCAGTTGTATGTTTTACACACTTCTATAAGAACTCATCCATATATTCTTAAGGAAACAGTTCCCCATCCACCCCCAGTGCAACAAGGGATCTGCTCATGACCTGATCTGCTTAAAAGACCTGCTTATGACCTGAACTGGACTGAAGTTCTTGGAATGACCACCAGAATATTTCTATTTCTAAATGGACTGGTGGAGTTTTATGCTCTGATGAAGTTGAACAGAGTCTCAGTATCTGCAAACTGGTGAAATATCTAGCATTAGTTCTTATGGGGACCCATAGATCCCTAATAGCACACTTTTTATTTATTTTCTAAACCTCTTGGAGATATGATGTAAAACTGCTGAATGGTCAATATCTCCTTAAAATAAATGCTGCATCAAATGGCTACCATAAAGAAATCTGAGTCTTTGCCAGGCTGGGGGTCATTTGCACACATAAGCGCACATACACCATAGGAGTAACAGTGTTTTCTTGCCCTCTCTTCATTAGAATTTTGATCTGCTAATGCTCTCACTGATCCCCTCAATGTTCAATGCAGAGAGAGAATGATAGGAAGGATGGAGAAAAGAGAGGATAGAGATTCTGTGTGTGATAGAGAGGGGGTGCATCTACACTGTAGAAATAATGCAGTTTGACACCACTTTAAGTGTCATGTCTCCATCCTATGGAATCCTGGGATTTGTAGTTTTGCAAGGTCTTTAGCCTCCTCTGTCAAAGTGTTGGTGCCTCAAAAAGGTCTGTAGGATGGAAACATGGCAATTAAACTGGTGTCAATCTACATTATTTCTAAAGTGCAGATGCACCCATAGAGAAAGAAATAGTCCAAAATAACATCCCAATAAGTTTTCTATGCAGTCTTCCAAAAGTTTGCAATAGTGTTCAACAGACTATACAAAATGGTATAAATCAGAGGATAAAAATTTGCATAGTTTGAGGTCAGTTATGATGACAAATGGATAAATGGATTCAGAGGGAAGCGGGGGGGGGGGGGGAATCCCAGCAACCTATCTCACAAATAGGAATTTGCAGTGATTTGCAACAGTTTTTAAAACACACTGATGTAGACACAAAGAGAGAGAGAGGGAGGAAGAGATTAAAAGCAGATTCTGTTCAAACTAGTTGATAGTGAGAGATTTTTTTTACTACTAAAAATCTGTGCCCATTTCACATTTCAGCTCTTGGCTATGAAAGCTCTTCAAAGCCCTTGTTCTGCAGCAGTCTTGCTATGGCTTTGATAGTCTTGTAATGTCTTGCATGGCAGTATGCAGGAATCACCGTTTGTAAAAGATTGCTCCAGACTTGTCATTGTAAGAAAATAATAATAAAAGCTGAACTTTGCAGCTATTCAAGAAGAAAGGAAGGTTATCTGTAAGAGATGGAAATCCTTCATTCTACCAATAACTGGTAAAAATAAAGGGCCAGCAGTTGAATTGCATTGTATAAAAGAGGGGAAAACATATTGGATTTATGATAAAAGAAATGTACAGCTCTTTTAATGTGAGGCCTGTCTTCCAATGTAAAGAACTATCAGGGATGCCTGTAAAACTTACTTTCAGGGATTTAAAGGTCAATGCTTGGAGATTTAATTAATACAGCGGCATGCTCCTTTCACATTAGACTCACTGACTACAATGAACTCAGTGTACCCAATGTAAGAAATGGACAAGACAAGCCTAAGGACCCATTTATTCAAACAGAAAAGTCTGCTGGTGAGAATTTTCCTGGAATATTTCATCACATGTGAAGGAGGAGGAGTATCAATGCATGCGCTGAAACCACCAAAATCCCCTTTGCCTACAGGGAGGGTGGGCAACTATAGAGGGGACAAGGGGCATTTTTCCTTTGGCCACCCCCATAGGCCACACAGATGTTCCCGACATAACGTGACATCAACTCTATTTCCAGGAATTGGCCCAAATATGGCCAATTCCTAATGGGTTTTTGTGTATGTGGGCAATGAGGGGGAGTCAAGCCATTATTGTTGTTAGATATGCTTTGAATACATTTATGAGAGCAAGCATAGTGTAGTGGTTTGAGTGTTGGACTACAACTCTGGAGACCATGGTTCAAATCCCGGCTCAGCCATGAAACCCACTGGGTGACTTTGGGCAAGTCACACTCTCTCAAACTCAGGGAAAGGCAATGGCAAACCCTCTCTGAATAAATCTTGCCAAAAAAACCATGATATGTTCACCTTAGGGTCACCATGAGTCAGAAATGACTTGCGGATGCACAGCAACAACAAATGCTACAGATAGACTGATTATATTTTAACAACAACATTTTAGATCATAGAATCATAAATCATAGAGTTGGAAGAGACCACAAGGGCCATCCAGTCCAACCCCCTGCCATGCAGGAAATCACAATCAAAGCATCCCCAACAGATGGCCATCCAGCCTCTGCTTAAAGACCTCCAAGGAAGGAGACTCCACTACCCTCCGAGGGAGTGTGTTCCACTGTCGAACTGCCCTTACTGTCAGGAAGTTCCCCCTAATGTTGAGGTGGAATCTCTTTTCCTGGAGCTTACATCCATTGTTTCAGGTCCTAGTCTCTGGAGCAGCAGAAAACAAGCTTGTGTCCTCCTCAATATGACATCCCTTCAAATATTTAAACACAGCTATCATATCACCTCTCAGCCTTCCCTTCTCCAGGCTAAACATCCCCAGCTCCTTAAGTCGTTCCTCATAGGGCTTGGTTTCCAGACCCTTCACCATTTTGGTGGCCCTCCTTTGGACACGCTCAAGTTTCTCCACATCCTTTTTGAATTATGGTGCCCAGAACTGGACACAGTATTCCAGGTGAGGCCTTGTCAGGGATGATAGCAGTTGTAGCTCTTCACCTCTGGCTCTAACTCACCACCTTGTTATGCAGCAGAGCTGACCAGCTTTGATCAGTGGTTGATGCTTCTTTTCCAAGCAGCAGAGTTTCAGAGAATAGGCTGAAGACCCTGACAAACTCTCCAAGCCTTCTCACTCTTCTTCCTGAGATGTCTCCAAACTTCTCCAGGATTCTTCTGGTTCTTGTATCTTCCCTCAAGACACCAGACAACTCAGTAGTCTTATATAAAAGATCTACTTTATTCTACTATATATAAATACTATATGCCCTACAAATCACAATCTCTACTCCACCAAAATACTCCAAACAACTCCACACTACACCACACTGTACATTAGCAAACATTGCAATTTATAGCCATTGTTAGACACCACCCACCAGTCAGTTTCCACCCAGTGGGTGTGTACATACATCTTGATTGGTCCACATAGATCATCCCATACCTAAGACCAACCCAAGTGTTTCATCACTTTACCTTGACCACTTAATGAGTCTCAGGTGTTTGCAATCTATCACAGGTGTTCTCAATATACCTTCTATAACTTTGTCCTTGGCTCTCAAGGCTTCTTAATTATATTATCTTTTTCACCTGTGTATCTTCCTGATTGCTCCTGCTTAGTCACTTTGACATTCACATACATATTTTTATTTCTATTACTGTATATCCCATGTTGCTTTTTCCTTAACAGGCCTGACCAAAGCAGAATAGAGTGGCACTATTACTTCTCTTGATCTAGACACTATACTTCTACTGATGCAGCCTAAAATTGCATTGGCCTTTTTAGCTGCTGCATCGCACTGTTGACTCATGTTCAACCTGTGGTCCACCTGGATTCCTAGATCCCTTTCACACGTAGTCTCATTCAGCCAGGTGTCCCCCATTGTATAACTGTGCTTTTTGTTTTTCCGCCCTAAGGGTAGTACCTTACATTTCTCCATGTTGAATTTAATTTTGTTAGCTTTGGCCCAGCTTTCTAGTCTGTTCAAGTCATTTTGAATTTTGATCCTGTCCTCTGGGGTATTAGCTACTCCTCCTAATTTGGTGTCGTCTGCAAATTTGATAACTATGCCCCCAATACAGTCATCCAAGTCATTAATAAAGATATTGAATAGCACTGGGCCCAGGACAGAGCCCTGTGGCACCCCACTGGTCACTTCTTTCCAGGTTGAAAAGGAGCCATTGTTGAGCACCCTTTGGGTTCGGCCAGTCAACCAATTACAAATCCATGTAACAGTTACTTTGTCTAGCCCACATTTTACCAACTTGTTTGCAAGAATGTCATGGGGAACCTTGTCAAAGACCTTACTGAAATCAAGATATACTATATCCACAGCATTCCCTTCATCTACCAAGCTGGTAATTTTATCAAAAAAAGAGATCAGATTTGTCTGGCATGACCTGTTTCTCTGAAACCCATGTTGACTTTTTGTGATTATGAAATTACCTTTCAGATGTTCACAGACTCTCTGTTTAATGATCTGCTCCAGAATCTTTCCCGGTATTGATATCAGACTAACTGTACGATAATTGTTGGGATCCTCTTTTTTCCCCTTTTTGAAGATGGGGACAATATTTGTCCTCCTCCAATCCGCTGGGACTTCTCCTGTTTTCCAGGAGTTCTCAAAGATTATTGCCAATGGTTCCGATATTACATTTGCCAGTTCTTTTAATACCCTTGGATGTAATTCATCTGTAAGATGTTTTAACTTATATTTTTCCAAACTGTATCTGTTTTAATGTTAGCCCCAAGTTCTGGGGTAAAACTGAGGTATGAAATAATACTAATACCATTACTAATAGTAGTAGTAATAGTAGTAATGTAACAGTAAGTAGTAGTTCTGTTGTGACAGAGCCTTCTTTGTAGATGAACCCAAGATTTAAAATGCTGTGCCTAAAGCAAAGGCTTGCTTTATCTTCTTTCATCAACTGTAAACAACAACAAGAAGTCCACTTCTTTTGTTTTATAATGGCAAATGTTCTCTCTGACTGAATGTGGCATAGCGATTTGGGTGTTGGACTATGACACTGGAGGCCAGCATTCAATTCCCGGCTCAGCCATGAAACTCACTGCATGACCTTGGGCGAGTCACATGCTCTCAGCCTCAGAGACAGACATTGCAAACCTCCTCTGAACAAATCTTGCCAATCAAACCCCATGACAACCTTAGGGTTGTCATAAGTCAGAAACGACTTGAAGGCACACAACACATAACCATGGTCTCTCTATTATATTGTAACTTAAATAAAATAAAACTTAAAAAGATAAAATAATAAAATAAATAAAAAATAAAAATATTATTTTATTATTTTATTATATTGTAACTTGCTTTTAAGAAAAGGTCCTTTTTTCCTGATGCCATTTATTTAATTGTTGTTTATTGCTTTTCTGTTTCTTTTGTGGTGGAGAAGTTGTGCTGCTGAGGATGAAGATGAGGACGAAGAGTTTGCCCTGAGCATTCTTGGTTGAACAGGAGGATAAAATATTTATAATATAGAAAGGAAATCTCCTGTTTCATTCTGAGAGCCCTGTGGAACGGCTCTGAATTGCCTCTGTCCGTCTTGCAACCGTGATGTTATGCAGCCAACGATGTATGTCCAGGCTAGATTTTAAGTCTCCTACAACCTCCCCCCTGCCTACTTCACTGCCTTGCCACTCTTGTCTATGAATTGAAACATCAGGATCAAGAAAACCGTGAGCCCAGCCGAGCGTTTCTTACCAAGGGCATCTCTTTTCAAATCCTTGTCGTACACAAGCGTTTGACAGGTGCAAATCATGGACAAGAAGATATGTCATTGTGACAAAAAGTGAAGCCTTTTTCAGGCTGATCTCTTTTTCTCTCCCACCCCCACCACAATACCTCTACAAGCTCTTTCCACAACATGTTTTTTTTCCCTTATTGAGGTTAAACTACCCCCTTTTTCTCGGTCACAAAGAGGCCTATGGCCTCACTGGAATGGAGACATATTGGATTGCAAAAGAGGGGTCCCTGTTGAGATGCAAATGGATTTTAAATCTCCTGGATTTGGAAAATCTCCCTATAGCCACAGGGCCAGGTGGAGGAGGAGGATCCTGCCTGCAAAAGATATCCTCCCCACCATATACCATCTTAACTAAAGACTGAAACAACATATAGGCATCTGACTAACATTTCCAATTGTTTTTCTCCTGTTTGGTTTGTAACATCTTGCCTGATGAAGAAGCCCATGGAGCTTCGAAAGCTTGCAAGAAGTATATTGTGCGTTTTGGTTGGCCAATAAATGATGGATTTTTGTTTGAATTACCCTTTTTTCTGTTTGCCTTTAGACTGAACCCCAGTAAAAACAAGAAGGTTCCAGTCTCTTGGGAGACACCAAGAACTTCATATTATTGCTGCTGTTGGCTTGCAGGATGAATTAGATCTGCATTATTTTCACCTAGCTGGTGGACATTTTCCTTTCCTAATTTTAGAATTTGAGTGATATCAATGTATTTTGGGAGAGAGTGGTGTGGTAGAGGAAAAGCCTGAGTTGGATGTGTGGGATAGACATAGAGAAAACAGGGACTGCTCTGCTGTGATAAATCCCAGGATCAGGCAATGCAGCAGTGGCAGTTTGCAAAGATGCAGGAACTGCTTTGTATAAAATTCATGTACACAGTTCCAGATCTGTTCTGGGTGGGATGGGGATGAAGATGGTGCTGTAGTGAAAAAGGAAGCCACTGTTTCCAATCTTTCTTTTTTGTGTCAGAGCTTGGAAAAAGTCTCTTTTGTAGACTATAGAGATTAATGCACAAAGCTTCACTCCTGATTTAGTTAATTCAGACAAACATCCATCAGTGATACCTTTATTGGCCAGACAAAATGTGCAATATACTTCTTGCAAGCTTTCAAAGCTCCATGGACTTCTTCATCAGAAAATATGTTACAAATCAAACAGGAGTAAAACAATTGGAGATGTTAGTCAGATGCCTACATGTTGTTTCAGTCTTTAGTTAAGAGGGTATATGGTTGGGAGGATATCTTTTGTAGGCAGGCTCCTCCTCCTTCTGGCCTTGTGGCTATAGGGAGATTTGCAAAGTCCAGGAAATTTAAAATCCATTTGCATCTCAACAGGGACCCCTCTTTTGCAATCCAATATGTCTCCATTCCAGTGGGGCCACAGGCCTCTTTGTGACAGAGAACAATGGATTCCTCAAGGAGTCTCCATGTGTTTGCATCAGGAACATTATGGTGGATGTAGAAGTAAAACACGTGAATTCCATCCAAATTTACGAATAAAAAATTGTTTTACCTTGGTTGAAGTTCCCAGTCCACAGGCAATTCTTCTTGGTTCCCCTGTTGCAGCTACAATGTGGCATCTCACAATACAGCTACCCCTGAATGTTTCCTGATTTAGTTGTAACTTTTTAAACAACCGAAACAGCAGCACCTCTTTTTGCATAAAAGTATAATTGCAAATTGATAACAGGTCAGCAACAAATTTTATCGCACACTGTTCCATTCAGCCGTTGCATCCGGTATTCACTAGTCAGCTGTCCGAGATTAAACTTGCTCGTGTATGCGTGGTTTTGCTCAATAGGAAATCAGCAATCCAGTTTTTTTCTTGTGCTCCATTTCCCCTATGGAAATAAAAACTTCCCCTAGTGAGGTAAATTACTTTTTTTAAAACAAAGATTCTGTCTGAGATTAAACTTTTAAAACAAAGATTCTTTTTTTACTTCCCTAGATGGTTTGAATATTGTTTGTGTCATTGAAATGTATAAAAGCATGATTACAGCTTTTAAAGAAACAACCAAAAAGGAGGCTTAGGAAAGACTGCTGCTTTTGAGAAATGAGCTAAATGCTTTTCTGCACTGGAAGTCGAATGGCTATGGATGTTCAGGGACAGGATAGGGGAGAGAAGGGAGCAATGCCAAGTCATACCACATGAGATCACTAATTTCCAAATTATCCTGGGATGGCCACAATTCCTCAATAATAGGTTAACTGTGCAATTGACAGCTATTCACGGGATTTTCCCATTCATTAAATGTTGCAGCAGAAACACAGACTGGCTACAGGATAGCTACTGTTCAACTACAAGGCTGTGCAGTAGGATCCTGCCATTAGAGTGAACATCACTCTTCTATCCCATTATTGAAGAGCAATATGATAGTCTTCTATGACTCCCAGAATGGGGGATTTGGGGAGTTTTAGATCCCCACTCCCAAAAGCTTTTCCAGGTTTTATTATTTATTTATTTATTTATTATTTCATTTCTATGCCACCTTTCTCTCAGGAAGGGACCCATGATGGCTTACAAGATAAAAATATTTCAAAAAATCACAGTAATTTTTTTTTAAAAAAATGATTAAAATCATCTATTTAAAACAATATATTTTAACATAAAAACATACAAAAGTTAAAACATAACACACACCAAATAAGCCACCCTGTTGTGATTTTTAAATGCTTTTGGCATACTGCTAACTCCTCCAGCACATAAAGCCATCCCAAATTTCTATCATGACAGTAATTTCAAATCTCAGTTGAGCATGGAAACTGAGAAAAAAAACAGGTGATGCATCCAAAGAAAAGGGGCAGACAAAGTGACCAGGAGAGTGCAAACTCAGCAAATATGAATTCAAGTTGTGTGCATTTATCACTGCTTCGTCCTCTGTGGGTGCATCTACATGGTAGAAATAATACAATTTGACATCACTTTAACTGCCATGGCTCCATCCTACAAAATCTTGGGATTTGTAGTCGTGTGAAGCACCAATGCTTTGGCAGAGAAGGCTCAAGGCCTTGTGAAACTACAAATCCGAAGATTCCATTGGATGAAGTTATAGTACGTAAATTGTGTCAAACTGTGTTATTTCTGCAATGTAGATTCCCCCTGTACTGCTAGAAATTTGTGGACTGGGCTTCATTTTATTCTGAATGGCAAAATTCTTATTCAGGGGCAAAGCCCTCAGTTTGTCCTCTCTGATGTAGCTATACAACTGTCACAATAATATTGATCTATAACATTATTTTAAGAAGTGCAGTACTGAATTAATCTATATGTGATGCTTCTTCAATGTGCTAAGATACCATATAAATGTTAAAGATTATTCTCTGAAGAAAAGTTGGAGAAAAAGTTGGAGAACACACAGTTCACTGGGGAACCACCTCTCCCTACCCAGGGTCTCACAGTATATACAGACCCATTCTCTTCCATTCCAGTTTTCTCTGAAGATGCCAGCCACAGATGCTGGCAAAATGTCAGAAAGAAACTCTTCGAGAACATGGCCACACAGCCCGAAAAACCCACAAAAAACTATGGATGCCGGCCATGAAAGCCTACGACTTCACAGTTGGAGAAAATGCTTGAATGAGTACTTCTGTCTCGGACTTGCATCCAAAACAATTCAAATATACATTTTCTCCTGTGTGAATTAAACAAACACATCCAACACAGCCAATGGTGAACAATGCTGAAAACTGCAATCCAACAACATCTAGAGGACCACAAAATTCCCAGAGCACTTTAGTTAATGCACAAAAGGAATGGATTACAAATAAACACGTCCAGTCAACCCCTCCAAATAACCCTCTGAATTTATTTATTTATTTATTTATTTATTGTTTTATAAATTGGGTGGCCTTTCTTAAACCAGAACAAATTTTCATTATCTGTGTGGATAAAGTGACAATGAAGGAGTGGGTGTGAATTTTTTTCTTGTTTTTTAAAGGGGAAAAAATCAGCCAGAGCTGTTTTTCTTTCCCTTCAAAAATCTTAATATCAAATTGCATTAACTAATAGAGAGAGAGAGAGAAAGAAAGAAAGAGAGAACCATCTGGCTTATCGGTGAGAGTACTCTAATTCCATTAGGAGTTTAATAAATGTACTTCCCTGTAAAAAAAATTGCATTGCTAGTCTATGCAACGAGAAGTGGAATCCAAGATTCAGATATACAGAAGCAGTAAGTTAGCTAGCATTGTTTATTTGAAAGGCAAGGGACCCTCTTGAAGGACAGCAGCATTTTTTAAGCCAGAGGTGAGGAAAATGTGGTTCTGGGGTTGCATCCAGCCCCCCAAAGCCTTTTTTTTTTTGTGGTCCTTGATTTCTCCAGACTCCCCAAAATTGTCCTTATTTTTTTAAAAAGTTCCTTCTTCCCTTAAAAGTTTCTAGGAGGCAATCTACCTTAAATAGGTTGCATACCCTCCAATCAAATAATGCAAATTTTTAATCACTGGACATAGACTTCTGGCCACTTATATTAGGTCCCTGTGGGTTTGTGAGGTTTGATTTTTATTTTATTTTGCTGTTGCTGGTGTTGTTTGTTTGTTTGTTTAGGGGTTTTTGTTGTTGTTGTTGTTGCTCTTCTTTGTTTTTGGCAGTTTGACAGACCATGAGCCATTAGGGGAGTCCCAAAGGAAGAAAATTGGTCCCTGGGACCTATGAAGGGGTGTTGTAAAGTAATAATCCTCACCTGAATATTATTATGGTATATTGATAAAATTTTGTCAGTGTCATCATTGGTCCCTAAGTGCATGATGTTGAGAAAATCAGCTCATTGTGTCCTTTATTTTTGTTGCAGGTTGTGCCCGAAGTGACTAAATTGTAAGATGGAGAAGTTCGAAGGGGTATCGTAAAGTAATAATTATCACTTGGAAGTTATTATGATGAAATTTTTTCAGTGTCATCATCACCAAGTGACTTTTTCTTTTCCCAAAAATTAAAAATCTGTTGCGGGTTCACCGATTTGACAACACAGATGATGCCATTCATGAAGTGGAAGAGTGGTTTAAAGCACAACTGGCAGACTTTACAATAATGGTATTCGGAGGGTCAAGAAACGCTGGGAAAAATGTGTAAATCTGGATGGTGACTATGTAGAGAACAGTTAACAACTACAAATCAAAACAAACTTTCTGTCAATTTTTTAAAAGGTGATAAAACATTACGATACTACCTCATGCAGTAGTTGCCTACAGTATTTTAGGTGTTAGACCTACCATGTACAACTCTTTAAATCCAACCTAGAAGGTTTGCGGGAAGATATTGGTCAGTATTCTTTATGAGAAGTTAAGTGTATATAACTGGTAAGTAATATTTCTTGGATTATCTCCCACACAAACCTGATGGACACATCATTCACCTGTGATCCAGTCACCAGCAGAATGGACCTCCTTCTCTCCATTCAGCTGATGCCTGCTAAAATACCTAAAGTAGGTAGGAGGAAGCTGCATGCATGAAATAGATGCAAAATTGTGACTAAGTCAAAATCTTGAATACAGAACAGTTATCTAGATTTACCCATCTATAAATGTTTTGTATTCATGATTTTGACTTGGGGAACTGCTACACTGCAGAAATAATGCAGTTTGACATAGCTTTAACTGTCATGGCTATATGCTATGGAATCCTGGGATTTGTAGTTTGTTGTGGCATCAGAGCTCTCTGAGAGATCAGGATAAATATCTCACAAAACAAAATGTCCAACAACTTATGCAGGGGAACCTATGTATGCCTAACTCATCCTCATTCATGAAATGTAATTATTCATGTGGTGCCATTGTATGTAGATGCACATGGGTGCGCAAAAGCATTCAGAGTCAAGATTCTGCACTTCCAGGATAACAGGATTCCACACTATGTCTGACCATACTATGTCTGGCCATTTGAAAATATGCAAAAATATATTTAAAAAATGGTTGGAAAAAATGTGTTGAGAAACCCCAATAAAAAGAATCCTGAACTGATAAGAGTCTTCACAGTTCACAGTTTATCCTGTACAAAATTCACATGTGGCTCCATGTGCAAATTTTGCCTAGAATAAGTCCTGGATTTTGAATAGACTTTTTTGCAGCAGGAATAAAATTCTTTTTAAAAAATTATCCATTACTCTGAGAAGAAAATCAGTGAAAAATTACATTTCTAGATGGGAATTAGGCAGCCCATTTGCTACATGTATTTCCCCAGAGGTTTTTCGGTAGTCCTCCAATTTTTCCTAGAGACCCTTTTTCCATCAGGAAAAACATCAACAACACCCAATAAATCACCATCATGCCAAGTTTAAAATAAAAAGCACCTTAGAAACATAGGCTGCATCTGCATTGAAGAAATAATCTGGTTTGACACTACTTTAACTGCCATATCTCAATGCTATGGAATTCTGGGGATTGTAGTTTGTTGTAATACCAGAGTGGACTGGAGCAGAGACTGAAAATTATCTCCAGTTTTATTTCTTCCCCAAAGTCATCTGAAAATTCTGCTGTGTACTTCCCTCTGCAAGACAGAAGACAGGCGTCAAAATCAGCCTGCACACTCATAGGGACCTTATAGCCACTTACTTAAATAAGACTATGGCTCAAGTCATGTTGCCATTAATAAGAAAGCTTTTGAAATAATACCTTTTTGGGCC
Organism: Phrynosoma blainvillii; assembly: GCA_026167975.1. Classification (NCBI taxonomy): domain Eukaryota; kingdom Metazoa; phylum Chordata; class Lepidosauria; order Squamata; family Phrynosomatidae; genus Phrynosoma; species Phrynosoma blainvillii. Next base: position 305,296,948 of record JANUYF010000004.1, on the reverse strand, counting down.
ACAGTGCTCAAAACACCCCAGCCACCATGTCCACTATGAAAAATAAATGAATATTTTTGAAGCTCTGCCGATAAGTTCCCTGGTTGTCAACTGTAGGGTTAGGAAGACTAGTGTCCTACGGTCATTTGTTACTTATGTTGGTCATAAGTTATTATTATTTTTTATTTTATTTTAATTATTTCTGAATCACCTTCTAGCCCCAAGGATTCCTGAGGCCATGAACAAATAAAAACCAATAAACACAAATATAAACAACATTTTTAAAACAAATTAAAATCCCATTTGTTGACCTTGGGCAAGTCACATGCTCTCAGCTTCAGAGGAAGGCAATAGCAAACCTCCTCTGAAAAAATCTTGCCAAGAAAACCCCATGATAGCCATAAGATGGAAATGACTTGAAGACATGCAGCAATAACAGCAACAACAAAATACTCTTTAACAACTCCTAAAAGCAGTTTAAAAACAATCCTAGAGTCCAGTTTTGAAACAGTTAAAACAGCAGTTTCAGACATTAAATGCTACATGGAACAGCACTGTTTTGGCTGCTCATGGTAACTTAAAAGAGATGGGGCCAGCGTAACTTCCTTGGGTAGTGAGTTCCACAGTTAGGATGCTACTACAGAAGAAGCCCTGATATGTAGTTACCAACGTAATGTGTGGATATGCAATGGGGCGTCTTCTGAAGATCTCATATTTCTGGCAGGCTCATATGGGAGGAGGCAGTCTTTCAGATATCTTGGCTTCAAATCATTTAGGGCTTTATAGGTCAACCCCAGCACCTTGGATTGAGCTCAGAAGCAAACTGGAAACTAGTGCAGTTCTTGCAGGACAAGGTGCAGCTGGCTCACAAACTGAAGCTGGGCAAAGGTGCTCCTGGCCACCACAGCAACCTGGCTTTCCAAGAGCAGAGATGGGTTGAAGAGCACCTCTAAGCTATGAACCTGATCTTTCAGAAGGAAAACAATCCTGTCTAGGATAGGATGTGATCCCAATCCTAAACTGGTTTTCCAGCTGACCAGTAACATTCCCCTCTTGTCTGCATTTGTCCTGTCTTGTTAGTGTGTGTGTTTCAAAGGGCAGGGGAAAATACTATTAAAAACACACACAAAGGGAAATAAAGCCTGAATATCTGGTTAATTGTTTGTGCCCGTGCCCTAATAATCTGTTGGGAAATGTGAGAGGTAGTGGCACCTTGGTATCTATTGGGGTTGGTATCTATTGGGGTACAGGATCTCTTTAACATAGTATAGTGGCACCTTGGTATCTATTGGGGTTTGGTTCCAGGACCCTTCCGTGAATACCAGAAAAATGGATGCTCAAGTCCCATTATATACAGTAGCATAGTAAAATGGTGTCCCTCATATAAAATCACAAAATCAAAGCTTGCCTTTTGGATTTTTAAAAAATATTTCCAAGCTGTGGATGGTTGAATCTGAGAAAGCAGAATTCATGGATATGCAGGGCCAACTAGGGGCCTAAGCAGACTGCCAGAAATAGTTGAGGCACTGCCCTGGCTCAGTGCTAGGGAATCATGGGAACTGCAATTTATTGTGGCACCAGAGCTCTCTGACAGAGAAAGCTCAATGTCCCAGAAAAAAATACAGTTCCCATGATTCCCTAGCACTGAGCCAGGGCAGTGCCTCAATTTAATGTGCACTATTTCTGGCAGTCTGCTTAGGCCTTTGAATCAAATTGGCAAAGCAGAAGCTGAACAGTCTTAAGGGGGTTGCAGACTGTCAGAAATAGTGTGAATTCAGTCCACTTTTAGGGTTAGGGTTAAGGTTAGGGAATCATGGGGACTGTATTTTATTGTGGCACTAGAGTTCTCTGACAGAGAAGGCTCAATGTCTCAGAAAAATAACAATTCCCATGATTCCCTAGCACTAACCCTAACCCTAAAAGTGGACTGAATTCACACTATTTTTGACAGTCTGCAACCCCCCTTACTCTCTTCTTGCATCCCACCAATCTGAAGCCATTTTATTTTTTTCCTTTTCTGCCCTCCATAACACCAAATGTTTGATTGTGCCAAAATAATAATAATAATAATAATAATAATAATAATAATAATAATAATAATCTATTTATAGCCCGCCCCTCTGCTCGGCAATCAGGGCGGGTTACAGCATTTTAAAAAATGACAAAGTTAAAAGACATTCCCTCAATCCACAACCCTCCCCCCCCCCTTAAAACCGGATTAAACTTAGAAAGAATTAAAATACAACAAAATAAACAAAAACAATAATGCTAAAAATTCGGCAAGAGATTAGGGACAGAACAAAAAACTCAGTTAAAACTCATCCCTCTGGAAACGTTATTCCGGGAAGGCCTGTCGGAAGAGATCCGTCTTTACTGCTTTCTTGAAAGCAGCAAGTGTTGTAATAAGACAGATCTTGTCCGGCAGGCCATTCCAAAGTCTAGGGGCGGTGGCGGAGAAGGCCCTCTGGGAGGTCTGCAAAAGCCTAGTCTTTATCGGCTGGAGCAGGTTCCTCCCAGATGACCGAAGGGCGCAGGGGGGATCATATGGGAAGAGCCGGTCCCTAAGATAAGATGGACCCAAGCCATGTAGGGCTTTAAAGGTCAAAACCAACACTTTGTACTGCGCCCAGAAACTAATTGGCAGCCAGTGGAGGGATTTAAGCACAGGTGTTATGTGCTCCCTCCTCGATGTTCCAGTGATCAACCTGGCTGCCATGTTTTGTACTAGTTGCAGTTTCCGAGTTAGGCACAAGGGTAGCCCCATGTAGAGTGCATTGCAGTAGTCCAGATGTGAGGTTACCAGAGCATGTACCACAGTTTCCAAGTCCCTCCTATCCAGATAGGGGCGCAGTTAAGTAAAGCTATTTTGTCCCCCCCCCCCCCCCCCCACAAAGAAGACTAAGCTCATTCCTTCCTCTCCTTCCTCTGCTAGATTCTGTGTGGGTGACTGAATGTGGGTCTGGTTCTTGTTCAGCTTCTGCCTTGCCAATTTGATTACTTCACTAGAGAGCCAGTACTACCTCTTGCATTTCCCAGCAACAATTGTCACTGGCTATAAATAAAAAAGGGAAGGGCTCTTCTGCCTTTAATAACTGTGTGACAAGTTACATCTGCTGAAATTCCCTTTTATCATACAAACATCAAAGGTACAGAAACCATATCCTCTTTTCATGCGGCCACCCTGATAACTGATGGTGTGTTCTTTTGAATATCCCTTAGCATCCAAAAAAGGCAAGAAGCAGAAATATGCAAATGAAATTAAATAAAACAATTGAATACCCATCTAAATAGAATCAGGATGGCATCTATTTTACTCTGTGTGTGTGTGTGTTGTGTAACATCAGATTTTTTGCTTTTCTCAGAAAGTGAAAAACTAGCTTGAGAAAATAATGTAGTGTAATTGACTCCTGGTCAGTGCTAGAAGAAAAAAGAATATGGATGCACTTCTTAGCATTGTTTATAATAGACTGTCAGAGTTCATCTGGAGGGAAGATTTATTGAGCCTAAACTTCCACTGTGAAGCAATAATCTTGGTCACTGACCTTGGGCAGAAAGATCTCTGCCAGATCTCTTTCAGGCATTTCAGTGAGAAATAATATCAGTCCCAAAACAATTAACAAGTCAAAAGAGAGCCCAACAATATTTTCTGAATAACCCTGATGTGAATGAAGGAAGTTAGAGGAATGTTTGCTGATCACACCGGGGGCTGGAGCTCAGATGAATGCAGGCTTCGGGGAGCTTCCGGCATCAACCTTATTATTCCAATTGCTCAGCTTATGATCATTCAAATGCTTTGTGCTCACAATATGTTTGACAGTTTATCCATTCAATAAAGTTTTATTGTGGAGCCAACTTTCATTCCCTCTCTTAATCCGGGACTTCAGGCACTATAAATCAATAGATTCAGAATATGAATCTGTAGAAGAAACATAGGAACTGCAGGGGATGTCATGTTGGGGAAATTGGATATACTTAACTTACAGAGAGATGGCAGGCATCTCTCAGAAGCCAGGCTGACTTACTGGTGTGAGTCCCTCCATTTATGGATAGTTCAAGCAATGGCAGCACAGTTAGATCCATGGAGGATAGGGGTGGATAAGAAGTAGAAATCTTACCTAGGTTCAGAACTCATTGATAGATGCATTCAGGCAAGCAAGTGGATGTTAGAATGTGAAGTCCTTATTTAAATCACAGGTGCATATCCTCCAACATTTCACCACATAAATCAAGAGACATGTGCCCAAGGAATATTAGACTGTGGCCAAGTTATCGATACTAAAGAACCTAAAAGGAGAGAGACTGCCACATTTTGCTTGTACGTGAGCCTCCTAAAGAACAATGTTTTATTCCTTACTCTTGCTAAGAGAAATGAGTAGAAATTGAACTCAATATGAACTCAGTTTGCAACAACTGAAGAAAGCTGAGGACAAAGGGATAAAGTGAGAGAAGGAGAGAGAAACTGGGACATTTTAAAAGTTGCTGAACAAGTGGGAAGGCAGAGGATTAATTGGAACTCTCCTTGCCAAATCAGGACAATTGGAGAGTATAAACTGTGGCCCTCCAGGTGTTTTTGAACTACAAATCTCATGATCCCTTTCCATTGACAGGTAGGGCTGGTGTGAGTTGTAGGCCAAAAGCATCTGTAAGCTGTACAGTTTGCCCACGTTTGAGCAAAATAATTGAACAACCCTATTTGTGAGACCTGAGATGGTCTTGTCCAAATGATGTGATGGGCCTTAGCTTGCCCTTAAAAACAAAATCAAGACTCCATTTTGAAATCAATGGTGTACTGGAAAAGACTGGAGTACATGCACTCATCTTAGAGCCATGCCTCCAAAGGATGTCCAAAAATAGTGAGTTATGTTGATTCACATTAGCAAACTAGTCCTAGCAAGGGTGTTTTCCCATATATGCTAGGATTAGGCCTTTTAAAATAAAATTTCCTTCTATAGAATGAAGCCATTGCAAAATACTTGGCATTTCAGCAGGAACAGCCCCAAACGTCGTATTGTTGCTGGGAAAATGAGGAATTACAGCAGGATCCAGAGGGAACTGGGGACCCTGAGCAGCATGTTTAAAAGATAAAATCAATATGCTAATTAAAAAAAATAATCTAAACACTTTTATCCTATGAGTCTTGATTCCACCATAGTACTTCTGATAAATACTATGGAGTGGCTTCAAATATCTGAGAATACAATTTTCATTAACTATCATAGCTAATAACCATTGATGGACTTAGCCTCTGTTGATGTGTCTAATCCTCCTTTAAAGCCACTTAAGCCAATGACCATCATCATGTCTGTTGGCAGCAAATTCCTTACAGCAGAGGTAGGCAACCTTTCCCCTTTAAGGGCCGAGGGACTTCAGCTCCCAGAATCTCAGGAGCTATTGGCCAACATGGGACTATTGGCCAACATGGCTGAGGCTTCTGGGAGCTGAAGTCCCTCGGCCCTTAAAGGGGAAAGGTTGCCTACCCCTGCCTTACAGTAATAATGCATTGCATGACATCTTGTTCTCTACTCCACTGCATCTCAAGCTATCTGATATGAGGGCCCAGCATTTTCTTTCCATGTGCTAGGGACCATTACTATATTTGTGTCCATTAACTATAATTGTTCTTTCTTTCCAGCTAAGTTCCTATGACTAGGTACACACAGCACTGACTTCATCCTCTAGGACAGGGGTAGGCAACCTTTCCCCTTTAAGGGCCGAGGGACTTCAGCTCCCAGAATCCCAGGAACTATTGGCCAACATGGGACTATTGGCCAACATGGCTGAGGCTTCTGGGAGCTGAAGTCCCTCAGCCCTTGAAGGGGAAAGGTTGCCTACCCCTGCTCTAGGACCTCTGGAACATTCCTGGGAGCTCCTAGAGGATGCCTCATTGCTGTGTCCACCTTTTCTGCTATTCCCCTATGCTCGACCATTGGCATGAGATGGGATTGCAGATGCCAAAAAGGTGGGTTTGGTAGGGGTGAGAAATATTTTATAATTCCACCTATGGAATATATGTGGAATACATCTCCCAATCCAGGATCTCATCCTAAAGTTCATGTGCTTCTGCAGTTCTCCTGTAGATGACTTGGCCAAGAAAACCCACAAAGAGTCAAAGGTTTGTTCTCTGCTGTCCTCAAGAGCAGGACCAGTGATGTGACAATCTCTTGAGCATGATTGTAGCCATGTCTGCATGGGCCAACTAACATATTCCCTTCTCATCCTCACAGTGATCAGTCAGGACGATGCACACCCAATCCCCAATTCTGGTGTGAACTGTCCTGATATATGGACAGTCCATCACTGAACCTGAGGTAAGCCATCCTTAAACCAGTTTTTAAAAACTCACCTTTTGCTCTGGATCTTCCCAGAAAATCTAGAGCCCTCCAGAACACCAAGCAGCTGTTTACAATGAGTCTTGCTGTGCCACCTGCCACCACTGCTGCAAGTAACACCCTCTGAAGTCAGCATGATATGCCCATCCATGTGATCAATGTAGGGTATCTGTTTTCAGCCTCAGAAGGAGCAACTCACAGTAGACTGCACAACAGGATGGCAATGGGAACAGTTATCTGGCATCACTCCAAAGTGTCCAGGTAACAGGGAAGACTTCAGGGCAGCTTCACAGCCAGAATATCCTGGGCTGCTCCTGGAGTATTCTGGCCTGTGCAAACATGGTCTCTGTTGCATTTCTTTGAATCCCATTTACATTTTCTTTCCACCTTTGCTTTATATTTGGTTGGGAGGCTTGGGTTTTCATTTTTCATTTCATTTCATCTCCCCTATATGGAAATTATGCAAGATCTGGTTTGTAGTTTTCCAGATGCATACAATTTTTACTTGTTTACTACTGTAGGCATGCTTCCCATGAACCAAAGAGAGTCGGCATGCCTTTTCTGCCAAGATAGAATTTTTTAGTTGTGCACATTCAGCACACCTATGTATCAAAATAGAAAAAGAAAAAACAAGAATCAGGAGTTTGTGGTTTCCTTCTAATAACAGGAAACTGAACAATGAGCATATGCTTGTCAATAAATATCTTGTGGACCAAAAAGGGAATGTGTTCTTTGAAAAAATGGGAGGAGGGTTAAATTATTTTTCTCACTTCTTGGCAGAACTAACTCTTATGGACTAAATCTTATTACTGAAGATAGAATTCAGTTAAATTTAAAAGAAAGTGTTGCTGCCACCAGACATTCTTTGTCAGTTAGTTGTGATTTACAGCTGAGAAAGGATGTAGTTGGGGAAGACAAAATGAGTTCATCACCAGCCCAGAATAAGAATTCCCCCCCCCCATTAAGTTTTCCTTCAGACCCCAAATTTCTAACATTGCAGAGAGTAAAACCTTGAAAATTGTTCATACCAGAACTCTGCTATTTGCTGTGTTTGCATTCTCTTGGGACTTTGCCTACTCCTTTTATTTGGATGCCTACACTGTGTTTCTATATATTTAACTCAATTTTTAAGTTACTGCAACACTGGGGTAGAGTTCTTATTTAGAGCAGCAATGCCCTCATTTTGTGTGCCCCCCCCCCGGTACACCCCTGCAGCTCATCACCATGTTATGACCACCATAGGGATGCCATCTTCCTGATAGGCATCTCCCTCCTTATGCTGGCATAATAGAATTTTATTCTGCCATGAACAGACTGTCACATCAAGAGAATTGCAGCCAGTATTACACTGGCATAACAGACTGCTATGTTAAGAGAATCCCAAGCCAATGTTACACTGGCATAATAGAGGGTCATGCCAAGAGCATCCTAGCAGTTTTACACTGGCATAACTCAGAGTTACACCAAGAAGATACCAGCCAGTTTTACACTGGTGTAATTGAGTGCTATACTAAGAAGATTCTAGCCAGTTTTACAATGACATTTTGTGTGTGTGTGTGGTTTAAAAAAAAAAAGCATCCACACACTTAAGGCATAAAAAAAGAAATATAACATTCATGATGTCAAAGATAATTTAATTCTTGGTATGCATGGAATTTGATGGAGAGAGATATTCCAGAGCATGGTTCAGGAAAAGTGGAGGCACTAGGGACCACATTGCAAACATACAATGGTTAATGGAGTGCACAAAGGAATTCCAAAAGACAATCAGCATGTGCTTTATACACTCTAACAGTCTTCAACTGGATAGATCATGAAAAGCTATGGAACACTCTTAAACATGCCAGTGCTGCTACATCTGATAGTACTGATGAGAAATCTCTACTTAGGACAAGAAACCACTGTTAGAAAAGAATATGGAGAAACAGACTGATTCCCAATTGGCAAAGGGGTCAGGCAAGACTGCATTTTATCACCCTACTTGTTCACCTTGTACACAGAAAACATCATACAAAGAGCAGATTTAAACATGGAAGAAGGAGGAGTGAAGACAGGAGAAAGGAACATCAACAATCTAAGATATGTCCATGACATGATATTACAAGCAAAAAACATTATAGACTAGGAACAATTACTAAAGAAGGTCAAGGAACAAAGTGCAAAGGCAGACCTGCTGCTGAACAGAAAGAAGACAAAAATAACCATGGACAATCTACATAAATTCTACCAAGACAATAAGGAATTTGAAATAATTAAATATTCCCTGGACCTGGGACTGCAGTAAGGAAATTGGAAGTAGACTAGGAATGGAAAGGCAGTGATGAAATAACTAGACAAGATCTGAAAGAGTAAAGATATACAACTGATCACTAAAGTTAGAATTATCCAATCCATTGTATTCCCCATCACCATCAGATAATGAGCTGGACAGTGAAGAAAGTGGATAAAAAGTAAATCAAAGCATTTGAGATGTGTTGCTGGAGAAGAGTGCTGAGAATACTGTGGACAGCCAAAAAGACAAACCAATTGGTCCTGTGAACAGATCAAGCCTGAACATTCCCTAGAAGATTAAACAGAGGCTGTTGTACTTTGGCCACATCATGAGAAGGCATGACTAATTAGAAAAGACAATAATGCTAAGAAAGGTAGAAGGTAGTAGAAACATAGGAAGGTCACACACCAGATAGCTAGACTCAATCAGGTAGGGCACAGCCTGTATCTACAAGACCTAAGCGGAGCAGAGGAGGATAAGAGGTTGGAGATATTTCATCTATAGGGTCACCATGAGTTGAGGTCAATTTGAGGGCAGTTAACAGATGCATGGTTTATTTTAAATAAATCATAATCAAAATTAGTGTTAATGCCAAATGAACCAAATGAGTACTTTGCTGGAATAATTCCTGGAGCTTGTTAAATATGCATCTTTTGCCCGAAGCATCTCACGCTGTGGGGGCTTTGCCTGCATTTCCCTTTCCATCTTTAAGCCTGAGTATTTTATTGAACTTTTTTTAGCTGTTCATATCGCTGCCACATCTTAAGCACTTAAGGAAAATAAAGTCTGAATCCTGTTCTAGTATAAAAGTAGTTTCTGCACATAGCTGCATTTTCACAAAGACTAAGTGTGACCCTAATACAGCTAATCATTCCACAAGCATACACATTTCATTTTTGACTTTTTTTGAATCCTGTTAGTGGCATACACAAGTTTCCCTTATGCCTTTGTATGTCCTTTTTTTTGGGGGGGGGTGACTTGAACTTCTAGCCCTCTGATTGTGGATTGCCCTCCCTTTGGAGGTCCTGACTGGTGCCAATATTTTTTTCCATCTTCCCCTTTTCTTGCAATCCCCTTTTCCTGGTATGTCCTGTCTGAGTTTATCACATGGGGAGCCCTGTGCAAAATCGCTGTTTAAAGTAAAAAAAAAAAAAAAACCAACAGCAAAAATGGAAGCTTTTAATGAACTGGATTTCTCCCATTCTGCTCTGTGTGAAAAGTAAAAGTGCTGTTAAAAGGAGGTTAATATGAACGGAAATTAGACAAAACCTGCTTCTTTTTACTTTCGGGATCTTCCAAAAGTAAAAAGAAGCAGTTTTTGTCTAATCTCCGTTCGGATTAACCTCCTTTTAACAGCGACGCCATCTGAAAAAACACCCGCTTTTGCGGGTTTTGTTTAATTTAAAGCCCCGTTTCCACACGGAATTTCCCCCGTGTGATTTAGATTTTAAGTCTCAGGGGCAGAGAACTGTCAAATTAACTGTTTGTAAGACCCTTTGTGAGTGCTTTTTGCTGAAGGGTGGGGTATAAATACACTAAATAAATATTCTTTCTGATACCAAACCAAACTTGGATTTTTATTCAAGCATTCAGGGTCTAATTTGTTTCAAAGTGTACATTCATTCTTTCATTCACTCCATTTATACTCCATCTTTCTTTTGCCAAGGTACTCAAGGAGGCTTATGAAATTTAAAATAAAAGTTTAGCAAAATATCTCCCATTACAAAAGTTTTTTTCCCAGTGATTAACCATCAATCATATCAAAAGTATATAGTTAAAAACAATTTAAAATAAATTTAAAACTTAATAAAAACATACAAAATAAAAACAGAGCACACCACTTTGAAAACCTTTGTCCATTATGATGAGATCAGCAGAAAGCCTGCCTAAATAAAAAGGTCTTCTCCTGCTGGTGGAAAGAGAGAAGGATTTCTAGCCAGATCTCTTGTGGGATGGAGTTCCACAGTATCGGAAGTGTCACTGAAAAGGCTTTATCTGTACATGTGAATAGTTTCATTCTATAATAATGTTCACTTTTTGTATGTTTTTAACCATACAATCTTAGAATCATAGGGTTGGAAAAGAACACAAAGACCTTCCAGTCCAATCACCTGCCATGCATCATATTGTTCTTTTGAACTGTGAGGCACTAGAGTCCCAATTTTGGGTGGAATGTGGGATACAAATACTACTAGTATTACCACCACCACCACCACCACAACTACTACTACTACTTATTATTATTATTATTTGTAACTTTTACAAATAATAAGTTACAAATATTTTGTACCTAGTTATTTTAACTATTTTCTTTTTTAATAAGTTTTTATTTTGTTCACATTATTTATGGTTTTACTGTAATCAGGAAGACTTTTGAATTGCTTACACCAGGGGTAGGCAACCTTTTTGAGCTGGGGGCCGAGTTGCTGTCCCTCAGACAACTGGGGGGCCGAAGCACAATAAATAAATAAATAAATAAGTATATTTTAAAAAATTAAAAATTAAAAAAAATATGCATGCACACTCCCTCAGCCCCAGAAAAGCCATGGCAAAACTCCTGTGGAGATTTTGCCAAGAAAACCCCAAGAACAAGTAATAACAACAATAATCAATATCATCATGGCGGGCGGCGGAGGGGGGTGGCAGGACCGGCCTGGGGCTGGTTCAAAGGCCTCGGGGGGCGCACCCAGTCCCCGGGCCTTAGGTTGCCTACCCCTGGCTTACACTGAGACTCCATGATAAAGGGAAGGATATAAATATATTAAATAAGGAATAAAAGGCATTGTTGTGTCTCAGCTGTTTTGTACAATGCTGTAGTGGTCAGTTCAGAAGAGCAGGTGGTGAATGTAATGGTAACAGCTGTGACACAAACAACTAGCAAAATTAAAATTATACCTTTTAATTGCAACATAATATGCACAGCCTCAATGCATTTCCATATGCATAGTTCCATATGGTTAAAGTGAATACTGGGTAAAATGTGAAGATTTTAAAGAAAATTTTAGAAGAATTTAAAAAAAAAAATTAAAAAAAATTGAAATTTTAAATGTATTTTAAAAAAACAAAAACTGGTGCTTCTCCTTTCTCCTCCCACTGAGCCTACCCCACTTACACCATTTCTTCAGCATTGTAAAGGGATGTAGGTGAATGCTACATCCTTTCTCTTCCACAACGCAGATGTTTGAGGAGCAGTGATGTCTCACACACATCCTTAGGTGTCACTTGGTGCAGCATACACCTCCACAGCCCCCCTAATGATGCCGCTGTATTGATCTATAAAAATAAGCTAGTTCCAGCAGTTTGAAGCTTTGGCTCAACTTTTGTAAGGCTAACAGGTCTTAACTGGTAATTTAAGTCCAATAAGCCATACCAAAATAGCTTGTATCACAATAGGGTTAGCTGATAATAATAATTGTTCCTAAAAAAAATCTCTCTCACCTTCTCATCTCAGCTGTTTTGAGGATCATGGATAAATGCAGGGAGGACAGGAAAGTGCGGTGTTTGTGGTACATTGTGTCATTGTCCCTGCTAATCAAAAGTCTTGTCATTTCATTTATTATCAATTTATCTTTTTTTAAATGTTTATATCCCACCCAAGTCTTGGGGTAGCTTACAATAAAAACCCATTTTAAAATAAATAATATTTTTTGAAAGTCTTAAATATATATTAAATTATTTATCTGTTTAAAAAAGCAGACAATTTAAAACTGGTTAAAAGAATTTTAAATAGTTCAACTACAGCAGAAGCACAACCTGCATCAAATCACGTGGGCCTGAAGGCTTTCATAAAAAGCAGAGTTTTGACTTGGCACTGAAATGATAGCAATGTTAGCAACAGCAATAGCATTTACTTTTCTATACAGCTTCATAATGAACTCAGCACTCGCTAAGCTGTTTACAATGTGTAAGCCAATTGCCACAACAAGGTGGGTACTCAATATATTGACCTACGAAAGAATGGAAGGCTGAGTCAGCCTTGGAGCCCTCTGGGATTGAACTCACAACCTTGTGGCTGCAGTACCTACATTTAACCACTATACCACCAGTGCTCCCTTGTTGGCACCAACTGAGCCTCCAAGGGGAGGGAATTCCACAACTGGATTGCACCCACAGAGAAGGCCTTCTCTCACATCCTCTTATAATGTATTTTCCCCACTGGTGGGACACAGAGGAAGGCTCCTCTAGTAGATCTCAATTCTTGGGCAGGCATATATTGAAAGGGAATATCCTTCCAAAACTTCCAGGACAGATTAGAAGACTAGGTTTGGTGAATCAAGGATCCAGCATTATGGAAAGGAATGCATTTCTGCCCCACATCCTAACACACCAGAATCTGAACAGAATGAGGGTCCTAAGTTCAGTGTACATACAGTCTAATATAGTATTTTGAAGGTTGTCAGGGTAAATGTCCACCCAACATTTCCTACAGATGTTTTGGTTAGCTTTCCCAGCCAGCCCTTCTGCAGAATCCTTCCTTGTTCATCCAGTCCTCCTTCCTTGCTATCAGAAAGCTCTTAATGCTTTAAGTGTCAGGAGGGAATCAGATATTTTGGTGCAACATTTCTGGAGGAAAATCCTTGAGAACAAGGTACACAATTAAAAAGAAACACAAGCATTTTTCTAAGTTGTCCCACACTAGTCTCTCATTATCCCCTCCTTTCCCTCCCCTTTCTGTTCAGACAACTAAAGCCTAGGCCATGTCACATGGAAGAAAAGAAATGTTCTCATCCTGTTCCCTCACTGACAAGGCCAAAACGGGTGGAACACAGATCCAATTCCTTACAGGAAAAGAGATTCCACCTGAAGATTAGGAGGACCTTCCTGACAGTAAGAGCTGTTCAACAGTAGAATGTGCTGCCAAGGAGGGTGGTGGAGTCTCCTTCTTTGGAGGTTTTCAGACAGAGGCTGGATGGCCATTTTCGGGGTGCTTTGATTGTGTCTTCCTACATGGCAGGGGCTTGGACTGGATGGCCCTTGGAGTCCCTTCCAACTCTAGAATTCTATCATTCTGTGATTCAGTCCATGCTGCAAGGCAATCCTCTGAAGTAAAAAGAGTCCCTGTATGCTCCACATCAAGCTGGAAATTCAGGATAATCCCCTGGGTTTGCAGACTTTGCACCAATCCAGGGATCAGGGAGAGGGAGCATTGGTGGCTGGGCAGAAGAATCCTCTCATCCTCCCCACAAATCTGGAAGCCCTAAAAGTAAGCCAGGTTTTCCCATCAGTGTGTTCATGACCCTAATCTAGTTTCATTTGCCATGTTAGTATCTCTAACCCCCTGAATACAGAGAGAAGTGTTCCATAAAGTATTGAGGTCTCAAGTCATTTAGGGATTTAAATGTTAACCCCCAGCACCTTGAATTCCAATTGGAAGTATATTGGCAGCCAATGCAATGCCTTCAGAACTGATGTTAAGAGTTGGCCCTCCTTATCCATGTTTTTTTATCCATGGATTCAAGCATCCATGGCTTGAAAATATTCAAAAAAGTATAAATCCCCAATAGCAAACCTTGACTTTTCATTTTATATAAGGGATGCCATTTTTGCTATGCCACTACATTTAATGGGACTTGAGCATCCACGGATTTTGTTATCCACGGAGGGTCCTGGAACCAAACCCAAGCGGATAACAAGGGCCCACTCTATATGGTTTCTGAATGGAGTTCCAGTCAGTAGTTTAGTTGCCGCTAGCTTTGACTCTATTAGCTCTTTCTCTATGACATCCCTGCCCTTATAATATAATACTCATGCCAGACCAAACAGTTATCATTTGAGTGCCTGCTGAACTTCATGGATCACCCCGTGACTGTTTACAAAACTGCCCCTTGCTTCACAAAGGCATGGTTTGGAACCAAACGCCCGGTGGGAAATCTTGGCCATTGCACCAGCCAGCTCTGCAGAATAACATGCCGCTGCTGAGGCACATTGTGTGTAACTGAGAGGGGAAAATGTAGCCCTTTGAGACAAGGGCTTATTAATATAGAAGTCAATATTATTCAGCTTTTCCTGCCAGTGTTTGTCTCCCTTGCACAGTGTTACCGTCAGCAGGCAATCTGTTTAACCGATTTACGGGGAAGAGGCAGGAAGGAGTGTAGCTCTTACAATGACTGAAGGGCTGAGAGAAGGCTATAATAAAGCCATTCAGAAAATGACAGGTTATGGAGCTGTGTGATCAGGAAACTGATTTCTATTAAGTTGACTTATTGTCCTTTGCTAAGGGCAAGAAGGTTTGGGCAACATCCCAGGCTGTCTCTTCTGAGTGTGCTCCCTGTCTCATGCACCAGGATTGTGTGAAAGAGAGGAGCTGACTCACACTCAGAACTCCTCTGATCCGTGTGGCTTTGAATGTTAATGCCAATCCACCTTGATGCTCGACAAAGTAAGAGCTCTTATTGGCTTTTTTCCCCTCCTGCCCAGCCACACTTGGATTGCATGGTTGAATAAATCAATCATAATGAATGGTTCCTGGAGATACAAAGGAAGAGAAGGATGGCACTTTGACCCTATCTATCCACAAAAGAGTTATATATTGGCTTTACACCAGCACACCTATCATGTTTTCCCCCCAAAGAATCCTGGGAATGATTGCTTGACAAGGTGCTGACCAAACACCTCTGACTACTTAGTCTTTTGGCAGAATTACAGTTCCCATGGTTCCCAAGAGAGTAGAAATTTTAAACACTTTAATATGCCCTTTGTGGCACAGATGGAGGAAGAGTTGTTTCAGCCAATACCTGGAGAAGCTACTTATAACAACTAGTCTAATGAGACTAGTTTATTGTGGGGGTTTTAAAGTTATATACTTATTATAATATTTATATCCTACCTTCTATAAAACTAACAGGATCTCTTTGAAACAATGTGAACCATAACATGTTTTAAAAAGGCTAAAAGCATATTAAACAGTTTAACAGACTAAAACTAGTGAAAATACTTTAAAACAACTTTATAATGTAAATCCATGCACATATATGGATCTTTATACATGCAGCTAGGTCCCAAAGTTTACATGCTAGGAATTTGGGCACTGAAATGTTTTCACTTGGCACCAGGATCATGACAACATAGGCACCAATCGGGCCTCCAAGAGGAGGGCATTTCCACATCTCCAGTGAGAGCAAGAGAGACAGCTGCACACTGGACTACAACTCTGGACACCAAGATTTTATTCTCCACTGGGCCATGTGTGAGTCACACACACTTAGCCATAGAAAATACCATGATAGGTTCACCTTAGGGTCACCATAAGTCGGAAATAATTTGTAGGCACACAACAACAGCAACCAGGACAAAAGTGGCCCCTCACTTCACAGAGTCCTGCCTTCAAATGGGGTAGCATTTCAGGCACCCATCTTCTAGGGCTGGACTGATTTGGCCATGTTACATTCTTGCTTATTCAAAATCCAGGGCCAGTCCTACACTTAGACAACCTGAAGCAGCCAGTTGAAGCAGCAGATACTGGGGAGCAGCAGTGGCAGGCCATCATTCATTATCCCTGAAATTCCATCCCCCACCATCCTCCACAAGCCATTCACCTATGGTGGCAGACAAAGCTGTGTTTGCCACATGGCCTGATTTGTATGAGGTCTACCCAGCTAGCCTTAGGCAAAAAGGCACTACCCTGTTAACAGTGCAGAACTAAATCTCAGCTGTCAGTCTAGTTCACTTTGTATATGTGGTTGGGAAATGGGCATCATCCAGGTTTGCAGCTATGGGGCAGAGGGAATGAGGGCATTGTTTCTCCCAAAAAAGAATTCTACCCTCTCCATGAACTTTTCACCCAATGCCCAAATTCCTAGCATTGCAAAGAGAGAGAGTTTGAAAATCATTCACAGATAGAATTCTTATATTTGCTACATTTGTATTCTCTTTGTAACTTTGCCTATTCCTCCCCCCCCTTTTTTTTTTTTGAATACCTAAACTCTATTTCTAAGTGCTCAGCTAAAGTTTTAAGTTACTGCAATGCTAGAAATTTGAGGTGTGCCAGGGGAAAACAGCAGAGTTGTGCATACAGTTGTGCCTTTTCACAGAGCTGCACATTGCCTGTGGATGCAAAATGTGTAAGTATGTGAAATGCATACAAAGTGGCATGGCACATTGTGAATGGGACTGCAAGAGCATTTGGTTGTGCATTCAGCTGTGCATCTGCCCTTTTACACAAGAGTCACATTGCACAACCAATGTGTTACACTACATGTGGAGATTTATGTTACACTTCTGTGCAGGATTTCCACCAAGGTATTGGCTGGCATGCTGTTCAGTACTTATGACATTGTAAACTGGATTTAAAACCTTGTAGCTTTTGGAATTTAGTTGTTAATAACAGGGCATGATCCCCCCCCCCCCCACCTGCCTCTTGGTAGTGCCCCCAAACAAAGGATTTCTGCAGTACTGCATATCAGAGTACTAGGAAAAAACAATTGCAGAAGCCTTCCAATTGCAGGATATGTTCAGTAAAGCAATTGCAGTAGGACCCTGAAGGCTCTCTCCAGCTCCTTTGTATCAATGCACTCTACAACCAGGAGAGTACTGCAGTTGTTATTTCCCTATGCCCTAGTCTGCAATGTCTTGGAAACCCTTTGATGGGTGCTGTCTGGTGGGGTGGGGGGGATTAGCAGCCACAGTACCAATGATGATGGAGCTCCATCGTTGTAGCTATGCATATGTATTCAGGATCTCAACCATTGTTTTTCCAAGCTTAGAGATATGCTTAGACTAGCTGGTAGATGCTTATGTATAATAGGTTTTGCTCATGTAACTTGCATGTGCTGCATCAAATGTTACAGAAACCAATAGTGTACTGGAGTAATTGGTTGCCCCTTTCTACTGAACCAGTCTATCCAGCCAAAACCACTTTCTGGATTATTAGCTTTCAAGAATTGGCATCTTTGTGATATCACCAGTCCCTGCCCCATGAGATCAGTGGGTCTCACCTGTTAAATTTCACCCTTCAGGTTGATGGGGTTCTAGCAACCCTCAAAGAAGGTTAAGGTTGATATCCAATCCTCAGTATGTAAGACAACTCAAGTAACTGGCGACCTGTGTCCACCAGAGCTTGGGAAGTTTGCTTTCTTGGACTACAGTATGGGTGACATCTGGCTTGAAAGCAGCACATGTGAACAGGATTTAGGGGTTTTAGTAGACCACAAACTACATAAACATGAGTCAACAGTGTGATGCAGCAGCCCCAAAAGCCAATGCAATTCTGGGCTGCATCAAAATGAATATAGTGTCCCAACTGAGGGAAGTATTAGTTCCACTACTCTATTATGGCCAGATTTCATCTGAAATACGTGTCCAGTTCTGGGCACAACGGTTGAAAAAGGATATTGACAAGCTGGAACATGTCCAGAGAAGAGTGGACAAGATCATCAAAGCCAAAGTTTAGAGACCAAGACTTATGAAGAACAATTTAGTGAGTTGAATATGTTTAGCTTAGAGAAGAGAAGACCAAGGCTGCTGCCACACTGCAAAAATAAATTAGTTTGACACCACTTTAACGGCCATGGCTCAATGCTAGGAAATTCTGGGATTTGTAATTTTGTGAGATATTTAGCCTTCCCTGTCAGAGAACTCCAGTGTCACAACAGACTCCAAATCCCAGAATTCCCTAGCATTGAGTCATGGAAGTTGAAGTGGTCTCAAACTGCAGTATGACAGCAGCCTGAGATGTGACATAATAGCTACCTTCAAATATCTGACTTGTTTTCTGCTGCTCTTGAGCCTAGAACATACACCAATTATTTCAAATTACAAGAAAAGTGATTCCACTTAAACATTTGGAAGACCTTCCTTACTGTAAGAACTGTTTTACAGCTGAATAGACTGCCTTGGAGGGTGGTGGACTCTCCCATCTATGAAGGTTTTTAAACAGAGGCTGGGTAGGCATCTTCCAGGAGTGCTTTTGCTCTGGGTTTCTGCATGCTAAGGGGTTGGATTAGATGACCCTTGTGGTACCTTCCAGCTCAAAGATTCTCTAGCTCCCAGAATCCACACTGGCTGGTGGATTCTGGGAGCTGTATTCCAAAACAGTAATTCCTTTCTCCAACCTCTAGTCCCATCAACCAAATTAAGTGATGATAATAATAATAATAATAATAAGTTTTATTTATAGCCCGCCGAGGCGGGTTACAGCATTTAAAACATGATAAGTTAAAACATTCCCTCCTCCCATAATCTGCCCTCCCACCCCTTAAAACAAGATTAAATCAGAAAAGAGTTAAAAAAACAATACATTAAAACAATATAATAAGACAAAGGATCAGCTGTGCCAGCTGAAGAAATTAAAACTCATCCCCTTACAGCAAGTGTTATTCTGGGAAGGCCTGTCGGAAGAGATCCGTCTTTACCGCTTTTTTAAAAGCAGCAAGAGTAGTAATCAGACGGATCTCATCCGGCAGGCCGTTCCATAGTCTGGGGGCAGTGGCAGAAAAGGCCCTCTAGGAGGTCTGAGACAGCCTAGTCTTTATTGGCTGTAACAGATTCCTCCCAGAGGACCGCAGGGTGCGGGGGGGATCATATGGGGAGAGGCGGTCCCTAAGATAAGATGGACCTAAGCCATGTAGGGCTTTAAAGGTCAAAACCAACATCTTGTACTGCGCCTGGAAACTGATTGGCAGCCAGTGGAGGGATTTGAGCACAGGTGTTATGTGCTCCCTCCTTGATGTTCCAGTAATTAGCCTGGCTGCCATATTTTGTACCAGTTGTAGTTTCCGGGTTAGGCACAAGGGTAGCCCCATGTAGAGCGTGTTACAGTAGTCCAAGCGTGAGGTTACCAGGGCATGTACCACAGTTTCCAGATCCCTCATGTCCAGATAAGGGCGCAGTTGGCGTATCAGCCGAAGCTGATAACAGGCGCTCCTGACCACCGCATTCACCTGACTAGTCATGTGAAGCGACAAATCTAGGAGTACCCCCAGACTGCGAACACAGTCCTTAGAGGAGAGTGTGACTCCATCCAGGACTGGAGACTGTATTCCCAAATCTGGTTTCGGGCCTGTAACCGTGAGTACCTCTGTTTTGTCTGGATTCAACTTCAATCTGTTTTTCCTCATCCAATCCATTACCGCTCTGAGACAGTCATTGAGAGGGGAGACGCCATCTGTAGTCTGAGATGATGAGCTGGTCATGGAGAAGTATATCTGGGTGTCATCAGTGTACTGAAGACACCGCTCTCCATGCCTACGGATGATCTTACCCAGCGGCTTCATATAGATATTAAATAACATCGGGGACAGGATGGCGCCCTGAGGGATGCCACAATTCAGCTCGATTTTGGAAGAGCAACTGTCCCTGAGCCTCATCCTCTGGGATCTACCTGAGAGGAAGGAACGGAACCACTGCAGAGCAGTGCATCCAATTCCCAGCCCTCTTAGGTGATCCAAGAGGATGGAGTGGTCTATTGTATCAAAGGCCGCTGAGAGGTCCAAGAGCACCAGCAGGGTCACACTACCCTTGTTGATGCCCAAGCGGAGGTCATCGGTCAGAGCAACCATGGCAGTCTCCACTCCAAATCCTGTCCTGAAGCTGGTTTGAAATGGATCAAGATAATCGGTTTCATCCAAGACTGCTTGGAGTTGGGAAGCAACTGCATGAAAGAAAGGTAATCAGGTGAAGATGTCTGACACTGGTTTTTCAAGCAAGTGACTGATTTTTCGCTGCATAAAAGCTTTCCAACGCCCTCAATAAAGTGTGCATACTAGGAAGAATTTTAAACCCTGGTGATTTACATGCTTGGGGAGGCTCCAGTGCTTTGTTCAACCTGCATCAAAGCAGTAAATTAATTCTGTAAGGCCCTGTCCAAAGTTACATTGATTCTGATTTTGTTGAAAATCATCCATTAGCCAAGAATTACTACCAGTGTTAACAGAAACGCTGTAGTGTCATTAATTGGAATTAATGGATGGACAGTTTTTATAGGAGATTTGAATGAAGGCAATATTCCTTTCAAAAAGATTTTATTAGAAATTTGCTTCCCAGCTGTAAAATGGGGTGCCAGAGAAGCTACCCTGCCCCCCCCCACACACACACACACTGATGCCTTACCCAAAGCCTGATGTGTTTTTAATTAAGGAAAAGCAAAACACTTTCAAATGCTGGGGGTTTGATTTTTGTAAAACATGACTGTATAACAAATAGCTATTTATTTCCGCACATAATGGCTGTAATGAAACAGACAAAAGGGATGCTGCTGGGAATATTGAGGACAATGTTGACTTCATTTGCATAAGGGCACCTCATACTCATTTCCTACTGGTCTTTAATGAGAGAAAATTCTGAAAACAGTTATTGGGGTCAGGGTGAGGCAATGAGCAGAATACTGAGTTTCAATCCATTTATCGGCCACATCTATGTCTTGGCTTTCCTGAAACAGACTTGCAAGAGACGGGAGAGATAGCAGATGGTTATGACTCTCTCTGGGATTATTCAGATAGTGAAAATAATCCTGGTAAAATCTGAGATGAATCCTTGTTGTTCACATGCATTTCAAATGCATCCTATTAAGTTTTTTTTTTTGGGGGGGGGGAGGGGGTCTGCTAAAAAAATCCAGTTAACCCAGGATAATTGATGTCGGGTTTTCCCCCAAATTTTTCTTTTAAAAAATGGATTCTCAGCTGCATAAACAATGTAAATAGTCCCGGGATAAACCTCTGCATGACTTGAAGGTGCGTTGAGTACATTTGCATCATTGACTCCATCTTTATTAGAGTGCTGACACATGTGAGCAACCAAACTCACAGAGATACGTAGAGATGTGGTTCCATAGTGTGAATAACAAACCCAAAAAACCATGTGGGAATTACCCCTCTGGTAAACCTGTACTTCCAGCCCTGTGAGTTAGGACAAACTGCAAGGCATCCTTTGGCCTGTATGTAATTGTTTTGTGTAAGGCCCATTGTGTTTTGGTGAATTATAATAGCAGTTTTAAAAACTGTTTCACTTCCCAGTTTCTCAGAACTCATAATAGTTGTAACTATTTGATGTTGCTGTTATTGTTGTCTGCCTTCAAATTGTTTCTGACTTATAGCACCCTTAAAATGAACATATCATGGGGGTTTCTTGGCAAGATTTGTTCAGAGGAGGTTTGCCATTGCTTCGCCTTAGGCCGAGAGCATATGACTTGCTGAAGGTCAACCAGTAGGTTTCATGGTCAAGCTGGGAATTGAATTCTGGTCTCGAAAGTCCTAGTCAAGTGCTCAAACCACTATGCCATACTGGCTCTCAACTTTAAGGGGGGGGGGGAGAGTGAATGCTACAAGTTACTAATCTGTGGTATGAAATGCATTTTCCTCCCGTTTTATCTCATTGTCCCTGCAACATTCACTAAAGAGCATAACTATGCAAAGGGATCTTGAAGAAGTAGAACTCTATGAAAGCTTATGCTACAACTTCTTTCACACAGGGGGGAAGCAGACGGGCGGCCGTGGGCTGCCCCAGGAATCTGCGCTGCGGGGCCGAGGTATCCACACACCTCGGCCCCACGGCACAGCTTCGCCACCCCTGAAAGGAGCGCTAAATTGGCGCTCCTTTCACAAGTCAATGAAGGTGCACCGCAAAAGGCTGCGGCGCATCTTCACCGACTCTTCCGCCGCAGCACATGCAAATGCTGCGGCGGGAGGTCCTCCTTGGAGCACCGGCCGTGCGGAGGGCCGGCTGCTCCGAGGACGACCTGGGGAAGGGGTTGGGGCGCCGATCGTGTGGCTGCCCCATCTCTTCCCTGCCCCCAAGACGGCCCTTTAAGCCGTCTGCTTAGGGGGACAGTTTTTTTCAAAGGTGCTACATGATCCCTTTGCGTACAGATATTCTGGACTGACATGGCTATGTCTCTAAAAAGCATGAAGCAAAGCATGAGATGACATTGGAATCAGGCTATTTCATATGTTCATACTCCCATAACTATAGAAATAACTAAAACTAATTTTATCACAAAAGGGTAGTGGTGGTGGTGGTGTACCTTTAAGTCATTTCTAAATTTCAGCAAGATTTGTTCAAAGGTTTACCATTCCCTCCTCTGAGGGTGAGAGCACATGGGCAATCTACACTGGACCCCTTATTCCAGAGCATCATGTTCCAGAGCTGCCCCAGGTTGACATGTTATTGGCCAAATATGTCCAGATTGGCCACCAGGCAAGATGATGTAGCCTCTGAGGGAGAAAAGAACCATCGTTGCCTAGTCCCAGCAGCTGATGAGGCATTCTCCATCCATTCCAACTGCCACTGATGTGACCTCTTAGGGAGAGAAGAGCGATCAGGGAAGAGACTAAGGACCACAGAGACCATCAGGGGGCTGTAAAGAGGAAGAGCCTGCTGTATTTGCTACTGCCTTAGGGCCTAAGCAGACTGCCAGAAATAGTGCACATTAAATTGAGGCACTGCCCTGGCTCAGTGCTAGGGAGTCATGGGAACTGTAATTTATTGTGGCACCAGAGCTCTCTGACAGAGAAGGCTCAATGTCCCAGAAAAAAATACAATTCCCATGACTCCCTAGCACTGAACCAGGGCAGTGCCTCAATTTAATGTGCACTATTTCTGGCAGTCTGCTTAGGCCTTTAGACTTCTGCTTCCCTGAGAGGTCTTTCTCTTTGCAGGACTGAAGCCCTCACTCAGCAGGCACTGACCTCTACCCGTCACAGCTGCCTTGCCTGGCTGAACTATAAAAACAGGAATTCGAGGAAGGCCTTACTAAACAACACCCAGCAGAAAGACTGGGGACCACAGAGACTATCAAGGGGCTGTTGGAAGAAAGAGGCTGCTATGTTTGCTAGAGCCTTGGACCTCTGTTTTCCTTAGTGGTCTACCTCTTTGCAGGACTGAAGCCCTGATTCAGCTGTCACTGCTCTTTACACTTGCACTGAGTATAGAGGGCAAACGTTTGTTCTTTTGCTGGACAGAGACAAGGGTCTGTTACCTATATTATCTCCTCAACCTCAGAGGCAGGCCAGCTACATTGGGCCTATCTTAGATTAAGAAAGAGAGCCCTCTCTCCAGTCCATCTGTCATGGTCCATACTTCAGAGGGAGAGAACTACTGCTGCACCTGATCCCCTTCCCTGCTACCATTCTCTTCTCTTTTTGAGTCGTGTCTTTTTAGATTGTAAGCCTGAGGGCAGGGAACCATCTAATTAATCATTTGTAAGCAGCTCTGACAGTCTTTGTGACTGAAGAGCGGGATATAAATACTCCAAATAAATATCACATCATCCCCACTGGTCCATCACCATCGGTGCCACCACTGCTGTGTCCTCATTGGTCAAGCAGCTCTCTGGAAGAACCTGAACATTGTCATTGCTTCTGCTGGGGTCTTCTGTGTGATCAATGAGGGTGGGATAGAGTGATCTCCTCCTTGTTGATCACATGGTGGGGCTGCAGTGGCACCAGGGAGAATGAGCCAGTGGGGATGATACGGTACGTGTGGACAACTGGGTTGCCCCACCATCCAGCTGTCCTCACATCTGACATATCCAGGTTAAGTTATGTTATTGTACTTTGCTATATGGCCAACATGGGGCTTGTAGCTTCACAATGAATTGAGAGAAACTGGATCTTAAAGAAAGTAGCTTTTTGTTTTGCTAATGAAATTTAATTTAAATTTAAGCTAGTGGAAATTCAAAAGCTTGCAACATGTATATTGTGAACTTTGGTTGATCAAATAAAGATATCACTCTTTTATGGATTTTGCTGTTTTATGGATAACACAATATTTATAATAATTTACTTTGATGGTCACTGCAGTATCACAACAACCAAGAGTGTTTCTCCAAACTTATCATTTAAGCCATGCATCCCTCTCCAACAGTGCTATTGGGAGAGAACTGGGTGCATCATTGCTCACTGCTCCACTCTTCATTGCCTTAGAAATTCTTTGCTGGGGGGCTACATACCTTAAAAGGTAGGCTTTGGGTGGAGAATGTGATTATGGAGACATTGTAACATTATTATCCCAATGTAGGATAATATAATAATAAGGAATGCCCTTTTAAATGGAATTTTAAACAATACATCAGAAGACAATGAACATAGGAGGCGGAGAAAAAAGGTGCATTTGTAAGGTTACATTTCCACATATTGAAATCTTTTTTTATAGTAAGGTGGACAGACAGGCAGATAGATACATTATCCTTTAACTGTAAGACAAAGTGACATGGTCCACTCGACAGCTACAGAACTCTACAGCTCATTCTTGTTAGAAGGGAAGGATCATAAGATTATTTTTGGAGTGAAAGACTTGTTAGAGCTTTTACTCCATTCACACCCAAGGTGCCTGTTGGCTCTCTTCTAGATCCTGCAGGCATGCAGTGACAAAACCTAAAACTAGGCCCACTAGAGAAGCCAACTATCAGCACTGTCTGAGGTGTTTGACCTCAGCAGTAGCTATTAACACAGCATAGTGCAGAAGCACAAACTCAGTTAGTAGTATTTGGCAATACTGCATTGACCAACCTTGAATGATGCACAGACACTGTTGGATTTATCCAAAAGTCCTTGGAGGCTTTTATCACTTACTGCATTATGTACAAGTTATATACATACTCCCTTGTAAATCTCTCCAACATTCACTGTCTGATATACAGCAATTCACTCTCTACAAATAATACATCAACCCACTCTTTTCATCATCCTACACCTGCCCTGTAGAGCACTTATACACAGTGGTGATTATTAAGGGTTGAAACCTGGTGTTACTTTTTATTTACAGCCATACAAACTATTTTACAATGTCTTAAAGGGACATTGTTCCCAACAGTGTCCATGTTAGGATAATGAGTTTTGAAAGAACCAAATTGCAGGCAGAATAAGTTTAGAATCTTCAATAGGAGGAGCATTTATTAAGGTAATACATTCTTGGATAGAAACAGCCTGATCCTTCCTAAACTAATCTAGAAGAGAAAAAGATGGGAGGGAGACATGTTGGTGTATGTCCTCCCTCATCAAAGAACAGATGGGAAGAGAGGTGGAAGGCTCAGTCTGGCTCAGTTCTTTTTCTTTTACAATGGAGGGCAGTTGCTCAATTAACCCTGCCTGAACAAGACAAAGTTATCTGTCCATAATGCTTTTGGGATAGTTGGTTGACAGAGGAAGGAAAAGCAAGTAGAAAAGAAAGACAAAGGAGAACAGCAAGAGCAAGTGCAGAAGGTGCTGTTTTTCTAACAATTATCCCACTCCCCATTTTGATCTGTACCTCTGTACATTTTGCTCTGACCAAGCCTACAGGTGCCTTTCAATTGGATATCAAGGCATTCAAGAGCTGAGCTCTTGAGGAATGGCCACTGGCACTGAAATATAGGCCATTAGTACATCAGGCCCCAATTCAGAACCGCCAACAACTTTGACAGCTACCATCCTGCTATATACTGGTTGAGTATCCCTTATTTAGAATTCTGAAATTCAAAATACTCCAAAATTGTCCACGGGGAAGGGCTGAGATAGTGACACCTTTGCTTTCTGATGGTTCAGTGTACACAAACTTTGTTTCATGCACAAAACTGTTAAAACATATTATGTATAAAATTATCTTCAGGCTATGTGTATAAGGTACATACAAAACATAAATGAATTATGTGGAGTCCTATTTCCAAGATATCTCATTATGTATATTGCAAATATTCCAAAATCCAAAACACCCCTGGTCCCAAGCATTTCGAATAAGGGAGATTCAACCTATATTATCACCAGCATCAGAAGCAGTATACCTCTGAACGTTAATTGCTGGAGACCAGTTGGTGGAGACCACTGCAGAGAAGCGTAGTTGCTCTCATGTCCTGCTTGAGGGCTTTCCATTGGTGTACCAGGCTGACCACTGTGGTAACAGAATATTGAACTAGACAGGACTTTGATGTAGCATAGCCCTTCTTATATGCCAAATTCCTACATCAGGTTGCATACAGTTTAAATTTCTGCATACGGAGTTACACATTAATTGTGCTATGCAACTCTTGACTTGAATGGCTATACTGCACAACTGAACCAAGACACCAAATGTGAAACTAAATGCACAATCCAACACAAATAATGCAGGATGTACTTCCATGTGCAAGAGCACTACATGCACAATGTCTTGAACAAAATGCAGCTGTTCCACATCAACAATAGTGTCCAACTACTTTGGCAGGAGAACTTATGCATGTATAAGACATCAACAGGATTCAGACCTGGTCTCTTAACCACTTTACATGTTGCATGTTGGTTTATTATGTGCCTCATTCCTGCTGCAATCAAGAAGGAGCATAGAGTTAAAACATTACAGTCAATAATATGAAAGGGAGGGGGGGGGAAGATAAACAAAGGCTTCAATCCAACAACCCCTTTGTGTACCAGACATACACCACAGCAGCAATAAACATCTCCCATCTATAACAGAAACATTGCACAACACAGGTCAATGACTATGTACAATGAACAATACACAATGCAGAACCACAATGGAAAATGTAGGATGCACAACCACAATATGTAATCACAATTAAAAGTACAGAATGCACAAATACAATGCAAAGTGTAGGATGCACAAATACAATGTAAAGTGTAGGATACACAACCAAAATGTAAGGTATAGGATGACACAACACTACTAGTAGAAACAAACAAACAAAGACCTGTAGCAATCACTGAAGAAGTTCAAAGAGGAAAGTCGCAAGGTTGGATTATTGCTGAACATCAAAAACAAACAAACAAACAAAAATGATGACCATGGAAGATTTACAAGAATTCATCCTAGACAATGAGAAAATTGAAATGGTCAAAAAGTTCCCATACCTTGGATCAAATGCTGATCAGAATGGAAACCGCAGTCAAGAAGTCAGAAGACAATTAGGGTCCAAAACAGACTGTAGAAATAATCCAGTTTGAGACCGCTTTAACTGCCCTGGCTCAGTGCCAGGGAATCCTGGAAACTCTAGTTTGTGGCACCAGAGCTCTCCAACAGAGAAGGCTAAATGTCTCACAAAACTACAGTTCCCAGAATTCCATAGCCCTGGTGGTGCAGTGGTTATATAAACCACAAGGTTGTGAGTTCAATACTAGCCAGGGCTCAGGCTTGACTCGGGCCTGCATCCTTCCGAAGTTGCCAAAATGAGTACCCAGCTGTTAGGGGACAATGAGCTTACAGTTGTAAACTGCTTAGACACTGCATAGTGTGGTATGAAGCGGTATATAAATGAAGCTGCTTTGCTTTAAAGTGGTCTCAGACTGAATTATTTCTGTTTTGGACCTAGGGCTAGGAAGGGCAGCTATGAAAGAACTAGACAAGATCCTAGTGTAAAGATATACAACAGAGTACTAAAGTTAGAATTGTCCAAGCCATTGTATTCTCCATCACCATGTATGGGTGTGGGAGCTGAACAGTCAAGAAAATGGAAAGGAAGAAATTCAGCTCAGGTGTGGTTCTGGAGAAGAGTGCCGAGGATACCATTGACAGCCAAGAAGAGAGACAAATGGGTTCTAGAACAGACAAAGCATAAAATCTGGTCTGGAAGTCAAGGTGACTAAATTGAACCTGTTGTATTTTGGCCAAATCATGAGAAATCAAGAATCATGGGAAAAGACAATAATGCTGGGAATGGCAGAGGGCAGTAGAACAAGAGGAAGACCACATGGCAGATGGTTGGAGTCAATCAGAAAGGCCACAGGCCTTGCTTGCAGTACCTGAGCAGAGAGGTATAGGACAGGGGGTCATGGACATGTCTCATCCACAGGGTCACCATGAGTTGACATCAATTCAAGGGGAGTTAATATCAAGGATGCACAACAACAATGCAAAATATAGGATGCACAACCATAATGCACAATGTATATCTTGCAAAAACAAGGCATGGATTAACATACTGTCTAACTCCACTTCCACTGCTATCAGCAGAATATGTCTATTGCACAGTGGTGACCTTTTGAGCCCGCATGCCTAGCATGACTTATGTGTGCATATATCCTTAACTGAATTCGAACCAAATGTGTAGTTCCCACAGGACAACTTTATTCACCTCCCAGAAAACCCCATCTTTATCAACCCATATTGCAACTTGCCACCAAAGGTCCAGTCATAAATAGGCCTCAGCAGGCAACCCATTCCACATTTCATAGTGGGGAGTCACTTCAGAGAAAGCCAGTCCTCAGGTGATCTCTTACACATAAGCCCAAAAGAGGAAATGCATGTCCCTGCAAATAGGACAGAGGAGAGCAGTAATTTCTAGGCTATTTCCATATGTTAATTTATGAGGTTAGATACAAATTAGAAATAATGGCTTTTAATTTAAGCAGAAATGCAACACATCACATTCTAATGAAGAACATTGTGACTAATGGACAATCTGCTGTTCAGGTGCTGCGATGGGAACATCAAAGGCTCTGTTCTTGCATCTCCTCTTTCAGCCAGACTTGGATTTCCAAACTACAGCTGCCAGAAACCCCTAGCCAACATATCCACTGGTTGAATCTGACAAAGAGAGGATATCTTCAAACAGAGAACTGTAGCATAGAAATCAGGACAAATGACCTCTATATTGATGCTCTTACAAAGCTAATACATGTAAAAGCCTGGGAGAATCACTTTTAGTAAACAGAACTGGTGCTACTGGATGAAATGAATGCCAGGTTAAGGCACCCAATGTGTTCCCAAAACAGAAAGAAGAAAGAAAGAAAGGAGGACATGCATCACCAAAAGAAGGCAGAAGAAGATATAATAATCTATATACATAAATCATGGCCTCCATACCATCAAGGCACCAAATCTGTTTGATCTCGGAAGCTAAGCAGGGTCAATTCTGATTAGTACCCAGTTGGAAGTATCTAATTTATCTGAATAGTAGGCTCTGTTTCAGAGGAAGAATCTGCCAAATAGCCTTTGAGTGTTCCTTGCCAAAGAAAACCTATGAAGGAGATGGAGTCACCAGAGATCAACAGGTGACTTGAAGGCACACATAGACATGTGCATAGACCAGAAATGTAAAGTTTCACATTGTTTTCACTCATGAGAATTACAGTTTTCCAAAGTTTTCTCTCCAATTGGGCAAGGTTGAAGCCAAAAAAACAAAACAACAACAACAACAACAACAACAATGGTTTTCCAGAGGTGTGTGGGGGGGAGACTTGGTTTTACAAACAAAATAAGATAAAAAGTTTCTCTGCTGCTGATAGGAAAACAGCATTTTCCTCATATGCAGAAGTGAAAAATATTGTAGTGGTGACATTTTTTTTTCAACTGAGTGTTCTTATCTAGAACAACGAAAATTATTTTATTCATTCCTAGCATGGACATACACATTGAAATAATGAATAAAAGGGGTTTGCTATAATTTAAATGGAAACATAGTGTCTTTGATCATAATAGGGTGAGCCAAGAAGTCTTATTCTTCATAATGGGCTGAGCCAAGAAGTCCTATTCTTATTCCTCCATCCAGAGCCTGCCATTTTCACTTCAGTCTGGGGCCTTCACTTTATAGGCTTCAGCCAATTTCATTCAAGGAATCATCCGCTGCTCCTGAATATTATGAAAATGAAAAATATGTTGTCAGTATATTATTGATGACAGAGCACTCCAAACTGACAGATTATCTCTCCCAATCACTGAATATAAATGTTAGAAATCTCAGAGGACAAGATGGAACCTTGATGTACTCTAGTGATCCCATCCCACATGTAGGCAACCCTTACTAAACACTGACTGCATCTGCGCTGCAGAAATAATGCAATTTGACAATGCTTTAACTGCTATGGCTTGTTGCTATGGAATTCTGGGATTTGTAGTTTGTTTTTGGCACCAGACAGAGAAGGCTACCTATATCACAAAACCACAAATTCGATAGCATTGAGCCATGGCAGTTAAAGCAGTCTCAAACCATATTAATTCTGTACTGCAGATGCAACCATTGACTCCTGGCAGAATCCCCTCAATGAGGTGTACAACTGAAACAGTGCAATGCCAACAAAATTCCTAACCACTCAAGTGGTCTACAAGGATTTAGTGATCTCTGTAACAAGTAGAACTGTGATCTCTTGGAGAACATGCAAGGCCACACTGTCTCAAAGTCTACATGAAGATTTTCGCCTGTACAACAGTAAAGTTAGTTTTAGGCTCAAAGAAACCCTGACTGAGTTCTGATTTACCTGAATACAAAAATTACATCTCCCCCAAGGATACCAAGAGTAGGAATGTAAATCCTTGACCTTTTTGTCATCTCATTCAAGGATGAATAATTCCTGTAGCTTTCTCACAGCTGCATAGAAAAATATTTCTGTACAGTATTCTCCCCTGTATTCACACATCATGAAGTATTCTGGAGAATTGTTCTACAGATAAATGCACATAGCTTTCCTCCACAAAAAAGTAGGTTTGGTGCAGAAAGAAATACTTATTATTATTATTATTATTAGTATTAGTATTTATCTTATATTGCTTACTAAGGACATTATCACACAAGCTTTATTCTTACCGCAATCGCATTAGTAAAAGGAAACAGAAACATGCCAGTTTGGGAGCATTCAATTACTGCACATCTCCACAATAGTGTGAAGGTGCTGCTTTTGCCATCAATGTTTCCTCATGCATTCTTCTTCACTCCTCCTTAATCCCGCCTTCCTGCTCTGTGCCCTACCCAGTTTGCCTTTTGGTTTTTCAATTTTAATTTTTAGCACAATTCCAGAGTTCTGCAAATGCTATTTCACTTAAATAAAATAAAATAAAATAGAATAAATGGGGGGGGGGGGGGGGTAGCCTACTTGGAAATAGTGAGGGGGAAGAGGGAGAAAGGGAGAGGAGACACTGACACAATATGATTGCCAACATTGGAACTGTTGCAGCAATTATGATTTGCACCTATGGAGTAATGGAAATGCAGTGGGATTGGGAACTTATTGACAGGTTTTCCCCATCAATGAAAAGGGATGCTCTACCAATGCTGTGACAATGCTTCACCGGCAGAGCAGCAATAACGCTGCATGATAAGTATTTTCAGAGACACTATTTTCCAACTTTAATTGAGATTTAAAAGCTTTGTGTGGCAATGTTCTTAGTTACAATTGCTTCGTTTGGTCTGATGCCCAAACCCACATTAACAGCCAACAGCCACATTAAGTGAAGAAGGTTGCAAAGAGGAGATTGCTTTCAGTTCCTTCCCATGAATGAGTGAGGCTATAAAGAAGATGTAGAGAGATCTAGTAGCACCTCTGAGACTAACTAAAGAAAGAGGTTGGCAGCATGAGCTTTCATAGACTTAAGTCTACTTCTTCAGATGCATTTGGGGAAGTTGACTTAAGTCTATGAAAGCTCATGCTGCCAACTTCTTTCTTTAGTTGGTCTCAAAAGTGCTACAAGATCTCTCTACATACTGATTCTACAGACTAAGGAGCTTATTGCATGGACTTTTATCCCTACTGCTCCCCAATGGGATGCAGCCTTTTTGTGGGATGCAGGCAGGAATTATCGCACGTAATTCACCACCGATTCTGCCAGCTGAGTACAACCCGGCTGCATCCCAGGTCTCAGGCGCACTTCGGAGGCTGCTTTTCAAAGTTGGGAGCTTTCCAACTTTGAAAAGCAGCTTCTGAAGTGTGCCTGGGACCCAGGATACAGCTAGGTTGTACCCGGCCAGCAGAATTGATGGCAAATTACTTACGATAATTCCTGCCTGCATCCTGCAACATGGCTGAATCCTGTTGGGGAGCAGATGTGATAAGCTCCTAACATGGCTATATCTTTGAATTCTACCACTGTAAAGAGGAATTACATTTGAGCCCAGCTTCTGATTGTCACAGCCTTGCCCACTGGTGGGAAGGAGCCAGAAATGTCATCCTTCTTGCTCTTCAATCAACAGCTGAACAGGTCTCTTTTGCCCAATTGTGGTAATATTGCCATGATCACAAATATATAGTATTACTGCATATAGAGAAGTTACTAATCCATAACTCTAGGTTACAGCCATGATCTTGATTTATACAGTAAGCCCTCTATGTCCATGAATTCTTTATTCACGCATTTAAACATCCATGGCTTGAAAATATTCCAAAAATGTATAATTTTTAAAAAAGTAAACCTTGATTTTGTCATTTATGTAAGGGACTCCTTTTTATTTCCATTGTATTTAATGGGACTTGAGCGTCCATGGATTTTGGTATCCATTGAGTGGGGGGATTCTGGGAACCAAACCCCAGCAAATAGCAAGGGCCCAATTTTACTTGGTTTCCCTCCCAAGATTGGAACTGAAGGTGACTTACAAATTAAAATGGTTACATACATTTAAAAATAGATTTAAAACAATACATCTTCTTATAGCCCCTTCCTTAAAAGCCTTAACTTCTAAAAACCTGTCTGAATAATAAAAAAAAGTCTTTGTCTGAAGATGGAAGGATAGCAAAGAAGGGGCTGCTCTAGCCTCCCTAGGGAGGGAATTCCAGAATCTAGGAGCAGCCACCAAGAACGCTTTGTCTCATGCTCCCATCAACCAGACTTGTGAAGATTATAGACAGTGTTGGGAAATCCATTTTTCAACAAATTAAAAATGGTGAATATTCTTTCTAACCTTACCTTAGAGCTGTCCCATCAATGATTCCTCAATGTCTACCTCCAAATGAAAAGTTAAAAGGAGATTTGTATTTACAGCCAAATTACAATTTAGCATAACAAGCAACTGCTACTATTAATTAAACAAAACATAAACTACACAACGGAGGGTATTTAAAAAAAAACACAAGCTAATTGTGCCATGTAGGGGGCAATTCCTGGTATTCATAGGGTGGGGAGTCATAGCTGGAGACAGAAAACCTTCCTCACTCCATATGCTCCTGGCACCACCACTGGTTATTATTATTATTATTATTATTATTATTAGCTTTTTTTATTAAGTGCTGTAGATGTACACGGCGCTGTACAAAACCAAATAAAAAATTCAGAATATATAAAAAGCCTGCCTGTGGCGTACAATCTAAAAGTAAAACAACAAAACAACAAATTAAGACATCATAAAAAACACAACAAACACCCAACAGTGTCCAAACCCACTTCCTTCACTGAGAGTTCTCTGGGGAAAATGGCAATGGGAAGTGATGTTGTATCACTTGCAGTCAGCATTTCAGCCAGAATATGGATATGGATGAAGAAGCATAGAATCCTAGAATCTTAGAGTTGGAAGGGATCACACAGGCCATCTCTAGGTATGTTCATCCTGGAAAAGAAGTTAAGAGATGTCATGATAGCTGTGTTTAAATATTTGAAAGGATGTCAAGTTGAGGATGGAGCAAGCTTGTTTTCTGTTGTTCCAGAGACTAGGATACAAAGCAATAGATTCAAACTACAGGAAAAGAGATTCTACCAAAGGAAGAACTTCCTGACAGTGAGAGCTGTTCAACAGTGGAATACACTGCCTCGGAGTATGTTGGAGTCTCCTTCTTTAGAGGTTTTTAACCAGAGGCTGGATGGCCATCTGTCAGGAGTGCTTTCTGCATGGTAGGAGATTGGGCTGGATGGCCCCTGTGGTCTCATCCAACTCTATGACCCTATATTTTAACCTCCTGCCATGCAGAAATGCACAACTGCGAAACTCCTGAAAGATGTACACCTAATCTCCATTTAAAGACCTCAAAAGATATAGATTCCACCATCCTCCAAGACAGTGGAGTCACTAGGGTTGGTGTCACCCAGTGCGGTACAACCCCCATTAACCTCCTCCTTAGTAATCCTTAGTAATATTTTTTGTACTAATTTACTCATACATCATAATTCCCATATATCACTTAATCTAATGGTAATAGTTGTGATATACTGGCAAAATTACAATTATCTTTAAGTTACAATATCATATGAACAGAATAAATGTGTTTGCATATACATTTCATGTGATTGAAGTGAAAATTTGGTAAAATGTGATGTTTTTAAAGAAAATTTATTTTTTTTTAAATAAAGAAATAAATTTTGAAATTTTGAAATTTTATTTTATTTTTTAAAAAATCTGGGGCCTCTCTTTTCTCCTCCCACTGACCCTCACTCCACCCACACCATCTCTTCAGCATTTTAAAGAGATACTGGCAAACGCCACAGCCTGTTTCTGCCAAAATACAAATGTTTGAGGAGCAGTGGGTTCACCCCCCTTAGGGTGTCACCTGGTGCAGTCCGTGCCTCCCGCACCCCATAGTGATGCCACTGCTCCAGGCTAATCTATTCCATTATTAAGCAGCTATTACAGTAAAAATAAATAATTCTTCCTAATGTTTCGGTGGAATCTCTTTTCTTCTAATCTGAATCACATGATTCAGATTGTAGTCTTTGGAGCAGCAGAAAAGCAAACTTCCTTCTTTTTCTACATGATGTCCCTTCAGATATTAAAAGATCACTATCATATCACCACCCAGTCAAGAGGAAGGTATTGGCGGTCTGGAGGCTTATAGCTGTGCATTTATGGCATGGATTTTGTGCACCTGGGATGGTTTGAGTCTGAAAATCTTACCAAAAATGGGGAGAGGGAGATTTGAAATATGGGCATGGGTAGAGGGCTGCAAAAATGAATCCATGCTGTCCTTTCTCTACTCTTGCTCTAAGGGATAATAAACCTCTACCACATATATCTTTTGAAAGGAAGGGCCTGAGATGGACTTTGAAAGGAACATTTCATTCGATGACATGATAGCAGCTGCTGCCCTTTTGGAGATTTGCCTAGCAGTGGGCAAATCATGGTGACATGACTCAGGGTGGGAAGATATGTCACACAAGACCCATGTCATCTGGTGCCAAAAGTGAACTTCTCCTGTGGCAATGATTTCCTCATTTCTTTTTCACTCACAACATGCTATGTTCTAAGCAAGGAAAACAGAGGACTAACCAGCAGGAAACAGCAATATCTGTTCTGAATCCTAATTAAAGAGGGGGAGAGAATATTGGAAATGTGCCATATTAGAAATGCTGTTACCATTAATATTGACGTTCCCACCCAGAGGAGATGAGCAATTTTACATAGTAATTATGCATAAAATTTGGCTCCATGAACTTTCATTTCACCTTGTTTGCACTGGTATGCAAAAGGGTACACAAAATTGCTTCCAATCTTATACATCCAGTGTTGAGGGGACATGTGTGTGTGTGTGTGGTGTGTTTTGCAGAGTTTATCAAAGGTAAGTGAATCAGTGATTTATCTGCAGCATAAAATATCATTGAAAATATTTAGCGACAATAAGTAAAATATCCATACAGGCACTGGTTGTTTCCCAGAGCTCCATAGATGCTCCATGTGTACAGGGAGGTACAATTAGGAGTTGAGATTTGTTCAATTCACATTGAAATACTAGCCAAGCTCCTGCAACACAGACTACACTGCATAACTCAATGATGATGGAGCGACAGCTGCATCTACACTGCAAAATTAATGCAATTTGACACTGATTTAACTGCTGTGGCTCAATGCTATGGAATTACGGGATTTGTAGTTTTGTGAAATATTTAGCCTTATGTGGTGAGAGAACTCTTGGTGCCACAACAAACTACAAATCCCAGGATTCTGTAGGATGGACCCATAACAGTTAAAGCAGTGTCAAACTCCACTAATTCTACAGCATAGCAACATCACTGATACAATAAGCAGCCATGTTCCTTCCTTCCTTCCTTCCTTCCTTCCTTCCTTCCTTCCTTCCTTCCTGTTTTTGCAGTTTTGTCAATTAAATGAATAGAAAATAGAAAGGTGACAAGCTTCACATGCTGCTAGGTGGTCAACTCTTTATTCTTGTTAAAAGTCCTATGCATTTCAGCCTATGTGAAAGCAGGCCTTCTTCAGGGGCAAAACCAAAACACAAAATCTATTATAAATATTTGAAAGGATAGGACAACATTAAATAAATCATATTCCATAAAAACATAAAATTGCAGTGTTTTTCATATCCAAAACAAACATTCCATTCAACAAAATCACTGGAGTTGTAGGCAACACAAGGAGTTCGACCATAAAGAAGTAGCAAAAATGTAGTGTGTGTGTGTGTATTCCCAGATAGTCATTGCAAGGCAGAACCAATGATATGTGCTGGAATCAGTCACAAGGATGTCTAATGCAATCTATCAGAGCAATTGCTCTGCCAGTTATGATATTATGTTAAAATTATTCTATAATGCTCTTATATTAGGGATTGTAAATCCAGACCCTCATTCAAACCTAATGGAACCTGAGATTTCAGTTTTAGAATCCATTCCACCTCCTTTTTCTTCTAAACATATTCATTATTAGTATTATTTTCTATTACAAAGAAATAAAAATCTAATACAGAATGCTGCATTTCTTCAAAATGAGAAACTAGAAGGGCTCCTACACTTCTATTTTATTTTTTTTTAAATTGGAGAGCTGATCCCTTATTTCTCGATGGATAAGCGCTGATGTCCTTCCCACATAAAGCTTCTTACATATAGGCCAAAATGTGAGAGGCTTTTTAAGAGAATTAAACAGTTGACCATCTATGTGGACCTTGTCTTTTTTCTGCTTCGATATGTGTGCTTTCTTTCTGTTATTCAATTAATGAATGCCATCTCAAATTCCAGGCCAGATCATTAACCCAAGTCCCTCCTCAAATGTAAAAAGTGCCATTCAGAGGATAAACATGGAAAGCCTCATTAGAGCCTGCAAGCCCACCTCTCACCCTCCAGCAGTCCAGAGAGAGCACCTGGAGCAAGCTTCGAGAGGTGTGGGAGCTCAGCTGCTGACCGCCTATCTGGCTGCCAGCCACATTCATCCTCATGCAGGAGTTAGGAGGGGAAGAGAGAGATGCCAAGAAGCTGCGAGTGTCCTGACCGCAAGGTGCATGGCCATTGCAGCTGATATGGCACCTGTTTAGGGGGAAGACATCAACCAAAAGATCTGAAAGAGAAGGTTGAAACAGCTTGTTCTCCATCTCACGAGGGTTCTCCCCTTTGGGCTTGTAGGACAGACTGAGTTGGGGAGGCCCAGAGTGTTCTCTGATTCCTTCATCACAGAATGATGGCTAAAAGCCTTAGGAGCTAAATTTAATCTTGCTGGAAACAGGTGCAAGAAACTTGCATATCACATGGAGGGTGTGGATTACACAGGGAGGCGTAAATAGCATGGGATGGAGCTCCGTCCTACCAGCGGTTGCATTTTCAGGTAGGGGAGAGTGAATTGGGGCTTGAGGTGTGGTTTGGTGTGATCATAAGCACTGTTTGTTTGTTTGTTTGTTTGTTTGTTTTTAAAAGAGTTTTGGCCCTGCTGGCTGGAGGATCCTGGCAGCCGAAAAAGTAACTTTTCCAAGGTCTGTTTTTTAGGCAGCTCTGCAGTCTGCCATAGGTTATACAGTTTCCACTACCCGGTTATTTTAAAATAAAAATCACCATTCTTACCACCACCACCATTCCACCTTTTCCCCCTCATCAGGACTATCCTAGGTCCTAGGATTTCAGCACTCAAATTTGATACCCAAAGATGCCACAAGGGATGGATGTTGGTGGGGTTACAAGAGGCAGCCCCTGGAGATGACACATTAAAAATTGTTAAGCATGATACATTAAGCATCACCCACCATTGTATATTGTATGCCATGCAAAGATGCCCCCCACCCAGATCTAACAAGTAAGGAGCCCACCCACAACCATCACCACCACACAAATATTTTTCAAGACAGTGCTTTTGCCCAAAGGTTCCTCCTCCTCACCCTGAGGACTGGAGAAGACAAACCAAGCTCTGAGATTTGGGAATCCTGTTCGAAGGGGCTAAATGGAACCAGATAAAAACTATCATCAATAAAAATATACCAAAGCTAAAATATAATTAAACTTAGTAGAATTTAAAGCAATTTAAAACATAGCTATATAAAAAGCAAGAAAAAAGAACAATATAGCACATATATTAAAAGTGTTTTCCCATATACAGTAGGTTCCCAAAGACCTGTTGAAATAAGATAAACTACATCCACCACTAGAAGGATGCCACAATGGGAACCAGTCTTGCCTCTCTAGGAAGACAGAGCCTGGAAGTGGACACCATGAAGACTCGCATGATGCAATCAGATGTACTGTGAAGGTGGTGGGTTGAAGTAAAGGGCCTTCTTGAAGATCTCAAAACCCAGGCAGATTCATATGGGTAGGTTTGTGAGTCTAGATATGGGACAGAGCTCCTGTAACTTTAATCCTGAACAGATTATTGAGCAGGAGAAAGTACCTGTCCTCTCTTCCCTTCCAGATTCCAACTTTCATCTGCAGCCATGCCCTCCCAACATGGCTCTTGCCTCCCTGATGTTTGTGTGTTGAGGAGCACTCAGCCCTTCTCTTGGCACTGCTGCCCCTGTGTCCACTCTCCCAAGTCATAGAATCATAGAGTTGGAAGAGATCACAAGGGCCATCCAGTCCAATCCCTGCCATGCAGGAACTCACAATCAAACCACTCTGACAGATGGCCATCCAGGCTCTGTTTAAAGACCTCCAAAGTAATCCTTCTAGTGGCAGGTATGTTAGGAGGAGACACCTGCAGCTGAAATATAGAGTTGGAAGTTAAAAGAAAACAGGCACCATTGTCCAGCTTGGCAGTTTTACAGTACCTTGTCCTGTGCCATGATCTGTTCAAGATTTAAGTCACAGAAGCCCCCTCCCATATCCAACTTGGTAACCTTACATATGAAGAATACAATCCTTCAGACAATCGGGTTGTTGTTGTCAATTGCCATCAAGTTAACTTCAATTTATGGTGACTCTATGAATGAGAGGCCTCCAAGTCACCTTGTCAACAGCCCTGCTCAGAGCCATGGCTTTGTTGATTGAGTCTATCAACATTTAATACAGTCTTCCTCTTTTCCTATTGCCTTCTACTTTTGTTGTTGTTAACTGCCCCCAAATCAATTTTGACCCATGGCAACCCTATAGATAGGACATCTCCAACACCCCCTATCCTCCACTGCTCGGCTTAATTCCTGCAAGCCCATACCTATGTCCTCTTTAATAGAGTCCATCCATCTAGCATGTGGCCTTCCTCTCTTTCTGCTTCCCTCCAACTTTCCTAGCATTATTGGCTTTTTTTCCAATGAGTCCTCCCTTCTAATACTGTGTACGAAGTACGATAGCCGCAGTTTTGTCATCTTGGCTTCCAGGGAGATTTCCAGCTTGATCTGCTCTAGGACCCATTTGTTTGTCCTTTTGGTTGTCCATGGGATCCTAAGCACTCTTCTCCAGCACCACATCTCAAATGCGTTGATTTTCCTCCTATCTTCTTTCTTGACTGTCCAGCTCTCACATCCATACATGCTAATAAGGAATACAATGGCGTGTACGATTCTAACTTTTGTGTTGAGTTGTATATCTTTGCATTTTAGGATCTTTTCTAGTTCTTTCATAGCCAACTTCCCCATTCTTAATCTTCTTCTGATTTCATGACTGCAGTCCCCATTTCTATCAATGTTTGATCCCAGGTATGGGAATTCTTTTACTATTTCTATTTCTTCATTGTCTAGGTTAAATTTGTGTAGATTCTCCATGGTCATTATTTTTGTTTTCTTTGATGTTCATCACTGCACTTTCTTCCTTGATCTTCCTTAATAAGTCTTCCAGGTCTAAGGTTCCTTCTTCCTATTTTCTTCCCATATTCCTTCTTCCTATTTTCACTCCTCCTTCTTCTGTGTCCAGGCCTGCTTTTCTTATAATATGTTCTGCATACAAGTTGAACAGATAGGGTGAAAGGATGCAGCTTTGTCTGACCCCTTTGCCAACTGGGAACCATTCTGTTTCTCCATGTTCTGTTCTGACTGTAGCCTCTTGTCCTGAGTACAGATTCCACATCAGGAATATCAGATGTGTTAACACTTCCATGTCTTTAAGAGCATTCCATAGCCTTTCATGATCTATGCAGTCAAAAGCTTTGCTATAGTCTATAAAGCATATGCTGATTTTCTTTTGGAACTCCCTGGTGCGCTCCATTATCCATTCTATGTTTGCAGTGTGGTCATTAGTGTTTCTTCCTTTCCTGAAGCCTGCTTGGACCTCTGGGACTTCTCTCTCCATGTATGCTTGAAGTCTATGTTGCAGAATTTTGAGCATTATTTTGCTTGCATGGGAGATCAGTGCTATAGTCCTATAGCTACTGCAGTCTTTTGTATCTCCTTATTCATTGATGGAGTTGTATATTGACTGCTTCCAATCCATTGGCCATTGTTTTGTTTTCTATATCTGTTGACATGATGGTTAGCACTAGAGTTGACTCTGTTGATGTGGATTGCAGCAGTTCAATTAGAATATCATCTGTTCCTGGTTATTTGTTTTTCATCATTTCTCTCATTGCAGATTCCACCTCATATTTTAGAATTTGGGGTTCATCTTCATATGGCTCTTCATTCCATGTTGCTATCTCTTTTGTATAACTCTTCTGCGTATTGCATCTAACATCTTTTTATTCCTTCCTGGTCTTGAATTCCTTGTGCCTTACCAAGCATTATTCTCTTTTATAGTGAATCATGTCTTTTCATTATATGTGCAAAGTATGACAATCTCAGCTTAGTCACTTTGGCTACTAGGGAAAGTTCAGGCTTGGTTTGCTCTTGTACTCAATTATTTGTTTTTATCTTTTTCTTTTTTTTTTTGGCAGTCCATGTTATCTGTTGACATCCCCCTGTAGACATTTCAAATGGGTTGTTACTCTTCCAGTCAGGTTTTCCCACTGTCCAGCTTCCACAACTGTACACAGAAAGTCAAAATATGATGGTATAAAGAATCCTGACTTTGGTTTTCTATTATTATTATTATTATTATTATTATTATTATTATTATTATTTATATCCCGCCCTTGGAAACCCAATCAGGGTGGCTTACAACAATAAAACCATACAATATATCCCAAAACACAATCCCTCCACCACCTTAAAACAGTATTAAATCAAATGAAGATTAAAACTACAAATTCAAACAAACATACAAACAAACAAAATTAAAACATTATAAGTACAACATTGGCCCTGGCAATGTTCTTCATCCATCAATAGATGGGGCCATGCGAAGATCATTAGGGGTGGGAGTACCCGAGCCCAGGATAATTAATTATCAGGATAATGATATCACTGAATACTAAAGTCTAATAATCAGGACCCAAGATTGTACAGGTTATTGAGCTCAGAAACAGAGTAGTAGTCACTGAAGCTGTTGAAAGAAGACAGTAATATGCTCCCTATAACCAGTCCATCAACAATCTAGCTTCAGCTCCTTGGACCTGGTTCCCCTTTCCAATCTCTGGGTGACCCAAGAGAATATTCAATGCCATCTGCTTTTCTCATGCTGTGTAGCAAGGATCCGATATGCTCAATTAATGGATTTTGCACATCTGGCATTATACACAGTGTTGTAGTCCTTTTCATGCTGGACTTTACAAACTTTGTCAGCTACGTTTAATGTCTAAATCCTTCATGGCAGAATTTGTCAGTCTTTTTATTTTATTTTTGTTTGCAGCACATTATCAGCCATAGAGCTGTATAGCTACTGACCATGTAATTGCATTGTAAAGAGACTTCTAGCAGGTGACAGGGCAAATAAAACACATGATTGTTTTTGCTTCTTTTCTTCTCCTCATCCACCACACACACACACAAACACACACACACACCCCTTTCACCTCTAGTTTAAAGCAGAAACAAGGAATGAGCCATGAGATAGCTGAGCCATGCAAGTCATCTTCTTTGTCATAATCATCCCCTTTGTGTATGCTCCACTAGAAGAGGAAGCACACGGAAACTTATCACATGCATGCAGCCTATATTCTATAGCAGAAAACTCCAGTTCTGCAACTGACATAAGGAGACTGCAGACTGCCAGAAATAGAGCAAATTGAGTCCACTTTTAGGGTTAGGGTTAGGGTCAGGGAATCATGGGAACTGTATTTTATTGTGGCACCAGAGCTCTCTGACAGAGAAGGCTCAATGTCTCAGGGGGAAAAAACAATTCCCATGACTCCCTAGCACTAACCCTAACCCTTAAAGTGGACTCAATTTGCACTATTTCTGGCAGTCTGCAAAGGCCCATAGATTACATGCCATATTTTGTTTATTTTGCACATTGTTCAATTTTAATTATTTGGCTTAAAAAGTATGGCTTCATTAAGCCAATTGTTTGGCTTAATTCAGGATGTTGTGGTGTGTGTGTATAGCAGAGGAGAGAGCTCTGATGACTTTATCCAGCCACTCTTTGGGCTTCTGTGAGTCTACTGGGCATTCCTTGTATTTTCACAGCCATAAGGTCTAGAAACCTACTTCTTTTTAAAGGGAAACAAAAATAACATAGAGATTTGCAGGAATCTGGAATCTGCATCAAACATCATATACTGCATGTTGTTCTGCATTCTTCCAGAATCACAGCATACAGACAGAATCCTGGATGTAAACTTTTATCATCAATAATGTAATGTAAGTAACAACCAATGGGCAGAGATACATGAGCCCCAGTTTAGAAATTATACTTGTGGAATTTGAATGAATGCATGTATGCTTGGTCAGACTTCAGACAGTGAGCTAAACAGGAGAGATCTTAGAAGCAACAAATTATAACAAATCATTATAACAAACCATTACTTTTGTAACAAGGGCCCTGTAATCTAAAAGGTGGAACTTGATGGGTGGAATCAGTGGTGTCACTAGGGTTGGTCATGGTGTCACCACCAGGCAGGTGATGAGTGGGAGCTGCCAGTGGAGGGAGAGACCCAGTCTTGGTTGCTTTCTCTCACCTCTGGAGCAAAGATAGGGATGGAAGGGGGACCAGACTAGAATACCCAGATATCTCCCCTGGCCTTACAGAGGGGGAAGGGAGAGGCAAAGATGAAGGGGAGAAGGAGGATGGCATCACTAGCACTATCCTTGCAGCAGCTCCACCTGGCCAGATGCACTGAATGCCCCCCCTCCCAACAGGCAGTGCCAGGTACTGAGTCCTCCTTCCCACTATGGTCAATCCTGGGGAGATAACAGGAGGAGAGAGAGTGGCTGAATAAGAAGTGGCAGTGGTAGTGGCAACAGGTGGGGAAAAGTGCTCACCATCCACCCTTCCCTTCCCGCCAGCTTCTCTACCACCTCATTCTGGCCAACTGCCTGGCCGACTGCTGCTCGCTTTGCCTTCCCTTTCCTCCCATTGCCCTGCCCTGTGCATCCTTTTGGGGAAGGGAAGGAGTCCATAGCTGCTACCACCAGAAGGAGCCACCAGGCAACAGCAGCACCCAACTCCCACCAACAGAGTGTTGTTCTTTGGACACATCATGAGAAGACATAATGCTTGGCAAAGTAGAAGGTATCAGAAAATGAGGAAGACCACATTACAGGTGGATAGACTCAATCAAGGGAGCCACGGCTCTGAGTGTGCAAGACCTGAGCAGGACTGTTGATGATAGGGTGACTTGGAGGTCTCTCATTCATAGGGCTGCCATATGTTGAAGTCAATTTGATGGCAGATAACAACAAAACCCCATAGGGCATTGAAGGCATTTAGAGGGCAAAAAAAAAAAATTGCATGGGCACAGTCCTCCAGGGTTTTCTGGGGGATGTAATGCATTCACCCTCTCCACAACCTGCAGCAGTTTTAGATCTGATGTAAAACTATTCTTAAGTCAAGAGGATGCTTTGGAGAACTTTAGGTGTGACCCTAAATCCCAGCCTCAGGGAACTATATTGCCATTGAGGAGCTATCATAATAGGAGCCACATTGAACCCCTATATCAGGTGAAAGATGGAGGAGGAGGAGGAGGAGGAGGGAGCAACAGCAGCAGCAACAACAGGTATCACAATAGTGACAGCCACTGCAAAGGTAGCTTTTTGAAAGCTGAGAAAGACAAAAAGCTCCTCATTTCCTGAAAAGCATGAATCCGGGCAAATGAATGGTCTTCTTGTCCATAGCTATTGAATTCATGGGACTTTGTTGAACTTATTTGCAGCTGTGCTGGTAATGAGTGACAGCTGCTAATCTG
Source organism: Phrynosoma blainvillii (assembly GCA_026167975.1). Classification (NCBI taxonomy): domain Eukaryota; kingdom Metazoa; phylum Chordata; class Lepidosauria; order Squamata; family Phrynosomatidae; genus Phrynosoma; species Phrynosoma blainvillii. Next base: position 305,252,487 of record JANUYF010000004.1, on the reverse strand, counting down.
TTTAGAATTGGCCAGAAGTTCTCCATGACAGAACACAGAGAAGCACAATGAGGAAGGAAGGGAGCCTGAGCTCACTGGTTTACGTGTCTCGGTCATGTTACATAAATTATATATAAAAAAAGGGGGTGGATTTCCATACAGGTGGCAAGAATGGTAAGGAGTGGGGTAGGAACCTTAAGTGGCAGGAGGAAAATGTGAAGGTGGGCAATTTATGTATGGATGATGATTAAGAAAATGGGAAATGTTGAGAATCAAATAGGCTTAGGATATATGAAAACACTGAAATTGTGTGAATTATGTTATGTGTTAAGATTAATCTATCAATATCATGGGCTATTTCAGATGGAGCAAATGTAACAGGAGGTTGTTGTATCTCTTGCTGTAATGTGTGTGTTTAAATAACAAAAGTTGTACTAGCAAGCACCTACACTATAGAAATAATGCAATTTGACATCACTTTAAGTGCTGTAGCTCCATCCTATGGAATCCTGAGATCTGTATTTTTACAAGGTTTTTAGCCTTCTCTGCCAAAGAATGCTGGTTCCTCACAAAACTACAAATCCCAAGATTCTGTAGGATGGAGCCATAGCAGTTAAAGTGGTGTCAAGCAACATTATTTCTATAGAGTAAATGCACACTTGGACTGTTTTCTGATAGTATACTATAGAAACAGTGTAGCTTGAACCAACTACAACATTTTATTCCTATTCCTAAGTGCATTTCCTTTTAATTCTGAGATGTCAGAACCCAAAAAGTCTCCTCCTCTTCTCCTTTTTGAAAAATGAATTATAGTGTTGTAGTGAATCAGTGCATCAATGAAATGGAACTTTAGCACTATAGCATAGAACTTCAGGAAAAATTATTTAAAGGAAAAATTTGCCCTTCAAGCTGTAGGAACACCTCAGCAAACCATGCAAACCATTTACAAAAAAACTTTTGAAGAGCCTTCATGTGGATCCAAGAAATTACTATCAACCCCTCAAAAGAATGAAACAATTAGATTTGGAATCAACAACAACTGACCAATACTCCTCTACATTATGGGAACTTATGCTTTTTTATATCAATTTGGGAGAGCCCGGTATTAAATACAAAAGAATATAAAGCCACAATCTTCTTGTTGATTATGCATGTCCAAGTGCCCCTACAGAAATGGTGGGACTTTTTTGTTCTGTGCAAAATATCAGTATCCATTTCAAATTTGTTGGATTTTAATGTTGTAAGCCACCCCGATTGCTTGGCAGAGGGGCGAGGTATAAATAAAAATTCAAGGAAGCAGAGTTGTGCTTATGTGCACACTCAGTTGCGTGCTTGGTTACGTATTTGAGTGTTGTTCAGTTGTGCAGTGTTACCATTCAACACAAGAGATGCATGATACCATCAAGGAGTAAGCATGCTGAATTTTGCTCTGCAGACCCAGTTTAGCATCTCTTAAGTGTTATTCTGGAAATGAGTAAAGAACAATCAACTCTCTGGAGGGCTGCATGATTCCCATCCATGTGGTAGGGAAAAACTACTATACATAACTAGAGTCCAGCTATCATTGCCTTCCATATAGCTGATAATAAGAGATGTGAGTCCAGTGGGGATTTTGGAGGTAGCAATACTTTCACAAATAGTGTGAGAAGACATTTGAACTTCTGTGGTAGGTATGAAAATGCTGGGGGGTGTGATTGTGTGGGATCATCAGTTCAAGTAGAGATGACTAGTGAGAGTGGCACAGTAAGATTATTTTAGGACTTCGGCACATGTGGGTTTTAAACAGCAATGTAACAAGAGAATAGCGCCTTTGGCAGTACCTATCGCACATCACCTCAGGACCTGTTGCTGCTGTGCCTCTGAAGTGTTATTAGAGGGCTTCTTTTCACTGATGGAAAACTCCACCAATAAGCAGCTAGTAGCACTGCCACATTCCATAAATGTGATAACTGATAGTCCATGGCAGTCCTGATTTTGAGTAGTTATATGGTGACAGTATCCTCCTTTCCCCCTTACCATTCCCAAGGAGCCTGTTTTCATTCTTCCCCCCCCCCCCCAAACACACACACACTGGACGTTATCACATGCGGGTCTCAAAGCGGCAAGAAAGCGGTATGGAATCAATCCAGAACTATACCGGTATAGACCCCACAAGACGGAAATGGCTATCAGACGCAACTAGCATCATTGCGCAATTAACGAAACCGCAATAGATGCGCTCCTGGGAACCGTATCTGCCGTTCACACACAAGTGAGAAGATCCCTTCCAGAACCCAGCAAGGATGTTCTTGCACAAGCGCAGAAACAGGACAGCCGCGGCTGTCACTTGCGCGGCTGTCAAACACACCCCTTCCCAAGGACCTGGCCTCGTCCCAAGGGAAGCCTGGCCTCGTCCCAAGGAAAGCAACCAGGCTTCCAGCCTTGGGAAGGTGTGTGTGTGTGTGTGTGTGACAGCCGGCTGTCACACACACACACACCTTCCCAACCCAAGCCGGGAAAGAGAGCCACTCTGAGGACTTCTGCTCAGAGCGGCTCTCTCTTGGGAAGGTGTGTGTGTGCGTGCGTGTGTGTGTGTGTGTGTGTGTGTGTGACAGCAGGCTGTCACACACACCCCTTCCCAAGCCTTCGCGGGGCCTGGGCTCCAGGATACGTATCTGGTGATCAGACATACGGTGAAAGCGCTATCATTGCGGTATCATTTTGGTCGCGCACTTGTACTTCCTCAAGAAACTGGCATTCAAAAGAACGGAGATGATGCCGCATTGGGACGGGGTTGGGACGGGGTTGTGTGCGACATCGTGTGAACACAAGGCAAAAAAACCCGCAATAGGACGGGATTGAGTGTGGATTGGGTCTGCTTTAGACCCCGTGTGATAACGTCCACTGTTTTCACTTTTTTTTTCCCTTTTCTTTTCACTAAATGTTATATATTCCAGAAGTACATTACATTTTTTTAAAAAAAGAAATAAAGATGTGCTGAATAGGGCACAGGACAAGAAGGTGGGGTTAAAGGGGAATGTGGAAGAGAGCACATGGGACCACCAATGGCATCAGATGCCCATGTTGCTCTATTGAAGAGAGATGTGATAATAAAAGCTCCAAAACTGGCATGTTTCTGTTCTCTTTAAATAACATGATTGCAGCAAGACTGAGGTTCATATGATAAAGTCCTTAGTCTCACACACTGAGACTCATAGTAGTCTTAGGGGAGTTGCAGACTGCCAGAAATAGTGCAAATTGAGTCCACTTTTAGGGTTAGGGTTAGTGCTAGGGAATCATGGGATTTTTTTTCTGAGACATTGAGCCTTCTCTGTCAGAGAGCTCTGGTGTTACAATAAGCTACAGTTCCCATAACCCTAACCCTAAAAGTGGACTCCATTTGCACTATTTCTGGCAGTCTGCAACCCCCCTAAGTGAGTGGCTCCAAGGAGGAGCAGACCACTTCCCTTCTAAGGATTTGAGATATCAGCTCACACTTCAGAGATATATTTATGGGTCTTTTTGCACATTTTAAAAAGTCTACCACAAAGATAGGACAAAAAAGGGGATTTCCATCCTTGTAATAGAACTTTTTTTAAAAAAGTTTTTAAAAACCCTCTTATGCTACTGTTATTTCAGTCTGGCACCTTTCCCTGCATGTGTGAGCACACATGCATGTGTGATTTGAATTACCAATGGCTGGGATGTGCAGGGTGGAACTGAAGCAGATGTGGATATTTTACAGATCTAGCCCAGCTCTTTAGGAAGAGAAACGGCAGCTGCACCGGCCATGACATATCAATATCTCCATCTGTCAGGGTAGCTAAAACCAGCTCAAGATCACCATACTTAAGATAGAATGGCATTGAACAGAAGCTCAGGGAAGGTTGAGAAAATAATGTGTGGAGAATCCACCAGACTGTGTCATCATAGAAACATAGAGTTGGAAGAGACCACAAGGGCCATCCAGTCCAACTCCCTGCCATGCAGGAAATCACAATCAAAGCATCCCCAACAGATGGCCATCCAGCCTCTGCTTAAAGACCTCCAAAGAAGGGGACTCCACTATCCTCCGAGGGAGTGTGTTCCACTGTCGAACAGCCCTTACTGTCAGGAAGTTCCTCCTAATGTTGAGGTGGAATCTCTTTTCCTGGAGCTTGCACCCATTGTTCCAGGTACTAGTTTCTGGGGCAGCAGAAAACAAGCTTGTTTCCTCCTCAATATGACATCCCTTTAAATATTTAAACAAGGCTATCATATCATCTCTTAACCTTCTCTTTTCCAGGCTAAACATCCCCAGCTCCCTAAGTCGTTCCTCATAGGGCTTGGTTTCCAGACCCTTCACCATTTTAGTTGCCCTCCTTTGGACACGCTCCAGTTTCTCCACATCCTTTTTGAATTGTGGTGCCCAGAACTGGACACAGTATTCCAGGAGAGGCCTGACCAAAGCAGAATAGAGGAGCACTATTACTTCCCTTGATCTAGACACTACATGTCTATTGATGCAACCCAGAATCACATTGACCTTTTTAGCTTCCACATCACACTGTTGACTCATGTTCAACTTGTGGTCTACTAGGACTCCTAGATCCCTTTCACACAAAGTCTCATTAAGCCAGATGTCCCCCATCCTATATCTATGCATTTCATTTTTCCTCCTTAAGTGCAGCACCTTACATTTCTCTGTGTTGCAATTCATTTTGTTAGCTTTGGCCCAGCTTTCTAATCTATTAAGGTCGTCTTGAATTTTGATCCTGTCCTCTGGGGTATTAGCTACTCCTCCTAATTTGGTGTCATCTGCAAATTTGATAAGCATGCTTTCTATTCCTTCATCTAAGTTTTGATAAAGATATTGAATAGCACTGGGCCCAGGCAGAAGTGACCCCACTAGTCACCTCTCTCCAAGATGAAGAGGAGCCATTGTTGAGCACCCTTTGTGTTCGGCCGGTCAACCAATTACAAATCCACCTAATATTCACATTGTCTAGCCCACATTTTAGCAGTTTTTCTGCAAGAATATCAGGGGGACCTTGTCAAAGGCCTTACTGAAATCGAGATATGCTATATCCACAGCGTTCCCTTTATCTACCAAGCTGGTAATTTTATCAAAAAAGGAGATTAGATTAGTCTGGCATGGCTTGTTTCTCAGAAATCCATGTTGACGTTTTGTAACAATGGCATTGCTTCTAAATGTTCACAGACTCTCTGTTTAATTATCCGCTCTAGAATCTTTCCTGGTATTGATGTCAGACTGACTGGATGATAATTGTTGGAATCCTCTTTTTTACCTTTCTGAAGATGGGGACAACATTTGCCCTCCTCCAGTCTACTGGGACTATTCCTGTTCTCCAGGATTCTCCCACACACGCACACATGCACACACCTTCACAGCCTGGCAGTGTCCCAACCAAAATGTTTCTGATGTGCTGGGAATCAAGGCTGCTGGGACATGACATCCACAGCACTCCCTCAGTCTTAGGCTCCCTCAAGAACAAGCAGCTGGAGAGAACCCTTGGGGTCTGGCCACAACTGCTTGCCCCAAGGTACCCTGCAACCAGGAGTATGCTGTAGACATTATCTTCCAGCTCTCTCAGGTCTCCAGAATCTCAGAAATGCTTTCATCAGAGCACTGCCAGGCCATGAAGGTAGGTTTTAGGGATCATGTTCAGTCATTCATGGATGTAAAAGTGACTCACCAGCAGTTCTGAGAACATAAGCCTTGTAACCATTGAACAGGATGCCGGGCCAATATATTTTGTGAATATGACTCTGAGCATGCATCTGCAATGTAGAAAGAATGCAGTTTGACACCACTTTAACTGTCATGGCTCCATCCTACAGAATACTGGGATTCATAGTTTTGTGAGGCACCAGCATTCTTTGGCAGAGAAGGCTAAAGATCTTGTAAAACTACTACAGCTATAGCACTTAAAGCAGGGGTAGGCAACCTTTCCCCTTTAAGGGCCAAGGGACTTCAGGTCCCAGAATCCCAGGAGCTATTGGCCAACATGCGACTATTGGCCAACATGCCTGAGGCTTCTGGGAGCTGAAGTCCCTCGGCCCTTAAAGGGGAAAGGTTGCCTACCCCTGACTTAAAGTGTTGGCAAATAGCATTATTTCTACAGTGTAGATGTACCTTAAGTCACAGTGTTGTAGGCCTTTGCTCTTCACTGGGGCTCCTGAAAAGGACATACAGTAAAAATCAGTTGCAGACTTTCTCTCCACCTACCCACCCAACCTTCTCCTAGGTCCTCCCTTGATTCAGTGTAACTGCCCTTACATGCTTATTTCCTAGGGTCATTGAGGGCAGAACAAACTGATTCTTCTGGAATGAGATCACAACAGCTATCATAGTACCTAAGGACATAATCAGGAGGGTGACCAGAAAAGGAATAGTCCCAGTAGAGTGGAAGAATTGAGGGTTGAATGGAGCCCCAGGGCTACATATTGTCCCGAACAGTTCTAATGATCCCTCCCCCACTCCCAAAAGAAACCTCACTTCCTTTATCTGCCATCTAGAAAATGCTTTTCAAGCTTGTATTGTATAAAATAAGAAGGTGGGGGGGGGGGGAAGCCATGGGAATGGAATATAAGCAATGCATTTATTTATGACATTAGCAGTGCATTTATTTATGACATTAAAAGATGGCTCCCAAGGAGCCCAGCAGCACCTGATGGATTGAAGCTGACAGGGCAGTGTGTCCCTCTGTGTTGCCTACAAAACTGAAAATACAAACAAACAAACAAACAAATAGCTTTTCTTTTTTACAGTCGCTCTGACACATTAGTATAATTAGAATCATTAATCAAGATGAGGCACTTGATACCTAATGTACTTTACACAGTTAATAAATGGCCTTTCCTTGACAATAACCTCTGTCTCTTGGTTGCCAAAATATGTTCGGTTGATCCTGCTTTGGAAAGCAAGGAAAGTCTTGGAATTCGGGGGAAAGCAGATGCCAAGAATGCTGTGAAACAAAGGTAAGATCAACATTTCAGGATGTAATCCAATAAGGTTGTCTCCTGTGTGGTCCTCAAAGGAATTTATTTAAATGTATGCATCACACCCTTCACCACTCTCTTCATGTAAAGCATACCATCTAACTTCCCTGCTTTCTCAAAGAAAGTTCTGATTAATTCTGTGTTGTCCCATTTTTCAGCTGCTTTTAAATATTCACTTTCTCTCTCCTCCTCCCATTTCCTCCTTCGTCCTCAGCTTATTTCACTGGTTGCAAACTGAGGTCAAATTGCAAAAAATATATATTTTTCAAAAAGCATAACACCAGTACCAACAGTAGAATTAAAGAATCAGAGAGTTGGAAGGCAATGCAATGGCCATCTATAATTTCACTCCTAGTCATGCAGCACTCCTGAAAGACAGCCATCCAATCTCTGTTTAAAGACCTCCAAATAAGGAAAGGTCACTATCTTTTCAGATTTTCTGTTACACCACTGAACAAGTCTTACCATCAGAAAGTTTTCCCTAAGGTTGCATAGAATCTCATTTCTTGACATTGTAATCCATCGGTTCAAGTCTAGGGTTGCATTGTTTTGACACATATTTTTAAATGATTGAAAAAAGTGTTGCTTGAATGTCAAGAAACCTGATGAGAAGAATTCTGGGCTGATGTGATTCATCATGACTTGGGATGCATTCATTGCAAAATTTGTACATGGTATTTTTACACAGAAAACATCATTTTTTGTTTAGGAAAGAGCATTTTCTGTATACAAGATGATATATCTGCACAGAAAATGTTGTTTTTGTACAAAAGGAATGATGTTTGCTGTGCAGAAATGCAGAAAGTGCTGTTTTCTGCACAAAAATATTATGCACAAATTTTCCACATAAGAGGTCCCAAATTGTAGTGTTTGTAAATCGTGTTGTTTCTAAAGACTTTTGCACATCAGAAAGGAAGCTGCTAAAATTCCTCACTTCTTCCTGTAAGAAGAAAATTAACAAAGAATTATGTTCCTATTACGTCCTAAGGGTGCATCTACACTGTACAAATAATGCAGTTTGACATCAATTTTACTGCCATGGCTTCCTCCTACAGAATCCTGGGATTTGTAGTTTAGTGAGGCACCAGTACTCTTTGGCAGAAAATGCTAAAGGCCTTATAATACTTCAGATCCCAGGACTCCATAGCATGGAGCCATAGAAAAGTGGTGTCAAACTGCATTATTTCTAGAGTATAGATGCACCCCTAGTCTCTAGAACTGAAGAAAACAAGCTTGTAGTAGGAAGGGGTGTAGCAGTAACATCATTATCACCCTGCATTCATTCAAAACAACAACAGAGCTAATAACAACATGAAACACTGAAGGCTAGGTATCAATTAAAAAAAATAGGAAAGGGGAGAGTTGTGAAAGCAAGACTTTGAGAAATGCTAGATTATGAGCCAATGCATTCAAATCAGAATAAAAGAGACTCCACTGAAACATTAGCTACAGCTTCTTTGCTGCAAGAGCTGTTTGACCATAGAATAAACTGCCTCACAGGGTGGTGGACTTTCCATCTTTGGGGGCTTTTAAACAGAAGTTGAATGAACACTGTTCAGGAGTGCTTTAGCTGTGTATGTCTGTATGTCAGGGGTTGAACTAGATGTCTGCTGTGTTCCCTTCCAATGCTAAGTTTCTATGATTCTATGAAAATGATGACTGGAACCCTGAATAGGAATCTTTTTTGCTGAGAATAAGAATGAAAGTATGTTGTATTTTATTGCTGGTCCCACTTGAAAACTGACTAAATGTGAATGATGTGTAAGACCGTGTTTCCATGTTTCCCCACCTCACCTCCCTGCCAGTCAGAGCAATAACATCTTTACTCACATAGTATTTTCCTCTTTTGTGATTTAGGGCTCTTCATGAGTGTTTAAGTGAATCTCTTCTCTGCATTCACCACTACAACAACCTCCTTTTCTTTTGTGTCCTCCATACTCCATAAGAACTCAACACCTTTCCCCCCTCCAAACTCCTCCAAACATAATTGAATCCACTCTTGCTGTACTTCTATGAAAGGTCTTGTTACAAAAAGCTAAATGCTTTATTCTTGAGAATGGCCTGAGATAAAATTCTCCAGCGGTGGCAGATCTGAGGAAGAGAAATAAATATCCCTCTGCTTTATAACTGTCTTCCTGGCTGTTTATCAGCAGCAATGCACAAACAGAGTCCTTAGCTGTCTGCTGGGCTACTAATAATACAAGCCAACAAGGTCTTGCAGATACCTTTCTATCTAAATCAATCTACCGACTTCTCCTTCATTAAACAAACAGTATTAATAGAGTCTCTTGTGTCTGAAGTAGTCCAGAGCTTGGAACAGTGGAACTAAGAGTAACCACTGGAGGACTGGGGACTTTGATGACAGTGGGAGCAACAAACCTGCTTTGGTTTATAGTTTAAACTGTACAGAGCTGTCCAAGGTGCTGAACCAGTATGGGCCAAAGATAGCTCTCCAAAACCTACTGAATTTTCTGCATACTTTGTACCAGGTTAATTTTGCGGTGCCACTTTACACCAACTATTGATTGTTTGGAAAATATTGCATCATCTTTGGACACAATCCTATTTAACACTGCTCAGCATAAAATGTGTAGCTGTGCCAGCATATTTTTGTGATGTGTCTCATAACTTCCCAGCTGCTCAAGAGGCTGTTCCTAGAATATTTTAGTCACCTTCCAGTCATGATGTGGGGGGCAAAGCTGTGCCCATCTGCCATTTTACAGTGGGAATAGGGAAATAGCTTGAATAAGGGGGTGTTTGGTACCTCCTTACACAAGTTTCTAAACAGTACCACCAAAATAACCAGGAGCTATGCCAGTATAACACCTCAAAGACTCCTGGCCTCTGTTCTCAGGAATGTACAACATCATTGCCATTCCCATAGACATTCTTGCACTCATTTCTAAAGGGATAACCAGTGATGGATAATGGAGCCCTCCAGGGAATTCCAGAAGAAAATCTGCATGTGCTTTATGGACTACATCAAAGCTTTTGACTGCATAGTTCATGAAAAACTATGGCTTACTCTAAGTGAAGTGGGAGTGCCACTACATTTGATTGTCCTGATACATTAACTGTACTCAGGATAAGAGGCTTCTGTCAGAATATGGAGAAACAGAATGGCTCCCAATTGGCAAAGGGGTTAAGCAAGGCTGCATTCTCTCTCCCTACTAATTCAACTTGTATACAGGAAACATCATACTCAGAGCAGGTTTAACCTCAGAGGCAGGAGGAGTGAAGGAGGCAGGAGGAGGAAGGAACATCAACAACTTAAGAAATGTAGATGACACAGTACTATTAGCAGAAACCTGGGGCAATTACAGAAGAAGGTCAAGGAGGAAAATGCCAAGATAGACTTAATGCTGAACATTAAGAAAACAAAAACAATGACCATGTAACACCAACAAGAATTCATCCTAGATAACGAGAAACTTGAAATAGTCAATGGGTTTCCATATCTTGGATCAAATATTGATCAGAACAAAGACTGTAGTCAAGAAATCAGAAGAAGACTAGGACAGGGGCTGCATTTGCACTGCAGAAATAATCCAGTTTGACACCTTTTAAACATCTACTAAAAAAAATCAAAGAAGAAATTACAAAGGCAGGCTTAATGTGGAACATAAAGAAAACAAAAATAATGACCACCGAGGACCATCACAAGTTCAATCTAAACAATGAAGAACTAGAAACAGTAAAATAATTCTTATACCTGGGATCAAACATTGATAGGAATGGGAACTGCAGTCAGGAAATCAGAAGAAGACTAAGAATGGGGAGGGTGGCTATGAAAGAACTAGAAAAGATTCTAAAATGCAAAGATAAACAACTCAGCACAAATGTCAGACTCATACAAGCCATCATATTCCCTATTACCATGGATGGATGTGAAAGCTGGACAGTTAAGAAAGATGAAGAAGAAACTCAACTCCTTTGAGATGTGCTGCTGAAGAAGAGTGTTGAGGATCCCGTGGACAGCCAAAAAGACAAACAAATGGGTCCTAGAGCAGATCAAGCTGGAAACCTCCTTGGAAGCCAAGATGACCAAACTGAGACTGTCATACTTCAGACACATCATAAGAAGAGAAGATTCATTAGAAAAGACAATAATGCTGGGAAAGGTGAAGGGAAGTAGGAAGAGAGGAAGGCCACATGCCAGATGGATGAACTCTATTAAGGAAATCATGGGTATGGGTTTGCAGGATTTAAGCAGAGCAATGGATGACAGAGGATCTTGGAGATGTCTCATCCATAGGGTTGCCATGGGTCAAAATCGACTCAAGGGCAGTTAACAACAAACAAAAAATGAAGGTTGATAGTGAATACACCCAAGCTGCTTCTTCTGGTGATGGCTTAGCTACTTTTAAAGGAAAAAAGACAAAAGTGACAACAGACAAGCTGGTACAATTGCAAATACCCCACCACCACCATCAAAAAATGCAACCAAACTATTTTCTCTAGCCTTAGTTAGAAAGGTTTAATGAATTTAATGGTATACATACTTCAGTTCTACAGCATTGTACTTTGTTCCAGAGTTTAGAACAGGGGTAGGCAACCTTTCCCCTTTAAGGGCCGAGGAACTTCAGCTCCCAGAATCCCAGGAGCTTTTGACCAACATGGGACTATTGGCCAACATGGCTGAGGCTTCTGGCAGCTGAAGTCCCTCGGCCCTTAAAGGGGAAAGGTTGCCTACCCCTGGTTTAGAACATTACTTTTGGAAAGTAACTAATTATTAAATTATTATTATTATTAATTAAAATAAATTATTTTTTAAAAAATAATATGCCAGACTGGTTATTCATTACTTGCTGCTCATTACTGTCAATTTGTGGCACATCGCCATCACCACCATCACCAGAATCTTATATGACTTATTATGTTGTATAACTATGTATACCTGGCTACATAGCAGAGGAACTAAGAAGCCTCTTTACTGAATTGCAAAGATGTGTAATGGGACAGTAGCACACGCTCCCAATATGTATTGGTGAACAATACACATCCTTATGTGATGTACATCACTGCACAATGTGCACTGGTTGAATTGCACAACAATGTGCATTGCTGGTACACTATACACATTATAACACTAGTTAACCTCCCAGCCTCATAGGGGCTCCCTTAGCCAGTTCATGTCTTCTTTTGGGGGGCTATTCAGATGGCGAAAATATTCCAGGATGAATCCAGGTTGAATCTTTGTTGTTCCCAAATGCACCTGATTCAGTTGGGGAGGTTGCCAAAAAAAAAAAAACAACACTTAACCTGGGATAATCAGTACCATTCCTTCACCCACCCACCCCCCACAGTTTCTTTTAAAAAGATTTGCATTGTCAGCAGTGTGCATGATGATGCAAATAGACCCAGGACTGAATTCTATCTGCCTGGCTCTATCTTTCCTCTCCAATGTGGGGAGAGGAGAATTTTCCCTTTCTCGTTTCTCCTCTCTCCCCCTCCCCATTTCTTGGCAGCCAGGGAACAGCAGGAGACATTGCCACCACTTCTGCCGCCTTGAGACACCCAGCTGGGGATAGTTCCTCCTAGGGGTGGCTGGCACCCTTGGGGGGAAGGCACAGGGCTCTCAAGCCTGTCTGAGCAACAGAACATGGAGAGCTGTGAAGAGATGGGATTCTGATGAAAAAATAGTGTGAATAGCAAACCCAGAATGCATGAGTTGCCTTATTCAAATCATCTCACACCTCAACATGAATGACCCCTACGTTCCCACACTATATCCCAACACTCATTCATATGGTTATCTACTAACCTTGGCTTTAGGCAACATCCTTGCCTTGTCACCCAATGACTATCATTAAAACTGAACTTGTCACGTCATCTCCACACCCACAAAGTTTTGAGGAAGTAGACTTAAGTCTACGAAAGCTCATGATGCCAATTTCTTCCTTTCAGTTAGTCTCAAAGGTGCTGCAACATCTCTCTACATGGATCTATGGACCTTATCCCACGGGGCCAAAAGCAGCAAGAATCCACTAAGAATCAGGCGCTATAGCGCTATATCTTCCCGAGTGATTACACGACGTCACTCAGAATCCTCTAAGAATCAGGCGCTATAGCGCTATAGTTTTCCATGTGATTACATGACGTCATTCAGAATCAGCTAAGAATCAGGCGCTATAGCGCTATAGTTTTCCGTGTGATTACACGACGTCGCTCAGAATCCAGCAAGAAACCGCTCAGAATGCAACATCATTCGCATTCTTTTGAATGTCGGTTTCAGCGGGCATTGCAATGGCGCAAGCTTATCCATAGCGCTATTATAGCGCTAGCGCCATATTTATACTAGCGCTATAGTACTGCAATGATGTTCATATCGCTTTCTTGCCACTTTTGAGAGCAGCGTGGGATAAGGTCCTATGAAAGCTCATACTGTCAACTCTTTTCTTTCAGTTAGTCTCAAAGGTGCTACAAGATCTCTCTACATGCTCTCTCTTTTAGTTAGTTTCAAAGATGCTGCAAGATCCCTTTGCAATCCAGAACACATCTGGCACTTTGCCAGCTCTGCTACACAGCAATGTAACATCAGCCCTCTACTGGATAAGGATGTTGCAGAACTGCACAGTTCCAATTCCCACAGACATAAGTCCACTTACAAAGATGCATGGCCCCAGCAGGATTTCAGTGAATAATAATCATAGTTTTTTCTAATGTGCTTATATTGAATGTTACTACTATTCTGTGGTTCAAACACCTTAGAAACACCAGAACCTTAACAAGCAGCAAAGAAAGAAAGAAAGAAAGAAAGAAAGAAAGAAAGAGCATCCCAAAAGCTCATCCAAATGTTTCAGCCCAGCATATATATGTGACATCCAATTTTGTCCACTGCTTGAAAATCCTGGCCACATCCTCTATCTGTTCTGATGCTTCCCAAACTACTGTTTTAGAATAGGAGATCTGGGAAGAATAATTTCCTGCCCTTTTCTCCCATTCAAGGTCTTCATGTTCCTCCCATTCATCCAGTCTCCTGTCTGAACCTTTCCACAATTTCCCAGTACCAGTTGGTGGCTTCTTTGTCAGACAGGTAGAGAATTTCCTCTGCGATTTCCTCTAAACTGAAAAGGACCGATCTCCAAAACAGGTACAGCATATTAGATAGCTCTTTTGAAGCTTAAAATAAAACAAAGTGTATATGCACTACCCCACTGGCATGAGAGCCAGCAGCCTCCACTCCTAGAACTGTTGTTATGTTGGTGAAAGTACTGCTGAAAAAATTAAATGTCTAGAATCCTCTTCATGTCTAATATGTGGGTAAATTCTCCTACAGAAGTTATTGGATATTTTTTATCTAATGCTGTTGTTTAATTGCCACCAATTCAGCTTCAAATTATGGTGACCCTAAGAATAAGAGGCCTCCAAGACACACTTCTAAGCCCAGCTCAGTTCCTTCCAGTGTGGAACCTTTGTATTCAGATCAAGCTCACAAAGCAGAGTTGCCACTGCCCATACACACATATTTACACATGGTTCTGTGTGTGCTTGTCTCTGCATTGATGCACACATACATCATGCATGGTTGCACCCAGAAATGCATGCACATTGTTCATTGATGTGGATGCCACATTGAGTTGGGCATTTGGTTGTGTAACCTTGCAGTTCATTCACAAGCCAGCATTATGTAACTGCCACATATGTACCTTTATGAGTATGAATCATAGAGTTGGAAGAGACCACAAGGGTGGCAGATGGCACCTCTGACAGACGGCCTTCCAGCCTCTGTTTAAAATCTTCCAAAGAAGGAGACTCCACCACCCAGGCACTCTCTTCCACTGTTAAAGAGCTCTTACTATCAGAAAATTCTTCCCAATGTGTAGGTGGAATCTCTTTTCCTGTAGTTTGAATCCATTATTCCATGTCCTAGTTTCTAGAGCAGCAGAAAACAAGGTTGCTCCATCCTCAAAATGGCATTCCTTCAAATATTTAAACATGGCTATCACATCACCTCTTAACTTTCTTTTCCCGAGGCTAAACATACCCAGCTCCCTAAGCTGCTTCTCTTAGGGCAGGGGTAGGCAATCTTTCCCCTTTAAGGGCTGAGGGACTTCAGCACCCAGAATCCCAGAAGCTATTGGCCAACATGGGACTATTGGCCAACATGGCTGAGGCTTCTGGGAGCTGAAGTCCCTCGGCCCTTAAAGGGGAAAGATTGCCTACCCCTGTCTTAGGGCATGGTTTCCTGATCTTTCACCATTTTGGTCATTTTCCTCTGGACACATTCCAGCTTGTCAATGTCTTTCTTGAAGTGTGGTGCCCAGAATTGGACACAGTATTCCAAGTGAGGTCTGACCAAAGCAGAATAGAGTGGTACTATTATTTCCCTTAGTTTAGGGTAGGCAACCTTTCCCCTTTAAGGGCCGAGGGACTTCAGCTCCCAGAATCCCAGGAGCTATTGGCCAACATGGGACTATTGGCCAACATGGCTGAGGCTTCTGGGAGTTGAAGTCCCTCGGCCCTTAAAGGGGAAAGGTTGCCTACCCCAGGTTTAGATACTACACTCCTATTGATGCAGCCTATGATCATATTGGTTTTTTGCTGAACCAAACTGTTGACACAGGTTTAGCTTGTGATCTACTAAGGGGGGATGCAGACCAGGGCGTTTGGAGCGCCCTGGTCCGGAGCGCCGCGGGGCTATGGCAGCCACACCGCGGTGCTCCTGGAGCGACCCTGAAAGGAGCGCCAAATTGGCGCTCCTTTCATAAGTCAGAAAAAGTGCACCCTAAAAGCGGCGGGTGCACTTTCTCTGACTTATCCTCCGCAGCGCGTCCGGTCGCTGCGGAGGGAGGTTGCTCTGAACGCGCCGGCCGTCCGGTGGCCCGGAAGCGCTCAGGGCGACCTCAGGAAGAGGAAGGGACGCCGCATGTAATGTTGTAAATCCAGGTGTCTCCTATCCTATATCTGAGCCTTCCATTTTTTTCTAAGTATAGTATCTTACATTTCTTCTTCTTTGAATTCTTTTTTTTAAAGTTTCTCTAATCTATTAGTTGCATTCTGTCTCCTTGATGTGAGATCTTGACCAATAATACTGTGTCACCTCCCCCCAGTGATATTGATAAATATATAATTGTAATAGTCAGAAGTCCCATGTACTTAGAAATTTGCGAGTTCACTTTATTTTTGTTTCACTTAATAGAGAATACTTTCTATAGAGTGCAGTTGCTTGTGTGCTGAAGGGAGGCAGAATAAAAGTCAAGTTGTTTTACTGCAACATGCAGTCCCTTTGTTGCTATAAATGCTAAAATTACAGAGACATAAGAAAACCAATGTCTTAATTAGGCTTGAATTAAATTTTATGAACCTGTTAGTAAAATTGCTTGTACCAAAGAGAGAGATACAAACACAGCAATGATAATCCATTAGTGGTTCATCGTTGTTTTATTTTAGAATTGGTTGCAGCATTTCAGAGAGGCCTGTTTACTGCTCATGGGAGCTGGGGTAAATGTAATATTATCCAATTTCTGATTTTGGCAGGATACAAATTATTAATGAAAACCACATTAGTTGTAGAAAATTTAAGCTTTTTTATCCTTTATTTATGCTGAGTTTGGCTTATCTGGCATTACTGCTTCTGTATCTTTCTTTCTCCTTTTCCATTTGAATTTTGTTTCTCTGTTATTCATCTAAGTTATCCTAGCTAATCAGGGATCACATAGTTACCAAACTACAAAACCATTCTATTTTGACAACTTGTTGACATCATTGAGGATGAATACAATTCAAAATGAGGGCAATGCTCCCTTAACAGGTAAAGGAACCCTTTAAAAGCAATTACTGCAAAATAGCTAAAATTAGGAATGCTTTTCAGCAGTGCCAAAAAGTTTGCCCAAAAAAAAAAAGGTGAATACTTTACTAAAGTCCTAGATTTCTATGCATGTGTAATATGGACATGTGATAGTTCTTTGTTAAAATTCTTTTCTCCCCTCACCCTCCAAATTCTACTAGGAAAATTATTTATGGAGAGTATCTTATAATTCAAAGTGTGGTTGAGGTCTCAATTTATGGTAGTAATTATATCAGTGGCTCAATTAGTTTGCACTAAAAAAATTATGCTGTTTTACCACATTAATGTAGTGCTCTTGAAGTAAATGGATTCATTTACAGTGAAAGAAATCCACAGTTTTAATTGGTATTCCCCATAGTGAATGCATGTCTCAAAATATAGGTATTTGATTTTGTTATTAGGGTAAGCTTAGTATTTCCAATTAGTATAGCTGATAATTATTTATTTTTTATTTGTTCATCACCTGTGTTAAATATATATATATATATATATATATTCAACAGCAGTGCAGTCCTATGCATGACTAATAAGAACCGAGCCCCATTGAGTATCAGAGGATTTACTCTCAGGTAAGTGGGCACAATATTGAAGTTATGGATGTATAAAACCAATTAGAAAACAACATTAAAAGAACAAAAATAAACTACAAAAATTCAGCATAAAAGGGTAACACAAAAGCCAATATCAGTAGAAGCCAATTGTATAAATGAACTTATCCTGCCCTCGAACTTACCACTCACTCAACCTGTAATACTGATATTTGACAATATTTGATAACTGACATGCAATGATATTTCATATTTGACAGTATT
This sequence comes from Phrynosoma blainvillii, assembly GCA_026167975.1. Taxonomy (NCBI): domain Eukaryota; kingdom Metazoa; phylum Chordata; class Lepidosauria; order Squamata; family Phrynosomatidae; genus Phrynosoma; species Phrynosoma blainvillii. The sequence goes on along the minus strand of JANUYF010000004.1, from coordinate 305,234,925 downwards.
TGATTGTTGACATGCAATAGTATTTAGGCTGACTCTATTTCATAGTTGGTGAGCAACAGTATATATTATTATTATTATCATTTGTTTATGTAGCGCCATCCATGTACATGCACACACACAAAATGCAGAAAAAAACAAAATAGTCAGTACAGGTAATCAAGTATATAAAAGATATCAAAAATTCCTACATTCCAATAGTTGATCCAAAATTCCTACATTCCAATAGTTAAAAGTCTATCATATTAAGTACTGGACAAACAGCATCTAATAGACATTCAAGTGCATTCAGTATTTGACTATATTTGACTCTTTGTGACTTTACTAAATAAGTAAAACTAGAATAATAGAATTATAAATAAAGCTGGAAAAGACCACAAGGACCATCCATTCCAACCCCATTATGCCACACAGCAACACATAATCAAGCACTCCCATCAGATGGCCATCCAGCCTTTGTTTAAAAACCACCAAAGAAGGAGACTACACTACTCTCCAAGGCCACATATTTCACTGCCAAACAACTCTTACTGTCAAGAAGTTCTTCCTAATGTTTAGGTGGAATCTGTTTTCCTGTGACTTGAGTTCTTGCTCTGTGTCTCTGGAATAGCAGAAAACAATATTCATACTCAATATGACATCCCTGCAAACATGGTTATCATGTCACCCTTTAACCTTCTCTTCCCTGGATGAAACATACTCAGTTCCCTAAGCCACTCCTCATAGGGCATGGTTTTCAGACCTTTCACCATTTTGGTTGCCCTCCTCTGGACACGTTCCAACTTCCCAATATCCCTATGGAATTGTGTTGCCCAGAACTGGACACAGTATTCCAGGTGAGGCCTGACCAAACAGAATAGAGTATCACTGTTACTTCCCTCCATTTATACACTGTATTCATATTGATGCACCCTAGAATCACATTGGCTTTTTTAGGTGTAGCATCAAACTGTTAACTCATGTTCAGTTTGTGATCTACTAAGACTCCTAGATCCCTTTCACATATACTGTTGTCAAGCCAGGTTTTACCCATCCTATATCTGTGCATATTATTATTATTATTATTATTATTATTATTCCTCCAGTTGAAATTCATTCTGTTACCTCTCTAATCTGTTAATGTCATTTTCAATTCTGATCCTGTCTGCTAGGGTATTGGTTGCCCCTCTTAATTTGGTGTTATCTGAAAATTTGATAAGCATGCCCTCTGTTCCATCATCTAAAGGCCAGCTTGGAGGCAGAGATGGGGTGAGGCAGCCGCACGCCACACACTGGCCACTCCAACCCCACGCCAACGCCGTCCTGACGCTGCATGCCATTACGCATGGCATGCGGCATCAGGACATCTTCCTGGTGCAGAGTGGTGATACACTGCGCCAGAAAGGGCGCTGAAGAGCCGCATGCCAGTTCTTAAGGCAGCCTTTTGTTGCCCTTGAAAGGAGCAGCATTTTTCCACTTTTTTCACGGTGGCAAAAGGGAGGATCAGGGCCACAGCATGGGGTAGCCGCACCCCCGATCCACCACTTCCCAGGACAGCCTAGAGCCGCCTGTCTGCCATCCCCCTAAGTCATTTATATCTTGGCTTTAAATCTTAATTTCAGTGTCAAGATATGATACTGTATACTTGACTCTTGACACTTGACTAGCACTGGGCCCAGGACAGAAACCTATGGCACCCCACTAGGAATTTCTCTCTAAGATGAAGAGGAACCACTGGTGATCACCGTTTGGGTTTGGTCAGTCAACAAATTACAAACAGTAATTTTTTCAAGCCTACAGTTTACTGGGTTATTTACAAGAATATCATGAGAGAACTTGTCAAAGGCCTTAGTAAAATCAAGATACACTACAAGATACACTACATTCACAGCATTCCCTTCATCTAGCAAGCTTGCAACTCTATCAAAAAAGAGATTAGTAGACTGGCATGGCTGGTTTTTGAGGAACCCATTGACTTTTAGTGATTATGGAATTCCTTTCTAAATGCTTATAGACTGCTTGTTTTATGATCTGCTCTAGAATATTTCCTGTTATTGATGTCAGGATAACTGGCAATAATTGTTTGGGACCTCTTTTTCCCCTTTTTGAAACTGGGGACAATATTTGCCCTCCTCCAGTCTTCTGGGGCTTCTCCTGTTCTCCAGGATTTCTCAAAGATTATTGCCAGTGGTTCTGAGATCACCTCTGGTCAGCTTTTCAGTACTGTTGAATGTAGTTCATCTGGCTCTGGAGATTTGATGGTTTTAAGGCCAGTTACTGAGTTCAAGGTTGATGAGAAATCTGAGTTGCATCTGGCTCATCCTTCCCTTAACCAAACTGCTATGTGCCAAACTCTCTGGGGACACTTAGTTGATATCTCAGGATCTAGGAGAAAGTTTTCTAGGAGTCTCATGTTATGTCATAACCAAATAGTTCAAGGATATTGGGAAAGTCAAATTTAAAGAACACGGCCAAAATCCCTTGCCCAGTAGACTGGTTCTTGGCAGTTTTCTAAAGGTACATCCTATGGTTTATATCCCCTGAACTGCTGTAAGACTTGATGACCATTTGACAGTTAGAGAAATGGCTCTGAAACTGGTAGGGCTTTTTTAAAAAAGAAGGAAGAATAGTGGAAATTAATATAATTCACACAGCAGGCTACACTTGAATTTATCTATTTTGCCACTGAAATTAATTTAGTACTCCAAATTCATTCTTTCTGGGAGATAAAGACATAAAATGAAACTGGCAAGCTATGTTTTGACTTCAGTTTTCAAATTTTTAAGCTAAAAAAAAGTAGAGCCAAGACAAATGCTGGTGTTACTGTTTCTCACAGGGGAAAAAATAAGTGTAGAAGTAATGTGTGCATACATATGCACCCACATTTTCTACAGTCATACACATGTCAGGGATGACAGGATAGGTCACTTCATGTTGGGAGAAAGAGTATTAATTAAATAATCTACAAGAAAGCAATTAATTAATTAACTTGGATATAAAGTATTCATTTGGGGAAGAAAGCTAGTTAATTAATTAATTACATTTGCTTTCTTCCACATTTGACTTCTTTAAGTCCAAGTCCCTGCTATCAAATGTATGAGGACACTGGAAAATCTTGGCAAGCTTTTATCACCAATGAACCAAAAGAAATCCTTAAACAATTGGACTGGCCAGACTCAAGAACTGCAGCTCTTCATGGAAGCAATCAGCTCATACTTACAGCCATTACAGATGAAAATCCTTGACTATTTCATGCCCACATGGGAGGATGAATAATTATGGTAATTTTTCCCTGGTGCAGAGGAAAGTACATATGCCGCCATAGTATTTTTCTCATATTCAAAATTTGATTATTCAAAAAGAACTATTCTGTGCAGAAAAACCTGGTATTTTTGGGACACAAAAGAATGGTTTCCTGCAAAGGAAACAGTATTTTTGTCCTTTATAGAAACTCCTTGCTCTGGCCAAGGAAGGAAAGAAAGCATTCTGTTAGAAGCTGAACTCTTTGTTCTTAATGCACCCTAAGCACAACTGCTCATCTGCTTAGACACATGCTGTTTGCATTCAGATTGAGCTGGTGAGACCATCTTGATGACAACCTGTGGCCATGGTGGTTCTTCTTGTGTTTGAAGAGCCCAAAGGGTTCTGTGTGATCTGACAACCTGAACAAAAAGCAAAGGGAAAAAGAAAGAATAGGAAATAGCTCCTCCCAGTGGCGATGGGCTTGAGTAGATGGGAGCAATGGGACAAGAGAGCCCTATCTTGGTTTGCCTCATGTGGCTGTGGCACCCACTTGAGCTTCCAAATGTTCCTTTGGAGGACTAGGACACCAAGAATATTTTTGGGACTAGAACTCCAAGGATGCCACATATAGGATAAGACAAGGCACCATGCAAGCTGGAGGGGGGTGGGGACTGCAGTCAGGAAATCAGAAGAAGACGAAGAATGTGGAGGGTGGCTATGAAAGAACTAGAAAAGATTCTAAAATGCAAAGATATACAACTCAGCACAAAAGTTAGAATCATACAAGCCATTGTATTCCCTATTACCATGGATGGATGTGAGAGCTGAACAGTTAACAAAGATGATAGGAATAAAATCAATGTATTTAAGATGTGGTGCTGAAGCAGAGTGCTGAGGATACTATGGACAGCCAAAAGGACAAACAAGTGGGTCCTAGAGCAGATCAAGCTGGAAACCGACCCCCGGAAGCCAAGAGGACCAAACTGAGACTGTTGTACTTCTGACACATTATGAGAAGAGAGGACTCCTTGGAAAAAACAATGCTGGGGAAGGTGAAGGGAAGTAGAAAGAGAGGAAGACCAAATGCCAGATGGATGGACTCTTATTGAGGTCATGGGTATGGGTTTGCAGGATTTAAGCAGAGCAGTGGAAGACAGGGGATCTTGGAGATGCCTCATCCATAGGGTCGCCATGAGTCAAGGGCAGTTAACAACAACAAAACTTTTTGAAGCTGTTCTCAACCACCTAAATCTGTCCTGTTCTGGAAGCCAATTAAAGGAGTCTTGTTTTCCATTGGGGATTCAAATAGACAATTGCCCTTCCCCGCAAGCTGAATTTGAAAGTAAGTTTTCATTCCTTCTTTTCTGAAAAAGAAGTTGTTAGAACCGATTGTCAGTATCACTTGAAAACATATGTGGCATAACTCTTTCTCTCTCGATGTAAAAGGATGATATACTAACACACATTTATTTTTTTTTATTTCTTGTAATGATATCCCATCTTTCCTCCAATGAACTCAAGACAGCATGCATGGCTCTCCTCCGCACAAGAATCCTGCAAGGTAAGTCTGGCTGCGAAATTATGATATGGCCAAGATTCCCCAGTGAAATTCAGTAGAAACATGAATCTGGATCTCCAGAATCTCAGGCCATCACTTGAACAATTATATCTCATTTCCAGTTCAGCCAAAGGATGTGCCTCTAGTTTTCTACACAATCTTCTCAGGACTATTCCCAAATATAATGACTATGAGCCTGCATCAAACACATAGCCACAATTGTGTTAATATGTTTTAACTCTCCATCTGACCCCAAAACCCACCATAAAACTCAATCATAGAATCATAATCATAGAATTGGAAGGGGGCTCATGGGCCATCAAGTTCAACTCCCAAGCATCTCAGCTATATGCCATTGTTCGGTGCCAGTTTGCTAGTGTTCAAAAACAGTCCTGTGTAGAGTGCACTGAAGCAACCAAAACACAAGATACCATGTGTAAAGCATGACATTGTGGTTTGAGTGCTGGTCTATGACTCTGGAGACCAGGGTTCAATTCCCAGCTCAACCATGGAACTCACTGGGTGACGTCGTAGGCTTTCATGGCCGGCATCCATAGTTTTTTGTGGGTTTTTCGGGCTGTGTGGCCATGTTCTAGAAGAGTTTCTTTCTGATGTTTTGCCAGCATCTGTGGCTGGCATCTTCAAAAGATGCCAGCCACAGATGCTGGCGAAACGTCAGAAAGAAACTCTTCTAGAACATGGCCACACAGCCCAAAAAACCCACAAAAAATCACTGGGTGACCTTGGGCAAGTCACATGCTCTCAGCCTCATGTGAAGACAATGACAAAACCTACTGTGAACAAATCTTGCCAAGTAATCCCCATGATAGGTACATCTTAGGGTTGCCATAAGTCAGAAATGAATTGAAGGTGCACAATGACAACAAAGAACTACAGTTGCCCCTTCTAATTTGTGGACTTGGAGTCCACAGTCTTGTTTTTCACACCGGCAAAGTGGGAAGGGATTAAAATGGCACACGCGCCCATGGCACACGTGCACAGGAGCATGCACTCATTATAATCAATGGGCTTTGAATATATACAAATCTCCATTTTCATGGGGGGAGGGTGGTCTGGAATGGATGACCCGCAAAAAATGGAGGGACAACTGTATACTAGGTTTGAAACTGAAGTAGGCTGTCGTTTGCCTCAGCTTGAGTAGATCCATTAAAGCAAGATGATTTATCCACATGCTGACTCTCTCTCTGATCAACAATTGATTCAGTGGGTCTACTCTTGCTGGAACTAACCAATCCAAGGCATACTCTTTTCTTCTGAAGGAGTGGAAAGCATTTCTAGCTACCCTAACACTTTAACACCTCTTGAGAGACACACCTTAACGGAAAACTCATATCTCTTAAAAACAATCCAAGAAATGTCCTGCATTTATGGTTTGAAGATGTGTCAGTGTGCTTTTTTCCCATGCAGTGAGATTTCTCTTTAGAAAGGTAGAAAAGGAAACCCTTTCATACATCACTAATTTGAAGTGTTCCAGTTCTGAGGCAGAAGTTAAAAAGCATCGCTTTGTATATCCATTAGTCTCTGGTTCACTTTTGACCCAGCACGTGGCATCCAATGTTCACTTTTTGTAGAGGCTAGGAAAGGGGGTCATCATACACCTGCAATGAAAAGCTCTCTTTTGTTTTCCATTTTTCTTCCCTGATCAAGGACACGGGGGCAGGGTGAGGGAAACATCCACTCCTATTTGTACCTGAACTTGTACAGTGCCGCTGGTACATTTCACCTGACGCCTGTTACTTAAGGTTGGGAACCACTGAGGTAGAAAATACAAATGCCTTTGTGGTTATAAGTGCTCTTCCAAAACTGTCTCATCAGAACAAACAGGGAGGGGTTGTTGTTGTTGTTCCAGGATGGAATCAAGATGTATATTTTTGTTCTTTTCAGGCCTAGGAAGAGGAAACTTGCATTTGAAAATAATAGCTCTCCCTTGGGTTGATAAGAAGACAAGTAACCTTCAAGAGTTAAGGCAACCATACCATTTACAAGCCGATGAAATTAGAAACCTCTACTCTTTAACAAAATAGGCAAGACATGCAAACCATTGTCTGTTTTCCAACATTTGGGATTAATATGCAGAGGCCATTGTCCATTTATTCTCTATTAAAAGAACAGATCTGGATACTACTGTAGCAGACCCTCTAACTGTCCTGATTTGGCAGGGATGGCCCCAGTTAATCTTCTGCTGTCCCACTTTGCTCAGCTGCTTTTAAAATATCCTTCTCCCTTCCACTTTGGATCTTTCTCCATGGCTTACTTCAGTTGCTGAAAATTGAGTTCAAAGTACAAAAGTAATTTGCACTAAGTTTACACAGTAGAAAGGAGAAGGGAGGAGGGGTAAAGTCTTGTCCTTCCCAGTTACTGCTTCATTCAGGCTTTCCTAAACTCAGTACATAAATTCCAGGATTCTCTGTTTAAAATACAGTGGTCCTTCCACATTCGCTGGTGTTAGGGGTGAAGAACACCTATGAAAGTGGGAAAATGGCAAAAAAAAAAAAAACCAAAACAGTATTCTTTTTAGCTAAGAGGACACCACTCTATGAATCTTCAGGTCCTCCAGTGCAACTCCATGGTCAATATCTGCCAGAAGTTGATTATAAAATCATGCTAAAAGACCTACAAATGCCCAGAGAAGTGTTTTCTCTAGGAACTTTCTCTAGGTTCTCCAGCACTACTCTATAGCCAACTTCCAGCAGAATTGCATTGGGGGGCTTAGAGATTCCTAGAGAGAACACATTTATCAAAACTGCAAATAATCAAATCCACAAAAGTTAAAGCGACAAATGTGGAGGGCCTGTAGTAGTTTTTGTGTGGAGGACATCAGTGGCTGGTGTAATCGTTTCGTGTCTTGCTATGAGGAGGACATACCCAGGTGGGTCTTTCATCCCCTTGCCACTGTTCAGCAGCCATGGACTGGACATGAGGGGGTGGCATAACAGCTGAATGGTAAGTCCAAGCGGTGTTGAATAGCTAGCTATAGCATAATTCTGCATGAAGAAATACTAAATTGTGCTGTTTCTTACAGGATTCTGACCCACGTTTGTCAAACAGTCACCTGTCCAGGGGACAGCAGCATAGAATCACATTTCCTTCTTCCTCTGCATGAACCAGACAAATGCAAACCATTTCAAGTCTCATTTGTTTTAACAGGAGAGAGGCAAACTCATCATTGCAGTCAGTCACATAAAGCACTGAGGAGACATGCAAAGTGCACTGTAATTCTCTTACTTTGGCTTCAATATGCCAGCTCTTCTTCTTAAGAATTTGCAGGCACCTTCTTGAAAGTTAATTATACTGATGATGGATGGATTGGCCATCAGGAAGATTTAGATGTCCACATTGGTTGAATGTGTGGATCTGTCTTCATTCAGGCTCTGGAAAGCAACCAATCATGCCCTGTTGCCCATTATTTTGAGCCAAATAAAACAAAATATAACAATTTGCCATTTCTTATCACGGAGATGGTGAAGGAAGACACCAGAAAAGGGGGCAAAGCATGCTAATTCTGACATTGTTCTTTTTCAAGGATCTTTCCAAAAAGGATGAGACCTAGAAACCTACTTTTTAGAATAGAACTGATGTTCACAGCACCTATAATTCCACACTAAGCATAAGCTTCTGCATGTTGACACTCACCAGAGACCAACTCCATAACTCTAATCCCTTCAGCTGCCTGATCCTTCAGTTTGAAACTGTTTTAGCCTGTTTGCAATTTGAGCTCTGCAGTGGCTCACTCTGCAGGAGATGTCTAAGTTTTCATTACAGCTAAGGAGCCCATTGCGCCTCTAGGACAGTGATGAAGTTGCAGTGGGCTCCTTCTCTTCCTTGCTTGCCTTTTACCCAATGTTCTTTGCAGCACGGAATGAATGAAGCTTGTAGGAAGAGATTAACAAACTGGTAACTGTGCCTGTTGTCGTTTGGATTGACAAGTGGGGAGGGTGTGTATGGAATGGGCCAGACAGAAGGACTCCCTCCTGTTCATCAATCTTCCACTCTTACTCATCAGTTGCTCAGCAGGTCTGGACACTTTTCTTTGCTCCTCAGTTGCTCGCAGTCTGGTTTCACTCCCTTAACAGGCTGTAATAGCAGTCACTTGCCTTCTTGCAAAGGGTGCTCTAGTTTCCCTCAGGGTCAGGGTGAGCAAATGTCAAACAGCTGGCATTGATACACTCACTCTTTCCCACTCAGTGGAGCAGATTATCCTTCATGTCTCCCAGAAATTCATCTGACATTGCAGCCCCTCTTAAAAAAAAAAAAAAAAGCTACATGCACTCCTGTTTTGGGACACTGAACACTGGGACAGATGGATTTTTGCTGCCTCTGTCAATTTTGCATGTGTTAAAGCACAAATCTGTTCTATTTTGGCATCAGAGTATGATTTTGTTTTAAAGGATGCACATGAAAGTCATATTGAAATACAAACATTTTTTTTCATAGAACGCATAATTAAAGGCATGTTTCATTCCAAAACACACACATAGATATGTTCTGCACATATTTTATCCTAAAATATATTACTTGCACATATTTGGGTACTTTCTTTGAGTCAAAATCAAGGAATTGCAAAAGGAAGTGCAAAACTGGATTTGTGTTCTAAACTGTGGGTTATACCAAAAAGTGCTGTTCTGGCCAATCTGCTTAAAAATGGAAATGAAAGTAAACCTTGAAACAGTGGCACCTGAAGGTTCAAGTGTCAGTGGGATGATGAGTCCCTGAAGTTTGGTTTTAATTGACATTTTAAAGAAACTTTCTGAAGGGCTTAGCCTATTTAGAGGATACTCATCAGCACCTTTGATAGGCAAAACCCAGAGTGGATTCAAACACACTGATATAAGAGCCACCATTGTCTTCAATGATCTTGAGCATCTATCCAATTTATACCCTCCCAATATTGCTTATAGAAAAATGAAGGGATGGTGTATACCTCCAACAAGGACCGGGTGGACTGCAACTCCCATGAAAAATAATGACTGGAGCTGATAGGTCTGCAATCTGACAACATCAGGAGGGCCTCACATTGCTCATCCTTGACATACCATTTAACTTTTGTTTAAAAGCCTCAATACAGTCAGCCCTCCATAACCAGGGATTTTTTATTCAAAGATTCACGTGCCCACTCTTTGAAAATATTTTAAAAATATATAAATTCCAAAAATTAAACCTTGATTTTGCCATTTTATACAAGGGACATCATCTTACTGTGCCATTGTATTTAATGGTACTTGAGTAGCTACAGATTTTGGTGTCCATGCTGGGTCCTGGAACCAAATCCCAGTGGATACCATGGGGCCACTGTATTTCCCTCCTGTTTCCACTATCAAAGACTGCTAAAAGCTTTTCTCTGCTTTCTCTATATTGTATCCATTTCCCTCTGTCACAGCTAGTTCTGCACAGATTGGAAAACTAAGAAAGTGCTTGTTCTTTGGACTGAATTTAGTTGATGCACTTTGTTGTTGTTATGTGCCTTCAAGTCATTTCTGAATTATGGCAACCCTAAGGTGAACCCATCAAGGGGTCTTCTTGGTCAGATTTGTTCAGAGGGTTTTTTCCTTTGCCTTCCTCTGAGGCTGAGAGAGTGTGACTTGCCCAAAGTCACCTAGTGGGTTTTCATGGCTGAGTAGGGATGTTAACCCTGGTGTTGTAGTCCAATATTCAAGCCATTACACCATGCTGGCTCTTGATGCACTAGGGAAAAACAATCAAGCAAAGCCATATTATAAGCATCACCTCATGTTTGGAGGAAGATGAAATCTTCTATATAATGTCATCCCTCTTGAACAGTGATACATTTCCTTCTTCAGCAGCTAGATTCTACAACTGGGGGGAAATATTCAAAATGGTTTAAAATTTTGGGGGGATGTCAAGAAACCCTGATAAGAAGAATCCTTGACTGATAAGAACGTCCACAGTTTGGGACTTTCACAACATTCGCACATGGTTGTTTTACATGGAAGAGAAAAAAAATGTGCATAAAATAATGGTCTTTTGTGCAAAAAGCAAAAACAACAATGTGAATTTTTCACAGAACAATTTTGTACAAATTGTGAATAGGCTTCAAAAACTAAAGTTCTCAAAGACATTCTCACAGCTGGGAGAAAAATAGCTAAAACTGCTTGTTGTTTCCTTCAGGAAGAAAATTAATGAAGAATTACATCCCTGCTAATTTCTGCTCAGTGGCTAACTGTGGTACTCTTAGTCACCACATTAAAAAAAAAAAACCCAGTTGATGCTACTTTTCATTATTTATTTTCATTGACAGACAAACCCTGTCGATAGGCTCTCAGTCTCACTGCTGTTCCATTGCTGCCTTTGAGCAATAAGTCTCTTTCACTGTAGTTCCCTTTCCCAGGCAGTCATGTGATATGAGTGGATGTGACTCTGCTCCTCTACCACCCCTTGCAGTGGTCACACTGCCAACACCTTTCTGAAGCCTGCTACTTGTACACATTCACATGGCAGCCAACTTTGGGGGGGGAGCAGTTGGCAACCACGATTGCTTGCCCCCCACTTACTCCTGAAGAGTAGGGCTGTTGTATGAATGTGCACCCAGTACTCCACAATTTGGGAGTGGGAAGGAGCAGCAATTGTGGCAACTAACACCTTCCAGAGGCCAATTGCTATGAGACATATTCATACCACAACCAGTATCAAGAGGTAGCTGTGAGCCGTGATCACTTGCCGTACCCCTTCCTCCTGGAAGGCAGCATTTTGCAATGTGGAACATAGATCATGAGACCATAGGTTGCCAAAGAGCTATTGTAGGGGAAAGTATGATAAGAAATAATGCCAAACTGATATGCTTCTGTTCTTAAACACCATGCTGGCTCTTAGTTGAGATTGTGTCAGGACAGCAGGGTGGTGTGATAAAAGTCCTAGAAGGGGAACCATTTCACCAACTTTCTCTAAAGGAGAGATTAAGAGAAGACTTCTCCAACAGTTTCTCAACTGTTGGGCTCATCATTAGCATGGATTCTGCCTTTCTTTCTGAGGCCTGGGGATTTCAGTGGAAAATTATCATCATCATCATCATCATCATCATCGTCGTCGTCGTCGTCATCATCATCGTTGTTGTCATCATCTTCATTGGCCCTTGCCACCAATTGTTACCTCCCACAATACTATGGGCTTGGCATCATTACAGATCATGATAGAAGAAAAGAGTTGGTTGCCATGAAAAGAAAAAAGTGGGAAAACATTGGGCGGGGAAATAGAGAAATTTCTGAAAAGAGGCCTTATTTTTTGCAAAGGTGGGGAATGAGGGTGGAATCTGAAATGTTCAGAGAGAGAAAAGAAAGCCTTCTGTGGCATTTTGGCTCAGCTCTCTCCTCAAGTAGGCTTGCACCATGGTTAGAAATCCAAGAGAGGAGGATGAAACTTGGACATTTTCAGTGTACACCAACAGTCTAACAAAAAGGATCCTTTTTTAAACACTTAAAACTTTTCTCAAAGGCAAAACAGGATTAAAATAGAATGATGATTTTGTATGCATCTGTGCCAGGACTGTTGCAAGTAAATAGGATCACTGGTGTTGTTTGATAATGCCAAAAAACATACATCTTGGCAAAGGATATTAGTGTAATATTTTAGGCTCTTCTCTCTCTCTCTCTCTCTCTCTCTCTCTCTCTCTCTCTGTGTATTTATGTGTAAGTGAGAGAGAGAGATATTTCCTGTAAAAAATTTCCTGTAGTTTTACAAGACTTTATTTTATTTTATTTTATTTTATTTTATTTTACTTGATTACACCTCCCAGAGTGCCCCAACCAGCATTGCCACATTATAATCAATAAAATAACTGTTCAAAGCTCTGGTTATTCCATACTGCAACCTATTCTGGCATATTTTAAATTCCAACTCTGCACAGCTTTGACATCTATGCAATGGTTCATTACCGCTTAAGTTGGGAGAGTGTAGACAAATTTCGGGAACCACTGATGTCCTAGTAATAGATCATGGAGATGCCACAACTACATTATATTCCCATTAATTGGAGGTAAGTGGGCATTAAAGATGCAGTGGTGACAGGCTCTAAGTGAGGCACAGAGGCCAAATGTGAAGGGAGGGGATTATGGCTTGATAAATAAACGGCACGAATGAGTTGAACTGGCAAGAAAGCTGATACATGATCAGCATCCCCCTGTGAAGATATGTTCCTGTGATGAGGGTCACGTTCCCTCTCAGAACCTGGCATTGCTTTTAAACAGATATAGGCCTAAACGGCTGATGTTCTGTACCTTTCTAAAGCTGCACTTAGACATAATACACTGCATCTAGGGCTGACCTTGATGACTTTCATTTATACAAAATATGATCGTCTGCCACCTGATGGGGATGAGACATCATCAAGTTATGCCAGTCTTCCAATTTCCACACAGTGTTTTTGGCATGGTTCATGTTGCTTTGCTTGGTCTATGATAAAGTGCTTACTTGGTTTTTTACTCTTATGAAGCAAGAATAGAGGAGGGAGGGAGGGAGGGAAGAGAATGTAAGGCCAGGCAAAAATGTCACAACAGTGTCCATACATACATTATTTTCCCACTCTGGTTGCAGATGTAGAACATAAAGACACATGAGTATCTATCATCACATAGTACCTTCCCACTATGCTGATTTTCATTGTTCTAGTGCAAATCCTTCATCATAGTTGTAAAAGGAATGTTTGCACAGGTATGACTGGAATCACTTTAATGGAAAGTTGGTTGACATGCACAGTTCCATCTCCGATTATACTAGACCGATTTGGTCTTGTTTGGGGCAACAGATGTGATGTAAGTTTGGTATGAGAGCAGCATGGTGTTGTGATTTGAGTGCTGGACTAAGACTCTGGAGACCAGGGTTCTAATCCTGGCTTGGCCATGGAAACCCACTGGGTGACCCTGGGCAAGTCACACACTCTCAGCTTTAGAGTATGGCAATAGCAAACCCCCTCTGAACAAACATCCCAGGAAAATCCCAAGATAGGTTTGCCTAAGCATCTCCATAAGTCAGACAGGAAGGCACACAACACACACACACACACACATATACATTTCGTATGTAGATCTGGCCAACTTCTATGCATATTTGGTACATCAGATGCACATAGGTGTTGCTACTAGCTGCCAGACAACTCTTGCATTCAGGAATCTTTCCAAGAGTGGAATACATGTGTTTCTCAGAAATAAAATGATATTACTTTTGTGTGAGAAATCACCAACATAGGCAGGCCTACGGAAAACCTCATTATTATGAGTTAAAACCTAAAACCTATACAATTCTTTTCTTCTCTTTGTCTCTCTCTTTCACACACACACACATTTCACTTAAGCATTGTCTGTTTTTTTTTTTTTAAATGCTATTTTTTTTCAGTAGCAATCCACAAGAAGTGTTTCTGTGTAGCTGGAGAAATGATAAATTGTTTATGACCAGATCATTTATTAAGTCCTATTTGGCTGAAATAATTCCTACCAACATGAAGGTAAAAACATTAAAATTAATAATCTATCTCTGCACACACAAGCCACTGTGTTTGCTCAGTCCCTGAACACTATTTTTATCCCCAATACGGTAAATGTTTTTCAACACGGAAGCAAGTCTCCCTGAAAATCAATTTGAAAGCATCCTGGAGAAGATGGGCAGCAAGGAGTGGTTACAGAAAGTTGTTTTTGATGGCCAAGATTGCATGAGTTGGTTGACTTTCATTGCAGGATGAGTGCAGTAGGCTCAGCCTTGCTGTAAACTGAAACCAACAAAATGACATTATGGCCCATCAAATAGTGTGCTGGGATATATCAGGCCCTGGTGACAGCTGTAACTTACACTGAAATGGTCAATTGAAAGAACTGGGTTATCTAGTTACAAGTTGGCAGATTTTGCTTCATCCAGCATTCAACTCTTAATATAACTTCCCCAATCTCTGTGCACTGGATTTTATGTGTGTGTTTTTTTCCAGAAAGAAAGAAAGAAAGAGTTACTGTTTATTCCTCTGAAAGGCTATTATTTATTTATATATTCATTCATTCATTTGAATTTATATCCCACTTTTCTCCCAAAATGGGATTCATTTTGTAATGTAATGTATGTAATGCATTCAAGAGCCTAGCAGTAAGAAGCTGGAGCCAGGCAGAGGCAGTCATATTAACAACATTAACCATGTATACAATATCTAGTTGCAGGTAAAAAGACCATAAATGGTAGCATCTGAAAACTAGATAAATTCATGTCATAAGGTGGAGGGATAGTAAATGAACATGTTATGGAGGGATTTTAGTTTAAATATTCACTTACCGTTCTAATAAGAAAGCAAGAATTCATTTTTTAAATCTTTTGTGTTGTTTAGTATTCTTTTTGTATTGAGGAATGGGAATGTGTGTGAATGTGTGTGTGTGTGTGTGTGTGTGTGTGTGTGTGTGTGATAATGTTTGTCTTTGTGGGATATGTTTCTTAAGTTCTGTATATTGTTTGTTATGCATTTATGTGTCTATGTTGGTTATTGAGCAGGGAGAGCCAGTGTGGTGTAGTGGTTTAATAATTGGACTATGATTCTGGAGACCAGCGTTCAAATCCCTGCTCCGCCATTTTAATATTCCAAGCTGCTCTGAGTCTCAGTTTTGGGGAAAGGGCAGGATATAAACAACAACAACAACAACAACAACAATATAAACCCACTGGGTGACCTTGAGCAAGTCACATACTCTCAGCATGAGAGGAAGGCAATGGCAAACCCCCTCTGAACAAATCTTGCCAAGAGAACCCCATGATAGGGTCACCTTATGGTCACCATTAGTCAGAAACAATTTGAAGGCACAGCAACAACAAATGTTGGATATTGTTTTATATAATTAAATAATAATAATAATAATAATAATAATAAGTTATATCACACCCCTCTGCAAAGCAATTGGGGTGACGTGCAGCATTAGAATTACCATACAAATAAATACAATACAATATAAGAACAGTCCAACAATCCCGAACCCACCCACCCCTTAAAAAGTATTAAACAGAGATATGCATTAAAACATGTTTAAAATAATCTCTTCAAGACAGACAGTAACAAACACTCGCAGCAACTGCAGCAGAAAGTGGGGAAGAGAGGATAGATAAACTCCTGAGGCCAGGAAATCTAGTCGGGAAAGGCCTGCCAGAAGAGATCCGTCTTCACAGCATTTTTAAAGCTGCATAAGGTCGTAATCTGATGGATCTCGTCTGGCAGGCCGTTCCATAATATAGGATTTAAAAATTAAAAAATTATGGTGCTAATGGTGGTGTGTGCCTTCAAGTCATTTCCATCTTATGGCAATATTAAGGCAAACCTGTCATGGGTTGTTGTTGTTGTTGGTTTTTTGGCAAGATTTATTCAGAAGCCATGGGGTGATAGCTAAAGAAGCCACTCAGGAACAATGCCACTGTGTGGGAATCAGGCAGGTCCATGCCTCCAAACAGAGCATCACCCCAACAGGAAATGATGGGCTTACAGACCTGTTTTCCCCCAGAACTGCATCTGGATTCATGCCACACTGTCAAAATTGTGACAAAACAAAACATCAACACACATCTACACATCAGAAAGACTCAATAAATCAGAATCAGAATCCACCAAGGCCAAAGAACAGGAGGATAGGAAAGCAGTGCAAGTCTAAATGCTTGGAGGCTTGGAGAACAGCCAAATATATAATGCCCAGCAGATTTGAGTGACGCCTCTCTTGTCCACTGAATGGTTGCTTCTTCTTAACCATGTGAAAATGACATAAAGTATCCTAGGAGATAGAGGACAAAACAGGAGCTCCCTGAAGCCTCACAAAGCTGCCAAAGTCTGCAAATAAAGCCACAGGAGAGTCTGAGGGTGCCTCATTACACATGTATAAATGCAGTGGTATCAATAGGGTTGGCATCACCCAGTGTGGTAATTCATGGTGTCACACATACACCCGATTGACCTCCTCCCATACCACACCATACAGAATACTTAGTGAGGGTGTTGTTGTTGTTTTTTAATGTCCCTGCATAGCAGGGGGTTGGACTGGATGGCCCTTGTGGTCTCTTCCAACTCTATGATGATATGATTCTATGATCAGTCATTGATCACTGAATGTAACAGTAATAGTTGTGACGTAAACAACTTTGTCATTGTTTGGTTAACTGTCCTCGAGTCGATCTCGACCCATGGAGACCCTATGGATGAGATATCTCCAAGACCCTCTGTCCTCCACTGCTCCGCTTAAATCCTACAAACCCATACCCATGACCTCCTTAATAGAGTCCATCCATTTGGCATGTGGCCTTCCTCTCTTCCTACTTCCCTCCACCTTTCCCAACATCATTGTTTTTTCCAAAGAGTCCTCCTTTCTCATGATGTGTCCAAAGTACGACAGTCTCAGTTTGGTCATCATGACTTCTAGGGAGGTTTCCGGCTTGATCTGCTCTAAGACCCATTTGTTTGTCCTTTTGACTGTCCATTGGATCCTCCGCACTCTTCTCCAGCACCACATCTCAAATACATTGCTTTTCTTCCTATCTTCTTTCTTAACTGTCCAGCTCTCACATCCATACATGGTAATAAGGAATACAATGGCTTGTACGATTCTAACTTTTGTGCTGAGTTGTACATCTTTGCATTTAAGAATCTTTTCTAGTTCTTTTATAGCCAACCTCCCCATTCTTAGTCTTCTTCTGATTTCATGACTGCAGTCCCCATCTCTATCAATGTTTGATCCCAGGTATGGGAATTCTTCTACTATTTCTATTTCTTCATTGTCTAAGTTAAACTTGTGAAGATCCTCAGTGGTCATTATTTTTGTTTGCTTTATGTTCAACATTAAGCCTGCCTTAGCACTTTCTTATTTGATTGTCCTTAGTAGGTGTTCCAGGTCTGTGAGGTTTTCTGCTAGTATTATGGCATCATCTGCATATCTTAGATGTTGATATTCCTTCCTCCTATTTTTACTCCTCCTTCTTCTGTGTCCAAGCCTGCTTTTCTTAGAATATGTTCTGCATACAAGTTGAACAGATATGGGGAAAGGATGCAGCCTTGTCTGACCCCTTTGCCAATTGGGAACCATTCTGTATCTCTGTGTTCTGTTCTGACAGTAGCCTCTTGTCCTGAGTACAGATTCCTCATCAGGAATATCAGATGTATTGGCACTCCCATGTCTTTAAGGGCATTCCATATCCTTTCATGATCTATGCAGTCAAAAGCTTTGCTATAGTCTATAAAACACATGCTGATTTTCTTTTGGTATTCCCTGGTGCACTCCATTAGCCATCGTATGTTTGCAGTATGGTCTCTAGTGCCTCTTCCTTTCCTACTAGCAATCTTAAACTACTCACAATCTTAAACATAAACATAAACAACTACATAAACAACTAGCAATCTTAAAATCATACCTTGAAATTACAATATCATACATAGAACCTAAATGTATTTACATATATATAATATCATGGGGATAACATAAAAATTTGGTAAGATGTAATGTCTTTAAAAAAATGTTTAACCAAATTAAAAAATTAAATATTTTAAATTAAAATTTAAAATTTTATTTTTAAAAAAAACAACAACCTGAGGCCTCTTCTTTCTCCTCCCTCTGAGCCTCGCCCCACTCACACCATCTCTTCAGCATTATAATGTGAAGCAGGTCAACGCCACAGCCCGCTTCTGCCAAAAGGTAGATGTTTGGGGAGCAGTGGTGTCAACCTCTCTTAGGACCTTATCAAACGCTGGCCACGAAGCGAAAAGTAACAGAAAAGTAACCGAAGTGAGAATAAATTCAGTTCTATACCGAAACGAACTGAATTTCGCCCTGGCGGCCATAGCGCAATGAATACGAAGGCTCCAAAGGGGATTTAGCGATCAGGCGCCGCGGGATGCGGTTCACGTGGGAAGAAGGAAAACACACACACACACACATTTTCTTCTCTCTCTCTCTCTCTCTCTCTCTCCCTTCCCGCCACCCAAAAAGCCAGCGTCGCAGAAGGCGCTTCTGTGGATGGCAAGGATGGGATGAAGGAGTCGGGAGGAAAGGCAGCCAAGGGGACCGAGGAGGAGGAGGAGGGCTGGAGGACTGGAGGAGGGAAGGGGTGTTGGTGGGGAAAAATGCGAGAGAGATGGAGAGAGAGAGATCGCCTCCCTCTTCCCTCCTCCTCTCCTTCTCCTCCTCTTTCTCAATCCGATTTGCCTTTCGCCAATCCCTTCCCCTCGCCGGGATTTTCTGCTTGGGAGAGCTCTCCCTGCTTCCCCGCCCCGCCCACCATTGCGCAATGAATACGAAGGCTCCGCTTGTACTTCCCCAACAAACCGAATGTCAAAATCTCCCTACTCGCTACGGATTAGCTTCGGGTTCTGTGGAGTTTCGGGGCAGCGTCGTGTGTACACGCGGGGAAACAATACAGATTAGCTCCGTGTTCTAGGGCAGCGTCGTGTGTAAACATGGGGAAATAATATGTATTAGCTGCAGGTACCCTTTGGATTAGCTCTGCTCTAGACCCCATGTGATAAGGTCCTTAGGGTGTCACCTGCTGTGGCCTACACTCCCTGCACACACACCCCTCCATTGATGGCCCTGTATAAATGAAAATAATGTTCCACCAGCACTGGACCATGACTTTCTGTCACCTGAACTAGAACAGCAAATGGTGTTACCACCTCAAGTCAAACTACAGAGTACCAAACATTAGAAAAGTTACTTTGGCACTGGAGAAAGAAAATCCTTCAAGCATCTCCTCACATCTATGGCAGTAAAAATATAATAATAACAAATTAAATGACTTATGGTTTTCAGCTCTTTCATGACAAGAGCATTTTTCAAATTATTTACCATTATATTTCAAAACTTCCTCCCATAAATAGCTACAATTATCACCTCTTTTAAAAGTATCTCATTACTTCCTCCTTTCTCACAGTGAATTAATAGTTATTTTAGTTACTTTTAACTAAAAGTATTTTAAATTATTTTTTAAACAATTATTTACCCTTATAGCTCATAACACCTTCCCATAGACAGCTAAAGTTATCACTTAAAGTATCTCTTTGCTTTCTCTTTTCTCATAGCAAATTACCTTTTAGTTACTTTAACTGCTTTTAATTTTCAAAAACCTCTGGGCATTTTCTTTTCTCAGAGTGAATTAACATAATTGCTTTAGCTACTTTAAAAAAAGCCTTGGGCTTTTTGAAAATAAAAACTATTTTGTAGCATCCTGAGATGTATTTCCTTTTTCTTTGTGATTTCATTGGATGCTCTTTAGTTTTTGCTTTTGTGAAAACCACTCAAATGGTATAAACCTCTGGTCTGTACTACAAAACATGCCCTCTTCTTGCCCACTTCTCTGGCAGCATGAACCACCATTTGATGGTAGTGGAGTCGCCTTCCTTGGAGGTCTTTAAGCAGAGGCTGGATGGCCATCTGTCGGGGAGGTTTTGATTGGGAGTTCCTGCATGGCAGGGGGTTGGACTGGATGGTCCTTGTGGTCTCTTCCAACTCTATGATTCTATGATTCCATGATTCTATGAACATCATGATACTCCTCCTGCAATATTTAGTGAGACCACACTCCTACATTGATTGAAGTTGAAATGGCTGGTAACCTACATTGGAGTTACATTTTAATTACATTCCACAACTCTTGCCCTTTAATGGCTACTTTTGGCACAATTCAACCATGAACAACAACAAAAAGCATAGCTGAATGCACAACCAAATGTGAAATGCTCATCCATGCACAATGGCAATGCATGCGCAACTCCATTTCTGCAACCTTGAACTGAATGCAGCCAAAAATGTCAAGCAACTTCCATCAGGGAATTTGCACATACATTAGACATGGACAGGACTCCAGCTTGTGAAACTTATAGTTACACCTCAGGAGGTGTGATCCCCCCCCCCTTTTAAGTTATACTCACTATGTATGTAGGGGGATCTTGTAGCACCTCTGACTGAGTGAAAGACGTTGCAGCACACAAGTTTTTGTAGACTTGGGGGGGGGGGGGGGGGTTGCAGACTGCCAGAAATAGTGCAAATTGAGTCCACTTTAAGGGTTAGGGTTAGGGACTCATGGGGACTGTATTTTATTGTGGCACCAGAGCTCTCTGACAGAGAAGGCCCAATGTCTCAGGGGAAAAAAACCAATTCCCATGATTCCCTAGCACTAACCCTAATCCTAAAAGTGGACTTAATTTGCACTATTTCTGGCAGTCTGCAACCCCCCTTGGTCTACTTCCTCAGATGCATGGAGTGAACCTGTACTCATGCCATGCATCTGAGGGAGTAGGCCAAGGACTTTATCACACCATTCCCATTCTCACCACAATCACTTTAATGAAGGGAAGTGCATACAGACTCCATTAGTGTGACCAGGCTGTTGCTGGTGCCACACTCTCTTCCACTCTTGTCCTGAATCCTGCCTCCCCACCCTTTGCCATATCCAGCACGCCTTGCATTTGTGTGCTTGTGTGTGTTTAATGCAATTCTGGAGTTGTGCTAATGTGTTAACAACAAAAAGAAAGCTTAATAAACCAACACAAAGGGCTGTTCTGGAATAGTGAAGAGGAAGGGGAGGGAGGAGAGGAGGAGACACTGGCACCACGTGACTGCGCAATTCCAGAACTGCTGCAGGAATAACTTACCACACCTCAGGACTAGCGCTATACCAGTGGTATTGGGATCTTATTAATAGGTTTTTCCATCTATGGCAAGGTGCAGGCTAACCACACTTCATGGACAAGGCAGCAATGAGAGGGAGAGGGAGTTTTACAGTAGGTATCACCAAAGGTGATATTATCAAAGTTTTCTAGCACTTGAAAAGATATGTGTGATAATGTCCCAAATCTACAAAAGCTTGTGCTACAATATCTTTCTCTCAGTTGCAAAGGTGCTACAAGATCCCTTTGCATACTGATATTCCAGACTAACATGGCTATGTCTTTGAATTTTACTCACGATGTAGTTCAGTTGCTGAAAATTTCATTTGTTGATCAGACTGTTTTTGGATAAAGACATTCAAGAGCAATGGCGCTTTCACCATTGAAAAGCACATGATGAAAAGCAATTATTTTAACTGTTTTATTCTTCTGTAGTGTAACCATTTATTATTAGTTACATTTATACCCAACCTTCTCCTGTCCATGTTATCTTCACAACTATCCTGTAGGTAGGTCAGGCTAAGCGAAAGTGAGCTTGCTTAGCTTAGATACCGTAATTGAGGACTCCAACATTATTAGTTTTACTGTACTTAGTAAAATGTATCCCTTGAAAACTTCCAGATTACTTCTTGTTTGTTTGTTTTTTAAAGGCCTCTCCCTGATCTACAATGGCCCAGGATGTGTCCAGAACATAGCAAAAATGCTCCCCATGCCACCTAGAAGGTGTTTGGGGGCACTTGGGTCAAAAATGGATTGGGAGGTTGTCGCTTTCCAAGGTTTCTTGAGATCTAATTCAGCCGCCTAATCTCCAACAGCTGCTTACCCTGTTTTAAAGCTTAGAGTATCGCATATGGCTCTTCCTTTTCCCATTTTATCCTCCTAGCAATCTATGAAGTAGGTTGGTCAAATAAAGAGCGGTCCACAGTCAGTGGGTTTCATGACTGGATGGGCATTTGAACTCTTATCTTCCATTTCTGAGTCTAATGTGCCGCCATGTTGCAGAATAATTGCAGTTTGACACCACTTTAATTTTCATGGTTCCATCCTATGGCATCCTTGGAATTGTAGTTTGTTGTGGCACCAGAGCTTTCTGACAGAAGGCTAAAAGGCACACAAAGCTAGAAATCCCAGAATTCCATAGCATTAAGCCATGGCAGTTAAAGCAGTGTCAAACTGCATTAATTCTGCAATGTAGATGCAGCCTAAGACTCCAGCCATTACAACACACTGCTTTTTGCTTATTTGGCATGCCTGCCAACTCCTGTTATTTTTCCTGTACAAGGTTCTAATTTGACATATTGGAAGACCCCCTACCCCCTCCCTCCATTATATGGTAGAAATGCTGCAGTATCTATGATGATAAGCAGTTTCAAGCAGATGAGGCTGTTCTGAAACCTGGCATGTTGCAGTTGATAGTTTCATCCATTCAAATTGTCCTTAATCTCTAATGTTTCCAGGACCATGGGCAGAAACCTGGACAGCACCTTGAGTGTGATGTTCTTATTTGGGTGTCAGCCAAGTGCTATCCCCCTTGATCCTCCCAAAATCCCCTCTGCATGTTATGGATGCTGCACCGTCAGTAAGATCCAAGACTGCAGAGGAATTGAGTCGAATCAGCACTCCGCTTTGCTCTCTGTCCAAGAACAATCTACATCTCAAATAGGCAGAATGTTGGCAGAGGAGAAGGAAGCCACTACCTTCTCAATGACCTTGGGGGGTGGATGGACAGGGGGGGAAGTCCTTGCACTTTGTAATGTAATTGGGATAGGCGTTAAAATAAGTGGAAAAGGCTGACCAGAATTGCAAGGAGTGCTTGGAAGGAAGGGCAGGTCAGGGACACAATGCCTTGGTGCCTAAAGCAGAAAATCCAAATGTCACCTTAGCTTCCCAGCACTAAAGCCAATGAGCCCTTTGAACCTGTCCATTAATTGGCTTGAGATTTTTCTGGGTTTCTCTGGGGGGAAGTAGGAAGAGGAAAAACAAGATCTCCTCTGCCCATTTCCCATCTTCATCTTCATTTCTCTTCTGTTAGCAGTGGGGGAAATACATGACTTCAAAGAAGGTAGGTAGCTAGGTAGATTGATAGGTCACCCTCCCTCCTTCCTTCCTTTCTAGCACACAGTAGCCTTTACTAAATGCAGGACAAAATGCAAGAGACTGAGGGAGACATAGTTCTTTCCAAAAGCTTTTTAACGTCAGTTGTTTATATGTGCCTTCATGTCAGCTATGACTTATGGTGATCCTATCACAGGGTTTTCTTGGCAAGATTCATTCACATGAGGTTTGCTACTTTCTTCCTCTTAGGCTGAGAGAATGTAACTTGCCCAAAATCACTCAGTGGGCTTCCATGGCTGAGCAGGTATTCAAAACCTATACTTGCAGAATTATTATTGGGGGTGGAGACACTGTACAATGTTCTCATCCAACTGGAGGCAGTATAAATGGAGTCATGTACAATGGATCATTGTACATGAGGTAGTGTACTAAAGAACATAGGGTAGCATGTAGATTGCCTCTATGCACTAATTTTGCACACTGCACATTCCAACTGCATAGAGGATTGTTATCCATGAGCATTGACCACTGATCAATCAATGTTGCACTACAATGATATTTAGTATGCGGATTATGTATGGAATTATCTGGTCTAAATAACCCCATCAGCAGATAGTTATGCTATGTTGAAGCAATGTAGGATCTTTTTCATTCTTGTTGTTTTGCAGTTTACATGGTTTGTTGTTGTTGTTTTTTCAAATGACTGGCTCTCCACAAAACTAGTGCCTATTCTTTTCATGAAGCTAAGTGCAAGCACACACAGAGAGAAAACTCAAAGACACAAACAACTCATCTGGCGCTACTACTTTCACTACAAGGCAACCATGATTCCAATACTGTGCATTTTACACGCAAAAATGTAAAAGTGGTAAAATTTTCATGAACAACAAATTAAGATTGTCATCTTACAAAAGCTGCTCAATTTACTGCAGAAGGACAAAAGATGTCAGCAACACCACCAGATATATTCAGTAATTAAGATGAGACTCAACCACCAGATTCTCCTGCAAGCGACTTATCGAATTCTCAGATGCTTTGGTGCAGCTTCTCTTCATTTTGTTGGACATTTTGATGTGACAGTGAGGCTGACAAGACTGACATTACCCCTTCCTTTTGGTCCATGTAGGAACCAATGATGCTGCAAGGCATAGCCTTCAGAATATCAGAAGGGATTATGAGGCTTTGGGTAGGAAGCTGAAAGAGCTGGATACATTGGCTGTTATCTCATCTCTTCTCCCAGGTGAAGGGCATGGTCCAGGAACGGAGAGGTGGTCCAGGAAGGGAGAATAGCAGATGTGAATAACTGGCTCTGTAGATGGTGCCACCAAGAACAATTTGGATTCTTGGATCATGGGCTGCGGTTCCATGAGGATGGACTTCTAGCAAGAGATGGGCTGCATCTCACACCACTTGGCAGAAACATTTTTGCCTATAGTCTCAAACGTTTGATCAGGAGGGCTTTAAACTGAATCATGTGGGGGAGGGAGACAGCATCTTGGAAGGTATCTTGGAAGGCAGGAGTACATCATGGGCTAGAGATAATAGTCAAAGTGTTATAGAGGGAACAAGGGAAATGATGCAAGGGTCCAACAGTGGGAGGGGGAAAAAACCTCACACAGGCAGCAAGTGGGGTGGACCCATACTCTTAGATGTCACTACACTAATGCACAGAGCATGGGAAATAAACAAGATGAACTTGAACTCCTAGCACAACAAAGCAAATACTATATAATAGGCATCACTGAAACCTGGTGGGATGAGTCTCATGATTGGAATGTAGGAATAGAGAGGTATAACCTTTTTAAGAGAAATAGGCCAAACAGGAAAGAAGGAAGAATAGTATTATATGTCAGGGATGTTTACACCTGTGAAGAGATCCAGGACTTAAATCCTGGAAATCAGGTGGAGAGCATCTGGATAAAAATTAAAGGGAAAGGAAACAACAGGGATGTTATTGTGGCAGTCTTGGGGGATCAGTCTGACAGATCCCCCAAGTCAGACTGAGGAATTGGATGATGCCTTTCTAGAACAGATGGCCACACACTCAGAAAGGAGAGATGTAGTAGTGATGGGTGACTTCAACTATCCAGATAATTGCTGGAAGTCAAACTCAACCAATACTTCAACTACTAGCAAATTCCTCACTTGCCTCGAAGACAATTTCATTGTCCAAAAGGTGAAAGAGGCAACAAGGGGATCAGCTATTTTAGATCTGATCCTAACCAACAGGGATGACCTGGTAAATGGGGTGCAAGTGGTGGGATCCTTAGGTGGCAGTAATCATGTTCTCCTGGAGTTTCTTATACAGTGGAAAGGAGAAGCCAGGCATAGTCAGACACTCATTCTAGACTTTAGGAGAGCTGATTTCAATAAACTTAGGGAAACACTGGGAGTGATCTCATGGTCAGGAATACTAAAGGAGAAGGGACTTCAGGGTGGATGGGAGTTTCTCAAAAGGGTGATACTGAATCATAGAATCATACAATCATAGAATCTTAGAATCATAGAGTTGGAAGAGACCACAAGGGCCATCCAGTCCAACCCCCTGCCATGCAGGAACTCCCAATCAAAGCATCCCCGACAGATGGCCATCCAGCACAATCTCAAACTGTTCAAATGAGAAGGAAAAATGGGAGGTGTCTCAAGAAGCCGGGTTGGATGACAAAATAACTTTCAACTGAACTAAGTTTTAAACAGGAGATGTATAAGAACTAGAAAAGGGGCAAAATCACTGAAGAGGAATTCAAACAAATAGCTAGCACATGTAGGGATAAAGTCAGAGAAGCCAAAGCACAGAATGAGCTCAGGCTTGATAGAGGGGTTAAAAATAATAAAAAGGGATTTTGGGGAGTATGTCCATCGCAAAAGAAAGAAGAAGGAAATGGTAGGGGCACTGCAAAGAGAAGATGGAGAAATTCTAACAGGGGACAGAGAAAAGGCAAAACTACTCAACACTTCTTTGCCTCAGTCTTCTCACAAAAGGAAAAGGGTGCTCAACCTGAGGAAAATGGAGCTGAGGCCACAATAGAGGAAATGCAGCACAGAATAAGTGAAGTGGTAGTACAGGAATACTTGGTTAACCTAAATGAATTTAAGTCTCCAGGACCAGATGAACTATATCCAAGAATATTAAAAGAACTGGCAAATGTAATCTCGGAGCCATTGGCAATAATCTTTGAGAACTCCTGGAAAACAGGAGAAGTCCCAGCAGACTGGAGGAGGGCAAACATTGTCCCCATCTTCAAAAAAAGGGGGGGGGAGAGGATCCCAACAACTATTGCCCAGTTAGTCTGACATCAATACCGGGAAAGATTCTAGAATAATTAATTAAACAGAGAGTCTGTGAATATTTAGAAGGGAATGCCATAATCACTAAAAGTCAACATGGGTTTCTCAAAAACAAGTCATGCCAGACTAATCTGATCTCTCTCTCTCTCTCTCTCTCTCTCTTTTTTTTTTTTTTTTTTTTGGATAAAATTACCAGCTTGCTAGACGAAGGGAATGTGGTAGACATAGCATATCTTGATTTCAGTAAGGCTGTTGACAAGGTCCCCCATGATATTCTTGCAAACAAAAAAGTAAAATGTGGGCTAGACAATACAACCGTTAGGTGAATTAGTAACTGATTGATTGACTGAACGCAAAGGATGCTCAGAAATGGCTCCTCTTCATTCTGGAGAGAGGTGATCAGTGGGGTGCCACAGGGTTCTGTCCTGGGCCCAGTGCTTTTCAACATCTTTATCAATGACTTGGATGAAAGAATAGGAGGCATGCTTCTCAAATTTACAGATGACACCATATTAGGAGGAATAGCTAATACCCCAGAAGACAGGATGAAAATTCAAAATGACCTTAATAGATTCGAAAGCTGGGCCAAAGCTAATAAAATGAATTTCAACACAGAGAAATGTAGGGTACTATATTTAGGGCAGAAAAATGAAATGCATAGATATAAGGTGGGGGACACCTGGCTTAACGAGATACATGTGTATGGGATCTAGGTGTCCTAGTAGACAACAAGTTCAACATGAGTCAACAGTGGAATGCAGCAGCTAAAAAAGCCAATGCGGTTTTAGACTGCATCAATAGAAGTATAGTATCTAAATCAAGGGAAGTAATAGTGTCCCTCTATTCTGCTTTGGTCAGGCTTCACCTGGAATACTGTATCCACTGGAATACTGTGTCTGGGCACCACAATTCAAAAAGGATGTGGAGAAACTGGAGCGTGTCCAAAGGAGGGCAACTAAAATGGGGAAGGGTCTGGAAACCAAGCCCTATGAGGAACGACTTAGGGAACTGGGTATGTTTAACCTGGAGAAAAGATGGTTAAGAGGTGATATGATAGCCCTGCTTAAATATTTGAAGGGATGTCATATTACAGAGAAAGCAAGTTTGTTTTCTGCTACTCCAAAGAGTAGGACTCGGAACAGCAGATGCAAGCTACAAGAAAAGAGATTCCACCTCAACATTAGGAGGAACTTCCTGACCGTGAGAGCTGTTCGACAGTGGAACACACTCCCTCGGAGAGTAGTGGAGTCTCCTTCCCTGGAGGTCTTTAAGCAGAGGCTGAATGGTCATCTGTTGGGAATATTTTGATTTTGAGTTCCTGCATGACAGGGGATTGGACTGGATGACCCTTGTGGTGTCTTCCAACTCTATGATTCTATGAATTTCCCAGTGGATTTTATTATTAAGGTATATGCAAATCTTCTTGTTCCTAACAGTGTTGCCTGTATTTATCAACGCTTGTAATACTAATCTGACTTTCTCCTCTTGATTGGGAGTTCAGAATTATCTGGTCTTGTCCCTAAATTGGAACTGATGCATGAGGAATCCTCCATAGGTCTTGTGTGGATTGGATTTTATCCCATTTATTCACTGTAAAAATTATTTAATTTCTTTTACATCTCCCTCCTCCCACACACACACCTTCCTTCCTTCCTTCCTTCCTTCCTTCCTTCCTTCCTTCCTTCTTCTCTCTCTCTCTCTCTCCTCACCCCATCTTTTATTTTATTTTTTCTGATGTTAATAACATTATTGATGTGCAAGTGCTCATTCATGCATCGTCATCGTCATCATCATCATCATCATCATCATCATCATCATCATTATTTACCCACCTCTCCCCAAGGCAGGGGACAACAACAACTAACAAACAACATCAGTTAAAACACACAACAATTTAAAAGGACAAATAAAATGTGCACATATTAAAAACAATCCACATCTAAAATTCATAAGACTGTTTGCCCTTCCCTGCCTCCAGAAACACCTGCGGAGGCTTGGGGGCGGAGCCAACGCCGGGAGAAGCCTCAAAAGCTCTCTGCACTGCCTCAGGAACACCACCAGCAGCGGAGAGGCTTAGGTTGCCCTGGCAGGACTGTTTGCCCTTCCCTGCCTCCAGAAACACCTGCGGAGGCTTGGGGGCGGAGCCAACGCCGGGAGAAGCCTCAAAAGCTCTCTGCACTGCCTCAGGAACACCACCACCAGCAGAGAGGCTTAGGTTGCCCTGGCAGGACTGTTTGCCCTTCCCTGCCTCCAGAAACACCTGCGGAGGCTTGGGGGTGGAGCCTTGTCATCTCGCCCCCAGCTTCAGTTGCTTTACCGCGTTCGCTCGAGAAGAGCAGGAGGCAGAGGCGGCAACGGCGGTTCTCCCCGCACCCCACCCTCCAGCGCTTACCATCTCTAGCTGAGAGCCTCCTGTTAGCCTTCAAAAACCAGGCCGAGGCAGCGACTGCTCCGGAGGAGGCAGAGGCGGCGACGGCGGTTCTCCCCGCACCCCGCCCTCCAGCGCTTACCATCTTCAGCTGTGGCTCTGAAGTTTAAGATAGTCCAGAGTCTGTCCCAGAGACCCAGGGCAGGACAATATAAAGCCCGCCAGGGAAGAAAACAGACACTAAGGAGTGATAATTTATGAGGGGGAGTTGGATGAACTAATTGTCATCTCAGATCATTGGAAGTGAGGACGATTTTTGACCATCTTCATTAGCTCTGCCTTTAACTCTCATTACTGAGATGACTGTAACACTCTTATAGGATGTAGCCCCCTTGTTAAAGGGCTCACAACACTTTCACCGCTTAAAGTGAATCTTCCCGAGGCACGAGGAGAGGCTGGGGCGACTATAGGAGTTGCGTTGGGGAATGGGAGGTATGGCTGGAACAGAGTGGACAGATGTTACAAAAGAAGACGGGATCGCTGTTTAGTAGCTATCCCGACTTCCATCCTCTCTGTTTCCCAGAATGGTTTGGGGAGCGGACCAACCATTCCACAGAACCTCACTCTGCTCCTTTGCAACGCCAGGTCGGTAAAGAATAAGACTCATATCATCCAGGATCTTCTCCTGGATGAGGATGCCGACCTGGCTTGCATCACAGAGACCTGGCTGGGGGAGGATAGTGCTGTTACATGGGCACAGGCCCTCCCAGCCGGGTACTCTGTCAGTGAGCAGGTGAGAGGAAGTGGGCGAGGGGGCGGTGTGGCTCTAGTTCATAAGAATACCTTGACCTTGACCAGGATACCTATCCGGAACACGGTCCTCTTCGAGTACATGTACCTTAGCCTGAAGACTAGGGATAGTTTAGGGATTCTGCTAGTCTACCGACCACCCCGTTATCTAGCAGACTCCCTGACCGAGCTGACACAGCTGGTCTCCGAGCTTTTGCTGGAGTCTCCCAGGCTTTTGGTTCTGGGGGACTTCAACATTCCGCTCGAGACCAGCTTAACAGGTGCGGCTCGGGAGTTCATGGATACCATGACAAACATGGGCCTATCCCAGTTAGTCAACGGGCCCACGCATTGTGCAGGTCATACACTCGATGCGGTCTTTAGTACAGAACAGGAATATCCGTGGGCGGAGGTAGTAAGTTCCTCCGCATTGTCATGGACGGATCATTTCCTGGTCAAAGTGGAACTGAGAGCCAATATCCGCTCCTCCGGGGGTGGAGGACCTATTCGAATGGTCCGCCCTCGAAGGCTAATGGAGCCAATTGGATTCCAGAAAGCCTTAGAGGGTTTAATGGTTGGGAATGCCGGTGATCCTGTCGAGGCTCTGGTTAATACTTGGAACAACGATCTTGCCAGGGCCATAGACACGATCGCCCCCAAGCGCCCTTGCCGCACCGCTTCTAATCGTAAGCCATGGTACACACCTGAGCTTAGGAAGATGAAGCGGGCTGGACAACGGCTAGAGTGCAGGTGGCGGAAAACTCGACTCTTATCTGACAGAACTCGCCATAGGAATTTTCTTTATTCCTATCGGGAGGCAATATATGCAGTGAGGAGAGCCTTCTCCTCTGCACGTATTGCGTCTGCAGAGTCCCGTCCGGCAGAGCTGTTTAGGGTGGTGAGGGAGATGACGCAGGTGCCTCCTGCGCCAAATCCCTTGCTTAACCCGACAACAGCCTGCTGCGACGCATTTAATAACTTCTTTGCAGATAAAATCTCTCAGATAAGAGCCGACCTTGACGCGACCATTGGGACAGAGTCTATAGGCGAGGCGTCCACCGACTCCGTCGATGTAAATTTACTAGATCAGTGGCAATCTGTGAGTACCGAGGACGTGGACAAGCTGCTTGGTAAGGTGAGGAAGACGACTTGCCCTCTCGACCCTTGCCCATCTTGGCTGGCCGTCCAGGGGGGGGATGCATTGATGAGATTCCTTACGGATATCGTCAATGCATCCTTCAGGGAAGGACATGTTCCATCATGTCTAAAGGAAGCGGCGGTTAAGCCGCTTCTGAAAAAACCTTCCCTGGGCCCCCTGGATATGAAAAACTATAGGCCTGTGTCATTGCTGCCATTTTTGAGCAAGGTGATCGAGAGGGCGGTTGCTCTTCAGCTCCAGGCAGTCTTGGATGAAACTGATTATCTAGACCCATTTCAAACCGGCTTCAGGACAGGCTTTGGGGTTGAGACTGCCATGGTTGCCTTGACCGACGATCTGCGTCTGAGCATCGACAGGGGTAGCGTGACCCTGTTGGTGCTCTTAGACCTCTCAGCGGCTTTTGATACGATAGAT
The DNA here is from genome assembly GCA_026167975.1 of Phrynosoma blainvillii. NCBI lineage: Eukaryota > Metazoa > Chordata > Lepidosauria > Squamata > Phrynosomatidae > Phrynosoma > Phrynosoma blainvillii. The sequence goes on along the minus strand of JANUYF010000004.1, from coordinate 305,203,445 downwards.
CACGGCATCCTCTTGGACCGCCTGAAGGGGTTAGGTATCGGGGGCACTGCTTTGCAGTGGTTCCGGTCCTTCCTCTCGAGTCGGTCCCAGAGGGTGCTGCTCGGGGACTGTAGCTCCAGTAAGAGAGACCTCACTTGTGGGGTCCCTCAGGGAGCTATTTTATCCCCGATGTTGTTCAACATCTATATGAAGCCGCTGGGTGAGATAATACGGAGTTATGGTGCTGGGTGTTATCAGTACGCTGATGACACCCAAATCTATTTCTCCATATCTCGTTCGTCGGCCTCGAATTCCACTGGCATTTCTTCTCTCAATGAATGTCTTGGGGCGGTAATGGGCTGGATGAGGAAAAACAGATTGAAGCTGAATCCAGACAAGACAGAGGTGCTCACGGTAGCGGCCCCAAAACCAGGAATTAGGTTGCAACCTCCAGTCCTGGATGGGGTCACGCTCTCCTCCAGTGACTGTGTTCGCAGCTTGGGGGTGCTCCTTGACTCGTCGCTCCTGATGACAAATCAGGTTAATGCGACGGTCAGGAGCGCCTGTTATCAGCTTCGGCTGATACGCCAGCTGCGCCCTTTTCTGGAAGTAGTGCACCTTGAGACTGTTGTGCACGCGTTGGTAACCTCACGCCTTGACTTCTGTAATGCACTCTACATGGGGCTACCCTTGTGCCTGGTTCGGAAATTACAGCTGGTACAGAATATGGCAGCCAGACTTGTTTCGGGAACATCTCGGAGGGATCACATTACACCGGTTCTGAGGTCCCTCCACTGGCTGCCTATCACCTTTAAAGCCCTAAATGGCTTGGGTCCAAGCTATCTCAGGGACCGCCTTCTCCCATACAATCCTCCCCGCGCTCTCCGGTCCTCCGGGAGGAAATTGCTGCAACTTCAAAAATCGAGGCTAGCGGCTACCTCCCAGGGGGCTTTCTCACTTGTTGCCCCTAGACTCTGGAACGGCCTGCCGGACGAGATCCGTCAATTAACATCACTTGACAGCTTTAAAAAAGCTGTCAAGGCGGATCTCTTCCGGCAGGCCTTTCCGGATTAATTATCTAAGCCTCGGGTATAAATAAAAAACATTCTCCCCAGTGATCCTTACGTGGCCCCATCATCGATGGTTGGATTTCACTGGCTGGACACATACTCTGGGTCCCCATTATATCTATTTTAAATAGCTGTGTTTCTTGTTGTTTTAAAATTTACTTGATTTAATATTGTTTTAAGGGGGGGTGGGGGGTTACTGTATATATATGTTTTATTGATGTACTCATTCTTAATTGTAAGCCGCCCAGATTGATATTTCAGAGGGCGGGGTATAAATAAATATTATTATTATTATTATTATTATTAGTATACATTAAGTTGCACAAAGTTTCCTTTTGTGTGGTTCTTTATAGATGTTCAGGAGAAGCACATGTGTCTAACAGTATGGCTCCACATTCGTTCATGTGCATTCATATAATTTATTTTATTGTAGTACTTAGGTTTTCACACTTGTACACTGATACAAGCGTGAATAGATACTTTCACACCTGTACTTTGTCATCAGCATACTTCAATGGCTGCAAATTGAGTTCAAAATACAAAAGTACTGGTAATCAGTTAACATTGCAATGGGTAGAAGAGAGGAGGAGGTGGAATCTTGCCCTTCCCTGTAGATTCAGGCAAAAGCAAACTGCTCCTAGCTGGTGTGGTCTTTCTGATTAATAACATTTACCATCTTGACTACATTCTGATATTTTTAGTCACAAATGTCCCAGTTTTCATTTGTGAAATCTTGGAGGGCATGGTAATGTGAAATTGTTTATTGACTTGTATGTTTCATGCCAGTGTAGGTATGTTTCATGCTAGTGTGCATGGTACTTACTAAAAATAAAAAAGGAAGGTCTCTATCCTGCAGAGCTTATATTCTAAAATCTGGCATAGAGAGCACATTCGAGAGAGCTTTCAGCATGGTTTTGGAATGGAAACTGCCTTAAAATCACACTCATTTTTTAAAGAAATGAGGGATGGGGGCTTTGGGGAACAGGTGGAAGACTTCTTGGACCTCAGAATTGGGTCCCAGGAACCATATGCAGCCCACAGGCTGCACCATGCCTACCTCTGATTTAGACAATTCTATGACTGCCAAGGGTAATGGAGATTGAGAAAATGGTAATACATTAAATCTGAGTATTTGAAGAGGGTTGTTGACACCCACTGGCACTTCTCTCATTTATTTAGTGCCAGCTTCCTTGCACCAACATAAAGAAATTGCAGAAAAAGAAATATAAGGAAGGGTATGGGGTGGGACTGAAGGGGGGAAGGAGAGAAGCAAAGCAAGAAAAACTCCTAATCTTCGAGGAAACTGGGCCTTTTTCTGCAGTGCCCATATGTCCTTCACTTTGTGAAAGCTCACAACTGCATTGCAGTAGCGTACAAATTCTTGCCTTGAGTCTCTAAGTATGGGTCGGGGCTGTTGTACCAACAAGGGAGAAATATAAACCCAGGAAAGGGGATGATTTCAGGAAACAACTGGGATGTTCCCCCCAGGAATTATGTGCCTGTGCTCTCCAGGTTTACTGATACAATAAGAAGGGTAGTTATTTCTCCACCTTCTCCTACAGTATTTATGATGGAGCCATACCTTGGTCTTAGCCAAGATTCTGCATGACCTTTTCAGTTGATCTCTGCATTATAGCAATAATACATGGTGGCCATGATAAGTGGTGGCCCCAGAGTGGTGGTGGGGGGGGGGGGGGGAAGGTGCTATAGTCAAGAAGGCAGGAAGGCATTGAAAACAGAGGCTATGGTGTGGCACAAGCCTGAAAAATGTGTGACCACTGGCATATGGGAATTAGGGTATTTCCCATTAAATAAGAATTATTCTCTCTCTCCCCCTCCCCCCCCCAAAATTCCCATCATTCCTCAAATGTTTAGCATTGCTGGTAGCCTTGAACTTCAGTTGGGCAGTTAGAAATGCAATTTGGGCCTCCAGACAAAAGGGGTAGGAGCAAGGGGACGTGAACACAGCAAATATAAGAATTCTAGGTGTAAATCATTTTAGTGTCTCATTCTCTGCAATGCTAGAAAAATGGAGACTGGTGGAAAATTTCCTTGGGAATTTTTATTTGGGGGATAATGCACACCTGCAGTAACTACACATCTGTATCAATAAGGCTGCTGGCATACAGCAAAATTAATGCACTTTGACACCATATTAACTGTCACGGCTCAATGCGTCTGCCATTAATTGCCATGACTCAATGGAATTTTAGGATTTGCAGTTTTGTGAGATATTAAGCCTTTTTTGTCAGAGAGCTCTGGTGCCACAACAAACTACAAATCTCAGGATGCCATAGGATGCAGCCATAATAGTTAAAGCAGTGTCAAACTGCATTAATTCTGCAGTGTGGCAGCAGTCCAAGTTTCTGGTTTATATTGTCAAATTTTATGCTTCCTAAACACATCTCCAGTGGTGAACATAAATGCAAGGGACAGAAGTATGAATGCAGGGCATGCATTTGTACCAAGGATTAGTAGGCAAGCAAGACTGCTTAACCCTTCTCTGACTTTTCATTTTCCCTGTGGATTGCCTTTGCATTTGGCATCTAACTGAGGATCATGGAATATAGCTAGGGAGAGGGATTTGCAGTGGAAGTAAGGGAAGAGTCAAGCACCTTTTGCCACTGTCTCCCCTGCGAATGTTCACACCTCTGCATGTGCTAGAAACAATGCATGGGTCTCTCCTGTATATTCAGACTGGCATATACCATGACTTATAATAAATGAGCAGAATAGCAAACACTGGAAGAAGCTGGGAATAGCTGACTACTGTCAAGTTCAAAGTGAACTGGGTTGAGAAACAAACTGAGGGCCTCGGCAGACGGCTTAAAAAGCCGTCCTGGAGGCAGGGAAGAGGTGGGGCAGCCGCACGCTCGGCGGCCCTTCCTCCTCCCGAGGTTGTCCTCAGAGCCGCCGGCCCTCTGCACGGCCGGCGCTCCGAGGGCAACCTCCTGCCACAGCGTCTGGACACGCTGCAGCGGAAAAGTCAGTGAAAGTGCACCGCAAGCTTTTGTGGTGCACTTTCACTGACTTGTGCAAGGAGAGCTATTTTAGTGCTCCTTTCAGGGTCAGGGAAGGTGCACCACTGGATCGAGGCTTGGGGATGCCTCGGTCCCGCAGCGCACCTTCCCAGGGCGGCCCCGTGCCACCAGTCTGCTTCCCCCCTGAGTCATTTTCCCCAAAGGCAGAAACAGCTTATTTGCCAAGTCAAGCCAGACTTTTGATCCACCAAAGCTGCTGCTTCCCTTCAAAAGTCAATTGAGCAAAGAGTGTCATTTGCACTGGATTCAGTACAGGAAAATTCCATTTTTGGACTTCAGCTCCCAGAATTCCTCAGCCCCCATGGCCCAGCTAGGGGCTCTCTGCAAGTTTTTGGGAGTGTTGGTGCAAAGAAGGACTTTTATTAGGGAGGACTTTCCCCTGTGGTACCAGATTCACTATATAGGAGTACACAGGACACCAGAGTAGGATGACCCTTGAGTTGTTTGTTTAAATATCTCTATCCCACCCTGTATCAAAGATCTCAGGGTAGCAAACAAGTAAAATCAATGCAAGCAAGTTAAAACAATTTAAATCAATAAAAATAATTGAAATAGGTGGAAAACCTCATCGAGCATCCTGTTAGTCAGTTATGATATTATGAATTAGATTTGTAACTTTGGAACTGCTGTGCCAGCATAGTATAATGATTTGAGTGTCTGACTATGACCCTGGAAACCAGGGTTTGAATGTCGGCCACCACCTTGGGCCAGTTACACTCTCTCAGCCTCAGAGGATGGCAATGGCAAACCTCCTCTGATGAAATTTGCCAAGAAAACCCCGTGATAGGTTGTAGGTTCACCTTAGGGTTGCCATAGGTCAGAAATGACTTGAAGACATGCAACAGCAACAGCAACAACTGCTTTGATTTCTTTCTTTCTCTCTCTCTCTGCTTCTACCAGAGCATGCTGCTAATGTGGCCACTTTATAGTGAATCCATCTCATGTTTTAATCCAAACTTTAAAGGAACTAGATAAGGGGCAAGAGCCAACATGGTGTAGTAGTTTAAGCATTGGACTACAACTCTGGAGACCAGGCTTCAAATCTCCGTTCAGCCATGGTAACCCACTGGGTATCCTTGGGCAAGTCACACACTCTCAGCCTCGGAGGAAGGCAAAGGCAAACCCCCTCTGAACAAATGTTACCAAGAAAACCCCATGATAGGTTCAACGTGGGGTTGCCATAAGCTGAAAACAACTTGAAGGAATACAACAACAGGCAAGAAATAATTCTGTGGTTTATGTATTTTACCCTCTTTAGGATATACTTTTCCAAGCCATGAAGTTTAGGCCCTTGCAGAGCTAGTTTCCTTAAGATACCATTTGGAAAGTTCAGGGAATAAGCTCTTTTGCTTCCCATTACTGTTGATGAGCACAGGTGGTTAAAGACAACATTAGTTGAGAAATCGGTTGACTCTCTATTGCCCAGAATAGAATCCACTCTTTCTCACCTCTTTCCTTCATTGCGCCATAGTGCTGAGAGACAAGAAATGAAGCAAAAATGGGTTTTATCACTGAAGTCAGCAGATGCGCCCATAAAGATCTGTTGAGTAAGAAGGTGCTATTTTTGCAGTCACTTTCTGACTTTGACCACACACTTTAACATACCGTAATACAGGATTCTGGAGTACCTGTTGGGATGGCTGGAGTGAGGCTATTTTCATGTGTTTTCACATGTGGAGGTGCTTTCTGCATGATTTGGATGCAAAAATTGCCTGAAAATCACACTAATTTCTTTTTCAATAGAAGGAGTGCTGGTAGGACCAGTGAAGAGCCTTGGAAGCACATGTAGCCCATGAGCCACACTGTTTCCAACAGAGCACAATTTATGCTCACCGAGTTGCATAGTGCTTGTGCAATGCCACCTCTTTAGTGAATTGCAATGTTGCACAATTAAATGTGCCACCTGATCAAGTCCCCAAACCTACTTTAACAACCAACAGCAATATGTACTGGGATGCAGAGTTTCAATAGGGTTAACAACTCTTCCAACTCTATGATTCCTTTATTCAGTACTCCAGTCTCCTGCCATCTCTACAAGTCTATGATTCGATGATCCTGCTGCACCTGATCACCAATAGAACAGGCCTCCATTACTCAGTGGTTGTTAAGGTAAGTCATTTGCAATTGTGGGATAGTGCCACAGACATAAACACGACTGCCAATCAGTCACGTAAGCATACATCTAGCTTTCATATTTGTAACTACTCAGCTGCTAGCCAATGTTTTTGTGCAAATGATTTTTTCACAAAAACTATCAAAACATGGGGGGAAATCATGCTTACTACTCTGATTTTAAATATGTACATTTTTCTTATATGTTTTTCTAGTGTTACTATTTTATTGGGCATTTGTAGGGTTACCAAATCAGGGGTTCATCCTAAACTATGAGATTTCCAGGCCAAAACCTAGGGATGGCCCCAATGATAGCCCCTGGTGATGTTATTAATCATTATGCACTAAGCAACAACCACAGCCACTCACCCCTTGTCATTCACACACACACACACAGAGAGAGAGAGAGAGAGAGAGAGAGAAACATATTTTCCTAGATGGAAATGAAGGCTGCATCTGCACTGTAGAAGTAATGCAGTTTGACCTTGCTATTACTGCAATGGCTCAATGAATTTGGGGATTTGTAGTTTGTGAGATATTTAGCCTTCTTGTCAGAAAGCTCTGGTGCCCCACCAAACTACAAATCCCTGGGTTCCATAGCATTGAGCCATGGCAGTTAAAACAGTGTCAAACTACACTATTTCTGCAGTGTGTATACAGCCTAAGTATCTTTGCAAATTGCAAAAATTCGATTTAAATCAATTAACCTTTGCAAAGTGCAACAAACTGCACAGCCAGCTAGAAGGCTCCCTGCCTGACAAGAGGTTTGTAAGCACCTGACCCCACAAAAACTATAGAATTTGAACTACCATCTGCAACCTGGAAATGACCCATGAAAACTGGAGATTCCAGTTGGCACCTTGAGATCTGGCAACCCTACTGTCGAGGGATGGTTCCAGAATGCTAAGTACATTTGACCCATGTCCAGTCTGGGCAACAAAGACTGGCAGAGCTCTGTCCTCATAAGAGTCTTCTAGACTGCATTTCTCATATATTCCTGTTCCCAAGTAAAAGGGTACTGCATGGTACCTGTGTCATAAGCATCTTCTGCTCTAAAGACCTCTGTTTATCTCACTGCAGCAAGTTGCATTTACCTCCCAAGCAGGAAGAAGAATAGCCCAGTAATTTTTTTGATTAAAATCAGTATTTGTGGGTGACTCTCTCTTAATGGTGGAAAGAATTTATTTCCCAGAATATTTGGCAAGGAACAAAAGTACCTCTACATACAAGGTTTATTTTTCACATTTGCCGATTGCAAGCCAAGAAAATGAATGGTTTCGGTAAGTGTCAAATAATCCATAAGGCAAGCTGCTTCTCCTCATCTTCGTTTAGGGGGTTTCATTCATTCCTCTCTGGCTTTTGTGCAGACTGGAGTGATAAATTGGATAACCTGGAGCTGTACAAATTGGCATTATTTATGGGGAACAGTAAAAGATCATCTAGCTTCCAACCATGCAATTTTTGGTAGCAGGCTGAATGTGGACATTAAAAAGGAGATCCTGATGGATGAGAAAAGTTGCCCCCTAGGATAAAGGAAGGGAGAGAAAGCCCTATCCCATAAGGTGCTGTTCTTTTCCTTTGGCCGCTAAAGATGTACCTGTGAGAAACACACGAAAGCAAATTTATTGTGTGTAACTCTTCATCTGTTGCTTCAAATTAACATTTGATTCACTAGGACTACTGCACAGGAACAACAAGAAAACCTACTGATAGCATAACTCTCCAGCATTTCACAGCTCAAAACCAGGAGACATGTGGTCAAGCAGCATTAATGTTGGAAATGTAATTGAGGAAGATCACACAAGCTAGAAGAAGCTACAACAGTTTGCATTTACCTGAGCCTACAGGGAAGGGCAAGATTCCTTCCTCTCTTCTTGGCCCTGTTGAATTGAATGCAAATGACTTTTGCATCTTGAACTTAGGGCCTTTGCAGACTGCCAGAAATAGTGCAAATTGAGTCCACTTTAACTGCCCTGACTCAGTGCTAGAGAATCATGGGAATTGTAGTTTATTGTGGCACCAGAGCTCTCTGACAGAGAAGGCTCAATGTCTCAGAAAAAAATACAATTTCCATGATTCCCTAGCACTGAGCCAGGACAGTTAAAGTGGACTCAATTTGCACTATTTCTGGCAGTCTGCAAAGGCCCTTAGTCTGCAGCAACTGAAGTAAGCCAAGGACAAAAGAAGAAAGTAGAGGAGGAAAGAGAAACTGGGACATTTTAAAAGCAGCTGCTGAAAGTAGGATGACAGAGGATGGATCAGGACCATTCTTGCCAAATCATGACAGTTAGAGAATATGTGTCAGCTACCTCATCAGTGGCAATGGTATTCAGCAGAAAGGTGGCACAGTACCATCGGTAATGGCTGGGAATTCTATCAAATAATTAGGCATAGAATTAAAAGAAGTTGTCTGTCATCTCTCCTGTTCACCACATGGAAGTACTTTATAGTAGTTAGGAAATGCCAGATTGTCCATAGCAAGCAAAAGGTAAAGAGTGTATCGCATTCTTTCAGCTTCATAAAATAATGCAGTTCAGGGAGACCTCTTTAGTCAAGTGCAAACATCTGCCAACAGTGGACATTCTAGCCTAACACTATTTCCCTTTAAGAAGTTTAAGGGGCATATGTTTTGCATGTAGAAAGCCCTTGCTCAAACTCTAGCACCACCAATTAGATAGGATAAGATGACAGTGTCCCTGAAGACCAATGGAATGATTGGGTAGGAGGCAAGGGATGGAGAACTTGCATCCTTCCCAATGCTTCTGGACTACAGTTTTCATTATCACTGGCCATTGTACAGTGCTGGATAAACCTGATGGAAACATCATAATATTTGGAGACCCATATATACCTAGTTCCTGAGATAATCTGAATCATACAGAGATTTGGGAAGAGGTGGGAAGACATGCAGAATTGTGATATACCAGTTTTCCCCAAACTCCTCAAAGTGTGATAAAAAGAAAAAGAATGACATTTTTGATACAAATTGTTTTCAAAGCCAGCATAGTATAGCGGTTTGAGTGTTGAACAAGCATTCTGAGAGTCCAAGGTTCAAATCCCTGTCCAGGCATGGAAACTCACTGGGTGACCTTGGGCAAATTACACTCTTGGAGAGTAGTGGAAAACATCTCTTTATACATTTTGCCAAAAAAAGGGGGGGGAAAACAAACCAACAAACCCCCAAAAAGTTGAAGGCAATTTGAAGGCACATAACAACAAAAATGGTTTTCTACTCTTTAAGCTGATTTAATTGCACATTGCCTAAGGTCCTCCAATATATGTGCCGGCACAAAGTGTGGTTTGAGTGCTGAATTATGAATCTGGAGGCCAGGCTCAGATCCCAGCTCAGCCATGAAACCCACTGGGTGGCCATGGGCAAGTTACATGCTCTTAGCCTCAGAGGAAGGCAACGGCAAACCTCCTCTCAACAAATCCTGCCAAGAAAACCCTATAATAGGTTCACCTTAGGGTTGCTATAAGTTGGAAACAGCTTGAAGGTACACAACAACAACAATACATCAATCAATCAATAAGTCTCTTAATTGTTTGTTGTGATTTTATGATGTAAGCCGCCCCGATTGCGCTCAGAGGGGCGGGGTATTAAATAAAAATTATTATTATTATTAAGTCTCTTAAAATGTCTTAGGGCCTCACCATGTTTTAATCTAGCCAGGATACCCAGTGGCATCACTAGGGGGTGCGAGGTGTGTGGACCGCACCAGGTGACACCCTAAGGAGAGGTGACACCACTGCTTCTCAAACACCTACCTTTTGGAAGAAATGAGCTTTGACATTCATCTGCTTACCTTTAAAATGCTTTAAGAGATGGTGGGAGTGAGGTGAAGCCCAGTGGGGGGAGAAAGGAGAGACCCCCCCAAATTTTTAAATTAAAATTTCAAAATTTTAAATTTAAAAAAAAATTAAATGATTTTTTTTTAAAAAAAATTCTTTTTAAATTTTCTTTTAAAATATCACAATTTAGCCAAATATTCACTATGTATATGTAAAGAACGTGGTGGCTCAAATGGTTAAGACTCTGTCTCTGTTGATTGCAAGATCAGCAGGTTGGCATATCAATGCCCAGGTGCCACATGATGGGGTGAGCTCCCATCACTAGTCCCAGTTCTGCCAACTTAGCAGTTTGAAAGCATGCAAATGCAAGTAGGTAAATAGGTACCACTTTGGTGGGAAGGTAAACAATGTTCTGAGCAATCATGTTGGCCACATGATCATAGTCTCTGGCAATGCTGGCTATTTGGCTTAGTAACAGAATTGAGCACTGCCCCTTATGGTCGGACACAACTTGACAACCTTGGTAATGGTGAATACCTTTACCTTTTATGTGTAAATACATTTAGGTTGTGCTTATGCTATTGTAATTTGAAGGTATAATTTTAATTTTGCTAGTTGTTTATGTAACAACTATTAGCATTATATTCAGCAGTATATGGGAATTAAGATTTATGAGTAACAGTGCAAAAAAGCATTATTAAGAAATCTGTATGGTGTGAAACGGGAGGAAGTCAATGGGGGGGGGGGGTGACACCATGAGTTACCACACCAGGTGACACCAACCCTAGGAAGGCTTCTGCTGGTACCAGCAACATATAACAGTTGCCACATATGTCAGCTGCCACACAAGTGGGAAAATAATTGCTTTGCTGTTACTAGCTCTGTCCAGAAAGTTGAGAAGTTTATTTTTATTTTATTTTATTTTATTGGACTAAGGACAGATTCCTTCTGGTGCATAACACATGTAGAAGTTCATTTACAAAAGCATTTGGATATTATTATCCAATGGGCAACATCTTCATCCAGTTGAAGGTCATGTAAGTGGCATTGTGGATGCAGTGCCATTGTGTATAGAAAAGCAAAACTTATGGGCAGTGACATAACCAGGGTTGGTGACACCCAGTGCAGGGAAGGACTGCTGGGGGGGGCAGAGGCAGTGGCCTGTGTAACCCCTGCTCCCCTGCTGCTCACCCCTCAGGACTTCATCACTGCCCCAGTTCCCTCCCTGGAGAGACAGCTGGGCCAACAATGAAGCCATGAAGGGCACTCATCCCTCTGCCACCCTCACCACCACCTTGGCTCCTTCCCCAGGGAGGGAAGTGGGCCAGCAACTAAGCCACAAAGGGTATGCTCACCTCTCCACCAGAGAGGGAGGAGGACCCCACCAGGGTGTCACCCCTCCTGTAGGATGTCACCTTGTGTGGTCCACACACACACACACACACCCCCACACACACACACTCCTTATGACACCACTGCTTGTAGGTATAGTGATGAGGTGGCAAGTACAGTTTAACTATGGTCCTTGAGGGACAAAGGCAGGAGGAAAGATGTTGCCTAAGGTGAAGGTGGATGAAAGACCATATAATCGCTTCATCACCATACCCCACAGGTTTTGCATTTCTATGGCTATTCATGCAGTCAGATTAAAAAGGTCCTTCCTGAGCAACTGTTCACTCCATGCACCTGAGGAAGGAGACCAAGCCTATGGAAACTTATGCTACAATGGCTTTCACTTAGTTATCCTCAATGGTGCTACAAGATCTCTTTGTACACTAAGCTTTTCCAGTGAGTCATGTAGCTTCATGATATGTTCAAAGCATGACAAACTTGGTTTAATGATTGTGGTTGAGTGTTCAGAGTTGATTTACTCCTGGGTCCAATTATTTGTGTAACATTTGAATTCTGAAATTTGGCAGCCATTTCAACTGCACCAAAATGTGATCTCATCTTGAATAGGTTCTCAATAAAATGCCCTACCTTTCAAAAATAATTATTCATAGAACCAATAATATCAATTGCTCAAAGGAATGCAACTAATTCTCACCCTCAAGCCCTATGAAATGCAGCTAAAGGTACTTTAGTCATTCATAAACTCAACAAATATATTCTGGTCTCATTAGCAGTGAGGTTGTCATCTCTCCTCTGTTAATCTACCTTTGGTTGAGGTGCAGCTATTAAGCCCTTTTAATCACCCATTATTTCACTCAGAGTCTTTGCCTGGCTTGGTTATCACAAAGAAGTACCATTCTGACATGAGATCAAATTAAGATTACGAAGAAGTTGTCACAATGAAAGCACCTGGCTTCTGTAATTGAATTCTAGTCTAATTAAAAAAGAAAAAGGAAGGAAGGAAGAACACCAGAGATGCCCTCAGCAAGCTGTTGTTTTGCAAGCAATGTCCCTTCCGCCTTTGCTGCGGTTTCACCAGTGAAGTTTGTCAAGGTAAACTCAACCAGGCAGGTGTCATCCTCCTGTGCTTTAATCAGTTCACTTCACAACACATAGCATTTTTTGCTGTGCCTGCCTTTGTCCCCGCGACAGAGGCCAAAATCAAATTGTTTCCCCAGATGTCAAGGAGGAAAGGAAACTTAATATACTTACCAGTTTGCAGCATTCCACTTAAAGCCAATTTGCTTCTCTGGGTGGATAGACCACCAGAGTTCTGTAGCCTTGGATCCTTCTTCAAAGGGGATACCTTGTCTCTTTGTTTGATGGTGAAAAATCAAATATTTTACATTCTGGTTTCAGGGTATTTAATCTTCAGATAGCTCCAGGTAGTAGCTCAGTAATAAAGCATATGCTTTGCATGCAAGCAGTGGTGATTGGTAGCTCCTATATCACTGGGGTACTGACTCCATTCCAAATTTTACTGTGAAGTGTAAAGGAGCTGAGCCTGTTTGGGAGGAATCTCCAGCCCACAGATATGGCAGTTGTCCCTCATCTCTAAACAGGGATGGGGAAGGCTTCTGTCTGAACCTTTGGAGAATCACTGACCATCAGTACTGAGCCAGTGTCATGCCTTGTTCCCAGGATCCAGGTTCAGACTCTGACCCATACAATAATGCAGAAGGACAGGGGGGACATGTTTATTCAGACTATGATACAGACAGGAAAACAGAAGGATGTGGGACATGCCAGTGCTTGAGACAGTGACACTTCCCAGCAGTCACAACACAGAGACATGGACCTGATAATACCTACCACAGTAGAATGTAGACAAAAGAGGGAAAGTTAGAGGCATCCAGAGCATTTATATAGGAAACAATTAGCCAACAGTTGTAAGAGGCTGTCACACCACAAACAATCTAGCAGGTTGTCATTGACAACTGACCATTAGGGGGAAGCAACACTCTCTTGATTCCTGGCTTTTGTTTCTGAAGAACCTTGGACCTTGTATCATAAATTCACCACACTACTGGAGGCTCCCTTGGATTGACACCTTGGCTTTCTTACTTTATCCTACTGACTTGGACTGCTTGAACTCTGAAAACTATAACTGGCTGGTAAGCTTCTGTACACAACTGGGTCTGCTACTGTCTTGACTCTAATAGACTTTGCTTAGAATTTTGCCCCTGGCTGGCCTCCAAGACAGGACAGTCAGATAGAGCAATGACCTGACTCAATTTTAAGGCAGCTTCCTTTCTGCTTATGTTTGCTTTGTTGTTGTTGTTGTTGTTGTTGTGTGCCTTCAAGTCATTTCCTACTTATGGGCCCCATTCCCACTGATTTGAAGCAATTTGCTGATCACTTTATATGTGCCTCGTTTACACTGGATTCGGTTTCAGATGTGACTGTGATCGTTCTAACTCGCTTTGAAGCAAGACAAATGCAAAAAAATCGCTCTTTTCAAAGATGGATCTTTCGGTGGTTCTTTTGAAAAGAATAGATTAGCAAGTGTGTTCAACAAGTGGGAACGACAGACCTGAATCGCATCACACTGCAGGGGAGAGACTAATGGCAGAGGGCTGGCAGACGGTGTAACCCATCTCGCCCCAAGTTTTTGGGAGGTCCACCCATTTTCCCCCTCTCCTTTCCCAGGATACATCCTACATTCCAACCTTCTGTCCAGGAGGAATACCAAAATGTCCTCCATTCTGAGCATGACTAGGAAGCATGAATTTATATGCATGCTTTTAGCTTTTGTGTGTGTGTGTGTGTGTGTGTGTGTGTGTGTGTAATGTCCCCCATTTTTGCTTTGCAGTGCCATGTCCTCCTTTGCTGTAAGGGCATCCATCCACCCTGGACCTGGACTCTGGGTCTCTTCAAGGGTCCCTTCCCGACCCACAGAAAAGCCAGGTCCCAGCACAGCCTCGCCAAGGCAAGGAGGAAGCAGCTTGGAGGTCAACGGCCCTGGCTTGAATGGTGGTGGTGGCAAGGAGAGGCACCCCTCAACCCAGGCCCATCAACCCCCTGAGGAGGCCCAGTCAGCAAAGGACTCAGGGTTCAAATCCCTGCTTAGCTACGGAAACCCCCTCTGTGAGCTCTGGGTTCCTACAAAATCTAACTCCACAGTCCTAATAGCCACTTACCCATGCCATTGCAATAAGGGGATTTACATCTGAGTAGAGAGCGAGGCTGATGTAGTGCCTTGAGCATTGGACTAGGACTCTGGAGACCAGGGTTTGAATCTCCACTGGGTGACCTTGGGCAAATCCCACTCTCTCAGAATGAGAGGATGGCAATGGCAAATCCTCCTCTGAAGAAACTGGCCAAGAAAACTCCATGATAGGGTTGCCTTAGAGTCATCCTCCTTTCCCAGGACCCATCCTACATCCCAACCTTCCATCCAGGAGGAATACCAAAACATCCTTCATTCTGAGCATGACTAGGAAGCATGAATTTATATGCATATTTTTAGCTTTTGGGTGTGTGTGTATGATGTTCTCCATTTTTGCTGGCAGGTTGTCCATTTGAGTTGAAGGTTTGGCTGGCAAAAGAAACTCTCTCTCTCTCTTTCTGTCTTTTTTCCTCCCTCCTTTGGTGGCTCCTCAGTGGCCCAAATCCCTTGCCATTGGGCTTCCAGTGACTTTGTGCAATGCCAGCCTTAAATGCAAGTGCAAGGGCTCCAGCACTAAAAGCACTCATATATATAAATGTAAATTGACACTTCTTAGTCCTGCTCCAAATGGAGGACCCTTTGTAATTTCTCCGGGACAGGAGGTACAAATAGAGAATGTGCCCTGGGAAAGGAGGATGACCTCTGGTCACCCTGACCTGGAGTCATTTCTCCAGTCTTTCAATTTAAACAATCGTTGTGAGAATGATTGAAAACACTGACAGGTTCATGGAGGGGATGGAGCCCCAAACTTTTTAACTTGGCCCAACCCCATAACCAGGGTGACCTGATGTCCTCCCTGCCAAGGAGGGCAAGGCTCCCCTTTCTCTGGATATGCCTTGCTCTTCCTCTTGTCCAGAGAAAGCAGCTGGGCAGTGGTGGTGGCAGCAGCCGAGAAGGTGGAGGAGGAAGAGGAGGACCCCTGTTGCCACTGGACCTGTTCCCTCTGCCTGCCAAGGAGGAAGGGAAGGAAAGCATTGCTCTCTTGGAGGCACCCATGAGTGCTGCAGATACCTCCCCCCCACACACACACACACACACACTGATGAGACAATTTGATTGACAGTGGTGCATGGGAATGACAATCATGTAAAAAAACCACAAATTCATGGAATAATGAAATAATAGACTTTCATAGTGGTAACTATGCATCAGCCTGAATTGATTCAGAGAGCCTTTGTCAATGCAAAGCAATTTAAATGCAAGTGGAAATGGCCCCACGGTAACCCTAAGGCAAACCTATCATGGTGTTTTCTTGGCAAGATTTGTTTACAGATGGTTTGCTACTGCCTTCTCCTGAAGCTGAGAGTATGTGATTTGTCCATGGTCACCCAGTGGGTTTCATGGCTGAGTGGGGAATCATATCCTGGTTTCCAGAGTCATAGTCCAACACACAAACCACTACACCATGCTTGCAACTTTGATTTAATTCATTTAATTAAATACATGGTTAACAGTATGATGCAGCAGCTAAAAAAAGGGGGGGAGAACCAATATGACCCTAGGTGGCAACAATAGAAGTGTAGTGCCTAGACCAAAGGAAGTAATAGTACCACTTTATTCTACTTTGGTCAGACCTCACCTGGAATACTACACCCAGTTTAGGGAACCACAATTCAGAAAGGACATTGACAAGCTGGAGTGTGTCCAGAGAAGAGTGACTAAAATGATGAAAGGTCTGGAAACCATGCCCTATGGGGAGAGACTTGGGGAGCTAACTATGTTTAGCCTGGAGAAGAGAAAGTTAGCAGGTGATAGATAGCCCTGCTTAAATATTTGAAAGGGTATCATATTGATGATAGAACAAGTTTGTTTTCTGCTGCTCCAGAGAATAGGACCCAGAGCAATGGATTCAAACTACAGGAAAAGAGCTCAATATTAGGAAGAACTTCCTGACAGTCAGAACTATTTGACAGTGGAATATGCTGCCTTGAAGTGCAGTAGAGTCTTCTCCTTTGGTAGTTTTTAAATAGAGGCTGAATGGCCATCTGCGGGAGTGCTTTGGTTGTGTATTCCAGTATGGGAGAAAGTTGAACTGGATGGCCCTTGAGGTCTCTTCCAACTCTATCATTTTACTGTTCTATGATCCTCAGAGCTGTGGTTCAGAAGAAGAGGAGGACTCAAACCTGAGATGCAGGCATGTAATGCAAAATCACAACTTAGCATTACATCTAAAGAATCACTGGATGATCATAATGAATCACTATGGTTCCCTTCCCTTTCCTTTTACCCTACATGTGTAAAACATGAGTTTAAAAAACAATTGCAACCAACTTAAAGGGTCTTTTGTGGATTGCAGATTGAAAGTGTCATGTAAATGAACAATGGTAACCCTGCTTTCTGTTACAATGTAAGTTTGTTATTAACTGGAAAGTCAATCAAAGATGATAAACAGCAGCAATGTTTAACTTTGGCAGTAAAAACATTAATCAAGCAACCATGCTTACCTATGCTGTCAATGTAAAACAGCCATCTGTTTTGCTGGATCGTGTTCAGTGGATTCTTTTTAATGCACGCTCAGGTTCAGATCCTGGTTACAAGAAATACAAATCCATCAAGTTATGCTTCCTGATGCCAAACTTGATATAGCATTAAATGCATCTTTGCATTTAATGTACACATGTTCTGGAATGCAGTGAGCAACTGCTTCTCCTTCAGTGTAAAGAACAACTCTGGAGGAATGATTTTCATCACAATTCCAATGAGCCAGGAAAAAAATTAATCTCTTCCACGAGTTATAGTTATATCTATATTATTATAATTACTAGTTTCTTGCCTCCCATTGGATACTGTTTCTATTTTTTAAATAGCCTTAATGTAAATGACACGTATGTACCTCTGACCTTGCAAGTAACTTTCATTTGAGTAGACAGATTTACAAATGTGAAAATCTTCAGTTTCATCTACATTTTCCTCCCATCTTTGATTTGTGTCAAATTGTGAGATTTTGGTTCCCCACCACTACTGCATAGAAATTCATACACATTTTTCATATGCATTTTCCATGATGTGCACATTTGTTTACACACTTCCCCTAATGTTTGCACTTCTGTCCCCATTGACTGTACTATATTTGTGTGTATGTTTCAATGGTACATTTTTTTAAAGCTAGCCACATTTTTTAAAATGCATTCATGTAATAATCTTGGTGAATTATTGTTGGTGTAAGATGAATTTGTTCAATCACAAATTACTGTTTTGTTGTGGAGACTGGAATTCTTTCCTGACATAATGTTGTTATTGTTGTATGCCTTCAAGTCATTTCTGACTTATGGTGACAGGGTTTTCTTTCTTGGTGAAGAAAAACATTTTAAGCCTTCTAGAGATTAGATGAAAGCTTCTTCCAAAACACATCTAAGGATGATTTGTGGGGGAGGCTAATACACTAAAGGCACCAGATCCCAGCTGATTTTGGAAGCTAAGCAGGGTCAGCTCTAGTTTGTACTTGCATGGGAGTCTGCCAAAGAACAGGTGCTGTAGGCTATATTGCTGTATAAGGAACTGGCAAAACCAATTCTTGAGTATTCCTTGCCTAAGAAAGTCCTTTTTTGTTGTTGTTGTTATTTTTATTGAGTGATTTTTATATATTACACATACAACATAAAAACATTTAAAACAATGCATCTTACACTCTAAACATATCTCTTAATTCAGTTTATATTTGTCTAAAATCTGTCTAAAGAAATTTTATATAATACATAAAAAATTTGGGTCTTGATATCCAACTCACTTCCTTTCTTGCTTTCTTCTATGCCTTTTTTTCCTTCTCTTGACCTAACTTATTTCCTTCTCATTATTCCCTCCTTTCTTTCTAAAACTTTCCCTTTGTTTTCTATTCCATTTCCTCTAATTCTTCTTCCCTTGCCTAAGAAAATCCTATAAAATTCATGGGGTCACCATAAATTGAGAGGTGACTTGAATGCATACACACAGGTTTTGGTGTTTTTTGTGTTTCCACCAGCCTTCAGTTTTGTTAGAATTTTCATTTGGTTCTAAATTTATAGATCTATGCTTCTTTTTAACTTGCTGGGGATAGTTGATATGGTAGGCTTATCTGCTTTCCCCCTTTCTCTCTGTTTTCCTGTTCAACATAGGCTTAGTTGGGAATTCTGGAGGCAGCTGCTGTTTACCTTATCTGTTCTATGCAGGCACACACAGCTTTGGTAGGATTGGCTAGAGGAGAATATAATTCTTTCCCAAACTTTACTGCATTGCTTACTATGGACATACTGCTACAAAATGACATTGAAAGTCTGTGTTTGTCCAGTCCTCCTTCACCATACACTCATTGCTGACAAGAAAACTGCCAGCTAGATATAGGCCAAAGAAAGGATGAGGATTGGACGAGCATAAAAAGACTTCCAAAAGGAGTTTCAGGAGTTGTTACCTGAGATCACTCTCTATTTCCTTTTGTTTTATTCTTAATTGCTTACTTGGGTCCCAAACACTGAAAAAATCATCCAGTTTGAGACCACTTTAACTGTCTTGGCTCAATACTAGGATCTACTGGGAACTGTAGTTTTGTGAGACATTTAGCCTTCTCTGTCAGAGAGCTCTGGTGCCACAATAAATTTCAGTTCCTAGGATTCTCTAGCACTGAGCCAGTACTGTTAAAGCAGTCTCAGACTGGAAGATTTCTTCAGTATGTTTTGGACCTTTGTTGTTCATGCAGTTGAGAAGGGTTTTCAACGTCATTGTTTCTAAAGTGAACCTATCATGGGATTTTCTGGGGCTGAGAGTGTGTGATTCACTCAAAGTCATAGTTGGTTTTCATGGCCAGAAACCCTGATTTCCAGAGTCAAAGTCCAACCCCCAAACCACTGCACCACACCGGCTCTCTGTAACCTCCCTGCAAATTCTTAATTCTGGGGTCTTTTACTTCATCAAGTGAATCAGACATTGCCACACATGAAGTTGCAGCTTTCAGGTAATGCACAAACAGGAAGAAAGATGTAATCTCCTTCAATGACCTTGCAGTCTCCACTTCCTGTCCCTGCTACCTGGAATATAATAAAGGAAATGGCAAGAAAACCAAGGTGTCTCTATTTGTATTTGCATATATATTAATATTTGCATTCCTTCCAGTCATGTAAATATGTGCTAAATGCCAAAACACCACTATGCTTTATTTCCCCATGATTTTAGGTAAACAGATTTTATTTTGTTCTCTATAGTATTAAGTTAATGTGCTCTTGTGGACCCCCATATTCTCTAGACACATTCATCCAGCAACTTGAAAACACAAACACACACACATATATATGCCGGATAGCAAACTCTTCAATAATTAGCAGCACATATATTGTATATATTTCTTTAAGTAATTATGCATCACACTCCCATGCCAGATGGAACTAGAGTTGCTAGATCAAAACTTACATGACCTTACATGACCTCTATAATGTCACAGGGGGGCTAGAGAAATTACAAAGGTGATGTTATATGAGGCAGCTCCTGCTAATGATACTTTAAGTTATCAGCCACAGTTGTACAAAGTATACCTTTCAAAATAATAATAATAATAATAATAATAATAATAATAATAATACCAGGTTTAACCAATAAGGAAAAAGATATATATGTGTGTATACTTTTCAGCACAGTTATCTTGCCCCAAGAATCTTTCCCCTTTCCCTGAGGAACAAAGAAGAGCCAGACCGAGAGATGTGGATATCCTAGATCATAGAATCATAGAGTTGAAAGAGACCATAAGGGCCATCCAGTCCAACCCCTGCCATGCAGGAACTCCCAATCAAAGCATCCCTGACAGATGGCCATCCAGCCTCTGCTTAAAGACCTCCAAGGAAGGAGACTCCACTACTCTCCAAGGGAGTGTGTTCCACTGTCAAACCGCCCTTAGAAGATGAGGCCTTCTAAGCAGCAATGTGTTAGTGGAACCAAGGCTCACAATCACAGAATCACAGTTGGGAGAGACCACAGGGGCCATCCAGTCCAAATCCCTTCCATGCAGGAACTCACAATCAAAAGCATCCCTGACAGATGGGAGTGCAACTGTAGGAAATGGGCTTTCTCAACAGCAATGGATTATCCCTGTTATAGTGCAAAGTATTTGGGGATCACTTGGTTTTCAACAAGCAAGACCCACTGTTGTTGTTATAAATTGCCATCGAGTCAACTTCAACATATGGTGACCTTATGAATGAGTGACCTCCAAGTTATGCTGGTATCAACAGCCCTGCTCAGGTCATACTCAGGGCTGTGGCTTCCTTGACTGAGTCTATCCATCAGGAATGTGATCTTCCTCTTTTTGTATTGCTTCCCACCTTACCAAGCATTATTGACTTTTCTAATGATGATGATGATGATGATGATGATGATGATGATGACTTTTCTAATGAGTCATGTCTTCCCATGATATATTCAAAAGATAACAGTCTCATTGTGGCTTCTAGAGAGAGTGCCACGTTGATTTGCTCTAGGACCTGTCCTTTTGGCAATGCATGGTATCTACAGAACCATATTTCAAATGAGTTGATTCTGTTCCTATCAATTTTCTCCATTGCAATCACTTGGCCGTGAATGAACAGGAAGCATTAACTTTACAAAAGAGACATATAATGCATACAAACACAAATAAATAGTCATGGGCATGGAACAAAACAGATGTCTGCATTTTTGTACTCTTCCTAGAGTTGTGACTATGGGAACTATTACAATGGGAGACAGCTAACAATAGTAAAAAAAAAAAAAATGGTACGAAATTATGCAAATGGTACAAAAACATTGCATGGATGTATAACTCATTCATTCCTATACAACACATTATTTCATTCCATCATTTCCCACATCACCTCCTTCACTTCCAAGGTCACCTGTGAATAGTACTTCAGTGCTGTGATGCAGCAATGCATAAGGGCCTGAATTCCCTATCACAGTCTATGTTACATAATTTTACATATACTTACCTATATAACAGAAGTACTAAAAAAACTGTTAGTGAATTATGAAATCAAGTTAGCAGGACACCTGCAAGCGTGTCCCAATGAGCATCACACCAGCATTCCTAGCTGATTTCTCAATACACCACAGGACAAATGACAGTCAGAACCAATGTGCATCGGCCCCAAAGCACATTGGTCCTGTTGTGCATCAGTCTCAATACACATTGGTCACTTCATTGGTTCCTTAGTCTATGTAGTAATATAACAGCAGCCATAGTTTTTTTGTGGGTTTTTTCGGGCTGTGTGGCCATGTTCTGAAAGAGTTTCTTGGGCAAGTCACACTCTCTCAGCCTCAGAGAAAAGCAAAGGCAACCCCCCCAAAAAACAAATCTTGCACACCCACCCACAAAACCTCTGTGATCAGTTCACCTTAGGGTCAACATAACCTGGAAACAACATGTAGGCACGCATCAATATTGATTGAGATCAACAATGGATTTTAACCAAAACTATGCATTTGTGTTTCTTTCTTGCAGCTGAGGGGCATGGCAAAATTAGGAGACTTGTGCAAAATGAAAGATAACAGTAGCCCCTCACTAGATACAGGTGTTACTGAATTGCCCAGTTTTAATTCCTGCAGACATAAGTCCACTTAAGAAGGCATGAGTCCTCAAGAGGATTCTGACTGAAGATTTTATTTGCTGCATATTTTAAAGCAATTTGCATTTCCCAGAGTACTATGCAGATTGGAATGCAGTTATCTTTCATTTTGCACAAGTCTCCTAATTTTGCCATGCCCCTCAGCTGCAAGAAAGAAACACAAATGCATAGTTTTGGTTAAAATCCATTGTTGATCTCAATCAATATTGATGCGTGCCTACATGTTGTTTCCAGGTTATGTTGACCCTAAGGTGAACTGATCACAGAGGTTTTGTGGGTGGGTGTGCAAGATTTGTTTTTTGGGGGGTTGCCTTTGCTTTTCTCTGAGGCTGAGAGAGTGTGACTTGCCCAAGGTCACTCAGTGGGTTTTCATGACTGAGCAGGGATTTGGCCCCTCATCTCCAAGAGCCATAGTCCAATGCTCAAACCTCTATAGAATGCATACTCTCAATGCTTATAAAAATACTTATCCAATGGGAGCTCTTGGGGTAGGGGAGCAGAATCACTATCACATGCACCACAATTTCTATCCCAGTTCCTGGCTTTCTGGTAAATCAGACAGTGCCCAGAATGACAAACAACATGATTTAGAACAAAATGAACAATAAAAGCATTAAAATCAACACTACAAAACCATTTAAACAAAAAAGCACATTAAAATCAGTAATCAATAAACATCAGAAGATTTGTAATAACCACTTTAGAGATATGTTTTCACAGCCTTTCTAAAAGCAGTGGATGTGAGAACTGACCATAACTATGGGGAATCTGGAAACAATACAGGAAAGAAACTTCTCCAGTGTGCCTGACATTTCTGCAAATGTTTATCTCTCCTTCTTCTTCTTTTTAAATCTAGAGAGTAATGCAGGATTGAGATGGAACAGATATATGAATGGATGCAAATGAAACATCATAAACAGAGTAACCTATCCATCCTAAGTATGTTGAGTACCCTCTCTGCTGTTGAAGACCTTCTGAGGACTATGGCACCAAAACTGTACAATGCTCTCCCCTTGGTGGCCCAATTGGTACCAAATACGGTACTAACTTGGTTTTGATGCCAAATTAAAACATGGCTTTTGGGTTTATGAGTGTGACCAAACCAGACTGCTTCAGTTTTAATCTGTTTTAGCTGTTAAACTGTTCAATGCTTTGTTAAATTGTTTGATATATTTTTCAGGCATTTAAAAATTATTCCTCCTTGCATTAAATCTACATTGTTCAAAATTCTTTTTATCTGCCTGCTGTTTCAAGATCTTATGATACAGGGCAAGTCATGAATATTTTAGCAAACTAAACACCCAGTAGCCACTCTATGAAAAAAAGGAAGAATGCATTACAGGTGGATGGATTCAATAAAGGAACTCAGCCATAGTCCTGAGTTTGCAAGATCGTAATAGAACTGTTCATAACAGATTGTCTTGGAGGACTCTCAGTTCCTAGGTTCATTACATATTGAAGCTGAGTTGGTGAATTTAACAACAGGAAGCCAAACTTTGGAGGTCTCACAGTAGGGTTGCCAGGTCCGAATTGTCCCAGTTCCTGAGGTTTCTGGGGCAAACTCTAAGATCTAGGGAAAATCTCTGGGGATGTCACTAAGTGCTATGCATTAAAAACCAACCATACTTGCTTACAGATTGTCATTCAAACACACACATATACAGACATCGGACCTTATCAAACGCTGGCCACGAAGCGAAAAGTAACAGAAAAGTAACCGAAGTGAGAATAAATTCAGTTCTATACCGAAACGAACTGAATTTCGCCCTGGCGGCCATAGCGCAATGAATACGAAGGCTCCAAAGGGGATTTAGCGATCAGGCGCCACGGGATGCGGTTCACGTGGGAAGAAGGAAAACACACACACACACACATTTTCTTCTCTCTCTCTCTCTCTCTCCCTTCCCGCCACCCAAAAAGCCAGCGTCGCAGAAGGCGCTTCTGTGGATGGCAAGGATGGGATGAAGGAGTCGGGAGGAAAGGCAGCCAAGGGGACCGAGGAGGAGGAGGAGGGCTGGAGGACTGGAGGAGGGAAGGGGTGTTGGTGGGGAAAAATGCGAGAGAGATGGAGAGAGAGAGATCGCCTCCCTCTTCCCTCCTCCTCTCCTTCTCCTCCTCTTTCTCAATCCGGTTTGCCTTTCGCCAATCCCTTCCCCTCGCCGGGATTTTCTGCTTGGGAGAGCTCTCCCTGCTTCCCCGCCCCGCCCACCATTGCACAATGAATACGAAGGCTCCGCTTGTACTTCCCCAACAAACCGAATGTCAAAATCTCCCTACTCGCTACGGATTAGCTTCGGGTTCTGTGGAGTTTTGGGGCAGCGTCGTGTGTACACGCAGGGAAACAATACAGATTAGCTCCGTGTTCTAGGGCAGCGTCGTGTGTAAACACGGGGAAATAATATGTATTAGCTGCAGGTACCCTTTGGATTAGCTCTGCTCTAGACCCCATGTGATAAGGTCCATAAAGAAAGAGACCATCTTTTCCTGTTTGGAAATTAAGGGCATGTTTTGTAGTTGTTTGCCTTCGAGTTGTTTCCAACTTATAGAGACCCTAAGGCCCTGTCATGGAGTTTTCTTGGCAAGTTTCTTCAGAGAGGGTTTGCCATTGCCATCCTCTGAGCTGAGAGTGTGTGACTTGCCCAAGGTTACCCAGTCAATTTACATGACCAAGCTGGGATTTCAACCCTGGTCTCTAGAGCTTTAGTCCAATGCTCAAACCACTACACCATGCTGGCATATCTATATGGGCCAGATAAACCAGTTTCCTGCTGCCCTCACAGTGCCCTGTCCACAAAACAAGGGGCCGAACCCCAAGTTGAGGCGAACTGACTTCAGAACATGAAGCCACTTCCACAATGAATCTGGGCCATTTCACCCTTAAACCAGACTTTAAAAACCTATTTTTTCAAGGAAAGCCCTTCAGAGCAACACCAGGTGGCTGTCTACGCATGTCCTGCTGCATAGACCCACAGAAAAATCTTTGTAAGCTGCAGCAATAATTCAACTGCTGAAAACTGTAGCAGGTTATTACTACACTAACTGAACTGGAGATTTCCATACTACCCTTTCCTCTTGCCTGGAGAAGAGATCACCAAAAGTAGAGAATTTGCATCCTCACCACTTACCTGGAGACGAACCACAAAAATAGGGGAATCAGAGCCAGGGTCAGGCCCTGAGATCTAGCAACCCTATTTTGAAGGCAATAGTTACATTTTCCACCATACCTCCCCCTAAGAGTATTGCTGCAGGGCATAACAGGACACATTTAATGGCAGGCTATATGGCACAAGCTCTGGTATGATCAGCAGTTGTTGTGTGCCTTCAAGTCATTTCCAACTTACAGATACTAGTCTAAGGCAAACCTGCTATGGGGTTTTCTTGGCAAGATTTGTTCAGAGGAGCTTTGCCATTGCCTCCCGCTGGGGCTGAGAGCATGTGACTTTCCCTAGGTCATTCTGCTGGTTTCATGACTGAGCTGGGAATCAAGCCCTAGTCTCCACAGTCTGGCTTTCACATGAGGAGCAGATATCAGATATCAATTAATGAACCCTATTATCTCTATAAGTGCACTTTCCTGGATGAGGTACAGTCTGTTAAAAATATTTTTTAAAAAAAGATTGACATAGTAAAAGAAGGAACAATCCTTTTTAAAAGTTAGCCTTTACAGAATGTGCTTGAGACAGCAGTACTGTAAAACAATTCTGAGACTAGTTACTTCTTGTACCATGTGCAATTATTTTTACCACAAGAATTAGAATTGGACAGGACCACAGCAGGCAACATCGATACAATTCAGGTATCAGATCCACTTACAGGCACCAATTAACTAGCCCTGCTCCATATCATTTCTACGATCTAGTCTTTAAAAAATGTCTTATTAACTTCTCAATAAAGAAGTTAAGAATCTGCAAAATCCATAGATCCTTCCTATCTCACAGTACAGCTTGGATGGCCTCTCCTTCCCTGAATGTATTTATGTTGGAGAAACAGAATGGTTCCTGATTGCCAAAGGGGTCAAGCAAGGCTTCATCCTTTCACCTTATCTGTTCAACTTGTATGCAGAAAATATTATACAAAAAGTAGGTTTGAACACAGAAATAGGAAGTGTGAAATCAACAATCTACGATATGCAGATAACACCATATTACTAACAGAAAACATCACAGACCTAGAGCAACTATTGAGGAAGGTCAAAGAAAAAAGTGCAAAGGCAAGCTTACTTCTGTACATAAAGAAAAAATAATAATGACCACTGAAAATGCATGAATTCAACCTAGACAATGAGGAAATAGAAATAGTAAAAGGGTTCCTATACCTGGGATCAAACATTGAATAGAAATCAGAAAGAGGCTAAGAATGGGAAGGGCAGCTATGAAAAAACGAGAAAAGAAAAGGTCTTAAAGAGCAAAAATATACAACTAAGCACAAAAGTCAGAACCGTACAAGCAATTGTATTCCCCATTACCATGTATGGATGCGAGAGCTGGACAATTAAGAAAATTGGTAAAATGAAAATAAATTCATTCAAGATGTGGTGCTGGAGAAGATTACTGAAGATAATGTGGATAAACAAAAAACAAACAAACAAACAAATGGGTCCTAGAGCAGATCAGGCCTGAGATCTCCCTGAAAGCCAAGATGACAAAACAAGCTGTCATACTTTGGCCATGTCATGAGAAGACAGAACTCATTAGCAAAGAAGATGATGCTAGGAAAGGTGAAGGGAAGGAGAAAGAGAGGAAGATCTCATGCTAGATGGATGGACTTCATTAAGGATGTCATGGGTATGAATCTGCAAAGACTAGGGAAAGTGGAGGATAGTGGAGGATAGGGAGTCTTGGAGATGTCTCATCCACAGGGTCGCCATGAGTCAAGATTGACTCAAGGATGGTTAACAACACAAATCTATACTGAAGCAATGGCAGCAATACAGTGATATTGGGCCTTTGCAGACTGCTAGAAATAGTGCAAATTGAGTCCACTTTAACTGCCCTGGTTCAGTGCTAGGGAATCATGGGAACTGTATTTTTTTCTGAGACATTGAGCCTTCTCTGTCAGAGAGCTCTGGTGCCACAATAAACTACAGTTCCCATGATTCCCTAGCACTGAGTCAGAGCAGTTCAAGTGGACTCAATTTGCACTACGGTATTTCTGGCAGTCTGCAAAGGCCCATTGTCTGGTATGCTATAGCTGCATCCTACATCATAGATCCTGGGTTGAGCAGAGGGTCAGACTAGATGATGTCCCAAGTCAACTCAAGCATTCTATATTTTTGTCAGATGAATTAAATTATTCATGACTGGTAAAGAAAACTGTTGTCTGCAAAAGTTTGTGCCATATTTAATTCATTGATTCTTATGTCATCCTATGCAAAGTTTGTGAAAGTTAGTTCTTGGATTGAATCCCCAAATCTCCCAGCTATTTTGACAACAGGCCCATGCTGGATGGTGGATTCTAGTAGCTATTGTCCCCAAAGTAACTTTTCCAAGGTCTGGCCACAAGACTCTCTGTTGTAGTTAGATGTGACTTTTCCCCCCTGTAGCTAACCAGCAAAGCTACCCTTCCAGGTTTAGTAAATTTTATCATATCCTCCAGCATTTCAAAGATGAAAGCTGGGGCCCCTGTGTTCAAGTAAGGTCAGTGTGTGGGCAAAATTCATTAATAAGGAACAACACAGAGACCAGAGCATGCAGCAGTTTGCATTTACCCAAGCCTAATGAGAAGGGCAAGATTTCATTGTTAGAACAATCCCCTCCTAACACATACATCTCCATATTTCACCTTATACAGTCAAAGGTGAAATATAGAGATGTATGTGTTAGGAGGGGATTGTTGAAGATGTAGGGGGGTTGCAGACTGCCAGAAATAGTGTACATTGAGTCCTCTTTTAGGGTTAGGGTTAGGGAATCATGGGAACTGTAGTTTATTGTGGCACCAGAGCTCTCTGACAGAGAAGGCTCAATGTCTCAGAAAAAAAACAATTCCCATGCTTCCCTAGCATTAACCCTAACCCTAAAAGTGGACTCAATTTGCACTATTTCTGGTAGTCTGCAACCCCCCGTAATCTTTCATGGCTGAACTGCATTAATTCATCACAATGGATTTTACTTAGTTATCTAATTTTTCTTTTATATTTTCTTTTTCTTTTATATGCATTAATAAACTATGCTTTTGGACTTTACAATGTGTCTTCTTGACTGAGGAAGACAAGATCCTGAAAAAGAGAAGCTGAGCCAGTTGATGGTAAGAGATACAAAGTGGCTGTGGATCACAGCAGCCAGCTTGTCCTGGGGATTCTGCTGGGTGTCAAAGAGCATCATTGCAACACCCATCATCCACACACTGACATTCATCTCCCCACTACTGCTACCACATCTATTCTGCTCCAGAATTAACCATGTGGAAACTACTTTGGGCCTTTGAATCCATTTGCATCCATTTAAGCAAGCTGAGGGCAATGGGACAAAGTGGGAGGAGGAGAAGAGAGAAACTAGAATATTTTAAAGGCTTCTAAAAAAAAAAATAAGATGGCAGAGGATTAATTGGGATAGACCCTAACAAACTGGGACAGTCAGAGGATATGGTTTCTCTGCTTATGAAATCACTGCAGTATTGCACTAGTCTCCTCAACTTTTGATTTAATGGTCCAGCCTTAGCAAAAGTAGCTTCTTTTTTTATTATCCTGTGGACCAGCCCAAAAGACCATACAAATTGTCTTCCTCTGATTTAGCAGCCTTAACCTTCAGAAAGCTTACCAGCCCTTGATTAACACAATGCTTGGGAAATCTAGCCAAAAGTGCAAACTGCCTAGAACCAATCGAGAAATTGGATTTCAAAAAGGGAGTGGAGAGATCAGTTTGGAAAAGGGCCTGTCTGTGCCTCACAGCGGAGAAGATGGCAGGCCTGCCACCTATTGGCTTTAAAAGCAAAGGACTTTTGTCCGCCATTATAAAGTGTCCAGATTATGATACTAGGTGGTCTCTGGAACTCTGAAGCAGGGTGTGGAGCCGAGAAAAAGAAGCACAGGCCACTAAATTATTTGTCATTAACTCCTTTTTCCAAAAAGCAGGCATGCCTCCAAGGGACTGCAGCTGTGACAAGTGATATCTTTACTCCTTTAGTAATTTAGAGGATTGGTGATGATGGAACTTTGACCTTCCCAATAGGCTCAGGCAAAAGGAAACTGCTGCAACCTCTACTAGCTTGTGTGTTCTTTCTCATTAACAAAGTTTTCTGTCTTGACCACACTCCAATGTTGCTTGGCCATACACGTCCTGGTTTTCATCTGCAAAATGAAAGAGTTACTAAAATTACATTATTTTAGTTACTTTTGAAAAACTGGAAAGTAGAGAGTTGTGGTTTTTTAAAAAACAAAATCTTAACTGAATTAGTAAGAAACTGCTGGGTGGGGGGATTGCGATTTGTAATTGTAACTAATTCCTTTTTAAAGTAATTATCCACACTCTGAGAGGAGCAGGCCTGCCCTTTCTTGGCCTTTAGAAGCAAAAGACTTTTCCCCATCTATACAGTTTGCATTTGATACCAGAGAAGCAGGATGTCTGAAGAACCATTACAGATATGTGCATGCAAATCCATAGACATATGTTGGCAACTCTGCAATAAAGGAAGCAAAAACCTCTCTCTCCGCCCTACAATCCCCTCCCGCCCATTCATGTTGTGCAAGAGCCGGCAGGATTGCAAAATGGGGCTGTAACAGCTTGCCTCCATGTGTAAATACTGCAGCTTTGGGGATTCCATTTGGTTAATTTAAGAGATACTTGAACTTTGCTTAAAGGGACCCACGTGTCGCTTATTCCTCCGAGTTGGCGTATGTATTTGTAATTTGTAGAACGTGCAAGTTCATTAGAATACAAGCAGTCAGCTAATTATGGCCAGAATCACTTGGTATAACTTGATGCGCTATGCATAAGGTATTAAGTAATGAGGCAGCTTGCAAGAGCTATGTTTAGAAAAATGGGCAAATATTTTCACACTCCAGAACCACAACACTGCAAGAATATGCAGGGCAGATCTGACAGAGTTTGGGATGTTGCAAAACAGAATCAAGAGAATGCTAATTCTGTCCACCTCTGCATCCTATTCTATCTGCAGAACTGCAGCTCTTTTCAGTCCAGTCAAGGGCATCACTACATGAGTTCCTACATGGCAGGGGGTTGGACTAGATGGCCCTTGTGATCTCTTCCAACTCTATGATTCTATGATTGTGTGATTCTATTATACATGCAACAGAATGCTGAAATAATGGCATTTTCCACTACAACTCCCAGCATCTCCTATCAGCATAGCCATTGAAGTTATAGCTGGGGAAAAATAACTTTTCGGAGTTGTCATTCAAAGATAATTTCCCCAAGCACTGAACAGAATATGATAACCTTCCTGGGAGAAAGAACAGACCATTTTGGATTGCAAAGGGGGGGAAGGGGGGGCATGCTTTGGAATGCTCACTTGCCGGCCCAAGATTTTTTTTTTCTTCAGAAAAAGCAAAAAATAACCCACCTAATCTTGCTTCTGCTCTGGCAATATGACAGTGACTCTTACTATCCTTTTTAGCAAAGTGTGCCCCATGAGTACAGCCATTGCAACCATTCCTACTAGAACTTGGATCCTGTGCAGCCTTGCCTACAGCACATATCACATGTCAAAGTTTTTCCAGGCCTTGCATGGTTGTCATGGCTTATGGACATCTCACAAACAGTTTTCAATGAGGTTTTTGTTTGTTTGTTTGTTTGTTTGTTCAGCCTCTCTACTGCTACTTATACCAAGGTTTGTATCACAAGACTTTGCACCTCTGCTATACTCCCAGCCTACACATCATACAAAGGGCTTGTCTACATGACTTATAAATCCTGAATTCCCCCCTGGCTCACTGCATGTTGTTTACATTGTACATTGTAGAGGCCCAAACCTCTGAATCAGGTCTTGTTCCAAACACAGTCTGGGCAATTAGCCAAAGGTGGATTGCTTCACAGCTGATAGCTATCAGCTAATGAGCAAACACAGTCACAGATCAGCTTACAGTTCAGCACTTACTTTACTTTAGTAAATACAAACCTTAAGTCCCTAACAGAGTTCAGCAATGTCCAAATCAGGTAAATGGCATCCAGAGTCAACAAACACAGTCAAATAGTCTCTGACAACTTCTAGAGGGCAGCTCAACACAGCTGCTGCTTAATTAATTGCTGTTTCCTACAAATATATCCTCTGAGCCTCAAACTCTCTCTTTGTTGTCTCTGCTCAGTGAAGGTAGGTATGGGTAAATTGCTGCTTCCTATTAATCCTCTGAGACCTCCTCATGTTCTCCTTTTGTTGTCTTTGCTTGGTGAAGGTAGGTATGGGTAAGTTGTCTTCTGTATCTGAATGGGCAGGATTCGCTGTCAGAGCTGGCAGTGCACTCTGCTCTGTCTCTAATACGTGTAGCTCTGGAACTTCCTCCTGCTCCAGTTCAGCAGCAGATCCCAGCAGATCCACTGCTTTCACAATGCCCAAACCTGATTCAGGATTTCCACCCCTTGTCCAGCTTCAAAAAGACTTGTCTTTTGCTCTGGGTTTTCCAGAAAGGCATGAGTTGCTCTGACGTCAAAACAAGACATCCATATTCTGATCTCAGAGAGACACCCACAGCAGTGGTGCTGGCCAGCTTACAGAGATCGTGTCCTTCACCGAAAACCTGCACCAGCTAAAGGGTGGATTGGGGGGAGGAGGATTCAGGGCCAGAATACTCTGAAGGCAGCTTGGAGTATTCTGGCATATGTAGATGAGCCCAAGGGCTTCAAGTGCACAGATGCACTTTCTCTTTCCCTGGTTCTTTCCCCTAACCCAGTGGGTGGGGGGGGGATGTTAGTTCATCAGCGTTGCACAAACCTACAGTGGCATCACTACTCTTGGTGTCACCTGGTATGGAGGGCTGTCAGGGAGGCAGTAGTAGCATGCCCCCTCCCACTGCCTCACTCATCTATCCCTCCCTCCTTGGCTGCCTGCCACCCAGCTAAAGCTTGCAAGGGCTGCCAGGCAGTGGCAGCAGCAGATTCCCCTGCCTCTCTTTCCCTCCCACTGCCTCATTCTATCACTTGCCTAGCCATTGACCCAGTATGTCCGAGGAACAGGCAGGCAAGTGGCAGTGTGAGGAAATGGAAGGGGAGCACTCAGCCCTCCTTCTTCTCCATTGTCCGGCTTCCTCCTTGGGAGAAAGCTGGGCAGCAGAAGGCCCTTGAGAGCTGAGTGTTCCCCCTTCCCCCTCCTCCCCTGCCTGGCTTCTTCCTTCAGGAGAGAGCCAATTGTTTTTTGTGGGTTTTTCAGGCTGTGTGGCCATGTTCTCGAAGAGTTTCTTTCTAACGTTTCGCCAGCATCTGTGGCTGGCATCTTCAGAGAAAATAACCTTGAGTGCATTTCCTCCCACCCTGGAGCCATGCCATTAACAACAGAACAATACCTATTCAACACAGAACAACACACAGTTCACCTGGGAACCACTCCTCCCTACCCAGGGTCTCACAGTATATATAGACCCATTCTCTTCCATTCCAGTTTTCTCTGAAGATGCCAGCCACAGATGCTGGCGAAACGTCAGAAAGAAACTCTTCAAGAACATGGCCACACAGCCCAAAAAACCCACAAAAAACGATGGATGCCAGCCATGAAAGCCTACGACTTCACAGAGAGCCAATTGTTGGAGAAGGGGCTGGCACTAGGTGCAGAAGCACCAATGTGCACACATCCCCTTGGAGGAGTGTGACCAGGTGTCTCCTCTCTTCTGAAATGCCATCTGATGTGGTTCGCACTCCCTGCACCCTCTCTCAAGCGAGACCACTGCAAACTCAACACAGAGAGAGAGAAAGAGAGCGCTTTGGATGGAACCAGAAAGCCCTAGCACCCATTGGATGCCACCAAAGAATGGAATGGAAATTGGTGCCTAGACATTAAACTATCTCACAGAATAATTCTCCAGTATTGCTTGGCCTGCAATTTCTCTTTCCACTTGGAGACTTGGAGAAGCATACTGATTCCCTAAGATTTCAGCCAGTGCCCATTGTCCATGGCAATTTTAGCACCTCCATCTACTTCTGCTAATGAATACAAAATGGCAGCCAGGATTTTGAATGCTATCCACTGCAGCTACAGCATAAAGGTAAGCCCTGCTACAAGCCTAAGGTTTTAGGAGCAGGACTTTGAGAGAGTATTTGGTTAAAACTGCTCTCAAACCTGGGGCGGGATTTCAGGTGGAGGGAATTTTATTCTATCACACTCTAAATATTTGCATCCTGGTGGCAGTGGATAAGCACAAAATCTACATCTAATTCTATTTGGCAAAAGAAAGTTGGAGAGAAAATGGTAATAAGCAGAGGGGAGAAACGTTTCCTTTTAGACTACAAATTCCAGACACTTCCACAGAGGATTCTGGGAGTTGTCATCCTATAAAAGTTACTTCCATGCTGCAGTTACACATTTACATGCAAGAACCTATTTCCAGTCCCTCTAATATATAAAGCATACTTCTAATGTTTCCTGACTAATTCTGTGCCATTTTACACAAGTGCATCTTCCACATTTTATAAAGCATGATTTTAGCTCTCTGTCTCACTATTGAGCAGCAAATGCCAATACTGTCGTCTAGGACTTAGACTTCTTCTTTTTTTTTTCTTTTTTTAAGATATGCAGATAAGTGGCTGCTGCTCTTGCTATTCTTCTTTGACAGATATTCATTTCAATATTTTTTTCAATATGCTTCTCATAAGACATAAAAATCAATAGAACAAAGGGAACAATAAAGTTTCATTGCACTGTAATGAGCTAGACAGTGCCTATCCGTCACAAACTCTGAAAGCAGAACTCCTGGCTAAGGAAAGAGGAGTCCTTTTTGTGACCTCTTTGAGATGAGATGTATGAGAGCCTCCAAAGTTTCTAGATTTGAAAATGGCAGGTGGATGGATAGAGAGATAAGACAGATAGCATTCTGCCACAGCTAAATTCATTGCACCTCAGGTAATTGTATAAAACATCCCTCTTCTCATATTTCCCACTGCCCCTGGCTCGGCGTGGAGGATGGGGGAGTTGCCGGTGGGAGCGGCAACTACTAAAGCCGGCCTCCGGCTTCCCCAACGCCGCCGCCGCTTTCCGGGAGAGAGAGACTCCTGCAGCCCAGCTGAGCCCAGCTGAGTGTCATCTGCTGCCCCTGGCTCGGCGTGGAGGAGGGGGGAGTTGCCAGTGGGAGCGGCAACTACTAAAGCCAGCCTCCGGCTTCCCCAACGCCGCCGCCGCTTGCCGGGAGAGAGAGACTCCTGCAGCCCAGCTGAGCCCAGCTGAGTGTCATCTGCTGCCCCTGGCTCGGCGTGGAGGAGGGGGGAGTTGCCAGTGGGAGCGGCAACTACTAAAGCCAGCCTCCGGCTTCCCCAACGCCGCCGCCGCTTGCCGGGAGAGAGAGACTCCTGCAGCCCAGCTGAGCCCAGCTGAGTGTCATCTGCTGCCCCTGGCTCGGTGTGGAGGAGGGGGGAGTTGCCGGTTGGAGCGGCAACTACTAAAGCTGGCCTCCGGCTTCCCCAACGCCGCCACCGCTTGCCAGGAGAGAGAGACTCCTGCAGCCTCAGCTGTCTGCCATCTCCAGCTGCTCCGGCTCGGCGCGGAGGAGGGGGGGCGTTGCAGCTGGGCCCTCTTTTGATGCTGTCTGTTTACCGGGGAATGCTGTGTGCTCTTTGGTTGGTTTTGGTATGGGGTAATGTTGGTTTTTTGGGTCTAGGGGCGGATGGGGATTGGGACGTTTTGCTCGCGGACGTGGTGGATGTTAAAACGAATGTTATGGGTGCTCCTATTGAGGTTGTGCGGGGCATGGGGAGGTACGGCGGTAGGAGAGTGGATTATCGTTCTGAGGGAAGGCGAGATTGATGCGTAATACCTATCTCTCCTTCCTTCCACTCTCCTAACCAAAGAGATCTGAGGGTCAGCCCAGTCATACCACAAACCCTGTCCCTGCTCCTGTGCAACGCCAGGTCTGTAAAAAATAAAACCCATATTATATATGATCTATTACATGATAAGAACTGCGACCTGGCGTGCATTACTGAGACCTGGTTTGGGCCTGAGAGCAAGGCAGTATGGGTCCAGGCCCTCCCAGCCGGGTTCTCAGTCAAGGACCAGATCAGGTTAGGTGGGCGGGGGGGCGGTGTTGCCTTGGTTCATAAAAACACCCTTTCCTTAACCAGGATTCCAATCCGGAAAACAGTTCACACTGAGTGTATTTACCTGACCCTGAAGGCCAGAGACAGTCTGGGGATTCTGTTGGTGTACAGGCCACCCCGTGCGCTAACAGACTCCCTGGCCGAGCTGACACAATTGGTCTCGGAACTACTGTTGGAGTCCCCTAGGCTTCTTGTCCTGGGGGACCTCAACATCCCTTTCGAGGCCAGTGATGTTCCAACAGGTGCAGCCCGGGAGTTCATGACTACCATGGCAGTCATGGGCCTGTCTCAATTAGTCTCAGGGCCTACACATTGTGCTGGTAATACCCTCGATGTGATCTTTAGTACAGATATGGAGGTTCCGTGGGTAGAGATTTTAAACATCTCTCCCCTGTCATGGACGGACCATTTCCTGGTTGAGGCTCGGATCAAGGCTTCTACCTTAGCCCCCCCCAGGGGTGGCGGACCTATTAGGATGGTCCACCCTCGAAGGCTGATGGAACCCAAAAGGTTCCAAGAAGCCCTAGAGGGGTATATGACTGGCACTGACGGCGATTCTGTTGATGCCCTAACTAACATCTGGGATATTAATCTCTCCAGGGCTATACACAGTATCGCTCCCAAGCGTCCTTTCCGGCCTGCTTCCAATAAACATCCCTGGTATACGGAAGACCTCAGGGAACGGAAGCGGGTCGTGCAACGACTAGAGCGCAACTGGCGGAAACATCAGCACTTAGCCGACAGGACACTCCTACGCTCTCATTTAAGAGCCTACGGGGTGGCAATAGATGTAGCAAAGAACTCTTTCTTTGCTACACGTATTGCGTCCGCAGAATCGCGTCCAGCAGAGCTGTTCAGGGTAGTGAAGGAGCTGACACAACTGCCCCCCTCCCTGAGCTCTATTCTAGAACCATCTAAAGCCTGCTGTGACACATTTAACAACTTCTTTGCGGACAAAATCTCTCGGATAAGCGCTGATCTTGATGCCAGTATTTCTACAGTTCCCATAAGAGAGGTGTCCAGAGCGTCCGTGGCCCCTGTTTTACTGGATCACTTTGAGTTTGTTAGTACTGAGGAAGTGGACAGGATCCTTCGAAGTGTTAGGAGGACGACTTGCTCCCTTGATCCCTGTCCCTCATGGTTGGCAGCTCAGAGGGGAGATGCGGTGCTAGCTATGCTGCACCGGATCATTAATACATCTCTAAGTGAGGGCCAATTTCCATCTCAATTGAAAGTAGCAGTGGTTAAACCCCTGCTAAAAAAAGCCCTCCTTAGACCCCCTGATCCATAATAATTATCGGCCCATCTCGCTGCTACCTTTTTTGGGGAAGGTGATCGAGAGAGCAGTCGCCTTCCAGCTTCAATCGATCCTGGATGACACTGATTTTCTGGACCCATTTCAAACCGGCTTCCGGGCGGGCTATGGAGTTGAGACTGCCATGGTCGCCTTAGTTGATGACCTCCGTCTGAGCATGGACAGGGGAAGCGTGTCCCTGTTCGTGCTCTTGGACATCTCGGCTGCTTTCGATACCATCAACCATGGTATCCTTCTGGACCGCCTGAGGGAGTTGGGCATCGGAGGCACTGCTCTGCAGTGGTTCCGGTCCTACCTCTCGGACAGGTTCCAGATGGTGGAGCTGGGGGACTGTCGATCTGATAAGAGGGCCCTTACATCTGGTGTCCCCCAGGGAGCGATTCTGTCCCCTATGCTATTTAACATTTACATGAAACCGCTGGGAGAGATCATCCGGAGATGCGGGGCGCGGTGTTATCAGTACGCTGATGACACCCAAATAATTTTCTCCGTATCTCCGACTGATGTAGTAACTAAGGATGGCATCTCTCCTCTTGATGCCTGCTTGGAGTCGGTAATGGGCTGGATGAGGGAAAACAAACTCAGTGTGAATCCAGGGAAAACGGAAGTACTGGTGGTAGGTTCCCTGGCTCCGGGTAGTGAGATCTGTCACCCGGTCCTGAACGGGGTCACGCTCCTCTTGAAGGACTCGGTGCGCAGCTTGGGAGTGCTCCTTGACTCGTCGCTCCAGCTGACTTCTCAGGTGGACACGACGGTCAGGAGCACTTGTTATCAGCTTCGGCTGATACGCCAGCTGCGTCCCTATCTGGACCGTAAGGACCTTGAAACTGTTGTACATGCACTGGTAACCTCTCGATTGGACTTCTGCAATGCGCTCTACATGGGGCAACCCTTGTACCAATCCCGGAAGCTACAATTGGTGCAGAATATGGCAGCCAGGGTGGTCGCCGGTAAGTCCAGGTTTGACCACATAACACCCATTTTGAAAGACCTTCATTGGCTGCCCATCCGCTTCCGGGCTCAATACAAGGTGTTGGTTTTGACCTATAAAGCCCTAAATGGCTTGGGCCCAGGGTACTTGGAGGACCGCCTCTCTCCGTACAATCCGCCCCGTACACTCAGAACATCAGGGACAAAGCCGCTTTGATCAGTTTTCTGGAAAGGCGGGGTATAAATAAAACTTTTATTTATTTATTTATTTATTATAAATTGTTAGAGGTCCCAAAATCACATCTAGTCAGGACCTCTCAGAGGGCTTTCACCATCGTAGCCCCCACAATTTGGAATAGGCTTCCGGCCGAACTTCGCTCCACCGCGTCATTGGTCTCTTTTAAAAAGAACCTAAAAACATATTTGTTTCAGCAAGCATTCCCACCCTAGATGTAAAAACTCTTGTCTGTTGCCCCTGTGTATGACCCTGGACTTGATATTGATCTTCCTTGTCCTACCCCTAACTGTCGTGATTTACCTCTGCTCCCCGTTGATTTTTCTAACTTGTTTTTTAACTTGTATTGTATTTTTGGATTGTCTTATTCAATGTTGTAAGCCGCTTTGATCAGTTTTCTGGAAAGGCGGGGTACAAATAAAACTTTTATTATTATTATTTATTTCTTTGGTGGCATCCATATTCCTGTGGCAACCAAAGGTTCTTGAAGGGTCATCCCTTCCATTAGGTGGAGTGAGAATAGTTGCCTCAGAGGATGGGGGCACACAATTTTCACAGTACACAATTTTATAGCGCTATTATTCCACTTTTAAGTGCCATAAATCCATTTTATGGAGTCCTGGGGTTTGTAGTCTAGTGAGGCTCTGGAGCACCCTATCTGAGAATGCAAATTCTCCTCCCTAAATCGCTAATCCTTTCCATAGAATGCAACTATAGCCCTATATGGCTCAGGTCCGGGCTATATGGTAGACCCAGCTTGTTTGAGGCAATTGGCTTACACATTGTAAACTGCTTAGGAAGTGCTTAGTTCACTGATAAGCCATATAGAAACTTATTTGCTATTGCTATTACCGTAATACTAATATTAATCATCATGCCAAAATTATGCCATGAAGTTTTATTATTTATTTTCTTATTTTATTAAAGCACTTCTATCCCACCCTTTATCATAGGAACTCAGGGTGGCATACATTATCAGCAATTTAGAACATTTCCAGATTAAAAACATAAATAATTTGAACAAGGAAAAACATATTAGAGAGACAGCATGGTGTCATGGTTTGAGTGCTAGATTAGGACAGTGGCAGACCAGGATTCGAATCCCTGCTTGACCATGGAATTCCAGTGGGTGACCTGGGGCAAGTCATGCTCTCTGAGCCTCAGAGGGATGCAAGGAAAAACCCCTCTGAACAAATTTTACCAGGAAAACCCAATGATAGGTTTGCCTTAGGGTCACTATAAGTCAGACATGACTTGAAGGGACACAAAAATAAACAACAAAAACATGTTAAACAAAGCAAAACTTAAAACCACTTTAAAAGCAACAGTTAAAACTACAATGAGTTAAAGCCATATACAGGTAGATTTGAAATACATTAGTCCCCAAAGGCTTTACTAAAACCTTTTATTTAACTTGGCATTGGAAAAAAATCAGTGTTGGTGCCAGTTGGGTCTCCAAGGAGAGGGCATTCCATAGTAAGAGTGCCACAGCAGAAAAGGCTCTCTCCAATGTCTTCCCACTTCATATTTGTGCCATTGAGGAAACACAGAGGATGGCACCTCCTGCAGTTTATCTTCAAATCCGATGTTCTTGCTTTTACTCAAAACAATAGTAAGGGGAGAGCAAAGACTGTGCAGTTCTGTGACTTTCTTCAAAGGTCATATCCAACAAAGCTAGCCCAACATATTTTGCTGCTTGAGGCAGAACAACAAATTCAGGGAAAGCTTTTCGTTCTGTCCTGCCATCCTCAAAGGCACATCTGCTGGACATAGAGAAGAAGGCCTTTTGACAAATGCCCTCAAGCTGTGTCAGTTTTAATTATAGAGCAGTAGTGTGTGGGTGCAAAGGAGTGTGCTGCATTTTTTAATTTTTTACTAGCAATTTTGTTTTAAATACGGGTTGTTCTTCCCTTATTCAGAATTCCAAAAACCAAAATATTCCAAAAACCCAAAACTTTTTTCATGGGTGGCTGAGATAGGGACACCTTTAAGTTTTGGTGGTTCAGTTTACACAAACTTTGTTTCATGCACAAAATAAGAATATTGTATATAGTCGCCCGTCCATTCTCATGGACTTGAAGTCTGTGGTTTTGCATATTCACAGAGGGGCAACCTCAGTTAAAATCAATGGGGTATGTCCCCCCACGCACCCACAGGGGTGCGCCCCATTCAAGCCTATGGGGCTTGAATATTGACAAATCTCCATTTTTGCGGGGGGGGGGGGGGTCCGGAATGGATCCCCTGTGAAAATGGAGGGCTGACTGTATAAAATTACCTTCAGGCTTTAAAGGATATTTGAAACTTTAAATGAATGTTGTCTTTAGACTTAGGTCCATCTCCAGGATATCTCATAACGTATATATATGCAAATACCGGTATTCCAAAATCCAAAAAAAATCCAAAGCCCATAATATCTCTGGTCCCAAGCATTTCAGATAAGAGAGACTCAACCTTCATGTTTTAGGGCCTAAGCAGACTGCCAGAAATAGTGCACATTAAATTGAGGCACTGCCCTGGCTCAGTGCTAGGGAATCATGGGAACTGTAATTTATTGTGGCACCAGAGCTCTCTGACAGAGAAGGCTCAATGTCCCAGAAAAAAATACAGTTCCCATGATTCCCTAGCACTGAGCCAGGGCAGTGCCTCAATTTAATGTGCACTATTTCTGGCAGTCTGCTTAGGCCTTTAGTCTTTTTAATTGTCTTTTAAAATGTTGTTCTTTATTTTTTAACTTTTGTAAACTAATGTTCTTGCTTAATCTTTTTCCAATTATTGTAAGCCACCTTGAATCCCATCTTGGCAGAAAAGTGGGATATAAATTCAATAAATAAACTCTCAACCAAGGAAGACGAGACTGACTCCTTCCCAGTTTTCCATCCACTAGCAGGCAAAGACCTTTTGATTTAGGTGGTTGTTTGGCAATTAACTGGCTGCTATGTCAGGGCCTTTTAAGGGTGAAATTCTGTACTTTTATGACTGATGTACCTTTAAATTGCATTTAATTCCATTGTTTTAATATTTAATATTTTATATTGTTTTAATACAACTTCTTGTGTTTCTATTTATTTTTCTTTTTTAAACTTCTCATGAGCTGCTGTGAAACCCAGCTTCAATAGAAAGATAGAAGACAAATCAAATCAATAAATGAATAAAATCCCCATTAATTTTCCCAATTAATGCATGGTTGGGAAAAGGTGGGGGCATTGGAAAATCCTGGTTACAGGAGGATAATTATGTGAGATAAAATTAAGAGAGATACAATTATGCGAGATACAATTTTGTCTCTAGACCATTTTTTCACAGGAAAAATCTTTAGGGGACAATTTCATACATGGATTAGAATGCAACAGGCCTGTATCCAGAAGCAGTTGATCTCCCCAGGATACTGTTGGTCTCTCTGAATGGTCAGGTTTGTTTTGTTTGTTATTTCCTAAAATATATCTCTAGTCCTTTTTCTGGTAGAGAATCATATAAGAAAACGGATACAGGCAGTTACCTACTCACTAAGATATCTCTCACACAACACAGGTCATATCTGCACAAGCCAAATAACATGTCCTTCTGCTGTCCTCAAAGTGATCAGTTGGGATAATGCAGGACCCAATCCCCAATTCTGGCGTAAACTATCCTGACAAAGTATGGTCAGTTCAGCACTGGATCAGTGGTATACCACCCTTAAACTGAATTTTAAAAACTCATCTTTTGCTTGGATCCTCCCAAAAAATTCAGAGCCTTCAGAGGCAAAACCAGGTATCTGTCCACACATGAATCCTGCTGTACTGCCTGACACCACTGTTGCAGGTGCGAATCGCTCCCTTTGAGGTCAGAGCCAGTGGCTCAGTCATGCTGGGCACCTCATTTTCAGTTTCAGAAGGAACAGCTCATGCTGTCACCAGCAGCAGCAGGTGGCACAGTGAGCCACATGTGCAAACAGCTACCCAGTGTTTCTCCAGTGTGCCTGAGTAACAGGGTGAACTTTGGGGCAGCTTTGAGGCCCCAAGATCTGGTCAGACACAATCACAATTGCATAACTTTGGTATCACTTTCACTGTCATGGCTGCATTCTGTGGAGTGCTGAGATTTGTAGTTTAGTGATGTCCCAGAGCTTTCTGGCAAGGAATTCTAAGTAGTTCATAAAATGACAATTCACAAGATTTTACAGGATGAAACTATGGCAGTTTAAGTAGTATTGAAGTGTTATTCATTGTGTCAAGTGAACAGCGGCCTAAGTCACACAATTAAATAACTTTAAAGGTAGCAGGAGTTCTGATCCCCCACCCCATGGCCCTTTCACTTAACAATATCTGGCTATAGATTTGAATTGATATTCAGGGCTCATATACACTGGCCAGAATACTCTGGGCTGCTCTTGAGCATTCTGGCCCTTGAGCTGCCCTGGATTCTCCCATTACCTCCACAATCTGTAGCAACATCAGGTAGCTAGATACACAAGCATCTCACTGTGTTGTCACTACTGGTGTGAGTTGCTCCCTCTGAGATAAAAAAAAATGAGTTACCCAATATTGATCGCATGGTTGGGTACCTTGTTGTGATCTCAGAGGC